>JAGIQG010000002.1:63783395-66183395 GCA_024679065.1 Sphyrna mokarran
AAAGCTATCCTTGACCTTGGATTTCAATTACAAAATTACTCCTGTCTCTGAGTAGTAGCTTACAGGTTCAAATTCTGAGAGTACTCAGAGATTTGGGAACAAAATCTAAGCTGGCTCTCAAGTGCAGTATTAAGGGTGCTGTCACTCAAGTGTGATGTTAAATTAAAGCCCTAATGATCTCTCAGATAGGTGCAAAAGATATCGTGGCCAGGATTTACATTTGCAAATCATGTATAAAATCTGGCATGATGACATCAGGTCACAAACCCAGTGCCAACTTGTAGGTTTCACTTTGGATCTCTTTAATAAATCACCTAGCAAAGGGAGTGGGAGGCTGAGGCCAGAATGAGAGCTGGCCATGCATAATAAGTTTGAGTTTTTAGCAGTTGTGCGACAGTAGGACTAATTGGAGCAAGTGTCAGCACCTTTTTATTGCATTCATTTTGGAAGTTAATTGTTTGGATGGGGTATGAGGCTAGACTGGAGTAGGTAACACGAGGCTAAGACTCCATCAACCCTGCGTTATTCTGATTCTTATAATACAGGAAATTTAGCGAACTACCATCAGATTTATTTTTCAACACCTGTTCTGTTTTCTTTTCACTTCTCCCAGGAGATGTATCCAAGATGGAATATGTCTTGTACATAGAACCATAGAACCCTATTGTACAGAAAAAGGCAATTCAGGCCATTGAGTCTGCACTGACTCTCTGAAGAACATCTCATCCAGGCCCAACCCCCAAACCCAACCCCCAAACCGCCAAACCGCCTCCCCCACTTCCTATCTCCATAACGTGCATTTATTATAGCTAATCCAACCAATTTACACATCTTTGGACACTAAGAGGCAATTTATAATGGCCAATCCATGTAATCTGCACATCTTTGGATTGTAGGAGGAAATCCATGCAGACATGGGGAGAATTTACAAACTCACAGTCACCAAAAGCCAGAATTGAACCCAGTCTCTAGTGTTTTGAGGCATCAATGCTAATCATTGTGTCACTGTGCCACTCATAGAACACATTAGATCGTAAGGTTCATCTTCTCCTGTCTGTCATTTTCATATGTTTATCTAGACATTTTTAAAACTATTTCAAATTCTCTAGCAATCTGCTTCAATATTTTTTTCATTACATCAAAGTCCTGTGGTGATCAATCAATTTTAGTCTTGTAAATAAAAAAATAAATTGCACACATATAATGCATACTTTCAACTAAAGGTTGTCTTCATCTGAAATAGTGCAGAGTAGCATTAAAAAGCCTATGAAAAAAGCAATACTTTTTGAAAATTGCTATGCAGTCTGAAAAGAGAAATTCTTATTTCTTGATTGCAAATGTTAATCTGATAGGAGTAGAAAAGGTCTTCACAAGAAAAAAAGAAAGAACATGTATATAAACTATGCCAGACTGAATCTCAGGAGTATTGAACAATGCTTTAATTTTGCATCTTCATAAATTCAGAATACTCCTTATTAGAAATGGATTCCTTTAAAAATGAATAATGATTAAAGCAATGTTCTGTACAATAATGGTCAATGTTATGAGATCTTGCTGCAATTAAGACAACCATTAGCAGCTGTTCTTGGTAAAAAGCTGGTCAATTATTTTCTTCAATTACATAATTTGCTTTCTGAATTCTAATATCCAATTAACTAATTAATGGTTTCCTTCATGTAATTGATTTCAACAGATGGTAACTTATTAAAGACTTCCACATTTCACACTCACATGATAGCTATCGCTGTACTTGTCAACTGAACAATAGAAAGTCCCTACCTGGGTGTATTGTGTGGCTTCTTGTCCGGTCCCTAGGGAAAGGTGGGTAATGGTGTGCAGACTGGCAGAAAAGCAGGAACAGTAAAGGCCCAAGGCAAACATTGCTACTCTGACCCAGCAATCATGCTATAATGCCATGTTGCCTTGGCTTTCTTTAAGGCTTGTAATATAAAGCTGACTCTTCTTTAGGAAGCATCAAAATCAATGTTCTTTTATCTTTTGAAAGCAGGGCAGTACTAAAATAAAAAGAATATATATTTTCTGCTGCTAGTTCGTAATGGAAATTAGGTACAATTGCCAAAATATTTTACTTTTATTTGCATGCTGCAGGAAATTGGCAATTTGTTACCTTGTGATTTATAATACATTTGTGCTGCTTTGTAACATTCATCTCAATACTTGCATCTAATTGAGTCAATAATTACATAATTGTATGTATACTTCAGTTGAGTAATTTGCAGTGTCTAGAGAGATGGAGGCAAAAGACTGAAAGGTGTGAAATTCATAATGTATTGGTTTTGAAAATATGCGGATTACAAATTATGAAAATTGCAACCAAAAATATCATTTAACATAAAAGCTTTGTGACATTTCTGAAAGTAGTAAAAAGCTACCCTGAGGTGCACGCTGCATTACATTAGGCTTGGAGCTGTATATGCTTTAAATAAATCCTTTTTTATACGTTCCACCTTCTTGGAAGACAAGATACACAATTCCCTTGTGGGCTTGCATTGTTTTCTTCACAACCACTTTCACAGGGAAATAAATGCATGCAATAATATTGCTTCAAAGACACAGGAATTTAGCAAATCTGAACCTTGAGCCTGAAATCATGCAGCCAATCAATCTACATAGTGGAACTGCACCAAAAGCAGAAGTGGACAATCTGCAGACTGTGGGCCACGTGCAGCTCATCATAGTTCTGACTGCAGCCTGGAAGAGCAGAGCTGGGAGATAAAAGAGAGTGAGAAAGAGCGCGACCAAGAGTGGAACCAGAGAGATAAAAGAACACAAGAAAGAGTGAGACCAAGAGCGGAGCCGGGGAGATAAATAGAGCATGAGAAAGAGTGAACTGATTGGAGCTGCGGAGACAAATAGAGCATGAGAAAGAATGGGACTGAGTGGAGCTAGGGAGATAAGAGTGTGAGAAAGAGTGACATTGAGGGTGGAGCAAGACAGATAAAAGGGAGCGATACGAACGAGACCAAGGGTAGAGTGGGACAGATAAGAGAGCACAAGAACGAATAAGACTGAAAGTGAAGCAGGGAAGATCAAAGAGAGTGAGAAAGAATGAGACCAAGGGCAGAATCAGAGAGATAAAAGAGTCCAAGAAAGAGCAAGACTGAGGGCAGAGTCAGGAGATAAAAGAACATGAGAAAGAACAAAAACAAGAATACAGCCAGGAGGATAAATGATCATGAAAGCAAGCAAGGCTGAGAGCAGACTGATTGGTTGCAGAGTATTTATCTTCCTCATTTATTTTTAAATACTTGTACATTTTATTGGTAATTGGAAGGTTTTCTCCAAAATGAAGTTTTTATAGCAGTTGTAAAACCTTATTGGCAGCAGTACAGTTTATTAATTAAAATAAAGATGCACAGATATAAACAAAAGTAAAATAATTACCTAAAGCACATATGTGTGTAATTAAGAAATGTATAACTCTTAGCAGCAGCTGGTATTAGCTTTGATAAGCCAGTAAATTGTAATACATGCATAGCAAGCGTAAATATTTCTTTTTGTTTTTCCCATTCAAAGTTGATGACAATTCTATTAATATATAAACAACTTCGCATTTTCTGTAACTCATTATGAAATAATATGTGTTAAACGTATTTAATCTTATTCATTGAGTCGTGGTTAGTGCATATGCCTTGTTTCAATCTTGTGATCCACTGAGGTAAAGAAGGGCCACTTATGCAGCCCACTCACTAGCTAGGTTGTCCATCACTTACCAAGGAGGATAGAAATTAGGCCAGGACAAGTATATCTGGGCCCCAGCCAATAACTGGAATTCCAAAGAATATTTGAAAAGGTGGAACCTTGAACAAATACCTCTTCCTCTTCAAGGTATTAAATTGCAAAAATGCACTGTGCAGAACATTCTCCATCCCCTCCCCCAACCTTCCAGTTGAGACTCCAGTCTCACTGAGTTAGCCCATTATAGCTGATGTGGTGCAAGAGATGTTACATCCTTAGTGTTCCCAAGCTGCTAATAAATTCCATCTCTGTTCAGTGATCTATGCTGGAAAGTGCACACAGGTGAACATAAAATGAGGAGAAGATAAGGTTTGACTTCAATGCATTCTGACATTTACATGAATAGTGTTCAGTTGGAACTTATGGAAGAGTATCCTGACCATGATTCACCTTCAGGAAAGAGATGAGGGAATAGGCTAAAAGCAAACAATGTATTATGAGGCTGAATTTTTAATTGTTCTGTTTGATAGTTAACTGATGGTAGTAAAATGAAAATGGTAGTGAATTATTGCTACTTTTACTACAATCATGACATTGTTCATTGGGGTGACTGATTGGGGCAATAGGCCCATTTAACAGAGAAGTTGGGACCCTTTGATCAGAAATGCCATTTTGAACTAAACTAGCTGACATGTAGTGATATGGAGAGATTAACCCTTACTGAAGTAGGCTGATCGTGTTTATTAGACAGTAGTGAACAAAAGCAGTCTTACTGAACTGTGCGTAGGAGGGAAGGCATTATAAAAGGATGGTGTGGTGAACTATATCATACTGATGGAGTAGCAAGGAGAGCAAATAGGTCTAATATATAAGGTGGGTTTTTACAACAATTGTCAATGGTTTCATGATTACACTTTTAATTCCAGATTTTTTATTAAATTCAAATTTCATCATCTGGGGTTCAAATCAAGCCCCAGAGCATTAACCTGGGTCTCTAGATTACTCATCTACTGACATTACCACTATGCCACAACCTCCCTTGTATCTGCATATTAGCCTTTTGTGATTCATACACCTTGACTCCCAAATCTCTCTGCATCTCAGAGCCCTGTGATCTATGACAATTTAGATAATAAGTTTTTCTCCTTTTCCTGCCAAAATGAACAATTTCACATTTATATGCATTAAAGTCTACTTGCTAGATGTTTGCCCACTCAGTTGACTTATCTATATCCCTTTATAGCCTTCTCTTGATAATTCGTTTCCTACCTATCTTTGTGTCAAAGCTCCCAAGTCTACCTCAGTCAGAGTAAGAATTGAATGTGATTTTGGTCTTATTTTGAAACACATGCTAACAATTTAAGCAAATGAGCTAAATTGCACAGCCCCTCCACTCCTGTCATTATTCTATTGAACTAGAAAATGGAAAATGGAAGTTGTTGGTTTTCATGCCACAAATTAGGAAATTAAATTCAATACATTTGGTAATTTGTGGGTGGCACTAGAAAACATGGCAATATATGCTGCTCACATGTCAGGACAGATAAGATCAGCTAATCAATTTGGCATGACTACAATCATCCCAAAAAACAATTAAACAAAGAGGTAGCAAAAGAGTAGGGGAGATGAAAATTGGCATTAGCAATAAGAGCTACAGAATTATCAGTGTAATTTGTGTTGGAAAAGTGATTAAATGAATAACATGTCGAAAAAGCTCAAAAGAAGAGGAAGAATAGTTTCCCACAAGACAAGTTTCTTTCCGTTACAATTATTAATACTGAGAGAATAGGGGGAAAATTGGCTTACTAGCCCAAGAAAGATAGCTAAGGCAGAGATTATCAAGGGAAGTGCATGGACTTATTTTGAAGGGACTTGAACCTAGCACAGTGATGAAGTTAGGCTGATGAATAATGTTGAATAGGATCTAAGGAGACATTGTCCTCCTCTACTGGAGGAGTAGATGAAACAAAACAAATAGGACAAATAAGCCAATCATGCTTTCAATCCTCCAACTTAACAATTGATAATGAATTTCCTTATAAAAATAGAAAGAGTTTTCATTCCCCATTTATCCTTGTTTCATCTTTAATCTACATTGTTGTTATGACTAAAGTGTGAGCTAGTCCAGCCCATGCAGTCTGCTGTTGGCAGTTTACTGATGCATGCACTTGGAGATGTGGCAAAGAATCTCTTTCAACAAAGTCTAGGCTTTTATTATTAATTCATCTCAATAATGATACAATGATTATGCTTTCCAAAAGTATCATCCTAAAATGTTTGTTCCAAATTTAGGTGCCTATTCCTCAATTACAAATTAATTAATTGTTTGCATGTTATTACTGAGACTTATACAGTGGTGAATTTTAAGCATCCTTAATGTTTCTAGATGGCAAAATACAAAACAAATTAGATAACAATGAAACAGTACAATCCAGGGCACTCTCTTCATTTTTTAATATAATTCCTTATGGAAAATAAATGGAACTTGTGAGGAAATGTCATTTCCATCCCACATCATGTTTTTAAACATTTCTGCACCATCTAATTTCATTTGAAGTTTAACTAGGTCATTGCATGGAAAATTTTCGCTGCTAGGATTTCCTGTATTATTTGTCTTGGGAGCAGTGCATAAAGTGAAAATACAATACTGGCTAATACGAGATTGAAATGATGACCATTAAAGCAGCAGCCACACTACATCTAAAATTTCTGTAGGCTTTGTCTGAAGGCTGACTGAATAAATCCTTTCCAGAAAACAAAAATCATCTGACCATCCACTTGGGAATAGAAGTACTTAATATTGACTATGCACGTGTTAAGAAATAATTGGGAGAGAAATCTGTCAACTGGAGAAGATCTGCTTTGATCTAATGTGAGAAATTCTGCATGGAACACTGGAATACTGACTACACTTTCACGAAAAGAAAAGCATTTCAATGGTAGTAAGAGGATTTTAGATTATCTTGAGGTTGTAAAAGGTGTTCTATAAGTGCAAGGTTTTCAATTTTTTTCTTTTGGCTGCCAATTCTCCTATTTTTCAGCTCATTCAGTTCAATGATATTCTTCATGAGAAAGAAACTTGACACACAGGAAAACTCATCAAAGGATTCAGGTTAACTATACTTAAAACGTATTTTAAATTCTGGGGAGTGCAGGTCTTTTCTTCAAATCACCAAATCAGTTGTGCCTAGATTTCACCTTATTCTGCTAAAATTTCATGTTGCTTCTTTCAATGAATTCAACTTGTAATTTAACCTGAAGTCTAATAGATTGATGGTCTTCTGCCTATTGAAGAAGGTGCATGTATGATTGGCAGGTCATGTGAAATTTCTGTGTAAAGGAACTTGGTAAAAGGGCCATGTTTGGCATGCTAACGTATTAACTCCACACATTGCAGTGTAAGTACTGGATTATGGGACATGTGGGAGTTCTGCAAATGCTATCTTTTGATGTGAATGTGAATAAGCTGTTGTGGGAAAGCCTGCATTATAATAAATAAGCAATATTACCACAAGAAAACAAAATATATGCTATAAAATATAACAATGAATTACTGTCAAATTAACTCCTTAGTTAACAATTAGTTTATATAGAATATTTGATCTGTAAATTGCCAGTTAGGCACAGCTTAGAAAGAATGAAAACAGAATGCGTTATTTTTGGAAAGCACATACCATCTTTGCAGATAGGGCAGCACTGATCAGGTTCATATACTGGATCCACACATTCAACCTGAGCACATTCAGCTACAGAACAGTGCACTTCCCCATTGGCCTCACAGCGGCACTTTTCGCAGGGAGAAACCTGAAATGAAAACAGCATTTGAAAGTGACAGGATTAAGCTCACTTTATATAAATTACAGAACTGGACATAAAGAGCACTTTATGACAATCTTTGAGATGGAATTTATAGCTCATAAATGAGGGAATTGACCTTAAAGCTTCTGAGTGTCAGAGCTTCACATTGTGCATTTTGTTTATATAACATGTAAAATTTGAGTGACAAGGAATTATGCAAAGAACTGAAAAGAAGATAGGTTTCATGTACAGTAGTCTTTCCAGATTGCTTACGCAGGCATGGCCAGTGCTAGTTGCTTCATTTTCCATCACATGTTTAAAATGTTAGTAATCTGAATATTACTTTGAAATACTTTTTGAAGAAAAGCAGTTTTTACAATTAAAATATGATAATACACATCTACAGCTAATTGAAATAACAATTCTAAGTTGCTTCAAACATCCCACTGTCTGGTTGGAGACTTTTTAAAAAAATTCATTTCTGGGATTTGGGCTGGTTAGACCAACATTTCTTGTCCATCCTGGGAAGAAATTAGGAAAGCCAGTGAGAATGTCAGCGTATCTGAGTGAGCAATCAATCTCAACATTCTGTATCTTTTCAAATATCTTTTTACAATGAGGTGCATGCACCTTTCTTACAATCAGATGCTTGCGCTCAGACCTGTCTTTAAAAAATGACTTGCCTACGCAATTTCACTTGATCAGTTGTGACAAATGTAAACTTGAAATCCAGTAAAGAGAACAATGGCCAATATAACTACTACATTATAACTACACATTCATAACATTAACTCGTAAGACAGTATTATGTTACATACTTAAGTTTAAGTGAAATAGTTCAAACAAATAACAAATGACTTTGACAGTTACTTTAAAGTCAAGGAACAAGATAAACTGGACTTAGATATGATAATTAGGATAAACATTTTGCTTTTCTATTTAAAATATACATTTTTTATTTTGTTCTCAAGATGTGAGCAACACTAGCAAGATCAGATCTTTGCTCATCCCTCATTGATCAGTACCTTAGAACTATTGAAAAAGTAACCAAGCAAGTGACTAAGTCACCGACAGTCGAGAGATGTGAAATTAAAGTTTTACCTCTTCAAATAACTGTAGCTGATGAGAATTCTCCAGAAGACAGCGGCATCTTTATAGATGGTCCTTACCAAAGTAAATAACTTTTAAGTTTGACGAGTAGGCAGTCAGGTCGAGAAGGTTGTTAGGAAGGCATATGGAGTCTTGGCTTTTATTGGTAGAGGGATTGAATTTCGGAGCCGCAACGTCATGTTGCAACTGTACAAAACTCTAGTGCGGCCGCACTTGGAGTATTGTGTGCAGTTCTGGTCCCCACATTATAAGAAAGATGTGGAGGCATTGGAGAGGGTACAGAGGAGGTTTACCAGGATGTTGCCTGGTATGGAGGGCAGGTCTTATGAAGAGAGGCTGAGGGATTTGAGGTTGTTTTCGTTAGAAAGGAGGCGGCTAAGAGGGGACCTTATCGAAACATATAAGATGATTAGAGGTTTAGATAGGGTGGACAGTGATAGCCTTTTTCCTAGGATGGAGAAAGCTAGCACGAGGGGACACAGCTTTAAATTAAGGGGTGATAGTTATAGGACGGATATCAGAGGTAGGTTCTTTACCCAAAGGGTGGTTCGGGAGTGGAATGCCCTGCCTGCAGCAGTTGTAGATGCGCCAAGTTTGGTGGCGTTTAAGAGGTTAGTTGATAAGTATATGGAAGAGAAGGGAATGGTTTAGTTTGGAGGGGCATTGCTTTTTATATTGGTCGGCGCAACATCGAAGGCCGAAGGGCCTGTTCTGTGCTGTAATGTTCTATGTTCTATGTTCTATGTTCCATGTGTCTTAAAAGAGAATTAATTAATTGTTTGCGTGTTATTACTGAGACTTAGGTAGTGGTGAATTTTAAGCATCCTTAATGTTTCTAGATGGCAAAATACAAAACAAATTAAATTATAATAACAATGAAAAAGTACAATCCAACGACTGTACTTTGTACAAAGTGATTGACTTTGTAAAGATTTTCGTGGGCTTTTTAACGGTAAATCCAACTTTAAAAGTTAAACAGAAAGTGGGCCACGGGGTCTTGTGGGAAGGGATTTTTACTGCACAAAGTATAAAAAGAGGGCTGCAGTAGACAGTGGGCAGCACAATGAGCAGGGAGCAGAGTGTGAGCTATAAGAACTTTGGCTCACAGGACTTAGGCGAAAACAGGCCGAGACAAGTTTAAACTCTTTACTGGGTCTAGAATACACAAGGTGATTGAGATGGAGGGACATGGGATGTGCTGTTTTTGCATGATGTTGGAGCTGGTGGACCCTAATGTGATTCCCAGTGAGCATGTCTGCAGTAAGTGCTGGTTGCTTGAAGAGTTCCAGCTCAAAGTAGACAAGCTGAACTCTGAGCTTCAGACACTGAGACAAATCAGGGAAGGGGTGTGTTATCTGAATAATGTGTTACAAGAGAAAGTCACACTCTCCGAACTGACAAACTCTGAGGGTCAGGAACAAGAGGGGGTAGCTGAAGGGAAGGAAGGGAGTGGGGGGGAGAAAGAAGGAGGAGACCCAAAAACCTCAGCCCCTAAATTTGCACAACAGCTTTGAGATTCTTGCCCTCAGTGTGGACAAGAACGAGGACTGCAAGGTGGATGAGCAAACTGCCCATGGTACAGTAGTGCGGGGAGAGGTCAAAGCAGAAGAAATAAAGAGAAATGTAGTGGTAATTGTGGATAGTGTAGTTAGAGGTATAGATACTGTCCTTTGTGACAAGGATAAAGAATACCAAAGGGTGTGTTGCCTGCCTGGTGCTCGGCTCTGGGATGTCTCATCTGGGCTGCAGAGGAACCTGGGTGGGAGGGTGAGAATCCAGTCATCATGGTTCATGTAGGTGCCAATGACATAGGCAAAATAGGAACTAAGGATCTGCAGAGGGAGTATGAAAATCTGGGAACCAAATTAAAAAGCAAAACTAAAAAAGTGGTTATCTCTGGATTACTACCTGAATCACACACAAATTGATGCAGGTAAATAAGATTAAGGAGGTGAGTGCGTGGCTGAAGGATTGGTGTGGGAGGAATGGGTTCAAATTTACGGGGCATTGGCACTGGTATTGGGGCACCTGGGACCTGTTCAGGTGGGATGGTCTTCATCTAAATCGTGCTGGGACCAGCGTCCTGGTGAATCATATAACTAGGAGTGCAGATAGGGCTTTGAACTAATTAATGGAGAGGATGATGCAGGGGTTGCGGAAATTACAAAATCTAAAGTAAAGGAGAGGGTATGTGTGCAGGTCAATGTTGAGGTTAATTGTCTGCTAATTAAAGGGGTAGGGGGTACAAGAGAAGTTAGTAGTGTTTCTACAAATAAGGTCCAGATAAAGGCTGGTATAAAGACACTTTACCTGAATGCACGAAGCAGTCTTAACAAAGTGAATGAGCTGATGGCACAAATCAGCACAAATGGGTATGATCTAGTGGCCTTTATAGAAATATGGTTGCAGGGTGACCGGGACTTAATATCCATGGGTGTCAGACATTTAGGAAGGATAGACAGGAGGAAACAGGAGGTGGGGTAGCTCTGTTAATAAAGGAAAACATCAGTGTGGTAGTAAGAGAAGATATAGGGTCCAGTGAGCAAAACGTGGAATCGTTGTGGGTGAAGATAAGGAACAGTAAGGGGAGAAAGTCACTGGAGGGCATGGTCTATAGGCCCCTAAATAATAACTTTGAAGTGGGGCGGGCTATATAAACAAGCAAATAATTGATGCAAGGAGAAATGGAACAGTGATAATTATGGGGAATTTTAATCTGCATATTGATTGGTTCACTCAAGTCGGACACGGTGGACTTGAGGAAGAATTCTTGGAACGCTGTAGGGATAGTTCTCTTGAACAATATGTAACAGAACCTACGAGGGAGCGAGTTATCTTAGATCTGGCACTGTGTAACAAGGCAGGTAGAATTAGGATCTTCTTGTGAGGGATCCTCTTGGGACAAGTGATCATAGTATGATTGAATTTCTGATGCAGATGGAGGATGAGAAAGTAGGGCCCCAAACCTGTGTCCTCTGTTTGAACAGAGGGGAGTATGATAAGATGAGGGTGGAATTGGCGAATGTAGATTGGGGGCACAGATTGGCTGGTAGGATGGCTGAGGAACAGTGGAGGATTTTTAAGGAGAGCTTTTTTGGTAGTCAGCAGAAATATATTCCACTGGTAAAGAAAGACTGTAAGAAAAGAGATAACCATCGAAGGTTATCGAAGGAAATAAAGGAGAGTATTAAATTAAAAGCTGATGCATTCAGAGCGGCTAAAACTAGTGGGCAATTAGAAGATAGGGAAAAATTTAAAAAACAACAAAAACTGACTAAGAAAGTGATAAAGAAAGGAAAGATAGAGTATGACACTAAATTAGCTGTAAATATAAAAAATGATAATAAAAGTTTTTACAAATATATAAAGAAGACTGGCTAGAGTGAATGTTGGACCCTTGGAGGACGAGAGGGGGGATTTAGCGATGGGCGATGAGGAAATGGCTGAAGCTTTAAACTAGTTTTTTGTTTTGGTCTTCACGGAGGTGGACAACAAATAGCTTGCCAAATATTAAAGATAGAGGGATGGTAGAAGATGAGGTCCTTAATGCGATTACTGTCACTAGAGAGGTAGTGCTTGATAGACTAATGGGACTAAAGGTAAACAAGTTTCCGGGATCGGATGGAATGCATCTCAGGGTTCTGAAAGAAATGGCAGAGGTGATAGTGGATGTCTTAGTAATTATTTATCAAAATTTGCTGGATTCTGGGGAAGTGCTGGAAGATTGGAAAATGGCTTACATTAAGCCGCTGTTTAAAAAAGGTAGCAGACAAAAGGCAGAGAATTATAGGCCAGTTAGCTTAATGTCCATGGTTTGAAAAATACTAGAATCCATCATCAAAGAGGAAATAGCAAGACATCTAGAAAAGAATGGTTTGATCAAGCAGACGCAGCACAGATTCATGAAGGAGAAGTCGTGTTTAACGAATTTATTGGATTTCTATGAGGATGTGATTTGTGCGGTAGACAGAGGGGAACTGGTGGATGTGGCGTTTTTAGATTTCCAGAAGGCGTTCGATAAGGTGCCTCACAAAAGATTGCTTCAAAAGATTAAGGTACACGGAGTCGGGGGTAAAGTATTAGCGTGGACTGAGGATTGGCTATCTAACAGGAAGCAGAGAGTTGGAATCAATGGATGCTTTTCTGATTAGCAGTTGGTGACTAGTGGAGTGCCGCAGGGATCGGTGCTCGGGCCTCAACTGTTTACCATTTACATAGACAATCTGGAGGAGAGGGCTGAGTGTAGGGTAACAAAATTTACTGATGACATGAAGATGAGTGAAAAAGCAAATTGTGTGGAAGGCGCAGGAAGTCTGCAGAGAGATCTAGATAAGCTGAGTGAGTGAACAAGGACCTGGCAGACAGAGTATAATGTTAGCAAATGTGAGGTTACCCACTTTGATAGAAATAACAGTAGGAGAGATTATTATTTAAAGGGTGAAAAGCTGCAGCATGCTACAGTGCAGAGGGACCTGGGGTCCTTGTGCACAAATCGCAAAAACCCAGTCTGCAAGTGCAGCAGGTGATCAAGAAGGCAAATGGAGTGTTGGCCTTTATAGCAAGGCGGATAGAATATAGAAGCAGGGAGATCTTGCTGCAACTGTACAGGGTACTGGTGAGGCTGCAAGTGGAGAACGGTGTGCAGTTTTGGTGCCCGAATTTGCGAAAGGATATATTGGCCTTGGAGGGTGTACAGAGAAGGTTCACCAGGCTGATACCAGAGATGAGGGGTCTAGGTTATGAAGAGAGATTCAATAGACTGGGTCTGTACTCGTTAGAGTTTAGAAGACTGAGGGGAGATCTTATAGAGATGTACAAGATAATGAAGAGGCTGAATAAGGTAGAGGTAGATAGATTTTTCCCGCTTAAAAAAGATAGCAGAACTAGAGGGCACAGCCTCAAATTAAGGGAGGGCAGTTTAGAACGGAGTTGAGGTGGTGAATCTCTGGAATTCTCTGTCCATTGAAGTGGTGGAGGCTACCTCATTGAATATGTTTAAGTCACAGGTAGACAGATTTCTGATAGACAAAGGAATTAAGAGTTATTCGGAGAAAGCAGGAAAGTGGAATTGATTCACTTCAGATCAGCCATGATCTTATTGAATGGCATGGCAGGCTCGAAGGACTAGATGGTCTACTCCTGCTCCTATTTCTTATGTTCTTACTTTCTGAGAATTCTTGGGGGAAGTAAGAAGTAAAGCAGAGTGCATAACATATCTATTTATAAATCATATTGTTATGTTAATAGTATTTGTTTTAAGTCTTTCATTTATAATAAAATATATTTTATTTTATTTAAAAAATGGCCAGGTGAAAAACGTACAGGCAGCTTAGTTGAAATAAGGAGGACACATTTTTTTTAAGGCACGAGCATATGTCATAAAAGCATTGAACAAACTTATCCTTTGGAACACTTTTGCCAATTTGACTTGCATAGTCTTTATTACAAGCTGCAGTAATTTCTCATTTAATGCTCTGTGTAATGATCTAATGACTCTTATGGGGCCTATATATTACTCCCACCAGAATTTCCTGAATCTTGCTATTCATAATCTCCAGCCATACTGATTTTTACTTTTTGACCTTCTGATCCATTCTCACTAATGACCTTCACTTTCAGTGGTATCTCTGGTCATTTTCCATTCTGAATGCCTTTTTGAAATGTTGAGTGCCCTCAAATGTATTTTCCAAACTTTAACATGTCTCTCTAATGACAATTAGATCTACACCACTAATCTTTATTTGTGCCACCAGTTCATCTATCTTATTGCAAATATTTCATGTATTCAGATAAAGAACCTTTAATTTCATTTTTTTATTGCTATTCCCTGAATGGATTTTACTCGCTGATGCACTATTACTTGCATTACAAGTCCCATTCTGCTTGTCTTTACATTGTTCTATTATCCCCGCCTTGGAAGTATTTCCACTTAGAGGGATAAAAGCAGCAGATCCATTGGAACACTACCACCTACATGTTCTTTTCCAAGCCACACACCATCCTGACTTGAAATTTTATTACCATTCCTCTACTATTGCTGGGTCAAAATCCTGGAACTCCCTCTTGCACAGCACTGTGGATGTACCTATACGTGGACTGCAATGATTCAAGAAGGTAGCTCACCATCACTTTCTCAAGGATAATTAGGGATGGACAACAAATTCTGATCTTGCCAGTGATGCCCATATCCTGTGAAAGAATGAAAAAAACTGTTTGGATTCTTTAATCACTACGCCTAAACCCTCCCCTATGTTTCTAGATTGGTCTGAGTAAGATGCGTATCATTCTACATTCTACAGTAGAGTGATTTATATTTGACTACATGTCAGAAAACAGAAAAGTGTTCGATTTCCTAGCATTGACATTGTTTATTTTTACCCTATTCTCTCTCATGCAAGAAATTGCCAATGCTGTCAATGGTGTTTATGTTTGAAAACCCAGTCTCTCACTGAAAATAGACACTCATTCCACCACCATTTTTAAAAAATGTACAACCAAACTGCAATTGATTTTAATTTGGACAAAATTAGTCCAACAAAATTAGAATCTCAAACAACAATAAAGGGAACTTGGCCATAAATTGAATCACTAATTTTGTTCAATTTTATGTCCATCAATAAAACACAAACAAATTACACAAAAAATGTGTAGATAGTTAACAGCAGTAGAACACAAGAAACAAAATACGTAGAACATAGAACATTACAGCACAGAACAGGCCCTTCGGCCTTCGATGTTGCGCCAACCAATATAAAAAGCAATGCCCCTCCAAACTAAACCATTCCCTTTTCTTCCATATACTTATCAACTAACCTCTTAAACGCCACCAAACTTGGCGCATCTACAACTGCTGCAGGCAGGGCATTCCACTCCCGAACCACCCTTTGGGTAAAGAACCTACCTCTGATATCCGTCCTATAACTATCACCCCTTAATTTAAAGCTGTGTCCCCTCGTGCTAGCTTTCTCCATCCTAGGAAAAAGGCTATCACTGTCCACCCTATCTAAACCTCTAATCATCTTATATGTTTCAATGAGGTCCCCTCTTAGCCGCCTCCTTTCTAACGAAAACAACCTCAAATCCCTCAGCCTCTCTTCATAAGACCTGCCCTCCATACCAGGCAACATCCTGGTAAACCTCCTCTGTACCCTCTCCAATGCCTCCACGTCTTTCTTATAATGTGGGGACCAGAACTGCACACAATACTCCAAGTGCGGCCGCACTAGAGTTTTGTACAGTTGCAACATGACGTTGCGGCTCCGAAATTCAATCCCCCTACCAATAAAAGCCAAGACTCCATATGCCTTCTTAACAACCTTCTCGACTTGACTGCCTACTTTCAGGGATCTATGCACATACACACCAAGATCCCTCTGTTCATCTAGACTACTAAGAATCCTACCATTTGCCCTATACTCTACACATTTATTATTTCTGCCATAGTGCATTACCTCACACTTTTCCACATTAAACTCCATTTGCCACCTCTCGGCCCAGCTCTGCAACTTGTCCAAGTCCCTCTGCAAACTATAACACCCCTCTTCACTATCTACCACTCCACCAACTTTAGTGTCATCTGCAAATTTACTAATCCATCCTTCAATACCCTCATCCAGATCATTTATAAAAAATACAAACAGCAGGGGCCCCAAAACAGACCCCTGAGGTACACCACTTGTCACCGAACTCCACGATGAATATCTTCCATCAACCACCACCCTCTGTCTTCTATCTGACAGCCAATTCCTAACCCAATTAGCTAAATCACCCTCTATCCCATACATCTGCATTTTCTGCAGAAGTCTTCCATGGGCCACTTATCAAACGCCTTACTAAAGTCCATATATACCACATCAACCGCCTTACCCCCATCCACCTCCTTAGTCACTTTTTCAAAAAACTCAATGAGGTTAGTAAGGCACGACCTACCCTTCACAAAACCATGCTGACTATCTCCAAGCAATTCATTACTCTCTAAATAACTATAAATCCTATCCCTAATTATTCTCTCCAACACTTTGCCCACCACAGAAGTAAGACTCACTGGCCTATCATTCCCTGGAAGGTCTCTCTTCCCCTTCTTGAACAACGGGACCACATTCGCTATCCTCCAGTCCTCTGGAACCACACCCGTAACCAACGACGACCTGAAGATCAGA
The DNA here is from genome assembly GCA_024679065.1 of Sphyrna mokarran. Lineage (NCBI taxonomy): Eukaryota > Metazoa > Chordata > Chondrichthyes > Carcharhiniformes > Carcharhinidae > Sphyrna > Sphyrna mokarran. The sequence goes on from JAGIQG010000002.1 coordinate 63,800,162, forward strand.
GCCAGAGGCTCTGCAATCTCCTCTCTTGCCTCCCAGAGAATCCTAGGCTAAATCCCATCCGGCCCAGGGGACTTATCCAACTTCAAACCCTCAAGAATATCTAGCACATCCTCCCTATCTACTTTGATACCTTCCAGTTTGCTACCCTGTACCTCAGTGTTCTCCATAACTACATTTACATCACCCTGCGTGAATACCGAAGAGAAATATTTATTCAGTGCCTCTCCAATCTCTTCAGGCTCCACGCACAACTTCCCACTGCTGTCTATGACTGGCCCTAATCTTGCCCTAACCAATCTTCTATTCTTAACATATCTAAAGAAAGCTTTAGGATTCTCCTTAATCCTATCAGCCAAAGTCTTCTCGTGTCCTCTCTTAGCTCTCCTCAATTCACTCTTTAGCTCCCTCCTGGCTAATCTATAGCTATCCATTGCACTAACCGAGCCTTCAAGCCTCATCCTGACATAAGCCTCCTTTTTCCTTTTAACCAGCAAATCAACCTTTTTCGTACACCAAGGTTCTCTTACTCGACCATTTCCTCCTTGCCTGACAGGGACATACTTATCAAGGACTCGCAGCAGCTGCTCCTTGAATAAGCTCCACATTCCAGATGTTCCCAGTCCCTGTAGTTTCCTAGTCCAATCTATGCACCCTAATTCTCTCCTGATGGCCTCATAATTACCCTTCCCCCAGCTATAACTACTGCCCCCAGCTTCATGCCTATCCCTATCCATCACTAAGGTGAACGTAACCGAATTGTGGTCACTGCCAAAGTACAACGATAATGTTGTGTGCAGAAACTAGAGAAAGAAAATGAATGAAAGCATATTTCAGCTGGCAATTCAAACACATTCCTATTGCAGCCATGTGGAATAAGAAACAAAATCACAGGATGGGGAGGGGAGGATTTTACAGCCTTGTTCATCCCAAAACCATAAATTCCTACCCAAAGTCAACAGTCCACAGTCTGCCCCTTGTCTGCTCTGATTCCCGTAGCAGGCGGGTGGGTAAAATTCTGGCTTTGGATTCTCCTCTCCTAACTAACTTCATATCAAACTTTAAGCATATTTCTGGATTGTGGGCGGGGGTGTGCTACTACATGTGTAGGATGAACTCCCAGTGGAACTCTTAGCAATAGATGCAGTCCAACATAAGAACATAAGAAATAGAAGCAGGAGTAGGACGTACAGCCCCTCGAGCCTGCCCCGCCATTCAATAAGATCATGGCTGATCTGTAGTGGTTCAGTACTACTTTTCTGCTTTCTCCCCGTAACCCTTAATTCCCCTGTAAATTAAAAACTTATCCACGCTTGACTTGAACATATTCAGTGAGGAAGCCTCCACCACCTCATCAGGCAGAGAATTCCAAAGATTCACCACCTTTTGCGTGAAGAAACTCCTCCGCAACTCCGATCTGAACCCCCAGTCTTGAGGCTGTTCCCTCTAGTCCTGCTATCTTTGCTAAGCGGGAAGAGTCTCTCAATCTCTATCCTATCCATCCCCTTCATTATCTTATACGTCTCTATCAGATCCCCTCTTAACCTTCTAAACTCTAAAAAGTACAAATCTAGCCTATTCAGTCTCTCCTCATAATCCAATGCCCTCATCTCCAGTATCAGCCTAGTAAACTTTCTCTGCACCCCCTCCAAGGCCAATATATCCTTCCTCGAATGCGGCAACCAAAACTGCACACAGTACTCCAGCTGCAGCCTCGCCAACACCCTATACAGCTGCAACAGAACCTCCCTACTTTTATATTCTATCCCCCTAGCTAGAAAGGCCAACATTGCATTTGCCTTCTTGATCACCTGCTGCACCTGCATACTGTGTTTTTGCGATTCTTGCACAAGGACCCCCACGTCCCTCTGCACCGTCGCATGCTGCAGCTTTTCGCCATTTAAATAGTAATCCTTTCTACCATTATTCTTACCAAAGTGGATAACCTCACACTTGCTAACGTTATACTCCATCTGCCAGGTCCTCGCCCACTCACTCAACCTATCCAGATCCCTCTGCAGGCTTTCCACACCTTCCACGCAATTTGCTTTTCCACTCATCTTCATGTCATCAGCAATTTTCGTTACCCTGCACTCTGCCCCTTCCTCCAGATCATCTATGTAAATGGTAAATAGTTGAGGCCCCAGCACCAAATCTTGGGGCGCTCCACTAGTCACCAGCTGCCAATCAAAATATCTTCCATTAATACCTACCCTCTGCTTCCTATTAGACAACCAATCCTCTATCCAGAGTAACACCCTACCCCCGACTCCCTGCACCTTAACCTTCTGCAGCAATCTTTTGTGAGGCATCTTATCAAACGCTTTTGGAAATCCAAAAACATCACATCCACCAGTTCCCCTCTATCTACCACACTAGTCACTTCCTCATAGAACTCCAATAAATTTGTCAAGCATGACTTCCCCTTAATGAATCCATGCTGCGTCTACCTGATCAAACAGTTTGTATCCAGGTGCCTTGTTATTTCTGCTTTGACTATGCTTTGGAACACCTATGGAAGGTGTTTGCCTGGAATAAGGGGAAATATGAAGACATCAGGCAGATGTTGGGGCAAATAAACTGGAAGGAGGTGTTCTTGGGGAAAAGCACAGAAGGAAGGTGGCAGATATTCAAGGAATGCTTGTCTGGAGCTTTGCACGACAACGTTCCAGTGAGACAAGGAGGTTTTGGTAGGACGCAGGAACCGTGGTGCACGAAGGGTGTGGTGAACATAGTCAGGAAGAAAAGAAAGGTGTATAAAAGGTTCAAAGAGCAAGGAGATGTTGGGGATCTAGAGAAGTATAAGGCTTATAGAAGAGAGCTTAAAAAGGAAATTAGGAGAGCCAGAAGGGGTCATGAGAAGGCCTTGGCTGGTAGGATTAAGGAGAATCCCAAGGCCTTCTACAAATATGTGAAAAGTAAAAGGATGAGAAGAGAAGGGATAGGACCTATAAAAGGTGAAGGGGGAAAAGTCTGTATGGAACCGGAAGAAATGGCAGAGGTGCTTAATGAGTACTTTGCCTCAGTATTCACGGTGGAAAGTGATCTGGGAGGATGCACTACAAGTTTGCGGCAGACTGAAAAGATTGAGTATGTAGATATTAAGGAAGCGGATGTGTTAGAACTTTTAAATGCTATCAAGATAGACAAGTCTCCGGGACCAGATGGGATGTACCCCAGGTTATTGTGGGAGGTGAGGGATGTCATTGCAGAGCCCCTGGCGATGATCTTTGCGTCGTCGATGGAGACGGGAGAGGTTCCGGAGGATTGGAGGATTGCGGATGTGGTCCCTATTTTCAAGAAAGGGAACAGGGATAGTCCTGGAAATTACCGACCGGTGAGTCTGACCTCAGTGGTTGGTAAGCTGATGGAGAGGCTTCTGAGGGACAAGATTTACGAGCATTTGGAGAAGTTTAGGTTGATTAGAAATAGTCAGCATGGTTTTGTAAAAGGCAGGTCGTGCCTTACGAGCTTAATTGAGTTCTTCGAAAATGTGACTGAACACATTGACGAAGGAAGAGCAGTGGACGTGGTGTACATGGACTTCAGCAAGGCATTTGACAAGGTCCCACATGCAAGACTTCTTGAGAAGGTGAGAGGCCATGGGATCCAAGGGGCTTTGGCCTTGTGGATCCAGAACTGGCTTGCCTGCAGAAGGCAGAGGGTGGTTGTGGATGGCTCTTTTTCTGCATGGAGGTCGGTCACCAGTGGAGTGCCCCAGGGATCTGTTCTAGGACCCTTGCTGTTTGTCATTTTCATAAATGACCTGGATGAGGAAGTGGAGGGATGGGTGAGTAAGTTCGCCGATGACACGAAGGTCGGTGGTGTTGTGGATGGTCTGGAGGGATGTCAGAAGTTGCAGCATGACATCAACAGGATGCAAGACTGGGCGGAGAAGTGGCAGATGGACTTCAACGCGGATAAATGTGTTGTGGTCCATTTTGGCAGATCCAACGGGATGAATGAGTACACTATCAAAGGTAGGAGTCTTAGCTGTGTGGAAGAGCAGAGGGATCTTGGGGTCCGGGTCCATAAGACTCTCAAATCGGCCTCCCAGGTGGAGGATGTGGTTAAGAAAGCTTACGGTGTACTGGCCTTCATTCATCGAGGGATTGAGTTCAGGAGTCAGGAGGTAATGCTGCAGCTTTATAGGACCCTTGTCAGACCACACTTGGAGTACTGTGCGCAGTTCTGGTCGCCTCACTATAGGAAGGACGTGGAAGCTATTGAAAGGGTGCAGAGGAGATTTACAAGGATGTTGCCTGGATTGGGAGGCATGCCTTATGAAGACAGGTTGAGGGAGCTGGGACTGTTCTCCCTGGAGAGACGAAGGTTGAGAGGCGACCTGATAGAGGTTTACAAGATGTTGAGAGGAATAGATAGGGTGGACTCTCAGAGACTATTTCCCAGGGCTGAAATGGTCGCGACGAGAGGGCACAGATTTAAGGTGCAGGGAAGCAAGTACAGAGGGGATGCTAGGGGAAAGTTTTTCACTCAGAGGGTGGTGAGTGAATGGAATCGGCTGCCGTCGGTGGTGGTCGAGGCGAACTCGCTGGGGTCTTTTAAAAGACTTTTGGATGAGTATATGGGATCCAATGGGATTGGGGGTTATAGATAGGTCTATGGCTGGGTAGGTTTTGATGTGTTTGGCACAACTTGTGGGCCGAAGGGCCTGTTTGTGCTGTAGTGTTCTGTGTTCTATGACTACAGATTCAAGCATTTTTCCTACTACAGATGTTAAACTAACTGGCCTATAATTCCCTGCCTTCTATCTGCTACCTTTTTTAAACAGCGGCGTAACATTTGCAATAAATCACAAAACTGTTACAGTGCAGAAAAGGGCTGATCAGCCCATCATATCTCTACCAGCTCTCAGAATGAGCAATTCACCAAGTGCTTTTCTCTTGCCTTCTTCCCAGAATGCTGCACGTTCTCCCTTGCCAGATTACAATCCAATTGCCTTTTGAGTGTTTTAATTGAACCTGCCTCCACTACACTCTCAGGCAGTGAATTCTAGATCTTAACACTGACTGCAGGATAAAAATTTTCTCATGTTGTTTTTACTTTTGTTACAAATTAAAATCAGTGTCCTCTTGTTCTCAATCCTTTCATGAATGGATACAGTTTCTCCCTATCTACTGTCCACATAGCCTATGATTTTGAATGCCTCTATCAAATCTCCTCTCAACCTTTCTCAAGGGAAATAGGGCGGGATTTTCCAGCTGTGCCCTCCCCAAGGTTGGAAAATCCTGTCCAAGGTCATCGGACCTTTACGTGGTCCATGTCCCACTTGCTATTAATCCTGTGGTGGGTGGGATGGTAAAATTCTGTCCATAATCTTTACTTTTCCAAACTATCTTCATATCTAAAGTTCCCCACTCCTGGAATCATTCTTGCGAATCTTTTCTTCATTCTCCAGTATCTTTGCATCCTTCCTAAAGTGCAGAACACAAGAACTGAAATATTCCAGATGAGGTTGAACTAGTACTAACCACCTTGTTATTGTACTAAGTGGGGGGGCAAGGGAGGGCTGGAATTTAAGATCAGAGCAGAAAGAAAATGAACCCAAAATGTTTATATCTTTGTTGCTATCCATAGGATCCTACAGTGGAGAAAGAGGCCATTTGACCCATCGAGTCTGCATCAATTCCCTGATGGAGCAAGTTATCCAGGTCCTAAGCCCATTAATCCCCTAACCTAGACATTTTGGGACACTAAGAGGCTATTTAGCATGGCCGATTAACCAAATGTGCACATCTGTGGAGTGTGGGACCACCCAAAAGAAACACACCCAGACAGGGGGGAACATTCAAACTCCATGCAGTTAGCCAAGGCTGGAATCAAACCTGGTTCCCCGGCACTGTGAGGCAGTAGTGCTAACCACTGTGCCATCATGCTACCCTATTCATGCCACACATCCTATAAGTTTGTTGATTCTCTTATCATTTGTGTTGTTGTCTTTTACTAAGATTGTCTATCTTTGCAGTTATGTTTTTCTATTTATCTCTTTCTTATTGTTGGCCTTCTACAATTTCCTTTCTTTTATTATTATTGATACCTTTATTATCTTCCATAATGATCCCATTTGCCTAAAGTTATAAGGCATCAATAATCATGAAAGACTGGAACCTATTTGAGCAATGACATTTTCAGCCAACCATCAGTAAAAGGAAAGATCAGACTATCAATGACTATTACCAGTCTCTTCAACTCCTAACATAAGGAGCCACTTTTTCTCTATGGAGTATTGCCATAATGCACAAGTTAAAACATGTTGTGGATTTTAACATGAGGGATGAGTGAACAGAAGTATGCTTGAACACCACTTTGCTGTATCCTGTCCAAAACATGTTCATTTTAACAACTGTACATTTAAATGTTTTGCAAATATACTTTTGTACATTTTTCTTTTTGTAAATCATTCCCATGGCTCCACGGGGGACTGTCCTGATTTGCAACTATCTGAACTTTCTATTCCACCTCCAGAACCACCTATGCTTCTGTATCAAAATTCAACCCATTCACTCTATCTCTCTCCACAAACATTGCCTGAGCTACTGAGTATTTATAGTATTTTCTGTTTTTTCTTAATTCAGATTTTCATATGTACAGTATTTTGTGAGTTGTATTTGCAATTTCATTTTCCTGTAGCATCAAAACTTTCTACTGAACAGCATTTTTTGTTTGCAGTATGGAAATAAAGTGGATGAAATGGGTACAAACTCCAATAATTAATTGTATTGCAGTAAATTTCAGAAACTGCAGAGACATGGGCTGTGATTCTCCCATTGTGACCGGCAACTTTACTGGTGGTCGCGATGGGAAACGCGTATCTGCGGCCTTGAACAGGGATTTGCACGTGTAACGGGAAGGTATGCGCATCTCCCAGAGCTCACAAACAGTTGCCAGTCAGACTACGCTGAATACCAGCGGAAGGCAGATAAGTCATTTAAATATTTTCTGCATGTATTTTAATTATGTATATTTGTTCATTATCGGCTCCCAATTGAATCTTCCATCCTCCTTGGAGTACTTCATTCTGGCAGGGTTCAGACTAGCTCCCCATGTCCGGGGAACTAGCAGGAGACCCCACCGAGATGAAGGTAGGGGACAATTGAGAGCTCCTGGGGGTTGGGCAGTGGGGGTGGGGGCCTGGGCATGGGCACCCAAACAGTGCCAGCCTGTGTCCCCTGGCACTGCCCAAGGGACAAAGTTCCCACGCTGAGTTTAAATTCCATTATCTGCCCTGGTGGGATTCGAAACCAGATTCCCAGAGGATAACTCTGGGTTCCTGGATTACGAGTTTAGGGACAGTGTCACGATACCATTGCCTTCCCTGTTAGAATTACACTATTAAAAGTAAACTCCTTACTCATTAATGGAAACAATAATATTCTCTAAAATAAATAAATGGAATTCTTCTGATATCATAATATATTTTAACTGTTAGAAGTTAAAGCTCTTCTTTTCCAGAAACATATTTATTGACTTTTTATTTCTTTCCTGAACAATACCTAAATAGAATCGGACAAAATAGGATCCAGCCACAAAGCACTGCTTACAGCCGAGCATTCAGAAAAATGAATTTGCATTTCTTTTTTCATGTTGTAAGTTGTACAACATATTATTGTAATCCTGAAAGGGTTAGTGCTTAATTCCATTTTTTTTAATTTAAAATACTCAAAGTCGCTATGAAGTTGGAAAATGACCTCAATCAAGCAATTATTCTTCAATTCCATGATTCACTGATTAAAATTTAAATATATTCTCATTGTTATACTTAGTTATCTTACAGTCGCAGCTTTTGTTTGTCTTTAACTATATTTTTAGGATTGAATATTATCCACACAATTACATTCTCTTACATGGGTTCATTCTATCGTAAGAAAGTTGCCAGTCAATATTGGACCTGATTTAATATTTAATTTATTCTCACCACAACGTTGCGTAGTCCAATGATTTTGTAACTTTGCAATTGGTACTAATTGACATATGACTTTGGATGAGTAAGGGTTTTTAACATTTAAACAGTGTTGAGAGACATTCAGGTTTCATATGAGTAATAAGTATTCTAATAGTGATTAGAACAGATGTCAAAACTAATGTGAGATGGGATGAATTGCTAACACGCCGCTGATAATAAATGAAAATGTAGGTAATCTGAATTGAATCTTTTTTGAAAACCATTTAGATTGGTCTTGGTCTAATTCAGTGGAATTGATCCTTTGTGTTCTGCTGATAAACAGATAATTTTCCATTGATTAGTCCCAGTAAGAGTCACTGATTTCTGCAGGTGATTGGTATTATATGTATTAGGTTTCTTTTCTATTGTTTGTAATCACAGAACTAAGTATGAATGAAGGAAGCCATTTGGACTAACCAGCTTGTTTTCATGAAAACATATTGAGCCTACCTTCTGCGGCAATCAGAGTCAGTTACCTCGAAATCCAGCCGATCCTTTGTCGCCTGACTTTCCAATCATGTGGAGTGAGGAGAATGTAGGGCAATACGTCCCTGAAGCTTTCAATTTAGGACTAACAGATTGAAGTTAGGGAAACAATGCCTTCTTAGGGAACTAGTTGCCATATATCAGGCAGGTTAAAAGATCCAGTCACTTTCAAAAGTCATGGAGAAAGCAGGCTTGCAATGTTAGTGGATAAGATGTGGTGCTGGCAAAGGTTGGGTGGGATTTGGTCAGTCTGAAGGTTGATCAGTTGATTAATGGGGCAGAGTTGGTTGGATACTTGGATTCACATGGTCAGCCAGTAAGGTTAGTCAGAGGGTGTGAGATGGGCAAGAGGTAGGGGTCTGGTGGTCAGTTAGCGGGGAAGTTGGTTGGTTAGTGGGGACTTGGAGATGAGATAATTGGGAAATAGTTAGTGGAGTTGGGGTCAAGTGGTTGGGCTGGTCAATGGAGAGATGATCAGTTGGGAGAGGTCAGTAGGGTCCTACAGGGGAATCTAACGGTCATGTGCAGAGTCCCATAGGGGTTAGGAGGTGGGTTAGTACAGTAGTTATCCGGGAGGTACAAATGATTTTAATACATCAAACCTTTTCTGGGTCGCGATTACAGCCGGAACCATCTGAAATTTGTGATTTAAATTGCATTTTTGGAAAGTTCCGATTGCAAGACAATTGCCCAAAGGAAATTTGAATTTCTCAGGTGATTGCTGACCAATTCTAACCTCGGGACATGTGTCACAATGTTCCTCAGCTCATCTTTTGGGTACTCACAGGTTATGATGCTGGAGCTGAATATATAAGGTCATGATCTCCATCAAAGAGCTTAAGCGACTTTCAAATGTATCCACGGTTTTTGAACTGACCATATTCAAAGAATGTGCTGCAAGAGACTCGCACATAAGGTGGGAACTCCCACTCCTGTTTACATTGGGCAGGTTTGGTGACAGGAGGAAAAGAAAATCATGAGAAAGCCAAAACCACGTTTCAAGTCAATGTTAAAGGACGAAGCAATTGTCCCCTCCCACTGTCCCAGGTGGGCATGTTTCCTGATGCTCTAAGTTGGGAACTTCATTATAATTTAACATAAAATGTACACCAGAATCTCCCCCCATGTCAAAAGATCCAATATTGGCAACATGATGTAAGGACGGCGTGAAGCATGAATGGTCTCAGAAGGCACATGGCCTAACAAGCAGTGTTCACAGGGGAGCTCGAAGATGAATGCCACTCTCAGGGGAGAGGATAGTTCCAGTTGGATTCCAGGGCTGCACCTAGGTAAAGATTGGTTCCTGTTTTACGAATTTTACACTGTGGCAGCCTTTAAAAATGGCACCCTGATCAAGTGTCTAACTTGATGGGGCGGTGGTGGTGGTGGCGGGCAAGTGCATCAGAGGCTAACTGCCAGTGATACATTGTGGAACCCGTGACTGCAAGTCATTTTTTTGCTAAGTCCTGAACTTTACAGCAGAAAAACCCACCACTGCCATCAGTGTCCTCAACACCACTTTCCCATATAACACTGGCCTTTTGCCAATATTGGAGAAAATCCTGGCCATAGATTCTGGATTAAATCTCTGATGATGTTGAGACGTGTACATATTTACCTATCTCTCATTATGTTGGGAGATCTCTCCTCGAATCAGAATTTTGGACCTTAGGCCTCATTGTCAGGGCTTGTCCATCTCCAAAGTCAGCTTGCACATTGCAGATCGAGAGCATTGGAAGTCTTGTTCTTCTAGCATTTGCCCAAAAGTAAGTCCTGGAGAATGACTGGAATTCAAAGGGCGAGGGCTTTTGAACAATATTGAGTAGCAGGAGCACCGCTGACCCTGCTCACTGCCTTGGCAGGACATTAACTGTTCTTCAAAAACTACTATTGACAACAACTTAAGAATCTAAGAGTGTTCATTCCACAGTGAATGTTTGGGACTCCCCTCTCCCGGGTTCTACAAGTGATAATTCCTTGAGTGCTCACCAGCGCTCTCTTGGGAGCTTGAATGTCCTTGTTGACTCATTGTCACATCCTGCCTGTTCCAGGTAGGACACTCTAACCAGCAGCATGCAAGTGCATTGATTTCAATGGAAAGTAAAACTGTGCAGAATGTAAAATGGCTACCTGATCCAATCCTGCTGGGCAGATTGGGTCAAAATGACCCACTTTATAATTGTCCAAACTTCATTCTGCTCATCTGGTGTGTGCTTAACACTTATTTCAATTCTTGTATGCTAGAATTTCAGTCTGTGATCAAATCAGTGTTTGTATCATAATCTAAACTCACTTAGAACGTTATGAATATTGAAGAAGAAGAAAATGATTCAATATTGCTGATGTCACTTCTAACTTAGGGATAAGCAAACAAATCCTAAAGTCATATGTAAATATATTTATACAGTTCAAGCTCTCCTATGAATTTAGTTTATTTTTCACTCTGTATTGCCACCCCATAACAAATTGATTTAAATTCATGCTTTATTAGTACTTTACTGAAATTATTGAAAAGGTTGGAATAGATGATGTACAACAAAGATTAAACTAAAATGTCCATATCCATTTAATAATGCAGAAAAAGAAAGCAACTCCTTCTAGAAATTACTTGCAGATAATTTCTTAATCCTCCCTTTCAGCATGACTTTTTTTATGTTGAATGATTGAAAATGTGTCCAAAGCTTAACAAGCAACCCAACAATATCTTGCTAAACTGGGTGTTCAGAGACAACACAAAGCAATTCATACCTGTTAATCCTAACTTGAACTCAAAAGGGGCCTAAAGTCAATAGTCTCCAAAAACAGGTGTAGGGTACTCGATGCATGATTAACCCGATTGATTACAATGCAGGCAGTATGCCAACTCCATGCTGCTGTGTTTATTTCAATTATCTCAGCAAGTAGTCAGTGCTAACCAAGCTGTTGATTGGCCGAGTGCATTATCATGAGTACCACTTAAAGTTAGTTGGCACTCTTTAAATATAATCTGCACCACTTAAAGGGTGGTAATGTAGTCACAGGACTAGTATCCCAAAACCCAGTTTAATGCTCTGGGGACCTGCATTCAAATCCCACCACGGTCGATGGTGAAATTTGAAGTCAATTAAAAATTTGGAATTAAAAGTCCAATGATGACCATGAAACCATTGTTGATTGTTGTAAAAACTTTTCTGGTTCACTAATCATCTTTAGGCAAAGAAATCTATTCTCCTTGCTTGATTTGGCCTATCTGTGACTCCAGATCCACAGCAATGTGGTTGACTCAAGAATATCCACTGAAATGGCCAGCAAGTTGCTCAATTCAAGGGAATGGGTATCACCGACATCCACAATAAAAAAGATTGTGGCTGAGCAGGAGCTGACAATCATTCATGCAGGAAGTGAATCTGGTGGTGGTGGAAAGGAGATGCCCTGTATCCACAGGGCACCTGGAGATGGTCCTTTTAAACAATGCTTGGAAGACATTGGCAATAGATCGCTCAGAAGATCAAAATCAGGAGTCATATCCCAATGACTTGGATGTAATGCCAGAGTTGTTCAATCACCTCACTAGTAGTCAAGGTCATGAATGAACATTCAAATAATGTATCAAAAAGCTTTCAGAATTCAGGAAATATTTAAAAATAAGACCTAAAGCAAAGAATCACTGTTGAACATATAAAATTAAAATTTTCTTTCACAATTGAATCCATATAACTGATCTCAATCAAAATAACACATCTATATTTGCAATTAACTTCTGCAATTTACTGTGCCCTCTTGGAAGGAACGCTAAATACACCAATAGCATCAGATACTACTGAGATCAACACATCCCTATTGCTCACCAACCAACAATCTCTATAAATCAGGCCATGATATTCAAAATCTCGACCGCACACCCTTATGCTTCATTGCAAGGGGCAATATGGCCTATTCCCGCTCATAATTGTTGTGTTCTAAACCCTGATGCAACATCTGGCCAATGTCACAGATTGCACTGCAGCATAACTAATAGCAATCCAGCATCTGCGTGCTGCTGGGGAAACTCAGACTGCTGTTAGGCAAGGTTAACTTGCTGCCTTCCAGCTCAGACTACTGTCATCACAGCTATGGATTAGGATGTGCAAAGTTGCATGTAGGATGGAATAGCAGTGCAGTAATCTGTCTTCCAACATTTCACTAGGATTGCCGAGGTGGTGCCAGGGAAGAGAAACCTGGTACCCTTTCTCAGGATGACAGCATTTATTTTCTTGTCCTCTCATTCTGCCAATATCTTAAGATTCTGTCATTCAGTCAGCCAAAACTACTGCTGACCATGTCACGATGGCCTTCAAGTTGCACAGCTGCTCAAAGTTGTCCTCCCAAAAGACTGGTGTCTCATCAATGGGAAGACAGCAGCCTTCCAAGAGTCATGCTGCAACCATTGGGATAGCACTGCGTAGCAGCTGTAAAGATACCAAAGCACACAGAAAGTAGTCACTAAGGGAATTTACAAGAGTGATTAATTGATGACTGTATGCATTATGGTATAATTTCATCAATAAACTTTGGTTTGGAAAATTTATTTTCTGCTGGCTTTTATTTTTGGTTTGAGGCAAAATGGCTGCTCTGATGGTCAATGACAAGGGGAAGGTGTATGGGACCATTAGTGAATGGAGAGATGGGACTGTAGTTACTGATATCACAATCACCAAGATTTTCTTGTTCAACTGCACCAGAATGGAGCTGTCTTAGTTGCTTCTTCTCTGTCTCTTTCTCCTCATCTTTCTCATTTTCCTACTCCACCTCCTCCCCGTGCTCCAGCTTGTTAGTTGCTTGCAATATAAATGGTGATAAGGACTGATCCCTTATGATAGTGAATTCAGGAAACATATGGTAGGCTATGTGAATCTTGTTTTGTGAAGTATTCTTCAAAGTGACACAGGAATTATTTCAGCATGCCAATTGTTTGCATATTGCGTAGCTTTCATTGTACTTCTTAAAATATTTTTATATTTCCAATCAACAGTGCATGCGTATGTGTGGTTTGTGGCTCCAGGGTCACCAATCCCATTGTTAGCCAATAATCCTTGGTGCTTAGTAGTCACCCTTTCTTGTGGTAGCTCATATGCAGCTGGAAAATTGGACAGTCACAGAATGAAGATATTATAACTACTGCCAGAGTGCCAGACATTGATACACTTCCCATGTTCCTACACCAATTGGACGTTGAGGGACCAGAATCCATTTTATGATATAGGAATGTCTACATGCATTTAGTGACAATTTGCAACATGGGGAAATGTGCAATCCTAGAGAAGCCTTGTGTTTGCTCCTCTTGCTTGTTTCTGGGAAGCAAGAATGAAAAGTAATTAAATCTCGCAGAGAGCCTCAGTTGTTTCCCCTGCTGTTTTGTTCTTAAATAGTAGTGGATGGAAGACTGTGACACGTCTCTTGTTCCAGCTTGGAAGGAGGCAGACACCTATAATTTCTTCACTTCAAATATGTTGCCCTGCTCTGAGGCTACAGTTGTAGCTGCTACAAATAGTAGATTTCAGAGTGAATGCCCATACAGATGTGCCAAAAAACACACACATTGGCATGGAAAGTTAGGAAGTCCAGCAAAGTTGGTGTTTCTTGGTTCTCAGCTCTTCCCCTAATGGAACAAGTTTCTTGTACCTCTTCGGTAGGCCTCTCTTGATTTTCAACACCTCTATCAACTTTCACTACTCTAAAAAGAATATCCTCAGCCTTTCCAACTGAATATCTCAACCCTGGAACTTTTCTCATAAACCTTTTCTGCACCTTCTCTAATGTCTTCACATCCTCCTTGAAGTGTAGTGTGCGTATGCTTTATTAAATGCCTTCTCAACCTGCTCCACCGCCTTCAATAATCTGTGCATATATCTCAGGGCCTTTGCTCCTGCACCCCTTTCAGAATTGTATGCTTCATTTTACATTACCTCTCCTTATTGCTCTTACCAAAATGTATCACTTCACACTTATCCACAATCAATTTCATCTGCCACTTTTTACCTATTCCACCAGCCTGCCCATGTCCTTTCAAAGATTATCATCTGCCTTCTCTCAGTTTACAATCCTGCTAAGCTCTGTGTCATCTGGAAATTTTGAAGCTGTGCCTTTTGGAAGTAGATCTAGGACATTAACATAGATTAAAAAAAGCAGTGGGCTTATACTGAACCTCTCAGTAACCCCAGTAAATACCTTGCTTCATCTGAAAAACAACCATTCACCAAAAATCTATTTCTTATCATTTAGCCAATATCATATCTATGCTGCCACTGTCCATTCTATTATACTAGTTTCAACTCTACTAACAAAACCTTTTATGTCGCACTTGATCAACTGCCTCTTGGAAGTCCATGCTCACCAGAGGCATGATCTATGTTCATGCTGCAATTCTTGCTGAATTCTGCAAGAAATATCAGTTAGTGCACCATGTCTGGGAGGAAATGATATGTGCAAAAATTTTAAAGTTAGCAAAAATCTCCTTCATCTCCTGCTACAATACTCCTTATAGCCTTTGGTGGCTTTAAATAACATAGAAAGCACCAAACACTTGTACAATTGAAGTAATAGCCAGAAGAAGTCAACTAATAACAAACATATAGGTGGTTGATGATCCCTTTCAGTAGAACTGGTGGGGTTCTTCCTGCTGCTGCTGCTTGTGTGCTCAGCTGAGGTTAAGAAGGATTTAATTGGCATCTGAGTTCCAGAATGGCCTAGTTGATATCAAATCATGCTGTACAATTAGTTGTGTCATTATCTTTCTATTCTTCATACTACCAGTGGTCGACACTATGCCTATGCTAATAGCCTTCAAATCTTGTGCCCAGTGCAATTTGCCCCAAAAATATGCCTACATGCTGCGACCATCATTTGGATGTTTAATGGGAAGTGCAAACAATTCCAATTTCTTACCCATAGCATTCAGTTTCCTCTAACTCTTAACCTAAAAGAAAGCATATCAAAACAGTATGCAAAATAGTAGTCAAATCATTGTACGAGGCTATTGATATCATCGGCAGTACAATCGTTCCTTCCACTTCTTATTTATCATTTCTGGCTGAACCGACCAAATTTACAATATGTAAAATGAATCACAATATAATCCTGATATTTGAAAATTACTTAAATGAGCAGGAAAATTATAGGCCAGGTGGCCAAATTTCTGTATTGAATTAAATGCTGGAGAGCATTATATAGGAAACCGTCAATACTTCCCTAATGAACACAGACAATAATTTAGAAGCAATAAGTTAATCTTCATTAGGTGCTGACATTTGTTTAAGAGGTAACTAAACTAATTAATGGAGGTGATCGCTTGATGCACTTTGCTTGGATTTTCAGAAGGTATTCAAAAGTTCCCATGGAAGATTTTTAAAGATGTTTAAGGTGCATGGAATTAATGGAAACCGGTTAATTAAATTGACCAATGACCAGACAACAGGAGGAAAAGGGGCACAGAAATCCATTCAAAATTTCACCATATTGCAGTTCACCATATTCAAAAATTATTTAGAAGCTAGTAAATAGAAACTATATGAAAGTTGCTGATTGTACCAAACTATGTGATCATGTTTAAGTTTATTTATTTATCGGTCACAAGTGGTCTTACATTAACATTGAAAATCCAGTAGCTGCCACATTCCGGCGCTTTTTGGGTACACAGAGGGACAATTTAGAATGACCAATCCACCTAATATGCACATCTTTGGACTGTGGGAGGAAACTGGAACACCCAGAGGAAAACAATCACAGGAAGAGCATGAAGACTCCACACAGACAGTAACCCAAGCTAGGAATCGAACCCAGATCCCTGGTGCTGTGAGGCAGCTAAAATACAAAAGAGATCAATAAAAAGAGATCCTAATTCATGAAGCTGATCGAATAAAGATGAACGATAGCTTTCAACATACCCATTACTGAAGGTAATGTATAATGGAAAAAGAAACTAGATGTGTATACCTGATAAATATGTTGGAAATTAGCATGAGCATGATAAACAATGTGTGGGAAAATCATTTTAGTTGCACTATTAACCATTCAGTGAGCATTTCCAATTAATATGAGAAGACGCTATCAAAAATTAGAATACATTTCATAGAATTTGAATGTAAATTGAAATAAATTACTGCAGCTTTGTACTGTTCACTGCTGAGGCCACTTTTTGACTCTTATGCAGCTTTAGCACCCAAGGACATTGATGCATTAGTGAGGTCCAGAGGAGAGGGACGAGAATGATTTTAGCATTATGGCTTTAAATCATGAAGGAAAGACTGGCAGAACTGAAATTACTTTCATTAAAACTTAGATTGAAGAGAGATGCTATCCAGGTCTTGAAAATGTTGAACTGCTATAGATTAAATCAGGTCTTTTAATTTTGCCTGAGACTACAAAATTAGAAGATAGATTTAAAATTAATCCACAGATTAAAAAATCTTTCTTTTCTGCACACGGTGGGGAAATATGAAGAACACACAATCATGCTCTGTTAACTAACATTGGAGAAAAATGATTTGGTTTAGATTACAATGTTTAAATGTTCCTTAACTGGGGATGAGAGAACTGGGAATACTGTGAGGTAAGGGCAGCAAGAGACAGCTGAATAGTGAAGATGTGGAAGTGAATATTCTGATGTTCTGTTTGAGTATATTTGGGGTTATTGGAACATTTATGTAAAAAAAAAATTCCTTCATGAGATTAAGTGGATGGCAGATGGACTATTAGGGGGTCTGTTCAAGAGTGGGACTTGATCAATTGAATGACATATTCTTGCCTCATATTCTCTGATGTTTTTATTCTGTTTATTTGACTTGGTGTTAATTTTCTTCAAAATAATCAAAGAATGAACAAAAGCTACATCAGACAAATTGTTTTAAGCTTTTCAAACCACACTTGCCCAATCTTTACAGGTGCTATCCTTTGAATGGGACATAAAACTGAGACAACATTTGCAAGCTTGGATGGATATAAAAGAGTTCATGGCTCATTTCAAAAAAGAACATTATTTCTTGTATCCTGAGCAATATTCATCCCTTAGTCAAAATCAGAAAAAAAATCCGATCATCACCAAATTGCTCTGTGTGGAATTAGCTGTGCAAATTGGTTGTCAGGCTGTCTACAGCAGTGGTTCCCAGCTGCTGTGGGGTGGCACACTGGTGCGCTGTGAAAAGGATGCAAGTGTACTGCAGCCATTCGTGCCCCTGCATCCTAGCATCAAGCCACAGTTTCTCTCAGTGACTTCCCAATTCCTATTGCAGCCACCACTTCAAAATCCGTTTGAATTGCTAATTGAGAAGAAACAGTTTTCCATGTTCTTGTGTCTTTGGCCAGGGATCAGGAGCTGGTTTTACTGTAGCATGGGAGAATGAGTAGCCACACTTTACCCCCATCCCCAATGAACTTGTTGTGCAGTTGCAGTGAATCTTCCAGAGCAACTTTCGGCAACATGCAGTAACTTATCCTATTCAAGTGGTACAAGGTCAAAGACAATGTTTAAGTTCATTAAATAGTAGAGGGCTAGTGTATCAAAACAAGGAAACATGTGGCACTGAAAAAGGATGGGACCTAATTGATCCAGCATCATCTGTCAAAGTGATTTGCTTTGAGGGGTTGGAGGTTTGATGGAGTTCCTTCTTCATTGCTTTCTCACCATTTGTGCCCTGAATACATCTGTTCTCTTACAACAGCTGCTGGGTACAAGCCACCAACGCTGCCAGTTAACGCTGCAACAATCCCTCCTTTTCTCAGCTTGTTTCTACTCATCAGTTATCATATTAATCTTCAACAATCAAACTTAAAGACACCAAGGCCAACTATTATCATATCACAATGATTTTATTGATTTGGTTATTTGGAAGGGAGGAGGGAGCAAAAACCATGCAGGAGAAAAAACAAAATGCTGATGGGGAGAGGAGCTGGCTGCTGGTGTGTGTGAGAGAGAGTCTGTGAGAAAGTGTGTGTGATAAAGAGAGAAAGTGGGTGACAAAGCAATGGTTCCCTATCCAGTAAACGGAACAAGGAAAAATATTATCTGTGCTAAAAGCTACTTGCCACCAATTTACATAGCAATGGTTTCATTTTAACATGAGTGTGGCCCCTTTTAAATGCTAACAAATTTTAAAAGACCAAGGCAGTTATCCAAATGCAGGGGTATGTAAGAATTAGAGTATAACACAACATTATGTCAATGCATTCTGTAAAATTAAATTCAGGTCTCTCAATTTCAAGCATGTACAATGCACAATAATGCATTTTATTTGACATTTGATTTAGTAAACATAAAGTTGCTTTCATAAAGGGTGAGCGCCAGTTATCCTACAGTGCAACAATATTTTTTCTTGTTTTCTGGCTGGCACTGATGGCATATCTTCATGTCTAATACCTATTAGCACATTAACCAAAATTATCATTACATTGAATCTAGTGGCTTTGAATTAAATTGAAGTTCAGTCCGAATGTTGATTTAAACTGGTCGCACAGTATGAATGTCTATGCAATGAGGAAATGCTTTGTTTGTTGCATTGTTGAATTGTGGTGCAAGCTATGCCTTGCCCCTTACATGTGATTGGCCACTGTCAGTTTGCCATGATAATATGGGGCATTTACGAGTGATTGATTCAGCTGAAAAAAAGTAGGTGAGCCACGGAATGCTTGTTTCATTTAAGTGTGCTGTGTTCCTGAAAATGTTGAAAACTATTGGCCTATAGTTCAACTGTAATAACTTTGAAGGCAACTTGTTGTGGCTTTAAGTTATAATGAAACATAGAATCATAGAAACTTTACAATGCAGAAGGAGGCTATTTGACCCATCAAATCGGCACCGACAACATTCCTACCTAAGCCTTACCGCCATAAATCGCACACATTTATCCCGCTAATCTCTCTAACATATGCATCCCAGGACACTAACAAGAAATTTAGCATGGCCAATTCACCTATCCCGCACATCTTTGTACTGTGGGAGGAGACAAGAGCATCTGGAGAAAACCGACACAAATGTGGAGAATGTGCAAACTCCACACAGTCAGTGATCCAAGCCGAACCCAGATCCCTGGAGCTGTGAGGCAGCAGTGTTAACCATCGTGCCACCGTGCCAACCAGTAGCATCACATCACAATGATTTTATTGATTTGGTTATTTAGATGGAGGGAAGGAGCAGATACCCACCTAGTACAGGTACAGGTATTGTAAAAGGGTTTGGTATAGGTACAGATATTGTAAAAGGGTTTATTCCTAACAATGTTTATATATGTGCAAGTAAGATTCTGACAGAACTGTAATACAAGTCTACTCTCTTCAGCTCCCTGGCTCCAACTGAGGTTCCTCCCTCACCCAGGATCCGTATCCTTGTACCTGATTGACTCCGCTTCCTGCACTGCCTCTCCATAGGGTCCTGCTCAATCATGTGGCCTTCAGGGATTGCCCCTAGAAGGTGCCACTCTAACACACTCCTTCCCTCCTAATTTTGACTTCACCAATGAATGAAACAAAAGGAACATCATTAAACATGGGTAGGTAATTCGCTGGTTTCCCTCAAACTTGCTACTGAGCGAAAATTCACCAGACTGATTCCTAGAATGGCAGGACTGACATATGAAGAAAGATTGAATCAGCTTGGCTTGTACTTCCTGGAAATTAGAAGAATAAGATGGGATCTCATAAAAACATACAAAATTCTGATGGGACTGGACAGGCAAGATGTGGAGAGAATATTGCTGCTATTGGGGAAGTCCAGAACTAGTGGTCATAGTCTAAGAATAAGGGATAAGCCATTTAGGACTGAGATGAGGATGAATTTCTGCACTCAGAGGATTGTGAACCTGTGGAATTCTCTACCACAGAAAGCTGTTGAGACTAGTTTGTTAGATATGTTCAAGAGGGAGCTGGACATGGCCCTTGTGGATAAAGAGATCAAGGGATAGAGGGAGAAGATGGGAGTGGGATATTGAAAATGGATGGTCAACCATGATCGTATTGAATGGTGGTGCAGGGTTGAAGAGCCAAATGGTCTACTCCTGCACCTAATTTATATGTTTCTATGTAAGATACACCAAGACATCAGGGAAACTCCAGGAAAATCTCATCAGAAGTTCAGTTGGTCAGCCCGGACCCTGGAGGAATTCTCAATTCAGTATTATGATTATCAGAAAGTGATGGAGCTGGGCAGACAGTTCAAAAAGATAAACTCATCAATCTGGTATCAAGATCCTCCCCAGTAGCTACGGTCTCCTCAGCTAGAGAAACTGCTGGCTACTCACGTTCCACATTTATAACAGAGTTCCCTGTTTCAGCAACTGATGAACCTGAGTCTACTGCAGGAGATGCCTGTTGATCTTTTATTTCAGGCCCAACTCTCTTCCCCAAATGGTCTATATGCTTTTTTACGTAATGACCTGTACTTCTACAAGGTAGAGACTGCTCCCATTCTTTCAACAGTTTTGCAGCCATCCATATCAGTCCTGTTGCAACATTTCTGGCCAGACTTGAATCATCAACCTGGAAAACTCTGAGCAGAAACTTACCAAAATATGACAATGTGTTGAGGTCTGACTGAAAACTCTCTGCAAAGAAAAAGGCAGGTTTTCTCTACAGACCTTATGGCACAGAAGTGTGTGTTTCATGACCAGCATGTTTAGGCCCTGCCTCTGAACATGGCAACATTGATTGGAGCACTATCTTTAAAGGGAGCCTCGATCAGATCAAGAAATAACCACCCACACAGAGGTCTCAGGGGCTACCCTCCCCCCCCCCAATCCCTCGGCAATTAATGCCACCCTCCCTTTCCCCCAGCCTGTGATCAATACCAGCGTCTCTCACCTCATCCCCACTCCAATCAATGCATGCATCTCTCTCCCCCCCACACCCTCCGATGATCAACAGTGACATCTCTCTACAACCTTTCCACAGAACAGACATTGCCAACATCTCCCTCTCCACCTCCAACCTTCCGCTAACAGTCATTGCCAGCACTTCTCCCTAAAATCAAGGCCTGCATCTTACCATACCCCCCCTCCACCTACCCCCCCGACCATGATCAATCTAGCAGCTCTCTTCCTCCCCCCACCCTATCCTACAGACATCATCAGCATCTCCCTCTCTTTCCCCTCCTACACATATATTTCTCCCCCATGACACTCTCCCTAGGGTCCACTCTGGCATTGCCCTGACATAGATTGATACTATCACCCTTTCCCCAACGGCTAAACTCACATTTATGTCCCCAGAGGACAGGTTCATGTCTAGGTAAACCTCAACAACATGATATTGTATCAGCAAGGTTTGAAAATATGGTAAGCTGGGAATATATGGTGGGGATGGGATGTTAATTGCATTAAAATATGTATTAAATCATTAAAATAAGGTTCTCACTCTTCGTGGACTTGAACTCATGACTGGTGAGGGGCAGGGAAAATCGTGGAGTTCAATCTCTCTGGAGAGAATGATGTTTCCTGATTCTCTCAGATTTTCAGACCATGTTACCAATCTGTCTGATGGCGACTGCCAGCTGAAAACCTGTCTTTTTTTTCAAGTGGTGATTTTCTTTCTAAGAGGTTTTCTAGTCTCCACCTTCCCTGCCAAATCTGGGAATGTCATATCCAACTGCATCTGTAAGTGGTATCCCATTAATAATTTGGCTGACTTGACCTCTATGGTAACATTTGGTATGGTATCGTATGACAACAAAAACTTGCCAAATGTAAAGGCAATGGCCATGTAACTTGTTTTCATCAATGATTGAATGTTTGTCCACTTCATTCTGCGAACCCATTGAAAGTTAGTGATAAGGTCCTGACCAAACATGATGAATACCTTTAGATTTAACAAATTTTCAAAACTTCTTAATTGTAAATGATGTGCCATTGTCAGATGCTAAGACCTCTCGGATGTCATGGGTGACAAAAATCCACCGCAACCTATTAATGGCGGTTGTAGTTATTGTAGACTTCATCAATTGAACATCCAAACATTTAGAATGTGCAACAACCAGGATGTGAAATATACATCTCATGAATATTCCTGGACTGTCTGTGCAGTCTTGCCCCTGACTTAACCAGCCATTCCCAAAGACATATAGTCATAGTTGGTGGCAATTCATGTTGGGCTTCACAACTGACTGACCATTCTTTCAAACTATTTATTAATGCTTGGCCACCAAACATAACTTTGGTTAAGTCTTTACTTTGTACTTTGTCTTGGATGTGTGGTGTGCAATTCTTGTTATAAAAGTTGTCAACATAGAAACCTGGTAATACAGAAAGAGGCCATTTAGCCCATTGAGTCTACACTGACAACAGTCCCATCCAGACTCTATCCCTGTAACCCTACATATTTACCCCACTAATCCCTCTAACCCATGCATCTCTGGACTCTAAGTGGCAACTTAACATGGCCAATCTCATCCGCACATCTTCAGATTGTAAGAGGAAGCCAAAACACCTGCATGAAACCCACACAGACACAGGGAGAATGTGCAAACTTCACACAGACAGTGACCCAAGACAAGAATCAAACCTAGGTTCCTGGAGCTATGTGAGGGAATATGTGCCACCATGCCTCCCCAAAATATTATAATATGAGCCCCCCCACAATAAAATGCTATCTCCACATGTTCTTCGCTATTGATAAGGTTTAAGTAGTTCTGACTTAACATAACACCACTCTTGCATTTATATCTTCTTAACTTTTGATAACACTGAGTTCCTTTTAGACCAAGTGTGTATATGTTTTCCTGAGACCGGCAAGATTAATTGCAGCGCCAACACTATTTCTTGTGGAACTAGTGGTGAGGATACCATCTGCAGCAAAGGTAAACAGCTGAATGCATCCGCATTTGATATTTGTATCCCTGGTTGATGTTGGAATGAATAATTGTATGCTACTGAGCTCATCACTGTACCCTTAGATTATAAAGTACGATGAGCTGTATAGTGGATTGTAATTAGCATTATGCACAGTAAATCCCTGTTTTATGTAATTCTGCGCCAACATCTGTGTGTTAATAGGGCTTCTATTTACATTTAGCATTTGGAGTTTTATTTTAACATTTCATGCTGGCTCTAATATAGAGTCACGTGACTGATTCAATGTCATTTTGGAACAGCCTTTGACCCATGGGCTACTGCTGATCTTTTTCTGTGACCTTCCCTGTTGTCAACACTCACAGTCGCTGCTGACCTTCCCTCCTGCTGACCCAATTGGTCACTGCTGATGATCCCAATGACTGCCAATTCTCCCTCATGCCAATATTCCTATTGCTGCCAAATGTTCCTCTCGCCTACCCAAGTTCTCTAGCTTATGACTTGTTTCTTCCCACTCAGCTTGTAAATCCTCATAAACAGTAAGGACTCGGGAAAGGAAAGCAACAAATGGGAGAGACAGTGAGAGGAAGGTTTGCTGTGAGGAAGGGTCAGTAAGAGGACGGTTCCAAGTGAGGAAGGTCAGTGAGGGAAGATCTGTCTGAGGGTCTGTGAGAGGGGTTTCAATGTGAGGAAGGGTCAGTGAGAGGGAGGATCTGTGTGAGGAAGGCTCAGTGAGGGGGAGGTTCAGTGTGAAGAATGGTCAGTGAGAGGGAAGATCAGTGAGGAAGGGTCAGTGAGAGGCAGGTTCAGTGTGGGGAAGGGTCAGTGAGAGGGAGGCTCAATATGAGGAAGGGTCAATGAAAGAAAAGTTCAGCGAGCACAATCTGTTGAGGCTGGGAGGTTTGGGGAGTCAGAGAGACAGCAAGCTGCAAGTTCAAGGAATGGAAGAGGTGATGAGCTAGAGAGGTACAAGTTAGAGAGTCAGCAAGTGGGAGAGATAGCAAACTGAAGCTAAGTAGCATGTTTATTCTGTTTTGTTTTAATTTATTTTATTTGAAAAAGTTATTTAAGTCTACAGGAATTTAGCAATGTGAAATATTTCAACTTACAGGGTGTAATGTTTTAGTGTTGTTTTCTGATGAATGTACGTCCTACAGAGCCTATCTGCAATTTTTACTTTGGTTATAACGGGAAAATCCAATTTGTTTAATGTTGTTTCATTTTTCAGCATAACTACAATGTTAAGCAAAGACATTCTGTAAATGCAAGTGTCTTTTTATTTTTCACAAGCAAACTTTTGGCAAAGAAAATGCCTCCTAACAGACATTACAAAGTTCTTTGTGAGTTATGAATTATTTCTGAGGAAGTATTGTTATGCAGACAAATCCCAAGTCACCTCTTAATAGAATTTTAAAAGAAAATACTATGGTAAAAATTTTACTGCCACTTTGTGGCAAACAAATGCCATAAAATTAGACATAAAGCAACTAGAGCAAATGGTGCCTATTTTCGTGACTGGCGTGATTTTATGACATCTGGATTTCCAGCAAGATCAGCCTCTGGCTGATTGATTTATTTTAATTTATGTATTTGTTCATTTCCATGTATTTAGCAAGCCCAGTGCTCAATCATCTGGGCTCACTTGCCTTTATGACGTCGTTGGGAGAAGTTCTCTCTGGCAAGGAAAACATCTGCTCCCCATGAACGGGGAACAGTCGTGTTGGTCTCGCCAGTGGAACCAGAGGTCACTGAAACCTTCCGGGGATGCTAAGTGCAAGGCAGGGGAGGCCCTTGGCACCTGGACAATGCCAGTCTGGTACCTGGGCAATGCACATATGCAGCATCAGTCTGCACAAGCGCAATACGTCCCTCCCTCTACAGGCTGTCTGGTGAGTTATGCCCTGCCCATAGTCTCTGTCCAGAAACAGACTAGTCCAAATTACTGAGACAGAGTGCATAAGACTAGGTATGAAAACTCACCCAAAAAACAGATCTGAAACTCTCCCATTTTTAGACTAGCTGGAAATTTAGAAAAAAAATTCCATCCTATTAGTATTGACTTTGGACCAAATACACTAGTAAATTGCATGCAAGACATTTTACTCTCAATATGGCTCTGTTTTAGTATAAGCAGCAAACTGGCAGGCACTTGCCACTTCAGCATGAAACCCAAATGTCACACTGGATGTGGTGTTGAATGGGTGGTGCACCAACATGTCAGATCTCCACTCCATTTTCTGGTTGATTATTCCTAGACTATTACTGTTCACAAAATGTAAACCTATGACTGAAAGAGAAGCAATAAAGCTAATCATGCAGCAATTGTGAAACTCTTACTCAATCTGCAGCAAATAAGATGAAGGTTTTATGGACATAATTTACTTAAGACTTCAAACAATTACAAACATTCATAATAATTAAAATGTAATACTCTTGAGTCCTTCTGTGTTTAAGGATCGCACACAAGAAGCCGCAAATCAAACTGCAGTAAAGGTCATACATAAGTGGAGGTTCTGTTTTTGCAATGTACACTATACTTCTCCAAGGAAATATGCCCTATTTACCTAAAGGCAGAGAATGAAAGTGCAAAATTTCAAAGGTTAAGCCTTTGGGTACCAGAATGTGTGCAGTGAAGTTTAGTTGCCAAGGCTGCATAATTGATCAATTTGTGATACTTGTGCATTTCCCCCTGTTTGCATTGTCAAGACCATCTTGTTTGTCCATACAATGAATTAAAGAAATATCTCAGCTATCAAATTACTGAATTCACCAAGTTGTCTCTCATCAGCAGGCTTGCCAACTTGCAGACAATTTAAACAAAATAGAACCTCTGATAAGTCAAGAACTAGCCATCAGACAACAACGGGAACCATAGTGCACAAAGGTTGTGATGAATCTAGTCAGGAAGAAAAGAAAGGTGTACAAAAAGTTCAGAGAACTGGGAGATGTTAAGAATCTAGAGGAGTATAAGGCTTGTAGAAAGGAGTTTAAAAAGCAAATTAGGAGAGCCAGAAGGGGTCATGAGAAGGCCTTGGCGGTAAGATTAAGGAGAATCTCAAGGCCTTCTATAAATATGTGAAGGATAAAAGGATGAGAAGTGAAGGGATTGGACCTTTAAAAGATGAAGGTGGAAAAGTTTGTGTGGAACTGGAAGAAATGGCAGAGGTGCTTAATGAGTACTTTGCCTCAGTATTCATAGTAGAAATACTGGGGAGTATATCTGGGGGATCGTACTGCAAGTTTGCAGCAGACTGAAAAGATTGAGTATGTGGATATTAAGAGGAGTGTTGGAATTTTTAAATGCTATAAAGATAGATAAGTTGCTGGGACCAGATGGGATTACCCCAGGCTACTATGGGAAGCGAGGGAAGTGATTGCAGAGCCCTGACAATGATCTTTGCATCGTCAATGGAGACGGGAGAGATTCCAGAGGACTGGAGGATTGCGGATGTAGTTCCTACTTTCAAGAAAGGGAACACCGACCGGTGAGTCTGACCTCAGTGGTTGGTAAGTTAATAGAGAAATCCTGAGGTGCAGGATTTATGAGCTGACGGACTTCAATGCAGATAAATGTATAGTGGTCATTTTGGCAGGAACAATGGAATAAAGGAGTACAATGTCAAGGGTAGGAGTCTTAGCAGTATTGAGGAGCAGAAGGATCTTGGGGTCTGAGTCCATAGGACTCTTAAATCGACCTCGCAGGTGGAGGGTGTGGTTAAGAAGGCATATGGTATACTAGCCTTCATTAATCGAGGGATTGAGTTTAGGAATTGGGAGGCAATGCTGCAACTTTATAAGACCCTTGTCAGACCTCACTTGGAGTACTGTGTGCAATTCTGGTCATCTCACTACAGGGAGGAGGTGGAAGCTATTGAGAGAGTGCAGAGGAGATTTACAAGGATGGTGCCTGGATTGGGAGGCATGCCTTATGAAGATAGGTTGAGGGAGCTGGGACTCTTCTCCCTGGAGAGACGAAGGTTGAGAGGCGACCTCATAGGGGTTTATAAAATGTTGAGAGGAATAGATAGAGTGGATTCTCAGAGGCTATTTCCCAGAGCTGAAATAGTCGCTACAAGAGGATACTGGTTTAAGATGCTGGGCAACAAGTATAGAGGAGATGTTAGAGGTAAGTTTTTCACTCAGAGAGTGGTGAGTGAATGGAATCGGCTGCCGTTGGTGGTGGTGGAGGCAAACTCACTGAGGTTTTTTAGAAGATTTTTGAATGAGTACATGGGATTAAATGGGATTGGGAGTTACAGATAGTTCTATGGCCTAGTAGGTATGGGTATGATCGGCACAACTTGTGGGCTGAAGGGTCTGTTTGTGCTGTAGTGTTCTATGCTCTATGTTCTAACATAGATCCAAAATCTTGCTGAGTTAAACTGTAGATTCCAAGACCACCTCATGAGCCATGTGGTAAGCAGCACATTGGATAATTAATTCCATCAGCCATTAACCACAGAATGGACAATCACCATATACCTCTGAATGCTGGATCTACTAGTTGATGTTCTGGAGTTTCAACAGCAACCTCCTGACTCTGGGCAATCTAATAAAATAAGGCTCTGAATCCTGATTAAGTACATGTTTACATCAGCGGGAAAGACCTTCCAGCAGTATCGTTCAAAATTTCTTCATCAACCAACTTGATGGCAAATACTTTTGAGCATTGTGGAAGGTCAGCGACCTTGGTGTATTTGATATGTCACTGTTAACATTATTCGTTATTAATACTTAATCCAGATTTTATGTAAAAGTTTTTAGTAAACAGACATACCGTACATAAAACTCACTTCTTACAACGTCCTGGGCACCATGTTTATACAGGCAAAATCTTCACTTTTCTGACTTTCATTTTTGAAACAATCATACGCTTAACCCTTGGCAAAAAGCTACAAATCATGATGAAGAACTATTGAGAGCCTTGAGCATAACAATTTTTTTTGGGATAAATATCGTTTATATCTGCCACCACCATACCATTAGCTAAGCAATCCATTGTGCAATCTGCTTTCTCTCATCAAAAAGAGTGCAGTGGCATAGTGGTAATAAACTTGTAATCCAGAAGATCAGGCTAAAGTTTGGGGAACATAGGTTCAAATCCCATCATGGCAGCAAGCGAAATATAAATTCAATTAATAAATCTGGAATAACAACCAGTCTAATGGTGATCAGAAAACCTTTGTTTCTTGTCATTAAAAATCCATCTGGTTCCTCAGTGTCCTTAAGGGAAGGAAATTTGCCGTCATTGCCTGGTCTGCCCTACATGCAAGTCCAGACCCACAGCAAGGTGATCAAACCATTATGAAGTCTAAGAAATGAAACCAGACAAATCACAAAGCATCAGGCCTAAGCACTGGAAATGACAATGGCACACCCAACCCCTAATGACTTTGCAAAATCCTCCTTACTAACATCTGGCTGTGTAAGCCAAAACAAGGAGAGCTATTTTACAGATTAGTCAAGCCATAACATGACACAGTCATATTCATGAAATCAAAACCTACAGAAAATGTTTCAGGCACCACTATCACCAGCTGTGAGGTGACTATTGCACAGTGTTCTGCAGTCAGGAGAGAACTGCCCTTGGAGTCACTAATGTCAACAATGGATCCCACTAATTTTCATGGCATCAGATCAAAAATGGTCAAGAAAATCTTCTGCTAGTTCCCACCTACCATTCTCCCTAAGCTGATGAATCAGTACTCCTCCATGTTGCACAACACTCGGGGGAAGCACTGAGGATAGCAAAAGCATAGAATTTACTTGAGGTGGGGGTCATCACAAAGATTGGCTCAAAAGCGTCACTACTGACTGAGTTGGTTGGGTCCTAAAAGATGTCGTTACTAGACTGAATCTGTGGCAGCTAGTGAGGGAAAAACCTACCGAACATTATCCTCACAAATCTACCTGTTGCAGATGCATCTGTCCATAACAGTATTAGTTAGAGTGACCACCGCATAGTCTTTGTGGATTCAAAGTCCCATCTTCACATCATCTTCTCTGGCACTACCACCATGCGACATGGGATAGATTTCAAATCAAAAAGATTTGAAACTTAAAACTGTTAGCAACTTAAAACTGGACATCCATGAGGTGTTGTGAGACACCAATGGCAGCAAAATTGTATCACCACAATCTGTAACTTCATGGCCCTACATATCCCCTAATCTACCGTTATCATCAAGCCAAGGATTTAACCCTGGTTGAATGAAGAATGAAAGAAGGAACTCCAAAAACAACAACTAAAAATGAGCTGTCAGCCTAATGAAGTTACAACACAGGACTTTTCTGTATGCCAAACAGCAAGTAATAGACAGGGATAAGTGATTCTACAACCAACAGATCAGGCCTAAGCTCTGCAATCCTGCCATATACAGACAACATGAATGGTAGTGGACAACATCTCACTAGGGCCATCCCTTCCCCCCCACTTCTTGCCTTGAGACAACTGCGCAACCTCAAACAGACCATTGTTTGCAGCAAACTATCCAACCTTCAGGAGAACAGTGACCACAATACCACAGAACCCTGCCACAGCAACCTCTGCAAGACATGCCGGATTATAGACATGGACAACATCATCAAATGAGAGAATACCATTCACCAGGTACACAGTACATACTCTTGCAACTCGGCCAACGTTGTTTACCTAATACGTTGCAAGAAAGGATGTCCCGAAGCATGGTACATTGGGGAGACCATGCAGACACTACGACAGCAGATGAATGAACATTGCTCGACAATCACCAGGCAAAACAGTTCCCTTCCTGTGGGCGAACAGTTCAGCGGTCATGGGCATTCGGCCTCCGACCTTCTGGTAAACGTTCTTCAAGGGGGCCTTCACGACATACAACAGCACAGAGCCACTGAGCAGAGATTGATAGCCAAGTTCTGCACACATGAGGACGGTCTTAACAGGGATCTTGGCTTCATGTCACACTATCTGTAACCCTCTTGACTTGCCTGGGTTAACAAAAAACCTCACTTACTGTGCTGTCTGGAGACAATACACATCTCTCTAACCTGTGCAAAGTGCTCCTTCCATTCACATTGTTAGCCACTTTAAGACTTGAATAGCAGGTTAGGTGCAGGGATTTGCATTCTAATCAGAAATCTGTAAACTATCTGCGCTGATATGTGTGCTAGCGCAGACCAGAACACCTCATTCACCTGACGAAGGCTATAAAGGCTGAAAGCTTGCAAGTTTACTATCAAATAAATCGGTTGGATTTAAAATTGGTGTTGTCAGACCTCTTACTCAATTAAACAACTGCCAGCAGGAGCGGAGCGGATTCCAGAAATATTCCATTTTCAATGTTTGGAGGGCCTGGCACATCAGTGCAAAAAATAAGGTCAAAGCATTTGCAGTCTTCAGCCAGAAGTGCCATATGGATGATCCATCTCAGCCTTTGCCTGAGGTTTCAGCACCACAGATACCAGTCTTCTGCTAATGTGATTCAGTCCATATGATATCAAGATTGGCTGAAGGCATTAGATACTGCAAAGGTTATGGACCCAAACAAATTCTGCGATAATACTGAAGACTTGTGCTCCAGAACTTGCTACACCCATAGCTAAATGTTCCACCACAACTACAATAATTGCATCTAGCCAGCAGTGGAAAATTGCCCAGGTATGTCCTGTCCACAAAAAACAGGATAAATCCAATCCAGCTAATTACCACCATATCAGTCTACATTCAATCATTATCAAAGTGATGGAAAATGTTGTCAACAATGCTACCAAGTGACATTTACTTATCAATAACCTGCTTACTGATGCCTAGATTGGATTCTACTAGCGTTACTCAGCTCCTGACCTCAATATAGCCTTTGTCCAAACATGAACTCAAGAGATGAAGTGAGAGAGATTGCCCTTGATATTGAGGCAGTATTTGGCTGAATGGCATCAAGGACTTCTAGCAAAACTAAAGTCATTGGGAATCAGGGGCAACACTGTGCACTGGTTGGAGTCATACATTGCACAACGGAAGATGGTTGTGGTTGTTGGAGATCAATTATCTCAGTATCTGGGTATCGTTGCCAGAGTTCCTCAGTGTAATGTTGATGACCCAATCATCATCAACTGCTTCAAAAATGATCTTTCTGACCCCATCATAAGGTTAGAAATGGGAATGTCCATGGATGATTTCATAATGTTCAGCACTAATCATGGTTCCTCAGATACTGAAGCAGTCCATGTTCATATGCAGCAAGACCTGGGCAATATAGTAACTTGCTGACATAAATGGCAAGTAAAATTGGCACCACACAAATGCCAAGAACAAAGTTAGCCTTCCCCAGAGGTCCCCAGCATCCCAAATGCCAGTCTTCAACCAATTTGATTCACTCCATTTGATATCAAGAAACAGCTGAAGACACTAAATATTGCAAAGACTATAAGCCCTGACAGCATTCCAGCAATAGCACTGAAGATATGTGAACAACCTGATCTGGCCCAAGACAGGCTGTTCAAGTACAGTTAAATCAATAACATGTAACTGGCAATGAGGAAAATTGCTCATGTATGTGCTGTACAAAGAAAGCATGACAAATCCAATCCTGCCAATTACCGTCTCATCAGACTACCCTCAATCAATGATGAAAAGGGTCATCAACAGTGTTATCAAGAAGGACTGGCTTAGCAATAACTTGCTTATGGACACCTCGTTTGGGTTCATCATGACCACTCAGCTCCTGACCTTATTATAGCCTTGGTTCCAATATAGACAAAGTAACTAAAGTCCAGAGATGAAGCGAGAATGACTGCCCTTGATGTCAAGTATTTGACTGAATGTGGCATCACAGAACCTTTGCAAGTCTGGTGTCAATGGGAATCAGGAGCAAAACTCTCCACTTGTTGGAGTTATATCTTCTACAAAGAAAGCTAGTTGTGGTTGTCAAAGGTATGAGGACGTTATTGCAGGAGTTCTTCAGGGTAATGTTGTAAACCCAATCATCTTCATCTGTTTCTTTGACTTTCGCTTAGAAGTTAGAAGTGGGGATGTTCATGGATGATTACACAATGTTCAGTTCCATTCAGTTTGTGTCCATATGTAGCAAAACCTGGACAATAGTAAGGCTTAAGCTGACAAGTAGCAAACAAAATTGGTGCCAAAGATAATTTTCAACAAGATGGAAACTAATTATCTCAACTTGACGTTCAAAAGCATTACCTTTGCTGAATCTCCCATTGTCAACATCTTGGGGTTAACATTGACCAAATATTGAACTAGATTAGTCATACAAAAACAATATCTGTAAGAGAAGGTTAGAGGGTGGGAGCACTGCAGTGAATAAGTCACCTCCTGACTCCCCAAATTTTGTATGGCTATTTACAGGCACAAATCAGGGACGTGATGGAATGCTCTTCACTTGCCTGTATGAGTGCAGCTCCAGAAATACTTAAGAAGCTCAACACCATCCAAGACAAAGCAGCCCGAGGGATTGGTACCCCATCCACGACTATAAAGAACCATTCCCTCCAACACTGACACACCATGGCAGTAGTGTGTATCCATAAGATGCACTGCAGCAACTCACCAAGACTTCTTCAACACCACTTTCCAAACCCATGACCTCTATCACATAGAAGACCAGAGCATCAGATACATGGGAACATCACCACCTGGAAGTTCCCGTCCAAGTCACACACCATCCTGACTTGGAACTATACTGCTGCTCCTTCATTGTCGTTGGTTCAAAATTTAACAACATTGTGGGTATTCCTACAACAGATGGATTGCAGTAGTTCAAGAAAACAGCACACCACCAACCTCTCAAAAGCTCCTGATTCGAAATGTGCAGTAAATGCTGGCCTAATCAATGATGTGCACATCTGATGAATGAACAACATAAAGTGGTTCATTAGTGTATATATATATATATATAGCATATACTGCTTTACCTTTCAATATGAGCACAGCTAGATCCCTGTTACAGCAGCACCTTATTTGGTCAATATATTGCTCTCTCCATATCTCATAGATTTCTTCACAGGTTTACCAATGGCCCACATTTCAACAGATCCATAATAGGTTACACTTAAATAATAACCAAAAACAAGAAGTTGAGTAGGTGGTAAGGTATGATAGCTGAAAGCAACATAGAAGAGATATGATTTAAAGATTCTCTTAAGTGAGCCCAAGCAAATGTCTTGCTTGGGCCTGACTTGACGGATGGATATCTATAAACTTCAGCTTCAACTTGTTTCCAGCTTTGGTCACAGCAATAAGAATATCATTGACCAAATCATTCATAATTAATTCTATCTGACTAGCACTAATACAGTCCAGACTTCCTTGCCAGAGATATGCTTCTTGTGACTATGCTCGTTGGGATGATTACACATAATGCAGAGGCCATCAACCATTCCAATTTCATACTCATGCCACATTAGCCCAGAATCTCATCCAAGACAATTAAATCTACTTCTGTGATGAAGGAAGTAAATGGCCATTCATATGAAGCTTGCCAGTAATGGCAGATAATGCAACAGGGAAGAAAATTATGCACTATTTCTACATAATTGTACATCAATTACTGTGTAGCTGTGAACCCAATAATAATGCAAGAGGCAGTTATACTTGATAGTTCCTATCCTAAGTATTCAGAGAATATCCTAGAGGGGGCAATAAAAGATACAAAGCTTAACCATAAGTATCATATCCCATCTCAACTATGATGCTTAACAACTGACAGGTTAAGTGATACTGCGTAACCAACACCTGCAAATTCAGTTTTGTCCTCTCATTCAAATCCTGGTCGTGCTGTAAATTGGAATCATATCCGGGTATGCATTTGTTAACTGCTTCAGTCTTAAGCCAGAAAATAAAAAATCAGTTTGCTGTAACAGGAGGATTAACATAATCAAATGAGGTATAATCTGATTCTTTTTGATAATGTGTACAATAACACACAATAAATTGACAACTATTGAACGTTGACTACAAGTAACGATTGTAGCTCAGGTGATGTTATATTAAAACATTTAATCATATGTAATTTACAAAGCATCATAACTAAACAATTTTTACTGACCAAAAGGTTTCTGTTTTCATTAAGCATGTTTTATTTACTTTTAGTTTCAGAAGGTAAATTGACAATCATTGTTTGTTCATTTGATTCTATGGCATTTCTTTATGTTTACTGCTGCACATTAATGTGCTAAAATAGGGCAGTGATAGGCACATGACATTTTTTGTTCCACATGAAGCAAACAGAGTCATCGTCCAAGATTCATCATGATCAGATGACTTCCCCTGGAAAGCACATGTTGGGATGCTGACTGCAAATGGATTGTAGTAGCTATAATGTGTCCCATAATTGATTCACCTCCTAGCAATTGTGATCAAAGTTCACACGTCAGCAGTGCCTACATGTTAAAGGCAACACCAATACCATAGTTTGAGACAGCCCTGACAGGCAATACTTGGAGAAAATGATGAAGAAATAAAACATTAATAAAGATTTTAAATGAAGAAGTGAAGAGGAATAAAAGTGGCATATTACAGGACGAAAAAGAGTTATGGTCGAAAGGATAAAAGGCAAAACAGAAGATCAAGACAAGAACATTTTTCTTACCACAAATTCCTCCAATTGTTTATATTTCTTTTCCCGAAATTCACAATAATTCTTCATTTCCTTGCACTCAGGGCAGCACCGGCTGGTATCCACTCGAATACAGCGAGGATGCAGACTAGGACACTCAGGTTTAACACAAAGCGGACCATCTTCAGTACAGACACATGGGCAAGCAGCTGGACCTGGTGTGAATTCCTCTCCAATTTCATACACAAAACCATTCTCGTCCACACAACCTTTGCCCCTGTAATCTGGGTATGAATATTCAGAGGTGGAGGCAGCACCAGTGACTGTGGGCAGTAACTCAGGCCCATTGGTGGTGTCTTTCTGGGACTGGGAAACAGAATTGGGAAAGGAGAGGATGGCGAAAAGTAGGCACCAGGTGAAGAGAGGTGAGTAGGCAATCCCAGGGGCCATGACAGAGATTTGTTAAGAGCATTCCTCACTGCCACAGCTTCTCCAACTAGGACAAAAAGAATAGAGTCACTGACAGTCCTTGCATATCAGTCTTAAAGGAGCATAGTCATCTGATGAAGCACATTTATGTCCACAATGGCTTCATGAGTGTCATACTCCCCATTTGTTTCTATAATTTTAAGATGCATAATTAAAATAGTAAATTAGACAGATCACTGTTCATAGCATAACAGATTTAAACTTGTCTCTGAATTAAAATTAACTGAAATGGAAGAATTTCCTCTGAATCTGGAACAAGCTATTTTCGCTGGTTCCAGGAAAACGATGTAGCAATGCTCCTTTGACAATCGGACGTGTTGCGATCTTTCTTTCAATAACACTTACAAATAATTTGAAATCAGCTTAACGTGCGCCGGGGTTGATGATTTGATGGCGACATGTGTTTGAACACGGGTATCTGACAAGTCAGAGTCGCGCGTCAAACTCACTCGAATTCTTTTTTTCGGTACAAGCCAGGCGCGAAATCTTGAAATTAGACTTAACAGAGTTTGAAAGCTGAATTGGATTTTTTATTTAAAAGAGAAAAACAAACGACAAAATCCCTCAGTCAGTTACTTTCTGTCAACTTCGGTAACTAGGTACTGCGCTTTAAACTTCGCAAGGAGAGCAGTGGGAAGTCGAGGCACGAAAGGGAGGCACAGTGGAAGGAAAGCTGTCCACCCGCCCTGCTTAATGCCTCTTAAAAGCTGCACCGAAGGCAGGACGTCGCTCACATTTGACACGCACTTTTTAGCATCAGGTGAAGCAGAACAGAAGACAAATATGTCATGCCCCAATTATTGCAGCATCCACGCAACGGGGTGGTCGATTTTACTGAAGGTCTGAATAGGCAGGATTTAAAGAAAGGATGGGGCGGGAGGAGGGGGAGTGGACCCATTCGGAAAATGCAGCGCCTGGTGCCACTGATTGCACCCGGATCGCCAGGCGCGCGGCTGACTACGGCCAGCTGCAGCCCAGCGGGCAAACACCACACACACCGGGGGAACCCAGCAAGTTCCCGGGCCCTGGGAGGCAAAAAAAAAACCCCACACCGGCCAGATTCTGGTATTGCAATCTTCTTATTAATAATCTTATTGTTTGACGTGCCGTGCTTGCAAAGGATAAGATCGCTGCTGCGAAACGGCGATCGCGCGTATTGCAGCTGTTGCTGCTGCTGTTGTTACACACACAATACAGACAGGACACAGTCAAAACAGACAGGCACTACAAACTTCACATCAAATCAACAATACAGCCCCCCATCCCTCCCCTCTCCATAATATTTAGCAATGCTTCTCACACAGATTTTTTAAAAAAACTCTCTAACAACAAGTAATAAAAGTCAGAATTAGTTACCTGTTATATTCTTAAGTCATTTCGTTTTAAGAAAAAGAGACAATGGTGACAGACGGGTCACTATAATTGAGGGGGGGGGGACCCCGTGTGTTTTCGGTACCTGAAGAGTCGCCGCTATTTGAAGGGGTTTTGATTGAGGGAAGGAGAAGGACGGGGGCGGTGGGGAGGGGGGGTGTACAAACTGACAGCTGCCGACGCGGGGAACGTGTTAGCCTGGCCGAACCCGCTCAGGATGTGGCCGCTGGAGCCTCACATTAAAGAGGATGAACACCGCTGACCCGAAATAATGTAACTCCGAAATGAATTCCGAGCCACAGCAACAAGCAGCTGCGGCAAAGAGAGATGGTCCAGGGGGAAATGTGTGTGTGTGTGTGTGTGTGCACGCTTCTCCGTCTACCCCATCTCTGCCGCGACCTGTAAACACCTCACGCTCCGAATGGACCCACAGCCACGAGCAAACTCAGAAAAAATATATATACCAGGCTTTGTTTACCCAGATTCTGCCCGCTTCCCAAACAAATCTGAGTTTTTTAAGGCAAGGAATGTTGCCGGCTCAGCCACTAATAACGCCAAATTGTCAAAATGTTGCAAAGGTGTGCACTTTGGCTCCTTCACAAGAAGAGCTGCTTAAATTTAACATGCTACATTTAAAAGGAAAGAAGTTGAAAGTCACCGAAATGCAAATAATTTGAATCGAAATGCAAACCTGGTGAACGGAAGGGAAAAGTTGACGAGAGAGAGAGGTTTGTGGCATTGGATTGATGGAATCAAAACGTTTCTTCACTCCAGTTCGATCGGGCTAGGTGTGTTCCCGTTACTTTGAGATGTCCAGTTGGAATCTGCACTTTGATTATTGAGAAGAAGAAGATTCGACTGTGCACTCTCAGCTCCTCCTGAGGATTGATAGAGGTGACCGGGAAGAGTGCAAAGTACTTCACTGAAGGATATTTCCGAATCCGACCAAATCACTTTGTTTTTGTTTTGCAACTTGTTTTACATTATTTATCAGAAGATACCAAAAGAAAACAACTAAAAAAAAACGAACTCTCCATGGTAATATTTCAACAATGGGTCTGGATCTTTTCCCCCGTGGGCACAATCTGCAAGTTAGTATGAAAATGCACACGTTCCAGATAGTGTTCATTCTGTCAGTGCAAAGTTTCCTGCGAATCTTATTAAAATGAGCTGGAAAAAAAATCTCCACAACGCGCTGTAATTAATCGCATTCGAAGGAAAGCGCTGAAAACTCTTGTTATGTAGAAAAATTAACTTGTCTAACCATCATTCATGCATATTAGGCACAGCATGTTTCACATTTCTGCAATTGGAAAAATTTTAGTATTTTAAGTTGACTTATGCCATGCAAAAGCATTAGAAGAAACCGAGAAGGTAGTATAGGTCTCAGTGAGCAGACACCTTTTTAAGGAAAGCTCAATTAATCACAATAAAATCAATACAATTGCAGTTTCATGCTGTGCCTAAAATCTGGTTGTAATTTAGAGTCTCTGAGCAAGTACAATTGCAGGACACGGGTGCCTAAGGCTTTGGGGCTGGGAAGATTAATACGGCAGAGGTGTGTTTGGGCCGCAGGATCGCTGCGCATTCATTAAGTATCGAGAGGACTTATTCTACGTACACCCCCCAAAAAAACCTTCTTCTTCTAGCTGCATATTTGATTTGTGCCCCAATCCAAAAGCAAATTCACAGCAAATTCCATATGTTACTATTTGTAAGTGTCCACTGGCATTAACTTATTTAGTATCTTTTACTGGACAGCTTGAGTCCACCAAAGGTTTTTTGGTGTATTGCCCCAGCTTAATTGTAATGCAATGTTCTTGAAATAGCTGATTCTTCGAACCCTTGTTGAGCAAGTAATAAAGGTAATTTTCAAATCCTTTTTCTAATAACTGGAACACTACCTGAGGTAAAAGCTAGGGGAGAAATGACAGTTATTGCTGTTAGATGTGCAGGGTTAGGGTTACATATTTAGTTTTAAATGCACCTGTGTGCAATATATATTTAAAATACAATATTTTAGGTCATCCTTACTAAAATCTGGGGCTTTTGCCAAAATTGGAAGAGCTGTCTGTTAGACTAGTCAAGAAACAGCCTAATGTAGTCATACTCCTGTAACCAAAACTTACACATGGTCTCAGACACCATCATCACTATTCCTGGATTTGCTCTGTTCCACAGGCAGGAGAGACCCATCAAAGATGACAGTGGCACAACGATATACAGTTAGGAGGGAGTTGAGCTGGGAGTCCTCAACATTGACCCTGAACCCCATGAAGTTTCATAACACAGGTCAAAAATGATCAAGGAAACCTCCTCCTGATTATCATTTCTTCCTCAGCTGTTGAATCACGACTCCTCCATGTTGAACACCACTTGGTGGAAGCGCTGAGGATGGCAAGAGCACAGAATTTACTCTGGATGGGGAACTTCAATGTCCATCACCTAGAGTGGGTTTGTAGTGCCACTGTTGGCTGAATACTGAAGAATATATCTGTCAAACAGGGCCTGAGGCAGGTCATGAGGGAATCAATGATACAGTAACCCTTACCAGATCTTGCCTCACCAATCTACCTGCCTCTGATGCAAATGCCCACGACAGTATTGGCAGAAGTGACCACCACCCAGTCCTTGTGAAGATCTTCACTGTGTGATCACTCCTACCAATACTTCATGGACATTTGCATATTCACAATGAGAATATCTTCCATCTTTGTGTGGCACTACCAATGTATTCAAGAGATAACTTCAAAACATATCTAGCATATCAAATCTGAGCATCCATGAGGCACCGTGGGCCATTAGCAGAATTATATTCAACCATAATCTGTAACTTCTTGGCGTGGCATATCCATCAATCTACCATTATCATTAAGCCAAGAGATCAACCATGGTTAAATTAAGAGTGCAGGAGAGCATGCTAGGAGTAGGACCAAACATATCTAAAAATGAGGTGTCAACTTAGGGAAGCTACAATAGCACTACTGCAAAAGCAGAAGCTAGCAGTGATAGAGCTAAGTGATCCCTCAACAATGGAATCTTGACAAGTAAAACTCAAACCTGAAATTCCACTTGTTCTGAAGTTATCAGCCATTCATTCTGGGAGAATAGCAATTGCCACAGAACAAAGTCCATGGTTAGCCAAAATTCCACAGTAGTTGCTTCAGCACAGTGAGGAAATAATTCTGAAAACAAGCATGACATGACCATACCAATCAACCAGAGTGAAATAGTTGTACTTAAGCTTGCTCAAATTTCTCTGTGAAGCAACTTGCAGAGTGTGCTAGTATTATGAAATCTGTGAGAAAGTTAAAAGTATTTGTTATATAGATAACTGGTTGCACAATTGCTTTCAGAACTAATCACATGATTTGATGGTGGTGTCAATAGAGTGTTTCACAGATTGCTATTTAGTTTTATTGTCTACTCTGTACAGGCAAGAGTTCCTAGAATAAACCTGTATAATTATTTTAAATCTACATAGGAACAGAAATAGGCCATTCAGCCCATCGAGTCTGTTCCAACATTTAATGAGATCATAGCTGATCTGTGGCACAACTCCATATATTTGTCTTTGGTCCATATCCCTCAATATCTTTGCTGAACAAAAATGTATCTATTCCAGATATAAAGATAGCAACTGATCAAGCATCAACTGTCATTTCTGGAAGAACATTCCAAACCCCTCCCAACATTTTGGGTGTAAAGGTGTGCCCAAGATTTCTTTAGAGAAACATAGAATTTCTACATTTCAGATAGACATCATTTGGCCCATTAAGTCTGCACTGACTCTCAAAAAGAGCATCCCACCCAGGCACTGCCCCCTCCTCCCACTATCTCCACAGCTCCACATCTAATCCACCTATCCTACACATCTTTAGACAGCAAGAGGAATCTAGCATGGCTAATCTACCTAACCTGCAGATCTTTGGACATTTGGGAGGAAAATGGAGCACTTGGAGGAAACCCATGTGGACATGAGAAGAACATGCAAACTCCACACGGGTCACCCAAAGTCAATCCTGAATAGTCTGGCCCTAATTTTTAGAATATGCCTCCTAATACAAGAATCTCCAGCCCATGGAAATAGTTTATCTTTATCTACCCTATCTTTTCCTATCTGTCTGCAAACCATGTTTTTTATCTTTTTTACTTAAAACTCACAATCCCTAACACAGTTAAAACATTACAGAAAGAAAATCAGCAACGAGTCAGGAATTTGTTTCATCATAAATATTGGGACATTTGCCTTTTCCAGTCACAGCATAGTGTATAAGAGTAGGCAGGCTATGTTGGAGCCGTACAAACATTCGTTGAGCTATAGCTGGAGTACTGTGTGCTGTTCTGGTCACCCCACTATAGGAAGGATATGATTGCATTGGAGAGACAATTCACCAGAATGTTGCCTGGAATAAAGCATTTGAGCTATAAGGAGCAACTGGATAAGCTTGAATTGTTTTCTTAGAGCAGAGAAGGCGAAGGGGGGACGTGATTGAAGTGTATAAGATTATGGGGGGCTTGGACAAAATAAATAGGAAGCAGCTGTTACCCTTGGTTAAGGGGTCAATCATGAGGGGCATAGTTTTAGGGCAAGAATCCGGTGATTCAGAGGTGATTTGAGAAAAAGATTTTTCGTTCAGAAGGTGATGAGAATCTGGAATGTATTGACTGGGAAGGTCATAGAGGCTGGAAACATTACAACCTTAAAAAGTATTTGAATAAATACATAAAATATAAGATTCAAGGATATGGGTCAAGTGTTGGAAAATGTGATTTGCTTTACTTTAATAGCAGTTATTGTTGTGCAGACTCAATGGGCTGAAGGGCCTTTTCTGCACTGTATGACTATGACTGTATGAATAGACCCAAAATAGACAAAAAAAATCTACGTGTGAAAACCATGCCTTCTCTTTTTTATTTAAAACTCACAACTCATAATGTCGTCAGAATACTACAGTATTGTTGATCAACAAAAAAATGAAGTTGATAGACCAAGCAGAAAGTTGTGGCAGAAACCAGAAGTGGACGTTGGGAAAAATTGTGTGATGTTGCCATCAAGATTGTCCATCATTCTGAAAGCCAAGGAAAACATCTTGTTACAATTCAACAAACAGACATTCTCACATATAAGGAAGAGAGAGAACGATTGCCTCTGCTAATATGGTTTAAATTAGCCTAAACAGAGAACGTAAACATCTCCCTCCTAAATCTGCAGGAAAAGGAGTCACTGTGGCAAATAAGTTGGGACACATGGAGTTTACCTGCAATGATGGATGGCTACACCATTTCAAAATAAGGCGTAACATTGTACATGGCGAGGGCACTTCTGTTTTGGCAGCAATGGTTGGTCCCAAATAGTCTTACCTATACCTTGAGTGACTATGCATAAAGAAACATTTTCAATTCTGATGAATCCAGGTTGTTTTATCATTTTTTGCAGACTGATCTTTGACGTTTAAGGGAAATGTATAATGGCAGAAAACAGTGTAAAGAATCTGTCACTGCTATGATCTGAAGCAACATGGATACTGGTAAAAAACTACCAGTTCTCATGATTTATACTTGAATGCAGGGGGTTTGATCAGTAAGTTTGTGTATGATACAAAAATTGGCAGGGTGGTAAATAGTGAGGAGGATAGCCTTAGACTTTGGGAGAACATAAATGGGCTGGACAGGTGAACTGATCAGTGACAGATGAAATTCAATCCAAATTAGTGTGAGGTGATGCACTTGGGCAGGACAGACAAGACAAGGGAATACAGGACAAATGGCAGGACCCTGTGATGCACCAAGGATTATAGGTATCATGGTGTGCATGTACACTGGTCCCATCTGGTAGCAGGACAAGTGGATAAAATAATTAAGAAGGCATATGGTATGCTTGCCTTTTTTAGACAAGGCATAAAGTTTAAGAGCAAGGAGGTTGTGCTGGAGCCATATAAAATTTTGATTAGGCTACAGCTAGAATATTGTAAGCAGTTCTGGAATCCACATTATATGAGGGATGTTATAGCACAGAAAAGAGTACAGAGGAGATTTACTAGGATGTTGCCTGGGCTGGAGAGTTTTAGTTATGAAGAGAGATTGGATAGACTGAGATTATTTACCTTGGAACAGAGGAGACTGATGGGGGACATGGTTGCGATGTTTAAATTATGAGGAGTAAAGATCGAATAGATAGGAAGAAACCTTTCCGCTTGGTGGAGGGATCAATGCGGGGGGGCAGAGATTAAAGGTGCAGGGCACAAGGTTTAAAG
This sequence comes from Sphyrna mokarran, assembly GCA_024679065.1. Classification (NCBI taxonomy): domain Eukaryota; kingdom Metazoa; phylum Chordata; class Chondrichthyes; order Carcharhiniformes; family Carcharhinidae; genus Sphyrna; species Sphyrna mokarran. The sequence continues at coordinate 63,843,063 of JAGIQG010000002.1, forward strand.
GGGATGTGAGGAAAAACCTTTTCACCCAAAAGATGGTGGGATCCTAGAAATCACAGCCTTAAAGCATGATGGAGGCAGAGACTCCCATAAAATTTAATAGGTATTTAGATGTTCACTTGCATTGCCAAGGCATACAAGGCTATGGGCCAAATGCTGGAAAGTGGAATTAGAATAGTTGGGTCCTTTGTCTTTTACTGCAGACATGATGGGCTGAAGAACTTTTTTCTGTGCTGTATACCTTAATGGCTATGACTGAATATCAGCTCTGGATCCTTGATTTAGTGGTGGGGTAAGGAAGAGTAAAGAATATATGTGCTGGTAGAGAGAAGTCACCATCGTAATACCACGCTATGAGTAAACTCGCTTTGTTCGTCATAGAGATCCTCCAACTTGTCACCTCATGACACCATACTGCACAAAACCTTTGGCACATTGGCACTTCATTCCTGTGGAGTGTGGGAATGTAGCGACAAAAGCTGGGGGTCAAATAAATCAGTTGGATTTAAAATTGGTGTTGCCAGACTTTACTGAGTGTGAGAATGGCAGTGCTATGTTTCTGTCACTTTCCACACTGTTGATGCATGAAGAATGTGCGGCTGCTGGCACAATGCGCTCCTCCCCCAACCACTCCCCCTTCCCCCCACCCCCCTGCGACCCCTAACACCATGCAGTCTTTTTATCTGAGGAAGAATGTTCTTGTTATAGAGGGAATGCAGAGAAGGTTTTTTAGACTGAATCCTGGGATGGTGGGAGGAGATATTGAGTTGGTTGGGATTATAATAACTGGAATTCAGAAGAATGAGGAAGGTTCTCACAGAAACCTATAAATTCTAAAGGGAATATTTAGGGTAGATGCAGAAAAGATGTTCCCAATGGTAGGGAGTCATAGTTTAAGGATCGGAGCTAAACCATTTAGGCCTGAGATAAGGAGAAATTTCTTCATCTAGAAAGTGATGAGCCTATGGAATTTGCTACCACAGAAAGCAATAGAGGTCAAAACGTGTGTTTTCAAGAAGGAGTTCAATATGGCTGTTAGGGCAAAGGAAATCAAAGAATATGTTGGGAAGGCTGGATCAGGCCATTGAACTGGATGATCAGCCATGATCATAATGAATGGTGAACCAGACTCAAGGGGCTCTTGCTGTTCTTTTCAACATATGAAAGTCCAAGAACCAAAGTATTTCACAAAAATCAAGACACAAACCACACAGTTAGAGGCTAATAAAATTGCCTAACTGACCTCCAGCATATTTGAGACATGGGTCAGGAAAATAATCACAATGGGTCAATTAAAGAAAAGGAAGGTTGCCGTCACTGTTGACAACTACCCTTTGCAATTCGACATTATTGGCTTGAAGTGCATCAAACCAATGTTCTTGCCTCTCATGGCCAAATGGCCAAACTTCAGTAAATGCATTGGGGTAATTAGGAACTTGAAAACCTATCATCAGCTGCAGCTGATCTGTCAGTTTATCAAGGACATCAAACCCACTATACTACAGCCATGTTGATGCTGAAAAAAGCATGTTAGATGGCGAAGAATGCCACAATCACAAACCACTTCTACCTTGCTGAATACAAATAGGTTACACGTATACAGGGCAATCAACCCAGTGAACAGGCACTTTTTTTTCTGCAGGAGCCCAATATGGAGATTCTGGTAGTGACAACCATGGAAATTTAAGTGCAGGTGGATAACATCATACGATGCACAACAGAACTGATAGATTGTGCCATCATAGATGCAGTATGTTCTTCATTTGTGGAGGCCAATAATCCTGAAAGTACTGAATAATGCCACACGCTGATCCACCTGTTTCCCTAACTCATGCTGTGAAGCTTGTAGAGGTGCTCTGGAATTTCACACTGCAGCACAAAAACACTGAAAAGGTGCTTGATTTTATTGACAACATGGTGGACTGTATTGCACACAGGCAAAATCAGCACACTAAGAAAAGATGACAGAGTTTTCCAGTGTTAAATCTAGCATTTCCGAAGATGTTCCCCCAGCCTTTTTCAATACAATGAAAACTACATATGAATAAATGGAATAAAGATTTTTTTCAATCTTTTACTATGGTTTTTATTCAACATTTGAATCTAAAAAAGAGTAAGTAATACAGTAAGTATTAAAAGTGTTTCTCAGCATATTGGATTATATAAAGATGTGTTAATGTGGCAAATTGGCTTCCTCAGTTATCATGAAACTTGCTCATTCCAAATATGAAGGCAGTGTCCCTGGCATTTGATTCATTAAAAACATACTGTAAAAAGAAAGTTACATTCATGCTACAGAAGTATCAAGCATCAGCCATCTCAAACAAAGCTAATCATCTGTCCTTGAAATTCAATAGTATTGTCATGATTAAATTTCTCTACAATCAGCATCCTGGAAGTTAACATTAATCAGAAAATGAGCTGAACCAGCCATATAAATACTGTGACAATAAGAACTAGTCAAATGCTGGGGATTCTGTAAAGTGAACTTCTGCCTCTCAAAAGTAGATGTCCATCATCTACAATGCACAGGTCAGAAGTGTGATCGAATACTTTCACTTGTATGGATGAGTGCAATCTCAATAACACAAGAAGCTCTACAACATCAAGGACAAAGCAGCCCACATGATAGGCACCCCATCCACTAACATAAATATTCATATGCTCCACCACCATTGCACAATGGCAGTAATGAGTGCAAGATGCATTGCAGCAACTTGCCAAAACTCCGTTGACAACACCATCCAAACCTGTGATCTCTATCATTTATCATAATCTGGCAGCAGATGCATGGGAATATCACCATCTTCACTTTCCCCTCCAAACCACAAACCAGTCCGTTATCTGTCACTGGGTCAAAATCATAGAATCTCTACAGTGCCAAAGGAGGCCACTTGGCCCATCAACCTACATCGACAACAATCCCACCCAATTCCTGTCTCCATCACTCCATGTATTTGAACTCCTTTCCTAACAGCAATTAGTGTACCTACATCACATGGACTGCAGCGGTTCAAATAGGCAGGTCACCACAATCTTCTCAAGGGCAATGAAGGTGAGACACCAAATGCTGGTCTTGCCAGTTATGCCCACATCTCAATAAAAATAATAATACAAGAAGTGTTGCAATGTTTCAATATACATGGTTTTGGGAGAGACACAGCAATTCTCCTGATGATACATTTAAAGTTTACAACTTATGAGCACCCCAGTTTTCATTTTGTCTTGTTTTGAGAAATTTAGTGTACAAATTGATTGATTATTATGTATTCATAAAGTCCCTCAGAGCAGATTTTGTGCTCTGGAATGAGATTAAACATATTAACATATTATTAAGACTGCTTCCAAATATTGCCCAACCACTGACACATGCTGAAAAATAGCGCAGAAGGTAGCAAGAATGTTTACATCCTGTTCCACTGGGAATATCAATTTATCAGTTCAACTAGACAACCAGGCATCAGGTGACTGGCTGACAGCATTGCTGAAGAAACTAGATGGATAGCAATTATGAGTTTGTCTAAAAATGTCATAATATCCATCAGATTTCCTTTCTCTCCAAATAAACAGTTAAACATTCTTTTTTAACAAAATTCTAAATACCATACAGGTAGTGGATGACAAATGTAGAAGCAAATATAAACATAATTTGCTACAAAATTCCATCTGGAGCACCTGCCCAGAGTAAATGACCTGCTAAACCTACAAGGCAAAAGTCTTCATAGGTCCCTTATTTGTCTAATGTAGCTTTTTAGAAAAGGAAAATTGTGATAGGAGAAATGTTGGATCTAGGGCAAATTCAGGGAATGTGTTTGGGAAATGAATTTTTGAAAAATAGCCCTTACTGTTTGCAAATCTATAATAGGAAGTTTCATCCTTTTCCTCCAGTCTTGTTTATACAAGAAGATTCATCTTGCCGTCCTTTAACTGCACTGATGGTACCTAACACCAACCTGAGCTTCTGAAGTAAAGAAATGACCTCTAATGAGAGTTGCATAATTTTTATTTCTTTAGGTCAGCAAAAACTGGGCTGTATTGTATGCCGTTCCAAAAGACTGTAACCTTATTCCCTACACTGTGTGGCATTTGAGATCTAATTAGGATTTGGAACTCACTAAGAGTGTGCTGGAGAGAGATTCAATTAAATTTTCCAAAAGAGGATCGGATAATTGTCAGAACAGAAAAATATTGCAGTGCTGTGAGGTGAAGGTGGGGAAGTGGAATTATGTGAGTTGTTTATTGTAGAAAGGCAGCATAGACTTGATGGACCAAATGGCCTCCTTCTATGTTGTAATCACTGTGTTATTTTATTCTCTGAAGACCAGCCTTTCAGAAATTGACTCTCCCCATTTCTGCCAGCTATTATTTTTGTACGTTATTGGCAGTGGAGGTGGAATTGTTGGGTTGATTCATTCCACTGTCTTGCAATTGCAGGAATGTCTCCTTGGCTGAAACATCAACACTTCAAGAACAGGATGTGGATATGATGTAATTGGGTTCAACTCCAATATATAATCCTGCCAGCCAACTTATTTCCTAAAAAACCTCCACAGTGGCATCCCCTGAGGATATTCAAAGCTCGTTTTTCATTTTCTTTCATGCTGTATCCATGGTATTTTATTACACAATTCTAAACTGAAAAGTTACAAATTAAAATATAGAGCACAAATAATAATTATGAATTCAAAAGAGAATCTTCCATGGTAGATTACATCATAAAGCAAAATAAAAAAAATTGTGTTCATTTATAGTTTTTCTCATTTATTTTTCACCTTCCAAAACATTGACCTAGATATTCTATGACATGATACTAGTCTTTCAGGGACTAAAGATGCACTTAAGTCTTCAATGTAGTCGGTAAGAAGAGTGCATTACAAGTTGGAAGAGTGCCATCTGACATTTTGGGATGAGCAAAAATAAGGCACACAACTTCTGTGTCTATTTCTTTGAATGTAGCCAGAACACAGCCAAGTTCTACAGGAAATGTTGAGTCCCAAGACCATCTAACACCTGAGTTCAACTGATAAAATCACTAGTTCGAGACCTCAACAATATTGGGCACCCGAGCCAATCTTCAGATTTGGAGATTGTAAGTTATGAGTGTTCAAGACAGGTATTTAGTATTTGAGGGCAGATGTGTGGGTCGAGGGAGGGAATGCTCTTATGGAGAGGGACCTCGTGCAGCAGTGATCCCGGCTATTTTTCGCAGTAAGAAGTCTCACAACACCAGTTTAAAATCCAATAGGTTTATTTGGTAGCATATTTTTGTGCAGCCCAATGCTAATTGCCTTTGAGAAGGTGATGATGATTGAACTGCTACAATCCATGTGTATAGCTACACCCAAAGTGCTGCGAGGGAGGCATTTCCAGAATTTTGACTCAACGACAGTGAAGGAATGGTGATATATTTCCAAGTCATGCACCTGCTGCTCTGGTCCTTCCAGAAGGTGGTGGTTGAGAGTTTGTAAGGTGTTGTCTATGGACCCTTGGTGAGTTCCCACGGTGCATCTTGTAGATGGTACATACTGCTGCTATCATGTGTCAATGGTGGTGCGAATCCTGGATGGAGACACGAGGAGAATGTGCAAACTTCACACAGACGGTGCCCAAGGCAGAAATCAAACCCAGGAGCCTGGAGCTGTGAAGCAGCAGTGCAAACCACTGTGCTACCATGCCGCCCTGCTGTGCTGTTCTTTGGGTCAGAGTAGACTTGGAACCAGGAATATTCCACATATCCCACAAAAGGACAGGCATAACTATAGAGGTCATGTGGATACCATTGGCCACACCTTTTATTTAGAGGAAGCGAGACCAGTTTAAAGAGAAACTGTCCATTGAGATGACATCCAGATGCCAAACTGAGATCACACATCTGGAGAACACGCTGAGAAAGTATCACAAAACACTGTAACTATCAACATTCTCCATTTCTATATTACATACAAATGAAGATGGTTTAAATTCTGGTTAATATGAATTCATGCTTTTCTGCTAATGATTACACTTCCAAGCTTGAAAACTTCATTAAATCGTACTTAACATGTCATAACACACTATTGGTATAGTTTCAATTACTAATTAGCATTCAAATAGCCAGTAGATTCTCGTATTGTAATTTTGCAGTCTATGGTGCATTATTCACTTTATATTGAGCAGGTTATTAATTTTGACTAGATTTTAAGTGTTTCAATTTCTATCAATTTTTCATAAACAGTGAAGAAAATTAGAATAGTGAAATTAAATCAATATTAATCTGTAAATTTTAAATTTATTAAATCATATTGTACATGGAATTTAAAACAGTCTTTAACATGAATTGAACAAATGTTACTCAACAGCACTTTTTTTATTGGGATTGATGTATTTGAACAAGCTTTGTTCTGAAAATAAAAGATAAGCTAACGATGTGGATAAGGCAATCAACAAAGAATTAAGGGTGACGTGAGGAAGGTTTGCAATGTGTGATATGAAAAGTTCATATCCAGCTAGTTTAATTGGATGTCAGATGTCAGATTATTAGCATATTGCTCTCAAAGTTTATGCTCCATTCAAATTATCTTGCTGTATCAGAAATTATCTCAATTATTTCTGTAAAATCATTGCCTTTGTTCACAGTTCGGCATTTGCCAACTTCTTACATATCTCACATTACAATCAATATTTTCCTTAAGATGTATTTGCTATCACTCTTGTTAACAAGGATCTTTTAATCTTAAAGATCATAAAAAAAATCCTGCACACAGAATTGGATTGAAAAATAAATTAAGTAACACTAGGTCACTGATATAACACTTGCTCGCTTGTTGCATTATCAAAAACCAACAATATATGATTAATCCATAAATTTGTGCTAATATTATTACAACATGTTCACTGTATATTTGGAAATAATTGAAAGTGTTGATTATTCAGTTCAGTATTTAGAATCCAAATACATATTTGAGAGGGTAAAATATTATAATTTGATTTATAACACAGTAATGAAGGCACCCCCAAAGATGGGCAAACATTCAGTGTAATATGAAAACCTAATTTACTTATCTTTCTTCTTACAATATTATCTCTTATAATTATTATTTCAACAACACAATAATAAGGAAATGTGAATTATAAATTCCACATAGGATGTTGATGATACTTGTGGGGACATTTTTTGACTCCAATTCATTGAGAAGTTAATAACAGGAAGTAATAAAACAATACAAATTCTCTAAAATCCATAAAGGCCCAGATTAACTGGTGGTTTTAAAAGGCACAGACACCCTCAGGCCTTCACTTCAACAGAGCTGCCAGATAAGTCTCTGTTAAATGTCCTTCAAAAAATACCATCATTCACAGCACATTCAGATTAATTTGAATTAAATTGTATTACCATACTAAGTAATTCTGAGAGAGGGGAAAATGGCAACTTTTTTTGTTAAAATTATAGTTGAAGTCCGAAAATATAAAGCAGACTAGCATTGGAAAAATAAATTTAAAGCAATGTTGGGGATTGTTGGATCCATCCATTTATTTGGATAAATGAGAAGACAGGACTTAGTATAAGTTTCAAAGTTGTTTTCATTTATTGAACAGAACTTTTAAAAATTAACATGATAGAAGCAATGAGAAGTGAACTCAGAGACTGGCTTCACAGCAGGCCCTTGAACTGCACTGAACTTGAACTGAATCATGAAAACACTGAACTGAAATACTCTAAAATCCAAAAGATATTTCAACCCTTATCTCGTTATTGGAAGTGTTTCTCGCAGGCTATCTCCATCTAGAAAAACAATTCTTGCAGCTATTATGTTGTTGTTTGCCTGCTCTACGTATCCTTCGGGAATGCAATCAGTTTTTAGCTTACCAAATCATGCCTTCTGATTCTACGTGCAGTCAAGCCAGCTATAATTGTTCAGCTTCACAGAGTTAGTTAAGTCCTACAGTTTAGCATTTAAATGTAATTGTGCACAGGCAGAAATATCTTAAAATGGAGTATTTACACAGATTGAAGCAAACAGGGCTACGTACTCACAGGATCTCTCAGGGATATTAAGTGAGTATGCCATCTTAATTTTTACTATAGATAGTGATAGTGGGAGTGAAAGAGTAAAAATACATAGTGGAATAATTATATAGGATAATAATATGTAAAAAATTTCACTGTCAAAATGGAAAAGACATTGGGTTCCAAAGACATGAATCCGACAATCCAGAGGGCATTCACAGAAGAAACAGTTTTGTTTAAAAAGAAATAAATAGATAAAAGAGAAAACAATCACCCTAATTTAGATAATAAGTAAGCTTCTTTTAAGTTTACTTATTATTATTATTCACAAGTAGGCTTACATTCATGCTATAATGAACTTACTGTGAAAATCCACAGTTGGCCGCCGCATATGAGGGTACACCGAGGGAGAATTTGACATGGCCAATTCGTTTAACCTGCATAGCTTTGGATTACGGGAGGAAGATAGAGCACCCAGAGGAAACCCATGCAGACATGGGGAGAACATGCAAACACTACACAAACGGTGACCCAAGCCAGGAATCAAACCTGGGTTCCTGGCGCTGTGAGGCAGCAGTGCTAACCTCTGTGCCATCATACTGCCTGGAGGTGATAACATGCTCACTTAGAAAGATACAGGGCTTGGAAATTCCTTGATCAAAGGCATGGTGGGGAATGATTCTGGCAATTACATAGACTGTGTGACCAACACTGATTACACCAAAGTTTGCATGGCCAGCGATACAAGGCAGAAGAAGGATGTCTTTCAGGGGTTCAGGAGAAGTCCAAAGTTTCCCTATCAACCAAAGTGGCTGCAAAACTAGCCAGTACTAAGATTTATCAACCCCTCCCCAGATAAGCACATATTGTCCCATGTGTCAAGGAGCTGCTTCAGAAAGAAGAACTGGCCCCTTTGATTCCTGCCTTATGTGAATACCACTTGTCAAGTTGAGCCTGCTCAGACTGGGCACATTTGTGCCAATTCTGGTAGAGTCTGAGCTCAGAATAAGCTTAAAGGTTTATTTCCCAGTCTTTCCTCTCCACGTGTTGATGGCTTTGTGAGAGGCAAAGGGGACCCTGCCCCTACAAGGCCATTGCAGAAACTTCAACTAAAAAAGAAAATGTTGGGAAATTTCAGCAGGTCTGGCCACATCTGAATGGAGAGAAAAAAGCTGACCTTTTGAGTCAAGATTATATGCTTTGACAAAGAGTCACCTGGACTTGAAACATCAACTCTTTTCTCTCCATACAGATGTTGCCAGACCCGCTGAAATTTTCCAGCATTTTCTCTTTTGGCTTCAGATTCCAGCATTCGCAGTAATTTGCTTTACTGTACTGGAAAATAAAATGCTGCCACAGTAGTATTCCCAACTTTTTAGAAATTGTAGAGGTTCATTCTAAAGGAAGAATGTGCAGGGCTAGGGCGAAAAGAAGGGAGAATGGCACTAGGTCAAGTTTATCCAACTTCTTTGCATAGTGAGGGGGTCACATTTCCATTTTCACAGCTTTGATGGGGAGAGGGGTGCATGGAGATAATGGGCAATTTTTTGAAAGAGAAGTATCCTCTTCCCTCTCAACCCCATCTCTGTTCACTCTTGCACACAGACACATTCACACTCAACATCCCCCACACACATATGCACACTCACTCCCCACACGTACATCCCCTAGCACCCCCCCCACCCCCCACCCATGTAGACACACATTCATCCCACACAGCCACATTTACCTCTCAATCCCACACACACTCTCACACTTATCCCCCATATCCTGTACACACTCAGAGTATTCCCTACACACAAACATACACCATCACCTCCCCAGTACCAATGCTCATTGCCCCACACACACATACACCCTTAACACATGCACACAGACACACATGCACACACAGACACATACACAAATATACACACACACACAACACACACACACACAGCCCTCACCACATACACACACACACATAGTCACCCCTTACCACCTCCACCCACATACACATACTGATCCCCAAGCACACTCACTGTTTATCTGACACACACACACACACACACACACTTACATCACACATACTTGCTTCATACACATTCCACACGCACTCACCCCACGTCCACTCACATCCACTTTTACTCATGTACTCCCATACCCAAACTCACTCCCTCACTCCCACACATGTATTAATTCATATATACTTACTCACCTACACCCCTTCCACCCTACCTCCCCCCCCCCCCCCCACCCCCCCCCCCCCCCCCCCCCCCCCCCCCCCCCCCCCCCCCCACCCCCCATTCAAGGCATGAGAAGGTCTGATCAAGTTGTAAATTTTGACTCCAATGTCCTATGTTGCTTGGCTGGAGGCCATGCACAGTAGTGTTTTCGCTTTTCTTTTACATCTTTCTTCAATTTACCAGAGCACAAATACACAACATGGCAATCAGGACTACACTGCACTGTTGGTTATCTTTATACTTAACTTTGTTGTGACCCTTGCCTATCTGCCCTTTCTCAAGATCCTTTAAATTACTCTGGCCACACAACTATACAGACAGAGATGGGACACCTTGTACAATACTAGGGTAAGTAGGAAACAGTAACATATTGTGGACACATATTTGGGCAATATTTAATGTGCAGGCGTTTATGTAAACCAATAAAATGACAGATCTGATTATGCTGAATGCAACTTTGCCATACTATATGATATGTAAATATATATTGGTGGTTCAGTGTGTTTAGCTTTACAATTTTTACTCTGTGACTGCTCCTTACATGGGCATGGTTTGAGATGAAAAGTACACCCATTATTAGATGAACGTAAGATTTTCTTTTATAATATATTGAACAAAAACACTATTGTATATCAAAGCCAGTATGCTACCACAGCTCACTGAGGTCAGCTGTAAAATTTAGTTAGGGGGTGTGCACTTCTCAACTATATAATCTCACACCATAGGTACAGCACAATTTGGAGGCCATTATTGGAAATGTGATTTAGTAATCCATTAATAGAGTGCTACATTTTTAGTGTCCACAGTTTGCTGGCATTTTATGTGATGGGGAACATTCTCCAAAACCTCACAGAAGTAGAGACTGGCTATTAAAATTTCTGCTGCAAGACTCGATTGACCGATTGGCCTCCTTTTGCACTTTAGGGAACCTATGATTCTATGGCCAAAGATATTGTTCCATATGAATCAATGCCAGAACATGTGAATCCTCCCCATCAACATCAAGCAAACTTGAGCTTGGAAATAATTCTCCCAAAAGTGCTGAACGGGTTGGAAAACTGTTCTAGATCACTATGTTTTCTCAGTGAGTTTCAGATCTGAATCTCCACACACTATGCATTGCAGAGGTCACAATCATGAATATTATTAAAAACGTGGGGTGGGAGGAGGGAACTATTTATATCGGAGTCTGACAGTTCTGGGACTCTCTGCATGCACAGTGGTCCTGATCTGTCAGTTTCCCCTTCTGCTGGCCAGCTCAAGCACTGGCCAGTGTGGGACCCCCACGGTGCTGTCCTTTCAACCACCCCCACCCATGGCCCGATTGCAGGCATCCACAATAATTCCTGGGCCAGATCTGAACCCGTTATCCCAGAGCACCTCAATGTCCTCACCCCTACACCGAACAGTGGCGATCTCCCCCACACCCCTCATCCCGGCAGATGCCTGCTGCTGACCCCCTCCCAGGGTCAGACCCTAACCCCAGCAGACCACCCATCCCCAGCCTACTCCAAACACTGGCCTCTCTCCAGCCCACACTGATCCCAATGCAGAGTGCCGATCGCCCGCAGACCCCATCCATAATAGGCCTCGCTACATTCGTATAGCCCGATGCCTAATGGGTAGTGTCAAAGTGCTTCTTGGGGTAGTGCTAGGAGGCAGAGGCTGGCACTGCCAGGGTACCAATGCCCAGTAGCACCACTTTCCCAACACACAATGCCTAGGGGATCGACTCCCCTAGTGGGAGTCCCCAGCGTGGGGAGCGACTCTAAGCTCCACTAACATGAAGTACTCCTGGCAGGGTGGGAGATGCTATTGGGCCCAGCAAGTTCCATACCAGGCCTGATAATCATATTTAAAATACATTTAAAATATATGTAAAACATATTCAAATGACTTAATTCACTCCTCCCATCCCCAGTTTTCTGAGCATTTCTGGCGGTGCCGTTTTCTTCCGGTTGGGAGATGTGTGTGTAAACATTTGCAGGGAACCTGTAAAATGGCTGACATGCATATCTCCTGATCTGGCCTGCCAGAAAAGTTGCCAGTAGCAATGGGAGAATCAGGTCCAATGTATGGCCAAATTTCTGATATGTTTACAGTTTAGTTATTAGTGTGATAAGCAAACTTATATTAACACTTCAATGAAGTTACTGTGAAAATCCCTGAGTCACCACACTCAGATGCCTGTTTAGGTACACAGAGGGAGAACGTACCATGGGCAATGCACATAGCCAAACATCTTTCAGACTGTGAGAGGAAACTCCCAGACATGAGGAGAATGTGCAGACTCCACACAGAAACTGACCCAAGCCAGGAATCGAACCCAGGGTTGCTAGTGCTGCAAGGCAGCAGTACTAACCACTGTGCCACTGGGCAGCAAAGCTCCAATCTAAATTGCCTTGTGAGTGAAAAATTTCTTATTTGGACGATACAAAACATTTAAATTTAACTAAAAGTCCTATAGAAAATTCAGCCCTATCTATAAAAAGTATAGAGATTGGAGATTCCTCAAATCTATAGTGAGAGCATTCACTTAATTATGTCAGAACCTATTTTAATTATTAAAAGCTTTCAATGAAGTGATGTTTAATTATTTATTGGTAGCTATGAGGCAGCTTATGCAACCAAAATAAAAACATTATTGTAGATGGGCACTTTCGAGCACAGCAACCTAGCATGCAATAAAAAACAAGAAAAAACTGGAAATACTAAGCAGGTCAGGTAGTATGTGTGGAAAAAAACAGAGTTCATCTTTCAGGTCAATGACCATTCACAAGGACATTTTTGTTGCAACAAAATGTTATTTCTGGTTCTCTCTATCAAATGAAAGGAACTTGGGAGCATTAATTGCCTTCTGTAGGTGTAAATCCATGACACAAAATAACTCACAAACTGGCTACCTCCTTTGTGTTCCAGCATATTGACTTTAAAACATTCAATTTTGTTTTTATCATCAGCATGACTTCACCTCTTTCTATCTTAACACTCATCTCCACTCTACATCCCAACTTTCACTATGTACACTTCTCACTTTGGTCAATTTTGTGTCAAGCCTCTTTCATCACCACATTTATCTCCATCACAAGTGGAATGCCTGACAGCCTGAAATTTGTCACTGAAGTCATGTACACAGTAAAGTGACGTCTGAAAATAAAACATGACCCTTCCTGCTCATCTACAGAGTCCGAAAGATGATGATGACTCCATGCTTCTGATTGCAATCTCACTCAGTCATTGCTCCAAAGAGGAGTTGACAGCATGGAAGTCCACAGATATATCTGACATCCACTTGATGATGTGCTGGAAATGGCTTCCAAAAGGATCTCCAACCTCTCAAGTGGTGGTTGCTATGTATGAACTTACCAGAGTTATGGCTGTGCTGGGAACATGGACGGACTCTTCCATTGTCTGTACAAGGGTGTGCATTGCCTCTAGATGCTCTGCCAGATGTTTATGCATCTCACTTGGCAGCTCCAACATCAGCTACCTTGTTGAGGTATCTTGAAATCAGCCTGAGGCTGAACATGGCTGGATCATCCCACAGTGAACCGAGTATGAATACCACAAATGTTCAGTACCTTCATCAGCTGCTCAGGAATATCTGTGCTGTGCTCATGCTGGATAACCCACCAATGTGGAACTATCCATGCTAGTGGAGAGTATGGGGGAATAATGTGACTGTGTACTGTCTGAAGTTGCCTCTCCCTTCTCATAGGTGAGGGCTGTATCTCAGGCTTGGTGGCTGACCTGTGATACAGATGTGAGATTTTCTAAGATTATTGTGTTTCAATACTGGATCATTACTTCAGGGTAATATAGAAAAACTAAGGAGATCATGGGACCTGTTCTGAGTTCTGTTGACAATGAACAATGTGGCTTAGTATCGAAAAATTAAAATGGGATTAAGATTGTTTTACTGGAACGCAGGTGCAAAATATTCACACCTATAAATAACGACCAGGACAGCCATACAAATGGTGGACTGACATAGTTGATAAGTTGATAAGTTGATTAGTTGATAAGTATATGGAAGAGAAGGGAATGGTTTAGTTTGGAGGGGCATTGCTTTTTATATTGGTCGGCGCAACATCGAAGGCTGAAGGGCCTGTTCTGTGCTGTAATGTTCTATGTTCTATGTTCTATGTTCTATAGGGCCCAAAAATTCGCGCCCAAGTCGCAGTAAATTTGGGCATCGCGCCTGTAATGCGATCTGCACCCAAATCCATTAAATGCATTAGGATGCATTTAAATCGACTTAATGAACCACACGCTCAGCTCTACCGACAAATCCCACTTCACCATCTTTGGGTCCATTCCGGATATGCACTTTTATCAACTTGTAGAATAAAAATCCGATTCCTGTTCTGCAGGGCATCCTCTGAAGACCATCTTCCTCGAACACTCTTTGCGTACCTTCTGCCAACCATCCCAGCATAACCGCATCCCCGCAATCCGACCCGCTCCAGATCATAACCCCCAGAAGGCAGCCCCCGCCCTGATCAGACCCTGTCAGGAGGCAGCCCCCTTCTTGTGATCAGAACCCACCCTGGATTGCAGTTCTCCTTCCTCACCGCGATCGGACCCCCCCCTGGAGGCAGAACTTCCCCCTCCCCTCGGCAGAGCATGTCCCCAACTTACCTCGATTGCTGCTCTCCCTCCACTGTCCTTCTGACCTGCAGATGTTGGGCAGTCTACATCACCTGCCTGGCCTTCTGCTGGGGTCTGCCGGAGGAGGGGAGCGGGCTCAGATGGATCTCTGGTTGGGTGGGGTGGTGGAGATTCTCCCAAGTCCATCCTCCCCACTCATCCTCTATCAACTCCCCCCCAACCAGAGATCCATCTGAGCCTGCCCCCCTCCTCTGGCAGGCACCAGTGGAAGGCCAAGAATTGCTGCAGGATCTCCAATGACTGCAGGTCAAAAGGATGGCAGATGGAAGCAGCAATCAAGGTAGATTGGAGGTGTGCTCTGCCAGGGAGGGGGTGCTCTGCTGGGCAGGGATGCTGCCTCTCGAGTGGGGTCCAATCGCGGGGTGGGGTCTGATCTGTGGGTGGATCTGCCTGGGGGGACCTGCCTCCCAGGGATGTCTGATCTTGGCTCATACTACCCGCCCCAGCTCTCTCTGTTGTTTTTGTGTTTAGTGCCTGGGCACGCTGTTTCAGATTTTTTTGAACTGTGCATGAGTAGTTCAGAGCTCCGATTGTTCCAGCAGCACTATGCTCTGCCCACAGCACGGACAGGATCAGAGCCGGCTAAAAGCGTACAGGCACGCTGGGCCGAGGATTCTGGCCGGGATCCGTATTACGCCCAGATCTAGCTCTTAGCCTCCAATTGATAAAATCAGGCCCTTAGTCTCCATGTTCCAGGAATGTGTTAGCGATGTTAGATTTTGGAAACAGTTATACCCGGAATTATTCCTTTATTTCCAAGATAGACTCGAGGATTGGATCAGTGCATAGTTAAGAACATAAGAACATAAGAAATAGGAGCAGGAGTAGGCCATCCAGCCCCTTGAGCCTGTCCTGCCATTCAAGGTCATGGCTGATCTGTAGTGGTTCAGTACCACTTCCCCACTTTCTCCCCGTAATCCTTAATTCTCTTGTCAATCAAAAACCTATCCACTCTTGACTGGAAAATATTCAGAGAGGAAGCCTCCAGCACTTCATCAGGCAGAGAATTCCAAAGATTCATCACCCTTTACGTGAAGAAACCCTCCGCAAGTCTGATCTGAACCGCCCACCCCCCAATCTTGAGGCTGTGCCCTCTAGTCCTGCTACCTTTGCTAAGCAGGAAGAGTCTCTCAATCTCCACTCTATCCATCCCCTTCATTATCTTATACGTCTCTATAAGATCCCCTCTCAGCCTTCTAAAGTCCAAAGAGTACAAACCTAGCCTATTGAGTCTCTCCTCATAATCCAATGCCCTCATCTGCGGTATCAGCCTAGTAAACCTTCTCTGCACCCCCTCCAAGGCCAATATATCCTTCCTCGATTGTGGCGACCAAAACTACACACAGTACTCCAGCTGCGGCCTCACCATACCCTATACAGCTTCAACAGAACCTCCCTACTTTTATATTCTATCCCCCTAGCTATAAAGGCCAACATTGCATTCACCTTCTTAATCACCTGCTGCCCCTGCATACTGTGTTTTTGCGATTCGTGCACAAGGACCCCCAGATCTCTCTGCACCGTCGCATGCTGCAGCTTTTCGCCATTTAAATAGTAATCCTTCCTACCATTATTCTTACCAAAGTGGATAACCTCACACTTGCTAACATTATACTCCATCTGCCAGGTCCTTGCCCACTCACTCAACCTATCCAGATCCCTCTGCAGGCTTTCCACACCTTCCACGCAATTTGCTTTTCCACTCATCTTCGTGTCATCAGCAAATTTTGTCACCCTGCACTCAGCCCCTTCTTCCAGATCATCTATGTAAATGATAAATAGTTGAGGCCCCAGCACCAAACCCTGGGGCTCTCCACTAGTCACCAGCTGCCAATCAGAATAGCACCCATTAATACCTACCCTCTGCTTCCTATTAGACAGCCAATCCTCTATCCAGTCTAACACCCTACCCCGACTCCCTGCACCCTAACCTTCTGCAGCAATCTTTTGTGAAGCACCTTATCAAATGCTTTTTGGAAATCCAAAAACATCACATTATCCACCGGTTCCCCTCTACCTACCACACTAGTCACTTCCTGATAGAACTCCAATAAATTCATCAAGCATAACATCCCCTTAATGAATCCATGCTGCGTTTGCCTGATCAAACAGTTCGCATCCACGTGCCTCGTTATTTCTGTTTTGACGACAGATTCAAGCATTTTTCCTACTACAGACGTTAAACTAACCGCCCTATAATTCCCTGCCTTCTGTCTGCTGTCTTTTTTAAACAGCAGTGTATCATTAACCATTTTCCAATCTTCTGGCAGTTTCCCAGAATCCAGCGAATTCTGAAAGATAATTACTAGGGCATCTGCTATCACCTCTGCCATTTCCTTGAGGACCTTGGGATGCATTCTATCCGGTCCCGGGAACTTACCTGCCCTCAGCCCCGTTAGCCTATCAAGCACTACCTCTCTAGTGACTGTAATCTCATCAAGGATCTCATCTCCTACCATCCTTCTATCCTTAATTTCAGGCAAGCTATTTACATTCTCCTCCGTAAAGACCAACACAAAAAACTTATTCAAGGTCTCTGCCATATCCCTATCATCCACCATTAAACCACCCCTCTCATCCTCCAAGGGTCCTACATTAACTCTGGCCATCCTCCTACTCTTTATATATTTATAAAAACTTTTATTGTCCTTTTTGATATTTCGAGCTAGTTTAGCCTCATATTCTACCTTTCCTTTTTTAATCATCTTTTTAGCCACTCTTTGCTGTTGTTTGAAACTTTCCCAATCCCCCAATTGCCCACTATTTTTAGCCATTCTGAATGCCTCAGCTTTTGATTTAATACTCTCCTTAATTTCCTTGGAGAACCACAGCTGATTTTCCCTTCTTCTACACGCCTTCTTCACCATCGGAATATATTTTTGCTGAGTATCAAAAAAGATCTCTTTAAAAATCTCCCACTATTCCTCAGCCGTCCTACCAACCAATGTACTCCTCCAATCCACAGTCGCCAATTCCTTTCTCATCCTATCATAGTCTCCTCTGATAAAATTAGCATTTTTACCTGGATACAAAGCCCATGTGATTTACATTGCCATGAAGATGGGCTTTGCAAAGGTAAGGATCCATAGAAAGGTATTGTATAATCTGGTTACAGATTTTCTGAAAAAGTGTCACTGAACTTCACAGATCGGATCAGTCTGCAAGAGAGAAAGAGAGAGGAGAGATACTGAAAGCCTCTGTTCTCGTCTGCAGCTGAGATTCTCTGAGGCTGTTGCAAAGAATGGAAATTTGGTTGAGTGCTGAATTCTTCATTCTCACTGGCAATGGGACTGGAACAGATGAGAATGGAGTAAGCCACCTAGAGAAAGAAAGAGCAAAGAGATAGATGCAGCAAATTCTATACAAAATGCAGGTGGGATCTCATACTTAGATTGAAGAGACCGAATATGTAAGAGCATAAATGAAGCTGGAATATTCACCATGCTCTTGTTAGAGGAAAGAATCTCCAGGGTGACCTGCACTGTGAAAATACATAAGTTTTAAGTTATCTGACTGGAAAGGGAAAGGAGCTAGGTATCATTTTGGACTGATTCCAGGAGAATAAAATGCTTACTTACGGGACTGAATACAGCATAACAGTGGAAGGAGATCCTAGCTTATTCTAAATGTTCAATGGAGATATTTTTGTAGTTAGTGAATTAGGTAATGACTGAAATAGTATTTAATCAACGTTGTTTTAGTTTGTGTGTTACAGTCAAAGTCTTAAAACTTGAAATTGTGTTGTGTTCTCCTTTCATTCATTCACTAAAAGTTTGGATTTTTTTGAGAAGTTATCGTCTAAGAGGTTTGTAATAAATTGGGCTCTCTTGTGAAATTTTAAATCCACAGCTGAGGTGCATGCATTAAGATTTTTTAGAGTTTAAACAAACAAGATTTCACAGTAACTTTTGCTGTATCATTGAAAAGTTAACGTTGCTATGTCTGTTTTGGAAGTATTTCTTGAAACAAGACAACACAATGGCAAGTGGATATCACTGCTGCCTCATAGTGCAGGGACATGTGTTCAATTCCAACTACGTAAAACGATCTGTGTGGAGTTTCCACTTTCTCCGCATGTCTGTGTGGGTTTCCTCCAGGTGCTCCAGTTTCCTCCCACAGTCCAAAGGTATGTTGGTTAGGTGGATTGGCCATGATCAATGTGTACGGGGATTGGGGAGGGGGGGAATGGACCTATGTAGAATGCTCTTTAAAAGGGTCAGTGCGGCCTCAATAGGCTTACAGGCTCCTTCTGCACTGAAGGGATTCTGTGAAAGAGAGGATCTGCCTTTGAATGCTTTACAACAGTTAACAAAGGCTCATTTGAAAGTGCTAGCAGGACTGTTAGAAATAGATTTAAAAATAGACATAAGAAGACAGAAATGGTTGAAATATTGTCTGAACACTTGGCTCTGTGAGGAATAAAGGAAGTAATCTAGGGTAAGATACAGGTTGAGTTCATGAAGATTTAATTGCAGATGAAGCATGCAACATTAGAAAAAAGAATGAAAAAAAACGAGCTTGAGAAAAAGAGAAATGAAAACATTGAACTCAAAATAGAGAAAAAAAGGAAGAGAATAAGAAAGGGAAGTGTGAAAACTTGAATCAGAATTCCTCAGAGAAGAAAAAGATAGAGAGTTGCTAAGAGAAATAGAAGCCAGAAAATATGAACTGAACAGAGAAAGGCTTTGAGTACGCAAAGAATAGCAAGGATGAGTCAACTTTAACTCCTGATTTTGAAATGGCAAGGAATATTTGTTTAGTGCCTGAATTCAATGACGAAAATGTTGAAGTATATTTTGCATTGTTTAATCCCTTCTTCAATCGCATATGCATCACTAATCACAGTTAAGACTGTAAGCCTAATCGTAGACCTGATTGTTCTGACAAGCTGGTCTTGTCAAACCGTCCTCGGGCCCTCCATGCCCTTACAGCCTGGTAGAGCAGATCCAGGGAGTCAATTGACCTTTTCCCTGCCTTCTGCCATATCATGATCTCTGCAGCAGCCAGAGCTCCATGACTGCTCCTGCCAGGGTTGTTGCACTGCTTTTAAGATGGCTCCGGGGATTATTGAGCCACCTCACCTTAACCATCTAATTGTTTCCTTTATCTTCCATCCATTAATCAGCTGGCTCAGTTTGCAAATCTTCCTCCCCTTCCCCACCCTACTTGGTCACATCACTCGTTTTCAGTCCTGACCTTAAACATTGTTGTTGCTAAGATGCAAGCCGCAACTTCTCTCCACCCTTACAAAAACATCATCAAATCATTTCTCTTTAAGCATGTCTTTTGCACTTTTTGGTCATCTTCCTCCCTTTTGCTTCTCTGGTGCTATCAAAGCACAGTTACTGGATTTTATTCAAGTTAAAGTTGCAGTTAAACTGTAATTTGTTGTTATTGCTGCTATTGTTACTGATCAGCTCAAAAATACAACAGAATTATTTAATAAGCACAGCAGTACATTTGATGATAGTTGTGCAATCATACTAATGAAAATGATTCAGAGCACTCAAGGTTTATCTAGCAGTCTGCATATGCTTTAAAAATCAGATTTGCCTTCACCTATTTCTGTGGAAAGCTGTCAAAGTTTCTATCAACTTAAATGAAGATGTGCAATGCTGAATGTGGAGAAAGATGGGGTTGTGTGTGTGAGGTTGCCTTGCAGAGTTAGGCAAAGGGATGTTTTAATTGTTTGGACGGGGAGGAAAATCATCCAAGATTCACACTTTAGATCACTGTGATCTCAGCTGGGAAGCCGTTGGATGTGTGTAAGATTAGTGTTGGCTGTAATGTCCCAAGGTGGAAATCCTGTCATCACTTTCTCAACTCCCACATGAAGGATCATCACTCAGGCTTGTTAACAGAGAGAGGGTAGCTGTAGTTAGATATTCTGAAAAGGGAGAGAGATAAATCCAAGTGAAGATAAAAAGCCCAGAACTTGAAAAATGAAGAGATTATATTGTTTCAGTGTTAGTGGGTGAGTAATTCTTTTTCACTGCATGGCACCTAGAGATTTTGTTTATCTAGTTTATATTTGCTTTTGTGAGCAATAAATAAATAGAACATTTTGCTGTAAAATCATATGATCAATGCCGATTGCCTGCCACTGTTTTTCACTGAACTAATCCCAATTGCTTATCATCTTTCTATGGTTCAGCTATGTGTTTTTTTTAACTGTGGCCTATAACTTGGTCAAGAAAAGGAACATTAGGTATGAACAGAGTCATTTCGCCAAAGTGTACAGTGTTTGAAGTCCATGTGCTCACATTTACTGAAGGAATGGTTTGATTCTTCACAAAGACATGCACTGTGGAATCCCGTTGAGGTATCAAGGGTCTCGGCTGACGGTTGGAGAGCCTGCAAGTGACCTGCACTGCCTCTTTTCGGAAGGCCTGTTGAACCATATGCCAGTCATGCAATGTCAAGGGCAGCAATGGGCCTTCACCTGGATCCAAAACCCCAGGGTTGGAAGTCTTGCTGACCGAGAGCTACAGAAGCTAGCAGCTCCTGTGATCAGCAGTGCCTTGGGGAAGGTTGTCATTGCTGCAGAAACAGCAAGAACCAGAATCCTAGCTTTACAGAGCCACTTAGGCCACGGGAAAGTAATTGGGGTTCAGTTTTATAGGTTAGGAATCACAAGAAGAGCGGAAAGAGGTCAGGTGTTGGGGGGAAGGGGAAGACCTCCCAGCAGGCTGTTCCTTCCCAATGTCTTGTCGAGAGTCAGTCTAATGTTACTGGCAGTGGGATGAGGTGGTTTAGTCATAATTAACTGGCTAATTAAAGGCCTCAATTTGTGGTGGGTGGGAAGGTCAGACTTGGGCCTTCCTACCCAGATTTTATTTCTAGTGGGGGTGGAAAGATGATGGGTTCCAGTGTGCTACCATCTTTCCTAAATAAATGCTCTTCACACCTCCAGACTCATACCAGCAAGAGTATAAGATTCTGGCTACAGTTTATTATTCATTCAAGTAGGCCACTTGAGCACATTGTTAATCACTGACTACATTTTAAGAGATTACATAGTGTAAATGCCAAAATACCATACTGCTAAATTATTTAGTTTCTGCAGAACTGTTTTATTATCACTGCAGAAATGTGACTGTTGCTACTCAAGCTTTCATGTACCTGCCAGGGAAACTGACATTTATGCAGCTTTTCCAGTTCTATTTCCAGTAATGGTGCCTCTGTCCCAGGATGTTGATAGTGGGGGAACTGAGAGTGATGGTAATGCTATTTAAAGTCAATTTAAAATAGTTTTCTTTTCTTGTTATAAGTGGTCATGTGTGAATAAATTGGCATTAATCAGCCCAAGCATGAATGTTGTTGTGTTTTCCTCAAATACATATGGACAATTTCATTATCTGTTGAATTGAGTGATTCAGTAATGGTCATGCCATTGAGATGGCTGGCTTCTGTCCTATTGAATGTGGCTGACACTTGTGTGGCTTGCATGTTATTTGCCCCTTAGCAGCCCAAGCCTAAATGTTGCCCAGGCCTTGCTGCACACGGGCAAATACTACTCCCATATCTGAGGAGTTGTGAATGGTACTGAATACTGTGCAATTATCAGTGAACTTTAACTTTGTTTCTCTCTGTCTCTTATCTCTCTCGCTATCTGCTTCCCTCTCTCTATGTCTCCCTGCTTCCCACTCTCTCCATCTCTGTTCCCTTCCCTTAAACTCAGTCTGTCTGAATTACTGTAGCTTTCCCCTTATCTCCATCTGTATATCTCTTTGTCTTGTATCTCTCCTTCTTTCTCTCTATCTCTGCTTCCCTCTCTCTGTAAATCATTCTGTCACTGCTGACTTCACAATGAAGCAAACGTCATTGATGTAGTGGCTCAAGTTGATTGGGTCTAGGTCCTTGGACATTGCCCTGAGGAGCTTCTACAGTTGAAACTCCGATGATTGACCTTCAAAAATCATTCCCATTTTCCTTTGTTTGAGATGTGACTTCTGTCAGTGGGACTTTCCTTCTAATTCCATTTACTTCAATTTTGCGAAGCCTCCATGATAGCAGACTCAGATAAATGTTGTGTTGGGCAGTCATACTTGCCTCATCTCTGGAATTCAGCTCTTCTACCCATGTTTGGACCAAGGCTGTAATGAGGTCTAAAGTTGAGTGACACCTGAAGAGCCAACACTGAGCATCGGTGTGCAGGTTGTTGCTGGTGCTTTTTGATATCACTGTCAACAATAACTTCCATCACATTGTTGATAGTTGAGAGCAGACTGATGTAAGTGGTAATTGATCTGATGTGATTTGTCCTGCTTTTTTATGACAAAACATACCTGGACACTTATTCCAAAGCATTGTTAGGTTGGATAAATTTTCCATATTATCCATGGAACACAAACCTGTTGAATTCTCTCAGATGCTGACATTCATGCTACCATCACTTCCAGTCTACTGGTGCCCTTTCAGTCAGTCTGCCCCTGTCATCCACATAGTATAATAATGACAAAGCTGAGTGAAAGCTGCTCAAAGTCATCCTAGCAGTCTATCTTCAGCTTCTTCCAGTGAAAGTTAGCAGCTTTCCACCTCCCATGCTGCAACCACTGGGGCAGCAGATGTAACAAGCACTAAAGTTCAGGCAACAGTACCTGTAAGATGGGTACTAAGGGAATACAATAGGGTAAATGATTTAAAAATGGAAAATGCTCAAAGATCTCAACATGTCTGACAGCATCTATGGAAAGAAAATAGAGCTAATGTTTCGAGTTTGGATGACTCTTCATCAGAGCTGATCCTGATCCTTTGCCCCCATCAGAGTCTCCTCTCTCCCCACTCCAGTAGGGACATCTGTTACATGTCTCAGAGCATCCTTTGACACTTATCTCCCCTTTGTTCCACCATTTACACATTCCGATCTCTGAATACCCGCTATCAGCACTCTTCTTAGCAATGATTACTACTGTTGAGATACCACTCTTTATCTTTTTGTCTATGAAATCTTTGTCAATCCCTCTCTCCCCGCCCTAGCAGTGTCATCCTATATTCAATTGTCACCTGTTCTGATGAAATATCATCCAGACTTGAAATGTTGGGGAATTCTCCAGCAGCATACTTATCAGTGATGGGATTCACTGGTGATGGGATTCTCCGGACCTGCTGCTGTCAATGGGATTTCCCATTGATGTCACTCCATATTGCCACAAAACCCATGGGAGCGGTGCACTGCCAGCAGGACTGGAGAATCCCTTCACCTTGAATGGTTGGAGAATATCCTTTGCTGCCAGCTCTATTCTCTCCCCACAGATGTCATCTAACCGGCTGAGATTTTCTCATATTTTCTGTTTTTCTTTCAACATTCACAATAATTTGTGCTTATCTTAGCTTTAGGAAGTTCAGTTCTGTATGCAATATTGGAAGTGTTGCTGGATAAAATTGTGTAAAATTGGTACAGAATATTTTCTATTAACCTATAGGACCCACAGTATTGTATTGTTGGGGAGTGACAGGGGATAGTAGCCCCTTTTGCACTACACATGTTCAGCTGGAAATGATTAAGAGTGGACATCAACTGGATCTGCACGGTGGCACAGTGATCAGCACTGCTGCCTCATAGCGTCAGGGACCCAAGTTTGATTCCCGGCTTGGGCCACTGTCTGTGCAGACTCTGCATGTTCTTCCTGTATCTGCATGCATTCCCTTCGGGTGATCTGATTCCTTCCCGTAGTCTGAAAGGTGAGCTGGTTAGGTGTATTGGCCATGTTAATTCTCCATCAGTGTATCCGAATAGGCACCGGAGTGTGGTGACTTTAAGATTTTCATAGTAACTTCATTGTAGTGTTAATATAAGTCTACTTCTGATACTAATAAATAAATCTTAAATTTAAACTTTATCTGCACCATCATCCACTCAGCATGCTTCCAGTGCATAAATGTGCCTTTCATTAAACAGCCTGAAAGTTCTTGACAAAGGCTGACATAAACAATTAAATGAATCAGTCTCCAATGTGCCAGCTTAACAGCGTATTTAGTCATAGTTTACTGGAAATAGTGATTCATGTAGTCTTAAATGCTCCTGAGTCTTGGACAACGTACATCAGACATCTTAATGCACTGGAGGAGCATCACAGAGGCACTCTCGCAAGATCCTCTAAATCCAGTGGCAAGAAAGACAACCCAATAGCCATGTCATCTCCCAGGCTGATTTGCCCAGCACTGAGACACTAATCATTCAAAACCATTTACTGGGCAGGACACGTTGTCCATATTCCTGATACCAAACTCCTGAAGGAACTGCTTTATGAGGAACGTGGTCATAGGAGGACATTTCTGGGGGATAGCAGAAATACTTTAGAGATGTCTTCAAAGCTTTCCTGAAGAGGTCAAAATTCCCCATTAACTCATGAGGGATCATGGCTTTTGACCAAAATGGAGAAGGTTTATTTGGGGAGGAACAACAAACGTTGAGCAATTGCATGAGGAACTGGCAGAACTGAAATTGAAGCATTGGAAAAAGTACATAAACTTCCTAATAACTCATCTATCCTACCTTGTAAGCACCATCTTCCCTGCATGTTGCTGTGTCTGCAGATTGTGTTGTGGACTAATCAGCCATCTAGGAACCTATTGAACTAGCTTGGAAGCAAATCATTCTCAATCTCGAGGAACTGCCTATGAGAAGAAGAAGTATGTATCTTGGTGGCTGTTTCTGGTCTCTGTGCCAGGGACACATTAGGACAAACTGAAAAGTGACATAAGTGATTGAAGTAGGCACACAGCTTCCTTCAGTATCAGGAAAACAACAGATCACGTTGCTTTTCAATTTTATTTCTTAAGAGGAAAAAGATTTTATACTTGCAAGATAAATTGATTCCACCACAGAAGAAGTGTACATTCTTCTTAAAACAAAAGATCAATGAACTAAACAACAATGACTGTGCATGACAACACATGGTGGGCCACTATAACTAAAGCAAAACCTCAAAGGAAACTTAATTTATTAAATCAATATTTCATTCCTGGGGGTGATGATGCACCCCAAATCCCAGGGTTCCCACTAGTTGTTGAAGGCCTTGAGTGAACTAGTGAACATTGTGTGCTTCTTCTCCAGGGCCACCTGGCCGTGAACACAGCCATGATAGACGGACAACAGTTGACCCCTCAACCACCCAGTGCCCAGACCAATTAATATCCACCTTGACCAGGCCTCCTTCCTTCCTGTGCAGGGGCTGAAATGAAACCAAAAACTGAAGAGCAGCTAATTGAATAGCTATGAAGTGGCCGAAAACTCAGGCAATCTATACTCTCGTGGAACACGGGCTCCCTTTGGTCATAGAAAACACAGGTGACCTGGGAGTCCATGAATAAGGGAGTTGCCTTGTTCTATAATTGCATGGCACTGCTGCACGCAACACCCTCCATGCCAGGTACCCGATGGAAAAAGGGAAGACTCCTATGTAGAGAACTTTCCACTGGCAGGCGGTAGAATAGAATGTGACAGCATGTCCTGACATTGGAGGAAGGCAAGGAAGTGAAGGATGTGCAGCAGCAGGCCATTCAGGAATGGAAAGGCACACACAGAGTTATCATAAGATGGCTCAAATTATGAAGTTGCAGCTCCCAAGGGAGGTGTCACAAAGGATGACCAATGTAGGATTCCATTCAAACAGGGATCAGTTTGGGCAGAGTCCATTGCATGCTTGAGCTGCCTTGATGCAATCAGTGCTGTCAGGTCCAAGCACCACTGTTTTCAGTCTGTTGACTTTGGTTGTGAGCTGGACATCTCATAGATTCCTGAGGAGTAGTTTACTGATGATAGCTGATATACCTAATGGGAATATAAGCTCTGGCATTAGGTAACCATTTTCCAGACTTTAATCAGTTATCCATAGAAGACAGGCAACTCTTGTAAGGAGACATGGAAATCTCTCAGCTCCATAAACAGGAGCTCTAGATCATAGTCGAGGCTATGCACTTGCTGGAAGAAATGTCACCAGAGCACACCATCGGGGAGGGGGCTCAACAGAAGAGTATTATTGCAGGATCTGGGTACAGAAAGTCACCACTTAGGTGTGACAGAACAAGCCTATACGTACACAAAATTCCAACTCTGGCACTGAAGCAAGATGTCTCTGGATCCTACAGTTAATTATTGCAGTACTCTCCTGGAATAGGCACTTACACCAGAAATGTTGACCCTGGAGAGTTTCAGTGTCACTCTCACATACAGCAATTCAAAAATACAACTTGCTCTCTTTTGGTCTATGTGATTTGTACTTACTTGTTAGTTGCTACAGAAGTCTTGTTTTAAACAATAACTAAGCATTAAAATACTGGGCAAAGAAATGTAAATACTCACTTCCTCAAACTTGAATGAATCACTACAATTAATAGAGACAAAAAGCAACACCTCTATCCCCTTCTGCATGCAATTCCCACTTTCAGCAAATTCCCCTCTATAGTGCTCTGTTTACAATGCACTCTACTCTGTGATCACTCGGTAATGAATTAACGGAGAGACAGCTCGCTGAGCTGTGTGAATTCCTGCAAGCCCAGCAGAAATTAGGCTCTTACAGCTCCTTCTAACAGTCTCTAGGGTCAATTCCTTCAGCTAAAATCTTACACTTGAATTATGCAAGTCAACAACTCACATAGCTCTTCGGACTGATGGACCCCGAAAAGTTCAGTAAGGATAAATAAAGAGAACTTAAGAATATAAGAAATTGAAGCAGAAATAGGCTTTTTAGCCCCTCGAGTCTCCCCGTCATTCAATAAATTATGGCTGATTCACTGCCTCAGTTATACCTTCCTGCACTATCCCTATGTCACCATGGAGAATCTCAAAGCATTTTACGGCCAATGAAGCACTTTTTACAAGTGTAGTTATTGATGTAATGCAGAGGTCATAGTGACAAGTTTTGTGTACAGTAAACTCCCACAAATAGCGATGTGATAATGACCAGATAATTTATTTTTTGTGATGTTGATTAGAAGATAAAGGTTGGCCAGAACAGTGGATAATTCGCCTGCTCTTACTTGAAATAATGCCAAAGTATTATTTACATCCAGCAGACAACACAAATATCTCCTCCAAAAAGACAGTTCAGCACACCCTCAGTGCTGGATTGGACTGTCAATATTGATTTTTGCGCTCAAATCCTGGAGAAAGACTTCAAGCAGGAACCATGTGACTCAGAAGTGAGAATGTTACTAACTGAGTCACACCTGACAAAACATGAGCACTATTTGGGAGATCAGCCAGGAGTACATTGGAATGGTGGATTCCAGAGTAACAAAAGACATGAATGAGTTTTCAGCAGAAAATGGGGCAAAGTCAGATGATACTTCAGAAATGAAAATGGGCCATCTTAGTGATGACACAGACATGTTATTTACAGATTTATCTCAGGGTCAGATATGATAACAAACTTATGAATTGCCTAGTTTGGCTTCAGACAACTGTTGGAGAGAGAAATTGTGGTGACATGGCTTCTTTAACGGAGCAATCTTTGAGGACCATCTGATCAGGCTGGCTCCTTTGGAGAAGCCGCACAAGAAGTGGAGCCAATCAGAGCAACGGTGCATGTCTCCGGATGGGGAGGAACCTCAGTTGCAGCCAGGGACAAGAGAGTAGATGTGTATTACAGTTCTGTCAGACCTTATCTGTATATTATTGTTAATAAATCAATTATTGCTTGAAGCCACAATGAGTCGTCTTTGACTTTACTACAGTGATGAAATTGGAGTAACTATAAGGGAGAGAATTGGTGGGAACAGAAAACAATAGCTTCGGGTTTCCCAGTATTTAATTGGAGGGAATTTCTGCTCATCCAGGCTGTAAGATAAGCAATCTGATAATTCATCAGCAATGGGGAAGTCAGAAGTGGTGGTGATGAGGCAGCATACACATGAAAGCTAATGCTGTAGTCTCTGATGTTATGGCTGAGGAATAGCACATAGATGATGTATAGAAGGAGACTAAGGATAGGTCCTTGAGTGACCAAAGAATTAAAGAGAATCCATTGCTAGTGGTTGTCTGGCTATGATTAAATAGACAAGAATAGAACCAGGTGAGAACAGTCCCATCCAACTAGATGACAGTCACAATGTGGTGGAGGAAGTTGGGTGTGATCAACAATGTCAAAAGTTACAGACAGGTCAAGAAACATAGAAACAGAAAATGGAAGCAGGAGGAGGCCATTCAGCCCTTTGAGACTGCTCTGCCATTCATTATGACCATCGCTGATCATCAAATTCAATATCTTGATCCCTCCTTCCCTCCATATGAAGGAAAGGATGAAACTTTACATTTTTTATAGTCATATAGGGTATCATTTGTGACTTAGATTTGCTAAATCCATCAATGTGGAAAATCTGCTAATTCCTGATTTGAATATCCTGAATGGTTAAGCAAAGAAGGATCAACTGGTTTTAAAATCTTAATTCCTTCAAACACAATATTGTTAATAAGCCATGACCAAAGCAACAATGTTACTTTAACACATGGCTGAAGCAAAGATTCTCTTAATATTTCTAAATTGTGAAAAACAGGTTACGCAAATATGCAGCATCTGATATCCCATCTGTCTTAACAGTTCAATGTCCACAGCCAAAACTTGTGACAACTGATGACTAATTTATCATAGTTTGCCATAAACATAGCTCACAGATAAAAGGTTACATGATGCTGAGGCATTTAAATTAAAATTCTTGCCAATCCTTGTGACCCATCTTATCAGCCATACAGTCTTCACTTCACAACCATACCATATACTTAGGTGTCTGGAAAGTTTATTAAAAACAGGGTCATCTCTAAAAACATAAAGTATAAGCATTTAAACACAGATACAAATCTGTTAGTAATGTAATAAATGCTGGATTTTGACATTATCTAATATCTATATATAACAACTTGTTGCAAGTAAAGCCTTCAGACACAGAAATTTGTTAACTGTCAGATTCTTTTGAGTGAGTATCTTTAGGTTGATGCTGGTTTAAATGAGATACCAGTTGTGGAGTATCAGCAGTTGAGAATGTGCATGCACCTGTGGGTTCCATTCTGGAAGTGCTTGGATAGCCATTGGAGTAGATGCTCTCTTCCCGCAATCTATAAAACACAGATGAGCTCACACTGACATTTGCCTTAAAGAAATTGAGATCAAATGTAAGAACATTGTTTTGCTGCCATTACATTTAATGAGCATTAGTCAATTTTACCAACCCTTGTTTGCCATCTCATCATTCAGCTCGCCATCTCCCACAACTTATTTTATCGACTTGCCTACAATTTCTAGTATCTATTTTTCACATGAACTGAGGATTTTTAGCAAAGGGTGCAATTTGATCAATTATATTTCTTCAGTGATGATTATTGACTACCTTTCCCTTGGAAGGGTTTTGGTGGGGGTGGGAGGATGGATGGTGTGGGGGTGGGGGGAAGAATGTTCAAGGCATTTGAGTAACGCACTGTGCCTCATATGAGGACAGGAACTGTCTGATTATGAGATAGGAGTTACATGTCCTTTTCAATCATGAAGGCTAGCAGAAACCCCTTATACAAGCAATGTAAGTTATTAAAGTAATTTAGATTGAAGAGTGGTCTCAGAAGTGACTCTGGCAATGAATGGATTTGTCAAATTTGTAAGTGCTGATTGAGAAAGATCATGATGGACAAAGAAAGACAGCATGAGTGGTTTAGGTTCTGAATTGGCAAAAATTCTCCACACACTTTTTCCATCCTTGAGGGGACATCATCTTTTTCCTGCAAAGTTCAGGAATTAGCAACATAAGATAATAAGAAGCAAAAGCAGGAATGGTTCATATGGCTCTTCAAACCTACTCCACCATTCAATAAGATCATGGCTGATCTTTACCTCAATTCCAGTTTCTTGCCTAATTCTCTGTTTCTTGCTTGTCCTTGAATCCAAAATCTTCCTCAACTTTGAATGCACTCAATGACTAAACATCCAAAGCCCACTCAAGTGGAAAATTTCAAACATTCACAATTCTCATTTTTCCTCAATTCTTGTCTTAAATGTTTGATTCCTTACCTGAGCCTGTTCTTCTTGTTTTAGATTCTTCAGCCAGGGGAAACGTTCTCTCAGTACCAATTCTGTCATATTCTCTCAGAACCTTGAAATCATCTCTCATTCTTCCAAGTTCAAGAGACAATTGCTGCATTATAGTCAACGTCTCAACATGAGACAACCCTTCCATTCCAAAAGTAAATCTCATGAACTTTTGCTATATCCTCACCAAAACAAATATGTTCTTTCTCGGATAAGGAAGCCAAATTATGCTCAGTATTCCAGACATGATCTCATCAAAACTAAGTATAGTTCTGGCAAGATTTTCATTTGTACCTCACATCCCTTGTAATAGATTGATATGCCATTTGCCTAACCCTTGATTTACCCAGGTCCGCTGTGACAGCTTTATCCCAGGTCCCACTTTTGCCGCTTGTTCCCAGTTCTGCTGTTGCTGCATTGTCCTTGCTCCCCTTTTTGCTGCTTTATCCTTGGTCTCGGTTTATTGTTTCATCCCCAGTTGATTCTTACTGATTTTTTGAGGAGTCTGTGAGGCAGTTGAGGCTGTACTGACAATGTCTGTAACCTGCCACTGTTCAGACTGAACTATCCTTTGATGAGTCTTCCAGCTCTCTACACTACATCCTCATGACTTAACTTCATCCAGGAACATCCCCACAGATGTCTGAATACCTATGTGTCCTTTTGTTGATGACCCCTCTCCCAATCTAGTAATTGTTGTTTCCTGAGACACTACGTACTCTGTTTCTCAAAAGTGATTGTCTCCCTTTAACTGGCTGCTGCCGTTTCTACCAGCACTATATTTCCCTCACTCTTAGTGCCATTAAATTAACCAGGAACAATATACTGCCTCAAAAACAAGCCTACATTACAAAAATAGATGGGAACCACAATGGGCTAGCAATGGATGCCTGCAAGTGGATTGCGTGTCAATCTCCATGCTAATTTTCAAACTGAAGGACACTCAATGTCTGGGTTCTGAGCAAAGATTGGAAAAAGTAAGATTTTTCAACTCTGCGATGAAGCTTCTGAATGGTTTTCATGTTGTGGTATTTAAGATCTTTAAATAGACAGTAAAAGAACACAGGATCAGAGGCAATAGGAGCAGGCATAAACCATACAACATGTTGAGGCTTCTCTGCCTGTCAATATCAACCTGACTGATTTTGATCTCCGAATCCACTTTCCCATCTGTTTCCCTTCTTTTAATTTAAAACTACCCTTAACTTCCTGAGTGAGCAACAGATGTGTCTTTCTTGTTGATTTACCATTTTTAGTGGAATGGCCAATAGTTCTGAAATACAACTTTAAAGTAAATTGAAATAGTAAGACAAGGGTTATTGTTTCAAACAATTCAAGTGAATGTTAAGAATCAGGAAATTCTCTGCACAAAGTATGCTCAAAGAACTTTTCTTCTGCAGGCTAAATATGTGGAATCTTTTAAGAAGCAGTTAGGTGCTGAAATGAGGGAAAGTTTTAGATCTTTCTAGATGGATGGTATTCTTTATTTATAATTTTCTTGTGATTTTGAGATCACATTCACCCAAAGGGCTACAACTTATAAAGTTGCACGATCCTTGATGATAGACTGGAAAGACAGGGATAGCCAGTCTCGGCCTTTGGTGGACCCTACCTGCGTTTTAGCCCATCCAACAGCTAATTAGCTTCCATTAGAGTTTCAGTCTCTTTCAAAGGCTGAAGCCTACCTCCAACATCTGCTGACCAATCAGAATAATGGCAGCTCTTCAGTCTTAGCAGCAATACCAGGAGGAATGGCCACTGCTGGAACTGCATCCAGCTGAGATGTTGCAACGATTCAAGTCACCCTTGGAACAAGGTAAGTGGGATTGGGGGTGTCACCTGGACCAGTCAAGTAAATTCCAGCTAGAGTGGGAAGAGATTTGGGTGGGGGTAGGGGTGTTGCCATTGTTGGGAGGGGAAGGAGCAGCCAATATTACTGGATGGATCCTCATATGTGAAATGGTGTTTGTTTAAGAGACCCCCACCCCTTGCCTCCACACTCCCCCCCCCCACCCCAATTCTGAGGTGGAGGTCTCCAGGTAGTCTCCCCACACAATAAAAGCTCTCTCTGTGATAAAATGGCAGTTGCACCAGCCAGAGGTTCTTTATTGGTGAAGTTGACTTCTGAGCAGGAGGGCCACCCTTTGCTTTTGTTGCCACTGACAGAATGCCATGTCAGCAGGAAGGCATTGGTCACTCCAGCACCCATCTCCCATTGCCTATTAACAGACTTCTCCGCTCACAGGGAGGGCTCTTAAAAGTCAGTCCCAAATTTATTCAGTTTTTCTCTACCATCCTAAGCACAGTTTTTATGCTTAGGTATAATTCTAGCTACTGTTCTGCGCCTTGCCCAACAGGTCAATTTTTATTTATGAGTTCAGATAATAAGTATTCACAGGTTATCTCACAATGGAGGACTTCAAAGCGGAGCCAGAATCTGTCCTTATCTCACACAAACTAAAAAGAAAAACTAAAAGAAAATAATGGCATTAATATCAGGAAGGCCAAATAAGAAAATTATTGTTTGTAAGGATTGACTTGTGAAAGAAGCAAAGATAGTTCTTAGCTGTCCTATGGGCCACTGGATTAGAATGAAAAGGAGCTCAGGTTACTCTAAGTTACTCTAAAGAGGAAAATAAGATGTTTGCAAATAAAATAAACATAGAAAGTGATAATTTTAACTAACCTAATTTAAATTGGTGTTGATCAAGTAATATAACATCTGAACTAATAGATGGAATACATTATTGTTTTTGACCTGATGGCATTAGCAATAGCTTAAAAAATAACTCACATCTTAATTTGGTAATGATAAATAGCCAAGATAATAGACTTGGACTGAAAGAACTGTCACCTCTGGGTGACGGTAACCAGTACATAAACAGATTTGACAAATGCTCAATACTTTAAATGATTCAACATTAAACAAATGAGAGAGGAACCAAGGACATCTCATTGAGCATGCAGAATGAAAATACAACAAAGCCTTGTCACTTCAAACTAAATAAACATGATCATGAATTATTTGCAAGATCGTATGAGATGATATAAGGAAGGAAAACAAAATCAGTGGGGCATAAGTTCCATAAGTTGTGAGAAGTAAGTGCATGGCTCTCTTGAGTAAAGGCCTATGGTAGAGTTCTCCAAAAAGCTCTTTCCAACTGGCCCAATCTAGACAAACCTCCAGTAATGTTCAAACTCAAAATCTCCTCATTACCCTGCACCAATTTCAGTTGATCCCAACATCAGCTGTGTGGATGGAGTGGTCACGTGATGACATGGTGACTTCAGAGGTCATGTGATGGAAGCATGGGAGTCCCCAAAGTGTGGGCAGAGTGAGAAGCTGCTCAGACTAGTGAAAAAACTAATGTTTGATATAGTCCTTGGTCACTAGTTTTTGGAAACCAGCACAAGCTGTGCATTATATTTCTCACTGAAAATTATATGAAGGGCATTAGTTGAACATACCTTAATGAAGTGTATCTTTTTAACCTGTATTAAATAATTACATGGGAACTCAGCAAGTGTATCATGAGAAGAGTGAAATTTTGCTAGGACAGTCAGTGGCATTAATTTTGGGAAGGAATACCAATTGAAATAACTTTGTCTCTAATTTTCCAGGGAAAGGAAAACTAGTTGCTCTAATTTAATGATGAAAAAAGTGGACAAAATTTAGTGTGATGCGGGAAGTGTAAGGTGATTAGCGTTTGACACCATGGGCAGAATTTTACAGTCTTGCTTGGGCAAAATCGTAAAATCTCACCCGAGGCCAACAGAGATATCCATTCTGGGAACCTTGCCCACCCCGATTCTGGTAGGTTTTCAGCCCCTATCTAATGAGATGCTGCAGCTTTATAGGACCCTTGTCAGACCACACTTGGAGTACTGTGCGCAGTTCTGGTCACCTCACTATAGGAAGGACGTGGAAGCTATTGAAAGGGTGCAGAGGAGATTTACAAGGATGTTGCCTGGATTGGGAGGCATGCCTTATGAAGACAGGTTGAGGGAGCTGGGACTGTTCTCCTGGAGAGACGAAGGTTGAGAGGCGACCTGATAGAGGTTTACAAGATGTTGAGAGGAATAGATAGGGTGGAGTCTCAGAGACTATTTCCCAGGGCTGAAATGGTCGCGACGAGAG
This sequence comes from Sphyrna mokarran, assembly GCA_024679065.1. Lineage (NCBI taxonomy): Eukaryota > Metazoa > Chordata > Chondrichthyes > Carcharhiniformes > Carcharhinidae > Sphyrna > Sphyrna mokarran. The sequence goes on from JAGIQG010000002.1 coordinate 63,878,097, forward strand.
GGCACAGATTTAAGGTGCAGGGAAGCAAGTACAGAGGGGATGCTAGGGGAAAGTTTTTCACTCAGGGGGTGGTGAGTGAATGGAATCGGCTGCCGTCGGTGGTGGTCGAGGCGAACTCGCTGGGGTCTTTTAAAAGACTTCTGGATGATTATATGGGATCCAATGGGATTGGGGGTTATAAATAGGTCTATGGCTGGGTAGGTTTTGATGTGTTCGGCACAACTTGTGGGCCGAAGGGCCTGTTTGTGCTGTAGTGTTCTATGTTCTATGTTCTATGAGATTACCAAGAAACCACAAAAGGATCTACCTATAGACATCATTTGTAAGATCTGTAAATTAAAAGTTACACATTATTCTGGTGTTTTCTTTTATTTATAATTGTTAGAATTTATTGCTCATTTTTTTTCCATGCATGTTAACTATATTCTTCAATAAATTTTGTTTGATGAAAGCTCCCTAGTGGGTCTTTTGAATCAAACCTGAAGTGAAACATCACATGCTTACTCTAGCCAAATTCAAGACGTAAAACTTATGATTCAGACAGGCTTCATAAAACACTTTGGAGTTTCTAATCTGAATCATAACACCTTGCAGAGCAGCATTCGACAACAAACACTGAATGCGGAACTATATTTCTACTCCAGTGCAATGTGAGGCTGAATATCCTGTTTTATCAGTAAACTGGAAATATATTTGAAAATGATGCTTTTCATCATTTTCTTGTCATTTATATTAATGATCTGGATGAGAATTTAGGAGGCATGTTTAGTAAGTTTGCAGTTGACACCAGGATTGGTGGCACAGTGGACAGTGAAGAAGGTTATAGAACAAAGAACAAAGAACAAAGAACAACACAGCACAGGAAACAGGCCCTTCGGCCCAACGAGCCCGCGCCGCCGTCCTAATGTCTTAATGACATATAGAGACCAATATAGGGACAATTTGTTACCCAATCAGCCTAAGAGCACATTTTTGGGATGTGGGAGGAAACCGGAGCACCCGGAGAAAACCCACGCAACCACGGGGAGAACGCGCAAACTCCCGCAGACATAGGCCCAAATCCATGTGTCTGCACAGCAACAGCGATAGTCTCTGAGCTGTCATGTTGCCCATCAGATGGTCCAGTTTAAGCATACACTAACAACATGAAGCACTAGGCCACTCCTGAAGTAACATCCAAGAGCAGCCCTCGCACGACCTGCCGAATGCATGCACCTTGTTGGTCAACAAGGTGGACCGAATAGCCTGTGGAAACAAATAAAGTATTTAAACAGTCCTCCTATATCCCTCTATCTGCAGACCGCTCATGTGGCTGTCCAAGAGACCCTTAAACAACCCTAGCGTGCCTGCTCCCACCACCCCACTCGGTAGCGCATTCCACACCCCCACTACCCTTTGTGTGAAAAAATGCCCTCTAATATTAGTCTTATACATAGCCCCCCTCACCCTAAGGCCGTGACCCCTCGTTCTATCCGATTCTAATGGTGGAAAAAGCTTACCACCATTTACTCTATCTATACCCCTCATAATCTTATATACCTCTAATAGATCCCCTCTCAGCCGACGTCTTTCAAGGGAAAACAACCCCAGTGCGTTCAACCTTTCCTCGTAAGACAGCCCTTCCATACCAGGCAGCATCCTGGTAAATCTCCTCTGCACTCTCTCCAGGGCCTCCACATCCTTCTGGTAGTACGGCGACCAGAACTGGACGCAGTACTCCAAGTGAGGCCTAACCAACGTTCTATACACTTGTAACATCAGACTCCTACTCTTGTATTCTATACCCCTTCCTATGAAGGCTAACATACCATACGCTTTCTTTATCACTTTCTCCACCTGTACTGACACCTTCAGAGACTTGTGAACCTGCACCCCCAGGTCTCTCTGTGTCTCTATACTCCGGATAGTTTTACCTTTTATCCTATAACTCCCCTCTACATTATTCCGGCCAAAATGCATCACCTCGCATTTATCCGGATTAAATTCCATTTGCCATCTATCTGCCCAGTCTACCAGCCTATCTATGTCCTGTTGTATTGCCTGGCACTGCTCCTCAGTCCCCGCCAATCCAAGCATCTTAGTGTCATCAGCAAATTTGCTGATCACACCATCTACCCCCTCTTCCAAGTCATTTATATAAATCACAAATAGAAGAGGTCCTAGTACTGAGCCCTGTGGCACACCACTAGTGACTGACCTCCAGTTGGAAAAAGAGCCTTCCACTACTACCTGCTGTCTCCTCCTCCCAAGCCAGTTCTCAACCCATCTACATACCTGGCCCTGTATCCCATGCGCCTTCACCTTTTTTATCAGCCTACCATGGGGAACCTTGTCAAACGCCTTACTGAAATCCATGTAGACGACATCAACGGCTTGTCCTTCATCAACCGTTTTTGTCACCTCTTCAAAAAATTCCACTAGATTCGTAAGGCACGACCTCCCCTTAACGAAGCCATGCTGCGTACCCCTGATCTGATCGCAGCGCTCCAGATGCTCATACATCCTGTCCCTGAGGATCCTCTCCATTAGCTTACCTATAACTGAAGTCAAGCTCACCGGCCTATAGTTCCCTGGATTATCCCTCTGACCCTTTTTAAACAACGGTACTACATTTGCAATCCTCCAGTTCTCTGGGACCTCACCTGTGTCCAAAGAAGAGACAAAGATTTGCGTCAGAGGCCCAGCAATGTCATCTCTCACCTCCCTTAGCAGCCTGGGATAAATACCATCAGGCCCCAGGGCTTTATAAGTCTTTATGCTACCTAAAAGCCCCAACACTTCGTCCCTCGTAATGATTATTTCCTTTAACGGGCCCTCAAAATCCTCAAAGCCGGCATCAGACATCAGGCCCCTCTCCTGCGTGAATACCGACGCAAAGTATTCATTCAGGATCTCCCCCATTCCCTCAGGCTCTAAGCATAGTTCCCCTCCTCTGTCCCTGAGAGGTCCAATCTTCCCTCTAACCATCCTTTTGCTCCTTACATAGGAGTAAAATGCCTTAGGATTTTCCTTAATCCTACCTGCCAAAGCCATTTCGTGGCCCCTTTTTGCCTTTCTGACACCCCTTTTAAGATCCCGTCTACACTCTCTATATTTTTCCAGCGCTGCCTCTGTCCCCAATTGCCTGGATCTAACGTACGCCTCCCGCTTCTTCCTGACCAAGTCCTCAACATCCCTAGTAACCCACGGTTCTCTAATCCTACCCTTCCCATCCTTCCTCCTTACCGGCACGTGTCTTTCCTGCAAAAATTTTAGTTTTCTCTTGAAAGACTCCCACATGTGCAGCGTCGACCTACCCTCGAACAGCTTATCCCAGTCGGTATCCCTAAGATCCTGCCTAATCTGGCTATATCTAGCCCTCCCCCAGTTTAACACCCTCCCCTTAGGGCAGGCTTCATCTTTTTCCATTAATACCCTAAAGCAGACAGAGTTGTGGTCACTATTAGACACATGCTCTCCTACTACAACGTCAACCACCTGCCCTGGCTCATTCCCCAGAACCAGATCCAGTATAGCCCCCTCTCTAGTCGGGCTATCCACATACTGCTCCAAGGACCCTTCTAAAACACACTGTACAAATTCCTCCCCGTCCGCACCTTCCGCTCTCGGCACCTTCCAATCTAACCCAGGGAAATTGAAATCTCCCATTACAACTACCCTATTCTTCCTACACTTATCTACGATTGCAATGAGATCTTGATCAATTGGGCCAATGGGCAGGTGGAGTTTAATTTAGATCAGTGCTAAGTGACGCATTTTGGTAGATTGAACCCAGAACTGACTCAGTTAATGGAGACCACTGGGGAAAATTTTAGAACAAAGAAATCTAGGGGTACAGGTTCATAGCTCCTTGAAAGTTAGTAATGTTACTGTGGGGAAGCAAAGGCAGCTTCCAGAAAATTTGGAATTCAATTCTGAATACAAAGAGGCATAACACTGAAGTTGTTTATGGCTCTGTTGAGGCTATATTTTGCATACATTAGTTCTGGTCACTAACCTATGAGGAAGCATAAAAAGGGCTATTAATTTGATTTCCAGTGTTAGAAAACACAACAGCCTGATTTTTCTCTGTAATCCTTCCCAAAAATGAATGGGATAATGATGGAATTAACAGAATTTCTCTGTAATCCTTCCCAAAATTGAATGGGACAATGACAATGCCGACAGCAATCTCAAAACTTTACTGCAAACTTTATCAGCTTGATCCTGCTAGAATTATACTAGCTGCCCCTTGCAAGCTGAATACATCATAGGAGGGAGCCTGGCCAAACATCCCAGATTCCATCCTGCATGCTCCAGTTACCAACATCCTTTGGGACCACCTGATAGAAGTTAGCTGTAGACTAGAAGTGACAGCAATAATTCCTAAGCAATGGAGAGAAAAGAACTTGCAAAAGCCTCCTCGCCATCCAATTATATCTCATTCACTTAGCCATGAAGGTCTTGGTCTCTAATGAAACCTGCAAATCTGCATCTTATATGAACAGACAAACATACAAATTTAAAGCAAGGATACACCACTTGGACCCTTGAACTTACTCTACCATTTAATAAGATCATGGCTGATATAATTTTAACCTCACTTCATATTCCTGCCTCCCCTTGATAACCTTCATCCTATTGCTTAGCAAGCATCTATCTACTGCTCCCTTAAAGATACTCAAAGACTCTGTTTCAACCATTGTTTGAAGAAGAGAATTTTGAAGTCTCACAGCCCTCCATGAGAATTTTTTCCCCTCATCTATGTCTTCAATGGGAGACTCTGGGAGACTTCTGCTTCTTTACGGACCCTCAATGTACCTTATGGCACCACAACGGCAAACATTATGAATAATGAATCTCAGACAGGAAAATGATTCAGGGTTTTGATGGTGTCCGAGGAGCAGTTGAAAATCCCATTCTTCTGGAATACTGCCACAAGGTTGAAAAACAACTTTTGCCTTCTATGACAGGATCAATTTGTGGTAGAGTAGACCTCTCTCATGTGTCTTTGTGACATTCATACACGTTTTCCAAAAAGAGTCACTGAATAGTATTAAGGATCAATAATTTTAACTAATTTATTTTTTCTCTACTCAATCTGGAGAGTTACCTCTCATGGAGGGCTGTGAGACTTTGAAATTCTCTTCTTCAAACAATGGTTGAAACAGAGTCTTTGAGAATCTTTAAGGGAGAAGTAGATAAATGCTTGCTAAGCAATGGGATGGAGGGTTATCAAGGGGAGGCAGGAATATGAAGTGAGGTTGAAATTATATCAGCCATAATCTTATTAAATGGTAGAGTAAGTTCAAGGGTCCAAGTGGCCTATCCTTGCTCTAAATTTGTATATTTGTCTGTTCATATAAGATGCAGATTTGCAGGTTTCATTAGAGACCAAGACCTTCATGACTAAGTGAATGAGATATGATTGGTTAGATGACTAGGCTGTGGTTCAGAATAATGCCAACGACACAGCTTCATTTCTTGTTCCAGCTAAGGTAGACTTGGGACTTTCTTCCTTAAATATTCCAAGTTTAATGCGGAGTGGTGCCTCTCAAGCTATACGATCAACTGTCACTCTAAGACAGTGAGGTGCTCACAGTCAAAGAACAAAGAGCAGTATAGTATAGGAACAGGCCCTTCAGCCTTCCAAGCCTGCGCTGATCACTTTATCCTATATGGACCAACCTCTTATATCTCTCTATTCCCCATTTGTTCATATGCCTTTCAAGATAAGTCTTAAAAGTGGCTAATATAACTGCCTCAAGCACCTCACTTGACAATGCATTCCAGATAGGGATGTGTGGAAACTTCCCTCACACATTTCCACTGAAACTTCCCCCCTGATCTTGAACTTGTACCCCCTTGTAATGTAATTTCTGCCCTGGGAGAAAGCTTCCAACTGTTCACCCTATCTATACTTCACGTAATTTTATAAACTTCTATCTGATCACCCGCCTTAGCCTTCATTTTTCCAGGGAGAACAATCCCAGTTTATTCAATCTCTCTCATAGCTAATATTCTCCATACCAGGCAACATCCTGGTAAATAATTTCTGTACTACCTCCAAAGCTGCATGTCTTTCTGGTAGTGTGGTTACCAAATTGGACAACTATAACAATTTTTATACTCAATACCTGTCCAATGAAAGCAAGCATGTTATATGCTTTCTTCACCACCTTTTCTAACTCTGCTGCCACTTTTAAGGACCTCTGGATCTCTCTGTGTGTCTATGGTCCTGATGGTTCCGCCATTTATTTCATAGCTCCCACCTGAACTAGATCTACCAAAATGCATCACCTCACATTTGTCCAGATTAAATTCCATCTGCCATTTCTCTGCCGATTTCCAGCCTATACTCTCTTACAATCTTCATTACTATTTGCAACTCCCCCAATCTTAGTCCCACATGGACTATGAATAAGCATCTAACCAAAGTCTTTGCTGTACCTTTAACTGGAGTGAATCAAGTTAGAATGAAGCCAGCATTAATTAAAGATGATGGTAGAGGTTCTTTTCAAAGGGATTTTATTTCAATTTCTGAATAATGGGCCTTTGTGTCTTGAGTGACCATAGTTTATAGCAGAATAAAATAAATTGATATAATGAGAATGCAGTTTATTTATGGACTGCCTTCAGGTGCAATATAATTAGGAAATAAATGACCATAATAATAATTGATTATTCATCCATAGCTGGAATAAGAGCATCGTCACTTCAGTGCTAGAATTCTACAAGAGTTCTTATAAATATTGCATTGCTCCTAATTATGTATAGGCCCCTGTTTTGAGTTTTACTCAAACAGAGTGTGTAATGAGATGTTCGGAGTAGGGGGCTGACTGTGGTCAGGGGGTGGTGGGGAATGAGGGGACTGCGGGGGATGATGGTATCAGTAGTGTACAGAAAATCCAATAGTAAGTTGTCTGCATCTGGCATTATTATTTTATTTTTAGATTTCCTATCCAATACCAGCAGTGAAAATAATATAGGTTTGCTTGAGGCGATTTCAACTCTATTTGATAACATATAAACATATAACAGAAGTAGGCCACTCAGCCCATTGAGCTCTGCATTCAATAATATCACGGGCTAATCAGATAGGAGAAGCTGTAGATGGAGGTCTTGTGGCAAATTGGGTAGCACAGCCCAAAATCTCAGGTTCAAGTCCAACTCCAGGCTTTATAACATAGCCAAACAGCTTGAATATCAATTTGTATATTTTTCTATCATCCACCAATGGCAAGATTGCTGCTTAGCTTTGTGATGAAAAGTAATTGGAGTCACTGCCATTGATACCATCACAGCTCCAAGTTCCAACAAGCATGTATAAGTTTATGCTGCCCAGTTGGCTAGGTGGCTGATATGGATCAGATTGGTGCAAACACAAGCACAAGATTTGATCCCCATTCCAGTTGGAATGGATTCAGGATTTGCCTCTTTGGCCTAACTGTGGTTAAATCAAGGAGCTGTGGGTCAAATCTGCTTTCAGGCAGGGAGGTGAAGAAGAGGAATTTTAAGATGCAAACTGAAGGAGTTTGAATTTGAGAAAAAGTGAAAAGCATGTGTCAAAATGAGCTTATATTTTCTTCCATGGATAGAGTGGCCATGATGTGGAGTTGCCGGCATTGGATTGGGGTAAACACAGTAAGAAGTCTCACAAAACCAGGTTAAAATCCAATAGGTTTATTTGATCGTAAACGCCACAAGCTTTTGGAATGTTTTTCCTTTGTCAGGTCACCTATCAAATAAGCCTATTGGACTTAACCTGGCCTGTGAGACTTCATTTGACAGGGACTGTCAAATGTTTCATCATACGAGTCCAAATTGCCTTCAAAGCTGGATGACCAAGGCTATAGCAAGTTTTATTGACATCTTTCTGGATATATTGTTGGGGGCTGTAAGGGGTCAGAGAGATAGTCTTCCCGAACAATGGGAGGAAGCTTGTTGCTGAGACAAAGAAGGCATGGATGGAGATGCCAGAGGAGATCAGCAGCAGGAGCAGCAACAAAGCATGCTTCTGGATTCAATGTTAAGTAGTAGTTTAATTATCTAAACTGGTCAGGAAAAGTGAGTATGGTGGCACATTCACCCCTATCCTGCTATTCACATCACCCTATCCCCTTACTTGTCTTTCTCAAGCTGTTCTATCATATTACATCAAATTGTGTCTATTTGAGGGTGCATCAGCATAGGAATCTATAAACCATGCATCAAATCAGGTTTCATACTCCAGGGGGACCAGTGAGGCAGTTAGTTGGACTTTCACTCACTTCATAAATCAGATGGTGGAGATAGGAACAGCAATGGAAAGTCTGCATTGGGTAACAGTGACAGCACTAATGCACCCCTCCCTGACGATCTCAATGCATTCTATGCCTGTTTGGAACCTGAGGTCAGTGAGAGCATGCCCTGCAACTTGGAAGTCCTGAAGCGCACGATTGCAGATGTCAGAGTAGCTTTCTCGAAGGTCAACCCACAAAATGTGACTGTCCAGGATGAGAAAACCGGACAAACACTCAGATTCTGCATTGACCAGCTGGTGAGGGTATTTACAGACATTTTCAATCTCTCTTTGCAACAATCTGAGGTCCCTTTCTGTTTCAAAAAGGATGACCATTGTTCCAGTACCAAGGAAAAGCCAAGCAGCATGCTTTAATGATGATTGTCTGGTGACTCTGACTGGGTGGCACGGCAGCACAGTGGTTAGGACTGCTGCTTCACAGCTCCAGAGTCTTGGATTCAATTCTCAGCTCAAGTCACTGTCTGTATGGAGTTTGCACATTCTTCTCGTGTCTGCTGGATTTCCTCCAGGTACTCTGGTTTCTTCCACAGTCCAAAAATGTGTGGGTTAGGTTCATTGGCCATGCTACGAAATTGCCCCTTAGTGTCTAAGGTAGTGGAGATTAGGGGGATTAGTAGGTATAATATGTAGGGATATGGGGATAGGGCTTGAGTGGGATTGTGTTCGGTGCAGACTTGATGGGCCAAAGGGCCTCTTTCTGCACTGTAGGCTTTTATGATTCTACATCCATCATTATGAAATGCTTCAAAAGGTTAGTCATTGCATAAATCAATTCTGGTCTCCCAGATTGCCTAGATCCACTACAGTTCATCTATCATCACAACAGTTCCACAGCCAACACGATCTCCATGGCCCTGCACTCAACCGTGGAACACTTAGATAACAAAGACATTTTTGTCAGACTCCTACATATTGATTACAGCTCAGCCTTCAACACCATTATTCCCATGGAACTTGTCTCCAAACTCCATGGCCTGGGACTCAACTCCTCCCTCTGCAACTAGATTCTGAACTTCCTAACCCACAGACTGCTATCAGTAAGGATAGGCAACAACACCTCCTCCACAATCATCCTCAACACCAGCATCCTCAGCGCCTTATTATATTCCTTGTACACCTATGACTGTGTGGCCAAATTGCTCTCCAGCTCAATTTTCAAGTTTTCTGATGACACTACCATGGTGGCGATAGTAGTCATGATGTACAGATGCCGGCGTTGGATTGGGGTGGTAAGAACTCAGTAAGAATTTAGCAACACCAATTTATAATCCAACCAATTTATTTGATAGTAAAAACGCGAGCTTTCGACTCCTGTGTCTTCTTCAGGCAAATGCAGTGTTCTGGTCTGCAATAGCACACATCAGCACAGACAGTCAGAGATTGCTGATTAGAATGCGAATCCCCACATCCAACCTGCTATTGAAGTGTTAAAGTGGCGAACAATGTGTGCGAAGGGAACCCCGAGCACTGCCGGAGAACTGTGTGCCCTCTCCAGACAGCACAGCAAGTGGGGCCTTCCGCCAACCCAGGCAAGTCACGGGGGCCACAGACAGTGTGTCATGAAGCCAAGACCCCTGTCAAGACCGTCCTCGTGTGTGCGGAGCTTGGCTATCAGTCTCTGCTCAGCAACTCTGCGCTGTCGTGTATCACGAAAGCCCCCTTGAAGAACATTTACCCGCAGGTCGGAGGCCGAATGCCCATGACTGCTGAAGTGTTCGCCCACAGGAAGGGAACTGTTTTGCCTGGTGATTGTTGAGCGATGCTCATTCATCCGCTGTCGTAGTGTCTGCATGGTCTCCCCAATATACCATGCTTCGGGACATCCTTTCTTGCAACGTATTAGGTAGACAACGTTGGCCGAGTTGCAAGTGTATGTACCGTGTACCTGGTGAATGGTATCCTCACGTTTGATGATGTCGTCCATGTCTATGATCCGGCATGTCTTGCAGAGGTTGCTGTGGCAGGGTTGTGTGGTATTGTGGTCACTGTTCTCCTGAAGGTTGGGTAGTTTGCTGCGAACAATGATCTGTTTGAGGTTGTGCGGTTGTCTGAAAGCAAGAAGTGGGGGGGTGGGGATGGCCCTAGCGAGATGTTCATCGTCATCAATGATATGTTGAAGACTCCGGAGAAGATGTCGTAGCTTCTCCGCTCCGGGGAAGTACTGGACAACAAAGGGTACTCTGTCCACCGTGTCCCGTGTTCGTCTTCTGAGGAGGTCAGTGCGGTTACTTGGCACGTCGGAACTGTCGATCGATGAGTCGAGCGCCATATCCTGTTCTCACGAGGGCATCCTTCAGCGTCTGGAGGTGTCTGTCACGATCCTCCTCATCTGAGCAAATTCTGTGTATACGGAGGGCTTGTCCATAGGGAATGGCTTCTTTAACGTGTCTAGGGTGGAAGCTGGAGAAGTGGAGCATTGTGAGGTTGTCTGTCGGTTTGCGGTACAGTGAGGTGCTGAGGTGACCGTCCTTGATGGAGATGCGTGTGTCCAAGAATGCAACTGATTCTGGAGAATAGTCCATGGTGAGTCTGATGGTGGGATGGAACTTGTTGATATCATCATACAGTTGTTTCAATGATTGTTCACCATGAGTCCAAAGGAAAAAGATGTCATCAATGTATCTAGTATATAACCTTGGTTGGAGATCTCGTGTGGTGAAGAAGTCTTGTTCGAACCTGTGCATGAAGATGTTGGCATACTGAGGTGCGAATTTGGTCCCCATGGCTGTTCCGTGTGTCTGGATGAAAAGCTGATTGTTGAAGGTGAAGACATTGTGGTCCAAGATGAAGCGGATGAGTTGTAAAATTGCATCCGGAAACTGGCAGTTGTTGGCATTGAGTACTGAGGCAGTTGCAGCAATACCATCGTCGTGGGGGATGTTGGTGTAGAGCGCCGAGACATCCATTGTGACAAGGAGTGTCCCTGGTTCAACTGCTCCATGTGTGCTGAGTTTCTGTAGGAAGTCCGTAGTGTCAAGACAAAAGCTGGGGGTTCTTTGTACGATGGGTTTCAGGATGCCCTCGATATAGCCGGAGAGGTTCTCACACAGGGTCCCATTGCCCGATACGATGGGACGGCCGGGTATGTTTGCCTTGTGTATCTTTGGGAGGCAGTAGAGATCTCCAATGCGGGGAGTACGTGGAATGAGAGCCCGGAGGGTGTTCTGAAGGTTCGGATCAAAGGTTTTGATCAGAGTGTTGAGTTGACGAGTGTGTTCTTTGGTTGGATCTGCTGGTAACTGTCTGTAGTGTTTCTCATTGTTTAGTTGTCGGTACACTTCTTCACAGTAGTCCGTTCTGTTCAGTATGACGGTGGCGCCTCCTTTGTCTGCTGGTTTGATGACAATGTTGCGGTTGGTCTTGAGAGCACGGATGGCCTTGCGTTGTACTTGGGTGATGGCCCCCGACTGGACATGTATGCCCAAGCCATCAGGAGGTGCGTGAACACCAGATTTATCAACCGCACTTACAAGACAGTCCCGAACATCACCCAAGTACAACGCAAGGCCATCCGTGCTCTCAAGACCAACCGCAACATTGTCATCAAACCAGCAGACAAAGGAGGCGCCACCGTCATACTGAACAGAACGGACTACTGTGAAGAAGTGTACCGACAACTAAACAATGAGAAACACTACAGACAGTTACCAGCAGATCCGACCAAAGAACACACTCGTCAACTCAACACTCTGATCAAAACCTTTGATCCGGACCTTCAGAACACCCTCCGGGCTCTCATTCCACGTACTCCCCGCATTGGAGATCTCTACTGCCTCCCAAAGATACACAAGGCAAACATACCCGGCCGTCCCATCGTATCGGGCAATGGGACCCTGTGTGAGAACCTCTCCGGCTATATCGAGGGCATCCTGAAACCCATTGTACAAAGAACCCCCAGCTTTTGTCTTGACACTACGGACTTCCTACAGAAACTCAGCACACATGGAGCAGTTGAACCAGGGACACTCCTTGTCACAATGGATGTCTCGGCGCTCTACACCAACATCCCCCACAATGATGGTATTGCTGCAACTGCCTCAGTACTCAATGCCAACAACTGTCAGTTTCCGGATGCAATTTTACAACTCATCCGCTTCATCTTGGACCACAATGTCTTCACCTTCAACAATCAGCTTTTCATCCAGACACAGGAACAGCCATGGGGACCAAATTCGCACCTCAGTATGCCAACATCTTCATGCACAGGTTCGAACAAGACTTCTTCACCACACAAGATCTCCAACCAAGGTTATATACTAGATACATTGATGACATCTTTTTCCTTTGGACTCATGGTGAACAATCATTGAAACAACTGTATGATGATATCAACAAGTTCCATCCCACCATCAGACTCACCATGGACTATTCTCCAGAATCAGTTGCATTCTTGGACACACGCATCTCCATCAAGGACGGTCACCTCAGCACCTCACTGTACCGCAAACCGACAGACAACCTCACAATGCTCCACTTCTCCAGCTTCCACCCTAGACACGTTAAAGAAGCCATTCCCTATGGACAAGCCCTCCGTATACACAGAATTTGCTCAGATGAGGAGGATCGTGACAGACACCTCCAGACGCTGAAGGATGCCCTCGTGAGAACAGGATATGGCGCTCGACTCATCGATCGACAGTTCCGACGTGCCACAACGATAAACCGCACTGACCTCCTCAGAAGACGAACACGGGACACGGTGGACAGAGTACCCTTTGTTGTCCAGTACTTCCCCGGAGCAGAGAAGCTACGACATCTTCTCTGGAATCTTCAACATATCATTGATGACGATGAACATCTCGCTAGGGCCATCCCCACCCCCCACTTCTTGCTTTCAGACAACCGCACAACCTCAAACAGATCATTGTTCGCAGCAAACTACCCAACCTTCAGGAGAACAGTGACCACAATACCACACAACCCTGCCACAGCAACCTCTGCAAGACATGCCGGATCATAGACATGGACGACATCATCAAACGTGAGGATACCATTCACCAGGTACACGGTACATACACTTGCAACTCGGCCAACGTTGTCTACCTAATACGTTGCAAGAAAGGATGTCCCGAAGCATGGTATATTGGGGAGACCATGCAGACACTACGACAGCGGATGAATGAGCATCGCTCAACAATCACCAGGCAAAACAGTTCCCTTCCTGTGGGCGAACACTTCAGCAGTCATGGGCATTCGGCCTCCGACCTGCGGGTAAATGTTCTTCAAGGGGGCTTTCGTGATACACGACAGCGCAGAGTTGCTGAGCAGAGACTGATAGCCAAGCTCCGCACACACGAGGACGGTCTTGACAGGGGTCTTGGCTTCATGACACACTGTCTGTGGCTCCCGTGACTTGCCTGGGTTGGCGGAAGGCCTCGCTTGCTGTGCTGTCTGGAGAGGGCACACAGTTCTCCGGCAGTGCTCGGGGTTCCCTTTGCACACATTGTTCGCCACTTTAACACTTCAATAGCAGGTTGGATGTGGGGATTCGCATTCTAATCAGCAATCTCTGACTGTCTGTGCTGATGTGTGCTACTGGAGACCAGAACACTGCATTTGCCTGAAGAAGACACAGGAGTCGAAAGCTCGCGTTTTTACTATCAAATAAATTGGTTGGATTATAAATTGGTGTTGCTAAATTCTTACTGAGTTCTTACTACCATGGTGGGACAGATCTCAAACAATGACAAGATGGAGTACAGGAAAGGGATAGAGAGGCTGGTGAACTGACAATAATCTCTCCCTCAATGTCAACAAATGAAGGAAATAGTCATCAACCTCAGAAAGCATTGTAGAGGACATGACCCTGTCTGCATCAATGGGACGAAGTAGAAATGGTCGAGAGCTTCAGATTTTTAGGTGTCCAGATTACCAACAACCTGGTACCTCCATGCTGACATGATAGTTAAAAAAGCCCACCAATGCCTCTACTTTCTCAAAAGACTAAGGAAATTTGGCATGTCCATTACAACTCTCACCAATTTTTACAGCTGCACTATAGAAAGCATTCTTTCTGGTTGTATCACAGCTTGGTATGGCTCCTGCTCTGCCCAAAACTGCAAGAAATTACAAAAGGTCATGAGTGAAGTCCAGTCCATCATGCAAACCACCTCCCATCCTTTGACACTGATTACACTTCCCTTTGCCTTGAAAAAGCAGTCAGCATAACTAAGGACATCACACCCCCCTGGACATACTCTCTTCCACTTTCTTTGTTTCTATACTGAGTAACTACATTTAGGTCCAGACAGTCTTTAGCAAACTGTTTAATACCTGTTCTGAAAACTGAGATGGGAGGCTTTTGCCAATGTGATTTTATCACATTGCAGGAAAACTTCAAACTTGTTAATTGGTAAAAGATGTATTGATGTATTCTGGGTGTTGGGTCCCATGAGAACCCTGTCAAAGACTTAACTGCAATTGAGGATGGATGGTCTCAACCATTGTGTGACAAGGCAGCATGTGGGCTATTAACTAAAAAGGATCTGTCAGTGAAAAGGTGAATTTCATGACCTGAGTTGTCACTACCTTCTCATGGCCCAGCCGCATTCCCCTGCTACCACTATGTTGGAGAATACTTTAGTGTAGACCAGTGCAGCCCTGTAAAACCAATGTGCAAATACTGTCCTCCTATTTAAAACAGAAAACATGTTATCATCTGGAGTCTACATGGAAGCCTTGAAGGTAGCATGGACATGTGATAAAGATAGAAAAGTCTGAAGATGCATACCAACCGACTCAAAAACAGCTTCTTCCCTGCTGTCAACAGACATTTGAATGGATCCACCTCACATTTTCTCTACACCCTAGCTATGACTATAACACTACATTCTGCAGTCTCTCCTTTCCCCCTCTATTAATGGTATACTTTGTCTGTAGCGTGCAAGATTCAATACTTTTCACTGTATACTAATATATGTGACAATAATAAATCAAATCGAATCAGCCTCTCCAAATGTGTACTCAGCTGAACAGTGAGACTGCACTTTGGCGGCTGATGATAAAAAGTCAAATCATTGAGCACCAGCACACAGTTTCCAATGCACTGACATGCTTTACAAGTACAATTCACACCATTACAGAGAGATTGAAGGAGCTCAATGCAAGCATAAAATAGGTAACATTATGGGTCTGTGTTTCTTCCATGGGGCGGCAGCTTGGCAAAGTGGTTCATACTGTGGCCTCACAGTGCCAGGGTCCTAGATTCAATCCCGGCCTTGGGTCATTGTCTGTGTGGAATTTGCACATTCTCCCTATGTCTGCATGAGTTTCCTCCAGGTGCTCTGGTTTCCTCCTACTGTTCAAAGATGTGAGAGTTAGGTTGATTAGCCATGCTAAATTGACCCTAGCATCAGGAGGATTAACAGGATAAATATGTCGAGTTATGGGAATGAAGCTTTGGTGGGATTGTGATCAGTACAGGACTCAATGGAACAAATAGACTCCTTCTGTACTGCAGGGATTTTATGATTCCATGACTCATGTATAGAATGGACAACACAATGAACCGTCAAATGATCCTATCACATGTCCATGCTACCTTCAAGGCTTCCATGTAGACTCCAGATGATAACATGTTTTCTGTTTTAAATAGGAGGACAGTATTTGCGCATTGGTTTTACAGGGCTGCACTGGTCTACACTAAAGTATTCTCCAACATAGTGGTAGCAGGGGAATGCGGCTGGGCCATGAGAAGGTAGTGACAACTCAGGTCATGAAATTCACCTTTTCACTGACAGATCCTTTTTAGTTAATAGCCCACATGCTGCCTTGTCACACAATGGTTGAGACCATCCATCCTCAATTGCAGTTAAGTCTTTGACAGGGTTCTCATGGGACCCAACACCCAGAATACATCAATACATCTTTTACCAATTAACAAGTTTGAAGTTTTCCTGCAATGTGATAAAATCACATTGGCAAAAGCCTCCCATCTCAGTTTTCAGAACAGGTATTAAACAGTTTGCTAAAGACTGTCTGGACCTAAATGTAGTTACTCAGTATAGAAACAAAGAAAGGACCAGTAAGGTTTTGTGGTTGCAAATGAACATAGTATGGATGTTTGAAAAAATAATGTTTTGAAACATTTTTATTTGTTTTTTAGATCACAAAAAACATCAATATCTTTCATTGCTTCCCTATCTTTTCACTTCTGTGTGCTGGGCGATACATAAATAGCTTCTAACTTGTTTCATGATGAATGTGAGGATGTGAGTTAATGATATCAATGAGTGGGGCAGGGCTAGGTGATGTCCAAGGGATGATTGTTTGGTTGAGGAGCAGCTTTTGTCAGTGGAATTGAGAACAGAGAGAAGGCTGACCATTGCATTTCCTGTTCAAGTTGATGCAGTGGTGAAGCTTAAATGAACATTAATTAATCCAAGTCAACAGTTTGAACAGGTGGTAATACATTGCTGTAATCAAGACCTTTCTCTTTGTCTTCCAAACAGTTCAAGAAGGGCCTGAGCTCTTTACCTTTCCTACAGATCCAAATCTCATTGCACTGCAGTCTTGTTCAGAGCACAGCAACAACAACAGACTGGGGATTGTTGAAGTGCAGTTCCAGATCTGAACAGTATCTTCACTAAGACTGATGGTGATAACATATTCATTATTACACTGTTGGCCTTCAGTACTGGAATTTTTGGTGTTATGGGCCAATTTTGCCATAAGTATGCCTTATAGCATGGCAGCCATCCCTGGCCTATGCTTTAAGTTTCAAAGTGGTCAAGGAGTTTGGACTACTGCATGACAAAAGCTTTACTGGCAGCTGCCCAGAAATCTTACATGCACCTCATAAAAATTTTTATATAGTTGCGCGACAGCTCCTCATTTTGATGGAGAGATAAGAGACAGACTTACATTTTTAACATAGAACATAGAACATAGAACACTACAGCACAAACAGGCCCTTCGGCCCACAAGTTGTGCCGAACACATCAAAACCTACCCAGCCATAGCCATAACTCCCAATCCCATTGGATCCCATATACTCATCCAGAAGTCTTTTAAAAGACCCCAGCGAGTTCGCCTCGACCACCACCGACGGCAGCCAATCCCATTCACTCACCACCCTCTGAGTGAAAAACTTTCCCCTAGCATCCCCTCTGTACTTGCTTCCCTGCATCTTAAATCTGTGCCCTCTCGTCGCGACCATTTCAGCCCTGGGAAATAGTCTCTGAGAGTCCACCCTATCTATTCCTCTCAACATCTTGTAAACCTCTATCAGGTCGCCTCTCAACCTTCGTCTCTCCAGGGAGAACAGTCCCAGCTCCCTCAACCTGTCTTCATAAGGCATGCCTCCCAATCCAGGCAACATCCTTGTAAATCTCCTCTGCACCCTTTCAATAACTTCCACGTCCTTCCTATAGTGAGGCGACCAGAACTGCGCACAGTACTCCAAGTGTGGTCTGACAAAGGTCCTATAAAGCTGCAGCATTACCTCCTGACTCCTGAACTCAATCCCTCGATGAATGAAGGCCAGTACACCATAAGCTTTCTTAACCACATCCTCCACCTGGGAGGCCGATTTGAGAGTCTTATGGACCCGGACCCCAAGATCCCTCTGCTCTTCCACACAGCTAAGACTCCTACCTTTGATATTCATCCCGTTGGATCTGCCAAAATGGACCACAACACATTTATCTGCGTTGAAGTCCATCTGCCACTTCTCCGCCCAGTCTTGCATCCTGTCGATGTCCTGCTGCAACTTTTTTTGAGGCCTCCTTTTTGCGAGGCCCCCCTACCCACCCTGGCCATGAAGTTATGACCCTCCCCACTCCTCATGGTGACGTTGTGGTCCGTCCTGTAGTGGGAGACTCACCTTTCCTTGACCAGCCCTCTTCAGCCTTGGTATGGAGGTTGAGTCACCCCCGCAGCTTGCAGGTGTGCTGGTGGCTCACTGGCTGCCTGCCTGCTGCTGCTGCCTGGCCTCCACTCTCACCCTCATTGGTCCAGTTGCCCATCCCTCTTCACTTCCAGCCTTGCTCTCTAGTTGAATCACCTTGCTGCCACATTAGCGCCTGCTTGATTCTCGCACCTTCCAACTGCTCAATACTGACCTCTTTGTCAGTTTTGAGCCTTGATGACCATGCTTGTTCTTGGTTGGCCGTTTAGCTGTCATTGCTGGCTTTTTCAGGCCAGCCCTGCCCTCTGCTCTCACCTTCGGTCAAAGGTCTCGCTCTTGATGATCTGGTTGCGGCCCAGCTACCTTAATCTCAGCTCTGGTGTCCAGTTGAGTGAGCCTGCTGCTCCCTGAAAACCATGTCAGCACTGATTGCTGCTCTCAGTCAAGTCTCAGTATGGGGTGTCTATTGGATGGGACCCCTTATTGCAGTGTTGTATTTCCTTGTAAGTCCACCTCTGGTGGCTGTTGCAGTACTTCTGGGTGTTCAGTGGCTGCCTGGAAAGGCGTGTGTGCACAGTCAATGACACTCTGCATCTGTAGGAAGCCAGCTGGTGCCACAAAGCCATGCATCTGCTCATTCTTAATCTTATCAGCAGGTGAAGCTGATATAATTGCCAACTTTGGCAAACAAACCGTCAGTGAACTGCCTTATGTATTTGTGCGCAGCCAACTGAGAGATTCACAAGATGTCTGCATTAGAGGTAGAAGTATTGAGGGAGTTGATGACTTTGATAGCTGTTTGCAACATAAGGACCAGAAAAACTATTATATAGGAGGCAACAGATGTCTGCTGCCACCTGACATGACAATCTGAGCCCCTGAGACACTTGTGCTGAAACATGTAAACATGTTAAGGAAACCTGACTCTGCCTGTAGACCCTATTTTTGTGTGCAGAACTCTCCAGAGTGGCAGTGCCAAATATTTTGATCTATGAGTTGGTAATAAAATGTAAAATTTATAGTGAAGCCTTATGTTGTTTATTCCTCATAACTAGACTATAACAAGTGGAAAGGAGATGACACCACAGACAACTGACAAGAGACCATGCATACACAGAGGTGAATTGTAACCAGTTCGTCAGTGAAGATTTGAGCCCATAGTGCAATGCTACAAGTTATTAGATCCCAGCACTGTTTGCTAATTAACTTTCTGCATCAGTAAATTGTTCATGAGAACAAAATGCATAAATGTTAAGGAGTTAACATTTCTTTTTCTCATGCTTATTAATTTTTAGTAGATAAAATCACTACTGATGATGGTCACATAGAACTGTGATTTTGTGAATACTATTTAAACTTGAAGGTTATATAAATGTGTGCACGAGTAGGCAAAAGTACATTTGTTTCTCATTTCAGTGATCTATCGGGAAGATCTTCCATAAAATTTAATGCAAAGTAATTATGATTCTGCACAACCTTACAAAGTCAATATGGGGAAAGATTTTCTGTTTGTGAAATAATAAATGTGAGAATGTGTTTGCAATTTCACTCCCAGTAATGAACAGAGAAAAACATTCTCATTATGTATAACAGCCTAACAGACTCTGAAATCTTCGGAGACATCAAAATGTAAACTGTCGAACAAAAACATTCTTGCTTGTGGCTGGATATAGTTGTAAGAATTTCATTTCAGCCATTCTTTAAAATTTTAAAAATTACAAGCATGCCACTCTTGAGAAAACAAATTGGTGAATGTAGCAAATTATTGCCATTGTATACTTTGCACATATCCATAACTGCAGCAGATTTCCCACTTCAGTCTGCTTCAGATCAATTTTAGTTAATTTTCTGACAATAATAATTTATAATTGGGCTCATCTCATTGGTTACCTGTGATGTGGTTACCTTGGGGGGTTGTGGTGGTGCCTGCTGGAGTTATAGCTGGAGAAGAGGAAAAGTAGCCTTACTACAGAATTTCAAGGCCCAATTATTGATAAGCTGTTTTTCCTCAATTTGTTCGACTAATATAAAACTTTGCCCACCAAGAACACAAATCAATCAGTTGAGTACACTCCCTGATGATATTCACATATAAATCATATGTTCAGGAAGGCAAATCTTAGAATATATACAAGCCAGGATGAGAATGTCAACTAGTTCTGTAATGTTTTATTAAAATTCATCGGTTACTGATGTTTTATCATCATATAATTTGGAAACTATATTTTACTCCCTGTATATTGGAGGTGGTATATAGATAATTACATAGGAACATACATGGAAAATATTAGCAGGAATAGGCTGATTGGTTTTTTGATCCTGCTCCACCATTCATTATGATCATGGCTGATCATCAAATTCAATACCCTGATCACACTCCCCACCGCCCCCCTCCCTCCATATCATAGAAAAAACATAGAAAATTACAGCTCAGAAATAGGCCTTTTTGGCTTTTTTTATCTGTGCCGAACCATTTTTTGCCTAGTCCCAATGACCTGCACTTGGACCATATCCCTCCACACTCCTCTCATCCATGAATCTGTCAAAGTTTTCCTTAAATGTTAAAAGTGACATTGCATTTATCACTTTATCCGGCAGCTCCCACCACACTCCCACCACTCTCTGCATGGAGATCTCCCCCCTCCCCTGGACCCCACTGGATATCTCTTGATCTCTTTAGTCCCAAGAGTTTTATCTAATCCTTTTTGAAATCACACAACATTTTGACCTCACCTACTTTGAATGGGAGTGAATTTTACAAATTTACCACTTTCTGGGTAAAGAAATTTCTTTTCACCTCAGTCCTAAAGTGTTTACCCCTTATCTTCAAACTCTGATCCATATTTCTGGACTCCCCTAACATTGGGAACATTCTTTCTGAATCTACCCTGTCTAATCTTGTTGGAATTTTACAAGTTTCCATGAGATCTCCTCTTACTCTTCTAAATTCCAATGAATATAATCCTAACCAATTTAGTTTCCCCTCATATGACAGTCCTGTAATCCCAGGAATTAGCCTCGTAAACCTTTGCTGCATTTCCTCTATAGCGATAATATTCTTCCTCTGATAAGGACAGCAAAACTGCACACTATACTCTAGGTATGGCCTCACCCATGCCCTAAATAATTGCAGTAAAACATCTCTAATTCTGTACTCAAATCCTCTTGCTCTGAAAGCCATCATTCCATTTGCCTTCTTTACTGACTGTTGTACCTGCATGCTTACTTTCAGCAACTGATTCATGAGGACATTGAGGTCTCGTTGAGTCTCTCAATTTACACCCATTTTGCAATTTACACCCATCTTCCTACTTTGCTGCCAAAGTGGATAAACTCACATTTATCCACATCTGCCATGCATCTGCCTAGTCATTCAACCTTTTAAAATCACACTGAAGCATCTCTGCATTCTCCTCACAGTTCACCCTCTCATCCAACTTTGTATCATCTGCAGATTTGGAGATAATACATTTAGTTCCATCATCAAAATCATTAATATATAATGTGATCAATTGGAGTCCTAGTTCAGATCCTTGCCGTAGCCTGCCAGCCTGCCAATCGGAAAAAGATCCATGTATGGCAATCTTTTCTTCTTGCCTGCTAACCAGTTTTCCATCCATCTCAAAACATAACCCACAATCCCATGCGTTTTAATTGTACACAGTAATCTGCTATGTGAGACCTTGTCAAAAGCCTTCCGGAAGTCTAAATCAACTACATCCACTATTCTCTCTGGTCAACTGTACTACTTGCAGCATCAAAGAATTCCAGTGGATTTGTCAAGTATGATTTCCCTTTTGTCTGATTATACCACTGTTTTCCAAGTGCTGTCCTATGAGATCTTTGATGATGGGCTTTAGCAACTTCCCCAATACTGATGTTAGGTTCACTGGGCAATGGTTCCCTGTTTTCTTGCTACCTCCCTTTTTGAATAGCAAGCTTACTTAGTAGCTACTCTCCAATCTATTGGAATCATTCCAAAGTCCAAAGAATTTTGGAAAATGGTTACCAATGGATATATTATTTCTATTTCCTTAAGTATGCTGGGACGAAGATAATCAGGTCTTGGGAATTATTTACCTTCAATCTCAATAATTTCCCCAAAAGTATTTCTCCACTAACATCGATTTCTTTCAGCTCCTAATTAAAACTTGTGATCCTTACAAGTTCCATCATTTGTATCTTCCTTTGTGAAAACAGAAGCAAAGTACAATTTAGTTCCTTAGCCATTTTTGTTTTCTGTTATGTATTCTCTCATTTATGACTTTAAGGGACCTACATTAATTTTTGTCAAATCTCTTTCTCTTTACATATCTATATATCTCTTTACAGCCAGTTTTTATGCTCCTGCTAGCTTACATTCACACTTACATTCACATTTTCCATCTCTTAATCAATCCCTTGGTCCACCTTTACGAGATTTGAAACTGCTCCCAATCCTCATATATATTGCTTTTTCATGCCAATTTGTATGCTTCTTATTTAAATTTAATATTATCTCTAGTTTCTCTAGTATGCCATGGTTTTGCCACAATTCACTTTCTACTCTTGTGTTAAATAGGAATAAACAACTTTGGTAGTTCACCTGTTCATTCCTTAAATGCCTGCCATTGCCTGTCCACAATTCTTCCTTTCAATAATGTTTCCCAGCCCATCAGAGTCAAGTGTCACACCATTATGGTTGCCTTTATTGAGATTAGAACCCTGGTCTCAGAATCAACAATCTCATTATCAACCTTGATAAAAATTCTACCATATTATTGTCACTCATCCTCAAAGGTTCTCTCATAACTAGATTGCCAACAATTCCTTTCTCATTGCACAATACCATGTCCAAGATGACCTGTTCGCTTGTTGATTCCTCAATGTATTGATTTAGACAGTAGGCCCTGTTTCCTGAATCAATAGATTGGTTCAGAAATTTCTCCTCTATTGCATGGTGACTAATTTGACTCTCCCAATCTATATGCAGATTAAAGTCATTCATAATCACAGATGCTCCTTTAATACATGTCTCTGATTTCCTGTCTAACACTATTCCTAGCATTGCCACTACAGTTTGGTTGTCTGTACACTATCCCCACAAATGTTTTTTGCCTCTTGGTGTTTCTCAAAACAACCAAAACAGACTCCACATCATCTGAATTGAAGTACCTTTTATATTAACAAATCAGGTTACAATGATATATGAGTAAATAAGAATGAAAAGCTTTTATCTGTTTTCTTATTCCAAAACTTATACACTTGAAATCCTTTGACTATTGAATTTAACAACTGTAGGGAGTGGGATTGCTTTGTTGTGAATTTATATAGCCACTCACAATTCTGGAACAAATTTAGGCATTCAGTGACCAATATTTAATATATTATAATTAACACCTGAAGTAACCAAACAAAATGTAAATAGCAGGGCATGAATTCCGAAAGAAGAATATATTGCAAGTGTAACACTTACAGAGTTACCATTTATGGTATTATTTCTGCTTCAAGGTATTCCTATCGTTTCCATTAAGCAGGAAAATATAATATTCAAGGAGCTGATCTCTTTAATATCTGGCAATACACATGATGGCAAAAAAAGTCAGCAATACATTACATAGAATCACAAAGCATAGAAGGAAAGCATTTTGCCCATTATCATTTGGAAGTTCATTGAATGACCTATCAGTTTGTCACATTCAACACTCTTCCATCAAAACCCTAAAAATTTCCTTTTCAAATGTAAATCTAATTTCATTTTCAACATGCCTGTGGAATCTGCTTTCACCAGCCTTTCAGACAATGCATTCCAGGTCACAACAACTGGTAAGATAAAATTATATATATTCCTTACTTCCCTCTCCCCTCACCTACATCTGCAACCAAAAGAAGAGTGGAAGACTCTTATGATATTATGTAATCATGTACTTTTATAATTAAGAGTAATCTGGACATGCAATGGAGCCATTTGATCAGTTTAATTAGCAGCAATGTCCTCCATTTTAAGTTGCCATGTTCTATGGATTAAAGCATATTGTCATTTAGAAAATGTGAGAATTCAGGGGTAAATTATTTAATTATAGATAACCTACATGACAACTTCCATAAATATGTCATTAATCTATGCAAAGATTCTGACATTTATTTCAGTGGACTTAAATTTATGACCTCCAATGATCAGCAGGTTGGGGGAAGGAGTTGGGGGGAGGTGTGGTATTGCTATAAAATTGGGTTCCATACATCTGCATTTTCCTGGTGCCAATGTAACACATGCTGCAACTTTGCCAGTGGAGGGGAGGTGGAGGGATGCCCATCTGCCCATAGGCCAGTTGAGGCCCTTAGGTAGTCAATTAATAACTTCTTAAGGGCTTCTGTCTGTCACAACTGGGATTTTACTTGTGAAGAGTAAGGTCTTTGCCGAGTATCCAGCATACTATGTTTCACAGGATGGGTCTGGTGATTGGTCAAGGGCAGATGTTTCTCTTTTATTGGCTCCCAGTATCCAAATCTTACCCTTTCCACATGTCCTGTAGACTCTCAGCTTCCAACCCCTCCCCCCTTGTATCTTTCACTGGGCTTGGCAAGATCCCAAATTCATTTTTGTTTTGGGCTTTTTTGCACCACTGTCTGCAATGGCCACTGTTTCTACTTGCTGGAACCAGAGAGCTATGAGCTATTTTTTGGATGGGCAGCTCTTTGAGGGTGGCCCACTTCAAGGCAAATAATGACCTGACTGCTGTTAAATGGCTTGTGGGGTGAGGCTACAAAATGAGGCTGGCCTCATCTCTGCCTTTATACTAAAGCATGGGGCATACTTGGCAGGCTCACCCAGCAACCATTTAAAAAAACATGGCCCTCACCTCCTGAATAAAATTTAGATCAATGCAATGATCATTTCAATAAGTTCAAATACATGTGAATTATTACATGAATATGAATGTTACATTCGTGAGCAATTGTGAATGGGCATCAACTTTGTTTGTTGTCATTTAATTTGCTGAACAAACCCCGAAAACAATGAAAAATCAACTTAATAATGCCTGAAGTTGTTGGAATCTCATTAGTGTACTATATATTTAAGGCTGATATAAGAAACAGAAGAGTGAGAAATCACTGGTGAATATAATAGACAATTAATGCACACAAGCCTAAAACCTACTCTGCTCAAACTTATTAATTAGATACATCACAGTCAAAACAACAGTTCCCTTTATTTCCCCTCAGTGATGATGATGGACCATAAAATTAATTTCATGGCCATCAATTTAACCTGTAGAAGAACCCATAATTCATGAAATTATCCAAACTCATTAATTGGATCTGCAACCCAGTTAAATTTCCTATGCAACAGGAAAATAACTTGCTCTACAGTACTTACTCCCAAAAAAACTCTGTCATTGGTCCAATGAAGTTTGCAGCATGAGGTGACTGTTAAGAGTCAATGGGCAGAACGGCTGTAAAATTATTTAATGGAGCCAACAGAAGTATCTCTCTGGAATACGATTGTTCTCATGAAAATTGTTTCTAATCCAATACACCTTCCATGCCCCAGTCCTTTCAAGAGTTGTATTTCAATCTGCAGCTAAAGATCCGTCACATACTATGGTTGGGAATTTCTGATCTTATAGAACCCCTACAGTACATTAGGAAGCCATTCGGGCTATCGAGTAGGCCCTATCTCTGTAACACCACATATTTACCCCACAAATCTGTACATCCCAGTACAATAAGGGCAATTTAGCAAGGCCAATCAACATAACTACACATCTTTGGACTGTGGGAGGAAACTCACACAGGCACAGGGATAATGTGCAAACTCCACACAGACAGTGACTCAAGCCAGGAATCAAAACTAGGCCCTTGGAGCTGTGAGGCAGCAGTGCTAAGCACTGTGTGACTGTGCTACCCATGGTTTTGCAATGGTTTTGTCATGATCTAGTATTTCTATCTGTAAATGAGGTGCAGATATGTCCAGTCAACAGCACTGAACATTGAATCAGCCACCAACATTACATTCTCCTCATTTGTGGTGAGAGATCAATGGGTCAAATCTTGTCAACTTAGTCTTTGCTGGGAAAGATAGGAACATTGTCCGATCAGAAACTCAGGAACTAATTTGTACAGCTTACCATTGCTCGATAGCTAGGCCAATGTAATTATCATCTCATCTCTAGGTCTTCACTGACCTCTTGTCAAAATGGGCATAGAATGCACTGAGCTCAACAGGAAGTGTGCGTTGGAGCCAACAATTTTACATGCTTTCGTCTTGTAGTCTGTTATGTCTTGTAGACATTGTCATAATCAACGGGGGTCTGTGCGGCTAACCTGGGACTCTAGTTTGGTCCGGTGCCGTATTTTGGCATCTTTGATGGACCTCCTTAGATTGTACCAGGCTTTCTTTTCAGAGTTGCCTGACTTGAACACATCAAACTTGGACTTTAGCAAGAGTGGATATCTCTGTTCATCCATTGTTTCTGGTTGGGGGACACGCAGATTTGCTTCTTTGGTACACAGTTGTCTACATACTAACGAAGTTAGTTACAGTAGTGACATACTCATTCAGACTGGTTGCAGAGTTTTTAAATATTGATCAGCCTACTAACTCCAAGCTGCCTCATAGGAGATTATCCGATTCCTCAGATCAATGTTGCATGACTTTCTTTGATGGATTCTCCTGCTTCAGTTTTTGCTTGTAAGCCGGGAGCAGGAGCACAGCCTTGTGGTCTGATTTGCCGAAGTGTGGGCAGGGGATTGGGAGATAGGCATCTTTGATATTTATGTAGCAGTGGTCTAGGATATCTGGGCCTCTGTTGGAATAGGAGGTGTGTTGGTGATAACTTGGTGGTACACTCTTGAGCTTGGCCTGATTGAAGTCCCCAGTCACGATGAACAAGAACTTGGGGTGTTTCATCTCAATGCTATTCGTAGTTATGTATATTTCATCCAGCGCTACCTTCACATCCGCATGGGGTGGGATGTAAACTGCAATCCAGATAATAGAAATGAACTCCCGCGGAAGGTAGTAGGGGTGGCATTTTAGCATAGGGTATTCTAGGTATGGGGAGTAGAAACTTGCCAGTGTTGCTACATCTCGGCATCATGAGATGTTGATTAGAAAGAGACCCCATCTCACCTATCCTTGCGTGAGGCTGCCGTTTGGTCCATTCGATGGATTGAGAAACTCTCTGGTTGTAGGGTGCAGCTGGTGTCATTAGGTGAAGTATCTGAAACATGGAGTGATATGCCAATGGGGCGACCTGCCGTGAAATCTGTCCTCAGGATTCTTTCCAGACAATATATGTTCTACAGACATTCCTCACATGTCATTGTATAAGCAACATTCTACAATTACATTATGCTTAGTGAATCCCCAAGATCATGTTCCTCAGAGAGAGCAGTAGAGATGGGCAGCCTATGAGTGAACCAGCCACAGGTCTATATGATGTATATGTGAACATGATAATGAGCAGTGCCCTTCAGTGATAGAAACAATCAGCAGCTGTATCAGACAGAAGAACATAACATGAAGGTGGACTAAGAGATTTGATTTACCTGCAGTGGTTAGATTCATGTTACACTGACAGCTCTGCTCCAAAGGTAATTTCAATGTTTCTTAATCATTGTTATCTTACCACTGTGATTTGGTTCTCCCTTGAGACCTGCAGCTGAGCTGGAGGAAGCCTGCTAACTGCTATGCCAAGTTGCACAAGGAGTCCTTGGCAAGCATTTTCTGGTGGTCTGAGGCTTGGACTAATGAAGATAATTAAGTCTTTGGCAGAGAAGAAGTAGAACAGTAAGGAGAGTCCTAAAATGATAATCTCTGGGTGCTTGGCTGTTCTTCTTTCCTGACTCTGTGAGAGAACAGAGTACCTGGAGGGAGGTAAAAGCATCTCATCTGTTTTTTGCCTAGCCGTTGAATAAATGCATCAATGACTCGAGCAATAGAGTGAAAGCCCTGCTTGTATCTGGCAACTATTGATTGTTCTGCCCACCGTAGCTCTCCAGGGCCTCCAGCAACAGTTCCATGAAGGTAGCCATGCAACAGCATGCTGGAAACATCTGTTATAATTCAAGTCAGAAAGTCTGAATTTGATCCGGTTAAGCATGATATGTTTCACTTCAGGTATGATTCAAATGACCCACTTGGGGACTTTCATCAAACAAAACTTATTTAAGAATATAGTTAACATATTGGTAAGAAAATTAGTAGTAAGTTTTATCAATTATAGACAAAAACAAAATAACCATGATAATATATAACCCTTAACAAATATATCTAAAATATTCCAATCAAAGAATAAGTTCTCATAGATAAAAACCCTTTACACGTGTTTAACACAACAAAAAGTAATGCTCATGTGATACTGGAACTGAGTCCTTTAGTTGGAGAATTGAAAATACTGACTTCTCAGGTGTATAACCTCTAGCAGTCCTGTAGAGACACTCAGAACAGTTTGAAGTCAGAAACGTTTCTCAGAACAGCAGGCAGGGACACTGGTCAATCTATCAACAGCGGATGTTCTATTCCAGGAAGGCAACAAACCTTACTTTCAGTGAACTGGCAGTATTTCCAAAACCAGAGAAAGAGAAAAAAAATATTTCTTTTCAGCCTGTTATCCCTTCTAAAACTAAAAACTGTAGACAGTCAAAACAGAAAAAGAAACCTTAAATTCAATAAGAAGAAAAAAACTGTCCAAAACACATGACCTTCCTCCTAAAAATGCAGAGTCATAAATGACACAGAATAAAAAAAATTAAACCACTGAAAGAGCAATAAAAGAACTTCTAGAGGACAGCCTGGCAGCAATAAACCAAAACAGTTTATAGCTACAGAGAATATGATTTTAAAAAAAATTCTTAAAGGTACACTAATGTCACACATGATATCAGAAGGAATAGACTGCTTTGCCCTTCACTTCAGCCTGAGTTTGTTCTCCAGCAACTTTGCTCAATGTCTCTGCGTCTCTATCATGTCATTAATGGACAATCTCAGAGGCTCATCATAGGGCTCAGCAGGGGTCCAATCTCCGGCTGTCCTCCTAGTCCCAAAGGCTTCAGCCCTCATTTCCTCCACCAGCAGTGGACACGAGTCAGTGATGTAATCATAAGATTATGACCCCGAACCTACTCTGAATAAACATAGAACATAGAACATTACAGCGCAGTACAGGCCCTTCGGCCCTCGATGTTGCGCCGGCCAGTGGACCCTCTAACCTAAACTATTCCAATATCATCCATATGCCTATCCACCAACCATTTGAATGCCCCCAAAGTAGGCGAGTCCACAACTGCTGCAGGCAGGGCATTCCACGCCCTCACCACCCTCTGTGTAAAGAACCTGCCTCTGACATCCGTCCTATAACTACCACCTCTTAATTTAAAGTTATGTCCCCTCGTGTTGGTCATCACCATCCGAGGAAAAAGGCTCTCACTATCCACCCTATCCAATCCCTTGATCATCTTATACGCCTCAATTAGGTCACCGCGTAACCTTCTTCTCTCTAATGAAAATAACCTCAGGTCCCTCAGCCTTTCCTCATAAGGCCTTCCCACCATACCAGGCAACATCCTGGTAAACCTCCTCTGCACCCTTTCCAATGCTTCCACATCTTTCTTATAATGCGGCGACCAGAACTGTACGCAATACTCCAAGTGCGGCCGCACCAGAGTTTTGTACAGTTGTAACATAACTTCACGGCTCCTAAATTCAATCCCTCTACCAATAAAAGCTAACACACCGTACGCCTTCTTAACAACTTTATCAACTTGGGTGCCAACTTTCAAAGAGCTATGTACTTGTACCCCAAGATCCTCTGCTCGACAACACTATTAAGGGTCCTTCCATTAGCCCTATATTTCATATGCCTGTTATTCCTACCAAAGTGAATCACCTCACACTTATCCGTATTGAATTCCATTTGCCACCTCACGGCCCAGCTCTGCAACCTATCTATGTCCCTCTGCAAACTGTAACATCCATCCTCGCTGTCTACAACTCCCCCCACTTTGGTATCGTCAGCAAATTTACTAATCCAACCCTCTACACCCTCATCTAGGTCATTTATAAAAATGACAAACAGCAGTGGCCCTAAAACAGATCCTTGAGGTACACCACTTGTAACTGCACTCCAGGTTGAATATTTCCCATCAACCACCACCCTCTGTCTTCTATCAGCTAGCCAATTCCTAATCCAAACTGCTAAATCACCTTCAATCCCATGCATCTGCACTTTCTGCAGTAGCCTACCATGGGGAACCTTATCAAACGCTTTGCTAAAATCCATATACACTACATCAACTGCCTTACCCTTATCTACCTCTTTGGTCACCTCCTCAAAAAACTCAATAAGGTTTGTGAGGCACGACCTACCCTTCACAAAACCGTGCTGACTATCCCTAATCAATTTATTTCTCTCTAGATGCTTATAAATCCTATCCCTTATAATTCTTTCCAAGACCTTGCCCACAACAGAAGTCAGGCTCACCGGTCTATAATTTCCAGGATGGTCCCTACTCCCCTTTTTGAACAAAGGGACAACATTTGCCATCCTCCAGTCTTCCGGCACTATACCTGTAGCTAACGACGACATGAAGATCAAAGCCAAAGGCTCTGCAATCTCCTCTCTAGCCTCCCAGAGAATCCTAGGGTAAATCCCATCTGGCCCAGGGGACTTATCAATTTTCATACCCTCAAGATTCGCTAACACCTCCTCCTTATGAACCTCAATCCTACCCAGTCTACAACCTGGTATCGCAGTATTCTCCCCACAACACTGTCTTTCTCCTGCGTGAATACTGACGAAAAATACTCATTCAGTGTCTCTCCTATCTCCTCAGGCTCCACGCACAACTTCCCACTGCTATCTCTGACTGGCCCTAATCTTGCCCTAACCACTCTTTTATTATCTATATACCTGTAAAAAGCTTTAGGATTCTCCTTAATCCTATCCGCCAAAGTCTTCTCGTGTCCTCTTCTAGCTCTTCTCAACTCCCTCTTTAGCTCCTTCCTGGCTGATTTATAGCTCTCCATTGCCCTAACTGAGCCTTCACGTCTCATCATTATATAAGCCTCCTTCTTCCTCTTCACCAGAGATTCAACTTCCCTAGTACACCATGGTTCCCTCACTCAACCACTTCCTCCCTGCCTGGCAGGTACATATTCATTAAGGACATGCAGAAGCTGTTCCTTAAATATGCTCCACATTTCAGATGTCCCCAGCCCCTGCAATTTCCTGCTCCACCCTATGCATCCTAAATCTCTCCTAATAGCCTCATAATTACCTTTCCCCCAGCTATAACTACTGTTATTCGGTACGTGCCCATCCCTTTCCATCACGAAGGTAAACGTAACCGAATTGTGGTCACTATCACCAAAGTGCACACCCACCTCCAAGTCTAACACCTGGTCTGGTTCATTACCCAGTACAAAATCCAATATAGCCTCGCCTCTTGTTGGCCTATCTACATACTGAGTCATGAAACCTTCCTGCACACATTGAACAAAAACTGACCCCTCTAACGTACTTGAACTATAGCTTTTCCAATCGATATTAGAAAAGTTAAAGTCCCCCATTACAACTACCCTGTTACTTTCACACCTATCCAGGATCAACTTTGCAATCCCTTCCTCTACTTCTCTGGAACTTTTTGGAGGCCTATAAAAAACTCCCAACAGTGTGACCTCTCCTTTCTTGTTTCTAATCTCAGCCCACACTACCTCAGCAGACAAGTCCACATCAAACGTCTTTTCTGCCACCGTAATGCTGTCCTTAACTAACAATGCCACTCCTCCCCCTCTTCTACCACCACCTCTGCTCTGACTGAAACATCTGAACCCCGGAACCTGCAACAACCATTCCTGCCCCTGCTCTATCCACGTCTCTATGACCCACCTAAATGAATATCTGCACTGTTGGAAGGTATGGAGGAATGCCTTGATGGTGCATCCTCTGATAATCTCAAGTCTTCCACCTCAGAGGTAGAATTGGAACTTTAGTGTTGGGAGATGGAAGTCTTCTTGTCTTATGTCTGGAACTCATGTGAATAGGCTCATGTGAACATATGAATTAGAAGCAGGAGTAGGCCACTTGGTCATTCAAGCCAACATCACCATTCTTAAGTTTATGGTTGATCTGATTGTAAATTCAACCCCATATTCCTGCCTATCCCTAATAACTTTCCGTCCTTGTTACTCAACCTCTAGAGGCTGCATTGAAAAATGTAAAGAATTAGTGTTGTGAGCTATGAGCCTTATACAAGATATCCAAAAGGCATTGCTACTTCATATCCAGCTGGGAGGAGCAGACAGGAAACATTCTCACCTGATGGTTGGACAAATCCAATCGCCCCTTTACCATAGGATGATCATGGATTCTAACATGAACAGTGGCAGGATCCTGACATTCAAACATGCCTCCTCCTTTCAGTGCATGTTTATGCTTCTTTAGTACTCTATTCCTTCCGGTTTATTCCTTCTTTCCTGCGGTCTGCAAGGAACATGGAGATATATGGGCATGGATACATATGCCGTTTCACAACATTCATTGCTACATATTCTACTTCAGCTTACAAAGCTGCCAATTTCTGTGTCTATCTTGCAGATGAGAAGAACCTACGGTAGGACATTTGCACAGTTAACACTGTTCTTGTTCTGGCAAATAATTAAAGCACATGGAAAATGACAATTTTAATATCATCTGTGTAATTGAGGTATCTCTGTCCTGTTCAAAAGTAAGTCACCATTTTGCTTTTGGCCTTGTCCCATCCACCCTTTGTTCAAAACCTGTCACCTTTCTTTTCCAAGGTCTGATGAAAGGTCATAAAGTAAAAACATTGGGTAGAAATCCATGGCCTTGACGTGGTGGGGTGAGGCCTTGAAATGCAGCAAGCCATTGAAAAACTCATTGACTCCGGCAGGTCTGGGAAGTGCTACCAGTGGGTAGGGTGGTACAATTTCAGCCATGAATTCTGTTTCTCTCCAAAGACTGTGCCTAACCTGCTTCGTACCTTCCAGCATTTTCTGTGTTTATTACAAACCTTGGCACTGGTATGAGACCAACTAACAATGTCATGCAACATTTGGAGCATTGATTAACTCTCACACATTCAACTCAAATGGTACCACTGATGGAGATGCCTGTCACCCAACTTCCTGTGTGATAGCTCATGGCAGTCACAAGCTTAAATTGCTTATGTCCCTATGACTGTGAATATGAATTGCGTATGCAATAGGGCTGACTCTAGTGGCATGCAGTAGATAGTTTGTCCTCCTATGGCACTGAGGCTATGTTCTCCTGAGAGCCTCATAGACACAGACATGTACTGTTAGCCCCCATCCAGGTATCTTGATTAGGCAGGATAGCCTCTGCTCCTATTCCTGGAAAAAAGGGCATCCCTCTTATCATGGACAACCCGAAGGCAAACCTGAGATGAGACATTGCTAAAAGGGAACACATGTCAGACATTTGCATGTGAAGGTGGTGGGAGTGAAGCGGAAGAGAATCAATCTCAAAAGGTGATACTCAGCAATGAAGAGAGCTGATCTCAGGCTACAGTCAATGACTACCTTTCCAGATGTCCTTTAAGACAATAAGATGTAGCCACAAGATGAAGTTGGCCATCGGCCCATCAGGTCTGCTCTCCACATATGGTTCCCAGACTTTAGAACAGTGAAGTACAGTGCAGAAAGAGGCCCTTCGGCACATCAAGTCTGCACCAACCACAATCCCACTCAGGCTCTACCCCCATATCCCTATATATTATACGCACTAATCCTTCTAACAAAAGCACCTCAGGACACTAAGGGGCAATTTTAGCATGGCCAATCAATCTAAACGTAACCCGTACATCTTTGGACTGTGGTAGGAAACCAGACCACCCAAAGGAAACCTACACAGACACAGGCAGTGTGCCCAAGCCAGGAACTGAACCCAGATCCCTGGAGCAGTGAGACAGCAGTGCTAACTACTGTGCTACTGTGCCGCCCCAGGGGTAGGGCTGATTTCCTGCTTGTCCTACTTCAGAAGTTGCTGCATTGAATAAATAATGAGCTGAGAGCTGTGTAATGGAAAAAGTTCATTCCACACTCAAAGGAGAATGTTCAATGCTGATGTCCCATCCTGTCTCCAAATTTTGAACAAAAAGCATAAAGTTCTGCTTAGTAGTCACTTCAAACTGTGCACAAGTCAGCTTAGAAATTCTTTACTTAATTGTTTCCAGGCATGCTTTCATGTTTGACCTTATGGCTCTTTTTCTGATAGGTCCTTAATAAGTTTAAAGCTTATTTATTAGTGTCACAAGTCGGCTTACATTAACAGTGCAATGAAGTTACTGTGAAACTCCCCACACTCTGGCATCTGTTTGGGTACATTGAGGGAGAGTTTACCCCACATATCTTTCAGATTGTGGGAGGAAACCTATTCAGACACAGGGAGAACATGCAAACTCCACACAGCCAGTGACCCAAGCTGGGAATCAAACCCAGGTCCTTGGTGCTAAAATGCAACAGTGCTAAACACTTGCCACTGTGTCACTATTATCTTTAGACCTTCATTTCCAGCACCTGGATAAATTCAGGTTAATAACACTCTGCTGTGAAAATATTCAAACAAGCACTATTGACAGCTGTTATCTCTTTGAATGGCCATTTCTATAAATGTAGATTATTGGCAGTTATTCTCGTATATGACAATGAAAAATATTTTATCACCTATAAAGTTAATTGACATTGCTCTGTGTTTTTTTAATCTTCACCAAAATGACGTGCTCCTGCAAAACCCCTATACTGATAGAGTGGCAGCTTGACCTTGTTGAATTCTGCAGGGTAGGAAAATTACATTATTCAAATAAGCTCATTGCATATCTTTCCTGTGTATAGAGGCTATTGTGTCACCTACTTTGATCTGAAGAAGGCAAATATTTTTGTTTGAAGTCTGATTTAATGGATGAGACTGCTGGAGGGACCAGTAGAACTGCCTCTTCAGCAAGGACAATCAACAGGCTATGTTGGAGCAGGTAGTCCCGAGGATGGGTAGAACACCTAGAAGTTCACACCACTTGTTGAGGTCAAACTGGGTCAATTATTAAGAGGATGTGATCATATAACTGCTCAGTCCTGTCTCTCAATAGTGCATTCTGCCAGGAAATTGAAGTAGAAGCAGAACTTCGATGAAAGTTAACAGCTGCAAACTTGATTCTCTGACCTAGGATAGTCAGATGCAAGTTCCATATGCAACTTCTTTGGGCACCACTATCATCATAGAATCCCTACAGTCTCATAGGAGGTCATTCGGCTTATTGAGTCTGCACTGACTATAGTCTCATCCACGCTCTATTCCACATATTTACTCTGCTGACCCCCTGACACCAGGGTCAATTTAGCATGGCCAATCAACTTAACCTGCACATCTTTGGACTGTGGGAGGAAAATGGAACACCTGGAGGAAATCTATGCAGGCACCGGGAGAACATGCAAACTCCATATGAACAGTGACCTGGGTCTGGAATTATACCCATATCCCTGGTGCTGTGAGGTAGCAGTGCTAACCATTGTAAGAACTCCCACTGGTCACAAGCATAGGAATTTGAGGCAATATTATTGGCATCACCCCATTGTCAAATTATGAGCATATCAGTTCTTTGGCTGTAATAAAATGTGTCTACCAGCATTCTTCTGCAGCTACTCATTGACCACCTGAACAATTCCTGCTCAGATCCATTAAATCATGTCCAACATCTTTCCCAGTTTTCCCAATGCCCAATTCAGTACACTTTCCCTGAAGACCAATACTTGTATTAATGTCAAGCAACATTGGAGGTACAACAGGAAAGCTCTGCACATGATAATTACTGAATTCCTCGAATCACTATTTCTGCTAAATGTGGCGGCAATCTTTCAAATCTTGAGATGATGATTTGTACTGTGGTGGGCAACTCTGTGTTAAGCGTCACCTAATATGCTTCAGGAACCTCACTTTGATGTGTCAATCTCTTCCACATTTGCTGCATGAAAGATAGTGGGCAGAGAAGATGCAGGGTTTTTGGGTTGTCTTCTCACCCAGCTGAACTTTTCATTTTTGCTTATCTCTTCCAATGCCCTTCCAAACATTCAGTCTCCAGATATCATGGCTGTTAATGACACTCTCTCCATTGTCAGTGTCAATATCTGCCTTTTTCTTATCTCATGTTGGTGTCGTTAATGGAGATGTGGACTTCCAGGAGGTCATGATCTAGTGGCTGGTTCACCATACTGAAATTCTTTGACTATATGGCTGCTCTCCAATGAATGTGGCTGAACCAAAGCTGACATTGTTGGTTTAGTCTCTCGCGAATGCTGATGGAATTGAATACTTCATGATCTCTGTGTTGGTGGTTTTGTCCTGACAAAAGATGATATGGATATGTTTGAGGCAGCAAATGTGGAAATTGTTTAACCTTTTCTCCTGCCTAGCTTATATCATTCAGGTCTTACTACTAAGAGTGTGCTGAGGAAGTAGAGGTTGCAGACTCACAGTTTGGTGTTCTCAGTCAGGTTGCTATCGTTCTACACTCTCTTTCTTAGCTTGGACATAAAAGCTGCAGCTTTTGTGACACAAGTTAATTTCATCATTGAGTGATAGATTGTTGGTGATTGTTGAACCTGGATATGTGGACTATCAACAGTCTCCTGTGGCACATTGTCTCAATGCTCATAGATGTTGGTATGACAACATCCTGGACCATGACATTTGTCATCCTGATGCTGATGTCAAACCAGGTCCTTTATAAGGGTGAGAAAGAGTTTGTGAATTCACTGCTGCAGGTGTAGTATGTAGAAGCATTATCAGCCTAGAGTAATTCTTTGATGGAAACTTGGTGCACCTTTGTTTTAGATCATAGGCAAGCTTTCCATCAGGTCTGGTACATTAGTACATACTCTTTGTAGATGATCTGAAGGCAAATGACAGCAGTAAGAGAGGAATACTCCAAAGACTGTCAGTGCCAGAACACAATCCTGTTTGACCCCACTATAGATCTCAAAGGGTTCTGATGATGTTCCTTCATAGTTGACCTTACCCCATTATGTGCTCATGGAAAGAGGAGATTGCATTGAGCAGCTGCCCAGTGGAATGGTTCAGAATACATACAAGAATACTTCATCCATGTTTATGATGAGAGGAAGAAGCAACACGTCTAGGGTGAAGAAAGGAAGTCAAGAGGACAATATCAGGTATTTAATGTATGGTTGTAAGCTAAATGTCTTGAAATTGCATGAGAGCTATAGGAAGTCAGAAAGTGAGGGTTTGGTAGAATTGATATTAATTAATTTGGTATTAATTAGTAAGAGAGAGTACCTTAACAGCTCTGATGACACCATTATTTTTTTCCAGCACTAATCCAGTGATGTCAATTTGAGGTAGCAATAAAATGGAAAGATACATTTTTTATCGCCATTGCTCGATTTGCCTTGGTATCCAGCTCTCATCAGTGGAGAAGTCTATTTTCTGCTTTAGACTTGGTCCAAAATCACCCCCACATGACCAGCTTAATTTGTGCTATCAACACAACGTAAAAAGTAATCACCAATTTATATCTTTCAAACAGTGCATTTCCCTTTTAGAATTCCCCTCCTCTGATTGGGCAAGCGACCTAAGGGAGGTAGCAATCGGTGCTGACAGCACAGTCAGAGCATTAAATAAACGCACAATCACAAAAGTTAATCAGACTCAAATTGATATCACTGGACAAGGTGGATAAGAGAAACTGGCACTCTGCCCAATTTACACCATAGACAAAATTACTCCCAATATCCTTTCAACAATGGCATGAGAGAAAAAAGACAATGGGGTACATTGCACTTCCACTACAACCTAACCTATTTTTCCAACAAGCCAATTATATTTTTAGTTTGGACTGCAAAAGGATGAACTACTTTCCTTCTATGTCCAAAATTTTATATTTTTCAAAACTCACCTTATCACAGCCATAACCAATTTAAAAAGCAATTGCAGCAACTGTCTCAAGTCTGGAAATACTGAGAAAGTGTTAGTTGCTAAGCAACACAGCTGACGATGTTCAGGCTGTGCATTTGCCTTGCTATGTGTCATTCCAGAGAATTTAGCAAGCAACATTCTTGATAGATGAGGTATACTGACAAATTGCAGCCATGTAATTTTAATCTCAAGCAATGACCATTCTGCTGCTTAAGAAAGGGCTTTGACTCTGAATGCTGGCACATTTTGGTTTCCAGTTCATTTCCAATGCATTGTCCCTTATTTTGTGAAAGTGGGTAAGCTTGATGGTGTTAGCACAAACATAATGCTTCCACTGTTTATCATTCAGTAGGATTCTGTTTCAGTGACATGGGCATGAGCTGCGTGATATTGTCTAATTATTTCCATTTAGATTCAGTGGAAGTGCCAGCCATGCCGAATAAGGTTGCAAGTTTTCTGATTGGATACTCATGGTGAATTCAACTTTCCCTGATATTTGTCTCTAATGTTCTGCATCCATCATTAAATTTCACCAATATCAACAGAACCATTTCCAAAATGAATGCACTGACAGGAATAATTGCAGAATGGAATGCTGCTCATGATTTCCTCAAGTTAAGCAACAAAGAGAGGCTGCAGTTTCTTAACCTAATCTGACTTTAACAAAAATAATAGCATTTACATAATTGCCTATTCACCTGATACATACTGGAGATGCAGATGATATAGTATACACACATCTCTCATTTCCCTTTATTTTTAATTCATTTACCAGTCCAGCAATCAACATGATCTACCCGTAAGGTTGCATTCTGGACAATTCAACATTGAATATACAAGTAGAGATGAATATAAACCTGTGAGAATAAAGATTGACTTCATAGAACTACTTGCATGACAAACAGTGAAAGTGGCATGCTATAAACAAGCTAAAGGATCCCACCATGAATGGGTCAGACCAAAGTTCTACACAGGCAGTCAGAATGGACAGGAGGAACAGGAGGCTTCACAAATATCCCCATCCTCAAGATAAAAGCAAAGTACTGCAGATATTGGAATCTGAAACAGCTCTGAAGAAGGGTCATCCATACTTGAAACATTGGCTCTATTCTCTTTCCACATATGTTGTCAGACGTGCTGAGATTTTCCAGCATTTTCTGTTTTTGCCTACAACCCTAATGTTGCAGACTCACAGCACGTCAGTGCAAAAGATAAAACGATTGCAGCCATCTTCATCTAGAAGTGCCGGATGAATGATGCAGCCAGTTTCCTCCTGAGGTCCCCAGCATCACAAGTGTCAACCCATAGCCAACTCAATCCATGCCACGTGATATGAAGAAATGGTTGAAGGCAATGGAGATTGCAAAACTTTGGGCTCTGAACAACATCCCAATAATAAGACTGAAGGCTTCTGCTCCAGAACTACCTGCATTCCTATCCAAGCTATTCAAGTACAATAACAGTATTGATTTCCATCAAATAATGTGGAAAATTGACTTTGCATGTTCTTTCCAGAATGTTCAGGGCCAGTTGACTCCTGATCTCATTAGAAGTTGCTCCAACCAAGGACAGAAGAGCTAAATTCAAGAGATGAAGAGTCTGGAATTAAAAGCTAGTCTCAATAACAGTGATCATAAAACTAACAAAGGTTGTTGTAAAAATCCCTTTGGTTTACTAATGTCCTTTAGTGGAGGAAATCTACCATACTTACCTAGTCTGGCCAACGTATATGAGGGGCCACTGTTCATACTAATAATCTTACTCAGTGAGAGGTTAAAAGGTTTGTTAAGGGCAGATCGTGCCTTACAAGCCTAGTTGAATTCTTTGAAAATGTGACTGAACACATTGACGAAGAAAGAGCAGTGGACGTGGTTTATATGGATTTCAGCAAGGCGTTTGATAAGGTCCCCATGCAAGGCTTCTTGAGAAGGTGAGAGGGCATGGGATCCAAGGGGCTTTTGCCTTGTGGATCCAGAACTGGTTTGCCTGCAGAAGGCAGAGAGTGGTTGTGGATGGGTCTTCTTCTGCATGGAGGTCAGTCACCAGTGGAGTGCCCCAGGGATCTGTTCTAGGACCCTTGCTGTTTGTCAGTTTCATAAATGACCTGAATGAGGAAGTGGAGGGATGGGTTAGTAAGTTCGCCAATGATACAAAGGCTGGTGGTGTTGTGGATAGTCTGGAGGGTTGTCTGAAGTTGCAGCGAGACATAGATAGAATGCAAGACTGGACAGAGAAGTGGCAGATGGACTTCAATGCAGATAAATGTGTGGTGGTCCATTTTGGCAGGACCAATGGGATAAAGCAGTATAATATCAAGGGTAGGAGTCTTGGCAGTGTTGAGGAGCAGAAGAATCTTGGGGTCCGGGTCCATAGGTCTCTTAAATCTGCCCCCCAAGTGGAGGATGTGGTCAAGAAGGCATATGATGTACTGGCCTTCATTAATACAGGAATTGAGTTTAGGAGTTGGGAGATAATGCTGCAACTTTATAAGACTCTTGTCAGATCCCACTTGGAGTATTGTGTGCAGTTCTCGTTGCCTCACTATAGGAAGGATGTGGAAGCTATTGAGAGGGTGCAGAGGAGATTTACAAGGATGTTGCCTGGATTGGGGGGCATGTCTTACGAAGATAGGTAGAGACAGCTAGGTCTCTTCTCCCTGGAGAGACGAAGGTTGAGAGGTGACCTGATAAAGGTTTATAAGATGTTGAGAGGAATAGATAGAGCAGATTCTGGGAGGCTATTTCCCAGGGCTGAAATGGTTGCTATGAGAGAACACAAGTTTAAGGTGCTGGGAAGCAAATACAGAGGAGATGTTAAAGGTAAGTTTTTCACTCGGAGGGTGAATGGAATCGGTTGCTGTCAGTGGTGGTAGAGGCAAACTCACTGGGGTCGTTTAAGAGACTTCTGGATGAGTACATGGGATTTAATGGGATTGGGAGTTACAGATAGTTCTATGGCCTGGTAGGTATAGATATAATCGGCACAACTTGTGGGCCAAAGGGCTTGTTTGTGCTGTAGTGTTCTATGTTCTATGTTTGGTTTTACAGAAAAAAAAAACTTGCACTACTAGCTGCGGGGAAGGATTCAAGGACGTAAAACTTAGCTGTCAGTTTTTGGGCAGAACATATAAATAGAACATAGAACATAGAACAATACAGCACAGAACAGGCCCTTCGGCCTTCGATGTTGTGCCGACCAAAATAAAAAGCAATGCCCCTCCTAACTAAACCATTCCCTTCTCATCCATATACTTATCAACTAAAATACCAACTCTGACAGACCATAATACAATGACTGCCTGTCCATGCATCTAAATTGCCTGCTGATAACATAGGGAGGCAACCCCAGATTATAGGGTTGTTTAAGTTTAAAGAATTACTCTCCTCACCTGAGGGAATTTATTAAATCAGGCATCAGGAAAGAGAATAATTGATGTCCACAAATAGAGCTACAAACAGTGTTGTTAAGGACAACTTGTAATGATGATGAATTAGATCATTTAGCAAATTCAAAGTTTTACATTGATTGGATATTATAATGCATGTAGACATGCATTTATTATGATTAGTTTTCAACATTTGTATCTTATGCATGATATAACTCTAATCAGTAATTGTGAGTGGGCATAGATAACTTCTACAAAAAATGTACCCTGCTGATGGGCATGTGCTGATTACTTGTATTCAAATCTGAAATTATATCTGCTCCTTTAGGCAACCAAGGAGATCTAGTTTTGGCAGTACACTCATTTTTGGAGGGGACACATTACTTTGTACATTTAGGATCTTGCTTTTTAGTGCTTCCCAATGGCTTTACACTGATTTATCCTCCAGCTGTGCTGTCCAAACCATCTCAGCCAAGTCCCTTCTGATTTCTGCAAAATTTGGCTTTTCCCAGTTCAAAACTTTTAGTCCTGGTTTATCTCTGTCCTTTGCTATGGTAATGCTAAATCTAACTGAATTATGATCACTATTCCCAATATGATGGGCAATTATTATTTGACACACTTGCCCTTCTTCATTCCTCAAGACTAGATTTAGAAATGCATCTCCTCTCATTGGGTTTGTCACTAATTGGCTAAAAGATTTTCCGGGACACACTGCATGAATATTTCTCCCTCAGTACCCCTGATATTGTTTGAATCCAGTTGAGACTGGGATAGTTAAAATCTTCCATTACTATTGTCCTTATTATTGTTCTTACACAAGGAAATTTGTTGAAATATTTGTTCTTCTATCTCCCTTTTACTATTTGGGGATCTGTAGTATACTCTCCATAGTGTACTGCCTTTTTTTATTTCTAAGTTTGACCTATAAAACCTTCTTTCATAGAATCATAGAAACTTTACAGTGCAGAAAGAGGCCATTGGGCCCATTGAGTCTGCACCAACCACAATCTCACCTAGGCCTGTCCTCATACTTATTTATTGACCTGTTTAGTATATCATGCTTCCCACAAGTGGA
The DNA here is from genome assembly GCA_024679065.1 of Sphyrna mokarran. NCBI lineage: Eukaryota > Metazoa > Chordata > Chondrichthyes > Carcharhiniformes > Carcharhinidae > Sphyrna > Sphyrna mokarran. The sequence continues at coordinate 63,920,637 of JAGIQG010000002.1, forward strand.
ATTGATTCTTTTACCATTAGTGCTATATGCCCTCCTTCATGGGGTGGCATGCTGGCACAGTTAGCATTGCTGCCTCACAGTGCCAGAGACCTGGGTTTAATTCTCGGCTTAGGTCACTGTCTGTGTCGAGTTTACATGTTCTCCCTGTGTCTGCGTGGGTTTCTTCAGGGAGTTCCAATTTCCTTCCACAGTCCGAAGATGTGCAGGTTAGGTGCATTGGCCATATTAAACCCTCCCTCAGTGTGTCTGAACAGATGTTGAAATGTAGTGACTAGGGGAATTTCACAGTAACTTCATTACAGTGTGAACATAAGCTTACTTGTGACTAATAAACGTATTTTAATTTTTAGCTCCCTCTCTATTGTGTCTAATGAGATATTAAGCTGCCAATCTCCTCTCCTTTAGTCAGGTTTGCCTCTCCTTTAGTCAGGTTTCCATTATTGCAATGACATCCTGCTGTCATGTGTCCACTTATGTACTTAACTCATCCACCTTGTTTGTAATACTCCTTCCATTGAAATATAAACAGTTTAACTCCATCCATTTCCTTTGCTGGATATGTTTTTTGCTGCTCCTGTAATTCTAAACCTATCACTTTCTACATCAGTAATATTTTACTTCTATTTGCTTGATCTAAATTTAACCGACTTGATCCTACTCCTGGGATCCCATCCCCTTGCCACACTAGTTTAAATACTCCCAAAAAGAACTAACGAAAGTCCCCATAGGGAAATTGGTACCACCTAATTGCTAATTATTAAAAATATTACATTAAAGGTGAGGAAAAGCCAACCAATGTGTTCTGCAAATTGGTTTAAATGCAGTACTAACAATTCAAAATTGGGTGCGAACTCAGCAGATTTACAAGTTTTATCTGAAGATATCAGTGATAGATAAAGGAAGTATATAAGAATCTCAATTTCATTGTAATTGCAGATCAGATTATGAGTACTAAGTTTATTAAAATTGCAGGAAAATGCCCAGAGATCGCACTTGAAACATTGTAGGTAAGCATGATGGATGGCATCAAATAGACTAACATCATTATCTAAATATTCATTCTGTCATTCTGGGTAAATTTAATTCAAGTGACTGAAAGACTGAAATTAGTTAATGCTCCATATAGTGCTCGAGAACAGGTAAGAAATGGACTAATCAACCTTATCTTGGAGCATCCATTATAACATGTAAACAATTTAAGAGTGTATCTATGATACATTGCTTGCTTATTCTAATTATATAATTTTTCAAAAAGGCATATATAGTTTAAGAAGAAGTATGGCTAGGGCAGTTTAATGGAATGCCACACTGTCATTCTAGTAAATGTGTAGCATTATGTTTGGATCTAATGTGATATTATAATTCTCATATGGATAAGTTCTCAATTTTAGCAGAGCTGACTGAGGGACGTCATGAGCTAAGATTGAGTGTATTTCCATCTGGCATTATTGATCAGCTGGGAACAGATCATTTGTCCAATATCTTGGCAGGGGAAAAGCATGCAGCATGGATAAAACTAAAGAAAATGAGAAAATGGAACCAATATTCATCCTCAAGGGAAAGAAAAGAATTAATTTATATTTTGTATGGCTTTCTTGATGCTATCTGGGGATTTCTGTGGCTTCCCAAATTGGAAGATAGGACTCGGCTCCTGTAATCAGCATTGGACTAGTGTTCGGATATTAAATAGGAAGCATGGGAGGTTCCTGGCTCTCCCTTGTCAATTTCATTCAGTCTGATCAAACAGCAGACATTTTCCAAATTGTCCCAAGGGATTGGACCCTATGGTTGGACCATCCTCACAAAATCTCAAGGTAAATTTCAAATTTTCTCCTCAGGTGCTCAATGGATATTTGGTTCTCCGTTACCTCAGGTCTCATCTACTCCACTCTCTTACTGCATCCCATTCTCAATGTGAGGCCCAGTTAGTATGTTGAAGCTCAGCTATTTCATTTCCATGAGCCCAATGTCAGTCCTGAGTAATACTTGTGCCCAATATTGACCACACAATTTTCGTAACCAGGACAGCATCTGACAAGTCTTCCTGTCAAACAAAGGATGCTCTAGAGGAATGATCAGCTCCAGTTACAGTTGGAGGTAGGGAGATCAAAGATCTCAGAGTGGGAGTGCTGGAAGGAGCATCTAATGTCATGGGAGAGGGATGCATTCTCCCCAGTCATTGGACATGCAGTGGAGGAGACAATGTGGGTGGTTTAGAAGTGGTTTTTGGACTGTGGCTGGGCAATGTCTGATTGCAACATGGAACAAAAAGGAAAGTCAAGTTTGAGGGCTGGATGAAGTCCTCCTGCTCCTTATTTCTTTATTAATTCTTGGACATGGACACCACTGGCTGACCAGCATTAACTTCCCATCCTTAGTTGCCTGAGGATAGTTGAGAGTAAACCATATTGTTGTGGTTTCACAGTCTCAAGTAGGCCAGACCTTGTGAGGACCATAAATTTCCTTCCCTGAAGAACATTAGTGAACCAAGTGGGTTTTTCCAACAATCGTTTTTTTATGGTCATCAGTAGATTTTTAATTCCAGATATAGAACATAGAACATAGAACATAGAACAATACAGCACAGAACAGGCCCTTCGGCCTTCGATGTTGTGCCGACCAAAATAAAAAGCAATGCCCCTCCAAACTAAACCATTCCCTTCTCTTCCATATACTTATCAACTAACCTCTTAAACGCCACCAAACTTGGCGCATCTACAACAGCTGCAGGCAGGGCATTCCACTCCCTAATCACTCTTTGAGTAAAGAACCTACCTCTGATATCCGTCCTATAACTCATACCCCTTAATTTAAAGCTGTGTCCCCTCGTGCTAGCTTTCTCCATCCTAGGAAAAAGGCTATCACTGTCCACCCTATCTAAACCTCTAATCATCTTATATGCTTCAATAAGATCCCCTCTTAGCCGCCTCCTTTCTAACGAAAACAACCTCAAATCCTTCAACCTCTCTTCATAGGACCTGCCCTCCATACCAGGCAACATCCTGGTAAACCTCCTCTGTACCCTCTCCAATGCCTCCACATCTTTCTTATAATGTGGCGAACAGAACTGCACACAATACTCCAAGTGCGGCCGCACTAGAGTTTTGTACAGTTGCAACATGATGCTGCGGCTCCTAAATTCAATCCCCCTACCAATAAAAGCTAAGACTCCATATGCCTTCTTAACAACTTTATCCACTTGACTGCCTACTTTCAGGGATCTATTGACACATACACCAAGATCCTTCTGTTCCTCAACACTATTAAGAGCCCTACCATTAGCCCTATACTCTACACATTTATTGTTCCTGCCAAAGTGCATTACCTCACACTTTTCCACATTAAACTCCATTTGCCACCTCTCGGCCCAGCTCTGCAACTTGTCCAAGTCACTCTGTAAACTAAAACACCCCTCTTCACTATCTACCACACCACCAACTTTAGTATCATCTGCAAATTTACTGATCCATCCCTCAATACCCTCATCCAGATCATTTATAAAAATCAAACAGCAGGGGCCCCAAAACAGACCCCTGAGGCACACCACTCGTCACCGAACTCCACGATGAATATCTCCCATCAACCACCACCCTCTGTCTTCTATCTGCCAGCCAATTCCTAATCCAATTAGCTAAATCACCCTCTATTCCACACATCTGCATTTTCTGTAGAAGTCTTCCATGGGCCACCTTATCAAAAGCCTTACTAAAGTCCATATATACTACATCAACCGCCTTACCCCCATCCACCTCTCTGGTCACTTTCTCAAAAAACTCAATGAGGTTAGTAAGGCATGACCTACCCTTCACGAAACCATGCTGACTATCCCCAATCAATTCATTTCTCTCTAAATAACTATAAATCCTATCCCTAATAATTCTCTCCAATACCTTGCCCACAACAGAAGTAAGACTCACTGGCCTATAATTCCCAGGAAGGTCTCTCTTCCCCTTCTTAAACAATGGGACCACATTCGCTATCCTCCAGTCCTCCGGAACCACACCCGTAACCAACGAGGACCTGAAGATCAGAGCCAGAGGCTCTGCAATCTCCTCTCTTGCCTCCCAGAGAATCCTAGGGTAAATCCCGTCCGGCCCAGGGGACTTATCCAACTTCAAACCCTCGAGAATTTCTAACACATCCTCCCTATCTACTACAATACTCCCCAATTTGCAACCCTGTACCTCAGTGCTCTCCATAGCTACATTTCCAGCACTCTGCGTGAATACCGAAGAGAAATATTTATTCAGTGCCTCACCAATCTCTTCAGGCTCCACGCACAACTTCCCACTGCTGTCTATGACTGGCCCTAATCTTGCCCTAACCAATCTTCTATTCTTAACATATCGAAAGAAAGCTTTAGGATTCTCCTTAATCCTATCAGCCACATCTTCTCGTGTCCCCTCTTAGCTCTCCTCAATTCACTTTTTACCTCCTTCCTGGCTAATCTATAGCTATCCATTGCACTATCTGAGCCTTCAAGCCTCATCCTGACATAAGCCTCCTTTTTCTTCTTAACCAGCAAATCAACTTTTTTCGTACACCAAGGCTCTCTTACTCGTCCATTTCCTCCCTGCCTGACAGGGACATACTTATCAAGGACTCGCAGCAGCTGCTCCTTGAATAAGCACCACATTCCAGATGTTCCCAGTCCCTGTAGTTTCCTAGTCCAATCTATGCACCCTAATTCTCTCCTGATGGCCTCATAATTACCCTTCCCCCAGCTATAACTACTGCCCCCAGCTTCATGCCTATCCCTGTCCATCACTAAGGTGAACGTAACCGAATTGTGGTCACTATCACCAAAATGTTCACTAACTTCCAAGCCTAACACCTGGTCTGGCTCATTGCCCAGCACCAAATCCAATGTAGCCTCACCTCTAGTTGGCCTCTCTACATACTGAGTCAAAAAACCTTCCTGCACACTCTGTACGAAAACTGACCCCTCTAACGAGCTAGAGCTATAGCTATTCCAATCAATATTAGCAAAGTTAAAGTCCCCCATCACAACTACCCTACTACTTTAATATATTTTAAATATATTTTATATATTCAATATATTTTATTGAATTCAAATTACACTATTTGCCATGGGGCGATTCAAATCTGGGTCCCCAGAACATTACCCTGGGTCTCTGAATTCATAGTCTACAACAATACCACTAGATCATCGCCTCCCCTCATATCCAACAAGCAGGACAGCAACAGCAATCATCTTTTCAATGAAGTAGCCCTTGCTTTCATTTATCTGTTAGATTTTATGAGGATCAAGAAGTCTAGCCAGTCAGGGTTAAACCCAAAAGGCAGTTTATATTGGTGTTGTGCAGCCTTATTATGGTAATTAAATTGACAGTTTCCCTGCCAGGAACAGAATTGTTGCTTGCCCCCTTTGTTAAATGTGGAAGTGGCTGGGTTAGAGATAGTCAGTGTTGATCTTTAATGTTATCAGAGGTGGAATTCTCCCATATTGAGACTTAGTGCTGTGGTGAGTGCAGGAATGTAGAGTGTTTCCCGCTTTGGCAGCCAGCAGAAAACATACTAAATTTTATGGCCCTGACCTGATGAATTATGTACATGGGTGTTCAACATTGTATTTAGTGGCAGAGCAGGCCTGAATGGTGCGTAGTCCATTGCCATGTCCGGATGCCATATTGTAAAGGGGTCCAACATCACTGACCCACTATTGAAGACAGAAAGTGGATCACATGAAAATTTAGATTGATCTCTGGGAGAATTGCTAAACCAGAAGGTGTGCCAACCAGAAGATGGATTTCCTGGAACAATGAGGTTTGAAGATGGACTGTCTCCAAGACATCAAGTCTGGAAGGTCCACCCCCAGGACAGCCTCCATCCTGAACTCCGGAGACAGCCCCAAGCACTGTTTAGGAGAGTCTGCATGCCACATTTTTCAGAACTTATTTCTCACTAGTGTATTTTCCTGCCAGCACAGTGAAAAATCTGGCATGGGGAGATGAGAGTCAAGTCTTCATTTGCATCCCATTAATGGTTTACACCAGTCTCTGGTTGGTTTTCCCATGGTGGGTACTGGTAAAACTTGCCTGCTTCAAATTCACACTGGCATGAAACCAATTTCTGGGATTCCTGCCATATTGTCCCATCATGGTCACCATCGAACACACCGGCAGGATTTGGGAGAATTCCACCCACATCTCACCTATCAAATTGAAATTACCCCTATGACATTAAATTTCAAACGTGTGAATGATCCATGATGCAGAAATTTTAACTGAATCTTATTTGGCGTGCATTTGGAATTTCATAGATCTTTGACTTTGATTTAAAATACATTATCAACTCAAAATCTGGGAAAAAAGACTTGTGATGAGAATTGATTTGGAACCTGGCTGAAAATTTCTAATTATTTTTGATATGAGATCTAAGATCTTCAACACATAACTTTTCAACAGGACATAGCTGTTCTTGTGTAAGTAGGATCTACAGACTGTGTTGGAAAGTTATGATGACAAAATGAAAGGGCTTTCATCACATTAAAAATTGAGAATAAAGCTAGACTATTGGGAACTAGGGATGTATTTTCACTCTCTGAGCACTGAGCACCATATGAGTAGAGTAGAGAAGGGAAAAATAGATGAAGAGCATCTCTTTGGTGGCAGAACTTGCTTAAGCTTCTTCCAATTAAGTGAACAGAAGTGAAACTTGGAGAGTCATGGAGTTTACAATGCTCCTTGGTTGATTTTCCTTACTTTGGTCCATTCAGATCGATAAGTAAAAATCTAAGCCATTATCTGATGCCTTCAGTTAAATGGGATAAATTCCTAACAATTTATCTAGAGATGCAGTGGGCCATCAACAACAACAGAACTACATTCTTGACAATCTGCAACACCATGGTCCAATATATTCTTCCCTCACAGGGGACAAACCCTGCGTCAGTGGTAAATGCAGAAGACCATGCCTAAAGCAGCAGCAGGCATGAGTTGCCAATCTGGTAAAACTACAATTCAGGATTATACATATGCTAAAAAGAAGAAACAGCATGCTATAGACAGAACTAATTGTTCCCACAAAGAATGGATCAAATCAAATCAAATCTCTACAGTCCTGTCACTTCCAGTCATGAATGGTGGAAAACAATTGAATATCAAGCAAGAACTCCATGAACATCTCCATCCTCAATAATGGTGGAGTTTAGCACAAGTGCAAAGTGAAAGCTGAAATGCTTGCAACAATCAGCCAGAGATACTGATTGGTTGAACCTTTTTTGTCTCTACCTGTGAAGTCTCCTCCATCAAGCCTTTAGCCAAATTGATTCACTCCACATGATACCTAGAAATGGCAGAGGACACTGGATACAGTCTGACAATATTCCAACTATATTGCTCCAAAATAACCATGCTCCTTGTGCAGTTGTTCCACTGCAGCTACAACATTGTGGGTAACCACATAAATATAATTACCCAAACAAAAACTAAGATGCATGCAAACTGATCAATTCCAACCCCATCAATTTATGCTCAATCACCAGCAAAGAAATGATTTGCACATGCAGATTATCTCACAGTTGCTTTGGAAAGAAGATCACTGTTGGGTCCAAACAATATCTGTACACGCCCAGCCAAACATGAGTGTACAGTTCTTTCCCATGACTTTAGAATCATAGTAGATGATGTGGTGCCAAAAAACAGGCAGACCCATGAGCTACTTTTCCAGGCTATCTCCCACCAGGTATCCCACCATCTCAAAAGAAGAATTGTACATAAGCAACAAAATTACTGTTGGCTGTCTAGTTGAATAAGATCAGACTGTGAAGATTGGCTGTGCCCAACCCACCGCAACTCCCCCCACACACAGACAGCATGGTAGTTCCATCAGCCTGATGTATACCAGATATAAAATTCACCTGTTGTGTTTTTATGTCGATGTTAGCTGATAGCAAGAGATGAGCAGCATATGGTTTGGTGGTTGTTTGTTCATTTATATAGATAATCATTGATAAAATAATGGTTAGAAAAGGGAATAGTTTTCACATTGTGTTCTCAGCATTGGCATCAAAGACAGGCAAATCCTGTGGGTATGAACTATATGCAGGGCTGGATGCAATGGTTCAGCGCTTTTGCTTTTATGTTTTGTATTAAAATACTTTTTTTATTTTCAGACCCATTGATGCCATTCCCAAAAATATATTCTCTTCCATGTTTTAATCTAGGTATAATTAATTTGGTAACTGAGACAGAAAGAAATTCTATACAGAAGGAACAAACAGAATAAGACTGAAGCTAATAGCAAGACGACATTGTGTATAATATACTTATCATTTTGTATTTACACTGAGGCTTGTTCCATTTCTTTGTTTCTCTGGGCAACAAAGTATAAATGTTCACAGATTGATCTCTTCAAATGTTAAGGAGACTGAGGAACCCAGATAGGATCCTGGATCACTTGGTGGAAGCAGATCAACTATTATTATCTTAAACTTCCAGGCATTGTGTGACACCAAATGTCACAAAACTGTGAAAACAAGCAAAACACACAACCAAACACTAATAAACAAAACAGCAGAATAAGATGCCACCTACAACTGTTAAATTATAGAATAACTATGACAACTATCCACACAAAAGGGATTAGAGTAACCCAGCTATCAATGCTGGCCATATAGCTCATTTCAGAAACATGTTACAGTTTGCTCAAATTTACTATTGACAAGAAACAGAGGGAGGGCATGAACAATTGCATCTAGTGAATCAGCTAAAAAATCACTGAAGAACCTCAATCAAAGTTACTCAATTGGCAGATTACGATCTGCAATCCAGTATTCAGAAACCATTTGCTGCTGATTACACATACTTTGAAGTGCAAGGTGCCACAAATATGAAAATACTTGCTGCATAAAAATGGACAGAAATACTGAAATGTTCCAATGCAAAAATAAACTTTTCAACTCAACTAATCCAACACTTGACTCAAAAGAACATGTTCCGAAGAAGAGTCATATTGGATTCGGAACAATAACCCTGTTTCTCTCTTGTTTGGGTTATGAAGTGCAACAGCATTACTTGTTTTATCTGGGTTTTATCTGGTAGTCCTTCTGTCAAGAAGAAAGATCTGCAAACTGCCGTCTTATACTCAGTCTAATAAAGACTTATTACTGGGTCAGACACTGAGAAAGCACTGAAGTCTTTGAATGTAAAACACTCCCTTCAGATACTGCCAGGCGTTCTAAATTTTTCTAGTTTCTTCCATTTTTATTCCACTAGCTGTTAAGTAACTTGAGATATCCTTAAGCCTTGAAAGGTGCAATATATCTTTTTTTTCTTGTCCCGCTCACAAAACTACTTTGACTTGTAATTGATTGGTTTGTCTTGCTCAATCATCGAGTGCTTCCATTGATGAGAAGAAGTCAGCAATGAATTATGATGATAATTGGTCAGCCAGAAGAAGTGTTTGTAAATTTCTGCGGAAAGATGAACAAGATTGCCCTCGCCTTCCTTTATCTTTGTGATATTTGTGAAGAATTATTTCTGCTGAAGATAATTTATATAGGTTTATATGTTTGTACAAACAAAATCCAAGATGTTTACAATAAACACCATTACAATGAGTCCGTTCAGCCCCTCACCTGTCCCACCATTCAGTGAGATCTGTGTCTTACTTCTATCCACTCACCTTGGTGAGGAAAAATCCATTGAGCTCAGGTTTAAAATGGTGAATTAAGTTCACAGCTGCTGCTTTTTGTGGGAGAAGTTTTCTCTTTTGGATGCACAGTGGTTAGCACTGCTGCCTCACAGTGCCAGGAATCCGGGTTTGAATCCTGACTTGGGTCACGGTCTATATGGAGTTTGCATGTTCTCTGCGTGGATTTTCTCGGGTTGGTCCAGTTTCCTCCCACAATCAAAAATGTGCGGGTTAGGTCAATTGGCCATGCTCAGTTGCCGTTAGTTTCAGGGGAGATAAGTTGGGTAAATAGATGAGGTTGTGGGGATAGGGCCTGTGTGGGATTGTTGTCAGTGCAGTCTCGATGGGTTGATTGGTCTCCTTCTATACTTGTAGGTATTCTATGATTCTAACTCAAATAACTGATAAATGATAAATAGCAGACTGAGTTTCCAAACAAGTGACACAAAGCAGTATGGAATGAAAAAGTAGTAACTGGAGGATGACATTAACAAATAAAACTAAACAGATCTTAATCCAATCATAAGTAAATAGTTAACTAACTTAGTGAAAATAATCTAACAAACTACAGAACCATAGAATTTACAGCACAGGGGGAGGCCGGTCACCTTATTGTGTCAATGCCAGCTCTTTGTTAGCGTGATCTAAAACTAACCCCACTGGTCCACTCTCTCCTTATTGCTCTGTACCTGACTTATTTAATTTTCTTTAAATGGAATGACCTCTGTTTTTGACCATGGCCTGAGGCAGAGTTATCCATGCTCAAACAAACCTCTGTACAAATAAACTTTTCACCTCATGCTCTTGGGTTGTGAACTGCAGCACAAACTATCACAAGCAATTGAACAGCAAGTAGTATTGAGCTGAGAAGGATATGATCAGGTTTGGGTGCCACTGGTGTGTTTACTTTGCTGACTGCAGCCCTTGGAACATTTTTAACTTTTTATCAATTTTTTTCTCTTATTTATATAACCAAGATCCTTTTAATTCTCATCACCTAATTTCAGCATTATATATCATAGGAACACCTGTGTTATAATCTTCCATATCATGCTGGTAAAATGTTCTTCTTTGCAGCAAAAGAAAAATAAATCTTGTGCGATTCTGTGTGCTTTCCAAATTGGTTTTGTCCTTCCATATCAAAATAAGAACATCCCAGTGTTCTGTCACAATTGTACTTGATTGTGTATGGAACAGCTATTACACCCCTGCCAACAGCCAGCAATAACAGATAAACTGACAGTGGCACTTGCCTTCTAAAAGAACTGTAATAACATTTTATCAAAGAGACTGCGACAATACTTACCATTCTGTAGAAATCATTGTTAGAAATAATAGCAGGTTAACTTTACATGGAGTTGCTGAACCTGAATAATTGCACAACCAGAAACAAACCAAACAACATACAGCCTTTTGATAAATTAATGGGAAATCAATTTGATTTTGAATTTTTTAACTAACCTTTCTAGTGGCAGCCATTTACCAGGCTGCATACACAACAGGAAAACCTGAACAGATCGGACTCAGCACTGATTCCATGCAGCACATCTAATTCATAGATTATTAACGTATGCAAGAAGCCTAATGTCATTTATCAGCAGCTACCAGGGATGCTGGAAGATCCCTTGACTTTATGTGAAATTGGGCAAATTTAGGCATGCCTGATATTGTCATGTGAAATTGATACTTTCTTCTCCATTTTTTGAACCTGGAAACAGCTATAACAAAGATCAATTCCTAATCTAAGAATTTAAAAATTCATGCATCCATGGAAAAATGATGGCCTTTATCAATTAATCCCAGTTGTCCAAAGTACATAAAGTAGCCTGGATACCTGTGACACTATGGGTTGATATAGGGCACGCATGCAGAGGCTGAACAATAAGCCTAGGAATATTCTTCCAGGGGAAGTTTCTGATTAACACCCACAAAAGCTTTTTTGGCACATCCCAATTGTCCCTCAAAAAAGAACTACATTGAAAAATGACTTGAAAAAAATCTTATCTAAGGATTCAAACCTTTCTGCCAACCTGGATCCCCAGGAATAGTCTGACCAATCATATTTCCACCAACCATAAACTGGATTATTTGAGGATTGGAGCACAGGAGCACAGAAATTTGGAGTCTCTGCACTTGGCACTTCCTGAACTTTATTGCTTATGTTTGAGACAAGGAGGTCTTTGCTTCCAATGGGCCAAAAAGGAAATTATATGAAAATATGTTCCTATTTCATTTCTGCCTATTCCTACAGAGTCTTGGTGAAGTTATGGAGAAACTTTTGTGGTGAACATTTCAGAATTGACCAGTACCCTGTTTACTTACATTACTCTATATTTTTCATTGACACCGAGCACTCCAAAAATCTCTTTGATTATTTTTGGTGTCATAGTTTTTATGTGTCTGTTCTCCCAGGTGATTATCTTCCAACTGGCAAAGTCTATGGATGTATCCAAATGAATTGTATTTCGAATGGCATTAATTGTTTATTTTAAAAGGATGAATATATATTGTAAGATAATGCACATAGCAATGTAGTGCAAACTATTTTGCTGTTTTATACAAATTCTACCATTCAGAAAATCTTTTGTCAACATTACTTTGTTCATTCCCTTCTGCCAATGCTTCCTTATTTGATTGTACTCCCATCTATATGACTTATTTTAGAAGTATAGAATATTAAATCTTTTTGTCTTAAAATGCATCAGTCATCATTCCACCAATTGAAGTAATTTGTCCTTTTGCAATTTGCCACTACTCATTATCTCTGCAGTCCCAGTGCTTTTACACTGTAAAGCCCATAGGAGTGTTGCAAAGAGATGGGAATTAAATTGAAATGTGGATATATTAGCCTCCTAATGTCTTGGTCCTAATGTCTTCTTTTTGGTGCAATTGAATTTCTAAGCCAATGGGTTCTAGCCTTACCTGAGATTTTTCAGACTCTTTATTTAGGGTATTCCCATCCATAATAAGGTCACCCACATTGGGAAGATTATGGCAAGGAAAAGACACTTCCAATGGAAGGAGAGCTGCCAATTAGAACATAGAAGCAAGGTATATCTGAAGATCAAGACCACATAATTGATTAATCAGTCTCAGCCATGTTTTAAAACTCCTCATTTTGCTCTGTGGCTATGGTGCTATTTTATGGAGAAAGACATCAACAAAGAACATTTGAAAGAAGGAGACTTCTACCCTTCACATTCAAGTGGGGTCAATAACAGAGGTATCTAGAAAGTGCTTCTCAACACTTTTGCTAAGAATTTATCCCAGTGAATTTTTAAAGCTAATGTAACTTTTAAAAAATTATTGAATAATAAATCCAAATATTTTCCAATACTATTATGGATTGGACTACTGTCGAGCAGACTTCGCATCTGTATGCACCCAAGTCAAATGAACTGGCTTAGATCAGTTGGATATATTGATGTTGTTCTGAGAGCTCTGCATGTGATGCATTGCAGTGTGTTGAAGAGAAGGCTATTTCCAGAATTTTTGGGAAGGGAAGGGAAGAGGATGCCACAAAGAAAAGCAATTCCCCAGGGTTCCCCCTCAACATGCATTTCCACTCATGCTGACTGTTGAAAATACTGCCAAAACTTTCTACCTTGCAGTCACTAGGATAAATGCAAGACAGCCAAATTTCAGACTCTTTGGGTCTGTGTGCCTAGCCTGGAAATCTAACTTGGTCTGGTACTGTCTTTTGGCATTTTTCATAGAATTGAATCCCTACAGTGCAGAAGGAGGCCATTCGGCTTATCGAGTCTGCACCAACAACAGTCCCACCCATGCCACACCCTCCACAACCCCATGCATTTGTTAGTCCCCCTGCCACTAAGGGGCAATTTCACATAGCCAATCCACCTAATCTGAATATCTTTGCACTGTGGGAGGAAACCAGAGCACCCAGAGGAAACCCACACAGGAACATAGGGAGAATGTGCAAACTCTGCACAAAAAATGATTTGAGGCTGGAATTGAACCTGGGTCCCTAGCACTATGAAACTGCAGTGCTAACCAGTATTCCACCATGCCACCCACATCTTTGATAGATCTCTTTCGATCATTCTAACTTGAATAACTAAGTCCACAAATTAAGGTTCAAATTTGAAAAGTAGGTTTTTAAACTTTTAATTTCTGAAAGCTAGAATTTAATTCAGTTGCTTTCTATCTGTTGGGAATATTAAATCATGAATTTGCTTCTTCTTCACGATCTAAATTGTTGGAAAGCAGCTGGTATTTTGCATTTTTTCAGTTTTTCTTTAGATAATTTAGAGTATTTGACAAGTAGACCTTCCTTTTTATGATTTCATACAATTTCCTCATTCTATGTATTGCAGCTTTGCTGATGTCTATCATCTTCACAGCAGCAGCTGTCTATCCTTTATGAGCATATCTTACACAATCCATTCATCCTGTGTTTGGAACTTAAAAATGAAAACCATACTTTCAGAACACTTCTGAATAACTATATCATAAAAACCGTAACATATTCAAAACCATCATGCCATTTAGTTACCACCATCACTTTTGTTAACAGCTTTGGCTGTCTTACATTAATCACATTATTCTCAGGCTCCCAGTGATAAGGCCCATTTGAATGTTCATCTTCCTCATATCACAGCAATTATTTAATCATTTCAATATATAAAGAGAGTTTGCACAGTTACGGATTAAATTCTTTAATATCGTTAAAATTAATTCAAACGTTAGCAAATCTAACACACAATGTTAATTATTGCTTTGCTGTTGTTTAGGATATTTTAGGCATGAAATAATTAAATGTATGATTTGCTTTGTACATTGATCTGGCAAATTAGTTGGTAAACATGATTTTGGGACACTTCAAGAGTGCTGAATAATGGAAATTGTAAAAAGTGATTTTGTGAAATATAATGCTGTAGATCCCACCTAGTTAAATCTAGAAAGTTTAACCACATTTCCACAGATTGAAGGTTCAGGGACCTTTTAGTATGCATGGGTTTTAATCAGTTGAAACAATCTTAACAATATAAAGCACCATTAAGTTTTTTAGTGCTTGTCCAGCAAGGACAAATCTAAGGCGTTGGCTTATGGGAATATCAGGGGTTGTGGAAAAAATGCCACCCAGCTCTATCTCTCCTTGTTCATAAAATCAGAGGGGGTGATTTTCCCATCTTGCCGAGCTAAAAAATTAGTATGTAGAGCTGGAAGAATAGCATGTCAGCTGATTTGCAGGATCCACGCATGTGTTCCTGATGAAAGCACATTCCCCAGCGCCGGATATCTAGCATAGTTGGGACCATGTGGGAAATCGGTAGGAACATCAGGTATTTTTAATCTTATTTTAATGTGATTATTAGGCCCAGTAGCATCTCCCACCCCGCCAGGGCAATTTTACTCCAGCAGGACTTAGAGTGGCTCCCCACTTTCGGAGAACTGGTGCCACAACTTCGCTGGAGGGCAAAGGGAGGGCAAACAGGGACTCCCCATGGATCGGACAGTGGAGAGGTGGTGTCCCTAGACAAGGACACCCTAGCAGTGCCAGTCTGTGTCCCCGGCACTACCCAAGGGGCAAAGTGCCCATGACCAGGAGGCACCTTGACACTGTTCACTAGGCATGGGGCTGTGCCAAAGGGGTGTGGCCCATTGGGAATGGGATTTAGGGCAAGTAGGGGGTCTCGCTGCCAGCCTGCATTGAGATCGATCAAGGCTGGAGGGAGCCCAGTGATCGGGCAGGTTGGGGAGTGGGGTGATCTGCTGGGGGTTCGGCCTGCCTCATGTGGGAGGGCGGTCTCTGGGGGGTCTGTCAGAGTGTGAGAGTGTCTTCCAGAAGCGTCTGCCTCCCATGGAATGGGGATTTGCTGGGGAGCTCTGCTTCCTGTATGGGAGGGGGGGATCTGTTGTGGGGATCATCTCTGAGTCTAAGACATGATCAGTAGGAGTGGGGTGGTCCCGCTGTCACTTTGCATTGGGATTGATTGGCCAGCGATCGGAGCAAGCTGGGGAGTGGAGTAGTCATAGAACATAGAACACTACAGCACAAACAGGCCCTTTGGCCCACAAGTTGTGCTGATCATATCTATACTTACCAGTCTGCCGGGGGTGTCTATCTTCCAAGGGGAGGAGATCATCAGTGCTGTGGGGGGGTGGCTGGGGATCAGGGCAGTCTGGAACAGTGGTTTGGAGTTGATCTGGGAATGCTGGTAGGACCGCAATCAGGAGGAGCAGCACTGCAGGGGTCCCGGGCTGGCCAGTGATCGAGCTGACAGTTTGGGGCCACTGTGCACGTACAGAGTTCCAGAGCTGTCAGACTCTGGCATGAATAGGCCCCGCTCATCGAGCTTTTAATGATGTTCATGATTATGACCTCTGATTACACAGAGTGTGGGAGATTCGAGTCTGAACTCCCACTGAAAAAACAATCACAATTTGCATCAGTTTTCCTGCAAATTCAGCATTTAGAGCATTCTTGGGAGTCAGCCCCATGGAATCAAAAGTGTACAAGGAGACTGTTTGGCCCATCGACCCTGCACTAACAACAATCCCATCCAGATTCCACCCCGTAACCCTATATATTTACCCTCCTAATCCCCTGACACCATGGCCAATCAACCTTACCTGCACATCTTTGGAATGATGGGAGGAAACTAGAGCACTGGAGAAAACTCATGCAGACATGGGGAGAATGTGCAATCTGTATACAGGCAGTCACTCAAGGCCGGAATTGAACATGGATTCCTGGCGCTTTGAGGCAGCAATGGTTAGATTGTGCCACCATGCTGCTCATCAAAGGTCTTCTCAAGTACTGCTAGTTAGTATATCAGCTTACTGGTTTTATTACAGATAATTAAATTTGTTCCAAATGTGCAATGACATTGGAAGTTTCTTGAAGCAGCTTCATTCCAAAATTATCCTCTTTGTCTATCTCTACAGCAGAATCAGTGACACTAGTTGGTCATGAGACAAATAACAAGGTACATTTGAGCCCTCACTAAGTGGTCAACAGCCACCAGAGGCTCTTGAAGAATGACATATTGAGCAGCTTAACTGCCCATTGCGTAGATGTCCCCAGATTGATTGTGCAACTATTTGGACATTGCTCCAAGCATCTTAAAAGGGTATAAGGGTGAGATGGGTGACATCCTGATCTGTGTGACCACCATACTGGCGCAGGGTACAAAATTGGGAATAAATAATTCATTAATAAATGTGAGTTCTCACAACCAACCATTAAGTTTTTGGGACACATGGTTCTTACACCAATCATCAGGCCTGATCCCCAAAAAGCCAAGTAAAGCAAAGCTTTTCCACCACCCTGCAATATTACAGAGCTTCAGTGCTTGGTGAGAATAGTGAAAACCGGTAGGGAAGTTCCTACCTAATCGAAAATAGTAAACAAATCACTGTGACAATTTCTTAGGCAAGACTAAACATGGTGCAGAGAACTTCAGCAAATCTCATTCCAAAAGGGAAGATGCTCATTTCACCAGGCACATTGGCCTTTGTGATCCTGAACTGTCCACAATAGTTGCTGAAGGTACATTAGTGCCTGGACTAGAAGCAGTAATGTTTCAAATCCAGAGATGGGAAATGCACACTGATGTAACTTGCATCTCGATCATTTACTGAAATGGGATAAAGATACACTGTATTTAACAACAAGACATTAGCGGCCCTGTGGGCCTGTGAGAAGTGTGCCAACTACCTCTTCAGCCTAAGGTTTACCATTGAAACAGGCGACAATCCTTTGGGCATCTTATTCAATGCTAAGGAATTAGGAAAGATACTACCCAGAGTCCAAACGTTTTGGTTGAGATTCATGAAAGTTGGTGTCTCAATAAATATTCCTAAGAAAAACAATATGAGACACATGGGCCCGATTTTACCATTGAGCTGCACCCATTTTTGGGCGCGAAAACTTGGTAAAGTCAGGCGTGAGGTGATTAGTGCGATCTGCGCCCATGTCCACGCTAATGTCCACTTTACCAAGGCCCAAAAATGACCGCAATCAGAACCATGCCCGAAACCATGCGTGTAAATTGTCTTAATAAGGTGGACGTCCAATCTTCAATCTTACCAGCATTTTCCCCTTTATCATCATGTTCATCCATCCAGACTCAGTGTGAAACAGAACATGCTTGGCATAAGTCTGTTTCGGGCACTCCAGCTTCTGAAGAGATAAATTCAGAGCTTTCCTCAGCTCTCTAATTCAGATCAGTGGGGGGGGGGGGGGGGGAGTAGATCATTCTCTGGGGGTGTGGGGCAAGAGGGAGGCCCCATCATTCTCTTGGTGGAAGAGGAGGAGAAGGCGGGTCAGATTTATCTCTGGTGGAGGTGGGGGAGAAGAGAGACCCGATCATTCTCAGTGGGGTGGGGGAGGGACGCCAGATGATTCTCTGATGGGAGGACAGAGGGAGAAGGGAGGCAGGCTAGATGGATCTCTGGTGGGGAGGTGGGGGCGAATGGGGAGGAGCAGGGGAGGTCATCAGCAGATGATCGGCAGGTGAGAAGTGGGGCAGGGGGTTGCGAATTATCTGGGTATGGGGGGAGTGAATGGGTAGATAAGGAGGACAGTTATGTTGTGGAGGGGCCAATATCAGTGGGAGGGCCATCACTCCTGGGCCCAGGGGTGATATGACAGGGGGAGCATTTTTCAAATTTTTTTCACTGTGTGTGCACAGTTGAAGGCTCCGATTGGAACTGCAGGATTTGGGGCACTTTAAGCCCCTCCCACAGTATGATTAGACCCACAAACTTTTTTCCAGGCTAAGTGCATATAGGGACACCTGAGAACAGGTTTCCAAGTTGGGTCTGAATCATGTCCAGATTCAGCATCAGAATCAAAATGGTAAAATCACCCCCAATATGCATACGTTAGGCCTGGTAGGAACAGATCTGAACTTAAGCACTTAAATGATATATTAGTTTGTAATAAGGATAAAGTTGAAGGTGTGTAAATGCAGTGAATGAAATTTTATGAATAAATGTTATAAATAAAGTCTACAATAGGCATTGCATTAAATACTACAGTACTTAATCTCTGTGTGAGTCCTGAGGTCTGCCCATAGTTGAAAGAGGACGAGTTGGCATGTTCAGTATAAGGGTAAAGGGTGAAGCTAGAGAAGCATAGGTCACCATGGGATGTGCAGGGTTGTGTGGATGGGTACAGGGGAATAGATTGACATGGGGAGGTGATATTGACTAGAGACTCTGTGAAGGCGAGGAGCATGAAAAGTGTGTTGTGGTGAGACAGTGTGAGGGTGAAGGCTGAAGAGCTGGGTTTTTTTGTTTGGCTTTTTAAAAAAGCTCTTGAACACAGTGCCATAGCACCAAGGCAGACCTTCTGCCTAGCTCATCTCTGCAGCCTCCACAATCATTCTGGAGGCCACAGACCAGGCTCCCAGACAACCCCCTTCCCCTCCCCCACCCTGGAATGAAAATCCAACCTTGTGGAACATTTTCTCAACTTTGTGTCCCCAAACTGGAATTGAAAATCCAGGCCTAGATCATTGACATAGATCAGAAGTGGTTGTTATCCCAAAACTGATGCCTGGGATCTAATCAATAAAACCTATCTATCTGAAACTATTCTATTAAATTGTATTTTCTCCTTCAATCTATTGCTGCTCCTCCTTTAAGCTGGTGTGACAGTATTTCATGTAAAACTTTATTGAAAGTTTCTCAAAGCGTGGATATAATATTGTAGAAATTGGCTGCTTGTTATACGTACCAGCTGATATTCAATTTATTTGAAATCAATACAACTCATTTGGACTCTAGTCGAAGGCGGGTATCTGAGTTATGTTATATTATCAGGGCTTTTCAGCATTTCACTAGGGATTCCACCTCTGAAAAGCATGAAGGATATGAATAGGGAGAACAACTCCTTCCTGAAACAATGTCAGCTGCCTCCTTCATAAAAGAAATTCACAGGTTTATTGCTAATGATCAATCCAATTGTTTATTTGTTGGTGCTGTATTTGGCTGAAGGCAAAATTCACCATTGATAAGAGGAGCTGTTGTCACTGTCCTGAAGTTTATCAGTTGCCTCATTATATTTTTGCATTGTGCAACATTTCATCCAAATGCCTTGATGTCCTGTCTCAATGATTTTGATTTGCTGTATTGTGTTAGCTCCTGTACCCTTTCGACTCATTAATTTTGAAACACCTCTGCTCTCTTGCACATTTTAGCTTCTTAATATTTTTTTGATGATCCTCAGTCAGTCCTGCCACTTGATGGCAAAAAAAATTAGCTTTTTTTTCACTCTGTGAACCATGTATACACTTCCACTTCATTAAACTGTCATCTGTTGTGTCTCATCCAGCCCACTATTTTCTACAGGTTATTGCTGCCATGATACATCATGCAATTTGTATACGTCAGATTTCTCACGATTGAGGCAGGAAATGTAAATCATTTCACATCAACTTTGATTGGCTGACTTCATTTATTCCAAGCAAAGGAAGGAATGGTGACTCAGCTCTGAACTATATTTCTAAGCTGTCTGAAATGTCTTTATGTCCAGCAATTGAAAAATAAGCCTTCAGACACACTTGAGCTATAATGCCAGTTTCCTTTCATTTGTAAGATTCATTTTATTGTTTATTAAAGTAGAAAATAGATTATTTTGTTACATTATAAACAAATAAAGGATTCATTTTTGTTACACTATAGAATAAATTTTCTCTGCTCTTGCAGATGGCAAGATACCATAATTGCTGTAAGAAAACTTATGACCAAAGAAGAACTCACAATGTGCCCTATATGTGGTCTTTCATTACATTTGTTTGTAATGAATGCTATTTACATATGATGTGAAAAATCTCAAAGAGTACTTCATGATTTTGTTCATTAAAAATGTCATAATGAACCTGCTGCTAGCAATAGCACTGCTCCACAAAACTGTTCATGCTTGAATATGATTCCCTAATAAATTTCTGTAGGCAAAGTATCGTGCAGGAAAATTAGCACAGCATCTGTTTAGAAATTATAAGAATGTGCTTTCGTATCAGCACAATGGAAAACATTAATTTTGGGTTTAGTTAAAGCTGAAGATTACAATGCATGATTGAGATTAATTAGCAGTTAGAAAAGAAACATCAGGATGATTGCCATTTGTTTTGATGTTCATGCAGGTGACATGGTAATAATGGACTCACAAGCCCACATCTGATGACTAGTGATATTGGTTAAAATATGTAGCAGCCAAACTATTGATTCCTTTATTCATAGGAGCCTTAAGCAGTCACTCACAGCTACAATTTTACGGTCACAATGGAATAATAAATGACAGCTTTAAAAAAAATCAAACTCACTTTTACATAGTTATCCTTACTGATGCTGTGATTGTGGTTTCTGCTCCTGGTAAACTGTGCTTTGCTACTTTGTTGATTTAAAATGCTGCTCGCATGAGTTAGTTCACTGCAAGTGGGCAGTGTACAGTTATTATCCCCGAGCACTGACCACACTAATCTCATCACATTACATAAACTGGATTTGCAGTCTT
The DNA here is from genome assembly GCA_024679065.1 of Sphyrna mokarran. Taxonomy (NCBI): domain Eukaryota; kingdom Metazoa; phylum Chordata; class Chondrichthyes; order Carcharhiniformes; family Carcharhinidae; genus Sphyrna; species Sphyrna mokarran. Next base: position 63,941,782 of record JAGIQG010000002.1, read on the forward strand.
GAAAGTCTGTCTTTTCTAATGTACATCTCCATCCTCAAGGCATCCCTTGTGTCCCTCATTGACAGCTCCTTGGAATTTGCATCTCCTCTATGTAATGGGTTTTGTTCTGCCAGCTAAATGTTTTTGGTTTTGAAAGTAAATTAATCAGGAATGTTGATCTGTCTTGCAGGCATGGTTGTACTCTTTCATTAATTTTGGTGCAATATACAACCCCAGTTCTTGAATTACTGCATCTTATTTTCGTTGATTCTGAAGGCTATGCAACCAAATTTAAAATGTAGACAAAATAATTTTCGTCAACATTACCCTGAAATTGTTGGTTAACAGAAGTATTTACTCTTCAGAGGTTTCAGAAAAGCAAAATTTGTATTAGTGTGCATTCTGCCAGTTGGGTGGTGGGCTTTCCTTAGTCAGACACATAAACCTTAAGCACTTTGTTCACCTGCAACACTGACTGAACCATTATGCAGCCATTCAGTGAGTGAGGGACAGATAAATTTCCCCCATTCAGGCTTTAAGAACATATAAGTGAGGTCTTCCCAACATATGCAGAATTAACTTCGAGGTACAAATGTTATCAGTCAATAATGACTGCTGCCTGGAAGTTTTTAAATCATCTTGGCTCTTGCTGTCTTAAGGCGGAGTTTGATATTAGTTTATGATCGTTTTCCCTGTTGGCACAATTAAGTTTTTATCATCTTTTACCAGTTGTTTTGTCATTTCTTTTATCCCCACCACCTTGTATGGGCTTTAAATATTTTTGGTTGGCAACCTACCTTCCAAGTGTGTGGGTTTGTCAAATTCATGTTAATATGGCCCAACCATCATTCTGACCATCAATACTCGCCTGAACATACAGTTACATTCTCTAGTTCTGTAAGAAGAGGATCTATGGTGGAGGGAGATGAAATGGATATGTGTTTACTGCTTAGGCAGCCATGCCACATTCACCCTTCTGAATTCACACGTGCTGCTTTACCTACAGTGGCATATTGGGGGAATCTATTTTAGGGTTATGACAATTTACTTTAGGTGGTGACAATTTACAAGGAAGGCAGTGCCACATGCATGGAATGTCTGGATGAGCAACTTTAAACCAGTTCCAGGATTGTCAACACAAATAATGCCTTTAATCTTTTATGACAAGGATTCTCTTTAAGTGATAGGAAGGGTTCTTAATCTCTTTGATACTAAATGATACACTGAGGCAGCAAGGCCATGGTTGAGCAGACTATCCAGACATTGAAGTACCAGCTTGGCTCAGTAGCAGCACTCTGTCTGCTGTTAAAGATCCAGTAACCCAATTTGATGTTGAGCAGGAGAGATTTCCTCGTCATAAAAGCAGAAAATGCTGGAACACCTCAGCAGCTCTGTCTCCACAAATCCCCACAGATGCTATGAGACCTACTCAGATTTTTCAACATTTTCTGTTCTTGTTTTAGATTTCAGCATCGACAATCGACAGCTTTTGTCTTTGAGGTTTCCCAATGTTCAAACAACAATTATCTCTAGCATAAAAAGCTGTAGAGGCTATGAGAGAGGTTTTCTAGCCGCTCTCACCCCACACGGCAGCGTAGTGGCACAGCGGTTAGCACTGGTACCTCACAGTGTCAGAGGCCGGGGTTCAATTTCAGCCTTGGATGATTACTTTGCTTTGACATATTATATTGTTCTGCTTTATTAAATACATAGAGAGGTGTGGAGTTTTACAATTAACTCATTATAGACTAAAGTTTATGCTAAGCTTTACTAATGTGTTAAAGCATTTACAATAAATCAGTTAGCCCTAGAATTAAAGTAATATTGACAAAATAGCGAGACTTACGTGTTGGTTAATTAAGTTCTGCACGTATTTCTTCATTATTTGAGTTGGGGTTCTTCTCTGAAGCAAGTCAGCCTCTTCTTTTGCTGTGGATGTTTTTCAATGGCTACAGAAACAGGTCATCTCAGTAGCCTTTTTTGGATCACACTGTCAAACATCCTCCTGATCTGTTGAGGTATAAGCATCTTGAAAGAAATAATTTGTCGTCATATTTCACACTTCCTGTATGGAGTTTGCACATTCTCCCCTTCTCCGTTGTGTTTTCCCCAGCTGGTCCGGTTTCCTTTCTCAGTCCAAAGACTAGATTTATTGGTTATACTAAATTGCCCCTTTGTATTCCAAGATGTGTAGGTTTGGCGGATTATGTTATGATTAGCAGGGTAAATACGTGAGGTTATAGGGTTAAGGGCTGGGTGGGATTGTGGTCAATGCAGGCTCAATGAGCTGAACGGGCTCATTCTGCACTGCAGCGTTCTAAGACTGGAAAATTCCACCCAACATCAACGGACCTTTGCATGGTCCTGTCCCACCTGTTACAATTCCTGTGGCAAGCGGGACAGGAACATGCCAACCTAAGTCAGTGAATGTATTCAAGACAAAATGTTTATTTAGATTTTAATAGCAACAAGGGGTCCAGAATGAAAGCAGGAACATAGCATCAAGATAGATAATCAGCTTTGATCATATTGAATGGTGGGGCTATCTCAAAGGGCCAAATGGCCTACTCCTGTTCTTAGCTTCTATGTTTCTGTTACTTGTCAGTTATAGCAAATTAATTGATTATTTATATTCTTGCTGTTTCTTGGATCTTGCTGTTCATGCATTGGCTGCTTCAATTGCTGAACTAACTGTGACCATGCCGCAAAATGATGAATATATAGTTATGAAGTTCTCTAGACATACGGGAAATGTGAAATATGACAACAAACTTCAAGATGTTGATATCTCAACAGATCAGGAGGAGGTTTGACAGTGTGATCCAGTAAAAGCTACTGTTTCTGCAGCCGTTGTAAAACATTGGCAGCAAAGGAAGAGGCTAACTTACTGCCAGAGGAGAACCCCAACTCAAATACTGAAGAAATACATGCAGAACTTAATTTACCGACACCTAAGTCTAGCTATTTTTGTCAATATTACTTTAACTTGAGGGCTAATTGATTTATTGTAAATGCTTTAATACATTAATAAAGCTTAGCATAAACTTTAGTCTATGGTGTGTCAATTGTAAAAATCCACAGCCTGTCTATATGCCTAATAAAGCAGTATGTACAATATGTCAAAGCAAATGGATGCTAGAAGTCTGAAATAAAAAAAGAAAATACCTGAAATACTCTATCGGTTATGGAATATTTTTGGAGTGAGAAACAGAGTTAATGGGCAGAATTCCCATATCCTGTTGGAGGCGGTTTAGTAGCGGGCAGACAGAAACAGAGAATCCAGCAGGACCCCAAACGTCAGAAGCTGATATCTCAACAGATCAGGAGGAGATTTGACAGTGTGATCCAGTAAAATGTCAGAAGATCATCACTGTACAAACCCGCTGTGATTCTCCCAATTGCAAGTTAAAGTGGATTGGTTCTACCTCTGCCTGTTGTTAGGAATGTCATTTGCATTTATTTGCATCTCATGAATATTCAGTGAAATAGCTGGCCAAAGGCATCTTGTCAGTCCTTCTGATCTTCCATCTTGCCAGGGTGAAAATACTTCAAAAGAGTGGCATGCACAAGGTGGATCTCAGTTTGCAAAACACTTCCAAAGTGAGTGCAATGACTTCCATACCTGACTGTGCACTGCGCCACTCCTACTCCACTGAACACTACGCTGCTGGGGCAAATCAGTTCATACCCTTCAGCTCACGCTGAGCTGCTCTTTATGGACAGCACCAAGCTGTTGGATTCGTGGACCCTCCCGTTTCACTGATCCAGATCAATATTGAGTCCTAAGTTGGAGAGTGGATGGGTCTTCAGCTCCAAATGCCACATGCTATTGTCTGTCTGGACAGGACTGGGCTGCAGGTCCTCATGCAGCCTTGACTCTAATGGACCCAAGTTCAATCAAGTGAGGTGGCAGGGTGGAGAGATTGAGAGGGAATGAAGACAAGGTGGGGAGGGAGCAATGTGGAGGGAGGGTAATGCAAGGGCAGAAGGAAAAGCGAAGCACACTATAATCAAATAGCCATGAAATTCCTGCAACATTGGGTGAATTAGTCAGATGGAAAAATCCATAGGCTTCTGTCAACTCCTTTAAAACATTAACCTGCAAGCTGAGAGCCATTGCCTGAAATGATAAGATCTGGAGTGCTATGTGTGACAAAAAATAATTTTAGTAATTTATTGATAGTCTTCCAGGTGGGACCATAAAGACAACAATATGGAATGTCTTCCTTTTCAGCTCAGAAAGAATCTTTCTAGGATATTCCCAAGGTCTGTACAGAAATGAGAATATGGGTTCCCTTTTCTTCTGACAATGCATTGCACCAGTGATGTAGCTCAAAATTATTTTCTCAAATAATTTTGAGATCCCTAACCATCAAATGGAACTTCTTGTTCCAACACAGCACTTTGTAAGCTTGGACATTCTTGATGTATTCTCTGAGGATCTCAAGACTGAGGATTCTACAGGCCCAATTTTACCATTGCGTTGCACCCATTTTCAGGCAAAAATTTGGTAAAGTCCGGTTTGAGGCAAATGGCATGATCCACGCCTATATCCATGCCGATTCCCCTTTTACTAAGGCCTGAAAATGGCTGCTTCAAATGGACACAACAGCAATTTAGATGCATTTGTGTGCATTTAAATTGAATTAGTGGACTGGACGCCCAATCTTACCAGCATTTCCCCCTTTACCATCGCATTCACCTGCCCAGATTTGGCATGAAACAGATATGCTGGACAAAGGTCTGTTTTGGATGCTCCAGCTTCTGAAGAGTAAAGTTCAGAGATTCCAATGGTTCTCTAATTCAAATCAGTGATGGGGGGTGGAGGAAAGCAGGGAGTCACGATCGATTTGGGTAGCTGGGGGGAATGTGTGGATTAGGGGAAGAGTTATGTTGTGGGGATGGGACCATCACTAAAGCAGCCTGGGATCAATGTAGCAGGGTAGGATTTTTCAATCTTTTTTACCACCCACGAGCAGTTGAAGGCTCCGATCTGAGCAGCAGTGTTTCGGACACGATAAGCCCCACCCACAGGCTGGTGCAGTGTGATTCAGATTTGTGACTTTTTTTTCAGGCTGAGTGCATATGGGGGTGCCAGAGAAAAGGGTTTCAAGTCGGATTTGAATCACGCCCAGATTCAGCACTTAGAATCAAAATGGTAAAATAGGCCCCACTATGTTTTACTTATGGTACCTCCACACAACACCTGGCTCAGGAAAATTAGCCCTTAATGATACAGGCATAGGGGACAGAGTTCAGTTACCAAGCAAATCATTTTAAACACATTGGAATTGCATGAGAAACAGAAGTACTTATCCTGGGGCATCAGTGCTTGGATCTCTGCATATGCTCACTCTTGATCATTGGAACAGATTTCCCTAAAGTCACAGAACAGCTACTGTAATTAAAATGTATCACTGTGATTAAGGGTAGCAGATATAGATTCAGTGAGTTTGACTTCTGCTGTCTCTGTTGAAGCATTATTAGCCAGTTTAATTGACGTATTGGAGATTTGGCGATAGTTTTTCATCATTAGCTCTGATTTCATGCCAGGGCAGGAACAGTGCAAAGAATACACTGGCAATATTAACTAATGCTGACCTGCTAAAATATGTGTAGTTAAGATTTAATCATCAAATTGAGCTCCTTGGGACTCACCACTTATGCATGGCTAATCCATTAATTGTGGTGATATCACTCATTATTCAACAAAGTCTTCCCAGGACCAAAGACAAATCTTAAAGACATCTGTTCGCTAGGTGAAACAAAAAATATCGTATTTTAAAATCAAAACTCACTCCAGCAAAGTTTCACAATGATCGCTGGTTACAGGGATAGAGGGAAAGGTAGACATTGAGACCAAAACACCTCAAGCATAGGGTCAAGATGTGGGAGATGGAGACTTTGTCAATTTTAATTAGCCTCAATGAGCCTCATTGCGATATTGTAGCTCCATCTCCTGTCTGGTAGCCAGCTAAGTGAAAAGCCTGGCCAGTGAGCAGAAGTAGCAGGGCATGATTACTGTAGTGGAGGAAGCAGTAGGTGGACAGTCTTGGGAATGGTCCTCAGCATCGGAAGGGGTGGCAGGCAGGGGCACGTGATTGAGGCTGGGATCAATATTGGCATTAGGAAGTGGGTAACCAATGGAAAAGTGTTTATCCAATTTCTCTGTGGGAGCCCAATTTGAATAAGTTCACTTCATGGTGGGACATCCTGAGGCCTCACAACGTAACAGTATCTGTGGATGTCTGTACAGTGGGTTGGGATTGCATCCCAAGCATTTTACATTTTATTTCCCCATCTCATTTTGCTTTCACCTCTGTGATGTCACTGCTTCCACCCTCAATGTATCTTCCCATCCAGCCACATGATGTCATGCATCCTCAATCAATACTGTTTTTTAAAAACAAAGACAGTCATGTAGTCATCATGATGCACAGGTAAGGAAAGTCCCTGGTGCGAGTGAGATGCCCAGGCAATGCCCTGGCATCGACAAACTGGTAATGTCAGGGTGTCAGTGACAGACGCAGGTCCTCTGCGGAGCCCCATTAGGAGTGAGGTCCCATTATGTGTGGGTGAAGGGAGGGGGGTGGCAATGCTCTGATCCCCACCTACAACTGTGAATAGAGGCTTGGCTGAGTACCAAATTCTCCAATATCACTAGCTGCAATAGTAAAGCAAATGTGACCAGAGGATTCTGGCCCTTGGTTGGGAATCCTCAATGCCTTTGCAGGGGTGGAGGTGAGGGGGTGGTGCACATTGTGCTGCCAATGCCAATGCTTGTGGGAAAGTCCCCCATGTCCATTGTGGGTTGGGTTGGGGATGCAGGAGGTTCATTTCTTGTGCAGATCAGATTGTGCTGATCTCTGTGGAATCAGTCTTGCCAGTTCCATGAGGTCCCACACTGCCAGACTGATGGCACAAACCATGGCCCCAGATTCTCTATGCACTGAGTGTCAGAGAATGTGGAGTGAAAACGTAGCAGTGAAGCCATAGTTTTATGCTGACTTTCAATCTGGAACTGACATTCTGACAAACCTTGGGAAGATTTCACCTCTGTGTCATATCCAAATGTTTCTTGCAATGGTCCCTTTAAAATGTAGCTGTTACTCACAGCCAGTATTTTGGAAGCGTGATCCCTTTAAAGTTTTTTATTCTTCCGTATTCATCACAGAAGGAAAAAATCTGTGTAGCTGTTCCAGGGCTGCATACCTGCGCAGCTTAAAGGAAACATTACTGTGGTGGGAGGAAGGTGATGGGTCAAAATAATTTACAAACAAGGAGAATTGAAAATAAAGTATCCCTTTAGCACTTCAGATGAAACTCTGACCCAAACTGTTCCAGAAAATAGTCCAATAATTGTAAGTTATAAACCTATAACTAAACCAATCCATTCCACACAGTGGAATTTTAAAAAGATAGTGATGAGGTGGTGCTGCACTGACAGAGGTGTCACCTTTTTGGATGACACATTAAACTAAGGCCTTGTTGACAATTTATCTTATCCATCTGTGAGATGAATGTCTGAAAGTTATTAAACTATCCTCTTAAAGTAATAAATAGGATATTTGGCCTTTGCTTGCAGTTGGAAATCAAATATCCACTCTGTAATTCATAATGAAAAGTGAGATCTTATCAAAGTCAAATACTTTTTGTTAAAAGATTTTTTGCTGACATTTGCTTTTGTATCTTAATTCCCAGTTAATTAGACAATCGTCACAATAGGCTGCTTGCATCCACTGATGGATTGCTAGGCTAGTATTTGTCACTTCATTTAAATAAGGCAGTTTCACCATCTGTATCTCTTTTTAAAAAGTTATGGAAAAGAATTAAGTGAGCTTTGATCTACTTGAGGGAATATTTTATATAAGCTTGAATCTGAGGAGGAAGAAGAATGAAAAAATGCTGCAATATTTATAGGGGCCGATATCGATCATGAGCACATCTGCCCAGACGTGTTTAGGATCCTGCTGTGTGGCCTTTGTAAACAACCAGGGATGAAGGAGACATCATCCAGATGGATCTTCAACAGTTTTGGAATCAGTAAAAACTGTCATTGAAATTACAGATTGCAGAGCAAGATATTGGGTGCTACTCCAAAGATTAATCATCCTACTTACAATTTGTGAAGAAATATTTTTGAGACGGGAATTTCTAGAAATCAGGAAAATGGAATGGGTTTACTGATGTTCCAGAGGAAGAGAGATAGCAGAGATGACCAAGCACTGTTCACACAGACAGGTTGTTTAAAATGAAAAGGAGGAAGTAGTGCTGCTGTTAATATGCTCTGCAAATCGTATCAGAGATCCCATTAGATCAGAGACTGTAACTTGCCTACTATTACCTTATTCTAAGTAGCGGGACTGAGCCTGCTGGGATCAACACATGTAGGAGAGTAAATTTAGCAGCAGTATCTTTTACCTAAACTTCACATAATTCACAATCTTAAAAAGCTAGACCTCTAAATTTTCCTCGGTTTCTGTCTTTCGTAATGTCATGTACCCTTGAATATTATAGTCCCAGTTTTTGTTATCCTACGGCCAAATCTTTGTACTGGCGTCAGATGATACATGTTTACTTCTATTTGGACTGTCAGTTCATCCACTTTGTTATGAGTGCTATGTGCATTCAGATATAGAGATTTAATGCTCTCATTTTATGATTTTCACAATCTCTGGTCTTAACTGCCTTATCCAACACCCTAATTCTTAAGTTTGTTTGTTCTAGAAATGCTCTAGCTTCTCTTATTGCTTCCTTTTCTCTCTTGATTTGTCTTCTCACTTTAGTTGAATGCATCTTCCAACTGGGTTGCTTGCTCCCACTATTTAATTTAAAGCCCTTTGTACTGTCTTTGTTGTATGACTCGCCAGAACATTCATCCCAGCATGGTCAAGTAAGAATTATCCCAACAGTATAGCTCCTACTTTTCCCAGTACTGGTATCCGTGCCTCATGAATCAAAACCCATTTTCGTAGAATTCCTGCAGTTCAGAAGGAGGTCATTCGGCCCATCGAGCCTGTACCTACAACAATTCCACTCAGGCCCTATCCCCATAGACCCCGTTAATCCCCCCTGATACTATGGGACAATTTAGCATGGCCAGTCAACCTAACCCACGCATCTTTGGACTGTGGGAGGAAACTGGAGCATCTGGAGGAAACCCATGCAGACATGGGGAGAACATGCAGACTCCACACAGACAGTGATCCGAGGCCAGAGTCGAATCCGGGTCCCTGGAACTGTGAGGCAGCAGTGCTAATGACTGTGCCATCATGCAGACCCACACCAATTTCTCTCATGCCAATCACTGAGCCACACATTTAACTCTCTAATCATGTTCACTCTACCGTAATTAGCTTGTGGGCTCAAGCAATTATTCAGATATTGCTACCTTTGTGCTCCTGCTTTTTAGTTTACCTTTTAATGGTCACTTACGGGCTTCAAATAGCCCCTGATGGGAAGACCATCCTTGACCATTGCCAGCCTGGACTCAAAGGGCTGAGTCAGCAAGAGACAAGCTATCCACCACAAGCCTCCATACCCCATTAGATAGTATTCCTCAATTCCTAGTCCATTCCTGGTAGGGAACGAAATTCCATCCAATGTTCCCCTGTATATATGAAAATTACTGAGAATTCACTTTCTGTGTCAAAATTCAACGAAACAATCAGCATTATCATTACAAATACATTCACGTATAGATAGGGCAGCACGATGACACAGTGGTTAGCACGTCTGCCTTAAAGCTCCAGGGATCTGGGTTCCATTCCCAGCTTGTCTATGTAGAGATAGCACATTCTCCTCGTGACTGTGTGTGATTCTCCCAGGTGCTCTGGTTTCCTCCAACAGTCCAAGAGTATACAGATTAGGTGGATTGACCATGTCAAATGTCTGCGATTTCATGGATAGGATGGGGGGGAGAACCTAAGTAAGATCCTGTCTTTGAGAGTCAGTGTAGACTCAATGGGCTGAATGGCCCATTGAGGAGGAGATCACTGAATTTACTTACAAACACGATCAAGAGATGGCTGTATCTGAAACCACATCCCAGTCCTATCATCATTTTTAACAGCCTCTGAGGAACATAACATTTTTCAAACATAAAATTTGTAAATAAAAACTTCAAAGTTTTTGAAACCTTTATTTTGATCTTCCGACGCTTAACTGTTTATTTATTCATGAAGTGATCCAAGTGTCCGCTGTGGATTGTGTACTATTGACTATTTGCTATTTTTTTACAACTGCCTCTCAGGTCCCCCATGAGTATGATAATGTTTGCTGACATCCTCTAGTACTGACTTGAATTAGATAATTGCAGGAAAACCATTTCTCAGCAAAAATGCAATAGTCTCAGCATGCTGCAATGAAAAACAGCCAGCTTTGTGACATAAAAAGTAAGGGTGAGATTTTATGGCCTTGCTCGACCTGAAACTGGAAAATCCCACCCAAGGTCAACAGATCTTCTCATTGTCTATCCTTCGCCTGCGTCAATTCCCATGGTGGGCAGGGTGGTAGAATTCCGGTGTTAGTGTCACTCTAGACATACTGATAGACATAACTACAACAAATATAGTCTTTACATTCATCTTAATTATAGAAACAAACTAGACATCAATTAAACACAATTTTTTAAAGATTGAGTGGGCAATTTTACAAGCAAGTTTTAAGTAAAGGAAATCGGTTTTTATATTTTAGTCTAAGTATGGACATCAGAGACTTAAGGAAATGGATCGTAAAATTGATACAAAAAAAGTTGTTCTTAATCGTACTTTCAGGTAAAAACCAATATGAAAAATTCAATTAAATCCAAGTAATTACAATCGTGCCTATTTACTCAGTTATGTAATTTGCATACAAAGAAGTACATAATGTAATCTGTACAGGATGCAAAATGATTCAGGAGAGTAACAAAATGTGATACGAACTTATATTATTATAAATCATGGCATGGTAGTTTTAAGAAATGATCACATGATCTGATGGTAATGTCCTTAGGGTGTTGTACAGGTTTGTCCTCTGTGCAGGCAGCAGCTTCTTCAATAAATTTTTCATTCTTAATTTGAATCTTTTCTTTTCTTTAAAACCCACATCCATAACATAGTTAGGCCATTACAAAAGGAAAATTTATGATACGTATGTTTCATTGAGAATGTCAATAAAAGATCCTTAGTAGAAGTGAAAAACTTTGTGGGTCCTCACGTGTCAAATATTAGAAAGCTGGGTAATAGCAACAGCAGGATGAATGACTAAAGTGCCAGTAAAGCAGAACCAAGTAAGAAAAAGAAGAAGCTCTTTGAGTGGTTTTAAAAGAGGGTTTTATTTTTCCAATCAGAGAAAGGTGAGATTCCAGACAGTGTCTGGCACAGATGACTTGCTGTACAGTTGGGGTTGTTTAAAAAATTACATGAAGTCTGCAAGATAAAAAGGGGATTACTGGGAAGGCACCCGGAGTGTGAAGTTGTACGAATGAAGTAGTTACATGATGAGAAAACTGGTCAAGTATTGGCACAAAATAAGGAAAGCTAATCAAGCTATTCCAAAATACCAGACACCTGTAAGACTGATTCCGCATAACATAAGACATGAATAAGACAGAGAAGATCAAGTTATGCCTGACCTCCATAAGACTTGATAAGGCTGATTCCACGTAACTTAGGGCTGGAGGACTGAGGCGAAATAAGGTCAGAAATGACAAAGTCATTGGCCTTCTTCGTTCTATCAACAAGTTAAGATAAAGGTATGAATGGTGAGACAGAGTTTTAGGAGATCAGCAGATTGTACCATTTTTTATGACATTACTTATGATACCACTATTTGATCAACTTCCTGAATAAGCTTGGGTTATGCAAACTGGTAATGATTATGTATAAATACTGAATTGTTCCTTTATGCAAGGGTGGACTTGAGGAAGAATCAGCAAGTCATAACGACAGCTCTCTGAACTCAAGTTTTTGCCAATACTGCATGTAGTCTTTCGTAAGTAAAGACAAGTTATTTTGTTGGGACGGACATTGTTGAGTCTTTCTACCATAGTCAAGAAGCAGGAAAATTTTTACTTCAACATTTGGCGCTGCAAGTGCCAAAGCTCTCCAATCTCTCCCATTCCATTTAACAGAAACAGCTGAATGGATTCTATGTCAAAACCAAACAGGGATCGGGGGAGATATGATAAGATGGAAGTTTGCTGGCTATGAAATGACTAGGTTTTCAGCTTGGTACCAGCCTGCTTATAATCTTGCCAAGCTTCCACTCTCCCTCATTATCCTCTCGAATGATATGCGAAATTCCCTACATTTTAGTAAATAGGGAAAGGAAAGTGATAGGGCAAAATAAATGCAACCTTATAGCTGAGTGGCAAGGGCCAATAGCAAATCTTGATTAGTCCAAGGTACGGAAAATAACCTCCAATAGCTCATGGGCACATACTTCCCCAACACCCTGGATGACATTGGCTGATGATTTTATGGCCTATTATGGAACAAATGGCAAACGTAACAGCGGCAGAAGGCATGACAACTGGACATGCTCTGGCCGAGGCCTCAGCTGAGCTGTTGACTGCCCGGACTGTGGCATTACAAAATTGACTTGCTCTGGATTATCTGTTAGCCTTATAGGGAGGAACGTGTGCCATTGTAGGTCAGGAACTCTGTTCTTATATCCTAGATGCATCTGAAAATATCACCAACCTGGCTGACCATATCAAGGGACAGGCTGCTCAAATTCAAAAAAATTGGTTGTGAATTTCACAGTGACTCACTGGGTTGGTTGGGATGATTGGGTCACAGATTATTTGATTGGATCTTTAAGGCTTTCATGCTACTACTACTATTGCTACTGGGGATAGGATTGCTTGGTTGCTTGTGTAAATGTATTTTTAATCGGGTCATGGATATACTTATTTAACTAATTGTCATGATATGACAAAAGGAGGGAATGTGAAGTTGTATGAATAAATAATGGCATGATGGGAAAATTGATCAAGTATTTGGTATAAAATAAGGAAAACTGACTCCGTATAACTTAAGACACAAATAAGACCAGAGAAGGTTAAGCTGTACTGAACCTCTGTAAGACCTGGTAAGGCTGACTCCACATGACCTAGAGTATGACAAGATAAGGTCAGGGATGAAGGAGTCATCGAACTTTCTCTGTTCTATCAAAGGACAAGATAAAGATGACTGATGAGACAAAGAATTCTAGGAGGTCAGCAGGTTGTACCATGATGTATGACGTTGTTTATGATGTTATTACTGATCAAATTCCTCAATAAGCTTTGGTCACCCAAACTTATAATGGTTATGTATAAATACTGAACTGATTCTTTATGTTAGTGCAGACTTGAAGAAAAATTAACAAGTCATAACGACAGCTCTCTGAACTCAAGTTTTTGCCAATACTGCACGCAGTCTTTCGTAAATAAAGACAAGTTATTTTGTTGGGATGGACTTTGTTGAGTCTTTCTACCACAGTCAAGAAGCAGGAAAATTTCCACTTCAACAAGAGGAAACACACATAGACTCGGGGAGAATGTGCTATCTGCACAGATAGTGACCTGAGCCAAGAATGGGACCCAGGTCCCTGGAGCTATGAGACAGGCTTGCTAACCACTGTGTCACTGTGCCACTCCTATTTATACGTGAATATATATGTGATGATAATGCTGCGCAGTCTTGAGTTGGCAATGTCTACTAGACATTGTCTACTGGGTCAATTAAGATCCATGGGCTTTTTCAATAAAGAAATGAATCTTGGAGTTCTTAAGAGAATCTTATCAATGCTTCGGACAATTGAATGGAATAGCAAACAAGTTGCTTGTGCTAGCTTTTCTCTGTACAATAGAAAGTAAAAACTTCAATTTACTCGAGAGCTTGGTCCATCCAGCAAAGCCAGGAACCTAAACTTACGGTAACTTGACAAAGATCTATGACGAGTATTACTTTCAGAGTAACTGATCATCATGAAATGATTCAGGTTTCACTGAAGGAATACAGTGGAAGGTGAAAGCATTCCTCAGTTTGTAGCAACCTTTAAAAGGTTGGCACAATATTGTGAGTTTGGTGAGTCATTAGAAAATATCCTTCGGGATTTGGTAAATTGGAACAGATTGTTAGTGATAATGGCTCACAGTTTAGCTCACAAGAGTGTGAAGATTTTCTCAAAGTAAATGGTACTCAGCATATAAAATCTACAACTTTGATTTTGATTTGATTTGATTTATTATTGTCACATGTACTAATGTAGTGAAAAGTGTTGTTTCTTGCACACTATACAAACAAAACATAGTGTTCATAGAGAAGGAAACGAGAGAGTGCAGAATGTAATGTTATAGTCATACTAGGATGTAGAGAAAGATCAATTTAATGCAAGATAATTCCATTCAAAAGTCTGATAGCAGCAGGGAAGAAGCTGTTTTTAAGTCGATTAGTACATGACCTTTGACTTTTGTATCTTTTTCCCGCAGGGAGAAGGTGGAAGAGAGAATGTCTGGGGTGCATGGAGTCCTTAATTATTCTGGCTGCTTTGCTGAGGCAGCAGGAAGTCTTGACAGAGTCAATGGATGGGAGGCTGGTTCGTGTGGTGGATTGGGCTACATCCATGACCTTTTGTAGTTTCTTGCAATCTTGGGTAGAGCAGGAGCATATAAGCTGTGATACAACTCATCACCTATCAACCAATGGATTCGCTGAAAGCTTTGTACAATCATTGAAACATTCTTTAAGCGCAACAAGAGAACAAGCTTGTTACATCATGTGAATAGCTTTTTGACATCTTATAGGAACACTGCTTATGCGAATACTGAAAGTTCACCTGCATTACTACTCTTAAAGAGAAAGTTGAGAGTTGGATTTCATTGATTATTACTCCCAGAAACTTCAGAGATAGTAGATTTTCAACAACATTCTCTAGTTGCCCAGTGAGAAGTGAGGGCAAAAAACATTTATTTCAACAAGAAGATTGAGCATGTTGTTTTGCCAGGAGTGAGAAATGAGTACTATTGCTATTGTTTTAGCACAAAAATAGTTTCTTACATGGTTTAAATTGAAGATGAATTAGTTTGATGACACCATGCTGACCAATTAATGTCATCTAAAAATGATTTCTCAGAATCATCTCCAGAAGCACCAACTTCTTTAGTCTCTGCTGTTGTGAATATTACTATGGAAGACTTAGTTGAATCTGAATTGTCTGGTGATTGTGCCTATGCCACTATACAATATGAGAAGATGTAAAATTAGTTCCAAGAGAAAAAGTGTCAACTGAAGCTCCAAATCATACTTCTAGTCACATTCCAGAACATTGTGTACTGTCAAAGAGGATTAGCCATCCTCCTGATTGACTTCCTCATTGACAATGTGCCCAATTTTACCATTTTCATTCTAATGCATAATGCAGATCCGACTTAGAAATCAGCTTTTATGCGCCCCCATACACAGACAGCCATTTCCAGTCCTATTTGCACTGTGGGCAGAGTTTAGCGCAGCTGGAATGATCCGAGCTCTGAACTGTGCAGTTAGAAAAAAATTTGAAAAAGTGCATCTGTGTCAGATCGCTCCCAGGCCGCAAAAAGTGGAGAAAGCGGCCTGGGAATGAAAAGCGGGAGCAATGGCCCCCACACATCACTGTTCCCCCTTATCAACCTTCCCACTATCCACACGTATCACTGTTCCCTTATCAAACCCCCACTACTCACACAAATTACTGTCCCTCTTATCCATTACCCCACTACCCACACACATCACTGTCCTGCTTATCCACCCCTCATAACCACACACATCGTTATCCCTCTTATCAACCTCCTACTACGCACACACATCACTGTCCCGCTTATCCACCATCCCACTAACACACACATATCATTGTCCCTCTTTTCAACCCCCCCACTACCCAGACTAGCCAACCCTACCTCTCCATTCTCCCCCTCTGCCACTGATCACTTGCAAAGTGGACCCATCCCCCCACCCTCCATCAGAGATCCAACTACCTCCCCACCAGAGATCTATCTATCCTGCTTCCCGAGATATATCTTACCCATCTCCCTCCTCCCCTCCCAGACAATGATTTGCCTCACTCCCTCCCCTCCACAAAGAATGGTCTGGCCTCACTCACACCCACCCCCAGATATGGCCTCACTCCCCCCTATCCAAGAATGGTCTGGTCTCACTCCCCCTACTCTCTAGAGGAACATCTGACCCGCCTCCTTCCCCCACCACCAGACAACAATCAACTTTTCCCCCCAACCCCAGCCAGAGGTACAGCTGACCCACGTCCTCCTTAGAACATAGATCATTACAGCGCAGTATAGGCCCTTTGGCCCTCGATGTTGCGCCGACCACTGGAACCAATTTTATGATCCTCTAACCTAAACTATTCCAATGCTATCCATATGCCTATCCACTGGCCATTTGAATGCCCTTAAACTTGGTGAGAGCACTACTGCTGCAGGCAGGAATTCCATGCCCTTATTACCCTCCAGCCAGACAATGATCTGACCTCACTCCCCTCCTGCCCCCTCCCATAACAGAATGATCAGGCCCGTCTCCCTCCTCCTCCCCACCACCGATCTGAGTCAGAGAGCTGTTGGAACTCTAAACTCGTTTCTTCAGAAGCTGAAATACCCAATTCAGACTTTTATTCAGCTGGTCCAGTACGGCGGAATCCCGGATTAGCAAATGCGGTGGTAAAGGGGGAAATACTGTTAAAGTTGGGCAGGCAGTTCATTAATTCAATTGAAATGTATGCACTTGCATGATGCAATGGTAAAATCAGGCCCTGTATATAATGGTTAATGGTTCATAGTATTGTATCTAGATTATTATTGATCCTACATATATCATTTATTTCCCATCTCGAGCAGCTCTTGAGAAGTTGATGGTGAGTCACTTTCTTGAATTGTTTCAGTTTCAGAGGTGTAAAAACTTTTATGGTGTTGTTAGGGAGCGAGTTCCATAATTTTGATCCAGCAACAGTGAAAGAACAGTAATATCATTCCAAGTCAGGATGGTGCGTGGATAAGAGGAGAATCTGCAGTTGGTGATGTTCCCACTGTCCTTATCTTTCTAGGTGGTAGTGGTCGGGGTTTGAAAGGTGCTGCAGAGAGAACATTGAGAAGTTGGTGTAGTGCATCTTATATACAGCGCACACTGATGCCACTACTTTTGGAGTGGTTGGAGTCAATATTTAAGTTGAACAATCGGTGCTCAATGGGTGTCAGCCTAGCAAATTGCCTTAAGCTGGAGATGTCTTCCTTCTTTCTCCATCATGGTTTTTGACCCACTGTTGTTGACAGGGTTTTCAACAATGTCCAAGCCATCTCCAGAGCCACTGCCCTCATCCCCTGCCCTTTTTTCCAGAACCAGTATAGAGTCCTCCTTGTCCTCACTTTTCACCCCACCAAACTCTGCATTCATCCTCTTCCATTTCTGCCAACTCCAGCATGATGCCACCACTCAACACATCTTCCTCCCCATTCCCCCTGTCAACATTCTGCAGGGACCGTTCTCTTTGAGATACCCTGTTCCTTTCTTCCAATATATCCAACAACTCACCCTCTAATAACATACTTCTCATGCAATCATACAAGATGAAATACCTGCCCCTTTGTCTCCTCCCTGCTCACCATCCCAGGTCCGAAAGACTTCGTTCAGGGGAAGCAGCACTTGACATGCATCTCCTTCAGTCTGTTGCCCCTATTGCAGTCAACTCTGCATCAAAGAGACCAAACGCAAACTGAGTGAGCTTTTTGCTGAAGATCTTTGATCCATCCGCAAACAGGGTCAGACCTTCTTGTCGTTTGCCACTTTAACATACCACATTGCTCTCCCTTCCACATGTCCATCCTTGGCCTTTTGTAATATTCTAGCGAACCCTAATGCAAACTGGAGGAACAGAACTTCATCTTCTGATTGGGCACCTTCATAGTATAAATCGTTTCTGATTTTCTTTGCCTATAGCTCTGGTGAAGGATCATCCAGATTCGAAACAATGGCTCTACTCTCTCTCCACAGATGCTGTCACCTGCTGAGATTTTCTGACATTTTCTGTTTCTGTGCCTTGACCAGGATAGTATGTAGCTTCTTAAATGTTGCTGGAGTGCATTCATCCAGGCAGGTGGACATTATTTCATCACAAGACTGACTCGAATTGAACAATATAAATAAGGGAAGCAAAGAGGGAGTATAGGAAGAAACCAACAGTTTACATAAAATGGAATCTAAAAATCTTCTATTGGCACATAATGGTAAAGTGGAGGTTAAAGCAGGAGCGTAACTGATGAGAGACCAAAAAGGGGATTTACACATGGTTTTCGGGGCATGGCTGAGATATTAAATGAATATTTTCTATCTATCTTTACCAAGGAAAATGGTACTGCCCAAACTATGGTGAAATGGTAGGTAATTCAGAAAATTGATAGGTTAAGATTAATTAAAAGTGAAGGTTGTCTATACTTAAAGTTGATAAAACACTAAGACCAGACAAAATATATCCAAGCATATAAAAGAGATTGAAAGTGAAGATTGTACAAACTCTGGCCATAATTTTCCAGTCTTGCTTTGATTTACGGTGGTACCAGAGGATTGGAAAATTGCAAGTATTACACCTTTGTTCAAAAAAAGGTATAAAGATTGGCTGAGTGACTGTAAACAAACAGCATTGGTGAATGGTTGTATTTCCTTGGACTGAAGGAAGGGATCAGTGTTAAGAATCCTGCTCTCTCTGATATATATTTAAAACCTAGACCTTGGTAAACAAGGAACAATTTCAAAATGTGCAGATAATATAAATCTTACAAGTCTTGTGAACTATGATGGAGATAGTGGTAATTTCAAAAGGACATAGATAGATTATTGAACTGGGCAAATAGGTTATAGATGGAATTTAATGCGAGAAGAGATCATTTTAGTTCAAGAATGTGGAAAGACAATAAAAAATCGTTCTAAAGAAAGTGCAGGAGTAAAGGGACCTGGATGTCCACTTAATCCACGTGTGTGCACACCAACTATTGAAGGTGCCATGACAGGGTAAGAGACCAGTTCATTTTGGTTATTCAAGTCATCCAAATTCAAAATATTGGCTCTGTTCTCCACATATGCTGTCAGACTTTCTGAGATTTTCCAGCAGTTTCTGTTTTTGTTTCAGATTTCAACATATGCAGTAATTTGCGTGTATCAGTAAACCCATTGCTCCACTGACCAGCTTCCCATCTCCCTTTCACAACTTAATCACATTCAAAATTCTGCTGCATAATTTTGAAGTTGGGACAATTTCCAGGTTGCAAGCCTACTCCAAGAGGCAAGCTTTTTCAGGCCTAATTTTCCCTAAAATTGGCTATAACTGTGTGAAGGACAGGTTTAGTGTCAATTGGCACTGACAAATGCAGGAAGGAGGTGAGAAT
The DNA here is from genome assembly GCA_024679065.1 of Sphyrna mokarran. NCBI lineage: Eukaryota > Metazoa > Chordata > Chondrichthyes > Carcharhiniformes > Carcharhinidae > Sphyrna > Sphyrna mokarran. The sequence continues at coordinate 63,961,154 of JAGIQG010000002.1, forward strand.
TGGAAAGTATGGGTGCAATTTAAAGACTTGCGGGCAACCATTATTGTGCAGACAAATAGCAAGTCAATTGAAGGCACAGTCAACAGGAGGAGAGGCAAGTGTTGGGTACAAAAGATGTAGCAAAGCCACCCTTGCACAGATAACATCATATCATGATGGAATCAGTCTATCTGTTCAAGTGCAACATGAAGCGGTCACCCAGCCAAGTTAAGCAGGTTGGGCTAGAAGTGACCAGATATGTAAATAACTACAGCATTAGGGAAAGACTTTCTTCATTCTGGCAAGATAAGTGCAGTGTAACAGGCCTGCAGCCAACAGCAGACATACCAAGTGAATGGCCTGAGGAGACATGCTACTCCTGATTATGACCAGTGTAATCACTGTCCTATTAGCAAGGCTCAAAACATCATTGCTATTAAGGATGCAATAGCTCTGATAAATGCAGCATCTTGTGTAAAAGAGCTGCTGGAATTAGTGAGAGATGTCAGCATTGCCTTTGCGTTCTCTTTTGCCCTTATAGAAGAAAGTGCAAATGTGGTTTTCAATTTTATGGCTCCACAATCACTGGAGGTTATAATCCCTTCAGCCACTGAACGTGCACAGACCACTTTCTTCGCTAACTCATCTTGACAATAGATGTGTTCCACTCCAAATTAGGCACCCTTTCATGAATCCACCTAAACAAGTGGCACAGTCCATGACCTCTTTCGACTTGCACTGTTCTGAGTCCAGTTCCTCTGCCTTCCTAAAAAAATTGAAGACTGTCCCTTATTGAGTTGAAATAAACTCATTAACAGGCTTAATTGGGTCTTGGTCTGAAACAGGAGGATTGGAAAGTCCCGCCTTTCCACTGAACAAAATCTCCAACTGTTGAGAACAGTGAAACCTGGCATGATACTGATATCAGGAAGTTATGCACCTGTCAGTCTTTGCTCCTTTGCCAGTATGGCCACCGAAATCTTGGTCCAAGTCTGTTCACTCTCGTTGTGATTGCTGACCTACACTGGCTACTGGTCCACCTGTGCCTTAATTTTAAAATTGTCATCTTCATGTCCACATTCGATTGATCTTCATTACTTACTCCAGCCCTGTTCTGTCAACTGTTTTCTGGTAATGCCTCTGAAAAGTGCATTGGGATATTTTGTAATGTAAGCAGTGAAATATAACTGCAAATTGTTAGCACATAAAAAAGGTTTTTTTTTCAGTTGTAAATTCAAACTATGCTTATCACATAATCAAGCCAATATTATTAATTCCCCATGCTGAAGTCCACATAAATTTTTGTGATTCCTTAGAGAGAAGTGAGATGTTTAAGGCAGTTGCATGATGTGAACCAGAACACAACTGAAAAATAAAAAAATTGCATCAAGGAAATTGATGAAAAATCTAGAGGAAATTACTGTGCTGACAATTCAACAAAGATGGAACAATATTATTGACAAAGAGACCTGTTGCAGAAACTGATTAGTAGTAAAAACATTTTCAGAATGATTCTTATAATGAAGATAACAAAGTTCCCTGTCACAGGGGCAACAACAATGTATAGAGCAGCCCTGCTCTTCTCAGCCGTGCCTGCCATAAATTGATACATGCCAAAGAAGCCTATAAAATAATTACTTTCGTTTACCACAGACAAAGCTCAAATCCACGACGAACTCCAAGTATATATAGAAGATCTTGTCTTGTGCTTTCATTGATGGATCCAACTAATGCAATATTAAGGAAAAGCATTAGCATAGATGATGTGTAATCTGTATGTGTCAAGTTAAAAAACAACAAGGGGCAAAAAAAAATTGGTAGGTATGGTAGTGGTAATATTGGGAAAAGCATTAGTTAGGAAATTAGAGATATATGTGTTAAGGGAACATCTGTGATGGTGGGTGACTTTAATTTGCATATAGATTGGGAAAGTCAAATGAGTTACAGTACAGTACAGGAAGAATTTCTGGAGTGCATAAGGGATAGCTTTCTGGAGCAATATATTGAGGAACCAACAAGGAAGCAGACTATCTTGCATTGGATGTTGTGCAATGAGAAAGGATTAGTTGGCAATCTAGTTGTGAGAGAACCCTGGGAACAGGTGACTTTAATTTTGTAGAATGCTTTGTCAGGATGGATAATGATGTAATTGACTCTGAGATCAGGATTGTGAATCTCAGTAAAGGTAACAATGATGGTAGGAGGAATGAATTGGCCATGATGAACTGGGAAACATTACTACAAGGAAAGGTTGTGGATGTGCAGTGGCAGACATTTAAAGAATGAATAGGTGAACTCCAGAAGTTGTTAATTCTCATTTGGCGCAAGATTTGTAAGGGAATTATAGCCAAATCGTGGCTTATAAGGGAAATTAGAGATAGTATCAGATTCAAGGATGAAGCATCCAAATTGGCAAGAAAAAGCCACAGGCCTGAGGATTGCGAGCAGTTTAAAATTCAGCAAAGGAGACCAAGGGATTGATTAAGAAGGGAAAAGTAGGATATGAATGTAAGTTAATGGGGAAAGTAAAACTGACTCTAAAAGTTTATATAGATATGTAAAAACAAAAAGATTGTCAAAAATTAATGTAGGCCCCTTACAGAGCGAAATGGGAGAATTCATATAGGGAAATATAGCTATGGCTGAAGAATTAAATTCGTACTTTGCTTCTGTCTTCACAAAGCAAGACATGAATAATGTACCAGAACTGCTAAGGAAAGCATGTTTTAATGAGGAGCTGAAGGAAATCAGCATTAATAGAGAAATGGTTTGGGGGAGATTGTTGGGATTGAAGTTGGATAAATCTGTAGGACCTGATAATCTTCATCCCAAAATACTTAAGGAAGTGGCCCTGGAAATAGTAGATCTAAATAGTTATTTTCCAAAATTCTTTTGATTCTGGAATAGTTGTTACAAATTGGAAGCTCGTGAATGTAAGTCCACTCTTCAAAAAGGGATTTGGTGAGAAAACAGATCAGACACAAGGGAAGTTGCTAGAATCTATTATCAAGGATTTTATTACTCAGCATTTGGAAGGCATTGGTATATTCAGCCAAGTCAACATGGATTTATAAAAGGAAAATCATGCTTGGCGTATATATTGGAATTTTAGTAGAGTTGATTGAGGAGAACCAGTGGATGTGGTTTATTTAGCCTTTCAGAAGTATTTCAACAATGTCTCATGTAATAGACTACTATGTAAAGTTAAAGAACATGGGATTGTGGGTAATATCTTGAAGTAGATAGAAAGCTGGTAGCAGACAGGAAGAGTTCACATAAATGGATCTTTATCTCATTGGCAATGAGTGACAAGTGGGGTTCTGCAGGGATCTAGGACCCCAATTGTTCATATTATATACTAATGATTTGGAAGAGAGAACTGAATGTATTATCACCAAATTTGCAGATGATACAAAGTTGGGTGGAAGGGTGAGCTGTGAGAACGATACTTCAGCTTGATTTGGACAGGCTAAGTGTATAGCTACATACATGGCAGATGCAACATAATGTAGATAAATGTGAGATTATCCACTTTGGTAGCGATAACAAAAAGACAGATTATTATTTGAATGGATGTAAATTGAGAAAGATGGATACCGAAGAGATCTCAGAGTCCTCACACATCAGTTGCTGAAAGTAAGTGTGCAGGTACTACAGGCAATAAAGAAGGCAAATGGTATGGTGGCCTTCAGAGAGAGAAGATTTATGTATAGAGATAGGGAGTTTGGCTCCAATCGTATAGGACATTGGTGAAGCAACATTTGGAATATTGTGTATAGTTTTGGTGTCTTTATCTGAAGAAGGATGTCCTTGCCATGGAGAGAATACAGCAAAGGTTTACCAGGCTGATTCCTGGGATGGCAGATCTGTCATATGAGAAGAGACCAACTCAGTTTGGATTATAATCATTGGAGTTTAGAAGATAGAGAGGGGATCTCATGGAGATTTACAAAATTCTAATAGGGTTAGACAGGATAGATTCAGAAAAAAAATTCCCAATGGTGAGGGAGTCCAGAACCAGGGATCATAGTTTGAAGATTAGGGATAAACCTTTTAGAACTGAGGTGAAGAGAAATTTCTTCACTAGAGGTGAATGTATTGAATTTATTACCACAGAAAATAGTTAAGGCCAAAACATTGTCTGATTTCAAGAAGAAATTAGATATAGCTCTTGGAACCAAAGGGATCAAGGAATATGGGAGGAAACTGGGATCAGGATCTTGAATTTGATATTCAGCCATGATCAAAATGAATGGTGGAGCAGGCTCGAAGGACTAAATGGCTTTTGTCTGCTAGCACACCAGTGAGGAAAGAGGAATATCCAGTTGCAGTTGCAGCGCAGGGTTCATTGATTGACTTGCATGTTTGGATAGATCTAATGACAGGGTGAGGTATCTTGTCATATTTGGCTTCCAGATTTCTGCACTTCTCTGGACATCAAAACTAGTTCCTGTACTGGTCTATACTGGGCTGTACTGTTATATATTGCTACGTGTTTGAGCTGTTGCTCAGTTGCTTATTTCAATCAGTGCAGCCCTTTACTCAGCTGCTGCTCCCCACCGTGTTTGTCACTGACTTCGAATCATTTATTCACTGAACAAATATTTATCTTCGGTATTCACGCAGGGTGATGTAAATGTAGTTATGGAGAACACTGAGGTACAGGGTTGCAAACTGGAAAGTATTGAAGTAGATAGGGAGGATGTGCTAGATATTCTTGAGGGTTTGAAGTTGGATAAGTCCCCTGGGCCGGACGGGATTTACCCTAGGATTCTCTGGGAGGCAAGAGAGGAGATTGCAGAGCCTCTGGCTCTGATCTTCAGGTCGTCGTTGGTTACGGGTGTGGTTCCGGATGACTGGAGGATAGCGAATGTGGTCCCATTGTTCAAGAAGGGGAAGAGAGACCTTCCAGGGAATTATAGGCCAGTGAGTCTTACTTCTGTTGTGGCAAAGTATTGGAGAGAATTATTAGGGATAGGATTTATAGTTATTTAGAGAGAAATGAATTGATTGGGGATAGTCAGCATGGTTTTGTGAAGGGTAGGTCGTGCCTTACTAACCTCATTGAGTTTTTTGAAAAAGTGACCAAAGAGGTGGATGGGGGTAAGGCGGTTGATGTGGTATATATGGACTTTAGTAAGGCGTTTGATAAGGTGGCCCATGGAAGACTTCTGCAGAAAATGCAGATGTATGGGATAGAGGGTGATTTAGCTAATTGGGTTAGGAATTGGCTAGCAGATAGAAGACAGAGGGTGGTGGTTGATGGGAGATATTCATCGTGGAGTTCGGTGACAAGTGGTGTGCCTCAGGGGTCTGTTTTGGGGCCCCTGCTGTTTGTAATTTTTATAAATGATCTGGATGAGGGTATTGAAGGATGGATTAGTAAATTTGCGGATGACACTAAAGTCGGTGGAGTGGTAGATAGTGAAGAGGGGTGTTATAGTTTGCAGAGAGACTTGGACAAGTTGCAGAGCTGGGCCGAGAGGTGGCAAATGGAGTTTAATGTGGAAAAGTGTGAGGTAATTCACTTTGGCAGGAATAACAAATGTGTAGAGTATAGGGCTAATGGTAGGACTCTTAATAGTGTTGATGAACAGAGGGATCTTGGTGTAAATGTGCATAGATCCCTGAAAGTTGGCAATCAAGTCGATAAGGTTGTTAAGAAGGCATACGGAGTCTTAGCTTTTATTGGTAGGGGGATTGAATTTTGGAGCCGCAACGTCATGTTGCAACTGTACAAAACTCTAGTGCGGCCGCACTTGGAGTATTGTGTGCAGTTCTGGTCCCCACATTATAAGAAAGATGTGGAGGCATTGGAGAGGGTACAGAGGAGGTTTACCAGGATGTTGCCTGGTATGGAGGGCAGGTCTTATGAAGAGAGGCTGAGGGATTTGAGGTTGTTTTCGTTAGAAAGGAGGCGGCTAAGAGGGGACCTTATCGAAACATATAAGATGATTAGAGGTTTAGATAGGGTGGACAGTGATAGCCTTTTTCCTAGGATGGAGAAAGCTAGCACGAGGGGACACAGCTTTAAATTAAGGGGTGATAGTTATAGGACGGATATCAGAGGTAGGTTCTTTACCCAAAGGGTGGTTCGGGAGTGGAATGCCCTGCCTGCAGCAGTTATAGATGCGCCAAGTTTGGTGGCGTTTAAGAGGTTAGTTGATAAGTATATGGAAGAGAAGGGAATGGTTTAGTTTGGAGGGGCATTGCTTTTTATATTGGTCGGCGCAACATCGAAGGCCGAAGGGCCTGTTCTGTGCTGTAATGTTCTATGTTCTATAGAATCACAACAGTGCAGAAGAAGGCCATTCAACCAATTGAGCCTGCATTGACAACAATTTCACACAAACCCTGACCATAACTCCAGTATTTACCTTGCTAACTCTGACACTAAGTGACAATTTAGTATGTCCAATCCACCTAATCTGTACATCTTTGGACCCTCACAGACACAGGAAGAGTTTGCAAACTCCACACAGTCACCTGAGGCCAGAAATGAACTCAAGTCCCTGGCTCTGTGAAGCAACAATGCCAACCTCTGTGCCACTGTGCCACCCTAATTTTCCACTAATTTACTGGTTCTTCTAGTTTTTCACTTTCATTTACAATCAGTTCTTGACTGGAGTTTCATGTCCCTGGGTGAAAGTGATGCTGTAGAAATGCTGGCATTGGACTGGGGTAAACACAGTAAGAAGTCTCAAACATCAGGTTAGAGTCCAACCAGTTTATTTGATAATCATAAACTGGTTCGACAGAAGGTTCCAGAACCTTCCACACATCTGACGAAGGAACATCGTTTCTGAAAGCTTGTAAGATTACTATCAAATAAACTGGTTGGACTCTAACCTGGGTGAAAGCACATTGTTTCATTGCTCTGGATCTTATGAAGATTTCCAATGTTTCTGAAATAAAATATCAGTTGTATGCAAATACTACATGTGAATCTCTGTTCATCCACTGGGGGTAGATCTACACTGGATGATTGTGTAAAATAGATTTCAGTAAATTAGCAGCCTGGATCCCTCACTCATCAAACACTATCAAAGTTTGTTATGAAAATGTGATAATGTTGGCCATTTTATCATGAATGAATGTTATTTGGAAATGTAGAAGTAGGTTTTTTGCTTTCTGCTTGGGTTATCAAAAAGGATTTTAAAACTGGGCTTAACACTGGTGTTTTGGATCAGCAGCCCAGTATATCAACTGAAAGCAATGAAAATGAAAATCAGACAGGCTCAATAACAGGCACTTGACCCACAATGCCAGATTTACACTCAGACATCAAGTTGAAATTTTACTCCCACAGTGTCTGACCTAAAACAATTGTGTTTACCAGTACATGGATCATAAAATATATAAGTACGCATGAATTTGTGACTTTACTATGTTCCAAATCTAGAAAAATGATCCGAGAGATTTTCGAATTTGTGGAAATGGAGAATTTTTTTGTCTACTGTACAAAACCGAGAAAATAAAGGCTCAGGATCAGCATGTTGAAAGATATTTTGTAAAGCTCCATTGTTGCTAAGGAAACAAGTGAAACTCAAAATATCCCTATGTGCCTCGGAAAGTGTTGAAAAGATGAAACACACACTCATCATGACTGTTAGCAATTTCCACTTGTGTTTTCTTAAAAACATTGAATTAAGGAAGTTTAAAATGTCAAATACTCATTGGCTTCAAATCTATTGATACTTAAAATTCAAAAAGACAGTACATTATTCTGTTCACTTTATTGGAAATTATCTGGAATTCTGCCAAATATAAAAATATTCCATTCTGTCTGTATGTTTTGGAATTGGTGGGTTCTGAGTGATTAACAGTTTCTCAACAAACCAAACAATATTTTGAGACCCAGCCATTCATAAAATACCTCAGCATGGTGGCACACTGGTTAGCACTGCTGCCTCACAGCACCAGGGACCCGCGTTCAATTTCAGTCTTGGGTGGCTGGCTGTTTGAAGTTTGCACATTCTTTCTGTGTCTGCATGGCTTTCCTCCAGGTGCTCCAGTTTCCTCCCACAGTCCAAAGATGTGCGACTTAGGTTGATTGGCCATGATAAATTGCCCCTTAGTGTCAGGGAGATTAGGAGGGTAAATATGTGGGTTATGGAATAGGACCCAGATTGTTGTTAGTACAGGCTTGATGGCCAAATGACTTCCTTCTGCACTATAGGATCTATGATTCTATGCCAATTTTATGATCTCCATCCAGTTCTGAGTTCCCCGACAGGCCAGATCCTTTCCTTCCAGCTACTTTCTTCCTACTTCGCAGACCAGTGCTCAGATTTTCATGCTTCTACCATAGAATGGAGGTGGGAGAGGAATTTAAAAATGGTGCGTGGGACACAATTCTAGAATTCCCATGCCATTTTTGGGGCCTCCAATATTTGTTGGCATTGAATAAGGGTGTGGGAAATCAGTCTGTTTCATGTATAAGGACAGCTGTACTTCTTCTGTATCTTTGCAGTGAATCTTAATTGAACTGATCAGAAATGGCAGCCAACGGGCAGAGTGTCTTTTGGCAGAATCACATCACTACGGCAAATCAGATAGTCATATTGTACACCCAGTGAGATTGCATTTTCAAAATACAGACATCCCTTTGTATATTTAACAAAAGATACAAACATCCCCTTTTCCCTATCAAACAAAAGATACATTTACATTCATGATCTTGTATGACAATGTGTCACTCACTATACACTCGCTATCAGTGTCTACAAATGCATTGCACACAGTGGGGGGAGTTTTCCTGACCCGCCCACCACGGGAATTGTAGTGGGCAGTGGCGGGGGGTGAGGGGGTGGCAGACCATGCAGAGATCTGCTGACCTTGGGCGGGATTTTCTGGCTTTATGGCAAATGTGGCCAGAAAATCCCATCTATTGTCTTTAAACCATGCAGGTCTCCTAATGGAACATGTACGTGTTGACATTGTTTGTTTGTGTGGGAGATAGTCCTTATCTGGAGAGTGTCATTTTCCTGGTCCTTGTTACCTTGATGATTGCTGTTGTTCCATTGCAGGTGCTGGGGACTCATGACCATCTTTGATTGATATTATTTCTGTTCTCAGTACAGCTGGTGGGATCTCTTCTTCTTAATTGGGTCATTATTGAGAAGAACTTTGCACTGTAAATGAACTGTTTCCTAGCTTTTCAGATATGCCGGTAGTTATATTGGTATAAAGGGTCATTCACTTTAACGACATACAATCAAAATTTTCTATGCATATGCCAAGTTTTCATGTCAATATGATCTCTGCCAAGAGTTTTGAACGTTTGGCCCGACTGGCTCTCGAATGCTCAGCTCTGGTGATGGTTAGGCACTTTTGTCAAATTGATATTTGGTTTTTTATCATTTCACTTTAATCTTTTCACTCACGTTTGCCACAACTCTGGTTCCAATAGCTTTTTATTGCCATTGGGAGGATAATTTGTATGTGGCAAGACATTAGTCTCTGGACAGGATTACTTTCCATGACTTTTGTCAGTGAATTTCTCCACTCAAGGATTGCCTTGCATACATCTGTGCTACATTTGCTTGATTTCATAATGAGTCCTTTGGTGATTTTCATTGCCACTTCAGCCTTTTCATTCAACTGGGGATAGGGTGATGATGTGCAGTGTTGAATTCCTCAAAGCTTTGTGAATTGGCTGAATTCTTCACTGGTGAACTGAGGGCCATTGTCACACCTCAATGTCTGGAATGCCATAACATCTGAATTGTGTTATTAGTCATTCTACCATTTCTCTTGTTATTATTGAGATCAGTTGGCCTAACTCCCAGCTGTTAGAACAGTGGACTACTATACAAAGATAACGAGTTCCTGTGAAGTGAAAAAATCTGCTCCCAGCTTCAACCGTGATCTGTCTGAGATGTCACCCATCATCGATAGTTCTCTAGATTTTTTAGCTTGGTACTCATTTCATGCGCTAGACTGGTCAATGTAGTCTTCAATTTAATTGCTCATGTTTGGCCAGTTGAGTGCATTCTTGCCTTTCTCAGAGTTGATACAATTCCTTGATGGCTTGCATGAATACACTTCAGCATCTCTCTTCTCATCTCCTGTGAAGGTTGCTGTGTTACATGACTCACCAGTTTCTATTTGGCATTTGTTTTTGCTTGAGGCTCTCCTTATGTGGTCATTATTGTAGCAGTCAGAAACCATTTACCAGCTATGGATTTGACTGAATTAACCTGTATATCATGAATAGTTCTTCATCAGACGATTGTGCACCTATTTCTCCAGTGGCAATTTGTATAGGCTTTTTTTAATTTTCTCTGGCAAGAACTTATGTGTAAAATGATTTTGCTTCTTGCAGTTAAAACACTGCTTTCCCCATGCTGGGCCATTCTTCTTTTCCTGTGTAAGCTGCCTTCTGAAGTGTCTGCTTCCTTCCCTTTGTCTGTGATTGTTGCACTGTTTTGGCTTGGACTGTCTCAGTATAATGTATCTTTTGGTCTGCTCTATCATATATGTACTCTAGCTGTCATTTCACAACTTCCACATTTTGACACACATTTATTGCTTTCTTTAAAATCAATTTCTTTTCTTTCAGCAGACTTAGAAATATAGAACAATAGGAGCACAGTAGGTCATTCAGCCCTTTTAGCCTGCATCAACATTTATTATGATCATGGCTGGTCATCCAACTTAGTAATTTGTTCTCACTTTTACCCTATGTCATTTGATCCCTGAGCCCAAGAACTTCTAACTTCTTCTTGAAAACCTATGCTTTGGCCTCAATTGCCTTCTGTAATAGATAATTCCACAGGTTTATCACTCTCTGAGTGAAGATCCTCATCTCAATCCCAAATGGTCTACCTATAACCTCAAACTGTGACCCCTGTTCTCTATTCTCCCAGCATCAAAAACATCCTTTCTGCATCTACCCTGTCCTGTCCTGTTTGACTTTCATTGGTTTTTATAAGATCCCCTTCATTCTTCCAAACTCCAGCGGATATAATCCTAATGGACTCAATCACTCCTCATATGTCAGTCCCACCATCTCAGAAATCAGTCTGGTAAACTTTCTCTGCACTCTCTCTAAAGGAAGAACATTCTCCTTCAGATAAGGTGATCAAATCTGCATTCAAAATTCCAGGTATGGTCTCGCCAAGGCCCTGTATAATTGCAGTAGGACATTCCTGCTCCTGAACTCAATTCCTCTCACTGTGAAAGCTAACATACTCCATCTGTCTTCTTTACTATCTGCTGCATCTCTATGCTTACTTTCAATGACTGGTTTACAAAGATACCATTGTTGCACATTCCGCTCTCAGTCTATAGTCATTCAGATAACAATCTGCCTTCCTGTATTTGCTACCAAAGTGGATAAACTCACATTTTTAAATTGTATCTGCCATACATTTGTCCATAATGTCAGGTAGTAAAGGAAGAATAGATTCTTGGACCCTGGAAAAGCTGCAGAGATGACACTGAGAACCCAGGAAAATAGAAAGGTTAAAATTTGAAGAAAAAGCTGCTAAACAGAACAAAGAAATACAGACAAATGCTACAAATGAGATGCAGCTTAGAAAGACACACAAAACAGTACAAATCTGCAAAGAAGCTGCTGAAAAATGGCTGCAATCTTACTTAAGCAGGCAAGTAGACTTTGTCTATGTGGAACACTGACACCTCAGCTTGCTGCTGAGTATCTACCTCCAAGCAATTGATATGTGCTCTATCCTTTCCATTCTTGACATTAGTGATGCCTGAAAGTTTAGCCTTCGGTGCCAGAACTTTGTCTTATCTCCCTGTCCTCATAAGTAATTCTTGCAAATTAAAATTATAAATTTGTACATACGTATTTATGATGGAAATATTGATAGGTAAATACAGGTGTAACGCTTGTAACATATTATAAATACAATATAAAATCCCAGATAGAACAGTCTATATCATACTCCAAAACAATTTTATGCAACTTAAATTGTCATGATCCCGAATGATTAGTTGCAATATACTACCTAACACAGGACAATTACTTTCCTAAGGTAGAACGACCATAAAGTAGAATAATTTAAACATGGCATGAGTGAAATAGTCAGTGGCACCATTGGGTGTAATATTTCATTTCATTCATAATCAGTAGAGTGAAAGCTATTTCTGCATCTAATAGCTTTAGAAAATAAACATGAATCATTTCAACATCTTCAAAATTAATTTTGAGCTATGAAAGATGACATTTTGATAAATTATACTATTAATAATTTGAAAAGTGACATCTTATATTTCAGTTGTTTTGACTGTGGGTCTTATTTTGAGTCATAGCCAACTATGTTTATAAACATTGATCATCTTAAGATTGCACAAAGAGGGACAGTATTTACTGAAAGGTGCCAGTGGAACTTCTGTTGTCTCTGTTACACCAAAAAATATGAGTGCTGATTTTCCTCTATCATCCCCTGTATGCAAGCAAGGCAGTAGGAAAAGAGCAGAGACACACTTCTAGGCTTTCACCTTGTTTGCTCCTAACTTGTAATCTCTGGGGCATTCCTGTAATGATATCATTTTCCATAGAATTTCCAGTGTATTGTGGAATTCGATGGAAAGTGATACCATTACAGATAGAGTTCCAATGGGAACTGCTTCAAGAATTGATTATGGTAACAGGATGACAGCAGATGCTGGACCATATTTTAGATTAGAGGGTCAGTAAGGAATAGTCAATGACTTCTTGTGATCTCAGGAAAACATTAAGTTCATTTTTCTGACATCCTCATGCCTAGATGTGCACACACTGGACAAATGGGGGATACTTAAAATGCACTGTGCCTGAATTTGGCATCTTTGATCCAGGCTGACCTCTGGGCACCACAACTTTTCTACTCTGACTTGGTATGAGCTCCAATTCTATTGCTAGTAGCCTCAGCCAATCCTCACACAACCAGTTAATTGAGTTAAACTTGGAAATATAGACAGTTTCAGATGAGATCTTGTTGGTTGCTTGTGGAGAAATAGACCAGAAACTTATACAAGAGTAAGTGAAGTAGACACATCAAAGCTACACTGCTACAGAGTTAGAGAAGCATTATAATATGGAACTTCCATTTTAATTAGCATCGTATTTTAAAATGCTGTTTCATCTCTCAACCAACCTAAAAGCAAAAGATGTTTCAAGCTCACTACTGTATCAGCTACCTTTACTTGCTATGGTTATTGAGAATTTAATTCAAATGAACTTAAATAGTGGCAGTGAATTGAGTGTGTGTTGACTACAACAGTAGTCTGGTTATAACAACTATCTCAGTGTTCAACAAAGATGTTTAAGACATTGCTGCTTAAAGTGACAATGAGGAGGGAGCAGGAGAGAAGACATCTTTTCACATGGGACTGGAGCAGGAGAGAAGACATCTTTTCACATGGGACCAGAATGCCCTAAAGACCAACTGCAAATATACTGGGAACTGATAATCATCAGAGTCAATGCCAGGAGTTTAACCTTGAGGACTTGGATTACATGACACAAGAAGTATAACAACATTAAACAAGCCTGCAAGTTTCACACTGGTTTTCTCATTTTGAAAGAGCCAACACTTTGTGCATTTTTGGGAAGATTAAGCCACAGACTTGCAGCACAAAATGAAACCCTTTGGCCCATTGTGCCTGCACTGACAATCAAGAACTTATCTATTCTAATTCTATTTACCAGCACTTGTTTGTAGCCTTGTATGCTATTGCATTTGAAAGCTCATCTAACTGCTTCTTAAATATTGTGAGGGTTCCCACTCTTACCACCCTTTCAGGCAGTGACTTCCAGATTCCCACCACACACTGGGTGAAAAAGTTTTTCCTCATATTCTCTCTAAATCTCCTCCCCCTTATTTTAAATCTATGTCCTTTGGTTATTGAGCCCTCTATTAAGGGGAAAAGATTCTTTCTGTTTATCTATCTCCATCATAATTTTGTTCACCTTGATTTGTGCATCCCCTTAGCCTCTGCTGCTCTAAGGGAAACAACCCCTCATAGCTGAAATGTTGCAGCCCAGGCAACGCGAGTGAATTTCGTCTGCACCCTCCCGCATGCAAACACATCCTTTCTATAGTGTGTGACCAGAACTGCACACAGTACTCCAACTGTGGCCTAATGAGACTTTTATACAGTTTCATTATACCCTCTCTACTCTTATATTCTACGTCTTCTCTAATCAATTCAAGAGTCCTATATGCCTTATGCCTTCACATGCTTACATTTGAGTACTAATCACTTATTTGCTGGCTGCAATATCTCTTATTGCATCAAGGTGATTGTAATTGATACATGTCAATGCAACAACCTATAGTGTTACCATAGTAACCTCGCTCCTGCTATTTCCAACAAATATCAAATTTCAAGTCATGGCCATGAAGATGCTTGACTTGAAAGAAATTTCAATATGGGGTTCAAGGACACCATATTGAATGATTATATCTGTCCTGTGGTATGAATTGTGACAAAACAGAGTTAAAATATAGATCAATACCAGCTACAAGTTTTGGCTGCAAATATGTTGTAGGATCATAGGTGAAATGCAAATTTATTAAGGTTGATTGTGATTTGGAATAGTTTATCTGTGACTTGAGGCACGTCGTTACAAATGTCCAAACTGGTCCCAACCCATGTTCCCTAGATTGTATCAACTTTGTGTATGTTTTTGAAATTGGAGTTAAACGTAAACACCTCAAAGGTTTATTGCTGTAATAATATGGTCCGTGCTGTGTATTGTGAGTAGAGCTGTCCATGGTGCTGAAGGACAGCTCAGCTAACAAGAACGTGTTGCCCAGCAAACTGTTACACATCAAGAGGTAACAGGTTTCAGACCTGGTAAGAAAATGTGATTGCAAGAGAAGTAATTCTCTAAAAATGCAGGCCATAATCCTAGAGGGTGGGGGAGGGAGGCAGGGCGGGGGGGGGGGGGGGGATGGCATTGCAAAGAGGCAGCCCAGGGCAGGGGTGAGAAGAATTGGACAGCCTTCAATAAGCAGCCAGATCTGCAGAGGCAGAGATGGACCTCAGGAATCCTCCAGCTCACTACATGGACAAGAAAGCTGAAAGTGTCCACAAGATCAAGTGGGCAGTAAGCTTCAAGGGGTCTGGCATGACTAACGTCCTTATGCCAAAGATTTGGAGATCACACCTAGTATTCCCATTAACAATGGCTGGGATCACCCCCTTCAGAACAGACCAAGCACTAAGTATTGGAACTGCCTGGCCTTGTAAAGTGTAGAAATTTACTGGACAATCCACTTATCCATTAGACAGTTATTATATCATGCTAATTTGAAAGTTCTTCATTTAATGAGCCTGTGCCACGACATGTGCATTTCATTGTAATCTGCATATACCCTGCCTGCTATTTCACATTAACCACTTCAGATTGTAGTGTAACATTTTGCTTTGTAAATGGATGAATTTAATTGTTTAATATGACAATCATATATTCTGTACATCATCAGAGGAAGGAAGTGATGCATCATCATGTGATTTGGTCTCTTGAGCAGCCTTGTAGAAAGTGGAAGCCAAAGCAGTGAAATGTGTTCCAATAATCTCCCATTTCATATGAACCTTCAGACTCATTAAGTATTTTGTTTTTGTCTACTAATACTAAGAATGTTGTGCAGATATCTCTTTTCTGCAGCACATGTCTATGATACCCACATCCCCCAATAACATTCTACCACACTCACTGACAAATTTCTCTTATGTTACTGTGTTACTTTATTCTCCTCCTTAGCACCTCAGTGCATATCTACAAATACCATTTACATCCAAGCTGGGCCGTTGTGACTGGGGAAGGGAGGACCCGAAGGATGTGTTGGGGAACCCTGCCAGGATGTCCCCAAGTAAGGATTGCACGAAAAATGCTTGTGAAGTTCAAACTTCCATCGTGCAATTGCCCTGCAATAGGAACCATCTGATTCTCTGGTTTAAATTGCAAACTTCAGATAGTTCTGACTGTCTTACAGTAATAGTTACTCAGGAAAAAGTTAGAAGAATTGAAACCACTTCTAATTTGCTGGTAACTATAGTCCCCAGTGCCCTGCCCCCCTCCCCAATGGAGCCCCCTATCTACTTTCCACCCCAACTAAATTCCCAACTCCTTCCCAACTATTTCCTGACCCTCCCCAACTCCAACCCCACATGATCTCACCATCTGCTCTCCCTTCCCTCTGACTACCTCACTTCCCACTGAACACCTAGCCTCCATGCTCCACTCATCACCTGATACCTCCACGCACCAAACATCCACTGACACCCCCCTCCATTAATCATTTAGCCCCTAGCTGACCACCTGACACCCCCAACTAACTTTCTGACCTCCCACTGATCACCCAACTGCCCCACTGGCCACCGGATATCTGCCAATCTCCCCCCCCCCACCACCACTCTCACTAATCCTACCCACTTATTTTACAAAGTTACCTTGTTTGTGACTTCTCAAAGTGTCTAAACTTTAAGCTTACCTTTCCTTATCACAGCTGGTGCTGTCGAGAAGTGGACATGGGTTTTTTACCTCTGACCCCGCCTGCTCAAGGCCTTGGGAACTCAGTGCACTATACTGATCTCACCTGATCTGGGTCAGAATGTGGGGAAGTAACAAACGGCTTCATTCCCAGGTTACTAAATGTTGTGGAAAGGCTGTCTGACTTGCTGCTCCAGGAAAGTTAGAGGCCACAGTGTGCTTTCAGACATTATCCATCGGGGAGAAATAAAATCCCTTCCTTCACTTAATAAGTGGAAATTTATTTCAAATTATTGTACTTTGAATTGCCTCTTTTGTTTACATAATGTATTTTATTCATGGGACCATAAGTGAGGTTTTTCCTGCAGCTAGCTTGCCTTTTTAACCAGTTGCAGAGATATAAGGATTTAGCTTTTCAATTCAAAATGTCAACAACTTACTTCAAGCATTTGCAAGATGGTTGAATTAACATTTATTTCCTTTTCAAACTGAAACTACAGTATCATTGAAACGGAAAATTTCTTAGTTCATTGTGTTCACAACTTTCTGATTTGTCAGAATAATGTAGGTAAAAATGAGCAGCTAGTTTTCTACTTTGTGCAGCCTTTTTCTCAATCAGCACTCAGTTATCCTTTCAATTTTATTTCAAATTCCATAGCATTAGCCTGAGTTTGCCACCAGTCTCAGTTCTGTTTGCTGCCAATGTTGATGGGTTCAGTCAGATACTTTCAGAAACATCGATCCTTGATCTGGCTTCAGCATTCGAAGGCCTTAGCTGCCTCTAAATTATTGATGCAGTCACAGGAGCTCTCCAGAGAAATAGCTACATGTTCAAAATGCAGATAAATATGCATTGTTTATTCAAGGAAAATAGGAATTTAGGAAGAGGAGTAAGTCACTCAGTCCCTTGAGCCTGTTGCACTATTCAATGAGAACAATGAATTCAGCATTCCATTTACCATTCTTTTGTACCCGCTCATTAGCTTTTATTAATTTCTTCATTTCTCTACAGATCCTAGTTTTGCACCATTTATAAAGTATACTAATGGCATTCCCTCCTAGATACCTCCACTATTCACATATAATTTATTAGCAGATGTTGAAGGCCCTATTATGCTATTTTGTCGTTATTTTGTGTCAGTATTTTCATTCTCAGTCTCTCTTATGTTTAAATTATGGGATAGATTGGATTCCACTTTCATCAGCAGTCTCTGCCCGAGTTACCCCCTTGTGATGGTGAGATTGTATTTCAGTAGTTACAGATTCTAGAAATGAATCTGAACTTGTAGAGGTGAGCAGTCATATTTAAATGAGCTAACAAGGCTACTTAAAGGCATCTTGCATTTCTTAGAGGGGAGATGCACTGATACTGCAAACTCTTAAAGGAATTGATGAATATGTGAGACAGCAAGTACTAAGGTTTTCTTTCAATGCATTGAAGGTATTGTTGTTCGAAGTGGAGAGAAGGAAGCACGTCTTGTACCAAGAGGGGAATTGGTCAGGGCTTTGGGATAAAAGAGTTCCCAGCTGGTCCGGTTTGCAATATTAGGAAAATAGTTGGAAATATAGGACCCACAATCGAGGGAGATATTCATGTGGTAGAAGCTCCTGCTGCTGTACCCCAGCTATGGGCCATTTCCATGGAAGCATATCCAAAAGGTCTCCTGGAGCTGGTGGTGTTAGTGAGAAACAAAGAGGACAGTTGTTGGATGTGATCATATGAAGGCTGGTAATAACCTGCAAAATGAGTCAAATTATAGCCTGCTGAGACTTAACCTGCTTTGACCCAATCAGTATCAAATACCTATGTGGCTATATAACTCTCATGCTTAGTGGAAGTAGTGAACCACCCCAAAGCTACATGTGAAAAGTTTTGGTAATACCATTTTACCACCTGAGGGCAGCTAAAGAGATGGGACATAAGAGAATCCCTCCTTTTATCATGCTTTAGAACATGGAAACAGACCCAATACTTGGAGGTCTTAGCACAAGTTGTAGGACATATAAAGGTAGGTATTGATATGCAGGCTTCCAGCAGAGTGATGGGTGGCATCAAAAGATGGGCTTAAGAATGACATCAAGATTAATACTGAGATACATAATATTGACAAATACGTTGGCTTGGC
Organism: Sphyrna mokarran; assembly: GCA_024679065.1. Classification (NCBI taxonomy): domain Eukaryota; kingdom Metazoa; phylum Chordata; class Chondrichthyes; order Carcharhiniformes; family Carcharhinidae; genus Sphyrna; species Sphyrna mokarran. Next base: position 63,979,712 of record JAGIQG010000002.1, read on the forward strand.
CATTTTAACAATAATTGTTAACAGTTATTGGACTTCAGTCCTTCTGAGGTGGAGCTCTTTTCGCATGTGACACGTGGATGCAAGGTCTCTTGCCTTTGACGTTCTCTGCAGACTGTGTGACAAGCAGAACTTGGTAGGGACCTTCCCACTTGGCATCAAATGGTTCATGTTAAGGCTTCTTGATGTACACGACAGACCCAGGAAAATGTCATGTCCCCCTTCAGGTAGCATTCCCTGGGCAGTGCTGATTTGTTTCAAAACAAATTCTACAGCCTTTGTTAATGCAAGACAGTAAGTCATAACAGAGTCATTCATCAGATGACAGTCAGTTTTACTTAGATCAACGGTTCCTGGGAGGGACATTGGTCTGCCAATGATAATCTCAAAGGGACTCAGTCCTATAGTCTTGTTTGGAGCTGCCCTGATACTGCACAAGACTATTGGAAGTGCTTGAGGCCATGGGAAACGTTCCTGATGGTATTTAGAGAGAAGACTTTTCAGTGTTTTATTCACTCTTCCCACTTGCTCGAACAACTCTGGATGATGGGGACAGTGAAGGTTCCAAATGATATTCAACAAATGGCAGACCTCTTTACATACTACCCATGTGAAGTTTGCATCCTGATCAGAATCTATACTGGTAGATAAACCCCATCGTGGAATGTAATCTTTGCAAAGGACTTTTGCCATATGTGTGATGGTGGCACAGTGTGTTGAGGTCACCTCAACCCATCTAGAGAACTTATCAACAATCATCAAGACATCTGAGTAGTCTTGATATTTTGGCTATGAGACTACTTGAGATGCTGGAATGCCATTGGCGGTGCTGGTACTCTCAGCTGCGGAACCTGCATTATTCCTTTGACAAGTAGAGAAACAGTCTGCTACTCTCTGTGCATGTTTCTTGAAACTACACTCCCATTAACTACTCTGTAATCGAGCTGTCATTTGTTCAAGTCCCACCAGTATGTTGCCCACATATTGGATGATGACTAACTCAGTTAACAGTATTTTATGAAGGTGGTTCTGTAGGGTCATTTGGTACATCGTGGAACTGTTGTGGAACCCTTGAGGGAGGTTGGTCCATCCAACAATTCCATCCAACAATCCTACCAAACACCTTTTACACCGCCGCAGTCTTTCAGAACTACACTGGAGTGTTAGCCTAGATTTCTCTGTTCAAATGCTGGACTGGGTCATTAACTCACAACCTCCTGACTTAGAGGTGAATGTGCTAAAACTGAGCCGCAGCTGACACTTGTCTACTTGTTGGATGCTGTCCATTTACCTACAACATGCATTATGTTCACACAGCAGCTGCACTTAGGTTATAGACTCTCTTTGGTTCAGGAAAATGGTTGAGTTCAAAAGGCTTATGCAAGGCAATGTACATGTAGTCAATGGCATCTCCACCACAGAAAAGTCAGAAATCCAAATAATATCGCACTGCTGCTGCCCATACCCATCAGGAAGAAATTAAATGAATGTGTTTTTCTTTGTGTCATTAGTTCTGGCAAACTGCAATGTTCTTATATTTCCAACAGCTGCATAGGAGCCAGGCATATGAAAGTGAGAGTCACCCAGACTGCCATAGACATTTCTATCTTGATCACTGCTTTAAGGGTTGCAGTTGGATCTATAGATTGGTAGGTTTCAGTCCCAATTTCTCTAGTGAAACAAAGACATCTCAGACATCGGTCCTCATTGAAATTGATGTAAAATTCTCTACGGACCTGGCATTTTCCCTTTTCATCCAGTAGCTTCTTCTAGCAGCCTGTTCTCTGCTTAATTCCAGACATGTTCAATTTCCCGAGGAAGCCCTGCCAGATTGCTTATAGCTGGAAGCAACTTGTTTCAGTACAAGCTCTTAAATGAACATAAAAATTCTTCAGGACCAGACTGTGCCCTCCTGCCCACTATTCAGAGGGTGAAGTTGATCAATGGCAACAGTGCGAAATGAGTTCATGATGAACTGGCAGCCAACTTTTCACTGCATCAGTTTTCATTGACTTGGAAAATATTGCTGAGATTTTAAACCTCAAACCAAGTAAAATGACAGTCGCACAAGTAAATCAGTCTCTGAAAAGTACATGAACTATGTTTCTGTGAACTTCAATGAAAAGAGCACAATGAAAAATTAGCTGCTGATCTCCCATTTCACACAGCTGCCATTGACTCATTTCACCCCCTGAACAATGGACAGGAGGGAACTGGCTGGTGCTGAAGTACTTTGATGTTCAGTTGTAAAATAACTGTTGCACATTGACTCACACCATGATCTGCTCAGCCTACATGCATTTGCAGGTTGTTAGTGGCACACACGCAAATCCTTTGAAACTGCAATTGTATTCCTTGGTTGCCACTTACAAGTGTTTTCTGTCTGCGTTGTGGGGTCGTGATTAATTGATGGGTGCTGTGGTGTCCCCATTTACCCCGCGGTGTTCATCCTGGAACAGATGTAATCAATGCACAGTCAGTTCTTACAGTCTGCAGGATGCAGTTTATGTCCTGATGCTCTTAATTAGGGTCTTGAGGGAAATATGTTAATTTGATCAGCAGAAATCATAAGAAGTTGTTCACGAACATGAATGGAATGCTGGTGCTGTACTAGCTGATGACGCAGTAGGTGACATTTAACTAAAACGAAACAATTTCATTTGTGCTGCTTTGATGTACTTGAGGCATTAGTTGAGATGGTAATGACCACAAAATATTAAACAAACAAAAAGGATGTGCATAGGTTTAGTTTTTATTGTCTCTTTCCCTTGTCATAGTTTTAGTGTATTAAATTTTGGAAAATAAGTTTAGATGTATACAAAAGCTTCACATATCCACTTTGTTGGTTGAGGTCTACGTTTGTTGAATAAATGGCAAAATAAAAAACATGATAATTTTTCTACAATGCTACTTAAACATCTCTCAAGTGCTCTCTGGAACAGCTACTAAATTTAAATGTGGTCCTCAAAATACTCCTGAGAGTAAAGTGGTTCCACATACATGAATGCCTTGTTGCAACAATTTAGAAATAGACTAATTTCCTGAGAGCATTCGTACAACATTTCTGAGTTCCATGTTCTAACTGAGGCTTAAACTTGCTTAAAACAAATGGCTTGGCAGACTCCATGGCTTAGTTGGTTAAAGCACCCACCTTGTAGACAGGAGACGCAGGGTTCAAGTCTGAGCCTTAATCCTTCAGGGGAGGTAGTAGAAGCAGATGACTTTTAAGGGGTGTCTTGACAAATACATGAATAGAATGGGAATGGAGGGATATGGTCCCTGGAAGGGTAGGAATTTTAGTTCAGTCAGGCAGCATGGTCGGTGCTGGCCTGGAGGGCTAAACGGGCTGTTCCTGCACTGTAATTTTCTTCGTTCTTTGACTTAATAGCTCTTAAACAAAATGCATCTGCAGAATCTATCGATGTGTGGTTCATGGCCGCATCACAGAGGTAACAGATTCCCTCTTTCACAATTCACAAGGCATACAAGACCTGAAACAGTCTGCATCAACAGGATCATCATACTCAGAGGATAGCAGGAATTCTACCACCTGACCCCAGGAATCTCTTTGGATTTGTGGAGTCAAGAAGTGAATGGTAGCAATACAGACAGCTCAGCTAAGTTTTAATGTTTAAGTTTAAAATCTTAAAATCTATTTATTTATGTCACAAGTAGGCTTACATCAACACTGCAATTAGGTTACTGTGAAAATCCCCCTAGCTGTTACACTCTGGTGCCTGTTTGGACACACTGAGGGCGAATTTAGCATGGCCAATGTACCTAACCAGCACATCTTTTGGACTATGGGAGGAAACCGGAGGGCTGGAGGAAACTCACACAGAGATAAGGAGAACATGAAGACTCCATGCAGACAGTGACCCAAACCGTAAATTGAACCCTGGTCCCTGGCACCGTGAGGCAGCAGTGCAAACTGCTGTTCCACTGTGTTGCCCTAAGTTTCCCACCAGGTTGGGGAAAATACAACAGTGTAGAGCAGTTACTAGCGCTGAATGTCAGCAGGTTCAGCTGAAGAAGCTGCTTCACTGACAAGACTTGTTGCTGTCGAGGTTACTGCTTTCCTTACAGCAGCACAGCTTGTGGGGACAGAGGTTTTTTTTCTCTCTCCCAAATCCACGGGATGAGCATATGGAGCCTTGAAGTTAGGAAAAGCTCACAGACTTTGAGGACCTCAGTTGGAATACCTCCATGACCTCAATGTTTTAAGTGTTTTTTATTTGTTTGAATGCTTGTTGCAGCTCTCCTATCAATGGTGGTTCATTCGTAGATTGTACCACAGGATACTGGGAGAGAGCTTGGAGAATATCAGCTGCCACTGTGGGTTCACAGTGAGGTCAATGTTCTTTCCTGCATGGGGGATGATATTGTCATCCTTAAGAAATTAATCACCAGAGAGAAGGGTTTTTGGTCCATTTAACCTTTGTTTATAAATGGGGCGACATCTACAGAAATGTAACCAAGCATACAAGACATGTTAAATCTGCGTTCCAACTGATTATATTACTGTGTTGGTCAGTTGCATTACAAACCAGATTGTGTTGGCAAAGTAACTGCCATGTGTTGCATGCTGCTCAATGCTAATCCTCAGAGTGGATAATCATATTGCCAAATGAGTGGCAGTTTCAACAGACAAGATTGCATTATATTTGGAAGGATTAATGTATTATGGCATTGTGAAAATTGTTCACTGACATACAGGATCCTCTGTTTGTTGTTACGTGTAATCTGTATATTCCAGGAGTAAATATCTTTTCCATTGACAAGGTTGATAAGCAATTACATGATGCCAGTCAGCACTGTAGGGCAAGACAATAATATATCCGACATTTGAAGCAAACTAATAATGAATCAAGAATCAAGGAGAGAGAAAACAGGGAATTACAAACCTGTTAGCCAGGCATGAGTCATTGGCAAAGTGCTGGAATCTATAATAAAGGAAATCTTGATATGAAAATGAAAACAATAACATGACCAGACAGAGTTATAGTGTAAGGGTTTGACACATAAAGGGCTAGTGTCGGACAGAGTACATTCTGCCCGTACAGCAATGCAAGGGAATACATGACTGAACCAAGGACTCAATGTAGTGTTGGGACAGAGCCATGTGTAGAAGCAAGCATGGAGATTGTTCCCTTCTTGGACCTTTATTGTACCTATGCACATAGATTCTAATAGTTAATAAATATTTATTGTTGAATTACTAAGATTATTTTAATAACTTACTAAGAACTACTGAACCATGCCAAACCTTATAACATTGTGGCAGTGAATGGAACAACACAAAACCTCACAGAGACTACAGAAAAACATTAAAATCCTGAATTTGAATCCAAATATTAAAGAAACATTCTTTAATAGTTGAAGAATGAGTTGAAGAATGAGTTGAAGAACTTTAATGAGTTGAAGAAATGCACAAGAAGCAAAGGTGCAGAAGAAAATTACAAGAGAAAAGCTCAAAAGTAAGGATTGGAAGCTGAACGCAGAAACTAATTTCCTTACTGCAGCAAATTTGTCCATTGAATCCCATGAAAGGTCAGTCTGAATATTTTAAGTGTGCAAAGTTAGTACATCTGGCAAGAGTGAGCTAAAACTGAAAAACTTCTGGAAAACACAAGTCCTGAAAAACATCAGAATAAATTTTGCAATCAAACCCATCATGAAAATTTGGTGGATCAAGGCACTGAAAATTGAGCCTCTAATTGGACGAGCTGGAGATACCAGCATATTCAATTTAAACTCACATGCAAGACTAAGTGAAGGCTACCGGATGGTGGGCTAAGGTAGGTTGTATCCACAAGGTGAGAGAGAGTCTGGCTGGGACCATGAGAGACTGGGGCTGGGAGTCAAGGGGGCTGAGAAGGGCCAGGGCCAGAGCCGATGGAGATTGAGGCAGAGGGAGATCAGATTTGAGAGAGATCGAGGAAAACCAGGGCTCAGTGGCCAAGAATGGCAAGGCTTAGAGATTCCTGGACCCAAAAGAATCTTTGGGAGCTGGGAGTGAGAGAGGCTGGGGCCAAGTGAGATTAGGGCTATAATGGCGAAGAGAAGTTGGAAGATCAGACAGATAGATGTGTTGATTGTATATATGTGTATTTGAGAACAGTGACTGTGCGTATGTTTGTGTATGACAGAGTGGTGTGTGTGTGTGTGTGTGTGTGTGTGTGTGTGTGTGTGTGTGTGTGTGTGTGTGTGTTTGAGAGTGAGACAAAGAATTTACCGCCACATCCACCCTGGTAACAGGACGGGCATGGCTCGCAGAACGGAATTCTCCAGTGGCCTCGGGTGGGATTTTACAAGCCTCACCCAAGCGAGATCGTAAAAAATTGGCCTGTGTGTGTGTGTGTGTGTGTATGTATGTAAGAGAGAGTGAGTGTTATGTTTGAGATAGGTGAGTGTGTGAGAGATGCCTGTGCATGTGTGTGAGAACGAGAGATGTGAGTATGTGTGAGAGGTGAATGTGAGAGAGAGGCGAGTGTGTGTGTGTGTGTGCGTGTGCGTGAAGTGAGTGTGTGTGTAGAGAGGTGAGTTCTTGTTTGTGAGAGAGAGGTGAGTGTGTGTGTTTGGGCTATTTTTGGATGGAATCTCTTGATGTGTATGCCTGACTGAAATCAGAATCCAGTTCTCCAGCAGTGTTTCTCCCATTCGAAATGAAGTATGATTTGAAAGTTCTTTGAAACAAACACTCAGCCATGTAAACCAAACTTGTAAGTCAGCTCAAGTCGAAAGTGAGCCCAAAGACAGTAAGAATGGGATTTTACAGCCTCGCTTGAGTGAGTCCGGAAATTCCTGCCCAAGGTCAACACCCTTGTCAAATCCTCGCCTGTTCCGATTCCATGGCAGGCAAGGTGATAGAGGTCCGGAGCTAATGTGTGTGATTGTTGTAGCCAGGCTCCTGTAGCCCTGTAGTGACAATCTAACTTGCTGAATATTCTTTCCAGAACCCAAAGCCTTGAGGTGAGGGCACATGTTTTTTTGATATACATGGTGTTGTGAAATGCATTTTTTCTATAAATTTATAAACTCTTGACTGTACAGGCTGTTCTGACCAATACAGACTCGTTCCATATCCATCTCTCAGAGTCTGGCAATATCTCAGCATAACTGAGTCTATTTGCCCAAAGAAAGGCATTTGGCTGAGTATTTTTTCCTTCAGACTTTAGTTAAAATAGGATTCTTACGTGTTTTGTACCAGAGGCAGTGTTCTCATGATTCATGTTATTCTCATCAATGTGATGATGCATATTCACAGGCTTTCTCGGAAACACAAAGGGTCTTTATTAATAAGAAAAATCTGTATAGAGACCAGCAGCCCCCTGCTGCCTGAGAGCCATCCACCTGCTGGTCCAGTCTCTATATGACTTGAGACTGTCTTCTGTCTAAGATGGGACTCCATGCCCTGAGGTGGTTACCCATTTAGTCCCTCAAGCCAGCTGACCTGCTTCTGTTGTGTTGCTCTTAAAGGAACGATCATCACATCATCACAGGACTAATCAGAAGTGAGAAGCATTGTCTACTGGAGTAATAGATTAATATTATCATCAGACAAATTCAATCAGCCAAACATTTCAGCAATAGTTTTTTTCCACCAACACCACAATAATCTTTTCCAAATGTGTCTAATGGGTGACACAGTGGTTGGCACTGCTGCCTCACAGTATCAGGGACACGGGTTCAATTCCTGGCTTGGATAACTGTCCGTGTGGAGTTTGTACACTCTTCCTGAATCTGCCTAGATTTCCTCTGGGTGCTCCGGTTTCCTCCCACAATCTGAAAGATGTACTGGTTAGGTGCACTGGCCATCCTAAATTCTTCCTTAGTGTACCAGTGTGGCGACTTGGGGATTTTCACAGTAACTTCATTGCAGTCACCAAAGGAGAAAATGTTGGAAAATCTCAGCAGGTCTGGCAGCATCTGTAAGGAGAAAAAAGAGCTGAGGTTTCGAGTCAGATGACCCTTTGTCAAAGCTAAAAGGCATAAAAAATGGGGGATATTTATACTGCAGGGAAGGGAATGAAAGTTGAGTCATAGATATAGAAACCAGGAGAATGAAGGATGTGAATGGTCAAACCGCAGAGAAGCTGTAAACTCTGACAGGTGAAGATGTTGGGGGAGGGGAAAGATTGGACAGAGGTAGTATGTAGAGAAGAGAAAGCAGTGGAGGTCAGGAGGAAGATTTAACACATGATCCTGCTCCCATGCCTACATGTCTGTCCTTGGCTTGCTGCAATGTTCCAGTGAAGCTCAATGCAAACTGGAGGAAGAGCATCTCATCTTCCAGCTAGAAACTTCACAGCCTTTTGGTCTCAACATCAAATTCAACAACTTCAGATGATTTGCCATATCCCACCTTGACCTCCTTGTTTTCATTCTATTTTATTTAATTTTTTACAGTTCTCTACCTTTTATTTCTTTATTGTCCTTTTTCATTTTTCTTCCCTTCCCACTCTTTCCCCCTACTTCACCCACCTTCCCTTACTTTACTTTTTCTCCCCTCCTCACTTCCCTTCTCTTCATTCTACCTCTGTCCCATCTTCCCCCCTACCTCCCCCAACATCTTCATCTGTCACAGCTTATAGTTTACCTGCTGTTCGACCATCCACACTGTTGATTCTCTATATGGACAGCTATTCACAATATTTTCCCCTGGTTTCTAAGGCTATGACTCATTTTTCATTCTCTGACCCTACAGAATAAATAACTCCCATTTCCTATGCCTTTTAGCTTTGACAAAGAGTCATCTAGACTTGAAACATTAGCTCTTTTCTCTCCTTACAGGTGCTGCCAGCCCTGCTGAGATTTTCCAATATTTTTCCTTTTGGTTTCAGATTCCAGCATCTGCAATGGTTTGCTTTTAACTTCATTGCAGTGTTAATATAAACCTACTTGTGACACTAATAAATAAACTTTTAACTTTTAAACTTTAAAACTTTAAACAATGCCAATGCTGAATAAAGCTTTCCCTCTATTGAATCCAGACATATATATAAACAATCGTAAATGCAGGCTTATTTCACCTCATTAAGTAGACACAGCTTCACAGCTAAAGAAACATTAGGACACACCTAACAGCAGTTTATTTACTTGTGATTCATCTGAATTGTGGGGTTTAGTTCAATTTATTTTTGACCGGTGATTCCACTTCATGAAAATGCATCTCCCAGATCCTTATATGCTTCTTTTACTGTTTTTTAAGGAGAGAAGGAATCGAGATTGATGTTGGTGAGTGTCAATGCTTGTCTCTCAGGATGGAGGTAGATCAATCCCTCCCTCTGCTAGGCCCAATAATGATTATGGAAGTGAAAGTATCACGCCTGTTGAGAAAGTATTCCCTGACCTTGTACAATCAATGATTGATTCTGATTTAGTCCTTTGAGTAACATTATAGAATTTGGGATTGCCCAGAAGGACAGATCAAACATGTTTTTTCTTACTGCTCCTTCAGGTTCAGAAAAGAAATGTGTGGGAACAGAAGCATGGGCATTAATAAACTGTTGAAGCCCATGTATTGGCTGTCTCATTCTGATGCTCTGACATGCCATATCCAGAGTGGATAAACTATTGTGTTTTGCAGCTCAAGGTTTCCATAACACGAGTCAAAGCAATCATAAGAATGCCATTGACCCAAGAGTCTTCCACTGCAAAGAGCTCTGGAGGAGCACATTATTCACTGTGATCCACATCCTGATCAGAGAATTGTAGTACTGCACCGATGTGGCTTGCATGGTCTTCATTTGACAGTCTCAAGCTGCACAGGTTAAACAATGTAATTTTAAATAATTCTATAAGGTACTAATGCTCAGCCACCAAAGACCAACTCTGAGTCCTCTGGGAACAATATCTGAACAAAACTTGGAGTATCCATCTTCTCCTGTTTATCCAATGTGATTGTATCACCCAAAATATTTCACAATCGTGAAGGTTTTAAGGGCTGCTAGTGCTTTTTAACAGGCATTAGTTCAGGACACGCATTCACCAACAATCAGACTGGACATTTAAATTTAACTTATTGCAGCTAGTGCCGTAAAAAGGGGGCATATCTTTTATGCTGATTATCTTTGCTGCTCTCTACATGGATTCCTGCAGTAAGGGAAGTCTTCTGCATCATGGTCTAGTCTTTTTAAGTGGGTAGCTTTTTGTCTGATGAAGAAGTTCCGACTCTGATTGAAAGATTTCAGCTTTAGTCTTGATTCCATCACATTGGTCCGCCTTGTTGTCTAACAAGGGGAATACACGCGATGCGTTGTCAGAAGGCTGCTCTTGGATTTTTTGAGATTAGCCTAGTGCTTCACGTTGTTAGTGTACGCTTGACCTGGACCATTTGACACGCAACACGACAGCTCAGTGACTATCACTGTGCTGTGCAGATACATGGATTTGGGCCTGTGTCTGTGGGAGTTTGCGCATTCTCCCCATGCTTGTGTGGGTTTTCTCCGGGTCTCCAGTTTCCTCCCACATCCCAAAGATGTGGTCTTAGGCTAATTGGCAAAACAAATTCTCCCTAAATTGTCTCAAATTTGGTTTCAATCCATAGTTCTATAAACATAGACAGGGATCATGGGTAGAAGTGGCAACATCAAGGTGGTGGCACGGGCTTGTTGGGCTGAAGGGCCTGTTTCCCGTGCTGTTTTGCTCTTTGTTCTTTGAATTCCTCCAAATTCCAACACACCACCAGCATATCAACAATTATATGTTGAGGACAGCAGTAAATGATGCTAGGAGTTGATCACTTGCTAACAGCCTCTTTCAGTACAACAATACCTGTTGTGCTATAATCTCAATGTTACTGGATTGTGACTATTATTGGCCCCTACGTTTCTGGTGAATATCCCACCACTGAATTTTAATATCAGCCGGTGGCACCAATTACACGAACCGAACCAAATCCAGTGTTGGTGGGGTAGGAGAAAGTGCAATGTTAGAAAGTGCAGAGAAGTAGAAGAAATTTATTTGAGAACAAACAATGTCCTTTCACCCCACTGTCCTTTATCTGAACTGCTCCTTTCTGATGCTTCATTTCCCTTTGCCCAGCCCTGCAGGAAACCATAGGAAAAGGAATACCGTGAACATCTTAATGACATCTCCAAAAGGTCAGCTCAAGAATAGCTTGTTCAAACAGCAGGTTAGAAATTTCATGGGACAACCCCATAGGCTTTTAATCTCTACAGAAGGAACATGGACCAACCTTATTGCAAACCAGTCATTAACACTATCAGAGGAGCAGGCAAAGAGCCTGGACAGTACTGAAATAGTGCAAATATAATTTCATTCAAGGCACAGATGTGTGAGTCAATCGCCACTTAATTTCACAGACATTTATTTTCTACATTTAGAAAGCCAACCGATACACTAAGATCTGTGGCACTTGGCACCACCAATACTGATAAAATAATGGAGAGGATGCAGTAGAATAAAATATTGGATTGGTGATGCCAAACTCAGCTTTTAAAAGTACTAGAATGGATGGAGGAAAAGATGACTGAAAGGCAAGGAACTGTTTTCAAGGCTTGGGGAAAAGAATGATTTATACAGATTGAAAAGTGTGTTATTCAAGTGAAAGCATGATAAGCAAATCACTGGAGTTTGGTAGGGAACCTGTGAGAATAGAATCAGGATGAAGTAACATTTATATTATAAAAGGATGGCAAACATCCTTTTATAGGATGTTAGGGCACCTTTAAGAGCTTTTTTTAATGTCATGCTCTCTGCAGCTCACAGCTTTAACTGATGTCTTTGTTGCTGAGCTATATATGAGAAACTCCTTTACTGCTCTTTAAGTGGCTTAAATGAGAGCTGTTTATTTTTACTTTGGGAATTAGTTTTATGACCCTGCATTGTCAGGAGGAAGAATGTTTACAGGGCAGGTGACAGGAACACTTCCATTTGCAGTTCTGAGCTGCAAGTTTTAATTTTTAAAGGGGACGTCAAGCTGGAAAGCTTTCTATCTCTCTTTCCCTGATTTTTTTTTTTAGAAATTCTTCTGGCTAACTGATAAGCCTTTCTAGAGTAGAAAATCGGCTGTTGGTGGTTAGTGGTTTGACCAGAGTGTGTATGCTAGAAAGCTGTTCTGATTTCAAATTGTGCTGAATATATCAGAACTGCAGCGTTCATCCAAATAATTCATCTTGATCTTTCTCTACACCCTAGCTATGACTGTAACACCACATTCTGCACTCTCTTCTTTTCTTCTCTATGAATGGAATGCTTTTTTTCTGTATAGTGCGCAAGAAACAATACTTTTCACTGTATACCAATACATGTGACAATAATAAGTCAAATCAAATCAGTTCTAGCATCATGTGACCGCTTGAATTTGCTGTGTTAAACCTGCGGAAGGGTTTTTGCTTATGGTATTGGTTTGAACTGAACATCTGAGATATAGAACATAGAACATAGAACATAGAACAATACAGCACAGAACAGGCCCTTCGGCCTTCGATGTTGTGCCGACCAAAATAAAAAGCAATGCCCCTCCAAACTAAACCATTCCCTTCTCTTCCATATACTTATCAATTAACCTCTTAAACGCCACCAAACTTGGCGCATCTACAACAGCTGCAAGCAGGGCATTCCACTCCCTAATCACTCTTTGAGTAAAGAACCTACTCTGATATCCGTCCTATAACTCATACCCCTTAATTTAAAGCTGTGTCCCCTCGTGCTAGCATTCTCCATCCTAGGAAAAAGGCTATCACTGTCCACCTATCTAAACCTCTAATCATCTTATATGCTTCAATAAGATCCCCTCTTAGCCGCCTCCTTTCTAACGAAAACAACCTCAAATCCTTCAACCTCTCTTCATAGGACCTGCCCTCCATACCAGGCAACATCCTGGTAAACCTCCTCTGCACCCTCTCCAATGCCTCCACATCTTTCTTATAATGTGGCGACCAGAACTGCACACAATACTCCAAGTGCGGCCGCACTAGAGTTTTGTACAGTTGCAAATCTTTGATATGGACTATACATTATCATAGTTTTCTTTGTTTTTGTTTGTAATTGATCAAAATTATTGCTAATTTTCTTTCTATATATGTTAACAATATTCTTAAATAAACTTTGTTTGATGAAAGCTCCCCAGTGGGTCATTTGATTCATACCCGAGGTGAGACATATCATGCTTACCCTAGCCAAATAAACATAAAACACTTTGAAGTTTTTGACCTGAACCACTGAACTATCATATACAAAGTGATTGGTCTTGTTTCATTTCCATTTAAAAATATAATTCTTTATCTGGAAACAAAATTGAAAATCCTCTGTACATCAATCATTTTTTAACTGCCATTCAATATGGCTTTTGAGCTTGATGCTGATACTAATCTCCTCGGCTTCTTTGAGGATGTGAGAACCCAAATCAAAATTGGGACTTCCATGAAGCAGGTGATAAGGTTTCACAGGGAAGATTGACGTCTAATTTCCAAAACTGTGAGATTCAAGGTGAAACTTGGGATTGAAGAAAAAATTGGGTGTTCCAGTTTCTAAATGAATGACAGCATGACTTGTATATTTGATATGGCAGAACCTCCCAATGTCCTGCACAGGAGAATGAACTAATGAAAATTTTATATAAAACTACATAAGGAGATATTAAAATAGATAACAAAGAGGTTAGTTAAAAGTAGGTTTTATGAAGAGTATTGAAGAAGAGAGCTAAAAAGGCAGAAAGATTTTAGCAGGAAATTCCAGAGCTTACAGCCAAGGTGACTGAACAACTGGTTGCTACTGATAGAGTAATTAAAATCAAGAATACACAAGAAACCAAAATTGGGTAGGTATCATGGGACATTGTCAGACTGGAGGCAATGGGGAACAGAGAAATGATGCTACCAGGAGCCACATTAAATTCATACTTGGGAATGGGATTTGGTGTGAGCTAGGATAAGAGCAGCAGAGTTTGGATGAGCACAAGATTATGTAGGATGAGACGTGAACTGTTGGTAAGAGAATATGGTCATTGTCAAATTTAGAGATGACTACGGCATGAATGTGGGCTTCAGCAACAGATGAGTTGAGACAGAGGCAGAATTAGAAAATGTTACAAGTAGCAAATGAGCAATCTTGGTGATAGAACTGAAACGTAGTTCTTCTCAGGGGTGAATATAACACCATGATTGTGAACTGTCTGGATCAGCCTTAAATATTTTCCAGCAAGAAAGATAGAATAAATGGCTAGCAAATAGGTTCTGGGATGGGGGCTGTCAACAATAGAGGGGATTTTCCAGCCCTTCCCATTGGTGGGATCTTCCAGTCCCGACAAATGTGATCCCCTCTCAACACCCCCCATTTCCTATGTGGCAGGTTTTCTGGTAACACAGCCAATAATCAACGCAAATGGCTTTCATCTTTGGACAAAAAAACCCTAGTGGGAGTTGCGTAAAGACCACCAAACAGTAGTAATGAGGTTGGGGATGGCATCAACAGGAATTAGAGATGTGCGCAATCAGAGTACAGCAGTTACCATGGGTGACACAGATCAGCTCACCATATGGTAGCAATGTGATGGATGAGGATTTCCTGCAATCTATAAGGGATGGTTTGCTTGACTAAAATGTCGAGGAATGACCCAGAGAGCAGAACAATCCGGACAGGATATTATGTAATGAGAGAAGATTAATTAGCAATCTTGTGGTGTGACATCTTAAGGAGAAGAACAAACAACAAAGAACAAAACAGCAGGGGAAACAGTCCCTTCAGCCCAACGAGCCCGCACTGCCACCCCGATGTTCCCACTTCTACTTGTGATCCCTGTCTATGTTTATAGATCTATGAATTGAAACCAAATTTGAGACAATTTAGGGAGAATTTGTTCTGCCAATCGGCCTAAGAACACATCTTTGTGGGAGGAAATCGGAGCACCCGGAGAAAACCCACGCAAGCACGGGGAGAATGCACAAACTCCCACAGACACAGGCCTACATCCATGTATGTGACCATAATATGGTAGAATTCTTCATTAAGGTGGAGAGTGACACAGTTAAGTCTGAGACTAGGGTCCTGAACTTGAGGAAAATTAACTTTCATGCTATGAGACATGATTGGCTAGGATAAAAGACGGCAAAGGATACTTAAGGGATTGACAGTGGATAGGCAATGGCAGACATATAAAGAATACATAGTAGAACTTCAGCAATTGTCATCCCTGTCTTGTGTAAGAGTAAACGGGGAACGTGGCTCATCCATGGTTAACAAGGTATATCAGACATAGTGTTAAAGCCAAAGAAGGGGCATATAAATTGGCCAGAAAAGCTAGCAAACCTGAGGACTGGGAGAAATTTAAAATCCAGAAGAAGAGGACATAGGGTTTAATTCAGAAGGGGAAAATAGAATATGAGAGTAAGCTTGCAGAAAACATAAAAACTGACTGCAAAAGCTTCTATAGATAAATGAAGAGAAAAAGACTGGTGAAGACAAATGTAGATCTCTTACAATTAGAATCAGGTGAATTCAAAATGGGCAACAAAAAGGTGGCAGGGCAGCTGAACAAATACTTTGATCTGTCTTCACTGAGGAGGATCCAAATAAACTTCCAGAAATACTAAGGGACAGAGGATTTAGTGTGAAGAAGGAGCCGAAGGAAATCCTTATTAGTCAGGAAATTGTACTGGGGAGATTGTTGGGATTAAAACCCAATAAGTCCCCAGGGACTGATGCTCTGCATCCCAGAGCACTCAACAAAATGGCTCTCGAATTAGTGAACGCATTGGTGATCATTTTAAAACATTCTATAGACTCTGGAAGAGTTTTAATGCATTTGAAGGTAGTTAATAGAACCCAACTTTTTAAAAAAGAAGGAAGGGAGAAAACTGAAAGTTATAGACTGGCTTGCCTGATGTCGGTGGTGGGAAAAATGTTGGAATCAATTATTAAGGATATAATAACTAAGCATTTGGAAAGTGGTGACAGAATCGGTCCAAGTCATCTTGGATACACTAGAGGGAAATCACGCTTGGCAAATCTTCTGGAATTGTTTGAGGCTGTGACCAGTAGACTGGGAAAGGGTGAACCAATGGATTTTGTGCATCCAGACTTTCAAAAGGTTTTTGACAAGGTTGTACACAAGGAATTAGTGAGCAAAATTAAAGCTCATGGTATTGGGGGTAATGTATTGACTTGGATAGAGAATTGGTTAACAGATAGGAAGCAGAATAAGAATAAATGGATCCTTTTCAGAGCGGGACGCAGTGGCTAGTGGGGTATTGCAGGGCTCAGTGCTGGGACCCCAGCTATTCATAAGATAAATTAATGATTTGGACTGTAAATCAGAAATAGACTGTAACATCTCCAAATTTGTAGATGATACTAAGAGGAGTGGCAGTGTGTGTTATGAGGAAGATACTAAGAGGCTGCAGGGTGGACTTGGATAGACTAATTGAGTGGGCAAATACTTAGCAAATCCAATATAATGTGGATGAATGTGACGTTATCTACTGTGGTGGCAAAAGCAGGAAGGAAGATTGTTAACTGAATGGTGACAGTTTAGGAAAAGGGGAAGTGCAACTGGGTGTCATGGTGGAACAGTCACTGAAGATTGGCATGCAGGTGCAGTAGGCAGTGAGGAAAGCCAATGGCATGGTGGTCTTCACAGCAAAAGGATTTGAGTGTCGGCATAGGGATCTCTTACTGCAGTTATATAGGGCCTTGGTAAGGCCACATCTTGTGTATTGTGCGCAGTTTTAGTCTCTTGTTTGTGGAAAGACATTCTTGCTATTGAGGGAGTCCAGCGAATATTCACCAGATTAATTCTGGGAATGGCAGGACTGACATATGAAGAGTGGCTGGGTCAACTGGACTTTTACTCAATAGAATTTAGAAGAATGAGAGGGGATCTCATAGAAACATATAAAATCCTGATTGGACTGGACAGTCTAGATATGGAACAATATTCCTGACACTTGGGAAGTCAAGAATTTGGGGTTGCAGCCCGCGAATTAGGAGTAAGCCATTCAGGACTAAGATGACGAAGAACTTCTTCACTCAGAGAGTTGTGAACCTGTGGAATTCTGTACCATAGAAAGCTGCTGAGTCCAGTTCATTAGATATATTCAACAGGGAGCTGGTTGTAGATCTTGTGGCTAAAGGATCCAAGAGGTTTGGAAAGAAAGTGGATGTGGAATACTGAAAGTACATGATCAGCCATGAATATATTGGTGTTGCAGGCTGAATGGCCTACTCCTGCACCTATTTTCTATGTTTCTATGTTTCAGTTTAGGTTAGCGTCAGAAGCTGACCCAGCTGTCAAGTGGCAGACAGGTTTTCTCCTCTCTCTCTACCTGGTATTTTCAATTCTACTGGCTAGTCAGAAGCAGTCGCCTTTCCTCACCGCCGCACCCCGCCCCACCCCTCCTTGGAGTGAGAATTTTAGCTCTTACAGTGGCTCGCTTGCTGAAAGCCACAGGCCAGCATGGCCATGCCAGAATTTTATTGCCCCACCCACCACAAAATTGAAGCAGACAAGGAGTGGATATAGAGATTTTCTGGTTTCAGGACAAGTGAGACCAAAAGATCTCTGCCAGTATCTCTACCCTGAGGGCTGCTGGAAGTTACAAGGCTGGGAAGTTAAAGTTTCAATTCTCCAACTAAAGGAGTAAGTTCCAGCATCATGTGAGCATTCGTATTTTCTGTGCTAAACCTGTGACAAGGATTTTTTTTAAGAGAGTATATTTGGTTGAGGCATCTCATACATTTGTCAAGCATTATGTAACATAATTGTTTTTTCCTTGCTTGGGTAAAAATTATTGCTGTATGTTAACTGTATTCTTAAATAAACTTTGTTTGATAAAAGATCCCTGGTGAGTCATTTGAATTATATGAGAAACATCTCATGTTTACAAAATGGTTGCAGTTTGTTTTATAAAATACTGGATCATAGGTTTCAACGAATTATAACGGAAGGGAGTTTCCAGGTCGCAGTGTTTCCATGTATCTGCTTCTCAATGGTTGAGATCCAATCCACTTCAGTGATATTATCAACAAACTTGAAAATGGAATTGAAGGAGAATTTGGCCATAAGTGTACAAGGGATATAGTATGAAGCTGAGGACATACACTTGCAGGGCACTGGGGCACTTTTCCGATAATCAAAAATAGACTGATGGAGTGGTAATTGGCCAAGTTGGATTTATCCTGGTTTTTGTATACAGGATGCACCTAGGCAATTTTTCACATTGTGACAGGAATTAGCATTAGATAAATTTCTCCTTGGAGAGCCAGTGCAGACAAAGAGGCAGAATGGCCTCCTTATGTGCTGTAAGCATATTATAACTCTGTGATTTCAGGATTATTGCCATTCCATATGTTAATCATTTATTCTTTGAAGAATTCCTGACATCAATCTTAGGTGTATCCGTTACTAGCTGGAATCAGTGCCCCCTTGTCCAATTCTCAGAATTTCATTTTACATTATCTTTGCATTTCTTTAACTATGTTATATAATTTGATACAATCATCTCTCAGACTTTCATTTCCACATATTAAAGTTCACCATTGAGAGTATGTCTTGTAACCTTACTTCCCACCGTTCACCCTCCAAGTAATATGGATGACACACCAGTTAATAGGAAGAAGGTAGGTGGCATTCAGCAAGATGTTCACTTGTTTCATTTGATCCAAAGCTATAAGACTTCATGGGGGCCTGAAACGAATGCTGAAATCTCCCTTATATGGGCTTTCAGTCTCACCAAAGTCATCTAATGCTTCAGAGATATGGTACTCAGACTTAATATTCATTTTTTATTTCTAGTTTAACATGTCTTTGGATGATAAAGAGGTGAAACAAGGCACAATTTGGTTAGGAGTTAAAGGCACAATTATTGAGATAATACGTGCTTTCAAGCTTATTTACCTTGATACTGAAGCTTCAGAATTTTGAAGGAACGATCCATTGTAAAGATAACTAAAGGGACCTCTGATCAACATTCACAGAATCTAGTGTTTGCATTAAGCTGATGTACCAGTTTTTTGAACCAGCTTTATCCCCAAGTGTGTACTAACTATTTTATTGTTCACTTTAAGACTGTTTTGGCTGTCATTAAAGCTTTGTTTAAAGCATGTTTATCTTTTGCAAGTGTAAAGTAAGTCTAAATTTACAGTGAAGCAATTATGATCCACAATTATATATAAAGTCAAGAAATTTTCATAAATATATATCTGCACCTAAGTGGATGGTTGAATGAAACTTCAGATATCAAACTGGTATGTTGCAAATATTTTTATGAAAAAATGTCTCATTCAAAAGTCAGACCTATTTTTACAACAGCACCTTGTTTTTATACAGCTTGTTTAACATTGTGGAACAATATTCACAATAGCATTATCACATTAAGGATTGGACAGTCTTTAAATCATTATAATTTTCTCAGTTTTGCTAAATTTCTGAAATCATGGAATTGTTGCATTCCTGCAGTTATGCACAACAACTTAATATTCTGCATGCATTATGACTGGGTGATTTATATTCAATGTAAGAAAGTTCACTTAAATCAAAGTGACAGCAGTTTGACTGATCCTTAGAAAAAGGCACCAATTCATTAATATGATGTCAGATCAAACCTATTTAACTCTCTGCGTTTGTCATTATGAATAATTGTATTTGTTTTATATTGGCATGATTTAATTTACAGTGCATGTGCCCTACAAGATGTGACTGCACGCTGTAAAAAAAATGCACAAAGATGGATTTAAACTCAATGTGGCATTCTGCCATGCCAACAAATCAATTCCTGTTCTGCAGCGGCGGTAGGAGACCACGGTAATTTTAACCATCAGCATGCACTGAGATGCTTCCGTTCCATGCTCAGTTTGCCAGTTTTCAGCCGAGTCAGGAAGAGGAGATTCCGGACATTTTTGTGCGACGCAGTCCAAACATGTGGAGGTCATTAGATTCCTCATCAGAATCGACGTATCATATCTTCTGCCCCTGTTGGCACCACAAAAAAAAAGATTTCAGTCATGTTACCATGGCCATTTTCAATGGCCAATTGGTCTTAAGACCAATTGTTAGGCCTAATGGAGAAAACAGCTTCTTCCTGAGTAAAACTGCATCACAGTCCACTCGGCATTATAGGATTGCCATTTACACACATTTATGAACATCTGTTTCTTGTGAGCATCTTGTTCACTTGTAAAATTTTGCAGGTTAATGTCTAAATTGATGAAAAATGGTGGGGAACTGAGCAGATAAGTAACCTACTCATTTTTAACTATGCACCTGCATAGTTGCACTGAGGCAAACTTGAGTATTTTCCATACACCTTTAAATTGTTCCAGTACTCTTAACATAAAGATACCGCTAAAAGCTCAAACTCTAAAAAGATTATCTTTCTCTCATTTTTAACTTTCAACAGTTCTGTCTTTTTATTAGCCCCGTTTGTTGTGATTTGTCAATCAATATGGCTATAATATATATCAATATCACTATAAGTGTGATTCTGAATTACTTTCAGTTGATTTTCTCAAATTGTAAACATAACATTCAACCCCATTGAAGAAACAATCTGATATGTCCTGCAGAGAAATCAATGGGCAGAGAATGCCATACTGTTTATTGTTAATTTCTTAAGATGTATTCCTGCAAGCACTGCTCCTCCCTGGAGATGTGGAATTATCTTTGTATTTTCAGCATAGGAATTGGAGAGGCCATTCAGCCCCACGAGCCCACTCCACTATTCAAGAAGATTGTGGCCAATCTGTGGTCTAATTGTATGTATCTTCCTCAGGCCCATATCTCCTGCTCAGTAAAAATTTGACTTAAACCTGACAATTGAACTCTCATTCGAAGAAGAGAATTCCAAACCTCTGCCACCGTTTCCTAACATCTCTCCTGAATGACTTGGCCCTGTTTTTTAGATTATGGCCCCTGGTTCTAGGACATGCAACTAGCAGAAATGGTTTATCCTCATCCACCCCTCTGTCCTTCACTGTAAATATTTTGTAGATTTCTATCAGACCACCCGTTAACCCTCTAAATCTCTCCTCCTAACGCGGCTAAGAGGAGACCTTATTGAAACATATAAGATGATTAGAGGTTTAGGTAGGGTGGACACTGATAGCCTTTTTCCTAGGATGGAGAAAGCTAGCACGAAGGGACATAGCTTTAAATTAAGGGGTGGTGGTTTTAGGACAGATGTCAGAGGTAGGTTCTTTACCCAGAGGGTGGTAAGGGTATGGAATGCCTTGCCTGCGTCAGTTGTAGATGCGCCAAGTTTGGTGGCGTTTAAGAGGTTAGTAGATAAGTTTATGGATGAAAGGGGAATGGTTTAGGTTAGAGGGTCACTGCTTGTTCCTAATTGGTCAGCGCGACATCGAAGGCCAAAGGGCCTGTTCTGCGCTGTAATGTTCTATGTTCTAACAACCCCTGAAGTCCAGTATCATTCTTGTAAACATGCACTGAACTCCCTTCTGGGCTAAAACATCTCTGTTCTCATTCGGTTAAAATTAAGACTTATTCCGCAGTTTCCCAACCTCTTGAGTGTGGAGTGTTTTTCTTTCTGCCTCAAATTTTTCTGCATTCCACTAGGTTTTTAAAACTCAAATATGACATCTCGTAATCACCGTTCCTTCAGTTACCTCACCTTTTTCCTACTCTTTTAACTACCAGTGGTTGGTGATGTCCTTCATATGGATTTATCCAAACAGTTCTTCAGTAAAGTTTCTACTGCAAATACTTACTGCATATAACAATGGGATTGAGGTGACCATTCTACCCCCCCATCCTGTAAAACATGACCCATGGTTTTTACTGAACTTTGGGCGGTGAAGAAGTGAAAGAAGGAACAGGTGGGAGGAAACTCATGGTCATTGTGCATCTAGCAACTTCCTGTTGCTAATCTAACATTGAAACCCCAAGATCAAATATAGAGAAAACATTTAGTTTAGAGCATGTGACAAAAAGTCTAGTAATGCCATATGTCACTGGATTTCAACTTAACAGTTTATCGGTCAGCTGGATACTGTATTAAATCTACTTTTCCTACCTTGAAATATTGTCATGGTGTTGCTTTTAATATTTATAGAATGCTACTTATCAATTTTATGATTGGTAGTGCTAGCATATGGAATTATTTTATCACTTTTCCTGAGGCTAATGGGGGGCTGCTAATATTGATTAATTTTGGTAAAATAAACACATGAATAAAACAATATTCCCTCTTATGCTTATGTCTACTAAATCACTAAAAATAGCAACTAGAGAAAAATACATGTGCTTGTATCAGCATTTTTAGATGGTGTGTAAATGAGCAGAAGTTATCTGCCTTGGCAGCAAACTGAAAGTAAGTGCTAGTTATTATTTTTATTTCTCACATTGGATAACATGACAGTTTTTCTGAAAGTTCCAGTTTGCTTCAAATGATTTGTAGCTTTGTGCATTAGGAATCATCTAGACATAGCCCAAGATGCCGTATGTACAGACTTTACAGGTAACAGGTTGAAAACATTGAAAACACATTTTATCGCTCAGATCTATGGGTCTCTTCTACTGAAAGTAAAACAAGACATTTGACTTCAATGGAAATGAAAATTGCAATTCTAACATGAGTTATCAACTCATTAACACTCAACTGTTCAATAGTAGAAATTTAAGATTTACAGTTGGATTTTCTGGCTGTGTTTGCCTCAAAACCAGAAAATCCCGCCTGAGATCAATGAACTTTTGCAAAGTCCACTCCCCCCATTTGCTACATTTCCTGTAGCAACAGAATGGGAAAATTCTGCCCCTAGTCTCTGAGGACAAATGGAGAGAATCAAGGTGACTTGCTGAATTGGGCATCAGGGCTAAAAACAGGATTCCTGCCCAATGTAAAGGTATTTGGGGGTCATCAGGCTTGCCCTGCCAGCCCAATGCTCATGTGCCCTTCTGCCACTTCAGCAGAGAGAGGGACCCCCAAAGGTCCTGGGATTTGTGGAGGAAAGGGGTTGACCTCATTACTCTCCCTTGGATTGGGATTATGTGAATGGTCTGCCCCTTCGAGCACTGGAAAATGTGTGGTTCAGTTTCAGGATGGTGAATTCAGATATCATCCTGGGGTAAAAACAAATCATTATTGTCTCTGTCCTCTAAACCATTCAAGCTCCCTCCATGCCCACTGGACAGCTAAAAAGTTTCTAAATCACTACAGTACTCTACTCAGCAGAGAGGATGCTTGCCTCAGGAAGCTGCAGATGCGAGAAGACACCTTAAAGTCAGAAGAGAGTCATTTTCACTAGACAGGAAATTCCCATCACCACACTCGGCCCCATTGTTTTATCACAGCATTCATTTAGCACATAGTCAAAGGATAAAGAGTAAGCCATTCAGGACCGAGGTGAGGAAGAACTTCTTCATTCAGAGAGTTGGGAACCTGTGGAATTCTCGACCATAGAAAGCTGTTGGGGCTAGTTCAATAGATATGTTCAAGTGGGAACTGGACATGGGCCGTGTGCTAAAGGAATCAAGGGGCATGACAGAAAGTGGGAGTGGGCTACTAAAAGTGCATGATCAGCCACGACAAGATTGAATGGTGGTGCAGGCTCGAAGGATCGAATAGCCTACTCCTGCCCCACTTTCTATGTTTTTATGCTTCTATTTCAAGTCTCTGAGCCTTTACAGATTGATACCTTTAAACCCTCTCAAAACCTATATTTCTATTCAACTTTGTACAGTCATTTGGACACTCATTTGATTGGCAGCTTAATGGTTTTACTCAGCATGCAGTTAGCTGTATTTATTTACCTTTCTTTGTGCTGAATGCATCTCGACTTTCCATATTGTTCCTAACTGCAATGTTTACACAGAAGAGAACATGAAAAGAACTCAGCTGGTTTGAAGCTGCCTGAAGTGTGACACTGTCAGTGCTCGGGTGTCGGGGGCAATACACCATTGGCACTACCAAGAAGTGGGACCTAAGGAGAATGTCTGAGGGGAAAAAGCATTCTGAGGAGGGAGAGGGAAGACAGGTCATCCAGATGATTCATTTTTCAGTCGTGAGATGGAGGATGCCCTCTTGGCTGGGTGCTGGGTGGTACTCCACTTGTGAATGGGATGGGGGGAGATCACTATATCAATTTTTGAGGAAAGGAGGACTTGTTCGCGAAGGCAGAGACTGGGAGGGGTCCATTAAATACAGCGACCCGATTTCTGAACAGTGGGGCTCATCACCATGATTCCTGGCATCTTTCAGGTGGCTGAAAGCGCAGGGAAACACTTGGGTTTTCTAGCAGGCATGGGTACTGAGTGCTGATTGGGATAAATCACACCTAAAGTTTCCCATAACTGGTCCAGAGGTGGCCTTCACTCATTTGGCATATTGGCCTCCACAGGAATCCTGGACCTCTTGAGGTTTCTGATTGTATTTGGAGATCAGCCACCTTCCCTGGACTTACTCAAGGTATAATAGAAGATATAAATATCAGTGTCAAGGTTGGTCTTTATATCCCTACCCCTCCCTTCCCACACCTTGCACAGGCAATAGGAATTTCATAAATAGGTGTGAGCCTTTCACTAACTTCAGACTAATGTACCATTTACAAGAGATTCTATTTTTCACATCAACCAGTCTGGAGTTTTCAAATTATATTAGGGAAACTGTAACTTTGAGAGGGTGAAGGGCATATTTTTACTCATAGGCAAGGAAGAAAATGGAGAGGCTTACCTTGCTGAAAATGTAGAACTTATTTGTGACACTGTTCATCGCACTCAATGTTCAGGGAGTTGACAGTCATGCCCATCTCTCCAAATGGGGCAGCACGGTAGCACAGTGGTTAGCCCTGCTGCTTCACAGCTCCAGGGACCTGAGTTTGATTCTCAGCTCTAAGTGCCACTGGTAGGCACAACAATGTTCAAAAGTGCAAATCATTTTAAAACATTCTAGACCATTCTTAGAGCTATAAAGCCAGTTTCCATCAAGTCTGAGCTGCATTATACCCACAGATGGTTTAATGCACTGAGCACTTTTATAAGGCATACAATATATCTATTAAAATGATTAATGAGTGATTCAGCGGCAATTATTGTAGGGAATTTTGATTGGTCAATCAGTTGTGGCTTAGTTATAATACTTCTGAGTTCCAAAAATGAGGTGTGAATAAACAAATGTTTTTGTAGATGTGTTAAAAAATGTGAAAGAAAAATCAATTCTCATTTAATAGCCAACCACTAAGAACAAATGGAACTCTGTGGAAATCATTAATAGCATTTTTCAATTCTACAAAGTTCACCAAAAATGCATTTACAAAATAATAAATAATACAACACAGAAGGAGGCACTTCAGCCCATTATCTCTATGCTGGTATTATACTTTCAATACAACCTCTCCATTC
The DNA here is from genome assembly GCA_024679065.1 of Sphyrna mokarran. NCBI lineage: Eukaryota > Metazoa > Chordata > Chondrichthyes > Carcharhiniformes > Carcharhinidae > Sphyrna > Sphyrna mokarran. The sequence goes on from JAGIQG010000002.1 coordinate 64,005,021, forward strand.
TAACCACATTTCTCTTTCTTTTCTCCAAATGTCTATTCAGTATTTCCTTAAATTGATGTTATTGGCTTTCTTGTTAGGCAAAGGCAATTAAATATCTCATTCTAGATTTTCTTAAGCGTCACTGCTGCCTCACAGCACTAGGGATTCTGGCCTTGGGTGACTGTCTGTGTGGAGTTTGCACATTCTCTCTCTGTCTGTGTGGTTTCCTCCAGATGCTCCATTTTTTTCCCACAGCCCAAAGATGTGCAGGTTAGATGGATTGGCCAGTGCAGAATTGCTCCTTAGTGTCCTAAGATGTATAGGTCAGATGGATTAGCCATGTTAAATGTGTGGGAATATGGAGATAAAGTTGGGGAGAGGGTTTGGGTAAGATGCTCTGTCAGAGAGTCAGTGCAGACTCAGTGAGCTGAATGGCCTCCTTCTGCAATGTAGGGATTCAATGAAATTTGCAAATATACCTTGCCTCATCTGCAGAACTAGGATGGTTCAAGGTGTTTTTTAAAATTATTCCATGGAATGTGAACATCATTAGCAATGGCAGCATTTATTGCCCATCTCTAATTGCTCATCAACTGAGTGACTTGTTAGACTATTACAGAGAGTGTTTAAGAGTCAGCAACATTGCTGTGGATCTGAAGGCGTATGTAGGCCAGATCAGCGAAGGACAGCAGATTCACTTCCCTTAAAGATTTTGATTTGATTATTGTCATATGCATTAGTATTCAGTGAGAAGTACTGTTTCTTACACTGTTACAAACAAGGCATACCATACATAGAGAAAGAAATGAGAGAGTGCAGAATGTAGTGTTACAATCATAGCTAGGGTGGAGACAAAGATCAACTTAATTCAAAGTAGGTCGATTCAAAAGTCTGACAGAGCAGGGAAGAAGCTGTTCTCGAGTTAGTTGGCGTGTGTCCTCAGACTGTTATATCTTTTCCCTGACGGAAGAAGGCGGAAGAGAATATGTCTGGGGTGCATATTCTTAATTCTGCTGGCTGCTTTTTTGAGGCTGTGGGGAGTGAAGACAGAATTAATGGATGAGAGATTGGTTGAAGTGATAGATTGGGCTTCATTCATGACAAAGCGGGAGCCATATTAAGTATGATACAACTAGAAAGAATGCTTTCTATGATGCATCTGCAAACATTGGTGAGAGTAGACATGTCAAATATCCTTAGTCTTCTGAAACATTGAGGTATCAATGGGCTTTCTTAACAATAGTGTCGGCATAGAACATAGAACATAGAACATAGAACATAGAACATAAAACATTACAGCGCAGTACAGGCCCTTCGGCCCTCGATGTTGCGCCGGCCAGTGGACCCTCTAACCTAAACTATTCCAATATCATCCATATGCCTATCCACCGACCATTTGAATGCCCCCAAAGTAGGCGAATCCACAACTGCTGCAGGCAGGGCATTCCACGCCCTCACCACCCTCTATGTAAAGAGGCATGGGGGGACCAGTACAGGTTGTTGATGATCTTGACACCTGAAAGCTTAAAGCTCTCAACCCCATTGGTATAGACAGGGGCATGTACTTCATAATGCTTCTTGAAGTTGATAACTATTTCCTTCATTTTGTTGACATTGAGGGATAGATTATTGTTGCCGCATCAGTTCACTAGATTCTCTATCTCTTTCCTGTACTCTGTCTCACCATATTTACGGTGGTGTCATCAGCAAACTTGAAAATTGAATTGCAGGGGAATTTGGCCACACAGTCATACATATACAAGGAGTATAGTAGAGGGCTGAAAACATAGCCTTGTGGGGCACCGATCTTGAGGATGATCGTGGAGGAGCATTAAAGGGCATTAATGAATCAGATGTTTTTTTTTAATGACAATCAATGATAGTTTCATGGAGCCATCACTGAGACTAGTTTTATATTCCAAATGTATTAATTGAATTGAAATTCCACTAGTTACTTTGATGGGATTGGAACCTATGTCTACAGAACATTAACCTGGGCCTCTGACTGGTCATGATGTGGAGATGCACTGGGGACTGGGGTAAACACAGTAAGAAGTCTCACAATGCCAGATTAAAGTTCAACAGGTTTTATTTGGTAGCAAAAGCCACCAGCTTTCCGAGTGCTCGCTGTGCCTTTGTCAGGGGAGTGGAAATTTGACATGTCTGCTACAACGCTCACCAACTTTTGCAGATGCATCCTCACCTGATGAAGAGGCAGCAAGCACTCCAAAAGCTAGTGGCTTTTGCCTCTTACTAGTCCCATGATATTTCCACAGTGCCATCATCTCCCCTACTTTAGAAAGTTGGTATTGTCTGAAGCTGCTCCATTGGACCACAGAATTCATAAACTTATTGATGTGATTGTGCAGATGTAGCCTGGATTTTGTGCCAATTCCAACATTTTTCTGGCATTGGTGTACCGCTTGCACTTACTGAGGCATATGAACAAGGGCAGCTGCATTTACACTGAGTTTTTTGTGTCCCATTTTGGCTGTGCTGCTATTTTTAATAGGAATGCTCAAAATGATACGCATTCCTCAGTAAACCAATGTTAAATCACACTGAGATAAAACAGGTGTATTTGTGAATGGGATTAAATGATTAATAAATGAATTGTTAATATTTGTTAATAATTTTAAAAAGAATTGCAGGATTTGGCTTTTCAGTTTTTGTTTTTTCACTTTGCAGCTGGACATAGCTGGCCTTGCGTCTGACAGCCTAAGGATTTATTTCATAACAAGCATATTTCCTAATTACCCAGTGTAAAAAAAAATCAAGCTTAGGAAGTTGCGTAGGTGGAAGCCTGAGGATCAGGACAAAATACTGCTCTGGCTTTGGTTAAACAATCTATGGTGAGCTGGTCTTGTCTCCATAGACAGATCATTTGACTAAAGAATTGAATGATGTATTGTCGGACAGCAGAGGCCTTCAGCTAAGAGATGGGGACCCTGGAGCAGGTTTCATTTTGGAGGCTTACATGCAACAACTTTGAAATGCCCTGTTGTGATATTGGATACATGCCAATGCAGACAATGGCTTGTGCTTTGTCCCTTTAAGAAGCTGCATAGTTTCATCACTATGTATAAGGCTGGATGATAAAAGACACAGCCTCCATATTAGAGGTTCATCACTGTGACTCTGTATCGTGAGACTTCATGTTCATGTTATGAGTGAAGCATATCATCAATAAACAATCTATGTGTGAGGACCTAGGCTAGCTCAAGGCCTGTGAAGAATTGAATGTAGATGTTCCTTGTAATAAACTGCCAGTTCAATCAGAACCCTTGTCAGTCTCAGAACCTTGCATAACACTGATAGCATAGGGACAGATCCCTTTGGGTCTACATCAATACCCTCACCATGCATGATGATAGCAGACCACAGAGGCCACAGCATGCTCCCCTCTCTAATCTGCAAAGATACCTGAAATGGATCTTTACAACGCCAATGTGTTGTGCAGAGGCACAGTGGTTAGCACTGCTGTCTCATTATGCAGGGACCTGGGTTCAATTCCCAGCTGGGGTTACTATCTGTGCGGAGTCGACACGTTCTCCCTGTGTCTGCATGGATTTCTTCTGGGTGCTTCGGTTTCCCCCCATATTCTGAAACACAGCTGATTAGGCGCCCTTGCCATGCTAAATTCTCCCTTAGTGTACCCGAACAGAGCAAAGAACAAAGAACAAAGAACAAAACAGCACAGGGAACAGGCCCTTCGACCCAACGAGCCCGCACCGCCATCCCGATGTTCCCACCTCTACCCATGATCCCTGTCAATGTTTATAGATCTAAGGATTAAAAACCAAATTTGAGACAATTTAGGGAGAACTTGTTTTGCCTATTAGCCTTAGAGCGCATCTTTGGGATGTGGGAGGAAACTGGAGCACCCGGAGAAAACCCACGCAAGCACGGAGAGAATGCACAAACTCCCACAGACACAGGGCCAAATCCATGTATCTGCAGAGCACAGCGATAGTCACTGAGCTGTTGTGTTGCCCATCAAATGGTCCACGTCAAGCGTACACTAACGACGTGAAGCACTAGGATACTCTCGAAAAAAATTCAAGAGCAGCCCTCTCACAACCCATCGCCCTCTCTTATGCCCCTCGTTAGACAACAAGGTGGACCAAAGCTACTGTAGAATAAAAACAAGTACATCAATATCATCATCTATTTACACACTTCCCAGGGACTCCCAAGGCTCATGATCCCTATTTTAAATTAGTTTTCTATACCCCTCCATTCCCATTCTATTCATGCACCCATCTAAGTATTTCTTACAGGCAGTTGTGTGGCGACTTGGGGATTTTCACAGTAACTTCATTGCTGCATTAACGTAAGCTTTGACAAAAAGTCACCTGGACTTGAAATGTCAGCTCTTTTCTATCCTTACAGATGCTGCCAGACCTGCTGAGATTTTCCAGCATTTTTTCTTTTGGTTTCAGATTCCAGCATCTACAGATTTTTGCATTTATTAATGTAAGCCTACTTGTGACAGTAATTAATAAATTTTAAAACTTTAAAGAATGATCTGTGCAACAGCAATCATTCAAATGTAGTGTAGCTTATTGTGTCATATCTGCTTGGGATTTTAATGTTCCTGAGCAGGGTCAAGGGATATCACTGTAGCACTTTCCTTTCGTAGTCACTCAGACCCCTGATTTGGACAAATGTAGACTTTTGGGATTCTTGGCTGTCTTGAAATAAAGGCAGTCTGGGTAGCAGTTTTTTACAAGAAATAAGATCTTCTTGTTATTACACTTGTTGCATATTCAGGGACTAAAACCCTTACTTGTAGATGCACGTAAGCCTAGGTATTCACACATCGATTGATTACTTGATGATATGCTCCACTTGTATTAATAAGGAACTGGGTTTACTTTCATACCACTGGGGAATAGAAAGTAAATTTGTAACCTGCCGTTTAGTGTTTTGACGTCAAGCTGCAAATCCTATTATGTTGTTGAACATAAACATTTGCAGCTCCTCTTTATTTATATATATATTTGAAGAAGGAGGCACAACTTAGGCAAAACTCTTTTTTGCTTAACAAATGGTTCAAATTTGGAATGCATTGCCTAATAATGTGATGGATACAGATTCAACAACAACATTCAAAAGAGAATTATTATGACTTCAATGAGGCCAGTGATGTTGGTCCCCTTGGAATATGAATTCCTTGATTGAGCTTTTTTGATTTGATATTTTAAGTTTCCTTTCCTTTTGCCTTTTTTTCAGGTGGCTCCCTTCCTTTTGGGAGCTGCCCCTTTTAACTTGTCCCTGAATTAATTTAAGTTCATTTAATTGTTTGGACCAAAAAGCGATCCCTGATGAGCTCTTTATTGCTTGTCCAATCAATGAACCTGGAATTGTCAAGTCTCCTGGCACTCTGGATGCTGACTTTAGAGCTTGGAATACTCGATGAACAAATCAAACTTGTAATGAAAATATAATCTGGTGAAGGAATACAGGCCTCATTGACTTATTTCAGCGATGAACACTGGAAAGAGAACTAAATTACAGAGATGTAGGGAAAGAGCAGGGGAATGGGCCAAACTAGATTGTTCTTTGAAGAATTGATGCTGACTTATTGAAACAAATTGCCTCCTTTAGTATTATTCTATGGTTTACACGGAACCTCACTGAGAATGGAGGTCTCCTCTCACCTGCCAAGTGCACATTCAAAGACCAGTAAGTGAAAGATCTGTGCCAGGCAAGATTTCTCAGAAACTACAAATGAAGGTAGCGTTCTATCATAGATTATTTCAAAGGCCTTGCATAGTTGCAGTTATGGAAATTCTGTGCTGTAGATATGAAGATTGCTATAGAGTAGTTAAGAAAGTGCACTGACATTACAGCAATTGATGCACTGAAATTACAGCAATATTGCAGTAGAGTTATGATATTTTTCAGGACGACTGATTTGTTTCAATATTTCTTTTATGGCATTATAGAACATAGAACATTACAGCACAGAACAGGCCCTTTGACCTTCGATGTTGCGCCGACCAATATAAAAAGCAATGACCCTCCAAACTAAACCATTCCCTTTTCTTCCATATACTTATCAACTAACCTCTTAAACGCCACCAAACTTGGCGCATCTACAACTGCTGCAGGCAGGGCATTCCACTCCCGAACCACCCTTTGGGTAAAGAACCTACCTCTGATATCCGTCCTATAACTATCACCCCTTAATTTAAAGCTGTGTCCCCTCGTGCTAGCTTTCTCCATCCTAGGAAAAAGGCTATCACTGTCCACCCTATCTAAACCTCTAATCATCTTATATGTTTCGATAAGGTCCCCTCTTAGCCGCCTCCTTTCTAACGAAAACAACCTCAAATCCCTCAGCCTCTCTTCATAAGACCTGTGATTATGTAGTAATCACAGTAAGAAGTCTCAGAACACCAGCTTAAAGTCCAACAGGTTTATTCGTCAGCACTAGCTTTCGGAGTCTCAAGCTCATTCATCAGGTGAGTGAAGACTTGTATTCACAAGCAGGGCATGTAAAGACACAAACTCAATTTATAAGGTGATAGTTGGAATGCAAATCTTTACGGGCTCAGTTCTCCAGCTTCCACCTTAAATATGTTAGAAAAGCCAACACCAATAGACAAGCCCTCCAGATACACAGGATCTGCCCAGATGAGAAGGTTCACAACAGACACCTACAGACACTGAAAGGTGCCCTCGTAAGGATAGAGCACTCGACTCATCGATCAACAGTTCCCATACGCCATAGTGAAAAACCATACTGACCTCCTCAGAAGACAAACACGGGACACGGTGAACAGAGTACCCTTTGTCATCCAGTACTTCCCCGGAGTGGAGAAGCTATGACATCTTCTCTGGAGCTTTCAACATGTCATTGATGAAGACAAACATCTCGCCAAGACAATCCCCAAACCCATACTTCTTGCCTTCAAACAACCGCACAATCTCAAACAGACCATTGTCCGCAGCAAAGTACCCAGCCTTCAGCAGAACAGTGACCACAACATCACACAACCCTACCACAGCAACTTCTGCAAGACGTGCCGGATCATTGACATGGATGCCATCACATCTCGTGAGAACACCATTCACCAGGTACATGGTACATACTCTAACGACTCGGCCAATGTTCTCTACTTGATACGCTGCATGGAAAGACGTTCTCAAAGAACAACAAAGAGCAACACAGCACGGGAAACAGGCCCTTCGGCCCAATGAGCCCGCGCCACCATCCTAACGTCTTAATGACATATCCATGACTTTAGGCTATGCCTATTGTGGAAGATTCCCATATAGGGACCAATATAGGGACAATTTGTTACCCAATCAGCCTAAGAGCACATTTTTGGGATGTGGGAGGAAACCGGAGCACCCGGAGAAAACCCACGCAACCACAGGGAGAACGCGCAAACTCCCGCAGACACAGGCCCAAATCTATGTGTCTGCACAGCAACAGCGATAGTCTCTGAGCTGTCATGTTGCCCATCAGATGGTCCAGTTTAAGCATACGCTAACGGCTTGAAGCACTAGGCCACTCCTAAAGCAACATCCAACAGCAGCCCTCGCATGACCTGCTGAATGCATGCACCTTGTTGGTCAACAAGGTGGACCGAATTGCCTGTGGAAACAAATAAGATATTTAGACAGTCCTGCTATATCCCTCTATCTGCAGACCGCTCATGTGGCTGTCCAAGAGACCCTTAAACAACCCTAGCGTGCCTGCTCCCACCACCTTACTCGGCAGTGCATTCCACACCCCCATTACCCTTTGTGTGAAAAACTGCCCTCTAATATTCGTCTTATACATAGCCCCCCTCACCTTAAGGCCATGACCCCTCGTTCTATCCATTTCTAATGGTGGAAAAAGCTTACCACCATTTACTCTATCTATACCCCTTATAATCTTATATACCTCTATTAGATCCCCTCTCAACCGGCGTCTTTCAAGGGAAAACAACCCCAGTGTGTTCAATCTTTCCTCGTAAGACAGCCCTTCCATACCAGGCAGCATCCTGGTAAATCTCCTCTGCACCCTCTCCAAGGCCTCCACATCCTTCCGGTAGTACGGCGGCCAGAACTGGATGCAGTACTCCAAGTGAGGCCTAACCAATGTTCTATACACTTGCAACATCAGACTCCTACTCTTGTATTCTATACCCCTTCCTATGAAGGCTAACATACCATAACATCTCCCTGGTGTTGTGAGATTTCTTACTGTAATTTCTACATAATGCCATAAAAGAAATCTTGAAACAAATTAGTCATCCTGAAAACAAAATTACTCCATTGCAATATTGCTGTAATCCCAGTGCACGACACACGACAATGCAGAATCGCTGAAAGAAACTGAAAGCCAAGTCCCACACAAATGTGAATGGCCTCAACCGGGGTCTTGGGTTCATGTCACACTGTCTGTAACCCCCATGACGTGCATGGGCTTGCAAAATTTCAGTAACTGTCCTAGTTGGAGACAATGCACATCTCTTTAACATGTGCTTTCTGAACTCTCATTGTCTGTACCTTTAAAACTTGATTACCTGTAAAGACTTGCATTCCAATCATTATTTTGTAATTTGAGTTTGCGTCTTTATTTGCTCTGTTTGTGGACACAAGTCCTCACTCACCTGATGAAGAAGCTTGAGGCTCCAAAAGTGAATGCTGCCAAATAAACCTGTTGGACTTTAACCTGGTGTTATAAGACTTCTTATTGTACTTACTCCAGTTCAGCACTGGCATCTTCACATCATTATGTAGAAATGGTACTGCTGCAGCAAACAGTTCCATAAAATATAAATTAACCCATATTTATTCATATTTCAGCTAGTAATTGTATAGACACAATGAGAAAGAATGTCCTTTCATGGTACTTTTGATGAATGTTCAAGTAATTCAACAAATCTATCGCTGAGAAACAATTGACAGTTTGTCCATTGTAATAAATGGATGTTTGATAATATGTGGTAAGAGCTTATTCAAAATTGCATGAACTAAAAAAAACCTGTCAATACAAGATAAAATTAGAAATGTAAGATGACACCAGTTTCCACAAAAGTAATATTATTTCAAAACACAGACCAAGATTGCTCCAAATACAAAGAAAAAAGTGGAGACATGATCATCATAGAATCCTAGAATCTGTACATTGCAGAAGGAGGCCATTCAGCCCTTGGAGCCTGCACCCATGTCCTATACTCTCAACTCATGTATGTACCCTACTACTCCCTCTGACATTAAAGGACAATTTCTTATGACCAATCCGGTTACACTGCATGTTTTTGGATTGTGGGAGGAAATGGAAACCCACGGCAAGATCAGACAAGGATTTCTTAATTTTCAAAGGATTCTAATTTGCTGAGACCTCCACGTACCCCTTACAAAGCAAATGATTCAGAGATAATGAATCCAAAGACAGAGACTTGATATATGAAAGTTCTAGCTTACGAGGCTCAGTTGTGAGCCAGCATATCAGTGTAGGACAGATCAGTGAGATAAAATATAATCTTCTTTACAATTACAGGTATGAGCCTTAGCTGGGAACCACTAGGCGACACATTGGAGATTGCAGTTGCTCCACAATTATCATATAGGGCCCGATTTTACCATCGCATTGCACCTATTTTTGGACGTGAAAATTTGCTAAATTCGGACATGAGGTGAGTAGCGTGATCTGCGCCTAACTCCGCGCCAGTTCTCCATTTACCATGGTCCAAAAATGGCCACGATCAGAACCACGCCCGAAATGCAAGTGATGGCCATTTAAATACACTTCCCCTCTTTACCACCCCATTCACCCATCCAGAATTGGCACAAAACAGATATATTCCACAAAAGTGCAATCCGATTAGTGAGGGGATAAGTGCCGAGCATCTGATGGCTCTCTGCCTGAGATTAGGTGAGGGGAAAGGAGATCTGTTGCCACTCTGCCTGAGATCAGTGGGTCTGGAGGCGGAGTCCATGCCATTCTGCCTGAGATCAGTAGAGGGTAAGGAGAGAGGAGACCGCGATCAGTCTGGGTGGTAGGGGGTTGTGGGGGGAATAAAGAGGTCAGTAATGTTGGGGGGTGGGGCAATACCTGTGGGGGCCAGGGGGGACATTATCCAGCTCGAGAGCGATGTGGCAGAGGAGATGCATTCTATCACTTTTGTCTGTGCATGCGCAGTGGGAGGCGCCTATCAGAGCTGCAGGGTTTTGGGCACATTAAGCCACATCCACAGGCTTGTGCAGCGCTATTCAGAATCATTGATATCTTTTCAGACAGGGTAGTGTATGATCTGAGGACAGATAGCTAAAAGTCAGATCTGAAGCACCTCCAATTTCAGCACTTAGAATCAAAATGGTAAAATTGAAGCCTTAGAGTAATATCTTCACTTCTCCAAGCGAAGAGTTGTGATACTTCAGTATTACACGAGTTTACTTTGGTGGCTGAAAGAAACTTTAACGTGAATACTCAGCCATGTCTAAAGAGTGACATACTAATAAATATAATTGCCTTTCTTAATTTTTTCATGTTGTTTAATTCCTTATCACAGAAATTGAGTATGGAAGTGATCTGTAACCTCAACTACACTTGTCATTTTTAAAAATAATTTTTCTAGATTAGTCCTGTGTTCAGAAGACTGAATGAAAGATGCAACTTGGAAGTATTGCAAACTTTGAGAAGAATGGTGATAGAATCCAAGAGGATATGGACAGGCTAATGGAATGGGCTGTTGTAATATGCCTTTAAACGTTATCATGAGAAGGGAAATGTATTATGTGATCGAGTCTAAGTTTTGTTTTGAGCAAACCTCTGATACCTTCACACTTTATATTGATGCATAATTATTCTCATGTGCCTTATCTTAATAAATTAGCCCACAGTGTATTTACCTAATCTCTTTGTGCCTTATGTCTTCTACAGTAAATAAGCCCCAGGTATCGTATCTGTTAGAGATAGGAGAGGGAATAATTTAAACAGCCCTGATTTCTTCTCTCATTACTTATTCAGAAACAGAAAGGTGCTTTTGAATTTTGATTTCCCCTTTTATTTTGCCCAACCCTTAAATTTGCAGTGTTTCAATCTTTCATGAATAACACACACAGCAAACTCAAGATAAGATGCAATAAGAAGGTTGACTTTTTTTTAACACACACACAAAATACAGAAAAGGATTTTCCAAATTCACCCCTTTTGCACTCACACAATAATACAGAGGTAAGAGAAAGGCAAGATGACGATAAAAAATGAGTCCAAAATCAAAAATGCAATAGTAAATTCCTTCAGGAATTGTTAGGGTGATCCATCTTTGTAATAGTGAAAACTTCCATGATGGGAGAAGTCGCGTAGCGTAGCTTAGAAACACAAGTTCTAATGTTCCAGTAGTTCACAATGTAGATGAGGGCCAGACAATTTAAAACCTGGGCATAGGTTCTTTCCGCTGCTGCCTATGAGATGGTAAATGGTAGATAGAGATGGTAGCTGCCTGGATTTCTGATCCTCTTCTGAGGTCAAACATTGATTGAAGATATAATCTTATTAACTAAAGGGGTTCAAAGAGCTCAAGTCTTGGTCATGTGACAGGGTGGTTTTGTACTACCTAATGAAGCTCCTGGTGAAACCCATTATGTTTTGGAGCAAGAAAGAATGAAGCCATTAAAACAACATTGGAGATGAGGAATCAAAATAGCTTCCTTTGTCCATGACTGGCTGGGGCAGACATCTCAGCTGTTAAACAATTTTGTTGATTTGGATGGAATATTAATGTAACGCAAGGAGTATTACATTCCAGGAGGTGTTAGTATTTGTCCACTTTCAAACTGCTCAAAACCTTCCAAAAGTCAGCATATGACCAGCCATTTTATTAGCACAGAAATTGTCCATTTTGAAAAACAGAGAAAAATAAAACAATTTTATAAAATAGCCAAACTGAAAAACAGAATAAAAAACACACACACTTAGCCAGGACTGAACAGGATTCCTCCAAAATAACCCCCATGTTCCATAACATTTTCCCATCGGGAGAGGGGGTGGGTCGGCCTCTGGATCCACACATGGGAATCTCTTCCAGACTCCAGTTTCTTAATAGGGAATTTGGATTCAAAGGAGTGACCTGGTTACAGGAGATGGAGGAGGGGGAAGAGGGTGCCAGCTGCTGGAGGAGGAGGGGGAGGAGAGGGAGGGAGTCTTATGTCTAGGACATATCATTATAATAATTCAAAATGGGTAAGTAAATGAAATGAAATGACAAATGAAATTTAAAGCAGAAAAGTGTAAAGTAGTACATGTTAGTAGGAAGAATAAGAAAAGGTAAGATAAAATTAAAAAAAATTCTAAAAGGAGTGCAAGATTAGATGACATGAGAGAGTTTCTGCATGAATTATTGGAGATGGAAGGACAGGTAGAGAAAGTAGGGAAAAATGATCCTGGCAGCTTAATTTCATTAAAATAGGTATAGAGTACAAAAGTAAGGAGATTATGGTAAGTCTTTATAAAACACTGATTCAATCTGTGTTTCTGTAATTCAGGGCACTATACTTCAGGAAGAATGTGAACAAATTGGGGAAGTTACAAGAATGATTCCAGGAATGAGAGACTTCAGATACAAAAATAGCATGAAGAAACTTTTGTTCCTTCAGAGAAGAGAGGATTGGGAGAAGCTAGGGGTCTGTACTGATTAGATAGCAAGAAACAGTTCCCATTAGCAGAAGGAGAGGCAACCAGACTATATGTCTGGCAAAAGAACCAAAGGTGTTGTTAGGAAAACCTTGATTATGTTTATGATTAGGATCTAGAATGTGCTGTCTGAAAGTATAGTGGAGGCGGTAATGGCTTTCAAAACAAGATTGGGTAATTATCTGAAGAGAGAAACTTTGCAGAGCTGCCAGAAAAAGATGGAGGAAAAGGACAATCTGATTTACTGCTCTTGAGAGCCAGCAGGCATGCATTAAACCAAATAGTCTTTGTGTGGCAACTGTCCTATGATTCCATGATTCTAATTTGTGTGGGAGTGTAGGCAACCCTTGCCCTACCATGCACGATATGCATCAGACAAGCATTGGAAATGTATCCAGAGTGCTGGTTTTGTTCACTTGTCCCATGCCAATTCTTTCTACTGATAGAGTGTACTCCCATACAACCACTGCTGGAGAGCACAACTGTTCATGAACTTCATGTAACTCCCAAGATTTAGGTCCAACGACCTCTTGTCTGGCTTGCTGACTGGCTGCTTAAAAGATGGTCAAAATCAACGACTTAAATTTACGATAATCTGATATTGATATGATTTATGGCAAGAAGAGAGAATTTCTCCAAATACAGAATATCAAAATATGTGTTATAAACAAAATCAATATCAGAAATTATATGTGAAGGTTTGTTTTTTAAGATTGTATTATTGGAATAAATTCTGGCTTTAAATGTTTATGAATCTTTATAAAACAAACAAGCCTGGAAATGTCAACAGTATATTTTAGATTAAAAGAGAATAGCATAAAGGTTTCAAAAGCAATTACATTTTGTTTTTTCTTCAACTCTCCATTCTCTGGGTAAGTTGCTGTCTGCCCTATATAGTCACTTTGTTTTAATATTACATATGGATGAAAAGCATTGCTATCCTTGTTGCTTTTTTTGCAGTTTACCATTCATGCTACTAGGAATTTTGCAGCATTGACAACAAATCTTCATGAGACAACAAATACACTGGAGACCAGTTCATATTATTCATTTAATTAATCTATAAGAAACATAAAATAGAAATAAAATTATTCACAAAAACTCCAGCAAATATCACATAATAATAAAGATTGGAAACACTAAAAATCTCAAATACAAACAGAAAATGCTAAAAATACATAGTAGATCAGTTAATGTTGACAAAGAAATGTCATGTTTAATGTTGGTTCCATACAATCTTAATTTAAGAACAGTCCTTCAGATTTACTGTCTTTCACCTGCACTGGGCTTATGTAAAGAACAGTCCAAAGTGATATCCCTCCTACACTTCAAATAAGCACTTAGGATCAAATAAGCAGTTGGACAAAGTACCAATAAATATAAGGTGTGAAATGAATTTGCTACTTCCATTTCTAGCTGTGCTATAAATGAGTACCTAAGTTTGATGGGGTGCAGATTGTGCCACTGACCATTTCAAGTAAAGCTTGAATGGAATTGCCTGAGGAGATGGATACACACCAGTGTTTTTTCTGGAATTACATAGCTTAACCATTTGATGTGATCCTAGTTTTGGGCAATCTATGTGCAGGCAATTATTAATTTGTTCCTGCAAGGGATGTGAGCATCAGCAGACGGGAGAATTCCAGCCTTAATCTCAGCAACGGTTACCATTAAATTATTATCAACAGCTGACAAGGCCAGCATTTGTTGTGCTTCCCTAATCGCCTTTGGACTGAATGGCTTGTTTAAAGTTTAATTATTAGCGTCATAACGTCATAGATTTACATTAACACTGCAATGAAGTTACTGTGAGATTCCTTTAGTCACCACATTCCAGCACTGTTCAAGACAGAACTTAGCATGGCCAATTCACCTCAGCAGCACATCTTTTGGACTGTCGGAGGAAACCAGAGTATCTGGAGGAAACCCACGCAGACATGGGAAGAATGTGCAGTTTCTGCACAGACAGTGACTCAAGCCAGGAATCAAACCTGGGTCCCTAGTGTTGTGAAGCAGCAGTGTTAGCCACTGTGCCACTTCACTGCCCTACACCATGAAGGAAAATTAAGAGTTAACCACATTGCTATCGATCAGGACTCACTTATCGGTTAGGGCTAAGTAAAGATGGCAGACTTCTTTCCCTAATGAACATCCGTGAGTTGTATGGATTTTTACACAAATTGATAATAGTTTTATGGTAATCATTGCTGAGATAATGGCCAGAATTCTCTGTTCTGTCACTACCAGCGAACATGGAAAATTTGGCACTCAGTTGAACATCCATGCAGCGCAGCAGAACTACAGAGTCCCTGTTGCAGAAGAAGTCAGAGGATTCTGACCTAACTTTCAATTCCACATTTTATTAATTGAATTTAAAATCCACCAGCTGTTATGGTGGGATTTGAACCTATGTCTCCAAAGCATAGCCTGGCTCCCATAATACTATTCCAGTGAAATTATCACTATCCTGCCATCTCCCTGCTGAGAAATGAAAACAGAAGTTTAAAGCAGCAAAATGGGACCTGTAGTTTGGTTATTTAAAGGATTGTTCATTCTTAAAGCAACCAAGTTCATTTTTTAGAAGATGTTTTATTGCAAAGGGTGCATGCTGCAATATGTGATTTGATGAGTTCTTGAATTTGCCGCAGAATGTTGTTTCATCCTCGTGGATGGCAGCGATGTAGCTAATCGTCCACACAAATATTACAAGAGCTAGGAAGGCTGCAGTTGCAGCGTCTCTGGATCTGCAGCATAACAGGGAAATGGAGAAGAGGTTCTAGAGTGGGAATCCTCCATGTGGTGTCCTCAATCTAGTAGGAGCCTGATTCCTCCATCCTTTGCAGTGACAGATAGCTGTTTAGTAGCACAGCCAATGTACTCATATATGCATTCAGTGTTCTCCTCTATGCCACCCCATTGAGATTCTCAAATCCTTGAAGATTTTAAATCAAGCATTAAAACATTCTTTCAAACAAGTCTATCAGTTATTTTCATTCAGAATCCAGTTCCAGATTTTCCAACTATCCTTCAAATAAAGCTTCTGCTCCATAATTTTAATAAAGAATCGGCCTCCATCTTTCCACATTTCCTTTCAAGCTTCCTTTGTCTAAAATGCTTTAGCACAAACTCCAAGATCCAACAATTGATTTCCACAATTATTTCAAAAACGACTTGCAAAATAAGGCAAGATCTCACAAACACTAGAAATACTTCAGGTAGCTTTCTGGCCTCTCACAATCCAATTCCTTTTCTGTGACTTCATTGAACATTATCCTATTGTTTCCTCTGTTCCTTTAACTTCAGACTTCTTGGAAGCTTATCTTTATTTCTCTAATTTCCTTAACTAGCTATCCTTTAGATCTCTACAGTTGTTTTCTTAACTATTCTTCTATGGATTTGGCATTTTTTCTAGAAAATCTGAGAGAAATGTTCCTTCTTTAACTTCCTATAACTAATTGTCATGAATCCAGTTAAAATATAAAGGTCTTACTTCTATAAAGGTGCCCTTGGTTGCTAAGTAACAATGTTTGACTTCTCCAAGTTTGTTTACTTTTCATGCCTTAACCATCTCTAAGCACAATAGAAGCACAGTCTGAACTGACTAAACAGCCAGACATGCAAATACTTTTGTCTAATATAAACCGAACTAAGTTTTAATCTTCTTACATAGAGCATTAAATTTAGATTTTCAGAATTGATGTCGATATCAGTATTTAGTGAAAGGCTGAGGAGCCAGTAAAACTGCAGAGAGCCACTTTGGCTTGGCTCCCCAAAGTGTAGCTGCCATTAGACCATTTTATTAATCATAGGACTGGATGTGGAGAGGCTGTAGCTGTAGACAGTTTACACATGTAAACACCCAACTAAGGGCCATTTGACATTGCTGACAGTGTTTTGCTAACAGTGGGGTGATTTTCATCTGCACAAGGAGGCTGCCAGCTAAATGGAGGTGGCCTGTCAACACTAATCCAGTCAAGGAGGTTTCATAGGCCAAAGAAGAGTGGAAAGGCAGTACCTGGAGGCACGATGGTCAGCTAAGAAGGTTTTGCCCTCTGACACCCAGCACCTTGAAATTTTAAAAACTTTCTATCACCAACTACTGAGGGTTTGAGGTCCCCTGTGTAAGCACAACAGTGATCATCTCTCCAGACGGAACTGCTGAGGGGTTTCAGAGCTGCTGGCCCTGTAACTGGACCGGCAGCATGGAGAGCCTGTCTGCCACTCTTAATTGGGCAGCAGTTCCACTGATGGCTAATTAAGAAGCTGCCTGTGGTAAAATTGCCAAGTAGATGCTGGCAAGTGTGGGCTTAGGACCTGCCTTTTGCTCTGACATCAGAGTCTCAGAACAGGACTTTCCTGCCATGTTCACCATAAGACTGGAAAACCTCTTCCAAGGTCAATGGATCTTTGCATGGTCCTGTCCCACCCATTATGATTCCCATAGTGGGCAGGATAGGAAAATTTCACCTCAATGTCCCTCATAAAATTCAGCCCACAGATATGAATTGGTGTACAATTTAAAACAAATAATGAGGAGACATAATTTGAGGCTTTAATTTTATACCTGATAATGTAAGTATGAACAGACTGTTTAACTTCAGTTGTTTTGTATCAAACTATAGCACAAACAGAAATCAAGTCTCAGCCCAAACAAGCAGCAATTGTGATAAAGTCTGGACCAGAGGCATGAACATAATGGCTTCAATTTTGTCAACATTGAGCTGCAGGAACTCATCTAAGAGTTGATGTCAGGAAGGCCGCCAGATGGTATAGCAATCATTCTGTAGTCAGTGGCAGTGGCAGAGAGGTCAAATAGCTTTTTCTCGTTCCGTGCTTTCCTATGTGCTAAATTGATGTGGGGGATAGCTGCTGGACTCTGGGCAAAAGATTGTTTTATTTTTAAATTGAACATAATTTAGTCCCATGTTTTTAATCTGCTTTACTAATTTATGCTGTGTGTTTTTCAAAAGAAAAACTTCAAGGATTAAATATATTCTTTAAGTAAAGTATGTCAAGGCTGAGTTGGCTTGAGATAACTTTGTGATTTCATACCATGAGCCAGTACACGAGTGAACTGCTGTGACATACACAATGTCAGACACAATTATCAGTGAAGTGATTATCTAGAGCCATCTGGCAAGATGATGTGTCAAATCTT
This sequence comes from Sphyrna mokarran, assembly GCA_024679065.1. Classification (NCBI taxonomy): domain Eukaryota; kingdom Metazoa; phylum Chordata; class Chondrichthyes; order Carcharhiniformes; family Carcharhinidae; genus Sphyrna; species Sphyrna mokarran. The sequence goes on from JAGIQG010000002.1 coordinate 64,022,801, forward strand.
TTTAAATAGAATGAAAGCTTTCAGGGAAAAATGGAAAACAGATCTTCAGAGAACTGAGCGCAGATTAAAATGAGTGACACGGGGCAAGATAAAGCTTGAAATCAGAAAAGCAGCATATTTATACATTGTACGCTCAAGGAAGTTCATTCCCTGGTGAAAATGAGAAAGTGAACAGTGACTGTAGATGAAATCGTTATAATTGCTGTAGAGAAATTCTGTCAAGAATTAAGATCTCATGAATTTTAATTAGACCCTCAGTTCAATACAACTGTTGTGGCTAGTAAAAAACCTGGCACTAATTTACAATTGAAAAACTTTTTGCCTACATTTTTGACACCTCAGCTGAAATGTCATCTGCATTTATTTCAAAGCCAAAATGGCACAGATTTCGAGTCTGAGATGTTGATATCTCCTTCAGAGCAAGTCCATGTCAGCTCGCTATGTTTACTCCATTTTCTCATTGTGCACAGCTCTTCATGTCAAGGATTCGCCTTTCATTTCAAAATAAGTAACTCTGTTTGAAATGCAAATTCTTTCACTGGCAGTAATGAAAAAAAAGCAAGAAAATTCTCTTAAACAAAAACAATTCTGTAGGTGTAATAAAAAAAGGTTTTAAATAATCAACATTATAATAAATATCTAGCTACTAATAAAGTACTTCCTTCAATATAAATGCACAAAAACGTAAGTCTGACTATCACTAATTTTTATGCTGATTTGCCAGCATGTGAAAATGGAGTTTTGGGCATTAAACAACATGTGGTAATGTCTACAATTTTGACATAGCTCTAAGACATCATTATTAAGTTGTTCATGCAAATACACTAAAAGCCTTAAAGTAACCAATAATTTAGACTCACTTCAAATTCTACATAATTACCTTGCATACTGTACTGTCTTTACACTTTTATATTTGGGCTAGGCCATAATCCATGCCAGCTGATTTATGTCGGGTTGATTGAAAGTGCTTCAGTTAAAATGATGCGTAACATCCTGACACATGTCAAGATATTGGTCCTAAAATTCCACAGTATGTTTTATGATTTAATGAAGGAATTTTAAACGGCTCCCTTTTTCCCCTTACCTAGTTAGACCGCAACAAGATTTTTTTTTAGTGAGCGTTTAACTATTTATGTACAATGATCATAAAGAAGCACACACACACACACGCACACACACATACACACACTACAACCGCACACACTCACATACACACACACACTTCATATTTCACTGTTGATGACAGTAAGGCATTCCAGCACTAATCTCAGACACACACATACGTGTACACACACATATACACACACACATTGCACCTGTTACATGCACACTGAGAAGGATAGATTGTGATCCAGAGAAGTAAAAGGGGTAACTTTGGCTGGCTTCTGCCTCAATTTGGTGATCTGTGGCTCAGATTCCAATTTCAAGATAGCTGATTTGACTGTTTTCCTCGAGATGGGTTGAAATTATTTTAAGAGATCTCTGTTTGCAGGATTGTCATGTCCTATGTGGTCACAGTCAGCAGAGTTCAAAGCTTGCTGAGTGTGTTGGAAGGTCCTCACTTAGGTCTTCACTCAAATCGGAGGTGTTTTTACTGCAGAGAAAGCAGAAATTGAGGCACACAAAGTGTAATCACCAGCCAGTGATTCAAACTTGACTAGTGTATTTCCCCCTTGTAACTTAATCAGTTCATGTTTCAAAATCCTCTCTCTCAACCCATGTCCCATTGTTCAGATTTAATATATTCCCATTGTAGCTTGATGAGTTTATGTCTTGGAAATCCCTTGTTGAATATCCCAAGTGATTGCCTTGATACCACGCTAATGGGGACAGGATATGGGGTTCATTCATATTCTCCTGAGGGTGTTGTTCTTGATGGGTCTTTGCAGACATGGTCCAGATTTTTCCAGCCATTCAGGCCCAGCCCCCATTGTCAGCGAGAATGGATAATATGGTACTCAATCAAATCTCCATTTAACCGCGGGACCAGAGAATCACAGCAGCAGGGAAGGCCAGACAATCTGGTCTATGATGTTTCCATTTTAATGGATTAGAATATGGGAGGTCCAGTGATGCAAATTGGGTAGCCATCTTTATTTTGAGCTCAAGTCACACTCTTACTCAGAGTTTTTAAGAAAGCTGTTTATCAAAATTTCAGTTCTGCTTTTCAGCCATTGGATTGCAGTTGCTGATTGTGAAATGTATTTTTCATGGATCCAAATGTCCGCCTGCTGAAACAGCTCAGTTCCATTTCCACAATTATAACCTAATGCTTTCACGCACTCTGTCCTTTCCTTTGGTAATGGACTGACCACATGCCTCTCTGCCAATCTCTAAGACATTCTTACCCCATTCGTATCAGGATTGCCAACAGCTACTTCAACCCCTTTCCTGGGTGTTATGCAATGAAAGGGAGAATAGTGTTAGGAAGAGTGGCAGTGTCCTGATCATAAGGCTCTTACATTTTGTAGAATAGGGTATGGGACTGAAAATGACTGCTACATGTATACGAAAGGTGATGAAGGGATCTTGTGCGGTGTTCCTCCATGTTGCAGCAAAAAGTTTTTGCCTCCCTGTGTGGAGGGTTATAAGGGAGAGTCATGATAGCCAACTGTGAATTTCAGGCAGTCCTTGTCAGTCTCCAAAACGTGATTCAAATGCTTCCTGCACTGTGCACAGGTCCTATTTATAACACTGTGGCTGCTGATCTCAGCTACTTTCAATCATGCCTGTTTACTCAATGCTGGCTGGCTTCGAACTCCATCCTCTGGAAACAATAGCTGCGTCTGTGCCCTCACCAACCCCCGCATCCCCCCCCAGCATAACCTCCACAGACATGTTATGATATATTGTACCTCTTGCTCCCTCCTTGTTATTAACTTGCAGAGATAATTTCTCCCAATCGATGTAGCATTAATCTCTGCACAGACATTGTGAATGCTGAGATGGCCTTTAAACCTTGCACATTCAAACGTTCTCCACTCTCTGGATCCCACTCACTTCTCTAATCAGATTTACAATCCCAAAGGTGGATTCCTAATTGCGCCAGAAATCCCATCAAGCTTGCGCCCAGGTTTCTGGCCTAGAAATGACTCCACTGCCTCTGAAAAATTGAAATAGGGAAAATTCTGCCCAGAAATTCTGTTCCTTCCTGACAGACACTGTCTGGCCCATTGAGTGTCTCCAGCAATTTCTTTTTGTTTTGGAATAAAACCCCTGTGGCTACAAAATCACTGCTCAGTGAAACCTGCTAATACTTACTGACAAGACTTCAGAAATGTTCTCACATCAAGACGATGATCTATCCAGTATGCAGCGCTATTTTTGCAGCTGGATTTGTCAAACCTACCAAATCTAAAATTTAATTAGAACAAGATAATGTGAATTTCCATGACCCTTTTGCATTCCTGTTGAAACGTGTATTGATTTGTCTTTGAGGTTGAGCCCTTCCTAATCCAGGAAGCCACCACTTCAAATCAAATTGCAAATGTGAAAGTCATTGGAAATGAAACATAGAGATAGACAGACTTTGCTACTGAAGCTAGGTGTTATTCGACAAATCAGTTTATGTCTGTTTTTTGAGATCTTTAGATATAAACTCTAATAATAGTTTTATCAACATACCATGAATGAGACAGCTCCCAATGAATTTGTTCAGAATCTAGGCACATGTAACCAATCCTGTAAATAAACTAAACTATTAAAACTGACCTCACATTCATGATTTTAGTGATTTGCTTTGGGAATCCTGGAAGTATCTGGCAAGGTCAAAAAAGTTTTTTGTTCCACTCACTTTATATTGTCTTAGGATTTGTTAACAAATCTTAACCAATGGAGCATTTTGGGGACATAGAAAGTTAACATGCAGGTGAACTTAGCAATTTGCAAAGCAAATTTTCCTCTCAGGGTCAGAACCCTTATTTCTGCCCTTGACCAGACAAGACCCACTTCCCTTCCTCTAGTTTTTCTGCTGAATCTTCCAATGGAAGATGCAGAACTCAATCAGTGCAGGGAACCTCGTAGACTTTAGTGATGGAGATCCATGAAGAAGCCATGCTCCCATTTCTATGGCACCAGCCGTCATATTCCGGTCAATGTTCACTAAAACACTGAAAAGCTTTGGGGCATTTAACAGCTTTTGAGTATGATTATGAATTAGAGCTGTAGAGTGATAGAGGTAAATACGTGAGAAAGTAGAGTGAAATAAATAATTGTACTGGGAGTAGATTGGATGAGATAAGTGGAGAAGAGGATACAGTGCTAGCTGGGTCAGGTGATGTGGTAACGTTAAGTCTAGTTGGGGGAGTTAGAGGGTCGATGGAGGTGGCAAGATAGGAGTTGCAGTGGGGAGTCAGGTGTTAGGTGCTAGTCAGATCAGTGGGGGAATTGGGGAGGGAGTCAAAGAATAAAGAATAAAGAACAGCACAGCATAGGAAACAGGGCCTTCGGCCTTACAAGCCACATGGCCCATTTTAACACTCAGTTTATTCCAATCCCTCTTCTACCTACTACTTTTGTCTACATCAAGTAGACTCCACAATAAAGGGGTGCAAATTTAGGGAATTATATGTGTGCCAGATTAAGGGAGATCCAATTTAGGGATAATTTATTAACACTAATCAGCCTAAAAGCACACTTTTGGCGTGTGGGAGGAAACCGGAGCACCCGGAGAAAATCCATGCAAGCACGGGAAGAATGTGCAAACTCCCACAGACATTGACCCAAGCTGGAGATCTGACCCAGGTCCCTGTAACTGCATAGCAAATAGTGATAGTCACTGATCTGTTGTGTTGCCCGTCACTTAGTCCAGTTTAAGCATACACTAATAACGTGAGGCCCTAGGCAACTCTCGAAGCAGCATCCAAGAGCAGCCCTTGCACGACCCACTGCATGTATGCCCCTTGTTGGCCAACAAGGTGAACCGAATCACCTGTGATGTAAAAAAGAGATATCAAGAAACATGCAACAGCCTAGGCAGACATTAATGGAAGATCCCCAATAGCTCCAATGTAAAAGACAGGTGAGCCTTAAAATTTATTGGACGACTGATAGGAAACTATTAATTTCCAGGAACATCCTGAGGCTCTTGATCTACAACTTGAACACTTTTTTGTATCCCTCCATCTCCAGTCTGCTCATGTGCCTATCTAGGTAAGTCTTAAACAACCCTAGAGGGTCTGCCTCCACCACCCTATTTGGCAGTGCATTCGAGGCCTCCACAGCCCTCTGTGTGAAAAACATCCCTCTAACATCTGAATTATACCTCACCTCTCTCACCTTGACCCCTCGTGATTTTGGCATCCAACCTGGGAAAAAGCTTCCCACTGTTCACTCTACCTATACCTTCTTATTCTTATACACTTCCGTTAGGTCTCCCCTCATTCTCCATCTTTCCAGGGAGAACAACCCCAATTTACCCAATCTCTCCTCAGAGCTAATTTGGCAGTCATTTGGGACGGGCAGTCACATTAGTCAGGGAGTGTTAGGGGAGCAGGATGAATGTAGCCCAATACGCCATGCAAACCAGCCTCCCATCCATTGACTCTGCCTACACTTCCACTGCCTCGAAAAAGCAGCCAGCATAATTAAGACCCTACACACCGGACATTCTCTCTCCCACATTCATCCATTGGGAAAAAGATACAAAAGTCTGAGGTCACATACCAACTGACTCAAGAACAGCTTCTTCCCTGCTGTAGTCAGATTTTTAAATGGACCTACCTTGCACTAAGTTAACCTTTCTCTATACCCTAGTCATGACTGCAACATTATGTTCTCCACTCTCTACTTTCCTTCTCTATGAACAGTATGCTTTGTCTGTATATCATGCAAAAAACAACACTTTCCACTGTATACAAATACATGTGACAATAATAAATCAAACTCAAGTCAACTCAAATCAAATCAAATTAAATCAAATGGCATGAGAGGTAATTGTCTCAGATAAGGAGTCAGGCACTTAGAATTGTTGAGCGAGGAGTGGAGAAGCTTGAGGATAGGTTGGAGAAGAATCTCCCACATTCTGTGCACAGCATAGGTTACTAGCATGTATAACATTATAAAGCTGAGAGTGGGGTTTATTCCCACTGGAAAGATTCAGCAGCATAGCACTGAGCAAGCCACTGTGCATGTGCTGATCTGTCAACACCAAAATCGGTGCATGCACGGTAGCCCTGCACTGTTGGTCTCCCGATTGCTAGTCTGCTCAATCGCTGGCTGGCTCAATGATCCTCATAGTATCGGCTCTCCGAGCCATCCGACGGCCCAATAACTGGCACCCCCCACCATTCCTGGGCCAGCCCCAAACCATTCCCTTCTGGCCGCCAAGATCAGCACCCCCCCCCCCTCCCCTTTCACCATCTCCACACATCCGACTGCCCACAATCCTAACCTCTCTGCACCATCCCAATTCTGACCCCCATAGTCCCGACTCCCTCCTCAGTCCCAATTCCCCTAACAAGCTAACCACCCTTTTCACACACTCCCAATCACTGGCCTCCCTCCTACCCCCACCAATTCCTATGGGGAGTGGCAGTGAAACCCCCCCCCCCACCCCATCCCACACATGACATATGACTTTTTAATCATCTTGGCAACCAGTATTGCCACTTTTAGGGAACTGTGGATCTGCACACCCAGATCCCTCTGCATGTTAATGTTCCTAAGTGTCCCAACAGATGTCCCAATACTGATCACGATGGATCTCCATTTTGAAAAACATTCTTCCATTGCTATTTCCTATCTTCTGTAACCAAGCCAGTCTGTATCCATCTTGCTAGCCCATACCAGATCTCACGTGATTTTAGTTTTTCTACCAGTCTGTCATGTAGGACCTTTTCAAACTCCTTACTAAAGTCCATATAAACCACATCCATAACCCTTCCCTCTCCAATTTTCTTTGTCTCCTCTTCAAGAAACTCAATCAAGTTGGTGAGACATGGCCTTACCCATCCAAAATCATGTTATCTGTCGCTAACTAGAGCATTTTCTTCCAAATGTGCAAGTATCTTATCCTTCAGTATCTTCTCCAAAAGCTTTCCTAACACTGATGTCAGGCTCACTGGCCTATAACTTCCCAGATTATCCCTGCTTCCTTTCTTAAAGCAGGGAAAAACATTGGCTATTCTCCAGTCCACTGGAACTTGGCCTGCAGTCAAAGAGGATGTGAAGATATCTGTTAAGGTCCCAGTTTTTTCCCTTTACCTCCCGCAGTAATTCAGGATAAATCCCACCCGCCCCTGGGGACCTCTCTACCTTAATGCAATTTAGGATACTCAATCCTTCTTTCTTTGATATATTAACATTTTTAGAGTGTTCACACACTATTCCTGACCTCAACATCTGTCATATCCTTCTCCTTGGTGAGTACTGATACAAAGTACTCATTAAGGACCTCACCTACTTCCTGTGGCTCCATGCATAACTTCCCTCTATTTTTATTGAATGGGCCTACTCTTTCTCTTACTACCTTTTTCTCATAATATATGGATAAAAAGCCTTGGAATTCTCATTGATCCTGTTTGCTAAAGACATTTCTTGGCCATTTTTAGCCCTCCTAAGTGCACATTAAAATTCCTTCCATCTTTCTTTGTACCCCTTAAGGGCTAGAAGCCTAGACACATTATAAGCTTCCTTTTTCCTTTTGACTAAGCTTACAATTTCTTTTGTCATCCATAGTTCCCAAATCCTGCCATTTCTATCCTTCATTTTTGTGGGGCAAACCTGTGCTGCACTTCGGACAACTGGCCTTTAAAAGCCTCTCAAATACCAGAGATGAATTGCCTTCAAATAGCCGCTCCCAATGTACATTCCCCAGTTCCTGTCTAATTTGGATGTAATTGGTCCTCGCCAAATTAAGCACCCTCACCTGAGAGCCATTTTCGTCCTTGTCCATGATTGTCTAAAATCTTATGGAATTATGGTCGCTAAGCCCAAAATGCTCTCCCACTGAAATATTGATCTTCTGGTCTGGCTCATTTTCCAATACCAAGTGCAGGATGGCCCCCTCTCTGATTGGATTATCAACATACTTTATGGACACATCTAACAAATTGTTCTGCATCCGAGCCTCTGTCTGTAAAGGTGTCCCGGTCAATATGGGAGAGGTTACTGTCACCCACCACAACTACCCTGCTTCTTTCACAACTTTTCAATATCAAAAGACACACCTGCTCCTCTAGCTCCCGCAGGCTGTTGGGAGGTCTATAATACATTCCTAATATAGTGATTTCACTCTTCCTATTCCTGAGTTCCACCACGATGCCTCACTACAAGATCCTTCCAATGTGTCCTCTCTCAACACTGCTGTGATGAGCTCCCTAATCAGCAATACACCTCCACCACACCTTTTGTTTCCTCTTCTGTCCCTACTAAAACAAAGATATCCTGGAATATTAAGCTTCCAGTCTTGTCCCTCCTTTAACCATGGCTCCGTAATTACAAGAACTTCATAATTCCATGCAGTAACCCAGGCTCTCAGTTCATCAGTGTTACCTGTTATACTTCTTGCATTGAAGCAAACACACTTCAGACCTCCAGTCCCACTGAGCCCCATGGTTTTCCTCTGTCTACTTTTATTTGCATTACGTATGCCTCAGTTTCACTTTTCCCCCAGTCTTTACACTCAATGGCCTATGTTCTGATTCCCATCACCCCCTCCACACAAGTTTAAACTCTCTCAAACAGCACTAGCAAACCTCCTGCCCAGGATATTGGTGCTCCTCCAGTTCAAGTGTAACCCATCCTACTTGTACAGGTCTTACCTTCCCCAAAAGACATCCCAGTGATCCATATAACTAAAGATCTCTGTCCTACACCAGCTCTTTAGCTAAGTGTTCAAATGTACCAACATCTCCCTCACCCAAGCCTCACTAGCACATGACATGGGGACTAATCCTAAGATTAATACACTAGACATCCTACTTTTGAGTTCCCTACCTAACTCCCTGAATTGTCTTCACAGGATCTCTTCCCTCTTCCTGCCTATGTCATTAGAACCAATGGAAAAATGACATCTGTCTGTTTATCTTCCCATTTCAGGATGCCCTGTACCTGCTCAGAGACATACAGGACCCTGGCACCAGGCAGACAATATACCATTCTAGAGTCTTATTTGCAGCCATGGAAATGCCTGCCTGTGTCCAAGTCTTCTACTACTACCATTCACTTGGACTTAGCCCAACCTTGCTCTACAGCAGAACCAGTTGTGGTGTCACAGACCTGGACGCTGCTGACTTCTTCCCCTGAGAGGAACAGTATTGGATGAGTTTAAGGAGTAAGGGAAATTATTGTAGTATTAACTTACTCAGTATTTTAGATTGAAGATGCAATATAAAAGCAATTGGAGGGGCACCAATATCCTGGTAGGAGATTTGCGAATGCTGTTCAAGGCAGTTTAAACTAGTGTGGTGGTGGTGGTGGGGCAGGGAGGAGGTGGTGGCGGCAGCAGGGTGGGAACTGGAACAGTAGGCCATTAAGTGTAGAAGCTGGGAAAAAATGAGACTGAGATAAACATAGCTTCAAGGAGAGATGAAAACCCCAAATCCAAAATATGGTAGTGCATGTAATAAGTGCTGTGAGCTTGTAAATGTATGTGTAACAAAAAGCTGTTTACATGGGGGAGATTGGAAAAAAAGTTAAAATACAAAAGGTAAGACAAACATTTGGAGCTGGAGGTATTATGCTTGGTTCAGACATTGGAATCAGTAAAATAGGGCTAATCCTCATTTTACAGGCTGGCACATAAGATTGAAAAGACAGACAGGAGAAATGGATAGAGAGGCCCTGTCCACCATAGAACGCCGGATGATGAAAAGAAGCTTATCTATTAATGCAGACATCAGGATATAGCCAAGGATCACTGTTTCTGCCAATGAAAAATCCAGTTAATAGAATGTTGCCAAAAAAGGCGCATTTCCTACCACAGTGTTTCAGTAATTGTACTATGGAACATATCAGCTAATGAGCCGTCGGATCATATTTGCAAATTTAGTAATAACTTGGGAAAGCATTGTAGATGGTTTTGTGCGATGGATTGCTGCACACTGGGGACTGGATTAAGATTGCTGAAATGCATTTTATGCATTATCCTCATAGCCAAAAGGCATAGATGGCCCCCATTCCATTAAACCAGGTTGAGATTGAAAATCAAACTGCTAGCAGGAGAATAATTGTAAAAGATAAAAGACATCAAATATAATGAGAAAGGATTGTTGAAAGAAAGGTCTACTGAGCTTAACTGAAATACATAAGGAGCAAGAGTACATTTGAAAAAAAAGACTAATAATGATATTGAAATATCTTTAGTTAAATATGAAAAAGAGAGAGTTAATGATATTGAGGTGAACGTTTTGTTTTTCCCTGGCAGAGTAATTTGCATTTTTTAAACTCACATTGAACAACAATTGCAATGGACAATTCGTCCAATCTTGTGCCTGCTGCATTTGTATAACACAATTCTTTGGTATTAATAGCAGGAGAATTGCCAATTATAAGAAACCTGTAATAATTTCATTCTCATGCTTGTCACCGACCAATGAGCTTCTTAACTCATAGAAAAGATTCACTAGTTAATTTAAACAGCGAAACTAACCGGGCTGGCTTTTCTTCCTTTAGCTCATTTGATTTAATGCTGGAAAGCAATGATAAATGAGGTCAAATGAGTGAAAAGTGAGGTCTACCACTGCCTTCCCACCATGATCTCCTTTTATTGTCAGACATCACCAAGACTGCTATCAGTAGACCCTTACTTACCCTGCTGGAGGGAGTCACTTCAATCCATGTGCTGTGAAAGAAGGTACACAGCTGTGATGATAATGGCTCCCTGCTTTTGAACCCAGGATCAAATAGACTTTGCTAACCATGTTTTTTTCACCTTAAAGATAGATGCGCGTGGACATGACTTGTGAAAGGGAAAGCTTGTTTAACAAGTTTATTTATGTTTTTTGAAGAAGTAACATGTGCTGTGAATAAAAAGGAGCCCACTGACATGCTGTATTTGGATTGCTGGAAGATATTTGATAAGATGGAAGCAAAGGCCCCTTTGTAGGGGGTAGTATGATGACATGAATAGAAGATTTGACTGGCTAACAGAAAACAGAGTGTGCATGAACAGGTCTTTATCTGATTGTCAGGACGTGATGAGTGGAGTTCCATACGGGTTGGTGCTGGGGCATCAAATTTTTATAATTTATATTGGTAACTTAGTTTTGGGAAGCAAAGGCAGGGTAGCTAAATTTGAAGCTGGTACAAAGATAGATAGCACAGTATGTTGTGAAGAGGACGTAAGGTGGGGGGGGTCCAGTTCTCCCAGCCTGCTGCACTGCTGTAGCAGCACAGCGGTCGGGTGACATAAGCAGATACCGTTCACTGGGATTGGGACTGCCGGCAGTGGCGGCAAAGGGGAGGGAATCGAAGTGGGCCTGGGGGGATTTGGAGGGGAAGGGATGGGGAGATGGCCAGAGCTTGCACGGAGCCATGTGGAAGGCCAATGATCAGGGAGTCAGAGGGGCAGCAATGGGGAGTTCCAAGAGCAAATGAGTTCGCCAGAGATCGGGAGGCCGGCAAGGACAGATTGGCACATGTGCAGTGGCCCACTCAGCACTATGCTGCCATCCTCTCCAGTGGGAGTAGGACCTGCCCACAGCTTTTTATCGAGATTCACGCTATGGCACTCTGCAGTGCACAAAGTGTGGAGATTCATTTTGAAAACCCCACTGAAAAAAACCAACAGGATTTACTCAAGTTTTTACATGAAATTGGCACTTAGAATGTTTTACAAATGTTTAGTGCTTACAATATTTGTTTATTGTTGAGGTTAACAATAAACTGTTCAAGGAGTCGATAGAGTTTTTGCTGACTTCATGGCTCGAAAGAAATCAGCCGTTCCCAGGGATTGGTGAACTTATAGGGATTGCCCTTCAGAAAACAAAACATGACCTGGAGAATAGAGGCCATGCTGAATTGGACAAGATACTGGAAATTGCAGGGTCGGGAAGGAGGAAGGACACCAGGCAGGTGGCTAAATATATCCAAAATGTTCAGTGACCAATTCTGCTGCATAAACTTCAGTGAGGAATAATTTTTACACTGACATTAAGCAAGCTTGTGACTGAAATCTGCCATTAACTGAAATTAATCTGAAATTAACCAATATCCTGGTAACAGTCATTCTACAGCAGGCCAGCAGAACGGACGGGGGCAGACCACGGAGAAGTCTGTTGATCTCGGGCGGGATTTTCTGGTTTGGAAAATCTCACCCTATGGGTGACAAGGGCTGTCCAATGAAATGGCTGATGGCTCCAGTATGCAATCCAAGCATACGTGTGCAGCATGCGCACAATGAAAGTACTTTTGCAATATGATAGAGCAGCCCAATGTTGTGCAAAAATAGCACTTCTGCTGACTGGACAGCTTTGGGTGAGTCCCTCACTACTTGGCTGAATGGGCGTCAAGATTTATTGTGGTCTGCCGTACAAGTTCACTATCATGATGGAACAGCCCTTGCCACCAACTTAGGAACATGGGCTTGAGAAGAACCATAGAACAAACACTACAGCACAGAAATAGATCCTTTGCCACCCCCCCCACCCCCCCGCCGCGCAGCTGTGCGGAATCATTTTTCTGCCTAGTCCCACTGACCTGCACCTAGGCCATATCTCTCCACAGCCCTCTCATCTGTGTGCCTGTCCAAGTTTTCCTTAAATGTTAAAAGTGAGCCTGCATTTACCACTTCATCTGGCAGCTCATTCCACACTCTCACCACTCTGTGTGAAGACCACTCCCTAATATTCTATTCCCTTTAAACTTTTCCCGCTTCATCCTTAACCCATGTCTTCTAGTTTTTTTCTCCCCTAGCCTCAGTAGAAAAAGCCTGCTTGCATTCACTCAATCTATACCCATCATAATTTTATATACATCCATCAAATCTCCTCTCGTTCTTCTACGTTCCAGGGAATAAAGTCCTAACCTATTCAAACTTTGTCTATATCTCAGTTTCTCAAGTCCCAGCAACATCCCTGTAAACCTTCTCTATGATCTTTCAGCCTTATTAATATTCTTCCTGTAATTAGGTGACCAAAACTACACACAATACTCTAAATTTGGCCTCACTAATGTCTTATACAACCTCACCATAACATTCCAACTCTTATACTTAATACTTTGATTTATAAAGGCCAATGTTCCAAAAGTATTCTTTATGACCCTATCTACCTGACGCCACTTTTAGGGAATTATGTATCTGTATTCCCAGATCCCTCTGCTCCACTACACTTTTCAGTGTCTACCATTTACCATATATGTTCTACCTTGGTTAGTCCTTCCAAAGTGCAATTCCTCACACTTGTCTGCATCAAACTCCATCTGCCATTTTTCAGCCCATTTTTCTAGCTGGCCCAAATCCCTCTGCAAGCTTTGAAAACCTTCCTCACTGTCCACTACACCTCCAATCTTCATATCATTAGCAAATTTGCTGATCCAATTTACCACATTATCATCCAGATCATTCATATAGATGACAAACAACAATGGAACAAGCACTGATTCCTATGGCACACCACTAGTCACTGGCCTCCACTCAGAGAAGCAATCCTCCACTACCACTCGCTGGCTTCTTCCAAGAAGATGAAGGGGAAGAAAAAGAAAATTACATAGGCATTTTACACTTATGTAAGGAGCAAAAGGATGGTTAGAGGCAAGATTGGACCTCTCAGGGACAGAGGAGGGGATCTATGCTTAGAGCCTGAGGGAATGGGGGAGATCCTGAATGAATACTTTGCATCGGTATTCACGCAGGAGACTGGCCAGATGTCTGTTGCTGATGTTGACAAAGTTGAGGATCGGTTGAGGGAAATAAAGATTACGAGGAAAGAGGTGTTGGGGCTGTTAGGCAGCTTAAAGACATATAAAGCTCCGGGGCCTGATGGCATTTACCCAGGCTGCTAAGGGAGTTGAGGGAAGACTTGGCTGGGCCTCTGACGCAAATCTTTGTCTCTTCCTTGGACACAGGTGAGGTCCCAGAGGACTGGAGGATAGCAAACGTAGAACCGTTGTTTAAAAAAGGTCAGAGGGATCACCCAGGGAACTATAGGCCGGTGAGCTTGACTTCAGTTATAGGTAAGCTAATGGAGAGGATCCGTAGGGACAGGATGTATGAGCATCTGGAGCGCTGCGATCTGATCAGGGATACGCAGCATGGCTTCGTCAAGGGGAAGTCTTGTCTTACGAATCTAGTGGAATCTTTTGAAGAAGTGACAAAAACAGTTGATGAAGGACAGGCTGTTGATGTCGTCTACATGGATTTCAGTAAGGCATTTGACAAGGTTCCTCATGGTAGACTGATAGAGAAGGTGAAGGCGCATGGAATACAGGGTCGGGTATGTAGATGGGTCGAGAACTGGCTCGGGAGGAGGAGACAGAGGGTAGTAGTGGAAGGCTCTTTTTCCGGCTGGAAGCCTGTCACTAGTGGAGTGCCACAAGGCTCAGTACTAAGTCCTCTTCTATTTGTGGTCTACATAAATGACTTGGAAGTTGGGGTAGGTGGTGAGATCAGCAAATTTGCTGATGACACTAAGATGCTTGGATTGGCGGGTACAGAGGAGCAGTGCCAGGCAATACAACAGGCCATAGACAGGTTGGTAGACTGGGCAGATAGATGGCAAATGGAATTTAATCCGGATAAATGCGAGGTGATGCATTTTGGCCGGAAAAATGTAGAAGAGAGTTATAGGATAAAAGGTAAAACTATACGGAGCAGAGAGACGCAGAGAGACTTGGGGGTGCAGGTTCACAAGTCTCTGAAGGTGTCCTCACAGGTGGAGAAGGTGATAAAGAAGGCGTATAGTATGTTAGCTTTCATAGAAAAAGGTATAGAATACAAGAGTAGGAGTTTGATGTTGCAGTTGTATAGAACGTTGGTTAGGCCTCACTTGGAATACTGCGTCCAGTTCTGGTCGCCGTACTATCGGAAGGCTGTGGAGTCCTTGGAGAGAGTGCAGAGGAGGTTTACCAGGATGCTGCCTGGTATGGAAGGACTGTCCTATGAGGAACGATTAGATAGACTGGGGTTGTTTCCCTTGAAAGACGTCGGCTTAGAGGGGATCTCATAGAGGTGTATAAGATTATAAGGGGTATAGATAGAGTAAATGGAGGTAAACTTTTTCCACCTTTAGAAATGGATAGGACGAGAGGTCATGGCCATAGGGTGAGGGGGGGCTATGTATAGGACGAATATTAGAGGGAAGTTTTTCACACAAAGGGTAGTGGGGGTGTGGAATGCACTGCCGAGTAAGGTGGTGGGAGCAGGCATGCTGGGGCTGTTTAAGGGTGTCTTGGACAGCCACATGAGCGGTATGCAGATAGAGGGATATATTAGGACTGTTTAACTACGGTTTTTTTCCACAGGTAATTCGGTCCATACTTGACCAACATTGAGCATGCATTCGGCAGGTGGTGTGGGTACAGCTCTTGGATGTTGATTCATGGGTTGCCTGGTACCTCATGTCGTAAATGAGTGCTTGATGTGGACCATCTGAAGGGCACCATGACAGCTCAGAGACTATCGATGTGGCTGTGCAGACACTTGGAATTGGGCCGGTGTCTGCAGGAGTTTGCGCGTTCTCCCCGTGGTTGCGTGGGTTTTCTCCGGGCACTCCGGTTTCCTCCCACAACCCAAAAATTCGCTCTTAGGCTGATTGGGAAACAAATTGTCCCTATAGTGAGAGTCTTCCATATTAGGAATAACCTAAATCTATAATAGGATAATGGAATTGCTACTATATAGTTATGACAGCGGCGCGGGCTCGTTGGGCCGAAGGGCCTGTTTCCCGTGCTGTGTTGCTCTTAAAAAAAAATCTTTTTCATTGGCATGGCTATTCCGATTCAATTTTTGCTTATCTTTTAAATGTCAAGGGGGATGGTTAGTTTCTTTCTTGTTGGAGATGGCTGTTTACTAGCCTTTTTTGGCTTGAATGTTTCTTGCCACTTATTAGCCAAAGCCTGGATATGGACTGCTTCAGTGTCAGAGAAGTAACAAATGGTGCTGAACATTGTGGAATCATCAGCAGATATACCCACTTCTGACTTTATGATGGAGAGAAGGTCAATTGATGAAGCAGCTGAGTATGGTAAATATGTTAAAAGCAAAATATTATGGATGCTGGAAATCTGAAATCAAAGCAGAAAATGCTGTAAAAGTTTGCAGGTAGGAGTATTGGTCAATGTGATGTTGATTGGGGGTTAGCTATTGGCCATGACACGATGGATAACTCTCTTGCTCTTTCTCAAAAGAATGTCCTGGGATCTTTTATCTTCACCCCAGGGAGGCAGATTGGGCCTTAGTTCATCCAAAAGTTAATATTATCAACAGTGTCTTTCTCAATTATTATGCTTAAGCCCTGGAGTAGGATTTGAACCCAGAACCTGCTGATGTAGAAGTGAGAGTGCTGCTAACTGAGCCACTGTTACACCATTAGCCCTAGCATGTAGGTATGAACTAATAGAGTTTGTGCATCTCCTCAATGCTGGTTTCCTTTGTATTCAATCTTATGCCATAATGCTGTGCTACCCGTGTGGCTGCAGCATAGGTGGTGGAAGGCTGTTGATTCTCAGTGGAGCAGAAAACAGATGACCTTACAGGATGATTGTGAGCAGCTCCAGCGTTAGTAATCTGATGAGTGTCCATTAAGATTCCAGCAAAGCCTCATGGTTAAAAAAAAGCTCAGGGATAAATGCTATCCAGCCAATATCTGTGTCCAATGAATGAATATCAAAAAAAAAATCAGCAAAGAACAAGATGTGTGGTGAAGAAAAGGCACTGGAATTATTTGGACAGTAGCCATTTCTATATTTTGAATAGACAGTGAATGAGCACAGAACCTTGAGAGACGATAAAAAGAGATTTCCACCAGCAAGAAAATAAAAGCAAAATACTGCAAGTGCTGGAAAGCTGAAATAAAGGCCAGAAATGCTGGAAAAACCCAGCAGGTCTGGCAAAATTAATTAGTTAGATCTAAATATTAACTCTGTTTCTCTTTCCACAGATGTTTTAAAGCATTTTCTGTCTTCCACAAGCAATGGTGGCTTCATCCAGAAAAAAATCCAGGAGCACCAGGTCTGCACAAGGCATTTTAATGCACCTTCTTAAAGATATGTGCATATTATATTGTTGAGGCAATGTTTTTGACTGTTTTTTTTGACAGCAAGCAGTTTCTCAGGACAGAATTGAGTAAACTGCAGACATTTTGTAACTGAAATTATTGAAAGAATACTGGATCGCAGCAGCATTCTAGATTAATGTTATCCACGAAACATTGAAAAGAACAGAAGACCTTAGAGTCTGACCTTTGAGAAGTTGCTCTGCAGAGTAGCAAGCGATTGTAGTTAAATTATAGCAGGATGACAATAATGATTGTTGCAGCCCTACTTACACATGCATTAGCACATCAATACCAAAGTCTAGTATGACTCATGCAACACAGTCATGTACTCAACCGGCTTTTATAAAGAGTAGGATTATGTGAAACTAATTAAAACGGTAATACTTTGTTATAAATCATAATTCTTCCAGATCCCTACTTGGAATTGTATTTTATTAGGATGCTATGCTCTGTAGCATTATCCTAGGCCTGAACTGGATTATTTCAAGGTAGAAAAAAAAACAGAAGTTGATGCGTAGACACAGAGAGTAAGTAGTTTATTTATTCATTTTCAATTAACTGGGTGGCACAGTGGCATAGTTGTTAGCACTGCTGTCTCACAGCGACAGGGACCCAGGTTCAATTCTCAGCTTGAGTTGCTGCCTGCTTGGAGTTTGCATGTTCTCCCTGTGTCTGCATGAGTTTCCTCTGGGTGCTCCGGTTCCCTCTCACAGTCCAAAGATGTGTGGGTTAGGTGGATTGGCCATGCTAAATTGCCCCTTACTGTCAGGAAGACTAGCTAGAGTAAATGCATGGGGTTATAAGAATAAGACCTGGGTGGAATTGTGATCAGTGCAAATTCAATGGGCCAAATGATCTCCTTCTGCAAAGTAAGATTCTATGAACCATTCAGCAGGCAGTTATAACTCTGCTTGCTCAGCGATAGGGGCAAAAGGAGATCACTTTCATTTTTTTGCTTCTTTAAACGCCACCAGGGAAATCTAGATCTCAGTTACATCAGTTATTCTATTTGCCACCATTCCACTCAACTGGGAGACAATCCCAGATCACCCTCCATGTAATTACCAAAACTTGGAGACAAATCCTTTTGGCAGGCCATTGTGTCTTTATATCTAACATTCCTCTCCTGCCCAATAGTCAGTTAACATTTGCTGTTGGTGGGTACTGACCATAACTTAACAGCTGAAGCCTGTAAATTCAAATTGCCTACAGTTCCTACTTCTGAAATCAGAAAAATTAGTCTGCCTGATTCCTGCCCTGAGTGTAACTTTGAAATTTGTACCTCTGAATCACATTAATCGGTGGGGACTGTCCTGCTGCTGCATTCTAACAGAGTGTAAATGGAAGAAGGAATCAAGTCTGACAATTATTTCTGTTTTCTCTATTTTCTTCAGGTGTAACTTGCTTCACAACAGTTTCTGCCTGCTTAGTACTAAGCACAGCTTTGAATCCTAAATTTTTCCAATATTGGGTTTATGCTATAGGGATCTTTCATGTCTGCCGCTGATGTCTTCTGATGTCTTCAGAAAATGCAGCATGTTAGTGAAAATTGCCAAAGAGGGCAGTGAGATAAGCTGAAGAAACAGGGCAGATAAATACACGGCCCCTGAAAATCCTGATTACTGTCTACACTGCTGTAAGGATAGGGTTGAAATCCTCTTATTAATTGCATGCTTCACTGTGTCCCCCATCTTATCTTGTCTAACTCACAATTGTAAAATCTGGGACACTATTCACACTTAAAATTGTAGCAAATCTCTCAAAGGAAAGAAAATTTCTCTTCAAGTTTTCAAAGGTGGTAGCAAATTCTTGGAGGCATCACAGGGGAATGGTGTGTATGAATGTGTGAATCTTGAAGATGATAGCTAACTCTTGGGCTGACAGCTTCCTACTCAGATCCACTTCTGCAACTTCATCCATGCTCATATTTTGATCTTCTCCCTGCACTTCCTCTGCTTCACTGTTTAAAATGCCCAACACTTAATGATGGGTAACTTGTAATTCAATCTACTAACCCATATCGTAATTGGTTTACATCTGTATTTCCCAGGTAAATATCATCATTGGATATGATGATGTTTATCTAGCATGACATGACCTCAGTTCTAGTATTTTAAGGGACATTCCATGAAAACATAGTTTGAGGATAAGGGGTAAGCCTTTTAGAACTGAGGTGAGGAGAAATTTCTTCAGTCAGAGAGTGGTAAAGGTGTGGAATTCACAACAACAGAAAGTGGTTGAGGCCACAATGTTGTCTGATTTCAAGAGGAAATTAGATATTGCTCTAAGGGCTAAAGGGATCATTGGATATGGGTGAAGGGAAATCAGGATATTGAATTCGATGATTAGCCATAATCAAAATGAATGATGGAACAGGCTGGAAAGGCCAGATGGTCTCCCCCTGCTTCTCTTCTAGTTATTATGCCTCTATGGAGTTGGTGTGGTGTTCCAGACGGGAGACAAGAAGTAAAATACATATATATATAGTACCGTCAACCTGTCTACTTTATAAAATTATTTGATTTTTCTTTGTTTTCAAAATGGATAAACACTGGGTTGATAAAATAGCTGCAGCTGGTCACATGCTTGCTTCTGGAAGTTTCTGAGCAGTTTGAAAGTGAATAAAGGCTGACACCTCACACTTCCTGGAATGGAATACTCCTTGCATTGTACAAATATTCCAGCCAAGCTAACTCAATGGTTTAATAGACAACACGCCTGTGCCAGCCAGATATAGCCAAAGGTAGCCGTTTGTGACTCCAAAATCTCCAGTGTCACGTTAATGGCCCAACCATTACCTTTTCAAAAACACAATGGATTTCAATCATTGGGCATTGTTTGTCAACCAAAATCATTTTATCACATAACTGATATTTTAGTTGTCTGAATTCTTTAATTAATAAGGTGTTGGATGTATCTTTAGTCATTGTTTAACCACCGTAGAGAAACAGAATTCTGGGCAACAGCCTGTCTCTGTCTCCCATTTACCACCTCACAGGTAGCAGCAGAAAATGTTCTATCCAGGCAAATTGCCTGGCTCTCACACTAAATAAGCAATATTAAACCCCAGTTGGAATGCTAGTGGAGAGAAAAGGCACGAATGGCCAGGCACCATCCACAGCCAGTCCCAGATATGGGACAAATGGGAGCTAAACGAAAACCTGGTCTTGACCTTCAGCAGCTCTAGAGTGAATGAACGTGTTACATCACAGAAAAATAAAGACTCTCAGATGGTGTCCACAACGCGATCTGCGGATCGATACAGGTTCACTTTAATCAATGTGGGTAATCTAAAGCACATGGGAACCTATTAGAACGTTCAAAATAATTCAATCAGAACAGTGTAAACTCCTAAAACAAAAATACAAACCTGTAAGTTTTCAAACAAGATATAAAATGGAGGACATACTGACCACATGGTGTCTCTATATACAGCAACCTAGATAAAACAAATCCTTAAGTATTCAATCACTGGAAATAATAGGAGAAAACTCAACAAAGGATAGGCCAATACAATTAACAAAAGAGCTCTTCCTTAAAAATGCAAATGTCTGTATTCCTTGAATCACCTGGAGCAATGGGAACAACCCTGGACACAGAGTAACTTACCATCACTGATAAGAAATTCTCCCAAGAAGGGCAACAACTAACGCCCTGGATCACTTTAAAACAGTATGATATTTGTGAAATCATTCATTTATGGGTTGTTACAGTGGGACGTCTCACAACACCAGGTTAAAGTCCAACAGATTCATTTGATAGTAAACACCACTAGCTTTCAGAGCACTGCTCCTTCATCAGATGGGTGGAGAGTTCTGATCACAAACAGGGCATATAAAGGCCTGTTTGTTATCTGAATACTGATTAAAATGTGAGTCTTTACAGCTAATCAAGTCTTAAAGGTGCAGACAATATGAGTGGAGATAGCATTAAGCATAGGTTAAAAAGATGTGTATTGTTTCCAGACAGGACAGTAAATGAGATGTTGCAAGCCCAGACAAGTCATGGGGATTACAGATACTATGACATGAACCCAAGACCCCAGTTAAGGCCATTCTCATATGTGCAGAACTTGGCTGTCAGTCTCTGCTCAGCGACTCTGTGCTGTCGTGTGTCATGAAGGCTGCCTTGGAGAACGTTTATCTGAAGATCATAGGCCAAATGCCTGTGACCACTGAAGTGTTCACCAACAGGAAGGGAAGCAGTCTTGCCTGTGATTGTCAAGTGGTGTTCATTCATCTGTTGTTGAAGCATCTGCATGGTCTCCCCAACGTACCGTGCCTCGTTGTGAGACTTCTTTCTATGTTTACACTAGTCACAACATCGACATCTCCACGTCACTGGTACGGTGGCACATGGTTAGCATTCTCTGCCTCACAGAGCCATGGACCCAAGCTGAATTCCTGACTACCTGTGCAGAGTCTGCATGTTCTCCCTGTGTCCATGTGGGTTTCCCCTCAGGTGTTCTCCCACACTCCAAAGATGTGTAAGTTAGGTAGATTGACCAAGATAAATTCTTCTTTGGTGTACCCTTCCACAGTAACTTCATTATATTGTCAATGTAAGCCTACTTGGGACACTATTTGACAAATAAAGAAATAAATAAATGGTCAAAGAAGTCTTCTTGATACTGCCAAGTAAAGTTCCTACCTCTTGCCAAACCCATAAACCATCCCAATGAACGAGGATGCCCCCACAACCCCTTACTCTGCCAACTAGTGCCTCACATCAATCTGTTACTTACTATCTGAATCCACTTAACACTATCCTGCCCAGCACAACATAAAACACCCACAAATAAAGAGTCTCGCAATCTCGCCAGCTCCAGGAGCCCCCAGCCCACCCACTCCAAGCACCTTAATAGAAATGCACAGGGGAAGCAAAAATGCCAAGACATGGGAAGACAACCACCCTTCAATCCACAACTTACCCACCAACATCCTTATCAGGAAATCCCCAGGACTTTTCCTGCAGCCTGACCTTCCCCCAGTAGCCTACTGTTGCCCAGCCCGTGCCAAAAAAAAAGCAGAGTCTGACTCAGCAACGGACACACAATCTCCTCAGCTAGAAAACCAACCAATAAATTTTCCAGTACACACACTACTTTGTCATTCACCCCAACCCCAGAAACACATAAACCTCCAACCAAAGAGCACCCTCTCTCAAACACAACACCACTTCAACAATCTCAACCATCTCCTCCCACCAGCTAAAATATGGCAGAATCAGACCATCACTCCAGTCTAGAGTCTGTGGAGGGAGTAAGTAAAAGTGCCATGGTCTCAGGCTGTGGGGTGAGGGACAGGAACAACTAACATGTGTCTCTTGTGATTGGGGTAGAAATTTCTCTTGACAATGGTTATACACCTGCTCTATATTCTGTAAGACACCTACTCTATATTCTGTTCCAGTGGCATTAATGAATTTGAATATTAAAAGAAAGATGACACTGAGCCAATGTGCCATCATCTGTTCTACATTATTGAATGTAGAAATGAATTAAGGAAGTAGAGTGCTGGTCAAACTGAGACACTTCTATTTTGGTTACAGTGAGGTGAATTCATCAAATAGTTGGGGATGGGGATTTTTGCTCAGTGGTAGGGAAACAGTTGCACGTAGCCCAGGAAATTGCCAAGTAAATGACTTTGGCAGTTGGAAGTGTCCAACTCTGATAAGCCATATTGCGAAATGTTAAGGGGCAGGGAGAAGATGCCACAAACTGCTTTCATCACTCAGTGTAAAATGCGACCAGTACTCTGAAGTAATGGCTGAAGCAGCATTTTAAATTCAAAAATAGGGGGCTTGATTTTCAGTTTGGAGCCCTGTGTTGAATCACTGTCATTCACACAACATTATTTTCAAACATAAATGCCTCAATTGGGCTGGTGCTGAGGCTCAGCCCCAGTTGGTGCCACTGAGTGTTATCAGGTGATGGTAGCTATCTACAAAACACAAATGGCAAAGTCAGTTGCTAGCTTTGATGAGGCCTGCTGCTACCTTGCAGAAGAGACAAGCAGCACCTCATATGACCAACAGCTTCACTGTGCATGGAAATGTCCAATAACCACATTAAAGATAATGCATAAACTGGCCCAAGAATCCCCAAAAATTAAAATTAGAAATTTTAAGTGTATAAAAAAACTTAAGATCTGTCTGCAGTAAACACAAAAACTGTGTGGTAACGTGTACTAGACTGGGTTTGGTGAATGACAAAATGAAATTCACCTTCTGGGACTCCCAGGCCCATTAACAAGCTCCGCAAGGATGTTAACTGGCTGTTAATTGGAATGGATTCCCTCTTTTTCCTCCCTCTCCCTCACTTTGTAAATTCCGATGTATTCCAGAGGTGTTTGGACACTAGCATAACATCCAGGAATGCTATTCAAAACCTGCCAACAGGTCAAGGGCTTTTGTTGACCCTACCAGTGTCTTAAGACAGGTATCATCTGAACTCCTCTGTTGTGTTTACCTGAAAGCAGTTTGCTCCTCTTCTGTGCTCAGCTCGGTTATATGTGCCAAATCATTTGATACTGTACTTGACTTACATTCCACTCCAACTCCAGACACATGAAAAGAACCCAGCAAACTCTAGTTAGTGCAATTCAGGCTTTCAGATGAAGCAAATAATTAACGTTCTCACAATGTAATCCTTTCCAATATTTTAAATATGAATTTACCAATTGTCCTGAAAAATTATTTGTTTTTCCTTACAATCAAAGATCTTTAAGGTGCTTCCCAGTACTTGATTGGCTTTGTCATTTACAGCTTTACACAAGTTGTGCTCCTTCCTTGGCCATTAATCATCACTGGATCCTTTTCCACATTTCTTAATCAGCCCTCTGTCAAGGATTGTCTGTCATATCAATCTTGGTTGAATTTTTGATTAAATATTTCAAAAGCAAGTTTGAAAATATCTGAATGGAACTGAACTCCCAGAAAATACTCATCATTCCTTAATAGCAGACATTTTATATTTAGTGATCATTACTCCTTCAAAATTTAGGCACTTTAAACATCATTTTTTTTTCATAGTTCTTTCCCAAAAACTGGCCATTATTCTTAATGGCAGCTATTAACCAAGTAATTGTACATAGTATTGACAAGGTCAGCCTATCAAAAACTGTGACATTTCCTAGAAACAATAATTGAGAATAAATTGTCCATATGTTTCAATGACTAGTTGTTTTTAAAGGAGATTCATGGGAAAGGTTACATCATATCACAAAACAAGGAGTGTCAGCAGAAGGAAATGAGTCTTAACTGCTCTATGTTTAAAAGTCAAAAAAAATCTAACTTTTCACACTGTAACAGCATTGAAGCAGTGGATAGTATTTAATGGAGATGACAGAGGGTTTGCTCACTGATTCAGAGGCAGCAAAACCCCACAATGTCTCTTATAGAGAAGGCCCACTGAATTAAGTATCATGCACTTAAGCACTAATGGACAGCTACAGACCTTTCCTAGAATCAAGGACCTCTTGGGTCCTCTGAGAACTGAACCATAGAATCCTTACAATATAGAGGAAGGCCATTCAGCCCATCAAGCCAAAACCAACAACAATTCCACCCCAGCCTTATCTCCATAATCTCACATATTTACCCTACTAATCTCCCTGACATTAAGGGTCAATTTAGCATGGCCAACCAGCCTGACCCTCATATCTTTGAACTACGAACTAATCTGAGGCCCACAACTATCATGAATGGAAGTGCTACCCAGGGGGGTGTTTGTAATATAAGGGTCAGACAACTAAAGGGTTAATATAGGACTGACCACTTTGGAAGACAGCACATGACCTGAACCAAGAATCAGCTGAGTGTTGATCAGAGCCACGTGTACAAGCAAGTATGGAGACAACTCCCTGCTTGTACTTTTTACTTTGTATTTCTAGGAAGAAATAAAGATTTACAATTGACTCATGTATGACAACAAAGATTTTTTCAGACTTACTGAACTGTAACTAAATCTTATAACAGTACCCTTAAGGTACTCAAAGGATGTGATTTCATGCCCATGTTCGCCGTCAGCAAAAATGACGACACGAGTACAAAATCTCATAAGAATCGGGAAACATGATTCTCGCCAGCAAGGTAGCATTTTCCAATTCAGAGCAGGAGCCTCATTTAAACACATTTTCGTACATTTATATCTGTCCTACTCCTCAACTTTTGTTCCTGCAATCTATAAGAAATGAACAAATACTTTGGATGGAATTGCTTTTTCTGAGTGTAGTCCTTCAAGATTAGAGGTTGCACATGAATGCCTCAAATTCTGGTTGGACAATGAGTTCATTGCTCTCACATCACAATAAAAAGCTTCGGAGAATCCTATGCTCATACAGATTTTAAAACAATTATCTTCATCGCTCATAATCAAAAGTATTTTACATTTTGACCATGACGTAATTATTAATGAGAAATTCATTGCATGTGATTTGGATCCAGTGTACTGCTAGTACCTCAATGTGTACACATTTCTTGCAGATAGAACAAAACCTCTTTATTCTGATTGCTTTCCTAATCAATCAAACTTAACTGGCTCCCAGTCACAATCAATCTACCCTTGTTTATTTGTAAGCATTATAAAGAACAATCTGTCTGCACTTCGCTGTCAGCTACTTAAGAAAACATGAAGGTGAATTTCTATGGAAAGGGGCCTTCCAGTTGTTCACCATAACCCCAGAGGACGAGTCATGGAAGTCACATTAAAATGGTACTTTTATTTGGGGCATTCGTGACTCCTCTACTGAAGTTGCAGTGGCTGAGTAGGAGAAACGTTAGAACAGTTCATGTATGATAATTCAAAATAAAGACTAGAATCTACATTTCCATCAGTGTACATTTCACATCATAAGTGAAGATCTTCTTTCATATGGCTGAGTATAGAGCAATAACTATAATTTTACATCAAGGTTGTCAAGCCAGGGTATTACAACAGAAGTGCCGGTGCATAACACTGTTGCCTTCTTCGTATTTATGAATTGGGCATTAAGTCATATGCAAAGTTGCACAATAATATGTTGATAGCAAGTTGCCCATAAAGACATTGAAAAGCATTGATGCTAGTATTGATCCTTGTGGCAGCCCATTGTTGAGGGATCAAGGTGAATGGACTTGTCGCCAAGATAGACATGCAGCTACCTATTGGTCAGCATCAACCAAAGCCAAAGTAGTCTAGAATTTGTTACAATTATAAGGTTGATGACAAATACATTCATTGGACTGTTGTGCTCCCCAATTCTTCGGTGGTGACACAATTTGTTGGGAACAACTTAGAAAACATTGAGTTAGTGAAATTAGGGATGCAGCCAAAGGCCTCTTGTGCAATTGTAAATAATGCAGGTTCTCAACAGATTTCTTAATTGCTGTGCCAATAGATTATGAAGATTCTTACTAGTAACACAATACTATATTCACCATACAAAATAACTTCATTGCAGTGTTAATGTAAGCCTATTTGAGGCAATAATAAATCAATTAATCAATCAATCAAGTTCAGTTATCTAAATTATCACAAAGATTTTTGAGCATTGTTTAACCATTGAAGGTATGTTACTGGGGGAATTGACTCCTAAATAAACAAAGGTGTTTGATTTGGGTTGGATGGGAGGTTAAAACATTAAAAACCTATATCCCCCCAAAGACAGCTCTGAACTAGCCAGTTTCAGTTGTAATGTTAGTGTGAATGGTTGGGATAGCAAACCTGGGCCAGGATGTGGGCTGGCAATTTAAATATTGTTACCTATTGCGGAGGAAAGACCTGGTCCCTCTCTATTCAGCCTCCTTAATTGGCCACTGGAAAGGTTTTTTAAAATTTATTTTCCACATGGATGTCTTTTCTGAATCTAAATGTATTTTTACTATCTACGTAGAGAACAATAAGGAGCTAATTGAATGAAGTTTTCTTGAGTCAAAGAAGGAGCAAGTTTAAAAGACACACACAGGTATCAGAAGATGGAAAAGTTGGAGTCCAAATAAAAGCTTGAAGATTATACATTTAGAAACATCTAAATGTTGTGGCAAGTTTACGTTAGCAGCTTGCTTGGATGCAATCGGGTGTGGAAGTTATTGCGATTCTTATAAGATTTTGATTCATTGATAGATTTGTTATGTTGATGTCTTGAACTGGATATTATATTTGTTGCCAGAGAGAGAAAGAGAGCAAGGGTCTCTATTGTTTGTCTGCTGAAGTATTTTTCCAAAGAATCTCTGTGATGATGACCTCTTCTTTCTGGCTTCACAAACCAGTTCTTAAAGCCCTGTTGGCTTTATATTCCAGAGGGATTTGATTAACGTGTCTGCTATAGTCATTGTAACATAGAATCATAACATCATAGAGATTCACAACATGGAAACAAACTCTTTGGCCCAGCCTGGCCATGCCGCCCCTTTTTTCAACCCTTAAGCTAGTCCCATTTGCCCACATTTGGCCCATATCCTTCTCCACCCATCTTACCCATGTAACTGTCTAAATGCTTTTTAAAAGACAAAATTGCAGTCACCTCAGCTACTCCCTCTGGCAACTCATTCCAGATATTCACCACCCTCTGTATGAAAGAATTGCCTACCTCTTTGGACTGTTTTGTATCTTTCCCCTCTCACCTTAAACCTTTCAGACTTTGCTACCTTTGAGAAAAGACATTGACTAACTAGCTGATCTATGCCCCTCATTATTTTATAGAACTCTATAAGATCGCTCCTAACCTTCCTATACTCGAGAGGATAAAGCTCCCAGTCGATCCAGCCTCTCCTTATAAGTCAAACTATCAAGTCCCAGTAGTATCCGAGTAAATCTTTTTTTCATTCTTTGTAATAGAGTGACCAGAACTGTACGCAGCATCCCAAATATGGCCTTACCAATATCTTGTACAACTTCAACAAGACATCCTAACTCCTGACATGCCAGTGTCCTGACCAATGAAACCAAGCATGCCGAATGCCTTCTTCACCACTCTGTCCACCTGTCACTCCACTTTCAAGAAGCGATGAACCTGTACCTCCAGATCACTTTGTTCTATAACTCTCTCCAACATCCTACCATTAACTGAGTAAGTCCTGCCCTGGTTCAATCTACCAAAATGCATCACTTTGTATTTATCTAAATTAAACTCCATCTGCCATTCAGCAGTCCACTGGCCCAATTAATCAAGACTCTGTTGCAGTCCTAGATAACCTTGTTCGTTGTCCACTATGCCATCAATCTTGGTATCAACTGCAAACTTATTAACCATGTCTACTAAATTCTCATCCAAAACATTAATATAATTGACAAATAATAGAGGACCTAGCGCTGATCCCTGAGATATACTGTTGGTCACAAGTCTCCAGTTTGGAAAAAAACCCTCTATTACCACCTTCTGTCTTCCTTCATCAAGCCAATTTTGTATTAATTTGGCTACCTCACCCTGAATCCTCAACAACCCACATGTGGTACCTTGTCAAAGGACAGGTCATCACATTTTTTTGGTGTTTGGTCCCAGAAATATTTGACATATTTCAAGATATTAGAAGCCGACAAAAGATGGGGGTCTTTCACACTCCACAGAGAGGTTTGAGAAATTGTTTCCACTTAGATGAAGTGCAATTGTATATACTGGCTAGCTAGCAGTTCTCCTTTGTCTTAAAAAGATTACGGCTGATTAAACTCCAGCACTTTGCATTTTAGTACCTCCCTTAGATAGTGCCGAGTTTCAATGTAGATTACCAAAACTTGTCTCTCTCTCTTTCTCTTCACAGTCCCTTTGGCAGAGTTGTCTTGTTTGCTTTTCTCACCTTCACCTTGCAAGGTGCCCACACTTTAAAGCAGCTTTTCCTATCTCATTTCAAATGAAAGAATCTCCAGTCAGTTGAAGGTTTTAAAAGTAATTTAATCAAATATAAAGGGCAATAATTTTATTATAATATCACTTAATAAGGGAGGAGATAGCTTAATGATATTCTTACTAGACCATTGATTCAGAAACTCAGCAATGTTCTGGGGACTTGGGTTCAAATTCCACCATTCAAATTTGGTGTAATTTGAATTCAATATTTGGAAGTAAGAATCTATTGATGACCATTAAACCATTGTCAATTGCCAGAAAGAAAACCATCTGTTTCACTAATGTTCTTTAGGGAAGGAAATCAGCCATCTTTACCTGATCTAGTCTATATGTGACTCCAGAGCTACAGCAATGTGGTTGACTCTCAACTGCACTCTGAAATGGCCTAACAATTCATACAGTTGCCATCATGACCTTCTCAAGGGCAACTATAGATGAGCAATAAATGCTGGCCAGCCAGCAATGCCCATGTCCCATGAATAAAATGAATATGAACTGGCAGCCTTTATTGAGTCATGATTTCAAATGTATCCTGACAGTAAAGAAGGAAAGGATTGCGAGATCCTGCATGCCTACATCATTGACATGTCAGAAAACAGGGCCTTCTGCTCCAATGTGATGCCATAACCCAATGTCACATGATCCACTGGCAGATCTTGCGCAAACAACATTAAAACAAAGCTCCAGATTAAATGATACAATTTAAAACAGGGACTTACTGCAATTCCAAATCATGTATCCAAACTAAAGTGATTGTAAGGTGGCCTATCATCTGCTAAATTGAACACTATGCAGCAGCATTCAGAAGTGGTAACTGTGACTCTATGATAATCAGTCTGGAGATTCTCCTCAAATTGATCCTGTGTGCACTGTGTGAATAATGAAGGATCAGAAGCAAATACATGAATCACACAGCTGCCATGTCTCTAGTGCCATTATTTTCAATTTAAGTGGCAACAGCATGAAGAGTGGCTTATTGGAAGCAAGTTCATGATTGCCATCTATTTTAATGAGGGTGGAGCTATTATAATTACTTTAAAGCTGTTTATAACAAGTCCCAGGAATTTACTTGTGTAAGTCACATATCGTACGATTCCCTGAAACAACTGTGCTGGAATAATGCTGCAAGTTTTCAATAAATTCCAAAACTATGATTCTTTGAAACTGTATAGCTGTGCTAAAATTCAGTGAACTATTCTAGTTAAAATATTTTTTTTCCTGGCAGAATGTCATTTTATTATGGTTATAATAGTGGCTCAATAACCAGCAGTTAGTTTGTCCTCTATGTAAATAAATGTTATAAATGTATGGGATGAAGGCAAGACCAATGTTTTTTGCCCATCCTTCATTGCCCTTGAAAAGATGGCAGTGAGCTGCCTTTTTTAAAATAGTTGCATGAGGTGGTTGCTATGGAGCCCCTGAATTCCATAAAGCCTGGTTTGGAACTCTTGCACTATTTTATCATATCTCCAAATGTTCTGATCATTCTTTTGCTTTTGTAACTGCTAACATTGAAAGCTAAGTGTCAACAGTGGAAAAAATACTTGAAGGCTAAATAACTGTCTGTGTGGGTTATGACTACTACTAGTCAACCATTGTCCATCAGAGGTGACAATAGTTTGACAGTGCAAGAGCTGTTCAATGTTTGGCTTGGTATCACCATGACAACAACCTGTCTCTTTCTCCAGGGAGTCTCAGTCTGTAGCATTGCTGTCATCTCCTATCTGGGTCATCACACTTCCTGCTACATGTCACATGTAAATAACCCTTAGCTTTCCTTATCTATTTTCCTTAATTTCTTTCTGTATCTATCTGAGGGCAGATTCTGCAAAAAAACTTGCAATGTGGCTCAGGAATCATATAAGCTTTACTATTTATTGATTAGTTCTATTCTCAGTCTTTTCTGGTACATTTTGATGCATTCTCTTACTTTAACTTACAACATATCACATCCAATTTCTTTTTTTTTGGTGACTCCTTTAGCTTGTTTCTTTTTCTTTACTGTTAAATATTCTTGTTTTTCCCTGTATCTGTTCTTTGTACTTCAAAATATATCAGTTGCTACCTGGCTGACTTGATTTTAGTTTTTCATCTGCTACTGCTTGTTTCAGGGAATGTGGGTATCAGGCTGGATGAGAATTTGTTGCCAATCCCAAATTGCCCTTCAACTAAGTGGCTTAGTACGCCATTTCAGAAGACAATTAAAAGTCAATTACATTGCTATAGGCCATATCAGGTAAGGATAACAGATTTTCTTCTCTAAAGGTGGGTTTTTACAAAATATGACGTTGTTTTAAATGTCAACATTCATAGAATCATAGAGTGTCTACAGTGCAGAAAGAGGCCATTCAATCTATCAAGTCTGCACCGACAATAATCCCACCCAGGCTCTATCCCCATGACCCTACATATTTACCCTGCAAACTCCCTGACACTAAGGGGCAATTTAGCATGGCCAATGCACCTAACCCACACAAATTTGAACTGTGGGAGGAAACCAGAGCACGCAAAGGAAACCAATGCAGATAACGGGAGAACATACGAACTCCACACAGACAGTTACCTGAGGCCAGAATTGAACCAGGTTCTCTGGCTCTGTAAAGCGACAGTGCTAACCACTGTGTCACCTTGTAGCCCGAATTTATATAACTTTACTGAGATTAGCTTTATATTCCAGATTTATTAATTGAACTGAAATTCCATCAGAAGTTACTTTAATTAAATATGCAATATTTCTTATGGACAGGGGAAAAGTAAATTTGAACTCTTTTACACGCTAACTGTCCATAAGAAATAGTTTAAATATTGAAATATGCATGTCTCCCCAAACTCTCAGTCTGTGAGGTCAATTTTTTCAAGTAATTCACAGCAAACTCTCTTTAGAGTTAAGTTAGAGATATTAATTACTCATATATTCAAACTTGGAAGATGATTCCAACTTCATACACACAAACAAACGCACAAGAGAAAGATAAAGAAAAAGAGTTTTTATGGCTCTGAAGAACTTTAAAGAAAAAATAACGGATTAATTCAATTGTTTGCTGGAGTCCAGAAAATCAGAGTCCAATGAGAATTCTTCACACAGTAATTCCAGTATAGGCAGGTTCAGCTAATTGAAATAGGAGTTACAGCATTCCTTTAAAGTTGATAGCGATGCTATAAGATAAGGTTGGTATACAGAGACTTGGCCTGTATAGGGGGCAATGAAAGGGATCTTCCAGAGAAACATGGAACCAGAGAGTCTTAGAGTGGGTGCAGACTGTTGGTCAGCTTGGAGTGTTGCTGTGGTATTTGCGGCTGGAGGTTCAAGAACAGACAGAGTTGTAAGTCTAGCAATGTAATATCAAAACTTTGTTGGAAATTTTGAGAAACTGTGGCCAACTTGTGAATCACTTGATCTGTAGCAGCTATCTTTTGGTTCAGCAAAGTCCACTTTTTCAATAAGCAAAAAGATAAATTTTAATTTTTGACTTAAACAGTTTATAATTTATTTCATGTCTTAGGGGCATTGTATAACCCATCATATCATCTTGTAAGTGGCATAATTCACTTCAGTGAGTCTACATGATGTAATCTATGTTTATCTATTGTTATTTTTATTGTTCATTCCTTGTTATCATGTCTTTTCTGATGTCATAAATACTTTGTCTAACCCGTTGGCTTGATACCTAAAACATACCATATCTGTTATTTTAGATTGTTAGCTCAGTTCATTCATGGATTCCAATCTTCTGAATATGGATCTATATTGCAGTTTCTTAATTTTAATGCGTATTTGTGTCTTTAACAATGAGAACTGTTAGAATTGTCAGTGCCTTCCCCACCTAACCTATCTCTGACTACATTGTTGTACTCTAGATCTCACCCATGCAGCACCTCATCTACAAATACTAAATTGGACAGTGATTGGGAGTTTTACTCCATGTTACCCATGACGTCCTTTCCAATTTCTGCTGTTAGTTCTTACCTCTTCAGGCCACTTATGATTCCTCCACATGTTGTCTTTATGTAATAAGCTGGTTTCAGAACCCCTAGGAGGTTGTAATGTATCTGCTATGTTCCAACATCATTGTCTCAAACTAACCCTGACTGAGAAACTGATATAAAGAGTGGGTGTACAAGGTGAAAGGAGTACGAGGACCCATTGATTAGTGAGACCTCATATTTGGAGAGTGGATTGAAAACTTGCAATGCGTAATTTGGGAGGTTTTTGCTCGCTGACTGCAATTTTGGTGCACGAGAAAAATTTCAGTAATGTCTAATACCTCGAGTAGGAGGGGCTGGTGCTGTGTTGTGATGTTGTGCCTAGCTGCTGTGTGATTGGCCCCTTTGTGATGTCAGCTAGTTTTGGCTCTTGTTTACAGACAGTCAAACAGAAAGGTCTAGATATTCTTGTACACAAGCCACAGAAAATTAGGATATAAGTCTTTACCCAAAGGGTGGTTAGGGAGTGGAATGCCCTGCCTGCAGCAGTTGTAGATGCGCCAAGTTTGGTGGCGTTTAAGAGGTTAGGTGATAAGTATATGGAAGAGAAGGGAATGGTTTAGTTTGGAGGGGCATTGCTTTTTATTTTGGTCGGCGCAACATCGAAGGCCGAAGGGCCTGTTCTGTGCTGTAATGTTCTATGTTCTATGTTCTATGTTCTAAGTAAAACAAGTGATCAAGAAGACTAACGGAATGCTATGTTTATTACAAGAAGAATTGGACATAAAATACATTATTCTTCAGTTATGCAGGGCAAGACCAAATCTTGAATACTGTATGCAGTTTTTGGTCTCCTTATTTGAGGAGAGATGTAAATATGTCAATGGTGGTTCAGAAAAGTTCTACTAGATTGGTACCTCGGTTGTCTTATGAGGAAGAGTGGGATAGGCAAAGCTTGTCTCCACTGGAATTTGGAAAAATGAAAGGCGACTAGATTGGAGGATATAACTTCATGAATGGTTTTGAAAAGATGGATGTGGAAAGAATGTTTCTTCTTGTCGCTGAGTTCAGGGGGTACTGTCTTAAAATTAGGAGTCATTCTTATAGGACAGAGATAGAAGAATGTTTTTCTCTCAGAGAATTGTGTAACTTTGGAACTTTCTGTCTCAGAAGGCATTAGAAATGGGAGCACTGAATATTTTTAAGATGAAAATGAGTAGATTCTTGTTAGGCAAGGATTCAGAGGTTATCAGGAGTAGATGGGAATGTAGAACTTAAAACTCAAGCAGGTCAATCATGATCTTATTGAATGGTGGAGCAAGAGGGGCTGAATAGCCTACTTGTGCTTCTATTTCATATGATCGTATGTCCATTTGTAATGGGAATTACTGTGGGAGAAGCTGGTGCTGTGAATTTAGTCCCCATAAATAGGGGAATGAAAAGAGAATAAACAATTTAAGTCATTCAACCAAAGGACATTAACTGGAAATATATTCACATGAAATAGAATCATAGTCACAAAATCAACATTTATTCCTTTGAAAGACTACAGAATTCATGATAAGTAAATATTATAAGTTTTTTTAGAATGAGCAATGTCTCAAGGAAGTAGAAAGAGAGAAGTTAAAGCACCATCACACAAATTGGGACTACAAAAGTGCTGTCTGCATTTGCAGACAGGATATAAATCCCCAAGGTCAATGAAGGGATCAACCAGGAAGCTTCAGCAACAATTAGAAAGTTTAAGAACTCTACTGGGAATCCTTTATTCTCGGATTATGTCAAACTGAGAGTCTAGCCAGCTACCGGGCTTGTGGACAGCTGCCAAAGACTCAGGCTGTGATGTGGCAAGTTGATTACAGCTTAACTCAATTGTCAACCTTGACAATACCTCACCTGGGAGTGCCTGACATGTATGTGTGAATGGATTTTTATTCTGTATTTCAATTCAAAGATTTATTTATTTAAAAAGCAATTTCCATTGTGGCCAAGACCTAGTATCGTAGAATTCCTACAGAAGAAGGCCATTCAGCCCATCAAGGCTGCACTGACAACAATCCCACCCAGCCCAATCCCTGTAATGCCATGTATTTACCCTGGTAATCCATCTAATTTTAAGGGGCAGTTTAGCATGGCCAATCAACATAATCTGCACATCTTTGGAATGTTGAAGGAAACTGGAGCACATGGACAAAACCCACGCAGACACAGGGAGAACATGCAGGCTCTGCACAGACAGCCACGCAAGGCTGGAATCAAACCCAGGTCTCTGGAACTGTGAGGCAGCAGTGGTAACATTGTGCTACCCCTACTGAAGCAATCTATCATTCCAAGAAAGATGCAGAAAGTAGTGGAAAAAACAGAACAGAATAATGTACAAAGCACCATATTACAATTGTTATTGAAATTCAAAGTCTAACAGTCATTAGAGTTGGTTCATTGTGTGGATGTGATGTAGCATTGGATTGTTCTTAAAGCTTGCGCTTTCACATCTTATTTGAGTTAGTTGCTTGCAGGTAACAAATAATGAAGTTTGGAGATAGCGAGTGAAAGAATTGCAGATTTGATTGCATCTGCTCTCAACTGTCTCCAAAATGATTTAATGCCTCTAAATGTGGTTGCAAACCATTTTTTGAACACTCACACTATTCTATACCTAAGCTGGATAATGTCAAGGGAGCTATATGCTGAATCAAATATATTGTTACTGTCAGGAAATCCATTGATCTGTATCCCTGGGTGCTAAATTAGCCATCTGTGGAGATTATAACATTTGTGGTACCGGATGCTCCAATGCTTGTTATATTGGTTCCTGCTCACTAACAAGGGTGAAACTCTCTGGATGATTTTTGACAGACCCCAAGAGCAGCTCAAGGATCAATGAGCAGCTCTTCTTGAATATCAGTTTCAGGGAAATTGCCAAGCTACAAATGCCACAGACACAGGTTCCAACTTAACAGAAGAGCTGTGGGCAGCAGACTTTAAGGAAGCTGTTGGGTCAGATTACCCCTCTGAAGCAGTGATGTTTGCTTGGCATGGCCACAGATCTGAAAGTTTCCTTGTAAGATATTGTTTGAGTGCACTCAGGAATCCAAGAAGAAGTTTTTTTCCCAGGGTGGAAGAGTCAATTACTAGTGGGAATAAGTTTAAAGTCTGAAGGGCAAGGTTTAAAGGAAATGTACAAGACAAGTTTTGCCTGGAACTTGCCACTGGTGGTGGTAGTGCAAGCAGATACAATAGTGACTTTTAAGGGCATCTTGACAAATACATGAATAGGATGGGAATTGAGGGATATGGTCTTCAGAAGGGTAGGAAGTTTCAGTTCAGTCGAGCAGCATGTTTAGTACATACTGGGAGCAACTGTTCCTGTGTTGTAATTTTCTTTGTTTTTTTATTGAATCTCAGAAGGTGAAATTGAAACCCTGTGAGGTGAGCCATTGTTAAGGCCTTCCAAATGGGAGTGGCATTTGGAGAAAATTCCAAGGATAAGTCTTTAAAGATGAAGTTGGGAATCCCTTGTGAGACAGATTTCCAATAAGATTGTTTGACTTGGTGTTCACGGATGTCTGAATGGGTTCCTCAGATATCCATTGAATCTGTCTTTATTAAATTTATCATTTACTCCGGTGTTTGACTGGAGTTCATCTGTTAATTTAAATATACTTTATATTTACCTTGAATTTTGAAACATACAATGTGTATTGCAAATTGCTTTATCTTTCTGAATTTGTATTGCAAAGTTTTTTTTGTTTGAAATAAGTGAAATCTTGTGACTTCATTCTAAAAGTCAATGTCTTGAATTGCAACCTTTATTTACTTTAAACACAATGTTATTAGTTCCAAATCCTTATATCTGGCCAGGAATCATAATATTACAATTCTGATATAGCTGTATTTGATGAACTAATTTGGAGAGAATAGGATGTGTGACTTAGAAAGGAACTTGCAACTAGGGCTGCCCTTGTCCTTCTGGACGGTGGAGCCCATGGGTTTTGGAAGATGCTGTCTCAGAGGCCTTGGTGAATTACTGCATTGCATCTTTCAGATGGTATACACTGCTGCCTGTGTGCATCAGTGCTAGAGGCAGTGAATGTTTCAGGAGGTGGACGGGGTGCCAGTTAAGCAGGTTGCTTTATCCTGGATGGTGTTTTGAGTGCATTCATTCAGGCAAGTGGAAAATATTACATCATGTTTCTTACTTATGCCTTGTAGATGGTCAACAGACTTTGGGGGGGTCAGGAGGTAAGTTGCATTCTGCAGAATTCTCAGCCGTCTGACATGATCTTGTAGCCACAGTATTTGTTTGATTGATCCAGTTCAATTTCTGGTCAGTGACTTGACAGCCATCTCAGAGACACAAGCCTGAATCTTGTGCTTGTTAGGCGCAGGCAGGCTTGGAAGCACTTGCGAAACGAGTAACTGAAGTAAGTGCTTATCCTTTAGAGGGTGGGACTAATAATGGGAACAAAGAAATGGCAGAAGCATTGAACAATAAGTATTTTGTGTTCGCTTTAGAAGACTCACATCAAATCACAAGAATACTTGAATACCAAGAGGTAAAAGAGGGCAAGAAGCATATACAATGATAATCATGAGTAAATGTGTATTGGAAAAACTTTTAGTACCAATTAGAGCTGATAAGTCAGAATGTACCTTACCTGCTTAGTCAAAATGTGTTCTCACATTTCTACCACTGCACCTCTACTGATCTATCCCTTAACATTAGCCAGCTTCATGACTTCATAATTGCCCATATTCCGGTTTAAAACACTAGTGTTTGATCCACTCCTCTCTTCATCAAACTAAAAATATTAAATTCCATCATATTAGGATCACTGGTACTGCAGGGCATCTTCATTAATTAGTCTTGTCTCATTGCACATTGCCAGATAGATGGTTCTCTGGTTGGTGCTAAAGTATACTGCTTCAAGAAACTGTCCTCAAACCATTCCACAAACTCATTATCCAGGCTAAATTTACCAATCCAATTTGTCCAAACTACAAGTCAATTAAAATCATCCATGATTAGCACCATACCTTTCTCACAAGCTCCCATTATTTCTCTCTGTATACTGTTAGGGGCCTGTAAACTACTCCCACAAGTGACTTTCCTGACCTTTATCTTACCCCAAACTGTTTCAACATGTAGAAATTAAGGTAATCTTTCTCTGTTGTATTAAAGTCATCCTTAATTAACATTGCCACCCCTCCACCTTTTTCCTGCTCCTTGTCCTTCCTAACTATCATGTTCCCTTGATATTCAAGTGCCAGTCTTAGTCAACCTGCAGCCTTGTCTCTGTAACAGTTGTCTGATCATACATATTTATTTGTATTTGTGCTGTCAATTTTCTGTTTTGTTATGAATGCTACATGCATTCAGATAGTTCAGTCATTTTACTTTATTTTAAAATCTCTAGCCTCATCTGTGGGTGCACTCTTAAATTTAAACACTCTATCCCTTCCGGTCACACGCTAATCATCAGTTATTCCTACCCTGCGCTACTGCTATGTCTTCTTTCTTTAATTGAGTGTGTCTTCCCAAACTTAATCCCTTGGCTCCTCAAGTTAGTTTAAAGCCCTTTCTGCTGCCCTAATTATCCAACTCACCAGAATAGCATCTCAACATAGTTCACATAAAGACCATTCCAACGTTACAGTTCCTACATTCTCCAGTACTGGTGACAGGGTGCCATGAATTAAAGCATATTTCTCCCATGCTAATCACTGAGCCACTCATTTGATTCCATAATCTGGTTTATTCTGTAACAATTTGTTCATGGCTCAGGTAGTAATCCAGAGATTATTTCTTACTTCTGAGATTTTGCTTTTTAATTTAGCCTCTAGCTGCTCAGTGGAAACTCTTTCCTAATTCTACCTATGTCCTTGGTACCTAAGTGGACCAGGACCACTGGGTTCTCCCATTTCCATTGCAGGTTTCTCTCTAGCCCAGAGCAAACGTTCCAAATCCTGGTACCAGGCAGGAATCACAGCCATCTGGAATCCACTCTCGTCTATAGAGAACTAGAACAATGTTCTATGTTCTAACTGTGTCTACCCCCTGACTATACTGTCCTCAGCTACCGCCACATCTCTATTAACCTTCCGTTACTTGAATGACTTCCTATTCCATGATGGGCCATGATCAGTTTGTTTATCCACTCCCTTGCCACCACTTTTATCCATACAGGTTGCGACATCCTCAAACCTGTTGGATAATTACAAAGATTAGGCAAGCACAATAGCAGAATGATGAATGTATTCAAATAAAAGATTATTGCCAGAATACAAGGCCCAGTTTGTACACCTAACAACCATACACCTCTCCAGTTCTTCAATCAGAGAAAACAGCTCTCTACCTTAGTTTTTAATGACAGACTAGTTAGTCATCTGTAAAACACCCTGACTTGAAATTGTCCAGAAAACCCATCAAAGTCATTTGAGGTTAGAAAAAAGCTAAACAAGAGCCCAGCTGTCTGTCTGGTAGCCAGGTATTAGTCATTCCATCAAAGAGTTTATCTCAAATTATCTTATGTGTGCAGTGAATAGCCAGCAGTAGAGTGAACCATTGGCATCCTTCATGTTTTCTTTGAGGCCATGGAAGCACCTGGAAATGCTTTTGAATTTAAGGCAAAATTTTCATCATCGTCATTGCAGAATGCTTCAGGTGGTCTGAAGTCAGTAGACTGCACAGCATCATGATGGAGACAGTCATTACATCACTAAAAGGAACCATCCTAATACATGGCATCCTGGACATTGTACTGTCAGAAAATGGTCCTGACTTTGCTAACAAGCTGTTCTACAACTTTGAAATATGGTTTCATGCATGGGACTAATTTACCTGGATACCTCTTGGTGAATGGAGAAGTAGAAAGAAAAGTTTGAATAATGAAGCAATTGATTAAAACAAAAGATACTGGGTAATATTCTCAGGCTTCCCAGCTATTCCCAGGCTTCTGGCCATTAACTTAATCTTTTTTGATCCCAGAGTCCCACCTAAAAATGAGTTTTCACCATCAAATTTATTCATATAAACATGTGACCATACGAACAAGGAGCAGGAATAAGGGGCACTGACTCCCTCGAACCTGCTCCACCATTTAATAAGATCATGAGTGATCTGATAGTAACCTCAAATCTGTATCCCATCTACCCCAGATCTGTATCACCCTTTGTTACCAAGAATCTATCCACCTCTGACTTAAAAACATTCAAAGACTCTGCTTTCACCACCTTTTCAAAAAGACTGAAAGATTCACAATCCACTAAGTAAAAGATTCTGAGAGATTGAGGTCCCAGCTCTGATCAATGAGCACACCACTCATTGCAGTTTGCCAACATAAGATTCAATTCTGCCTATTCTCAGCTTCATGTTAGCCAGCCAATCTTCTATCCATGCCAGTAAGTTATTCATTGTACAATTATTTTCCATAATAACCATTGATAAAGTGCTTCATCAAATGCTTTCTGGAATCCAAGTACATTTCATCTACAGATTCCCCTTTACCTGCAGCACAGGTACTTCCTCAAAGAATGCTAATAAGTTGGTTACACATGATTTTCCTTTCACAAAACCATGACGATTCTGCTTGGTTACCTTGAGTTTATCCAAAAGGCTTTTCTATAACTTCTTTAATAATAGCTTCTAACACTTTCCCAATGAATACAAACTAATTAGCCTGTACTTCCTGGCTTTCTGTCTTTTTCCCTTTTTGAATAAAGGAGTTCCATTTGCCAATTTCTAATCTAATGGGATCTTGTCTGGTTCTAGGGAGTTTTGGAAAACTAAAACTTTCTTTACAAACTTAGGGTGAAATCAGGATCTGGGCT
The DNA here is from genome assembly GCA_024679065.1 of Sphyrna mokarran. Taxonomy (NCBI): domain Eukaryota; kingdom Metazoa; phylum Chordata; class Chondrichthyes; order Carcharhiniformes; family Carcharhinidae; genus Sphyrna; species Sphyrna mokarran. The sequence continues at coordinate 64,063,533 of JAGIQG010000002.1, forward strand.
TTTGCCAGCTTGCAGCTCCAACAATTTACTTAGTACTACTTTTGTGGTAAGTTCCTAAATTCCACTCTCCCTAACATTTCCTGGTTCCTAGCCTCTTTCTGAGATGTTACTCGTATCGTCTACAGTGAAGACTGATGCTAAGTACCTGTTCAATTTTATATGTATTGTGGGCATCACTGGCTGGGTCAGCATTTATTGCCTATCCCTAAATCTCTTTCAACTGAAGTTGAAACCCAGTTTCCTAGTGACACAGGGTGCATTCAATGGGAACCCCATTGACGACAGTGGGAACTGAAGATCTCACTGCTGGTCAATGGCGGGCTATCTCTGCAGCTGCAAAACACATGGCAGGATTGCACGGAAAATCCCACCCCAGAAACCAGAACCAGAAACTACATCTGTCTAGGTGGAAGACACTGCTACCGATCAGTAAGAGTACAGTTCATCCTCAACCTCAAAATGAGGTCAGGACAAAACCGGGGAGATTGATTAAGGCAACTCAAAGACTAACATTGTGAAGTCTGAGACTTTGCATGGAGATGTAGTAGGATGTATTGTATAAGTGGGGTGAAGAATTGGACTGGGAATGCTGGCACAATCAGCAACATGGGTGTGAAATACCGCCAGAGTCAGAAAAAGAGAATATCTCTAGCAAAATTGGTCTTCCTGAAGACACCCATACCCATGAATGAATAAAAAATAGAATAACTATTTATGGTGACATTCTTAAGGAAATAGTCATATCTAAAAAAAATCGAGACCCTGAACTCAATACAGAACATCGCCAATACTCCTTGTCCCCTACTCAAATGACAAAGTTAACAGAGAATTAATAGAATCAGTCAGTCATCATCTTTAGTTGCAATGTCACTTTGGAACTCAGAATGAGAGCAGCAATATCACCTAAATCCCAAAAGATATGCACTGGTAGATAGCAATTGTCACAACATACAATATCACCAACAGCAAGTGCCAGGGTGAAATATTGGGCACATACTCAAACTGGTTTTAAGGAATTAAATTCGATAGCCCTTCATTTCAACTTGAAGGAGTTTTCTCCTGAGTGTAGAATAAGTTATAGCAATTAAAGTACTGATAGTGATCACAGCCTATGATATCCACTGGGCTACACCCAACACAAGCATCAAATCTAATGAGGATGCCAGGGGGTTTCTCGTTGCTTGAGGAAAGAGTACAAGGGCAAAAGTGACCTTCCAACATAAGTAGGAAAAGCCACCAGAGATGGATCACAAGAGATGGAGGAGGAAATGGAAACAGAAACTTAGTTATAAAACTGTTTGACCTTTAAAGTCTGCAGAGTCTCAGGTTCTTTCAGTCAGAATTTCTGAACACAATGAACAGGCTGATACATCCTTTGCTTGATGGCAAGTGAGATTGGTCAAAGGGACCACAGAGATGCTCTTAACTTTCTGCAGGTAGTGATATATTCATCACAACTTTACAGATATGGTGAGGGGGGACGAGGGATTCTCCCATCCCTGTGCACTGATTTTTTAGCACAGCAGGCTGGGAGACTCGAATGGCAGCCAATTCCCAGTTAATATTTTTTGGCATTGATGGATCAAAGTAAAAGATATTAGCATGTGCTTACACACTTAACATATAATTAGCAGGTCTGTAACTAGAATCTCCGCCCCTGCTAGAGCCTTTCTCTATTCTGGTGTGACATCATGCTAGCAGGGATTACAACTGCTGGAAAAAGCCAGGAGTTGGTGTGGCAGCATTGAACAGGAGTAAGGAGGATTTGCAGCCTCTCAAGTGGAATGAAATTTGGAGGCAGAGCCTGGAAACCTTCTGCATGCTCTGGGGAGCTTCCTGGAGAGATGGAAGTGATGTTCCATGTAGTTTCTGTGCAGTAAGATGTGCTACTTTACTGACTGCTGTCTGCAGCCACAGAGCTGTTGCATTGTTCTGCCTGTGGGATGTGATGAGGGACTGCACTGACTACTGGGATCTTAGGGAAGGGGGAAATTTGTTTGGGGACTCATCAGTTCAGGCTGTTAGTGCTCCAAGCAGCGGAGCTCAGATTAACAGAGACACTCAGACTGCATGTACTCTGCAGCAAATGGGATCCATCTTGTGAGAATTAGGATTCTTCCCCAACCCTGTGTCATGTGCTTGGAAGTGAAAGCTGAAGTTGCACTCACGGCAATGTCTCAAGGGGGAGCAATGGCTACACTCGCGCACCAATCTGCATAGTCTCCCTGTCAGCTGTGTTCACGATGCCAATGGCAGGCAACGTAATCTCATGATGCATAACACCACAGATTGTGTTGTGTTGGCAGCGTCCACAAGTGGGAGCACTGGACCCAGTGAGGGACTGGAGCAGGGGGCTGGGGGTGCTGTTGCCGGGGTAGATGCAAGCAATGACATGTATCTATCAATCTCTCTCTCTAACGTCCATCGTGCAGAATGGATCTTGGTCTTATTGACTTAGAGCTGGCCATCATGATGGCAGCTGAGGAGCAAGACGTGACTCAGGAGATGGAGGGTGTGGGGAAGCTACCACAGGAGCATCCAGCAGCAAGTCCTCAAGAAGGAGGGAGGGGACTGCCACTGATGGCCACGAGGTGGGAGAGGAGGCCTGGGTGGTAACGGATCAGGCATTCATTCAAGCAGTATCAGAAGTTATGTGCCATCGCTAGCTCTGTCTACCCAAGGACACAGTCCGGCACCTGGGTGAGGTTATCGCAAACCTAGCACCTGAGGGGAGGTGCAACTATCTACTGCCAATAGAAGTTATTATGATGGTAGCCCTTGATTTCTATGCAGCAGGGTCATTTCAGGTACTCAGTGGCAAACTCTGTGGAATCTCCCAGGCCTCTGTCCACAGTTGTGTTTGCCAGGTTTCAAGTACCTTGTTTGCCTGAGCAGGCCAATACACACACTTTGATGTTGGACAGGAGGCCCAGCTACAGGCTTCACTGTCAATGCAGGGATGTCCCATGTTCAAGGGGCAGTGGATGGGACACACATCGCCCTGTAGACCCACAAAGTGAGGGGCAGCCAACTGCAAAGGGTTCCACCTCCGGAACGTCCAGCAGATCTGCGACCACCAAATGATCATCATGCAGGTCTGTATATGCCATCCAGTCTGCCAGGATGACTCATGGGGGGCAAGGGCTACCCACTGACAACGCCAGTGCGGAGGCCCAAGAAAAAGGCAGAGACCCACTAAAATGAAGCTCATACTGCCACCCAGTCCATAATAGAGTACTGTATAGGCCCTGCCTCCAGATCTTTAGCATGATTCATGTTCGTGACCTCTGCAGTGCACAGAATATGAGAGATTCTTTCGAAACTCCTACTGAAATAACCAGCACATTTTACTCCAGTTTTTATGCTGATTGCTCACTAGAATTCTTTGGGAGAATTGCCCCCATGAAATGAATTTCATTATGACAAGTGTACAAAAAAAAACTCACTCTCCATGACCCAATTTGTCAAGGTGCTCATTGGAGGTACTCATTTCCTTTAGTGCTAGGGAATGCTACTAACTGAGCAGTTTGAAACATTGAAGTTGGATGGGCCACATTCTACCAGCAGTGCAACCGTTATAAAATACCCCAGTGGGCAGATAGTCGCCTGCAATAACTGCTCAAAAAGTGCTCATTATCGGAAAGCTCTACCTTCAGTCAGCACATTTGATCTTTCAAAAACCCTCAGAATAGCCTAAACCTTCACAGCTGGAAGAGAATCCAGTTTCCACCTCCTTTCACAAATTTCTTTCTGATGCCAGCATAAGGTTTTGTGGATTGTCATTGCAAATAAACAGATACAAGGCATCATGCGGCATTACCAGCTTGGTGCGTTGAGTCAAATATTTCTGGAATGCATTCAGCATGTCACTACAGTATTACCTACAGAAGTCTTCCAATTTTCTAATTTCATGAAAACCTTTTTTGCTTTATGACCATTTTGTTTTTTTGTTTTTATTTTACAGAGCTCAGTTCCAGCTCCACACTTTCATTCCAATTTATTTTTCCTATATGATTTTCATTCTTCATGATGCAAGTGCATCTTGAATTTTGTTAGTTTATATTTTTGTGTTATTTCTTTCCTTCGAGTTCAATAATATATGACTTACTGAAGCAATAACACTGCCAGAAAATCCAATCCAATAAATACAAGAGATTTAATACACATCTGACAGCCTGAGGTATTACATTCTTCTTTGGAATCTCAGGAGAGATTTATTTCCGATTATTTAATTTAAAATGCAATAGCAATGCCTTTGTCTTATTGGATTGTATTTAATTTCTTTGAAATATTTAATTACATGAAAAATGCCCAATGTCTAATCTTTTATCATAATATTTTCCAAACAGCTGAATAATTTCTAGATTACTCAGAAAATTCATTGTTTTCATATGAATTTATAACAATTAAACTGTCTTAAAAATTAAACATTTCATAACCAAAATATAGCATAGCAATATTGTGTGTTGGATTTTGCAGCATGAAACTCATTTAAGGTACAAGTGGGAATATGTTACTGTTCCGGCATGTTTTGTTTTCGAGAAAGTCTTCATAACTTCATGGAAATGTGAACTCAATACACATTTACCACTTACTGATAAATTAATCACGTTATTAAATTTGCCACTCTGCTTAACTAGCCATTTTTCAATTGGCCTCTACTGCGCAGACCAACTATCTCACCATGGCTACAGTCTTTCTCAGAAGCACAGCACATGAGAGGTGATGTGCATTCTGTTACCTCCAATAGATTGACAATTGACTTGAATTGCTACTCTGCTTATAGTTACTTGCCTAGAAACCTACTCATTCCTATCTTCATTGATTGGGGATTCATGGATCTTCATTGAATGAATTGATTGGGGATAGTCAGCATGGTTTTGTGAAGGGTAGGTCGTGCCTTACTAACCTTATTGCATTTTTTGAAAAAGTGACCAAAGAGGTGGATGGGGGTAAGGCAGTTGATGTGGTATATATGGACTTTAGTAAGGCGTTCGATAAGGTTGCCCATGGAAGGCTTCTGCAGAAAATGCAGATGTATGGGATTGAGGGTGATTTAGCTAATTGGATTAGGAATTGGCTAGCAGATAGAAGACAGAGGGTGGTGGTTGATGGGAGATATTCATCGTGGAGTTCGGTGACAAGTGGTGTACCTCAGGGGTCTGTTTTGGGGCCCCTGCTGTTTGTAATTTTTATAAATGATCTGGATGAGGGTATTGAAGGATGGATTAGTAAATTTGCGGATGACACCAAAGTCATCACCAAAGTAAATTTGCGGATGACACCAAAGTGGAGAAAGCTAGCACGAGGGGACATAGCTTTAAATTAAGGGCTGGTAGTTATAGGATAGATATCAGAGGTAGGTTTTTTACCCAGAGGGTGGTAAGGGTTTGGAATGCCCTGCCTGCGGTAGTTGTAGATGCGCCAAGTTTGGTGGCGTTTAAGAGGTTAGTAGATAAGAGCGGTAGATAGTGAAGAGGGGTGTTATAGTTTGCAGAGAGACTTGGACAAGTTGCAGAGCTGGGCCGAGAGGTGGCAAATGGAGTTTAATGTGGAAAAGTGTGAGGTAATTCACTTTGGCAGGAATAACAAATGTGTAGAGTATAGGGCTAATGGTAGGACTCTTAATAGTGTTGAAGAACAGAGGGATCTTGGTGTATATTTGCATAGATCCCTGAAAGTTGGCAATCAAGTCGATAAGGTTGTTAAGAAGGCATACGGAGTCTTAGCTTTTATTGGTAGGGGGATTGAATTTCGGAGCCGCAACATCATGTTGCAACTGTACAAAACTCTAGTGCGGCCGCACTTGGAGTATTGTGTGCAGTTCTGGTCCCCACATTATAAGAAAGATGTGGAGGCATTGGAGAGGGTACAGAGGAGGTTTACCAGGATGTTGCCTGGTATGGAGGGCAGGTCTTATGAAGAGAGGCTGAGGGATTTGAGGTTGTTTTCGTTAGAAAGAAGGCGGCTAAGAGGAGACCTTATTGAAACATATAAGATGATTAGAGGTTTAGATAGGGTAGACAGTGATAGCCTTTTTCCTAGGATGGAGAAAGCTAGCATGAAGGGACATACTTTTAAATTAAGGGCTGGTAGTTATAGGACAGATATCAGAGGTAGGTTCTTTACCCAGAGGGTGGTAAGGGTATGGAATGCCCTGCCTGCGGCAGTTGTAGATGCGCCAAGTTTGGTGGCGTTTAAGAGGTTAGTAGATAAGTTTATGGACGAAAAGGGAATGGGTTAGGTTAGAGGGCATTGCTTTTTCCTAATTGGTCGGCGCAACATCGAAGGCCGAAGGGCCTGTTCTGCGCTGTAATGTTCTATGTTCTATCTTACCTGACCTTCTGAGTCAAGTCAATTAAAGCCTGTTAACAAAGCCAAGGGCAGTTCAGTCAAAGATAAGCTAGCTACAGCTCCTTGCCTTGCCTGGAGGAATGGAACATGGGATTAGGTTTGATCGGGTAGCATTGGGGAGAATAGTCAAGGTGAGGGAGGAGTTGCAGGGGTTTGGGGTTGGGTATTGGTGGGGTGAGGGATTATTGCATGAGGGGTCAGGGGTGTTAGTGAGAGAGGACTCCAATGGGTGGTCTGGGACAATGGGTGTAGTCCTATGGGGGAATCGTAGGAATTCAGTACAAAATCTAGAAGTGATTTTAATTCTTCTAACTTTTTCTGGGTAACTTTTCCTATTTGACAGCTGGAACCATTTGAAGTTTTCAATTTAAATCACATTTTCAAAAGGTTCTCTGTGCAGAACACTTGTCCAAAGAAAATTTGAACTTTGCAGGAATTGCTATGCAACCCTTGATGGGCCTAATGGCCTCTTTCTGTACTATAGGGATTCTATGAATATTGTGGGTATAAAACCTTCTCAAAGAAAATGGTCACGCACAACACATTTCCCTATAAATATCGAGATTTATTTTCATGTTAACTAACATGGCAGGATTATCAGCTTGCACAGAAACACTCTCTGAAGACACAAAAGACTCAGAATAATGTTAGCAATTAGTTCCTGATTGACATGCTCCTTTATCTACATTGAATATCTATGAGATGCTCCCTCAGTTCCTCCAGTAATGGAGGAGGGCAATAACTGTGGTCATTCATGAGTTCCTGAGCTGTCCATGGTCTCTGATATTGAGGAACTTGAGCCTTAAATTCTCAACTACAGACTTTAACAGAGCTTGGCATAGGAAGCATAAAGGGACCTGCTGCTTGGCATCTGCTGCTTTAATCTGGCTCAACTGACTTTGTAACAGCAGGACAGGCATCAGCTTCAGGTTGTCACTGAACTTTGTCATGATGAGTGATGGCCTTAAGTGACATTCTCATAGCCTGACTGTGCTGCAGTTCAGAATAATAACTGATATGTACCAGCTATTCTCTGGGAACTCAATGATCTAATTAAATACCCTATTTAATTCAATCTCCCAGTAAGGGAGATGGTGCTTCCCAGAGTCACCATGGTCCTCTGTGAATATCTCGGAATGATACTGTTACTGGTGTCAAAGACTCCTGTGAAGGGGAAGGGACTCAATGACGACAGCCTTCACAATCATTATTATGAGTGCGAATCCCAAGCAGCTGGTAGTGAACTCTGTTGTATTATCTAGCATGCTTTGGAAGCTAGCTGGTAGTCAGTCTAGTGTGTTAAGTAATTGATGGTGTGCAGATACTGTATTTCTTTAAAATGCTGCATCTTTAAATTCAGTGTCTCTATCCTCATTAGCAGAACTGGAATGAGAGCTGATCTTTCTCACCCTCCTTCCTTGCAATGACCCGCTTAGTTGTATGTAGTAAATTTCCCAATGTAGCTCTCTCCAATTCAAAATTAACAATGAAAGAAAGAATTTGCTCTTATGTTCTGACTTTCAAGATTGCAAGATGTCCCAAATAACCTTACAGCCCATAAAAAACATTTGAAATGTGACCATTTATAATGTAGGATAACATTGCTATTCCAAGTTCCCCCAAATAGCAATGAGAAAATGATCAGATATTGAAGTTGATTAAGGAATAAATATTGGCTAGATGATCAGGGAACATTCCTGCACTCATTTGAATAGTGCTTGGATTTTCAATGAGGAAAATCCAAGGGAACTTGGTTTAACTTTTCTGAGAGATCACATATCTGGCAGTACAGCATTCCCTCAGTACTGAAATGGAGTATCAGCCCAGATTATAGCTTGGATTTTCAATGAGTCAGAATGACTTAAGCCTTTTAAAAATGGTGGGTGGATCCCAGTACTGAGATTCCTGACCCCATCTCCAGGCTACCTGATTTTCAGGAACGCCTCCCAACTCAGCCAGCTCCATTCTGGAGACAGGCATGTCCTATTCTTCCACAATTTTCATGTAAATTGGGCTAGGGTTTTTTAAAAGCCATCTTAAAAGAGCTATGAACCCTAGTCTGCATGGGATGACCTTTTAAAAGGTAAATTCAAAAGGTCCCATTTATGGTCCCTATGCCAAGCTCTGTCCTTTGACCCATTCCCCCATGGTACATCATGCCTTCATGTCAAGCTTTGTCTTCTCTTCTACTCACAACCTCCCCCCACCTCAATTGCCACTTATGCACCCCTCATGCTAAGGCACTTTCATGCCATTGTCTCAGTATATACTTTCTAGAACCAATAAACCCTTTAGTGAGAGTAGGATTTGTAATAAAAGGGTAATTAATTCATAACTTCCTTCTATGCTGTAAAAAGTCATTTCACTACAACTAACACAAATGACAATATTCAGAACCTTTAAAGTACCAATAACAAAATCCACAATTGTTTGAAACCATCTAATGTTGTGTATACAACCATTGTGATATTGACAGCAGAGATCAGGCAGCCTGAGCGGCCAATCAAATTATACTTTTTTCTGGGGCACAATTGTTCCAACAAGTATAGTTCTAGGGGCTCTCAGCAAAACATACATAATGAGGTTTGGTTTCTGCTAGACAGGAAGACTGAGGCAGGTAGATTTCAATGTGGTAAGTAGGCAGAGATCATGGGGTGTGGGTGAATTGAGTGTTGTTATCAGTGATTATAGGAGAAGTTGACAGATTCCAAGAAGAGATTAGAGCAGGGAGAGAGATGGGAGTTTGGTGATGATATATTGGGAGCTTGGGATACTGAGGGAAGAATTAATAGGGTTTGTTTATTGATGGCAGGAAATCCCAGCTAACACTGGTTAAAAATAGAATCCCTGTCAGTGTTTTAAATGGCTAATACACCTCCTAAGATGAACAATCATTTTCTTCCACCCACTCTAGAGATCAAAATTGGGTCAGTTGAAGGCCGAATGGGGTCATGTTAGAAATGTTAACCTTTTTACTTCTCACCTGCTTTTGGAAGTTAAAATTACCTATAAAGTTCCAGTTATTCTGGTTCCATTCCAATTATAATGCAGATAATGAATTCAGAATATATTGCAATACATACTGATCTTTTCTTCCATTTCAAGAAAGGTAATCCCGATAATAGAACATAGAACAGTACAGCACACTCAATGTTGTGCTGAGTTATGTCCAAACCCAAGATCAAGCTATCTCACTCCCTATCATTCTGGTGTCCTCACCCATTTGTCTATCCAATAAACGCTTAAAAGTTCCTAAAGTATCCAACTCCACTATCACAGCAGGCAGTGCATTCCACATCCCAATCATTCTCTGACTAAAGAATCTACCTTGGACATCCCTCCTATATCTCCCAGCATGAATTTTAAAGTTATGCCCCCTAGTAACAGCTACATCCACCAGAAGGAATAGTCTCTGCGCATCCACTCTATCTATCCCCCTCATCATCTTATAAATCTCTATTAAATCACCTCTCATCCTCCTGCCTCAACCTTTCCTCATAAGACCTACCCTCCAAACCAGGTAGCATCCTAGTAAATCTCCTTTGCATTCTCTCCAATGTTACCACATCTTTCTTATAATAGGTGACCAGAACTGCACACAATATTCCAAATGTGGTCTCACCAAAGTCCAGTATAGTTGCACCTAACCCCATGGTTCTTAAACTCTAACTCCCTGTTAATAAATGCTAACACACTATAAGCCTTCTTCATGATTCTATCCACTTGAGTGACAACCTTCAGCGATCTGTAGATATGAACCCCAAGATCCCTCTGTTCCTCCACATTTCTCAGAACCTTGCTGCTGAACCTGTAATCCGTATTCAAGTTTGTCCTACCAAAATGAATCACCTCGCACTTATTAGGGATAAACTCCATCTGCCACTTTTCTGCATCCTATCAATAAAAAAATACATATCAACCCACAGGGACAAGCATATGCAAATCACCATAAAATGAAGGGTAACACATCCATTGCTGTGTTTCCACAATTTGCAGAGTTGCAGTACTGAATACATTGTGCAGATGAAAGAAAAAGTCATTTTAACCAGGCTTGCATTGTGGGAAACTGGCAGATTCAGATTGGCATTCTGCTTGCTTTTACATTCTGTTAAAGTAATACATGGTGGCATGGTGGTTAGCACTGCTGTCTCACAGTGCCAGGGACCTGGGATCAATTCCAGCCTTGGGTGACAATCTGTTTGGAATTTTCAGGTTTCTTAAAAAAAAACAAGATTTGGGGCTTATGCTGGGATCCTGAGAGGCAGGAGCTGAACAAAGTTTAAAGAAATAAATTGCATTTAACCTTATTTGACATCCTAGCAATGTGAATTGCACCCTGTCTTAGAGCTGCACACTTGTTTCTTGTCCTGCTTTCCACTGCCAGGCTGGCTAGGAGGACAAGTTTTCACTGGGGATTACCTGTAGATGTGGTAATTACCCAGAAATGGAAATGACAGCTCTTCTGAAATGCAACAGATCAGGAACACTTCAGTACGTTGTTCCTTCCATTTCAGAGCAAAGAGGTCAGGAAAATTGGCCTTACAACTTATTTATTCTGATGATCACCGCATTACTATTGACAGCAGGTTCACTGGGGTTGGGCATACTTAAAGTGGAAAGTTAATATTAATAAATTATTCCTAATGAACGAAGCAATCTTGCAACAGTGTTCCTAATGGATCAATGAAGCACAGAATGCAGAAGTATACTTACTCTTAACAAATATCCTTCTCAACATATGTATTGTCCACATTGGGACTGAAGTAATTCAAAGACATGGATAAGTCAATTTGGGATTGTTGTTTTTTTCTACATAACAGGAAACATAAACTAAGGACTAATATTCATTGCAAAATAATGCTTGAGGCAAATGACAATGACATGATTTATGTATAAATCCTAACCTAGGGAATGAATCTATCTAAAGATTGTTTGTTGTTTCACCGTTCTTCATTACTTTCACACTAATAACCATTGACATGCCTTACCATTGGCATTCATTGAATGTCAGGAAGTTGTTGCACTTGCAGCACAGATATTTATGACTTAAAATTATAAGTGTAAGTGCTTTGTGGTGACATAATTTTCAATCACTGCCAATTATTCTCACTGGCCAGCAAGAAAAAGTGTGAAGTCACATTTCTTCAGATATTAATTGTAATTGGAGTTTTATAAAATGTCAAATTCATTACGTTTCAACTTTTTTCTGTTTCTATCCTCAGTGCTAATTACATCTACCTCTCTTTCTGTACCTGATTTGATAATGAATTTGCCCACTCTGATTTACACTTCCTATTTATTTCTTACCCATTCAAGCTAATTGGTTAAGGGGATACAGAATTGGTTTTCCTGTTGATTGAAATCCCAGCTGTCCAGTTTCCCATTTGCAAGCCACACTCCCATCGGCCATGATACTTAAAAGTTAGGCTTGCGCAAACAAGTCTGATTAGCGACAGAACCATTATATGCCCTGCAACAACAAAACAGTGATTTATTTGTTTCTTCTTCACAACAGAAGATTAATACCAATGAAAAGTTAATGGTTAAATAAAACTTAAGTCCATTTTTATAGCTGTTTCAAATTGAACTGTGAAAATTTGCAGGGCTATTTTTCCATTCTAGGTTTGGAGTTGGATGATAATGATCAGGTAAGTAATGGATGAAAAGCAAACCTAAGTTACTTTTCATTACCCATACATCAAACATGACCTGATCATTCTTATGAGTAGGATGTACAAGAATCCAGTTAAAGGCCCTAAGAATGACTCAAATTTGTGTAAGCCTGTAAGGAGTAAGTTCTCATTGATACATTGTCTGCTTTGTAACTCTATATAATGTAGGAATATAGGGCAAAATTCAAATATCCTTCCCAGCAGCTGCTTTGGAGGTGAGGGCTCTTTAATCAGTGGAAGGTGTGTCAGATGGCACTGTCTATAAATGGAGAGCTGCTGGCCTCTGATTGACCTGCAGCTCATGGGGTTGGCAGAGGGGTGCATTTTTGTCCTCAGGATCCTTAATTGCCAGGAAGGTCTGACAATGGTGACTTAATTGGCTGATAAGCATTTAATGTGGCTAATCTTCTCCAGTAAAAGTAGCATGAGATTCTCCCAGTTCTCTAGTTGACAGCCGATGCCCCCTCTCCATCTTCATTAAATTCCACCCATAGTAACAATAATAAATAGACCATTCAGCCAGAGTATGTTCACCATTCTACAAGATCAAAGCTGATTAATTCCACAATTTCATTTGCTGATTTCTGACCAATGTTTCTTGATATCAGCCTTTTCCAGACAAATTTCAGATTTGCATTATCTTTTGTACAGATAAGGCCTTCCTCCTTTCACCCCTAAATTGTATGATTACAATTTTATGATTCAACCCTTTTGTTCTAGACTACTCAGCCAGAGAATATAACTTCTGTCAATCTACTTGCTTGATTTCTTTTCTCATTTTAAACATCTCAAATAGATCACCACTCAACCTCCTAAATTCAACTTTATAAGACATGGCTTCACAAATTAATCCTTTAATCTTTGGAATTATTTTAGTGAATTGGTGCGGTAAATCTTTCACCACCAACTGCACAACTAATCCCCACTACCCTCAGTCTGTGCCACACTCCTTTCCCTTACTCTCTCCAGATAGACTGCTATCTTTATCATTATCACATTTCAGGTCATTCTCCCAGTTTCGTTCTCTCAGTAACATTGCATCTCCAACAGCAAACTAACTCCCAAAAGTAGCATTATTTGTATCTATTCTGCTATGGTAGCATAACCTCTTTAAGCACAAGTCAAGTGGCTCAGTGGGCCTATCGCAGAGGAACGTGCGAACCTGGGCCAATCGTCACAGAGGGCATGGATCTGAGAGAGAAAAGTCACATTCATTATTCAGCTCTGAATATAATTTGTCTCAAAATAAATTGCTTTACCTGCTGAGTTGTTGTGGCTATTACATCTATTATCAATTATTTAAGAATGTGTGTAAGACCTGTTAACAAGTTGTGGCCATTCATTTCACTGTTCGAATTTCTAATCAGAATGTAGAACCATTCTACTTCCACATGCTAATGAACTCACATATTTCAATAAGCATCATTAATTAAGCAATGTTAAATGAACACCCTGGCACAGCTTTATACTATGATTATCTATTCATGCATTTGTCCAACCATGGTCCTTCATTTAAGCTAACTAACACCACCTAAATAATAATCACATTGCCCTTTGGAAATAAATGCTTCATATACTTCTTTTACAAGAAAACTTTCAGCATCAGCCTATTTCTTTGCCATTTTAAACTGATTTTACATATGCATGTAGCTAATCTCAAACACTTAGACAGCTAGAGAGTGCAACTGTCTGATAGCACTCATTCTCCAATGACAGGCCAGATATTCTGTATTAGCTAAAGGTGTTGCAGTATGCAACACCACCAAGTCATTGCTTCCCTCGTGATACACTACTCTGACAAGTTCAGGAAAGTTTACATTGTCATTTTAATTTATTCTCAGGTTGTGGTTAATTCTGACTTGACCAAGTTACTAGTCATGGCTGGCTGCCCTGGGAAGATAGTGATAGGTCTTCTTGAAATAATTGTTTGAGGGAATGGCTGATAAGAGTTTTTATGACAAACAGCCATTACTGCTCTGGGTTCTGGTCTACAATTTTCATCTGCTATTAGATTACTCATTGGTGGATTTAGTTTCACAATTTGTCATGGTAGGAGTTACTTGAGGCACATCATTAGCAGTCTCACTAGAAAGAGAGATCAAAATTGAAAAGTATTAATGAGTTTGAAAAATGGCCACTCCATCCTTCCAATGCATCCCTATTACACACAGTATATAAAGATTTCTGAGTATTAGTCAGTACAACAACAAAAAACATAAGTGCTTGCATGGTTCTTTAAATGGGAACATCTTTTTTATGAAAGCTTGTAGTTCACCATCACAAACAAGAATGAAGCATTGCAAATTGTGTGAAATCAAGCCATCATCAGGAAGGTGTAACTTTTATGTAAATATGGAGTTTAATTACCATTGGGATTCTCCCACTAATTTACCAGAACCTTTATGGAAGACCTGACAACAGCATGTAAATTGAAGAGGAGGATAATGAACTGAAATTCTCTTTCTATATGCCCATTGCAGAATCAGCTTCTATTGCCTGACACGTAGAATTAATGCTGGAATGTAACACTTGTGTCGATATTGAACTTTTAATATTGTAAGGAATGATCTCAGGGAATTTAAAAATAAAATTGACTCCAAGTCACACAAATAGATCTGAAAATAGATGAAGCTTGTACAAAGATGAAGCTTAGTTTTTAAGAAGTATTTTAAAGTGGAAATAAAGAGGCTTCTGAAGAGAATTCCAGCCAAATGGCAATCAATAGTGCAATGACTAAAATTGGGTGTGCACGAGAGATCAGAATGACATGATAGATCCATAAGGCGCAATCATATCTGCTGTTCACCCCACATCCTGCTGCAATAAAGTTGGAGAATTTGGCAGTCAACTAAACCTCTATTGACTGCAATGGGATGGGAAAATTCTATCAGCATGACTAGTGGTAAAATTCCGGCCATAGAAAAGTTACAGCAGAGCAGGAGGTATTCAGTCCATCGTGTCCATGTCAGCTTTCTGTAAGAGTAATTCTGCTAGTCCCACTTCCCTACCTTTTTCTTCTGGCAAAGCACTTTTTTTGTTCAAGTGTTTATCAAATTAACTTTTTGAAAAATCACAGTTGAATCTGTCCACTGTTTAAAAGTCCAAGCACTCACTGTTTAAAAATGTTCTTCCTCATGTTGCAGATACTTTTGTGCCAATCACCTTAATTTGGTCTCCTCTTGTTCTCCCTTTCTACAGGAACAGCTTCTTCTTATCTATAATGTTTAGCTTCCTCATGATTTTGAATACATCTATCAAACCTCTACTCTTCTTCTCTTCTCTCAGGATAATCACCTCAGAGTTTCCTACTTACCCTCAGAACTGACAACTCTTATCCTTGGGATTCTTCTTGTAAACCATTCCACCAAAACCTTTCTCAGAAGACTAAGGAAATTAGACATGTCAGCTACGACTCTCACCAACTTTTACAGATGCACCATAGAAAGCATTCATTCTGATTTTATTACAGCCTGGTGTAGCTCCTGCTCTGCCCAAGACTGCAAGAAATTACACAGGGAAGTGAATGTAGCCCAATCCATATGTAAACCAGTCTTCCATCCATTGTCTTAGCTTACACTTCCTGCTGCCTTGAAAAAGCAGCCAGCATAATTAAGGACCCCATCCACATTAGACATCTCCTTCTATCAGGAGAAAGGTACAAAAGTCTGAGGCCACTAACCAACTGACTGACTCAAGAACAGCTTCTTCCCTGCTGCCGTCAGACTTTTGAATGGATCTACCTTGCATTGAGTCTGATCTTTCTCTATACCCTAGCTATAACTGTAACACCACATTCTGCACTCTCTCATTTCCTTCTCTATGAATAGTATACCCTGCCTGTGTAGCATGCAAGAAACAATACTTTTCACTGTATGCCAATACATGTGACAATAATAAATCAAATTAAGTCAAATCAAAACCATTCATGTAGCCTCTATAAAGTCTTCACAACCTCCCTAAAGTGCAATGTTTAAAAATGGACACAATACTCAGGTCTAGAGTGAAAGCGTTTTTTGAAACATTTATCATATCTTCCTTTCTTTTGTATAAAGTCCAAGATTCCATGTCTTTTTAGCCACTTTAAAAATCTATTTTCAATGCTTGCAGTGTTATAACAGCCACAATTTAGAAGACAATTATATCTTTAACACTCTTTCAATTTAAGATTAAACAGATGCCCAGGATTGGTTGAAGTTTTATTGAACTTTTCCTATTTGCAACATGGTCCATGTGATTTTGTTGCCATGGGAACAGGGGACCTTCTAAGTTCAGCAATTAATTGGTAAGTCAAATGCAATGTTGGCCTTTATTTTAAGGGGAATGGAATGTAAAAATATTCTTTGCTAAACCAATACAAGGCACGAGTTAGACCACAGCTGGAATGTTATGAACAGTTTTGATCCCCTTATTTAAGGAAAGATATACTGGCGTTGGAAATAGTTCAGAGAAGGTTCACTACGTTGACCGTGGATATGAAGGGATTTACTTATGGGAAGAGGTTAAATAAGTTGGACCTGTATTCTTGGAGTTTAAAGAATGAAAGGCCATCTAGTGGGACACATAGCGTTCTCAGGGGACTTGACAAGGTGAATAATGCGAGGTTGTTTCCTCTTGTGTGAGACTTTAGGAACAGAGGGCATAACTTCAGAGTAAGGAATCACCCATTTAAAACAGAGGTGAGGAAGAATTTCTTCTCTCAAAAGGTAGTGAATCTGTAGAATTCTTTACCATAGAGAGTTGTAGAGGCTTGGTCATTAAATATATTCAAGGTTTATAGGGATAAAGCAAGAAAGTGAAGTTCAGGATTATCATATCGGATCAGCACTGATCTTATTGAATGGTAGAGCAGATATGATGGTCCAAATGGCCTACTTCTGCTCCTACACCTTATAGTCATATGGTAAGCCCTATTAAAAATCAGCTGTAAGCTTTAAAACATGAACACTGAGGAGGAAGCAATTGTTCTTGTTACTTGCACTTAGAGGCTCACAGATGCAATCAGACCAAAAGCAGGCGTCAGACAGAAGGAAAGAACCACTTTTTAATTAATCACCAAGCAAACACAAAAATCTTGCTTGAAGACATTAAGCTTGTTGTGAAGAGTTAAAGACTGAAGAGTCACCAGTTGGTGCCTGACTGTTAGAAGTTCATTTAATTATGCTCAGATTGAGTGAACACAACTTTAGTTAGAAGGACACTGGAAGATTCACCTTGGCTGGGCAGAAAGAAGAGAGCCTGCTGAATCACTAAGCGGCATTTGGAACTTTAAATAGAGGGTTAATTATCTGCTGAAAATGTGCTATGGTGTATAATAATGTATAATGTGTAATGATGTATGATGTGCTATGGTGTATAATCATGACATGAGTTTTTAATTACAAGAATTCAGTGGGAAACTTTCTAAAGTTTGGTGCATTAATTATTCACTAAATACTGATAGTCAATGTTGATTTCAGTTTGTTCCTTGCAGTAAAAGTCTTAAAACTTGAAATCTTGTGTGATTTCTTTGCATTGGTTTCTTGGAAACACAGACCCCTTTTTAAAAGTCATTGTAACATGTAAATTTACCTCCAGGACTTTCTGTTCTTCCAACACTTTCGAAATTTACCCTTTAGTATATATTATCTCCTTATTCTTTCTACCAAATTGTGTCATTTCATACTTGTGCATTAAATTCCATCTGCCACATGCCTGTTAATTTCACCAATCTATCCATACCCCCTTGACGTCTATCGGTATCCTCCTGACTTCACAATACTTCCACGTTAAGTGTTATCTGAAAATTTTGAAATTAAGTTTTGTATTCTCAAACTATAGGTCATTAATGTATAGCAAGAAAAGCAGTGGTTCTCATGCTTACCCCTCTCACAAACCACTGTATACCTTCCTCCAGTATGAAAAATAACTATTTAAACTACTCTGTTTCTTGTTATTCAACTAACTTCGTATCTATGCTGACTCCATCTTTTATTCCATGAATTAATCACAGGCTCATTAAGGAAAATTTTATCAAGCACCTTTCAAAATCCATGTACACCACATCAACTACATTATCAACGTCAACCCCCTTCTGCCTCATCAATAAACACAATCAAGTTAGTGAAACACAATTTTCCTTTAATAAATTCATGCTGGCTTTCTTTAATTAATCCCTACTTGTTCAAAGAACTGTTAACTTTGTTCCAAATGACTCTATCTATACTTCCCACTGCTACAGAAAAGCAGCCAGCATAATCAAGGATCTCACCCACCCCGAACATAATCTCTTTCACTTTCTTCTATCAGGAAAAGGATACAAAAATCCAAGAACACGTAACTACTCAAGAACAGCTTCTTCTCTGCTGACATCAGACTTTTGAAAGGTCCTATCATACATTACTGATCTTTCTTGACATCCTATCTGTAATAGTAACATTATATTCTGTACTCTCTCCTTTCCTTCTCCACTATGTACTTTGTGAATGGTATGCTTTGCATGTATAGTGCACAAGAAACAATACTTTTCACTGTATCTCAATATATGTGACAATAATAAATCAAATCAAAAAAATGTCACTTCTAAAAGCTTTCGAGGGAGGATTGGAAGATTATGGTCAGTGCTTTTCCAATATCCATCTTTGTTTCCCTTGCATCCCATCTGCTGCATAAGATAAAGGTGCACAGTGTTACGGGTAATGTTTAACACAGATAGATGATTGGTTAACTTATAGAAAGCAAAGATTGGGGATAAATGGATGTTTTTCTGGTTAGTGATCAGTGACAGGACTAGTGGTGTGCCTCAGGCTTCAGTATTGGGACCACAGTTGTTTATGACAAAGTGTAGTGTATCAAAGTACACAGATAACACTAAGGTAAGTGGTAGAGCAAACTGTGCAGATAATACTGAAAATCTGCAGAGAGCTATAGATAGATTAACTGAGTGGGCAAGGGTCTGGCAAATGAAGTACAATGTTGGTAAATGTGATGTCATCCATTTTGGTAGGAAAAACAGTAAAATGGACTATTATTTAAATGATTATAAAATTGTAGCATGCTGCTGTGCAGAGGGACTTGGGTGTCCTTGTGCATGAATGCTAAAAAGTTGGTTTGCAAGTGCAGCAGATAATTAAGAAGGCAAGTGCAATTTTGACCTTCATTGCTAGAGAGATGGATTTTAAAAAAAGGGAGACTATGTTGCAGCTATATAAGGTGTTAGTGAGGCCACACCTGGAGTACTATGTACAGTTTTGGTCTCCTTACTTGAGAAAGGATATACTGGCACTAGAGGGGGTGCAGAGGAGATTCACTGGGTTGATTCTGGAGTTGAGGCAGTTGGCTTATGAGGAGAAACTGAGTAGACTGGGGCTATACTCACTGGAACTCAGAAGACTGAAGGGAGATTTTATAGAAACATGTAAGATTATGAAAAGAATAGATAAGTAGAAGCAGGGATTTATTTCCACTAGCAGGTGAAACTAGAACTAGGGGAATGGCCTCAAAATAAGGAGTGACAGATTTAGGACTGAATTGATGAGGAACTTCTTCACCCAAAGGGTTGTGAATTTGTGGAATTCTCTGCCCAGTGAAGCAGTTGAGACAACCTTGTTGAATATTTTTAAGTCAAAGATAAATAGATTTTTGAACAGTAAAGGAATTAAGGATTATGGTGAAAGCTGGCGGGTAATTGGAGCTGAGTCCACAAAAAGGTTTGCTATGATCTTATTGAATGACGGAGTAGGCTTGAAGGTCTAGATGGCCTACCCCTGCTCATAGTTCTTATGTTGTTACGATTCTACTGACTTATCACCTTTAAATACAGCTAGTTTTTCTAATAATCTTTATCAATTGTTTGACTTTCTGGTATCTCAGCTACTTCCTGTTTCATTATGATTTTGACAGCATCTTCTTCCTTGATAAAACAAAATACAAAGTATTCATTCGGTCTCTTGTTGATGCTCAGTTGGCTGGAAAACTGGGTAGTGATGCAGAGTGATGCCAACAGATTCCCATACAGGCTGAAGTTATTCATGAAGGCCTGTCTTCTCAACCTTGCTCTTTGCCTGAAGCGTGGTTGGTGATCTTCAGGTTAAATCACCACCAGTTGGCTCTCATCCTCAAAGCGCACAGCATTCTATGGCCGTCTGAAACTATGGTGATTTTACCAATGCCCTCTGTCTTCATGTCAATGTCATCTTTTTGGTCCCTGAACAGCTTCGCGTCTCCCCATATTATGCTTTTATTGCATGCTTTTATTATATAAGACTTAAAATGACTTGTCTTCTCATACTTTCTCTTTACCTCTTCAACTTCCGTTTTCATTTCCCCTCTGAACTTTCTAATATTCAGCCAATTTCTCATCTATATCACTAAGCAGGAATCTGTTATAAACTCCCTTCCCTTAACCCTTTTCTACTTGGGACTCTGGCTTTGCTGAACCACACATCTGTCCTAACAACAGGAGAAAATCATTTTTCTGCAGGCAAGCTGGGATTCATATAATGGATTGGTCACACCCAAAGGGGATGGTAGAAGCTGAGTGCACACAAAAGGGAATGGTAGAAGCAGAGTGCACACATTTACATATTGTCATCTAAGGTAAGGCATACTCATAACTTAAAGTACAGACATTATTCTAGGTGGACATTAATCAGAGAAACTGTTAAAATATTGGGTTTAAAAGGTTAGTGTCCACACAAATGGCTCCTGAACTACTGTGTGGATTCGAGAAGCCGATCAGGGAACTGATTCACTGTCTCACACACAGCAGCGTATTCAAGAACAATAATCCGTGTCAGTTTGAATTCAGTTAATGATCCAAATAAAACTGTTAAATTGCAGCTCTCACTGTTGTCACCAAAGCGGTCTGGACATGGTCAGAAAGTGTCGCACATCTTGCTGACGATGTCAAACAAACTGTTAAACTGATGGTCCCCGTAGTCACCACAGCCAATCAGACACAGCAAGAAGGAGGCAGAAAGTCTGCAGTGAAACTGAAGAGCAGACAACTTTCCTCCTGAACATCAGCCCACACAAGGACTGAATTCATCGATTAGTGAAACGAGCAAAATCCATCTTCACCCCTTCAGAAGAATTCCAACTGACCTCTTCTAACTGGCTGTTGAAATTCCTTAGCTGCTATTTGACTAAAGAAAGCCTCCGATGAGACCTGCAGCCTTTCAGTTTATATCAGACAACTGATTATCGAACATTTCCATTTCTTCTTCCAAGTTGCAATCGTTTAATTATTCCCGTAACTTTTCCTGAGTGTATTAGTGAACGCGTGAGAGAATGATGTTCACTTTTGGGTTATTTACTAACTTTAAAAAAAATGATCATCTTGTTCACAATGAACTCCTAAAAGTTTGCTGCTACACTATTACCTGACCACAAGCTCAGTAATAGAACAAATACAAGGACAACTCCTATTCTTTGAGCAGATTGAAAAGAGGACAAGGGTTGTCAGCTGCTCTCTTTCAACCTGAACGTGACAATGTGTAAATTTTTGTTCCGACTTACACTCTTGGGTTAATTTTGACTACCACATGCTGTACTCTATTCCACAAAGTTGGAATTAATTCCATTATGACACTACAATCTACTCCTGATAATTTGTACTAACTATTGAATTATCTAGTGGCTTGAAAGAAACAATATAAACAACAAATAAAACTAGTATTTAATGCTAAAACATGAATGGATTACCTGGTGTGAACTGTAAGATTATTAGGTTACTAACTAGAGTTTCAATTGTTTAAAATCAAACTTTATTGTAAGAAATTAACAGTTAATCTGGTAGTTAATTAACAGAACTTTATTAGTTATTCATCTTTGTAGAATAGAAACCTGAGAAAGCTTACAAGTAGGGCACTGTACGGAGAAGAGGCTAAGGTAGAGGGAATTTGGGAATTTATGTCAAATTTTGCTGCTTACTACAGCAAAAAGCTGGGGCTTTGAACTGTGTAAGAAACTGCTAGAATGTAAATCTCTCTCTATGAGATAAGAAACCAAGAGATATAAAAACATTTAGATGCACTATTGCACACAAATGACATTACTTACATAAATAATTAAGGTTAGCAACAGGCACATGAACTATTCCTAATTGGTGAAGGAAAGTATTCTTGCACATGGGGCTGGAAGGTGATTGGGGTAATAGAGGTGTTAATTGAATAATAGCTAGGTTAAAAGATGCGCTCATTATGTTTATGTGTGGCAGAGAGAAAGCCATCCAGAAACAAATCACAATATAAATGAGAGAAAAATTAGGAGGTTTGAAGATTAAAACAGCTGGAATTCTCCTAGGAGACATCAGCTGGGGAAGCCTTTTGTGAGGTTCACAACTGGCATGCAGCTGGCCGCGAATCTCTCAACTGCTTTTTGTAGCACAATTCACTCTTCGAAATTGAATATCAGCCATGACTAAATGGTGGAGCAGACTTAATGGGCCGTATGGCCTAATTCTGCTCCTATGTCTTATGGTCTTATAGTTTTATATGATTAGCAGATAATCATATAATTCTCCAGGCCCACTAATGCCACCAACCCCCCCTGCCTGGCACTGCCTTTGGAGCAAAATGGCATTGTGCACTGGGCACCAGGTAGTGCCAAGGGGGCAGAGGAAGAGGGCGCGGGGCAATCTGGGGACAGGACCTACTGAAAGCAATTAGTGGGTGGCTGGACCCACTGCCACTCTGCAAGTAGGATTGGAGGGAGAGGAAGGGAGGGAGAAAATGATTGGACCTATTGTCTCTTATGTCTCTTGGACAGCCACATGAGCGGTATGCAGATAGAGGGATATAGTAGGACTGTTTAACTATGACTTTTTTTTCCACAGGTAATTCGGTCCAACTTGACCAACAAGGAGCATGCATTCGGCAGGTGGTGCGAGGACAGCTCTTGGATGTTGATTCATGGGTTGCCTGGTGCTTCATGTCGTAAATGAGTGCTTTATCTTGACCATCTGAAGGGCACCATGACAGCTCAGTGACTATCCTGTAGCTGTGCAGACACTTGGAATTGGGCCGGTGTCTGCGGGAGTTTGAGCATTCTCCCTGTGGTTGCATGGGTTTTCTCCGGGCGCTCCGGTTTCCTCCCACATCCCAAAAATTCGCTCTTAGGCTGATTGGGAAACAAATTGACCCTATATTGAGATTCTTCCATATTAGGAATAACCTAAAATTAGAATAAGAAAATGGAATTGTTACTATAAAGTTATGACGGCGAAGCGGGCTCGTTGGGCCGAAGGGTCTGTTTCCTGTGCTGTGTTGCTCTTTGAAACTTTGAAACTATTCATCGGGAGTGGGGGGTTCAGGCCTAATTAGCAATGGGAGGTGGGAGGTGGTGGTGGGGATAGAACATAGAACATTACAGCGCAGCACAGGCTCTTCGGCCCTCGATGTTGCACCAACCAATGGAACCAATCTAATGACTTTTTAACCTAAGCTATTCCAATGTTATTCATATGTCTATCCACTGACCATTTGAATGCTCTTAATGTTGGCCTAATAGTTCGGGGCTGGTCTGGAAGCGAGGCGGGGGGGAGTGATCAAGACTGGCCTGGGTGGAGATTGGGGCTGGCCTGGGCAAGCCTTGTTGAGCCAGTGATCAGGGCATGGGAATGTTGGGAAGTCATGATGTGGAGATGCCAGCATTGGACTGGGGTAAAAACAGAAAGAAGTCTCACAGCATCAGCTTAAAGTCCAACAAGTTTATTTGTAGCAAACGCTACAAACTTTCGGAACAGACTGTCCCTTCAACAGGTGGTGGGCATTCTGATCACAAACAGGGCACAAAGACACAAGTTCAATTTACCTGAATAATGATTGGAATGTGAGTCTTTACAGCTAATCAAGACTTAAAGGTACAGATAATGTGAGTGAAGAGAGCATTGAGTACACAATACATATTCTTACAACTCAGCCAACGTTATCTATCTGATACACCGCAGGAAAGAATGTCCCAAGGCTTGGTACACTGGGGAGACAATGCAGACACTGCGACAACAGATGAATGAACACCACTTGACAAAGTGTTCTCTTCCTGTTGGGGAACACTTCAGCGGCCACAGGCATTCGGCCTCTGATCTTCGGGTAAGCATTCTCCAGGGCAGTCTTCACAACACATGACAGACAGAGATGTTCATCAGAGACTGATAGCCAGGTTCCACACACATGAGGACAGCCTCAACCAGGATTTTGGGTTCATGTCACGCTATTTGTAACCCCCACAACTTGCCTGGACTCGCAACATCTCACTAACTTTCCTGTCTGGAAACTATACACATCCTTTTACCCTGTGCTTAATGCTCTCTCCGCTCACATTGTCTGTGCAATTAAGACTTCATTAGCTGTAAAGACTCAGATTCCAATCATTGTTCATGCAAATTGAGTTTGTGTCTTTGTGCCCTGTTTGTGATCAGAACTCCCACCCACCTGATGAAGGGACAGCTTGTTCTGAAAGCTTGTGGCATTTGCTACAAATAAACCTATTAGACTTTAAGCTGGTATTGTGAGACTTCTTTCAGTGTTGGGAAGGCCAGTGATTGGGGGTTCTGGGGAAGGCCAGTGCTCGAGAGGCCAGTGATCGGGAAGCTGGCGATGGGAGGACCAGTGTGCATGCACTGAAATCTGCACTGACAGATGGGCGCATGTGAGCACTAAGCTGCCAACTTCTCAGGCAGAAATAAGTCCCACTCACCACTTTTCAGAGTGAATCGCACCAAGACACTCTGTATGGCTCAGAGTGAAGGAGATTCATTCAGGTATGTCCAAAAATGGATAGGAAATATTCTCATTTTCCTGCCCGTTTGTCACTTAGTTTTGATTTGAGAAAGTCTCAGCTGATCTGTGAGAGAAACCAGTTATTCAGATCTTGGCATGGCTCATGAAAACCATGTTAAACTGTAAATCACTACCCAAATTTATTGACTTGTTTTAATGGAGAATTTAATAAACCTGTCCTGACTCTCAGTATAATTGATTCACAACAAAACTTTGCTGCCAAGTCTGCTCTTGTTTTAAAGTTGTGCACACTCACCCCAAAGAGAACTAAAGGATTTTAAATGAAGTGTGTGTTCAGAAAAGAAATCAATTTTCTTTCTTTCATTATCTTCTTGAAATCTGTAGCCTGATTAAAAAGGACAAATAAATAATTCAATACAGTGCAAATTTACATCGATAGAATCTTCAATAAATGTGAACAATTTAAGGAAATAGATATCATTTAAACTTTCAATTACATTTGATGAAAATAAATCGCTAATCAATAACTAAATAAAACCTTTAGATGGTAAAAATAGTCCTTTCAGAATATATTTATATGCCCATGTCCCAGTTATGTTCTGGCTTGCCATGACTTATTTTTTCTTATTCCAGGTATCTAGAGAGCAGCTACAAAGACCATTATGTATGTGTTACACCACAGGCTGCAGAATCCAACTGTATAGGAGGCATATAAACACTGTGATGTCAAAATTCTTATCAAATAAAATCAAGGCACATAGATGAAAGGTGGGATCCTTTTCTCCCTGTCTCAGTCAACACTACAGTCTCACAGTGTAAAATCCTTAATCAGCTCATTTCTGAGAATATAACATCAGTGTGAAAAGGTTGTCAAAAGGAAACACTGTATCAAAGAGTTCCATCAGTACTGGAACAATGGAATAAAAGACAGCAGCAGACAATTTCAACTGAGATATTTTTGCAGACAGGTTTGTCTCGCAGTTGAACCACTGCGATCCTCTGGCGAGTAGACCTGCTTGTTGGCCAGTTTTACACTGCAGGAGAGTTATTGATACAGATTGTTCAATGGAATTCTAATCTTCTAATGTGGAACTAATTAAAATTCTGTTAGATGGAAGTGCAATTATTCTTGTCAGCAGAGGTTCAGATGTATGACACAGCTGCTGCAGCGATTAAAGAAAGAAGTCACAGAAAGGGAAATTAACCACATGGCCCATCGGTTTGGATCTTTTCAAATGTGCATCAGACCTGTCACCTGTCATTTTTCCAGTATATTAACATTGATTGATGTTATTGCACATTGACTTTGGAGCATATTGATTATGATTCCAATTGCTATTGTAATTGCATCCTGGTTAATGTGAATCAGAATAAAACTGCCATAGGTTGTGAGTTTTCTGGTATCATTCAGAAGGCAGGCACTTCAGGCTAATGCTGTTGCCTTAGATTTAATAGAGGACATTAGCAGTGTGACAAATATTATTACTGCCTGGCCTTTTTATCATATTAGTTGGGCGATTGTATTAAATGAGATTGTATTAATTAAATGAAGGGTATCGTGTACCAACTTTTTTGACATATATACAATTTCATCTGCATTGGTTTAGCTGAGATTCCTAAATCACAAAAAATATTTTGCTGAATGCTTCCTTTTGCTAAATATTGAACAATTTTAGCAGGGGAACCAGACAGAAAATTAGATTTTAGCATTGTTATTGTTAAACACATTATTATTTCGTTTTCATCATTGGGCAGGCTATATTTGTAAAATATTTACTGATCATTCTGTCATCAAGATGTCTGAAGCGTAGTTAGAAAGTCAGTCAAAATCTTAGTAGGTCTGTCAACATTGCCGTACTCAGCAGGAATTTCTCATGTGGAATTGGATACTCACATTAAAATTCACCAGTAATTTCTGGTACTTCCTTGTATGAGCAGTAAGGGACAGCAGGAGAAGATAACTATGAATCTTAGAAAGTATGACAACACTATGTTTATGGTACTGGCCCACCAGCCCATGAGTCACCAGTTTATGTGGCACCATAAATCCAATAAATTTATGTGTATGAAAGAAAGTTCATTTGGTTTACTAGCATTCTTCAGGAGAGACAACCTGAGACCCTGATTGGACTAGCCGACATTTGATTGTAGTTCCATTGCATGTGGTTGACTCATTGTGCTTTATGAAGTAGTCCAGCAAGCAAATCAGTTATAAACAATCATTGTAGAAATACAAACATCAATTCAGGTATTAAATTAAGATAAGACTTAGTATTCTCGGCCCAATCAGTCTTGAAGAATTCTTACCAACATTAGCGAACTGGTCTCTAAAGTATGAAAGAGCTAGTCCACAGATGCAACAGCCCGATATATGTCCATTCTCAGACTCATTTCTATCAGTCAACACCCCAGACTTCTCTATCACCACCCAAGTGGGAATGTCAGTATTGACTCAAGAAGAAAAGACCATAAGATATAGGAGTAGAATTAGGCCATTTGGCCTATGGAGCTGCTCCTCTATTCTCCATCATAGCTAATATGTTTTTCAACTCCATTCTCCCACCTTTTCCCCGTAGCCTTTTCGCTCCTGACCAACTAAGAACTTATCTATCTCTGTCTTGAATACACACAATGACTTGATCTCTACAGCCTTTTGTGGCAATGAAGTCCACAGATTCACCACCCACTGGCCAAAGAAAGTTTACCTTATTTTGGTTCTAAAGGGTTGTCCCTTTACTCTGAGTCTGTGCCCTTAAATTCTAGTCTCTCCTACTAATGGAAATATCTTCTCCATGTCTACTCTATTCAGGTCCTTTATTATTCCGCAAGTTTCAATGAGATAAGGAGACAATGAGAAAAGGATTGGATTTGGTCTGATAACAGACATGGGGATATGATGCACAGTTCACTTGTTTTGTGATGCAGATAGCATGCAAGCAGCTTGCTTCTTGCTAATATAAATGATAGTAGATGCAGCATAAATAAACACATTGCTGAGTGTGTGTTAGCACCAGACCCAAGTTCATATGAATCTAACACTACTTAAAACTGACCTGCTGAAAGGTTACATACTTGGAAAGTCTAATCTACTCAGTGATTTCAGAATTTCCTGTTTTTACTGCTCAAAGGGGTGGTGCATTCTGTCAGCGGGAAGTTTTAGAAACATTTGTGGAAGAGACTCTGTGCAGGAAGAGTAGTACCAATGGTACCATAGGCTAGAGAGCATGAAGCACGGTTTTCTGAAGTAATCATGCAGGCCTTAATGCAAGAGGTGTCACTCGATTTCACACTCGCAGCAATCACCTCCAATATTAGCACTGCACGTACCTTAGCATTAAGGTCAAATGTGCATGTGGTGAGTGATCAGACTCTAATGGGCTGTAGCGAGCGCAGGAAAAAGGGTAAAACAGGTACCCATTCCCTATAAAGCAAAGTTCTATTATAGAGCACTAAGATGAGGACACTGACGGGACGGGATACAGAAAAAGACTAATAAGTAGGTACACAGATATATTTCTTCATTGACTGACCTGCCAGTTGTATTCATTGTCGAGGAACATGGAAGATAACACAGGATTACATTAGGTTTGCTTTTTCAGTGGGTTTGCAAGCCTATAGTGCAACTTAAAGTGATGGGTGTAGTCACGACTGCAGCTGCTAATGCTGAACAAGCCAGATTCCAAACTCAAATGTTTTTTTCTGACCACAACCTTTTTCTTTATATCATAGAAATTTGAAGGGAAAACTACTGAACCCAAAAGCACAGAATTCCAATAACACTTCAAATTTGGAGAATTATGTTGTTTGTTAAAAGAGAGCAAAAGATAAAACTTAAATACACAAGATAAAAGATATAGGGCAGGATTTTCCCAGATATCGCAAAGATAGATGGTGGGCAAATTTTTTTTTCTGTTAGATTGTACTTTAAAATCTGCCATACAATCTCATTATTAGACTCTACAGACTATCTGACTCCATCAATTGACTCTAGGCACACTCAGACACATGTTTATACTTGGCTACACAGACAAATACGAAAAATAAAAGTATGCACTTTTGATACAGTGTATTTTACTCAAGATCCTTTGAAAGAAGTGAATTTTGTAGTTGAGAGGGAGAAAAACTAAGTTTATGACTAGTGTTTCTGGGAGATGGATTTTGGGAAATGTTTGTCCATGTGTTTCCTGGGAATAAACCACTGAAGAGTTTTGGGAAACTAAATCTTGTTTTGCAGAAAAAAAGCTGGAATCCCTGTGAAAATTCAGTCTACTTTGTAAATGGGTGGACAGTTGGGTCAGACAACCTACAGTTTGCAGTGCTAAATACTGTGTTCCAGCTGTGGGAAAACTATTCTACCTCAGGTGGTAGCACTGATGCTCTGTGAGGCATGAACCTGCTCTCCTTTCTCAGCATAACCACATAGATCCTCCCACTACTAATACTCATCTAGTTCCCTTGCTACTGCCCAATAGCCAGTCAGTCTTCGACCCCATTAAGATGGTGCAATCCACAACTGTACAAGGCGTCCAACAAGGTCAGTAACCTGCTACCAACCATGTTACAACCACTGCAGTGGAACACTAGGTTGGATAATGGCATCTGCAGGATGGGGACACAGAGGAATGCACAGCTGTTTATTTGACTTCTACATGGAATATTTCACAGATGGCTTGATAAAGTTGGTTTAGAATGGTTTTTTTGTGGTGGTTCTGTGGCCAAGAGGATGCTGTGATGGGCAGTATCAGAGAGAAACTGAAATATGTAGAACTGAACATCAAGCTCCAAGATATTGCTGCTAGTAACCCATGAGAAAATTCATAGCACCATTAAAATAGTACTAAGGATTGGAAAAAGGCAGTTTAACAGAGAGCCACAATTATTTTAATCATATATCATTGAGTCTTGCTCACTTTTCATTTGATGTTAAGGAGGCAGTGCATCTGGAGTATAAAGTGATGATGGGAATATGAGGGTGATTTGAGGTGAAGAGTCATTTGATGAAACTTCGAGGAATTGCACAATATATGCACCTTCCCATTGACAGTATAACGGTGTGATATTGTGATCAAACTTTGTTTCTAGTTTTTCTCATAAAGCTTCAGTATTTAGTATCTATCTTTTTGGTGACATTTGGTATTGACCTCTTAAATTCCCCACTTGCCTCCTGTGTTTTTTCTTTTACTATTGATTGTGGCTCCTTTCTGTTTTCGTATCTTTATTTCGCTAGCTGACTTTTTCCAGGACCTTTACAGCTCGATATATATCTACTTTTTGCAACTGTGTGGCATTGATTTTCCCATTATCTGAAGACCCTCTTTAAAGTACTGGATAGTACAAAGCCTCTGTTAGTCTTATGCTTAGTTCCTTTGAATCAACTTTTCATATCAGCCTCACAGCATTGAATTATTGCAGCTTGTAACAAGCTGCTTTGGCTTTTCTTATTGACAAGTATCATTTCCCTAAGTCCCTTGTATAAAGAGGTTATAAAGGGACAAAGGGTAGGTCAAGTGCACAGATCTGGCAAATGGAGTAGAACATGGGAAAATGTGGAACTTTCCTTTTGCAGGAAGCATAAAAAAGAAGTTTATCTAAAAAGTGAGAACTTATAGTGTTCTGAGATTCAATGGGATCTGGCCGTCCTAGTGCAGGAAACACAAAAGGCTGGTGTACAGATACAACAAGTAATTAGGAAAGCTATTAAAATATGGTCGTTTATTGTGAGAAGAATTAACTACCAAAGGAGAGAGGTTATGCTTCAGTTGTATAGGGCATTGATAAGATCAGATCTGGACTGTGTATAGACTCTACACTGTACAGTATTGGTCTCCTTATTTAAGGAAAGCTGTAAAGCGTTAAAAGCAGTTCAGAAAAGGTTTAGTAGACCAGGAATGGGCAGATTGTCAAATGAAGAAAGGTTAGGAAAGTTAAGCTTGTATCCACTGGAGTTTAGAAGAGTAACAGGTGACTGGATAGAAGCCTTTAAGATCCTAAGTGGTCTTGTCAGGGTGGATGTGAAGAGGATGTCACTTGTGGGAGAATCTAGAACTAAGGGTCACTGTTTAAAAATAAGGGGTCACTCATTTAAGATTGAGATGAGGAAAATTTCTTTCCTTCAGAGGGTTCTTGGAACTTTCTTCCTCGTAAGGCTGTGGAAGCAGAAATTTTGAATGTTTTTAAGGCAAAGATAAATGGAGTCTCAATGAAAAATAGATGAAAGATTTTTAGGATAGGCAGGAATGTGACATTGAGGTAACAAACAGATTAACCATCATCTACCTGAATGGCAGAGCAGGATCGAGGGGTCAAATCACCTACTCTTGGTCCTAATTCATTGGTTTATAACATATTCTGGCAGAGCCAATATTCTAATGGTGAAGTAGCTGACATGTTCCCAGTATTGAGAATAACACCTGTTTCACAATGTATCAGATTTAGGCAGACATTTCTAATGCTGTTATGTTCATTTCAATTCCAAGTAATTAAACTGCATTGTGGTTGAGCGTTCCAGCCAGTGTGCTGTGTCAAATTCTTGATCTAAAATCTAATTGTTCTGAGAAAATGTAATTCTTTGGCTTTCATCATTAGGAAACACAATAGCCTCTACCTAACAATTATCTGCTTGGCAGTGCGCAAATTGAGCATTGCTGAAAAAAGACGTTTTGTTGAAACTTTTCGTCTTGAAAAGTATTTTTTCCCCGGTCCCTTGTATAAAAGGGCTACAAAGGGACATAGTTTAGTTTATTTAAGGAAGTTACCCTGTAGGTTTTTGGTCTTGTAGTGAAGTGGATCATGTTTCCACTTTTGAACCAGAAGCTCTGGGCTTGAGTCCCATTCTAGGACTTGATGGTTAAACGAAATTTATTCATAGAATTAAAAAAAGAAACTCTTTCACTCTTGCCAACTGTGACACTTGCATTTTGGAAGGCTATACAGGTAATAATCAATCTGTTCAGCTGTGTACTATAAATGAATCTCATTTTTAAAACTTCTTCACAGGACATGGCTATCAATGACTAAGCTGGTATTTATTGTTCAAGTCTAATTGCCCTTGAACTGTCTTATTAAACCATTGCAGTCCATGGAGTGTAGATACATCGACAGTGTTGTTATTAGGGGTTGTCCCTAGGCTTTGCCCCAGGGAAATGATATATTTCCAGATCAGGATGGGGTGTGTTTGGAGGGATCATGATAATGGTGTTGTTTCCATACATTATTCCATTTAGGTGGTACAGGCTGGGTTGGAAGATACCATTGAAGGATGCTTGGTGGGTTCCTGCAGTGCCTTGTGTAGATGGTACATACTGTTGCCACTCGATGGACAATAAGAACATAAGACATAGGAACAGAATTAGCCATTCACCCCATCAAGATTACTCCGCCATTCAATCATGGCTGATATTTTTGTCATCCCCATTTTCCTGACTTTTCCCCATAACCACTGATCCCCTTATTAATCAAGAACCTACTTATTTCTGAAAAAAGAAAACCCCTTCACTCTTGCCAACTGTGATACTTGCATTTTGAATGTTATACAAGTTAATAATCAATCTGTTTAGCATACTATGAATGAGTCACATTTGTAAAATTCTTTCACAAGACATGGATGTTAATGACTAAGATGCTATTTATTGTTCAAGCCTAATTGCCCTTGAATTGGTTTCTTGAGCCATTGCAGCCCATAAGTGTAGGTAAGGGAATGCATATTGAAGGTGGTGAATAGGATGCCAATTGGTAGGCTGTTTTGCCCTGGATGGTGTCAGGTTTGTTGAGTGTTGTTAGAACTGCGCTCACCCAGGCAGTGGAGAATATTGCATCACAATCCTGACTTGAGCTTTATAGATGGTGGACTGACTTTGGGGAGTCAGGAAGTGAGTCATTGACCGCAGAATTCCCAGTCTCCGACCTGCTCTTGTAGGCACAATATTTACATGGCTGGTCCATTAAATTTCTTCTCATTGTAACTAACAGAATGTTGATTGTGAGGCATTCAATGATGGAGGAGAACTGTTTACTT
The DNA here is from genome assembly GCA_024679065.1 of Sphyrna mokarran. Lineage (NCBI taxonomy): Eukaryota > Metazoa > Chordata > Chondrichthyes > Carcharhiniformes > Carcharhinidae > Sphyrna > Sphyrna mokarran. The sequence goes on from JAGIQG010000002.1 coordinate 64,096,292, forward strand.
TCCCTCTCTTTGCAGATGGCCATTGCCTAGCACTTATGTAGTGTGAATGTAAGCTTGTCACTTATCAGTAAAAGCTGACTGTTGTCCAGGCAGTTGGACATCGATTGTTTCAGTATCTGAGGAATTATGAGTTATATTGAACATTGTGCAAGTATCATTGAACAAACCCCACTTTTGGCTTTACGATAGAGAGAAGTAATTGATGAAGCAATAGAAGATGGTTGGGCCTATGACACTACGTTGAGGAATTCCTGCCATGATGTACAGGCATTGAAATGACAACAATCGTCTTATTTTGAGTTAGGTATGATTCCAGTCAATGATGGAGAGTATGAAGGTATTAGAATATCCACTTCTGTGAATTGGAGTGATGTGTTCATGCTTTCTGCCCTTTGGAGAACCAGGTGGCTAAGGAAAAAAACTGCATCTCCTGGTTGGTGTTGCTCCTGTCTCTGCTGTTGATCTCAGAGGACATCTCAGAGTAGAGCTACATAAAGCTGAGGGCTCTGAGGGCTGACATCTGGAAAGTGCCAGTCAAAGCCACTCATCTCCAAAGTAGCATAAGTGACAAACCAAATTCCTGGAAGTCACTTCCAAAGCAGTGAAAACATAAGTCTAAATTTTAAGGCCCTGATTGGAGCAGGTTTGGAGGCACACACATTCACACCGCTAGCTGCTTGGTTTCTTTGATTTCTTTGTTCCATTCCGCTCCTGGGCCATTTTCTGCACATGGCAAGTTACTACATGATCTGGTTAAAGGCCTATTATGGCCACTTGGCAGAGCTGGCTCTTATTTTGCAGTCAACATCAAAGCCCCTGGAGGCATAAGGAACAGTAGCAACTTAGCGACAGCCAACAAGCCAGGGAACCAATATCCCCAGACAGGCTTAGGGATTTTCCTTGGATGCTGGGCTTCACCTGACTCCCTCTTCACAATGGTGGCCTAGTTGTTGAGTCCAGTTTTAAATTTAAAACTAAGAGGTTAGAGAGAGGACTGCTCACATGTTAAGACAGCCTTTGTCTCATTTAGCTGAATAGCCTACTATTTCTTCATTTCTGGAGTACCTTCTATTCTCCTTCCAGCTTTCCTTAAAGCCTGCTGTCCTTAACTGAACAGTGACCCTACTCTTTGGCAATCCATTGACCAATTCAAAGAAATTCCTAGCCAGCTGTCTGTTATCTCCTCCGTATGGGCCTTTGATCTCAAATTAACCACGACAGCAGGTTCCGAAGTTCATGAGGAAAATTCTGCCTATAGTCTCTATTTGGTCTTATCCAGTTTGACATAGTCAGGTGAGCTCTGTCGATGGAATATCGGCTAGAAACAGCCTCGTTACATTTAGTTCTCATGAAAATAGAGTAGAAGATGCACTATACTTACTCATTGAGCTTGTAACATGGTGTCAGAAGTAGAGCTGAGTTTAAGTTTGGAAGAGCTGTACAAAAATACAGCTGCAAAAATGTCCATAATTGCGAACAAAACACAACTGAAAAGAGAAAACAAGCTTCAAAGGAAACAGGTTGCAGTTGAATCAGTGGGTGAATCAGACTGGCTGTGAATTTTCTTTTCCCTGCTCCTGTCAAAATGAAAGGTGATATGCAATAGAACTGGCAGTTTTACCACTTGTAACGACAAAACTTGTGAAAAATTTAATTGACAAGCTGAAGCAAATACAGGTCGCAACACTTTGTTAGAAACTGTACTTCATCCTAAATCTCACCAAAGAACAGAAAATACAGTCTGCAGACATTTTGAAAGCACACTTTGAACCCCAAGTAAATGCAATTTATGAACAGCATAGGTTCAACATTTGGGCTCAAGGTGAAAAAGGGTCCATTGACCATTTTGTGACTACAAAAATGCAGCTCCCAGAATCCTGTGAATTCAGGCCTCTATAACATGATCTCAAATTGTCTCAGCCGTGAAAAATCCTGCAGTGAGATTATGGCCCTGATTTTACCAGCACGACCGCCTGAGGCTCGTAAGATCATGCCCAAGGTCAACGGGGGAAAACGCCATTCTGAGGGCCTCATCCACCTTAATTTCAACGTGGCTGTGCCAGTAAAATCAGGGCCCATAATTTAATCTCAAAAAAGCAATCAACATGTGCAGAAGTGCTGAGGCTGTAAATCATTAGCATATTCATGGCAAAACAGACCAGACATTGTGATATGCTGAGAGACATTCCAGGTCAAAGAACAGAAAGATCACGAAGAAAGGACAGGATGAAAGAACCACAGAGGATATCATGCAATGGAAAAGGAGGCTTGTCTAGCATGGGTAAACACAATAAGAGGTTTCACAGCACCAGGTTAAAGTCCAATAGTTATTTGGTAGCAAGTGTAACTAGTGTAACTGGTAACTAGTGTTTGGGGTGAGTGGGAGTTCTGATCACAAACAAAGCATATAAAGGCTCATACAGTTTAAGAATACTGATTAGAATGTGAATCTTTACAGCTATTCAAGTCTTAAAGATGCGGGCAATGTGAGTAGAGATAGCATTAAATGTAGGTTAAAGAGATGTGTATTGTCTCCAGACAGAACAGTAAGTGAGATGTTGCAAGCCCAGGTAAGTCATGGGGGTTACAAATAGTGTGGCATGAACCCAAGATCCTGGTTGAGGCCGTCCTCATGTGTGCAGAACTTGGCTGTTAGTTTCCGCTCAGCAACTCTGCGCTGTCGTATGTCATAAAGGCAGCTTGGAGAATGTTTACCTGAAAATCAGAGACCAAATGCCCGTGGCCACTGAAGTGTTCACCAACAAGAAGGAACACTCTTGCCTGGTGATTGTCAAGCAGTGTTCATTCATCCGTTGCCGTAGTGTCTGCATGGTGTCCCCAATGTACCATGCCTTGGAACATCATTTCCTGCAGCGCATCAGGTAGGCAATGTTGGCCAAGTTGCAAGACAATGTGCCGTATAACTGGTGGATGGTGTTCTCATGTGATATGATGGCATCCATGTTGATGATCTGGCATGCCTTGCAGAAGTTGCTGTGGCAGAGTTGTGTAGTATTCTGGTCACTGTTCTCTTGAAGGCTGGATAGTTTGCTGCGGACAATGGTCTCAACATATGACAGCACAGAGTCACTGAACAGAGGCTGATAGCCAAGTTACGCACACATGAGGACAGCCTCAACCGGGATATTGGGTTCATGTCACAGTATCTGTAACCCCCATGACTTGTCTGGACTTGCAACATCCCACTTACTGTCCTGTCTGGAGACAATATACATCTCTTTAACCTATGCTTAATGCTAAGTCCACTCACATTATCTGCACCTTTAAGACATGATTAGCCATAAAGACTCAAATTCCAATCGGTATTCTGTAAATTATGTGTGCCTTTATATACTCTGTGATCAGAACTCCCCATTCATCTGACGAAGGGGCAAACCCCAAAACCTAGTGGCGTTTACTACCAAATAAACCTGTTGGACTTTAACCCAGTGTTGTGAGATTTCTTACTGTGTTTACTCCAATCCAACATTGGCATCTCCACACCATAATCAGCATGGGAAATGCAGAATTGTAATTTCAAGAAGCTGAATCACTTTTCACATGTTTTTTTCAAAGGAAGCAAGAGTAACTATATAAGTATTACTGGAGAGGTATCAGCCAAAGATTCAGACAAGCATTAAAGACCTTACAATAGGTTGGTTCTCAAGCACCTTGCTCAAATCAAGTTGAACTGCCCAACAAGATGCTATTCTTTAACTGTTGCAAAAAGTAGTGATGAAAGGACACACCCGTGGTCAACAGAGCACATTGGGCATAGAGAGATGAATTCATGGCATCCTGTACAAAGAACTGCCAAACCATCACTAGTTGAGTATTGGACAGTTGGTAAGATATAAACTTTTTAATGCTCTTAATGGGAATCAACCCACAAGTCAAATGGAGACATGCGTTGCAGTGGCCACTTTGATCATATGCATGGATATAAATGACCAAATATGCAGTGCAGCCGCAGGCATTTATGAACAACTAGAGAAACTGTTTCATCACTGCAGGCAACTGATCAGGAACAAGGGATCTCATCAGCTGCACAGAGAAAGAATGTCCATCAGTTCTAGAGATCCACCAGTCTCTAACAATTGAAATGGACAACAAGTTATACCGGAACAACACATACATGGGATGACATTCCCTCAAGCAGGAACATTACCCAAATGAATAACCAATGATAATGTGCATGCGTACTATTAAGAGACCTGCATGATTTAATGACTATGTATGAAATGCATGTGTAGAGACTGAATAGAATAACAAATAATTTGGTAACTGTTTTATAGTGGGTAATGGGAAGCTCACAGTTACACATGATAATGCATGCAAATTTGCCAGTTGTTCATTATGAAAAGGGGAATGTTTTGATTGAAATACAATCATATACTAAAGGTTCTACCAGACTCAAGATAGTAAAATGATCACTACCATGAAACAGTTACTTGATATTACATTCAGTTCTAATAAAGTGGAAGAAGTACAGTACTTACTAAGCTCATAGCAGTGTCAAAATAAATCCTGTGAATGAAGACTTTTACTTTGACAAAGAAGTAGTTCTCCTAGTTCAATATTTAAAATGTTTCCAGCCTCTTAATTTCACATCCCTATCGATCCCTGCCTCATTCTTGCTTTGATGATCCTGGCAAGTTTCAGATAACCTTGGAAACCTGAGTGCCAGCAGTTAAAGATAAAATGCAGAGTTAAACCTTCATTCAAATGCTCTTTTGCATAATTAAACTGGAAACCCATTGGTTTCACGGGAGGTTCTTGCATGGTGCTCAGAAGTAGAATTTGGTGGATTCATGTTAAGTTTTGATAGATTTCTTCTCTTCTTCAGCCACAAATATGCACCAACATTGTCAGAGATCTGTCCTTCATCCCTCAAAAGCTCTCCTTTGTCCCACACTCAAATCTAGCAAGAATGAAACAGTCAAGAGAAAAATGATTGTTTATCAGAATCTGCAACTTAGCGTGATGTAACCTAAAGTGAAGTACCAGGAAGCAAGTTATACAGATTGAGAATCCAATTGTCAGGAAAATAGAAAAAAGTTAAGTTTATTCTATGAGTAAAAAAGTCACAAAGGACTTGAAAACCTATTAGTACTGTATCAACAAAATAAAGTCATTAGGAATGGGCTCCAGCAGCCCCAATTAAAAACTGAGACCATGCAAATCTTCTCTTCTGACACATTGTGCATAACATTGCTTCATCTGTGGTAATATTTTTGTATTATTGGCATTCAAAACAATTCTATTGGTCATTAAATCTGCTTTGGCCATCATTGCTACTAAATCAGTTTCTGTGATCTGAATTAATCGTAAGCATTAAGCATGACCATCCACATAAGAAGTCAACAATTAACTCAATTATTTAGAAAAAAAGCAGTGTGGAATAAATCAATAGATGCTTTTGCATTCATTTTTTAGCTCTAAATCATATCTATTAATTAGACTATTGTTGAACAGGGTTTAGTTCTCCCTGAATCACAAACACTTTTGTTGCAGAACTGCCACATAAGGAATTCATTAACAATAGCTTTGTCACAAGTATAAAAGAACTCTAGGATTTTTAAGCAATGTATAGTTTTTAACATGTTAGCAAAAAGAACTATGGTATATTGTTCAGATTCCTTAAAGACGTTACACGAGATATTACACAGATAGAAATTATAATTGTCAGTCGTTTTTAACAAGTTATCTACCATTTTGCATTAGAAAACAAGAACCAAGGGGAGAACACTATTGACTAAATGGGACCTGCACTGCATTGAGATAACTGCTCACTGCCAACTATATTGAGAAACTGTTCCCTATTGCTGCAGACTTGGAAAACAAAAGCAAACTTGAATTTAAAAGAGGGACGTGATAAAATTAGAACCAATAATATTAAAGCAAAGCATGAAAAATATAGAAAATATAGAGGGAAAGAGAAATGGGAGTTTAGAAAGATTGAAAGAGAATTTGATAAATGTTGTTATAAAAAAATCAGAGCTTATGTAAGAATATGAAGAAAGAAGTTAGGAAAGAGTGTAAGAAGATATTATAATTGTAGGGATTAAGATATAGCAAAGATATTAAGGGATTGATTTCCTCTTTGATCCTAATAGTCAGTTGAACTCAGGTGAAAGCAGTCAAACTAGAGCAAAAAAATCCATATATTCCATACATGGATTATGCCCAAAGTATTTTGAGTTATGTATTTTCCAAACTTTAAAAATAGTTTTTAAGATACATTTTCATCAAATCAAATTGTGCCTACAAATCCTCCACCCAGCGTCTCCCCCCATAACAACATACACAACAGTGTGAGATTACATCAATTAAGCTGGTTTTTCAGGAGGCTGTTTTTCAAAATTGCACTTATTTTGTTAAGTTCATTGGCATCTTTTAAATATTTCTACATGTCAAAAATTAGTTACTTGGCTAAAAGATAGACCAGAGTACTCCAGTGAAGCTATTATGTGGATCAGTATAATATTTTTAATTTGCTTTCTGCAATTTTAAATAAGTTACTCACAGGTAGAGGACTGGAATCCCTTATCAAAAAACATTCTTAGTGAAAAACCCATCTTGAGCTGTACAAATAAATCTACTCAAAATTATCACTTATAAATAGATCAAAAAATAGATTTTAATGGAAAGATAAAAGTAAAACAACACATTTAACTGTCGTTAAAAACTGCATTTGTTCATAGAAGATTTTATATTTGGTTATGCAAATTAATGTTGATGGAAACCTGAAGCCTAACATAACAAGTGCAATTTTAAATGCATTTTGGGCACAATGTCCTCACTGGGCGTTGAGATGATACTGTTACAGAATTTCAAGAGAAAGTATTCCCACTCCAGAAAACTTACCAAAGTCATTCTGCTTCTCACTAAGTACAACAAAAGTTCACTTTGCAATCTTATTAGCTTAAACCTTAGCCAGTATCCCAGCACAGCTGTATCAGTCTGTGAATTCAAAATCCCACTGAGAACCCCCAGTTTTGTTATGATCTTATTAGGAACCATTAACAATTAAAGAAGAAATCCAAACACCCAACTGACAGAACCGTGCCAAATTATTTCACATGTTTAAACTTGTATAAAGAGAAAATTAAACAAAACAAGCACCGCTAACTTTAACACTGCTAATACTTTAAGTTATAAACATTTTTCTTAAAATAATTTCTACTTTTTGCTTTCCTTGAAAAATTTCATTATCTTGCATAATCCTGGTGGTTTATTTCCTATTCTGGGACCCCAAGAGGTATATTATATCTTCCAGAATTTATTTTAATTTTCCTTGTATTCCTGCAATTTCTCAAGGTGCCAGTCAAATGGAAATCTTTCCATTAGCTTTTAACTAAGGGATCCCCCATGAGAGCTCATGATGGTGGGCTCTTCAGCTCCTTATCCTGGCTTTTGACATGCACTGCTCTTTCTTAGTCTGCTCCCATAGTTTCTGTATATCTCTCTCCAAGCTAAATATTCAAACTGACTGTTTTCTTCCACAATATTCTTTGAGAACCACTGTAGATTTCTTCCACTAGCTGCAAGCTAGTTCTCATGAAGTCCAAATGGAATTTGAACTGAATCATCTTCCATGCAGTGAATGATGAAGTTAATATTTTCTTCGCTTGAAGTGTAAGTCCAACGGACTAACATATTTTGTGCATCTCACAATCAGGTGATACAAAGTCTACCCGACAGCAAAACAATAATTGCCTCTCTGTTCCCTAAACTGAACTGCCAGCTTCTATGAGCAAACGCACTCAGATGAATTAAGCAAAATAACTGTCTAATCAAGATTCCGCTCTGATTCATTGAGTGGAATTTTCCCATTCTGCCCACCATGGGAATCATAGCAGGCGGGACATAGACCATGAAAAGGTCCACTTACCTCAGGCTGGATTTTTCAGACTTCGGGACGAGCATTGCCGAAAAATTCCACCCATTATCTAAATGGCAATATGGTATGTTTTGGAATGATTTAAAGATAAATGTAAATGAATTATCTTGCTTCCAACAAAACCCATTGATTCTATAACCGAAATTAATATTCTTTATCTCTCAGAGAGCTTTATGATTCTCCTTCAGAGAAACATTTAGCTTCTTCTGCAGAGAAAACAATAGATAACTTGACTCTACAGGAGTCCGTAAGTGCATCATTTATTGTTCAAGTTTGTTTTGTTCCTGTTAAATTTGACCACGCAAGTGAAAAGCAAGTTAGTTTTGAATTGTAATTAACTCCATACTTGTTGGAATTGCATTTACTTCAGAATTGTTCATCAGCTTCTTAATCAGATATCCTATTTTTCTACAGTTAAACTTTAACCCTAAAATTAACAGTCACAATCCAAAACATTTAAACCATAAACTAGATTTTCACAAAAATAGACTATTTCGCATTGCTATGAATCTAATAACTTGTTTTCCATTCATGCAGTAACATAATACACACAAAAAAAATTCTGGCGCACAGAGTTTAATCAGAGATAAATGCAACAAGGAAATGAACTATGAAAAAATATAAATCAGGGTAGAATTGTTGATGTGATGCATTTTAGTCTGGATGCAAAGGAAAAGCTCACTAACAGTGAAAGGTAGATTTACAAATCAAAATCAAACCTATGTACAGCTTGATGATTTTGCCTTCCTGACATAAGCTGAAGTTTGTCAGTAGAAGAACTGAAAATCTACCCCTTAGAGCACAAAAACATTTGATCAGAATCTCTTGCCATTCAGATTATAATGCAAGGAACAGGAGTAGGAGTAGGATACCCAGGGCGGAATTTTACTGGCACATCTGCCTAAGAATGTTGTACTCCGACCCTTGCCCTCCCCCAGAAGTGGGGCATGTGTGTCAGTAAAATTTCAGCCACAACCTCATAAGCCTGTTTCACCTTTCACTATGATTCTATTACTGAATATCTACTTTAACTCTTCTTTCCAACCCAATCCTCATATTTCTTGATTTCCTTAGTGCCCAAGAATCGATCAATCTCAGTCTTGAATGTACTCAACAACTGAACATTCACAGCTCTCTCGGGAAGCGTATTCTAAAGATTCATAACACTCTGAGCAAAGAAATCTTTTCATGTCCCTGTCCCAAATGGCACATTCCTAATTTTGACATATTGTTATCCCCTTCTAGATGTTCCAGCCAGAGAATTGAATTATCTTACTCTTTAATATCTGCACTGACAAGCACTCAAGAATTTAATATGTATCATGTCTCTTTCTCCTAAATTCCATTGTGTAAATGTCCATTCTACTCAATCCTACCTCACTAAACAAGTTTGTCATGCAAGGAATCTAGTGAAACTTCATTTCACCCCCTCTAAGACAAGCATATCCTTTCTTTGCTAAAACAAAGCAAAATTGTATATATATTCCTGTGTGCTCTCAGCAAAGCCTGATGTAATTACAGCAAGACTTTATATTATTCTACTATCACTTCTGTGAAGAGCTAACAGGACCTTCCTTTACATTTGTCATTTGAATTAAAGGGATAGATTTTAACTCTTGGCATGGAACTGTTGGGCAGTGTCTGGAGCAAGATATCTAATCCAGAGTGAGGACTAGACCCCATTACCATGCCACCTGAACAGATGTGCCATTGTAGGTCACAGGCTTTAGGCTGGCACAATATTGGCTGATAAACAAGTGAAACTTAGGCAGGGAAGAGTTGAGAGTTGCAAAGAAGTTGAATCCAGAGCATCTGGTGTTAATTATGTATTAGCTGTTCTTTAGATTGGCATGGCAAGTAACTGGGAATTTACCTGTGTCTCTATAAATAGGCACAGACTCAAGGCATTCTTCAACCAGTGAGCACTGTGGCTCATGGAGCTGGGGTTGGGAAAACATAGGATAGGGTGTGGGGGATTTGCAGTACATTATTAACCCTGGGAATGTCACTTCTATTTGATTGGCTATGGTTCCTTTGTCACAATAGTTTTGTGGTGCTCCTTTCAAAGTGAGACCTAGTTCATTACATCTCACAATCTTTAAGCAGTTTCAAAAGAGGTATAAATATGTGCAGATAAAACCTTCTGAGGGCTGAGTTTAGAGATGTATGGTGACAATATGTAGCATAAAGGCTTACAAATAGACAAATATTGAAATTGTAATTAAGTTGGGAGGTGCATGTTTGTGTTACAATCCCAGGTGATGTTATAACTGAACAGAAAGATCCCAGAATAGAATCCTGACTCAAATATTGTAACTTTTACTTTTCTTTAGAAAACATGCAGGGACATCACAGGAATGCCAATTAGCTTTCAACAACAAGAAAATAACATTAAAGCTGAAAAGTTTGACTATAATACAATACTTCTTCACTACCCCTTGTCTTTACAAATGTACTGATATTTCATGGATAACACAGGCGATAAAATATAACTCAGGCGAAAATGGTTTCAGTAAATACACAGTCTCTTTATGTCAACAGGCTAACTGTGGTCAGACCAATAGCAGATGCCATTCAATCGAGTGTCTATGGATTTCTTCTCAAATTCCCCACGGATGATTGTCAGACAGATGTTTCCAAACTCTAATCTCAATGTAATCTAAAATTACATTGTTTAAAATATTCTTTCAACCAATCATCAGTTTTCATCAGCTGCTTTCATCAAGAATCCATCTCCAAGTTTTCCATCTATCCTTTCAACAAGCACTTTTTCTCAGCTGTGTTAGCAAGGATTCACTGCCATATTTTCTAACTTTCCTTTCCATATCCCTTTGCCTTGAATTGCAACATGCATTGAAACTTTCACACAAAAACTCAAATGTCAACAGAATACTATCATTTCCAAATGCGGGAAATAAGGACACAAATGCATATTTGCTTTAGATATGCAGTTTTGCTATTGCCAACCTCATCAGCTCTTTTCTCCTCTGGTCTGACTTTGACTTCAATCAACAGTATCCTGTTCCAATGGCAGTTTCACTTTGTTCCTTAATGTTCAAATTTCCTGGAACTAATTATCCTTTAGCTTCTCTGGAGCTTGTTTTGTGCCCATTACTTCATTGCATAGCTTTCCTGCTTCTATTAGAGCTGAGATTGTTCCTATCTCTAACTGCCTGGATCCAATTACACTAAAACTCAAAAGATCTTGTCCCTAAAAGTGGTTCCTTATTGCTGAGCAACATCTTCTTCTTTCCCCCAAGCTCATGTTTACTTTTCCTGTCATAAAGACTCTCTCTGCATAATAGAAACACAGTTTGAACTGAAATCAAAATCATCAATAGAACTGGAGACATAAGGGATGAATTTTTGTTAGGATTTGATTGATCAGTAGCTTTAAATCTGATGATAAAATGGTGTTGGCATTTTTTGGGGCCTCCCTGTGTCATTTGTCACAATTGCAATACACAAGCCAGAAAAGTATATATGCTCAATATATGAGCATCAATATTTGCTCATATATTGATGAGCAAATATTTACTCATCAATTAAATTAGTACAGAGGAAATAAGCACTGTAATACCTTAATATTACATAAAGTAGAGTAGAGATGGAGAGAAAGGAGACATGGAACAGATGCTTTCTCTTATGGGGCATTCTAGGATGAGAGGCCATATTCTTAGGATAAGGGATAGCAAATTGAAAACAAAGTTGAGGACTTTGTCCTCAAGTTTACTCCCAAAGGGTTTGAATCTGTGGAATTCACTATCCCGACGTGTGGTGGATGCTGGGACACTGAGTAAATTTAAGGAGAAGTTAAACAGATTTTTAATTGATAATGGGTTGAATGGTTATGGGGAGAAGGCAGGAAAATGGGAATGAGGAGCATATTAGCCAACTTGATGGACTGAATGGCGTAATTCTATTCTCATATCTTATGAATTTAAATGTAGATTAAAGGAGTAGTTTTGCAAGCGAAATTGAGCTAGAATATCACAGAACCAATGTTACTATCCATGCTTGGAATAATCTTTCTCGTAGTGGGTGGAAATAAACAATGCATTAGGGACATTCTGAATAGAACTAGATTCAGAAGATGTGACCTCAATCCACCAAGTGAGCTTGTCCTTTTGACTTTACTCATCTGCTTATGTTCCTACATTCACATCAGCTGCTCCATCAATCAGAACCATGAACCTAAATCCTTATTTAAATGTAAAGTTGAACACAACCTCTGGGAACTACAAAGACATTAACAGAGTCTGGAAGAAAGAGGAGAATTTATTTTGAACTAATCATAATCAATTTATAAAACAATCATGCAGTAATGTAAAAAATTACATTCTCTACAAGGTACAGGAGAAACATTGATACTTGCTCTGATAGTTTTGTGCTTCAACGAATGTAATGAAGGAAAATATTGTTTCAAGGAAATCCATCATAAAAGCAGATTAGGTGCCCATCTCCTTTTGATTCTCTCCAATCTCAATGCCTGGGCAATTTTATTCAGCCCTGAGTCCCAGAGCTAGCATGAATATTTATCTTTGAGGTTCAATGTGACTATTATAAATGTTACTTCATGTTTCTGCTTACTGTCACCTACATTACAGAAATGAGCCCCCTGCTCATGGCAGTCAGGTCGAGAAGGTTGTTAGGAAGGCATATGGAGTCTTGGCTTTTATTGGTAGAGGGATTGAATTTCGGAGCCGCAACGTCATGTTGCAACTGTACAAAACTCTAGTGCGGCCGCACTTGGAGTATTGTGTGCAGTTCTGGTCCCCACATTATAAGAAAGATGTGGAGGCATTGGAGAGGGTACAGAGGAGGTTTACCAGGATGTTGCCTGGTATGGAGGGCAGGTCTTATGAAGAGAGGCTGAGGGATTTGAGGTTGTTTTCGTTAGAAAGGAGGCGGCTAAGAGGGGACCTAATCGAAACATATAAGATGATTAGAGGTTTAGATAGGGTGGACAGTGATAGCCTTTTTCCTAGGATGGAAAAAGCTAGCACGAGGGGACACAGCTTTAAATTAAGGGGTGATAGTTATAGGACGGATATCAGAGGTAGGTTCTTTACCCAAAGGGTGGTTCGGGAGTGGAATGCCCTGCCTGCAGCAGTTGTAGATGCGCCAAGTTTGGTGGCGTTTAAGAGGTTAGTTGATAAGTATATGGAAGAGAAGGGAATGGTTTAGTTTGGAGGGGCATTGCTTTTTATATTGGTCGGCGCAACATCGAAGGCCGAAGGGCCTGTTCTGTGCTGTAATGTTCTATGTTCTATGCTTCATAGTCCATGTGAGAAACTGAACAGGTACCAGTGGCCTTTGCTCTTCTACATTGACTGGTGCTCTCTTTTGAATTCAATTTTTATCGCGTTTTCATTGAATAGCTGTTGATATAAATATGGAGGGAGCAGAGCACCTGTTAAGCTCAGTCTGAAAAATAAAGCAATATTAATCTTTGTGAAGAGAGGTTGCTAATTGTATGAACTTTTATAAGTGCATTACCACAACATGAAATATCTGCCCTCTGATTAGCCAAAATTCTTCTCAGTTGTAAAATATTCACAGCTGCAGGCAGTATGCAAATCTATGCCTTCTGCATTTTGGAGATATTTAATCAAGGTACAGACCCTTTGTATATTATGCACTCATTTAACAAGAATTCAATATGTTAATTTTATTCCAGTAAGGGTTCAGCAAAAAGTGCAAAAGTTTACTGTTTCCCTATTCATTTTTATTGTATAATATCAGAAGTATTATTGAAGGATGGCAGTATGTTTTTAATGGTAAATCAAGGGCAATTCTCCCAAAAATGCTGAGTTGGCGGGAAAACTGTTCTAAATCCCGACTGTTTTCTCAGTTTAACTTCTCATCTGAATCTCTGCACTTTACAGAGGCCCCAGTCATGAATATCATTAAACGCATGAGCCGGCGGGGCCAAAGTGCCTAAGGATGAGTGGGAACCTGCGCATGTGCACATCGCTGGAAGATCGTGGAAAAGACCTCCCAGCATCTAGATCATTGCCATCCAACCCCCACAGACATCGTTGGCCTCATTGCTAACCCTCCTCGTCTCCCCCAAACACATCTCATACCCCCGTGGATTCAGATGATGTGGGTACACAATCCTTTCATCCCTTGAACATGCTGTCCTCACTTAACTTGCAGGGAACTAGCATTTTGCTGACATGCACAATCCTAGCTGGCGATATTCCCTCTCTTGAATGGGAGCCCTGAGTTTTGCACCCCCTACCCCTCACCCTTAGACACAGCAACTTATTGATTAGGAGCCTTGAGTTATGCACCCTCCCTGGACAGAGCAGTTTATTGATTAGGGGCCCTGAGTGTTGCTCTACCCCTCTTGGACTCAGCAGCCTATCAAATGGCAGCCTATTAGTACGATGAGGGATGAATGACACTCATCTGAATGCAGTCTTCAAAATCTCTCACAAGTATTTGTTGCCAATGGGCCCTTGACTGGCCACACTCACTACACCTTTACTCTCCTAATAAACCGGGGCTCTATGTAAATTGCACACAGCCAGTCACACCACAAAGATGGCTGCTCATAAACCGGCTCCCAGATTTTCGGAGGCTGAACAGGAGCACCTTTAGATGCGATGGTGGACTGGCATGAGCGGATCATCCCTGGTCAGGGCCCTCACCCAAGGGATACATCTGCCACGGCATTGTGGGAGGAGGTGACAGAAGTGGTGAATACCAGGAGCCTGACACTGCACTCTGGCAGTTAATGCCACAAAAAAAATGTACAATCTTCTCAGAGCAGCAAAGGTGAGGGAGCATCCCCCTTGGAATCGCACACGTGCTTGGCATGGATCTCCAAACCTGCTTAGATACTGAAGGCCATGCGACAAGTGACCCTTCCCCAGGAACAGAATCTAACCCCTTCCTCTCACTCCTCAACTAACACCCTCGAAACTGTCAGCACAACACCCGAGACGCAGGCATGCATTGTGCACCATGCACTGCAATATGTTAATGCTTGCTATCCACCTTACGTTCCCACAGGTAAAGAATACCCACAGGGCACAGGAGATGACACAGACCGGCGGTGGTGTGGCTGAGCTGCAGCAGCTGGGTAACATGGAGGACCGTACCATGGAGCTGACAGGAGGTGATGGGCCAACCCAAATGGTCGCCAACAGCCAGGTCAGCATCCAGCATGCAAATGAGCAGAAGCGCACTTTCAACTAGGTCCTCCTCAAAGTCAATGCGACGCTGCATGGAATGTTTTGCCTACCTTCCCCTAATGTGTGTTTTTTTTTCCAGCTCTGGACCCAGAGGAACCCAGCCCTTTGGGCGTTGCTGCCGTTCCCATTGCTCTGGAGCAAACTGCCCATAACCTCTTGGATGATACCTCATAGGGAGGCACTGAGGAATCCTCCAAGAGCAGCACTACTGAAACATCATCGACATGCACCACACAACACATCAACACAGGGATGAGCACTACCTTTAGTATTGAGTTTTTGGGCCACTGGAGAGCACATCACAGCCGCTGATGCACATTGGGTGCAAGTGGGCACATCCGAGGGCTTGGGTACACAGAGCTCTGCCGGAGGCCAGGATTCAGCTGTGCCCGAGCCTGCTGCTGGGCCTCTGGGTTTGTGCCTCCCAAGGCTGGTGGAGATGCATCAGGAAACCGGGGGAGTTTTGGAAGAGCTGTTAACAACCATGCTGCAATGTTTAGGGGTGTCAAACACAGTGCTGTTGTAAGAGGTGGTGCTGACACAGTGTGAGACCCAGGCAAACATTGCAAGAGTGATGACTGCAGTGGAATGTCTGGCTCAGCAGTCTGTCCTCATGGGTGACAGGCTCCAGACCATCCTAGAGACACTATAGGCCACAGGCAAGTGTGCTTCTGGCATCCAGGAGGCACAGCGTTCCATACCATGGATGTCAGGGTCATGTGGGAGACACTGCTGCCCATAGCTGGGATTCTCATTGGCATTTTGGAGACACAGCTGACCATGGCCGTGAGACTCAACAACTTAGCCCAGACTACTGAGGAGCTTCAAAGCTCGGCTTGCTCTCAGAATGCTGCAGTGGAGGGACTCCAGGGCTTGGCTGAGGCTCAGAGGGCCAGGACTAAGGGATCAAACATAATGGAGCAGATGCATATACGCCTCCAGGGCTGGCAGAACCAGGTGATGTCGGAACTTCTGGGGTTCAATCCAGCTATGATGATGTCCCATAGAGTGCCCCCGGCACCTCTGGGCACCCCAAGGAAGGAGGAAAGGCTTGAGGCCATGCCAGAGTTTTCCAACCAAGAGATCCTTGATGTCCCCAAACCTTCCAATTTCCTCCCTTCCTCAACCAGGGCATCTCAAGACCAGTGAGATGAACAGGATGGCAGCGAAACAATGCCATCTACAAGTCTGCTGGGGCCTTCCAAGTTCTAGCGACCCAGGGGACGTCCGCAAAGGGCATCACAGGCAACGGGACACACAGCTGGGCACTTCCACCTCTGATGTGTATCCTGAGTAACCATTGTCACCCAGTAGCGATCCTGAATGCCTGGGCTGGTCTTCAAAGAATCCAGGGATGTCCGTCCGCCGGATCACAAAGCTGTCATGGACACTTCCTAGGTGGCATGTATTGACCTGCATGATTCTGAACCGATGGTCACAGATAATTTGAACATTCAGGGAGTGGAATCCCTTCTTGTTCAAAGATTGCTGCAGCCCTGCAGGGGGAGCCACAAGGTGATGTGTGTCCTATCCACTGTGCCCTGCACATTCGGGATCCAGGCGATGAATGCAAAGCCAAGAGCCCAGGCCTCCTGCTGTGCACGGCCCACATCAAAATTAATGGACTGCCCTGCTCGGGCATACAGGGCATCTGTGACCTGCTGCACACATATGTGCATGGAGGCCCAGGAGATCCCAGCTGGATCACCACTGAGAGCCTGGAATGATCCAGAGGCATAGAAATTGAGCGCTGCCGTCACCTTCATGTCCACAGGGATGGGATGGCTGTTGCTCCCCTGAGGTGCCAGGTGTGAGAGCACCTCACAAATATGTCACACTGAGGTCTTGGATGGGCGCAGCTGATGATGGTTCATCTCCTTCAAGAGGCCCTCAAAGGAAATGTGGAGCCTGTATCTCCTTTCCTCGGCACCTCCGCCTTCTGTGCACCCTTTTGGGAGACTGCTTCCCACCTCCTGGTTCTCAGTGACAGCCCCCTGCCCTCCTTCCTGTCGGACTGCAGTGATCTCTCCATGCCCGTCACCTCCGCCACCGCCATTGCTTATTCCTCCTCTGCTCCTGCTGCCACTAACATGGCCATCTCCAGATCGAGCAAGCCAAAATCCATCTGCACTGTGGGGGTTTGGAAAGAGCACAGAACGAGGATTGTTATCATTGGCTGTATAGACCCAGCACCACCCTAACCCCTCCCTTTTGTGAGAGCTAGCAAACCCACACAATTCCTGGTGCCATGCATGACCAGATTAGGGTTGTATGAGCTTCCCACATTGACAAATGCTGGCACAGATTATGCAGCTTGGTGTGGGCAATGCGCACCCTTGTGCAACTGCTGCATCCGTTACAGGCACGTGTTGCTGGTCCGTGTCTTAGGGCAGGGACAGGCAGCAAAGCAGCACCAGATGTGTGCCCAGTGAAGCAAATTCCATGCAGTCCATGTCTGAACTTCTGCACCCCCACCTGGAACAGCAGCTGCTTCATCTGGTCAGGTCTCAGTCAGCACGTGGTACCCTCATTCCCCCATCCTGGAACACCAGCACTCAGTCAAGTCTCTGACCACGCTCCACAGAAGGACAATACCACTGCAAAGTGTTTTGGGGGAGAGGGGGTGGGGGGAACAGGAGCCCTCAAATCTGCTTCCCACATTGCACTTCAGTGCTATTTGGAGGGGGGAGGAAGCGGGACTCCATGATGGAATCTCTCTCAGGGAGCTATGAGAAAATGGAAGCCCCTGACCCTTTCCTTTTAAACCCCCCTATCCTCTACGGATGTCACTCATCAATGGCTCCAAAACTGAAGGCAGCAGGAAGAAGGACACCAAGCATCTCCAGGGCCTGCCTGCAACATTCTCCACGCTCCACTAGCCACACTTTTCTCCTCACGGCAGTTCAAGGCTGCCACGTCAGGTTGAGATTTTTAAATACCTATTCTGATTTGTGCATAAATTGCATCATGCCAAAGAGGTGGGAGACACAGATGCGGGCACAGATTGTTGTGTGGATTCCGATAATGGCATATAAAGGTATGTAAACTTATGCTAATCAGCGGGCCAACAGTTTTCAGCAGGTTCCCAGCGGCACCATTTTTCTTCAGTTGGGAGGCACACGTGGGCCATGAAAACTTCCAGGGAACCCACAAAAAGTTGTGGGTTGAAATGGGAGAATCGCAGCCCGGTTTTCCAATTGCCCAGCTTAAAAACTTGTGTAACTCTTGTCCTGGAGAAAATGCAACATTACCATGGAGGGGTTTGAACCTGGGTTCATGGAACATTGCCCTGGTTTTCTGGGATGATAACCTGGAGATCATACACTATGCCACTGCCTTCCTTCTGGTTCAGTTAATGATCAATATCTATTATATAATGGCCTGTTTGTTCTACCTTTCTCGATTTGAAGGAGTAGTGTTCCCAATCCCCCTGGGGATAATTCCAGGTCATGGTGTGCCAATATGTCTGGTGAAATAAGTTTCTCCTTTGTCTTTTGAAGTAAGATTTCTCTTGAACACCATATCTGGTCCTGACTAAGTAACTGTTGTTGTGGTTTTTCAGTAAGAGTTTCCCTATTTGAATAACCATTTCCATGAAGCACTGAAGCTGTGTAATATTGGGTAGTGAAAAATATTTGATTGACTTGGTCTTTTGGGGATTAGCACCAGTACCTGATAGATGAGCCATGTGTTCTGGATATCTAAAAACTCACATTTATTCTTGAGCTAGTCGTGCTTCTTCCAAGAATTATCACATTGCTCTTGGTTTTGCTCCATTATGCTCCAGCATAGTGGTCCCATGGATTAGGACATTATCCCGTGCGGTAGATGATACTTTCTAATCACTTTAAAATATCTGCCATCATTCTGTTCTGAATTCTGTTGATTTTTCTTGGCTTTCCAATTCATCAACATTATAGATGACTTGTAGGTCTATACAAGCTTTATGACTGAGTAGTGAAACATTCAGTTTATCACATCCAAAGTTTCTGTGATTTCTCTCAAGTTAAACAGTCAACGGTCTGTTGATATTCAATTGAACACTTGGAGCAAGTATTAGCATTTCCTTGGGTAACAGCAATCTAAAGGCACTTTGTTGACTCTTAACACAAACAGCACTGGACACCATGCATCCAATTCAAGGTCTTTAACTACTTGTGCACAAGAAGAACTCTCAAACAGCCAACACCAAATGACCAAGCAGTTCAGAGGTTATGGAGAAGCAGCTCAACTTTTTGTCAATTACAGCAAATTAGGAACAAGAGATTTTTCACATCTTTCATTGACACACATATCCATCCGTCACAGCATAGCCCTTTTGCCCTTTCTTATCCAATAGAAAACCAATCCTTCAGTAGCATAACATGTCCCCATATTTTGCTAGTTGGTAATCACCATGGTAACTTGTTCTTTGTTTTCATCCTGCTGTCCTGACCTGGAATGTAGTGTTTATGGAATAAGGTTTTAGATAACTCGCTTATCTTGCATCCGTCAGTGTTGGCCTTACTGAAGACCTGACTGAAGGCCATGTTTGGCTAATAATCATTTTCCATTACCTGACAGTTTTTTTTGCAATTATGGAACTTTAGTTTTCACAATTGCTGTAACCTAACTTCCACATTTCCCCTGTTTTTGTCCTTTAAAGACAATCTTTTGGGCCCTCCACGAGCTCTATGCACACTACTTTTCTAAATTCTTCCCCAGCTGATTCGTAGGCCAGGAGGAGACTGGGAACTGGGCTGTGGACAGGATCACAAGGGAGGCAAATAGAATGGATGTAACAAGAGACAAGTTGAATAACTATATAAAGGACAATGGGCAAGGCCAGGCACATAACAAGGTATTTGGGAAGAGTCTTGAGAAAGCCTCCAAACCACCCACAATGTTAGGAAGCCAATCCCTCCAGTCAAATGGCTTTTCCTGAACAATTAAGTGCAGGAAGTTCACCAGCCCCTGAAGAGTATGCATATCAGTCTCAATCCTACGATCTTCATTGACATAGAAGCAGCAAATCTCATTGACAGCCACATACACTCCCCCATCTGCTGCTTGCAAGAGATAAAGGGTCATTTGGCTTTTAAGTATCACTTTAGAAAGGGACTGAATTTTCAACTACGGGCCCTGAATGACATCCATGTTGCTGTTTTCAATTATTTCCATGGTAACGGAAATATTAATAATGGCCTTTTCTAATTCCAAGGCCCCAAGACCTGGGAGGAGGACTCAGACAAACTGGTGAAGGCTGGTGTTACAGTGACTAACGGGTTTGAAACTGACTTCTTCACAAAGTTTAGATGGTCGTGAAGGAACTGGATGAATAAATGCTCAACCCAAAGGCCTCAGAGATCATGTGACTTATGGTGCATGTGCCGACTCAATTGACAGAGAGGGTCTTGTAGATTCCATCCCCACGAAGCCAGAATGAACCATTGCGAACAAGGATCAGGTACCAGAATGTAGAGTTTTGGTAAAAGGTGAGCCAATATTCGGTATGGGGAGACTTCTCCTGGGCATACTAATGGACATAACAAGTCTGACTGTGATGTAGAGTCCTTAGGACTACTTGGTCTGCACACTGGACCAATCCCCATTGTTATAAGGCCCTGCTCCCTTAGGATAGATACCGTCAGAAGGCCAGATGATAACGAGACCACTGAGGGTAAGGTTGTATGATTGCTGGCAATAACATTCACCCTTAGTATCATGGAGCTTGGCCTCAGATGTGGGGATCTAAGCGATGCATGAATAATTGTTAGTCAATTATTAGTCAAGCCCAAAAGGATGTCATAGGACCAGACAGATTGTGGAAGTGAAACTGGGCTTTCTGGTAGTCATAATCAGCAAAATAAGTGAAAGAGCTCAATGTTCCCATGGATATAATTCTTCCTAACACATAGCCATGCCGATGTCTTACTGGTCACAGGGGCAGGCCAATACCCCCAGGTAGGTATCTGTTGGGTGAGGATCACCATGGCTTCTACAGACCACACAAGATTTGAAGGGGGAGAACAAAAATGTATTTCTGATGAGGCAGGGGTGGCAGGAAGATGAGTACAGATCCAACATTGGGTCTGGTTGCCCTATGAAGTCACAGACTGCATTCTTCAAATCGTGGAATTGCTAACCAATGCCTCTGCAAAGGGTAGTACAATCAATGACAATAAAAAAATTTACATTTCAAACAGTAGCAAGTCTTTGTTTAAGTTTCTTCTTCTGAAGGTGCCCACGTGCTGTGAGTTGCATATATTTACAAAGGTTTTCTTTCCACTTTCATGTCTGTGTGACTTGTCACAGTAAGAAGTCTTACAACACCAGGTTTATGTCCAACAGGTTTGCAAACATCACTAGCTTTCAGAGCACTTGCTGATTCTTCTTTGTGTAAGCGTTCTCCAAGGCGGTCTTCACGACACACAACAGTGCAGAGTCACTGAACAAAGGCTGATAGCCAAGTTCCGCACACATGAGGACGGCTTCAACCGGGATCTTGAGTTCATGTCACACTATTTGTAATCCCCATAACGACTTGCCTGGGTTTGTAGAATCTCACTAACTGTACTGACTGGAGACAATACACAGCTCTTTAACTTGTGCTTAATGCTCTCTCCACTCACATTGTCTGTATTTTTAAGACTTGATTGGCTGTAAAGACTTGCATTTCAATCATTATTCTGTAAACTGAGTTTGTGTATTTGTGCCCTGTTTGTGAAAAGATCTCCCACTCACCTGACGAAAGACCAGTGCTCCAAAAGCTAGTGGTTTTTGTTACCAAATAAACCTGTTGGACTTTAACCTGGTGTTATAAGACTCCTTACTGTGTTTACCCCAGTCCAATGTAGGCATCTCCACATCATGTGTGAGTTGTCAGCAGGACACGGTAAGATCCCTCCCACAAGGTTCAGGCAATGCTTTCTTTGGAAGATCTTTACAAAGACTAAGTCTCCTGGTTGGTAGAGATGGCAGCCCTCTATGGTGATATGCTTCTGACTTTCGATGACCTGGGAATGCAAACCTTTAAGAGAGTAAGTTAGAGCTATGCAATAGTTCATCACGTCTTCATCCATGTAGTGGATATTCATTTGTTTAATAGTGAGGGACGGAGAGATAGGTAAGTGCATGGGATGTCCCATTACAATCTCATAAGGTTTCAAAGAAGTGGTACAATTGAGATAGGAGCGTAAGGCCATGAAGGCCAGCAGTTGGGCTTCAGGACGTTGTCATTATATAGTGTCTCAGGAATCCCAAATTGAAGAACATATTCACATAACAGCAACTTAGCTATAGTAAAAGCGACATTCTTTCTAATTGGGCATTCCTCTACCCATCACAAAAATAAGTATGTAAGAACAAGTGCATAGGAATATCCCATATATTTGGGCATTTGTATAAAGTCTACACAAAAGTAGCTACACAAAAGGATCCCATAATTGTACCCCAGTGTTGGTCTTTGGCTGCTCTCTTTCCCTCTTTCCCTTCTCTCTCTCTCCCTTCTCACTCTCTCTCTGTCAAGTAATCCCCATTTCACTGGGAAAATAAGAGTCTCAGAGGACATTGTTAGGCTGAGGGGAGGGTGAGGTCCTTGAGAGGATGGCTGATTTCAGCACATTTGGGAATCCATGCATATACCTACGTCAGTATTTGATAGAATCTGTATAGCTGCAGCACTCTGAACTTTCGACACAAATTAATAAGCATTATGGCAACTGAAATTAGTTCCAATTAACACAAGATATTTATTTCATTCTCTTAATTTTGGTGTCTTCCATTTAATTGATTTTATATTCTTAAAACTAATCTATTACTCTGATTATTTATTTTTGTATTTGTTTGTTGCTTAAAATTAGGGTATAGTTATGTTTCCCATGGGAATCTCAGTATCCAATTTATTGAGCAGTACTATCCCCGCAATGACTGCAGATCTTTTCTTACTGTAATCATTAAAGCATGGTCTTCTCTGTAACAGCAATTATGAACATTTGTTCACATGAAAAAGGTAAAATTACATTCATCAAATGCAAGAATTAAAGTAATCAGCAAAGTAAATTACAAGCTGTATTAAATTACAATTCCATAAACCTTACAGAGTTAGTGTTGCGAAAATAAAGACAGATTTTGCTGGCAGCTAGCGAATGGAACTTACATTTCAAAATAATACTGGGTACTGATAACAACACAGCAAAACTGAAGTTTCACAAGATCAAGAAAATCAAAACAAACAAAAAAACAACAAATGCTATTACAGAAAAACATTGCAAATTATACAAGTAAATTCAACAACATTTTAAGCAGCAGTCATATACTAACTTTTATGGCTAAATTAAATGACAATACATGGTACCCGGAATTGTTGGGGGTGTAGGCGGTGGGGGAGACTGCAAGTGTATGGATACAGCCCTGGGACCAGTGTCCCGGAGACCGCAGGTGAAACAGGTACTTGTGTCACTACCTCGGCCAGCTGATTGTCTTATCCCCAGCCCACGCCCTCCCATCTCTACCCCAACTGGATAATGTTTGATACTTGATCAGTACCTTTACTTCTCAACTTTAGCTTCTGGTATTGGAGCTTGCATTCACAGTGTTAGAAGGCTCTAACAAGATCAGAATGCAATCCCAGTTCAAGAATATTGACAAGTGGTGACATTCCAGTGTTCTCAGATATATTCCAATAATTCATGAACATTGAGCGAAATTGCTCTACATAATACATCCTTATTGGATTCCTGTACCATGCTAGGTATCCTATGCCAATGTACATATAGAGTCAGACTATTAAAATATAGCCTATAGAAAGAAGAACTGAAGGAACTAAGAATGTTCCCTGGGTCTGAGAAAGGTATGGAGGGGCAATTGTCGCACCGGGATAGGAGGATGCCTGCGATCTGGTTCGGATGAGATGGGGGTTCTTTGAGATGGCAGCTGCTACGAATCCTGAGGGACTCATAGCTGCGAGAGGCGGGGGGGGGGGGGGGGGGGGGGGGGGGGGGGGGGGGGGGGGGGGGGGGGGGGGGGGGATTGTGGGTGGGGAGATCCTCACTGATAATACTCTCAGGAACATTGGTAGGGAGGGGTCAACCCATATGAAGGTGGGGGGGATGGTTTGTGTAGCCTCAGCTGGATTCAATTGTGAATCTAATGAAGGAGGATAAGGGAAGAGGACCAATCTTCCTCCTCATCGTCCTGTTCAGTAGGAAGTGATTTTTTTTTGTGAGGACACTGCCTAATCAAGATCTTGCCTTTAGCATCTTCCTTACAATTCCTTGGTTCCTCCATTCTAACATTCTCTAAATCCCTTATCCTGGACTCATCCAACCACTTCTGCATCTCTATTCATCATTGGAAATATGCAGTTACCATACCTTTCTTCTCCTTTACTCTTAACACATACCTCAAAATCTCATATGCCTTTGCTAATGAACTTCCTATGATCAAAGAGGGGATCTGCTCTATCCTATCAGCAGCGTGAGATATAATTACACACAGACAGACAAAAAACCAACACACAGACACATTCGAGACTAATGAAAAAGCCTAACAAAGAGTTAAAATACTTACAATTCAAACAGCGCCAGATCATCTGGCTCAGCGCCATCATGTGGCAGAAATGGTTATAACAGCAAAAAGACCTGCATCAATTTGGAATTTGGTAATCAATCAAATTGGGACGACGGTTTTTCAAGGACTCAAACCCTGAAAAAATGCATATACAGAGGGTCCAACCCCCAAACCCTTAGCTATACACTCAGGGGACTAAAACCCCCACTTCACGCTTAGCCTGGTAATGTCCATACATGACAACGTGTGCATTCCCATGGCCAAATTGACTCAATGCACAAAAATCAGGCAGCCGCGATCTCTGAGCTCTTGGTCAGTGAGGCACTTTGCTTCCTTCCTGTGTAGACACTCCAGGGATTTGTAATCTCAGCGGAACCTCTAAAAACTGTTAACGTTCTCTTGGGTAACAACAATCTAAGGGCACTCAGGCAACCTTAACAAAAACAGCGCTGGACACCATGTATCCAATGCAAGGTCTTTAATTACTTGTGCACAAGGAGAACCTCAAACAGCCAACACCGAATGACCAGAATAGTTCTAAGGTTATGGAGAAAGAGCTCAGCTGTTTTGTCAATTACAATAAATCAGGAACAAGAGATTTTTCATATCTTTCATTGACATCCATATCCACCAATCACAGCATAGCCCTTTTGCCCTTTCTTATCCAATAGAAAACCAATCCTTCATTAGCATAATATGTCTCCATATCTTGCTAGTTGACAATCGCCATGGTAACTTGTTCTTTGTTTTCATCCTGGAATATAGTTTTAGATAACTCACTTATCCTGCATACATCAGTGTTGGCCTTACTGAAGACCTGCCTGAAGGCTATGTTTGGCTAATAATCATTTTCCATTACTGTTTTTACAATTATGGAATTTTAATTTTCACAGTTGTTGCAATCTAATTTTCACAATGGATTAGTATGTTCGATGCTTGGAGGAAGTCTTGCTTTGGTCGCTATCCTGTGTCTGAAGGTATTGAAACTCCTGCTCCAGTATCTAATTTGAAGTTTGTTTTATGTCCATTGACCATTTTCTCTACACTCTAAAAGTTTCCATTTGATCTTGTATTTTTTCCTCAAGAAAGGCGCTTCAATCTATTTTTCATCTTCAGCTTCTTGAATGCGAGATAATTGTAATTGTCCCTCCTTTAAGCCCTGAGTGAGGAGCTTTTTGTTGCAGTATACCAATTTAAAATGTCCCCTCCTCTTACAGGAATAGCATTCTGTATTTTTGACAGGGCATTTTTCGCAACAATGCAGATTTTTGCCTGTCACAACAAGATAATTGAACAATGGTGGTGATTGTGCCCTCTTTACTCTGCTGCTATTTCTGTGTTCCACAGATTGCACTGTATCAGCTGTTTTGCTCCGTGACATTTCTTCGTCAGCTCAAATAAATATCTGATTTTGCTTTCTCTCTTCTATCTGCCTTGTTAACTGAACAGCTTTCAATATCATAACAGGGTCAAATCTTCCCTTGATTGCAGAAAGCTTGATAAAGTCTCTTCAAAGAGTCCTACAATAGTGCGATCCAACATTAATTTATCTTTCAGGGCTTCTCAGCGACTCTAACTAAAATGTGAACGAAGGAATCTACATGCTCTCCAGATTTTAAGTGCATCTATTGAACTTTACCTTTTCGATAATTATGTTCCTTCAAAGACTAAGATAAGTATCAAAGGCTTTGATAACAATTTTGTATGCCACTATGTTGTCATTTTTGCTGTATCTGACTATTACATTGTCTATGCTACTGCCAA
Source organism: Sphyrna mokarran (assembly GCA_024679065.1). Classification (NCBI taxonomy): domain Eukaryota; kingdom Metazoa; phylum Chordata; class Chondrichthyes; order Carcharhiniformes; family Carcharhinidae; genus Sphyrna; species Sphyrna mokarran. The sequence goes on from JAGIQG010000002.1 coordinate 64,122,713, forward strand.
TAGCATAGAAAAAATAGCAAGGTGGTAGAGTAAGGCACTGACATTTTCCTTGCTTGTTTTCTCTGCTAGTTCCAAAGATGTTCTGTACCTGGTCAATCTGCGAATCCAGATGTGCCATTCTTGGCTTGATCTGGTCTTTTCACATGATTGAAGCATTTTAACAAGGATAAGATTTTTCTCCTCGTGTTCTTTTCACAATGACCTTTTTTAGAATACTGTTGGTGATTTTCCCGTACTGTGTTTCGCAAAAGTGTCTCTTTGCTGCTTCTTCCAATTGCTGGGCTCATCGTGCATTACTTTCTCCTTCATATTTTCTAATGTCACCATCTGTTACAATCATTGTGAGTCATAGATGGGACTGTTCCTCATTTGGATTTACACATACTACAGTATGCAAGCATGCAAGCAAACTTTACCATTATTGAACATCATGTTAATTACAATAGAGGCCTAGCATAGTATTCTACAAAAAAACTACCCTGCACCACATTCTGATGGGACTGTGTTAACAATTTTTTTTTAAATCAGAAAATAGGGTCAAAGGGGGAAAATGATTTAAAAAAGCAAAATTTATGGCTTCTTAGTAAGATGCACGTAGTACACAGCATAACAGAAATGAAATTGAGACTAATGGGTATGATTTATAGCCATTACTGAGGCATGGGCTAGAATTTTACTGACACGCATGCCCCAAAATTGGGGCGAGGTTCGCAGAACGGAATTTTCCGTTGGCCTCAGGTGGTATTTTATGACCCTCGTCCAAGCAAGGTGGCAAAAACTGATCATGGTTACATGGAGATGAAAGTTGGGGGCTAAATATTCAAAGGTAGGTGTCCTTTTATAAGGAAAGGTGGCAAAGAAAGGGTGGCGGTGGGATAGATTTGTTAATATGAGATGGAATAAGTACGATAGCAAGAAATGCTCTTATTTCAGAACATGTAGAATTCATAAGGGTAGAGGGAAGAAATAACAAGGGGAAGAAGACACTGGTGGGAGTAGAATACAGGCCCCTAATACTAGCTATACTGTAGGATGGACAATAAATCAGGAGATAATGTGGACATGTAAAAAAGGCAGGGTTTTAATCAAGGGTGACTTGAATCTTCATGTGGATTGGGGAATCAAATTGGCAGAGGCAGCCATAAGGAAGAATTCATAGACTGTAATTGGGACAGTTTCCTAAAACAATATGTTGTGGATTCAATCAGAGTGACTAGGTTGATCCCAGGTACAGAGTGATTTTCTTCAAAGAAGTTGAGTAGGTTGGGCTTGTATTCACTGGAGTTTGGAAGAATGAAAGGCAATCTTATTGAGATATTTATCTTTCTTAGGAGACTTGACAGGGTAAATGAATAGAATCACACAATCTCCACAGTGCAGAAGGAGGCCATTAGGCTTGCACTAACTATGACAGAACATCTTTCCCAGGCCTGTCCCCTCCCCTATCCCCAAATTCTTGGGAAGTTGCTTCTTCTCATGGGAGAACCAAGGGGCATAATTGAAGACCAAGGGGGTCATAGAATCATAGAACCATAGAATCATAGAACAATACAGCAAAAGTTGCTGTACTGCCCACGAGTTGCGCCGATCACATCTACCAATCCACAGACCTATCTATAACCCCCTATCCTATTCTTTTCCATATACTCATCCAGAAGTCTCTTAAAAGACCCCAGTGAGTTTGCCTCAACAACCTCCGACAGCAGTCGGTTCCATTCACTCACCACCCTCTGAGTGAAAAACCTACCCCTGACATCTCCTTTGTATTTGCTTCCCTGCACCTTAAATCTGTGTCCTCTCGTAGTGACCATTTCAGCTCGGGGAAATAGTCTCTGAGAGTCCACCCTATCTATTCCTCTCAACATTTTATAAACCTCTATCAGGTCGCCTCTCAACCTACGTCTCTCCAGTGAGAAGAGTCCCAGCTCCCTCAACCTATCTTCATAAGGCCTGCCTCCCAATCCAGGCAGCATCCTTGTAAATCTCCTCTCAACCCTCTCAATAGCCTCTACATCCTTCCTATAATGAGGCGACCAGAACTGCGCACAATACTCCAAGTGGGGTCTGACAAGAGTCTTATAGAGCTGCATCATTACCTCCTGACTCCTAAACTCTATTCCTCGATTAATGAAGGCTAGCACACCGTACGCCTTTTTAACCACTTCCTCCACCTGCGAGGCCGATTTAAGAGTCCTATGGACCCGGAGCCCGAGATCCTTTTGCTCCTCAACACAGCTAAGACTCCTACCCCTTATATTGTACTTCTTCATCCCATTATTCCTGCCAAAATGGACCACTACACATTTATCTGCATTGAAGTCCATCTGTCACTTCTCCGCCCAGTCTTGCATCCTGTCTATGTCCCGCTGCAACTTTTGGCATCCCTCCAGACCATCCACAACACCACCGATCTTTGTATCGTCGGCGAACTTGCTAACCCATCCCTTCACTTCCTCATTCAGGTCATTTATGAAAATGACAAACAACAGGGGTCCCAGAACAGATCCCTGGGGCACTCCTCTGGTTACCGACCTCCACGCGGAACAAGACCCATCCACAACCACTCTCTGCCTTCTGCCGGCAAACCAGTTCTGGATCCACGAGGCCAAAGCCCCTTGGATCCCATGCCCTCTCACCTTCTCCAGAAGCCTTGCATGTGGGACCTTATCAAACGCCTTACTAAAGTCCATGTACACTACATCCACCGCCCTTCCTTTGTCAATGTGTTCAGTCACATTTTCGACGAACTCAACTAGGCTCGTAAGGCATGACCTGCCCTTGAGAAAACCATGCTGACTATTTCTAATCAGTCCAAACTTCTCCAAATATTCATATATCTTATCCCTCAGAAGCTTCTCCATCAGCTTACCAACCACTGAAGTCAAACTCACCGGTCGGTAATTTCCTGGACTATCCCTGTTCCCTTTCTTAAAGATAGGAACCACATCCGCAATCCTCCAATCCTCCGGAACCTCTCCCATTTCCATGGATGACGCAAAGATCATCACCAGGGGCTCTGCAACCACTTCCCTCACCTCCCACAATAACCTGGGGTACATCCCATCCGGTCCCGGCGAATTGTCTATCTTGATAGAATTTAACAGGTCTAACACATCCTCTTTCCTAACATCCACATACTCAATCTTTTCTGTATGCCGCAAACCTGCAGTGCAATCTCCCAGTTCACTTTCCACTGTGAATACCGAGGCAAAGTACTCATTAAGTGCCTCTGCTATTTCTTCCGGATTCACACAGACTTTTCCTCCTTCACCTTTTATAGCCCCTATCCCTTCTCTTCTCAATCTTTTACTTTTCACATATTTGTAGAAGGCTTTGGGATTCTCCTTAATCTTACCTGCCAAGGCCTTCTCATGACCCCTTCTGGCTCTCCTAATTTCCTTTTTAAGTTCCCCTCTATACACCTTATACTTCTCTAGATCCCTAACATCCCGTAGCTCTCTGAACCTTTTATATACCATTTTTTTCTTCCTAACTAGGTTCACCACTACTTTCGTGCACCACGGTTCCCGCATCCTACCTGAACCTCCTTGACTCCTCGGGACGTTGTCTTGCAGTGCCCTAGACAAACATTCCTTGAAAAACCGCCACTTTCCTTCTGTACTCTTCCCCAAGAACACTTCCTTCCAGTTTAGGCGTCCAATTACCTGCCTAATGTTTTCATATTTCCCTTTACTCCAGACATACACCTTCCTAGCCTGCCTGATCCTATTTCTTTCCATCGCTATCGTGAAAGAGACAGAATTATGATCTCCATTCCCAAGAGGCTCACCTACCGTGAGATCCGACACCTGCCCTGGCTCATTAGCAAGCACCAGGTCAAGTACAGCCTCTCCTCTCGTAGGCTTTTCCACGTACTGTGTCAGGAAACCTTCCTGAACACACCTAACAAACTCCACACCATCCAAACCCCTTACCCTTGGGATATTCCAGTTGATGTTTGGGAAATTGAAATCTCCCATCATGACAACCCTGTTATTTCTACATCTGTCTAGGATCTGTTTCCCTATCTGCACCTCAAGTTCCCTGTCGCTATTGGGCGGCCTATAGAATACACCCAGCAAAGTTATCGAGCCTTTGCTGTTCCTAACTTCCACCCACAGAGACTCCGTAGACAATCCCTCCCCGTCTTCCACCTTCTCTACAGCCATGACACTGTCCCTGATCAACAGTGCCACACCACCTCCTCTTTTGCCCCCAACCCTGTCCCTCCTGAAGCACCTGAATCCCGGCACCTGAAGTACCCAGTCCTGTCCCTGAGACAACCAAGTCTCTGTAATGGCCACCACATCACACTCCCAAGCAGCAATCCACGCCCTGAGCTCATCTACCTTATTTACTACACTCCTGGCTTTAAAATAGACACACCTCAGCCCCTCAGTCACCCATTTAAGACAGAGATAAGGAGGAATGTTGTCTCTCAGAGGCTGTTGAATCTGTGGAATTCTTTGTCTCAGAAAGCTGTAGAGGTTTTCAGTTTATTCAAAGTTGAGATAGATATTTTTAATCAGTAAGAAAATCAAGGGTTATGGAGTAAGGTGCAAAAGTGGAGCTGAGGATTATCGTAATAGGTCAATCATGATCTCATTGAATGGGGGAGTTGACTGCTCCTATATCTTAAGGTCTGGGGACCATCACACTCTGCACCTGTTATTTGCAGAGTGTTGTATGAATACATTGCCTAGATCTGCATGATCTAAATCTGGTAATCGTGTGCCAAGTCAGCCAGTTTTGCTGTGTGAAGCCAGGATTGAGTCTTCTGATGCACGGAATGAATGCCAGCCTAGGTGCCCTTTTCTTGATGACATAGTACATAGGCTGCATAGGAAGCAGCAGGTGGTGTACTGCACAGCAGAAAACTGATTCTAGGCCTCCACAGTGTTATTGGAGGTGGTTCCATGAAGTCTTGTTGTGCTTTTCTAGAGCATGAGGTGACTGCCTCCTACATGGCCCACATGATGCTCCATCAGAAAAAGGGCACCATGCTGGCAACCTCTATTTCAATAGTGTTAGTGGAAGGGGGAATGTGTTCTATGCCAGATGTGAGTGCAACATATAAATTGGTGAGGTAACAATCAGGAAGACTTTCCTGTCTACAAGTCCAGAATTCATCCTCCTCCTCTTCAAACGAGTGTCATGGAATCTTGCGCAAGCTCCTGAGCACACACCATGGCCCAGCATTCCTATACTGTCTGCACACACACAAATTAACAGCAGGGCACATTGAATTTACTGAGATGTACTAAAAACAATGCTAAACATTCGGCTCACTGCTTTTTGGAATATCAGGGAGCTGGATTCACTGAATTTAGCCGACCCCCTGCTAGGGTGTCTTCCCATTGACACAGAAGGGAAGTGATGTACAGCTGCAGGCTAAAATTCCTGCAGCTGCACTAAACATACTGGATTCTGCCACTAAATGAAAGATGTTATTATCTGCAGCTGCTTCGGTACTCATTTTGCCGACTATTCTGTCCTGTTGAAGTGGAATTTCATCTGAGGGCTGAGGTCAAGAGCTATTCTGATCTTTGGAGCTCTTGCATAGTTCACAGCTGACATGTACATGGGAAAAAAATGTAAAAACTGGGAAATAGAAGTATTGGTCTAAACAACCATTGCATTTTGAGATGTTCAGACCGGTTATTGTTTCCCAGTTATTGCTTTTTTTTCCCCATGTAGCCTGCTCAGTTGCTCAGTTGTTAGAGAGATAACATTGAGAAAGAATACAAAATTGTTCCTTTTTTCTCAAGCAATCCCTGCACAAGCAAAATCTGAAATAAGAACAGAAAATGCTGGATAAACTCAGCAGCTCTGATAGTATCTGTGGTGAGAGAAACAGGGTTAACATTGAGCTCCTATGGCTCTTCTGCAGAACTGGAGAGAGATAGAAATGTAATGAGTGCTATATTTGGAGAGGGATGGGGATGCAGCAGAATAGAAGGTCAAGGACAGGTCAAAGCTAAGGACATATTGAAAAAGATGTGTTAACAAGGTAAAAGAGACAATGAGAAATCTTGTTGGAGAAAAGAGAAGTATATACTTCTTCAATGAAGATAACTGCCATTTCTCTTCCAGAAATACCTTTCTGGAGGAAGCAATATTTTTCTCTCTGATGGAATTTCCATTCTTTTAGCATATTCACACATCTGTGTCAATGTCTCCTTTGCAATCAATTCCAACAGGAGTGAGAAACACTTCAGCATGGGGAGTGGCTGAGGCAGAAGCCACCATATCCTTTAAGGGAAATTTAGGTATATATTTGAAACAGAAGAAGACACAGGGAGAGAGGGGATGGGATTCTCTTTGAATTGTTCCAGCAGAGGCAGCACAGAGGTATCGAACAAATGGCCTCTATTTGTTATATAAACTTCTCGGGTTTTTCTGAATCTGGTATCAAGTTTTGAAATCTGGAACTGAAACCAATAACCACAGCTTCAGCTAGTGGGCACAGTGAAAGGCAGAACAGTATTCAAATTAAAAAAAAATACAGATAAACATTATCAGCCATGAATTTATCAATGTTTCTTTCATATGTCTTCTGTTCATTCCATATTGACAAGAATAAATGAAACATGGATATTCATAATGAAATTGACACACATCCATAATCATAATTCTAAATCGAATATCACTTTCATTGTCACAGAATGGGATTCTTTCTTGTCACAGTAATGTTAAACACTCACTCCACCAGCTTGAATTTGTGCATTGCTATAGTTGATTGAATTCAATGTGTTGAAGAATCAACAATTATGAAGGTTATGCCATTAATTCTCTGCTCGTGTTTAACCTAAATTGGCATTCAAAGACATTACTACCCCGGCACTTCCCTTTAAATTCAGACTTGTCTGCCAGCTTGATGATAATGAAGAAGTGAAGGACGGCGGAATACCTAAAGCTAATAGTGATATCACAACCATATTACATACGTGATCTATAGTTGGGGAACAAGTGTAGTGTTGTCAAAGTTCACAGATGACACTAAGATGAGTGGTAGAATAAAGTGTGCAGAGAACACTGGAAATCTGCAGAGGGATACACATAGTTTAAGTGAGTGGACGAGGCTCTGGCAGATGAAGAACAATATTGGCAAATGTGAGGTCATCCATTTTGGCAGGAATAACAGCACATTGGATTCTTATTTAAATGGCAAAAAGTTGCACTATGCTGCTGTGCAGAGAGACCTAGATGTCCTTGTGCATGAATTGTAAAATGTTGGTTTACAGTTGAAGCAAGTAATTAAGAAGGCAAATGGAATTTTGTCCTTCATTACTTGAGGAGTGTAGTTTAAAAACAGGAAGGTTATGTTGCAGCTGTATAAGGTGCTGTGAGGACCATCATTGAATCATAGAATCCCTACAGTACAGAAGGAGGCCATTCAGCCCGTCAAGTCCATATCAATCACAATACCACGTAAGCCTAATTCTAGAACCCTCATCTACCCTGCTAATCCCCCCAACATTACAGGGCAATTTAGTATGGTCAATCAACCTAATCCGCACACTTTTGGACTGTGGTTGGAAACCAGAGCACTTGGAAGAAACCCATGCAGACATAGGGAGAATGTGCAAACTCCACACACATAAGCCAGGAATTGAACCTGGGCCTCTGGCACTGTGAGGCAGCAGTGTAAGCACTGTGCCATCGTACCGCCCACCTCTTCAGTGACTAGCTCTTATTCCTGGGGAAGAAACTCTGGAGTACTGTGTACAGTTTTGGCCTCCTTACTTGAGAAAGGATATACTGGCACTGGAGGAGATGCAAAAGAGATTCAGTGGGTTGATTCCAGAGTTGAGAGGGTTGGTTTATGAGGAGAGATTGAGTAGACTGGGACTATAGTCATTGAATCTTAGAAGAATGAGAGGGGATCTTATAGAAACATATAAGATTATGAAGGGAAAAGATAAGATAGAATCAGGGAGGTTACTTCCATTGGTAGGTGAAACTAGAACTAGGAGGCATAGCCTCAAAATAAGGAGGAGCAAATTTAAGACTGAGTTGAGGAGAATCTTCTTCACCCATAGGGTTGTGAATCTGTGGAATTCCCTGCCCAGTGAAGTAGTTAAGGCTACCTCATTGAATGTTTTTAAGGCAAAGATAGATAAACTTTTGAACAGTAAAGGAATTAAGAGTAATGGTGAGAGAGAAGGTAAATGGAGCTAAGTCCACAAAAAAATCAGCCATGATCTTATTGAATGGTGGAGCAGGCTCAAGGGGCCAGATGGCCTACTCCTGTTCCTAGTTCTTGTGTGGTGAGAAAGAAGTCAGAGAGGTTCTGCTGTCTGCATCTCCAGAATTCATGCCTGGACTTCATGATATCGTGAGCTAGCTTGCATGTGTCACTATCGTGAGAGAAAACAGTTTCATATAGGTGTACTCTAGGCATCACCATCTCACTCCAACATAGATTTGAGCACCAATTCACTAATCAGCTGGTTGAATGTTAGAGTGGCAGTTTATCAATGCTCAAAGTCCTCAGAGCCTTTACAACGTTCCTCAGACATCTTTCTTTTCAATGCCTATAAAATTAGGCCCCCAAACTCCGAAATAATTGATAAGTTTCTCCGTGTCTTCAGTTGGGAAGGTGATGCATCCTTACCCACTCCACACAGTGTCCAGTTTCTTAGAGTGCTTGGAACCTTCTAGTACCTCATTCTTTCTAGCAATATCTAATTGCCATGGGTGAAAGAATCTGAGTTGGTGCATGTAGTGTGAAAAGTGCTGGAGCTGTGATAGTGAAACCTGAGGAGCTGTGAGAATGGAACATGGGGTACGATATTATCAAGCTTAATGGATGAGCTTGAACTTCACACTTCTCTTCAATTGTTATTCTCATCCATATCTTCATTGCAGTCAACATTCTAAGAATGCTTAAGAAATTACAGAGAGCGAGAAGTAGTGGAACTTCTGGCTAAGAGAAAAATATATCCAGTTAAAGCCTTATGCCATTTCATGGGCTTTTATTTTCCCCTGATGGCACTTTTCACAAAAATAAAAAAATGTGAGTAGAGATGACAGAGACCATTTGAACTACACCTTCGATAGATAGCTTTGGTGCCCCGCCATCTAATTATCTTCTGAATTACCCTAGAGGTTTTGATTCAGATATGCGATCCGTTATTCAATACACAACTCATTCCAACTACCTCTCAAATAATTGAATGTTCCAATGTCAGTAATCTAATTTTCTACTCATTTCTGAAACTCATGTTTTATTTCCAGGATTGAGGTCTCAGTGCACCAATTTCAAGGCTGTGTGGTACAAAATTACTTGATGGTTAGTTCTTTTACTGATCAGTGGAGTAAAGTGTGACAGGATTCCACTGTGTGCAGAACAATGCTATCCAGCTGCTGAATATGAATCTCTCATGCAAAACTCACTGCCCCTGAAATTCTGAGAGCCACAATTTGCCACAGTAAGTGAAATTGAAGTGGGAGGGCGGAAAGAAGGTTGTGACTGTATTTGACTGCCCCCATACTGACATGTTAAAAATGCTGCAGGCAGCTGATTTAAATGTTCCCAGACAAGCAGCAGCCTAAGCAGCTGGAATTGCAGCAACAGCAGTTGGAGCAGTACCGACTTTAATGTTGCCATATATATTGGGCTTCCTTTGTTCTCCCCTTTCCTCTTTCCCCTTCAAAACATGTACAATGTGCAAGTCCATATTGCTGCTTCCCCAGATGTTTTATAAAGTCCCCTAGTGACATATCCATTCAACAAAGTCAAAATCTTCAAATCTCCAACAAAAATATAACAGAATTCCAGCAGAAGTGACATAAGGCCATGAAGTGGTCCCTAATGGGAATATTACCAAAGATCTTCAGTAGATGAATAGGTCAGCATGGTATAAATTTTGAGGAGCTAATATTGAATCTGGGCAGGAATGCAGGCAAACTAACAAAAAGAAAGATGAAGAAAATAGCATTAAAGAATGACCAAATGCCAGGAGCTGATGGTTTCCATCACAAGGCTTTAAAAGAAGCAGGTGAGGAAATTTGCAGATACCCTAATAATAATCTTTTGAATTTATTTATTATTATCACATGTATTAGCATACAGAGAAAGTATTCCTTCTTGCACTACACAGACAAAGCATACTGTTCAGAGAAAGGAAAGAGTGCAGAATGTAGTGTTACAATAATAGCTAGACCGTAAAGAAATATCAACTTATTGTGAAGTAGGTCCATTCAAAATTCTGATGGCAGAAAGGAAAAGGCTGTTCTTGAGTCAGTTGATATGTGTCCTCAGACTTTTGTATCTTTTTCCTCGAAGATGGTAGAGAGTATATTTAATTTCCCAAAGATCTCTTGAGATGGGAGCCATTCCTTTAAATTGGAACATCATACTATTTAAGAGAAGTGACAGAGGGGAAACCAGGAATTTTACACCTGTTAACCAAACATTTGTTTGCCATAAATTGCTAGAATGTATATGTTTATTGGGTAGGATTTTCCAGTCCTTTTTACTGGCAGGAGCTTCTAGTCCTGCCAATTTGACACTCACAATGCGTTCCCCAGTGGCCAGAAGACAGGAGCCATGCAAAATACCATAGAGTCTGGTGAGACCGGAAAATCCCTTGATGACGAATGGCTTAATGTTTGGAAGAATTGTATCCAGACAGATTCTTTAGAGGACGCTCCAGTAAAACCTGAAGGATGAAATCTTCCTCATGAAGAGTGGACAACTATTAAATGCCTCAAAAAACAGTCCTGCTGGCCACTGTCATCCTTTCATAGATGGAAGATTACAGCATCCCCATCATGCAGCTTTGAGAGTAATGTATCCTAGAGCATAACATTGACTATGGCTCACTGAGGAAGACACAGGAGGAAGAACTGACCTGGATATTGATATTTGGTTCTAAAACAGAAAATGCTGGAAAATCTCAGCAGATCTGTTAGCATCTGTGGAGAGAGAATGGAGCCAATGTTGAACCTGGATGACCCGTCATCCAGACTCAAAGAGGGTGGGCATGGAGGCTAGCATTGCTGTCTCAGCGCCAGGTACTCAGGTTCAATTCCAGCTTTAGGTGACTGAGTGGAGTTTACACGTTCTCCCTGCATCTGTGTGTTACCTCTGGTGCTCCTATTTCCTCATGTATTCCAAAGGTGTGTAGGTTAGATGGATTAACCATGGTAAACCTATAGGGTTATGGGGATAGGGTGAGAGGATCTGGAGTCAATGCAAACACAATGGGCCGAATAGCATTGTCGGAATTCTATGGTTTGCTCTAACAATAAAGCTTCATCAGCAAATCCATTGCTTTCAAAGATCTGTAATTTGAGACAGGATTACTTTGTTATCTTTCTACTTCTGGAGCCTGTACATGAATTTAGTTGCTCTTTTTGTCATTTGTAAGTGTTTGGCAGTCTCACACAGATGCACAGCAAATGGCATAAAATTCTCTACAAGTTGGTCAAAATTTCTCAGTGATTAGAAACTTTAAGGACATCTGGCATAAAAAATTGATTCTTTCAAACTGAGCTGAGGATAAGACAGTTCATCTGAGACAGCATCCAAGGAGCATCTGGCAAGAAAGTGCTCACCATTGACAATGGATAATTAAAGTGGAAAAGTATCTTATTTCCTAGTAATAACATCTATCACTTTGAATCCCTACCACATCAACTTCGTACAGCAACCAGGTCCTAATATTATAGCAATGTGTTTCATATCAATATTTATGTCAAATTATGTTAAATATTACTAATTTTGTATACATAATTACAAATTAAGAACCAAAGAAGAAGTTGCAAAAATACAGAAAATGTTTATTTGATTAAATTGATTGTAAAAGAATTCTGAGATTAGTACAATAACAAATAATCAAAGTGGAAGAAGATTTGAATTAAATAGGTCTGGTACTTAGATTAAAATATAAACATGTGTATCACAATCTGATAAACTATTTAAATTTACTCTAAAATATAATTGTTTATAGTTAATATGTCAATATTAAAAATCCTAAGTATCCAGGAGTGCTTCAATCATCTGTACCTACCCTATAAATGACGAAGAGGTAGCTTGTGAATGTAACTCCTTCTGGTCACATCAATATCTCCCCTACCTTATTAAACAGATGGGATCTCAGTTATAATGATTATTTCCCTACCTCTTACTTATTTCTCTAAAAAAAGTTATATTTTATTTGGAGTTGATAACAGTTGTATATTTATTTATGTTTCAAAGAGGTTGAAACTTCTCAAAATAGTTTCTAGGCAATCTGCCTATGCTGTATAATTTCCAAAAGAATTGTTTGGCAAGAATAGTTTGGAGCTGGCAGAAAATACTTGCACAAAAAAAAGGTTTAAAAATGTTCATTTAAAAAAAATTAGATCAACTGTGTCACATGCAGTTTCCTCAAGAACATTTGAGATCACCCAATGCAATGCCACTTATTAAAATACTCAAACTCACCATGACAAAGCAACTGGGGCTCATCTCACGTTAGTGCAAGTTAAGCAATATGTCAGAATATTGAACTTTAATATAAATGTTATATTAAGGGCCTTATTTAGTGCAACTTGCAAATATTTCAATTTGCAATATTTTCAAAATTGTAAATGTTCAGCTTCATCCTATAGAACATAAACTTGCCATCAACAAATTGTGTTTTGATTTTACCTTTACACCATCCAAAATTATCAGTTTAGTGTAGGGAAGCTAAGGAAAATAGATAATTTTACATACAGTATATTAAATAAAATGTGGTTTGCATCATATTTGCTTCTTTGAAATCCTGTTCACGTCAACTTACAGTGCATATTACACAAACCAAGAAACAAGTCACACGAAGTGGAAGCTTTATCAAAAGAAAAAGTAAAGTGAATAAAATTTGTTTCATTTTCTTTAGGCTGGTCGCATGAAAATTAAACCTTTCTAAAAATGATTCTTACTGCAGTCTAAGTGGAATTGTGGGTGGATTTAAAGAAACATACAGATCAGTTCATTTTCAAGTCCACAGTTTTACAAAAATCAAATCATCAAATCTTGTGCTTTTAATGCCTATTTATCAGACAACACACACCAATCATGGCGTTCAATCAGAAGAAAACACTTAAGTTGTATTAATGGAGAATTTACAATGAATGCAAATTCACTATCAGTTTTAAGAAATCCAGTATTTTAATCTGAAAAATTAAGCTGTTTTGAAGAAATACACAAAAACTGGAACACTTTCAGAATCCATTTACACATCTTATGTTTTGTTGGAAAAAACTTCTAATGTATCACCATTTAAAATACATATCTGAGGTATGTGACTCATCAAAACCTGAGATCTAAACCACATATGATTTCAAATAATAGTCATGCTTGTATGTTATCATTAGCCCAATGTATTTTGTACTTCCATGTGCAGTTCTCCAGTGAGTTACACAGATGGGTTTGTTCTGTCAGTTTCTAGAACTGTTTGGTCTAGCTTTCGAGCAAAATTGATGAACACCTATTGAGCAAAAAGAAATTATTATAAATCAGAAAGACATTCAACTGTTGTTACCACATAATCAACAGTATAGATAACAAACAAAATGAGTGATGAACTTCATATCATTTTCATAATATCTCCCTTAAATCTATATGAAATGCTACTGTGTAATTTTGCTGTTTCTCCAGCTGCATGGAATTTCAAGAACTCTAACCTGGATTATACACTTCCCTGTTGGTAGATTTGAAGCTGGGATGCATGTAAAAGCAAAGCAGGCGGACTCACCCACCTCTATACCAATCCAATTTTACCAGTGGAGGTGCCAGGTTGGGCAGTCTACCCATGGTAAATCAGTTGAGGCTCTTAAATGAGCAGCTAATGCACAAATATGGGTCTCATTCTGATGTCAATGGAATTTAACCAGGAGAAGCCTATGCTAAGTCACCAGTCTGGAAGATTAGTCTGTGCAAGCTATTGGTGGGCAGGCTGGTCCCTCGTTTATACCCTCCCTCATAATTCAACACCCTATGGAATGGAACTAAGGCTACACATTTCTCACCCAAAATTTTAAGAGGAAGAGTAAAGTGTAACAAAATAAAGAGAATAAATGATGAGAATGATTTGAGAAACCATCCCACACAGAAACACTGCCACAGTTTTAAATTAACTTATTTCCAATTAAATTAATTTATTTCCAATTACCTAAAACCTTCATCCTGCCCTTGTCATTATTTTACCTGGACCAGAGGAAGGCCAATATCCTTGACAAAGCCCAGCAGCTTTAACTGTTTGCATTGGTGTTAGGCAAGGGGGAGGTCTTCTCTGTGGGTCCCCTGCCCACTGTAGGAATGCCCACCCTGAGTGGCAGCTGTCACTATGGTGGGCAGGCTCATCACTGACATTTTAGCCCAGTGGTCAGGGACCTCAGTGTCCCATGACATTCAGCCAGATATCAATAACATTAGTATTATTGTCAATGTTCTGGCCCATAAGTTGAACCCAACTTGGCCCAGTCAACAGGAATATCCTTGAGCCTTCTGCAGTCATTCAACTTTAAAGGGCTGCCAGCATTCAGGACAATACAACCAGAAAATGTAACCTTTTGGATTGAATAGAGTTGTTAGCACAACTTACATTTTGGCCATCAAATGGGTGCCAGTATTTTGTATAAACAGTCATAACAATGTCAGTTGATCTAACCAGTCTCAATTAAAATTCACACTAATCTTTCAGAGCGGTCACATCACGTCATGAAGTCAAAATAAAAAAATATATATGTTAAACCAACTTGGATTTAATAGGCTTCAATGTTCAACACTTTGTTTCTCTATCCTGATCCTATATTAAAATTAATTATGCAGAAGTATCCAATATTAAAATGAAGAAACTAATCTTGAAGTGTATAAGCTAAATGTCATTGGATGGATTTTTTTTTTTATATACCAAGATGACAGCCTTAGTGATGCCAGTTCTATACAGAGTTGTTATTCTGAATGATTCTGAATGGATTAGTAAATTTGCGGATGACACTAAAGTCAGTGGAGTGGTAGATAGTGAAGAGGGGTGTTATAGTTTGCAGAGGGACTTGGACAAGTTGCAGAGCTGGGCCGAGAGGTGGCAAATGGAGTTTAATGTGGAAAAGTGTGAGGTAATGCACTATGGCAGAAATAATAAATGTGTAGAGTATAGGGCAAATGGTAGGATTCTTAGTAGTCTAGATGAACAGAGGGATCTTGGTGTGTATGTGCATAGATCCCTGAAAGTAGGCAGTCAAGTCGAGAAGGTTGTTAAGAAGGCATATGGAGTCTTGGCTTTTATTGGTAGGGGGATTGAATTTCGGAGCCGCAACGTCATGTTGCAACTGTACAAAACTCTAGTGCGGCCGCACTTGGAGTATTGTGTGCAGTTCTGGTCCCCACATTATAAGAAAGATGTGGAGGCATTGGAGAGGGTACAGAGGAGGTTTACCAGGATGTTGCCTGGTATGGAGGGCAGGTCTTATGAAGAGAGGCTGAGGGATTTGAGGTTGTTTTCGTTAGAAAGGAGGCGGCTAAGAGGGGATCTAATCGAAACATATAAGATGATTAGAGGTTTAGATAGGGTGGACAGTGATAGCCTTTTTCCTAGGATGGAAAAAGCTAGCACGAGGGGACACAGCTTTAAATTAAGGGGTGATAGTTATAGGACGGATATCAGAGGTAGGTTCTTTACCCAAAGGGTGGTTCGGGAGTGGAATGCCCTGCCTGCAGCAGTTGTAGATGCGCCAAGTTTGGTGGCGTTTAAGAGGTTAGTTGATAAGTATATGGAAGAGAAGGGAATGGTTTAGTTTGGAGGGGCATTGCTTTTTATATTGGTCGGCGCAACATCGAAGGCCGAAGGGCCTGTTCTGTGCTGTAATGTTCTATGTTCTATGTTCTATGATTTGTAGATTAGTTTTGTAAAATATTACTTAAATAATGGCCCGACAAGCAACTGTTGCAACCCATACCTCTCAAGCTGCAATAGCAAATAGAATTAACAGCAGAAAGCAATTCTGAAAGAATTCTGAGTCAGATGCATCATTAATTCCTCTAGTCCTCAGCCAACCCTCGTTAAAAAAATGACTGATACTTAACACCTTTCAGTGTCAAGTCTTAAAGTAAGGGCAGCTATATACCTTGGGATCAAAGCAAACTGGCCAACCCACAAGTAGAACAAAAAGAATGAGCAAATACTAAAATAATGGAAATATAAGAGAAAAAAGGAAAAAAGTTTCACCTTGCTCAGGGGCTTTGTGAACACTGTAAACCTGGGATTTTAGTGGTGTGCATTAATATGCACAAATACTGGCAACTCTGAGGAAACAATATTAGAACTGGTAACAGATGGCTCTTTTTGCCTGCATATTATGGGGACAATTGTCTCAGCCTGCTGCATTGTTTTATCGTGCTGGAGACAGGTGGAGGCCACCGGCGGAGGGATGGGTTGAAAAATCAGGACTGTTGGTAGGGGTGGAGATCAAAGTGTGTTGTGTGTGTGTGTGGGGGGGAGGGGGATGCGGAGGGGAGGATTCGAGGCAGAACTGGCACATATGGGAGGCCAGCAATGGGGGGTGGGGGGGGCAGACGCACGGCCAATGATGGTGAGTTGTGGTGCTGGCCAGCGATCAGGACACCAGTAGTGCAGTGCTACTGAGAATGTGTCAATTTCAACACCGACAGATCGGCACATGAATTGTGACTTGCTTGGCGCTATGCTGTTGGCCTCTCCAGTGGGAATGGACACCACCCACTGATTTTTCACGTGAATCATGCCAGTGTACTCTGCAATGCACAGACAGTGGGAGATCCATTTTGAAAATCCTGCTAAAGAAACAGTAGCCTTGACTCCAGTTTTTAAGTGAATTCAATACTGAGAAATTTTTTGGGAAAATCCCATCCTATATGTTTGTACCATACCTGGTCTAGAGTAGCTTGGCTAATGGAATAATGTTTGATGTTGAACTCCTCTTTATTGGTCTCAAGAAATTGGAACAACTTTGCTAAATCTCCTTTCTTCTGTGGCACCTCATACTCCAGACAATACTGATGTTGTTCCTGAGATAAAGGAATGCAATGAAGGTAAATTACACAGATTACAATCTTACATTACAAAATCATATCGAGTTGCAGATTGCAAATATAAACCTTGCAAATTTAAACTGGCCCTCCCATTAACCACCACAGTTTCAATTTAAAAACTTTATCCCTTCTTTTCCTTTTTCCCTTTCTTAAAATAGAAATATATCCAAGATTTGATTTGTTTAATGCTCTGTTGCTAATAAGTGAGAAAATTGTCGATAAGTTTGGGAGTTGTGCATTACTTGACATTAAAATTTCAATCGTCATGTCATTGTTTAAGTAGTGTGACAGCTAGAGACAAGAAACCACAAAATAGTAACTTAATATAAAATATTAGGAAATTATTGGGTTCTATTGAAGGTGAAGGCAGAGTGGTCCCAAAATGGGAAGAAAAAAGTCTCATCAGGCCAACTTTGCAACACATTCCAGTCTCCACAGGATCCTACTTTTAAGCATAGTGGCATGTTTGACTATTTATATCACCCTAGGGTGAAGGAATGGGGGGGGTGAAAACTGGCGTTATTAATTAAGCCTTTTGAGAGTATAGCTAAGTGCACTCTCCTGACACCATCTGGTCTTTGAGGAACTTATCAAACCTGTGAAACACTGGCCAGATCCTCTCAGCAGGCCAGCTTGCCATTGGAGTCAGAAACTCGAATGGGGAAGGTATTGGCTAATAAATGGTCACTACACATCAGTGCCTGTTACTGTGAAAGGCTGCAATTCTTCAATCCCTCTAGCCCCAGCTGGAGTGCGGTCACTGCTAATACTGCAGCAAACTCTTAACCAGATAGCTATGATGGTGGCCTGTGAAAAAGATGAGGGCCAACCGAGCCAGTCAGCCAGGACACAGCAAATGAGATGGGGTTCATGGGGGTAATGCAGACTGATTGGTGGGAGTGAGGGGCAGGGCTTTTGCAGTGTGTGTGGCCCTGACTGCTGGTTGCGCCCTCTATGGTTCAAGGAGCACAGGGTATGCAATTGGGAGGATCCCTCTAGCTCCTGATGACCTGCCCAAGTGATTGGGCACCCCCTCAGTTAATAGAATATCAGTGGAAAGATGCTCTTGTATGATCCTTAATTGGCAAACTAATGGCCTCAATTGTGCTAGAGGTGTGAAGGCTGGCCTTGACATTTCCTACCCCTGATTTAACTGGAAAAAGTTGGGAAGGTGATGGGCTCTCTTTCCATTTAATTATACAGTAGCCATCAGTTTAGCTTAGTCAACGGGACAGTGATGCAGAGCGTTGCAAAGAGCGGGTGTTTATTCCATACCAACTGAGGTTGTTCTCAAAAGCCTACTTTTTCAACCTTGCCCCTCACCTGAGGTGTGGTAATCCTCTGGCAACCTATGGTCATCTAGGACTATGGCAACTTTACCTTTCTTAAAGTTGTCATTGCCGTCTAGCCTACTGTGGACAAGGTGGGGGCAGCATTATATTCCATCTGTCAAGTGACCCTTTAAGAGGCCCCAGAACATGGCCTATTTCATTCATAATGTTTGCTGCTTAAGGACTGAATAAAGAAGATGTTGGCTGCAGATTTGTTGCTAACCAATTTTTGTATCCGAGCATTGTATCAGCCCATTGACATTGATAATGTCTTGATTGTGCACATTCAATAACTTGCAGCACACATAGAGGAAGTACTGTGTGCCTCACTAGAGGTCAGTTCTGTGTAGGCAACATAGGAAGGGAATTTTGCATCCTATTATTTTAAATCCATGCTTTTCTTACACAACTTTCTAATTGGACTTTCTGACGATAAGTGGCCGATGGTTTCATTTTACGTAAAATACCTTTAAGATTGTGCCTGGGAAGTGTGTCTCCAGCAGGTCTGTGAGCTGTACTGAACCAGCTGATTTTCGGCTGAGGCCTATTTTAACTGAATAAACCTCACCAAACCTAATCAATAAAGAATATGAGAGTTCATGATAAACCAATGGTAAAATGTATAAATTCAAAATCTCAATTTGAAAACAACTATTATAGTACTAAAAATGTATAAAATCCAAATAAAAACCCTCTGAAATATAGCCAAATTCCCTGGATCATTGGCACTTTACACGGGAATAAAAACACATTCCCGCAGCAATTTTCAACACCATTTTTTGGTGAATTCCTATCTGCCATATACAGTGTAAAATGCCATTTTGGAATGTCCTTCAAAGACAACAAGCCATGGTGGGCAGAAATGTCATTCCTCATAGTGAGGCATGGGTCAAAGTTGTACCTGCAGCATTGCTTACTCTCTACAGACATGCCATTGGCAGCTGAAGAAAGAAATGCAAGAAAAGCAGTCTGCAGCTTTGACGAGGGCTAAGTGTAACTTTCTTTTGTTTGAATGTGGCCATTGTGGTTTTACCAATTGCTAAGAAAACTGGTCCCAGTTTACACCGACCATAAATGCGAAAAGGGAAACAGACAATAAAGAAATGAAAATGGTGAGCATGTGTTAAAAAACAACAATTTTATTTGTGTAGCACTTTAAGGTCATAAAACACCTCAAGTTGCTTCACAGGAGCATCATAAAACAAAATACAATGTCAGGAGAGGAATTATTTTGTCAGATGACCAAAATCTTAGTCAGAGGAGCAGTTTTTAAGGCGAGCCTTAAAAATGAAAGCCAAGATTGGGAAGCAGATAGGTGTTGGGAAGGAATTCCAGAGTTTATGGTCTTCCTAGTGATGCTAAGGAGTGGGATATTCCTGTAGTTGCTGCAGTCTCCTCTGTCGTCACTGTTATTGTACAATGTGACGATTTTGCTATTGTGCATCTCCTGTGGAATGGAGTCTACCTTGCATCAGAAAAGGATGGTCATGAAGGTGAGGCAGTGGATGGGACTTTCTGTATTTGAGCAATTTGGCTAGGATTCCATCTTTGCTGCTATTTGCTAAGCTGTCAGTGGCCTTCTGAAACTCAAGTGACGAGACTTCTTTATCTAAATTATCCATGATAGGAAACCTCTGGACAGAATCAAGTGCAGACTGAGAGAAGTCCAACTCATAGGAGTCTAGGCCATAGTCATGTTCAGCCCAACAAGACATCAGTTTATTGCTGTTGGTGAGTATTTCATCATCAATGATGAAATGATAGATGATTTCATCTATCATCTATAGATGAATAGCATCTATTCAGCAAACTCTAGTGAGACAAAATGCCTTCTTGTAGTGTAGCTTGTAGATTTTGGTTGTCACAGGCAGTTTGGATATCTTGACATAGGTTAATCCAGTGTTTGCATAGTACTTCCATGTCTCTTGCATGGCTATTTAACCTATTTTCATGTTGTGCAGTGTTCTAACTATTGGGTTTATGCTGCATGTCACATATGCTTTGTTTTTTGCATCAGTGACAGATACTATCTCAGCTGACTAGACTGTTCAACAGGTCAGAACTCGATAAACATAGATGCCTTGGAAAGTTGTAGGGTTGGGGGAGAATAGATGGATAGGAAACTAAGATGAATGTTTTAAGATAAGGACATTGTTTGACCAGGAACCAATCTGGTTCACAAGTAAAGGGGTGAAGAGAGTTTAGAGTGTGTTAAGATATAAGAAGCAGACTTTTGTATGGCCTCAAGTTAATGAATGTTGAGAAACGAATGAAGAGTGCACTTGAATAGCCAGGTCTAGGGATACAAGTGAATAAGAGTGTGATACACATGAAAAAAGTTCAGCATTGGCAGATTTTTGCTGCCTGTAAAACATACCTGCTTTTTATATGCTTGGGAGAGCCAATGCATTCTAATTTCCCATTTACCATAATGGCAAGTCTTGTACACAAGGCTTCACATTCTTCCATACTGAAGCAGAATAGAAAGAAAAGAGGATTAGCATGAACAAAAGTCAATACAAGGCACAAAACTGATGAAGACTGCTGGTGACAATTTGCACTTAATGTGTAAACAATATCATTTGATCATGCACCTTTATTTGAGCATTTTAGAAAATTTGCAAAAGGCGACACAACAAAAGTGATAACAAGTAATTAAAAGACAGTGGGATTTAGCATGTGTTACATCAGTAAGTTTCATATCCGTTAAATACCTAACAGAACAATGGATCACCGTAATTAGCCCAGAAGGGGAGTTCAAATCAGTGATGGTTCACTGCTCAAATCAGTATAGTATGACTCAATTGCAAATATATTGGCTGAAATCTCAGATTTATAAAATTCTTGAACATCAGGACCAATTCTAGATCCTGGTACTACTCATGTTAGTTGTTCTCTGGTGCAATCTTACAGTCTGCAATTAACAGACTGCCTCCAAATTCACTGTTCACTGTGGCAGTTCAAATTTGGAGATGGGAGTGCAAATCTGCCAGAATACAAGGGCAGCTAGTAGATTCTACTACAGTGGGAATGCAATTAGAGTTACTAGAATATAAGAGGGAGTTGGAAGGCTTTTCTTAAATCCGAGTACTCTCAGTGGTAGCAGGCAGAATGAGAGACTCCTGTGATGGCAAGCCTCTGCTTACTTTTAAATGCAGCTTTCCTGTTTTTATGGTATATTTCACGGACCTCATGAAGTTCCCAATCAGTGGATCCTCTCATCCTGGAAGCTGACGCACTATACACACAGGAAGGGTCCTGGTTGGCTCCAGATAAAATAGAATTGCACAGAAAAATTGACTCATCAGTTGCTAGGTGGGTAGCAGTTACTGTTGGGAAACCACCTCTAGGAAAAACATATGGAGGCAGGAACATGTCCACTAACTCATCTAACATGGTTTGTCCAGAATTTCCCCACTTATCCTCCTCTGCATTAGCCTCTGCCACAGAGTTGAGAAAATTCCAAACATTTTTACAGTTCATTAGCCATGAGTCTTCATACATGATAACAATATACAGTTAACATAGTTTAAATTAAATTGCATACTATTAAATGTAAAGCTTGATGCATTTTTGCAGCCAGATTAATAAGAAAAGCTACACTTATCACCACAAAACTAATCTTGAAAGGAAAATTAATGAAAAAAATCAATGTTAGTAACATGATTAAACTATTGTAGCGATTATGGAATTAGTCACTATTTATTAGAAATAAATAAGGAGAGTAAGGTAAAACTAAAAAGGACTTGATAAAGTTTGTGCTGCATAGCACAATGTCTGTTCCAACACAAATTTGCTGTAACAATGAGTTATCACCTGCTGTTGTGCTACATAGAACACTACAGCACAAACAAGCCCTTCGGCCCACAAGTTGCGTCAATCATTTCCATACCTACCAGGCCTATCTATAACTCTCAATCCCATTAAATCCCATGTATTCATTCAGAAGTTTCTTAAGATTTGATTCCAGCAAGTTCGCTTCTACCACCACCGATGGCAGCTAATTCTATTCACTCACCACCCTTTGAGTGAAAAACTTACTCCTGACATCTCTCTGTACTTGCTGCCCAGCACTTTAAACCTGTGTCCTCTCATAGCGACCATTTTAGCCTAGGAAATAGCCTCCGAAAATCCACCCTATCTATATCTCTCAATATCTTATAAATCTTTATCAGGTTGCCTTTCAATCTTTGTCTCTCCAGGGAGAGGAGACCTAGTTCCCTCAACCTATCTTCATAAGGCATGCCTCCCAATCCAGGCAACATCCTTGTAAATCTCCTCTGCACCCTTTCAATAGCTTCCACATTCTTCTTGTAGCAAGGTGACCAGAACTGTGCACAGTACTCCAAGTGGGATTTGATGGCAGTAACATCTTTAAAACTCTTCTAGAATGGATGGATAAGGGTGGGTGAACAAGTGGCTTCTCTAGAAGGCTGCAAGTAAACCCAACAGAGTTTATTGGGTTAAATTCCACCCTGGCAGTCTTCCTGCATTCCAAGATTGTACCTGCTGCTGGTTGAATACCAGGATGAGGCAGGTTGAGGTTAAGTGGCCACTTCAAGGCCTCAGTTGATATTTGGTCTCTTACAAGCTTTCCTACTTCAGACCTTATTAGGAGAGATGAGAAGATGGTGGATTGCTATCTGTAGCCAACTGATCAATCATAATACCATCGCCACACCAACTCCACCCCACTCCGGAACTCACCACCAGGGGGCATTAAATTCCACCCTGGTCAGTGTTGGGCAAAGCGCTTTTGCAGTGAGTTGTTACACATTGCAAATTAATATTTGCCAGTCTAAAGTATTCTGGTCATTTTTATAATCATGGTAGACATCAATGTTAGGGAACAGATATTTTTTGGCACTTATTTCATTGAGTCTCAGAATTAGATCATAGAATAGAATCCGTATAATGCAGAAGGAGGCCATTTGGCCCATTGAGCCTGCACCAATAACAATTCTATCCAAGCCCTTTCCCTGTAACCCCACGTATTTAGCCTTCTAGTCTCCCTGATTCTAAGAGACGATTTAGCATGGACAATCAACCTAATCCGCATATCTTTAAAGCATGGGAGGAAACCAGAGCATCTGGAGCAAACCCACATAGACACAGGGAGAAAGTTCTGATTCCACACAGACAGTGACCCAAGCTGGGAATTGAACCCGAGTCCCTGGCACTGTGAGGTAGCAGTGCTAACCACTGTGCCATCTCTAAATGCCCCAGTTCAAGCTAGATGCAAATGGTTAATACAGGGAAGGACTTTCAAACTTCAACTTCAGAAGAGCACGCCCTTGAAGACTGATATTTTTCCCGTTCTCTGTATCATACAATATGTTAAATAATGCTAAATTATATTACATCTGTGATGGTTATTCTTAGGTTTCCACTTCAGTTGCAACCTGACCATGTGAAAGAAAAGAGTTGAGTGGAAAGCTATTCCGTCAACTTATTATTCAAAGACACTTATGGAATTTCTTGCTGAAAGCGATGTGGAGCATCAACATGGGCGGACATATTGTAATTCAACACATGATGGAATGTGTCATTTGATATATTTCTGATCATTCATGTCCCTGGACAGAGAGAACTCTATGGATTGATGGCTTTCAAGGTTTGTGGGCTATGAAGGCAGGTTATTTAAAAGTTAGACTGCTCCTTTGTTATAATGATTAATTGCTCTAGCAAGGCAAGTGATTTAATGTTTTCCTATTCTTTATTACTTCTGTCAGTGTTGTGCTACAGCACATGTCACGGTAATTTCTGGCCTTCCCGTCCAAAGGCATTGAAAGTGCCATTGGAATTCCTCCAAATTATTCAATTAGCTTGAAATTGAGGTCCAGAGAACAAACAAGTAATTTCTGTATGTTGTATTTTATATGCTGTAAATATTGTAGAATTAGCAACTGAAAAAAAAATTGCATTGGAATGCCACATGCCCATTGTCTGCATAAACCTGATGCACAACTGCAACACATATCAATGCAGAAAAATAATGGTTATTGTGAAGGGAGTTATGACGTTCCTACTTTCAGTGGTAGGTAATGATGGGACATCCTAATTACTGCTTATTACTGAGATAATCTGAATAAACACTTTTATACTGATGAGGTGGTCTGCAAGATAAGGTGATTGGTATCTAATCTCAGCATTTGTGACCAAATTCCCTTCTAACTCAATTTTCAAGTTTGCTGACAACACCACTGTACTGGGTCAGATCTCAAACAATGACGAGGCGGAATATAGGAAAGAGACGGAGAATCTGATGAATTGGGCTGACAACAATAATCTCTCCCTCAATGTCAATAAAATGAAGGAGATAGTCATCGACTTCAGGAAGTGAGGTGGAGAACATGTAGGCCCCTGTCTACATCAATGGGAATGAAGTAGAAATAATTGAGAGTTTCAAGGTTTTAAGTGTCCAGATTGCCAACAACCTGTTCTGATCTCCACATGCCAACACTATAGTTAAGAAAACCCAACAACACCTCTACTTTCTCAGATTAAGGAAGTTTGGAATGTCTGCTACGACTCCCACCAACTTTTACAGATGCACCAGAGAAAGCATTCTTTCTGGTTGTATCACAGCTTGGTATGGTTCTGGTTTTCTCCAAGACCTCAACAAACTACAAGGGATCATGGACGAAGCCTAGTCCATTAATCAAACCACACTCCTACCCATAGATTTCGCTTACACTTCCCGCTGCCTCAGAAAAACAGCCAGCATAATTAATGACATCAGAAATTATGAGCATTCTCTCTCTCACCTTCTTCTGTTAGGAAAAAAATACAAAAGTCTGAGGACACATGCCAATTGACTTAAGAACAGCTTCTTCCTTGCTGCCATCGGACTTTTGAATAGACTTACCTTGCATTAGTTGATCTTTCTCTACTCCCTAGCTATGACTAACACTACATTCTGCAGCCCCCGTTTTTCTTCTCTATGAACTTTATGCTTTGGCTGTATAGCGCACAAGAAACAAGACATTCCACTGTGTACTATTACATGTGACACTAATAAATCAAATCAAATCAGGCACTGAGAGAAAATTTCTCATTGCCCAAAATTGGGTGCCCGACTTCACCAAAAATGCCCTGATCAAGTAGTAACAAAAAAACTTTATTCAATAGTGTCTTAGTTAAACCAAATTCTCAAGACATTGGTATTCGTCAGGAAGAGATTTAAAGCAATTATTCTCATGGATATAGGAACTGTTTCTCAGAAAACTGAGAAAGATAGGGAAGAAATCTGTGAAGCAGCAAAGGTTAGTTTGAAGATGTTCACACAGGCAGCTTTCATGTTTAGTCACCTAAGCCAGAAGTAAAAATTACTTTTTTTAAATAATACTGCGAACAGTTCAACATTGTCACTCTGAAAAACCCACCTACACAAATAAATACAATCTTGCTGTCGTGCTCACAGTTGTGGTAATTGTCATATGTGCCAAAAGTTTTATTGATGTACCTGTGTGATGTCAGGACTGCAGCACATCCAGCCTCCACTTCATTCATGATTGCCTTCCAAAGATAGCGTTTGGATTCAGGATCCATTCCTGAACTTGGCTCATCCTAAATATCAAGAGCCAACAAAACATGAAGAATCAGAACATCGCCCTCAAAATATTTGTTTGTGCTAACCATACCGTAATAATTTATACATTTATGATCCAGTTATTCAATTATCTATTAATTTCAAGAATACTTTTACCAATTTTACATAGGAACATAAAATTGATCTATGCTTTTTTACTGATTCTCCCAAACAAATTCTAAGTATCGCATAAAAACTGGAGTAAATGATTTTTTCAGTGGGAGTTTTAAAAAGAATCTCTCTTTGCACACTGTACACTGCAGAGTGCACTGTCGTGATTCACATTAAAATGCTGTGGGCAGGACCTATTCCCACTGGAGAGGCCAGCAGCATATCACTGGGTAGGCCAGTGTGCATGTGCCAGTCTGACAGTGCCGAGATCGGCTCATGTGCCGTGGCCCTGTGCTGCCAACCTCCCGATTGCTGCCCAACCTCAGGACCCCCTTTTGCTGCCCTTCCATGGCCCAATCACTGCCCCCCCCCAAACGTGCCATCCCGATCTCCCGATCCCCAATCCAGTCTCCTGCAGACCCTATCCCACCAGCAAGCTGATCCTGGGCCCATCCCTACCAATTGCCCTCAATTCAATTGCCCTGTCCCTTGTAACTGCCTGAAGCTTGGTGGGCAGTGTCAGGGGACCAGGCTGGCATTACCAAGGTGGCAATGCCCAGGAGGCACCCAAATCTTCAAAGGAGCCAACTTTCTAGGAGGCCTTGGTTGCTTCCCTTCACTCTCACTTGGATGAGCTGCCAGTTCCCCACAAGTGGGGAGGTATAATAAACCCTGCTAGAGTGAAAGACTCCTGGCTGGGGGGAGGTGGTGGAGGGGAGGGGCGAGGTTTTCAGTCCTGGCCCTGCTAATGCCATTTAGAATGTATTTAAATTACCTTATGCATACAATATGCAGCTCCGTGTGAATTTCCAGCACAGAGCTGATTGTGCCGGATATCTGGCACTGGAAGGTGTGCGGAAGCCCAGATGTCCAGCATGAATTATGCAAATCAGCCACTGCTAGATCCTCCCAACTCACCATATTAAAAAAGCACAGCAGTGGGATGGGAGAATCATGACTCCTTCGCTGTAAAAGCTGTATTATAATCAGATCCATAATGCAACCTCTAAAAAAATAGATTTCTTGGTAACATACTAAGCCAGATCTTCCAGTATAAGGAGTGATGATGAACTGAATGTATGCTGCTGGTATGCCTTAAGACCCTGAGGAGATCTGACATACAATGACCTTCTGCCAATGTTTTTTACATTAATTTCAATGCCAGAGACTTGGGCTAGATGCGTGCTTCTTCCCCAGTATGATCGCGGTAAAGACCAGAAACTTATTAAAAAAAATTCAAACACTCAGATATATACTAACAGAATAAAGCCACAAGATTTTTTTTTACTATTTGAGTCAAATAAAACAAACACTAATTACTCAATACTGTACTCTCAAACCAAAATTAATGTTAAGTTGAACATAAATTAACATGCAAATTGCCATTGATTATGAATTACACATTAGATATCAGATAAAACTAAGACCTATCTTACAAAGTCCACAGCAGATGCATCATCAATGCAGTCACAAAAACCTTCAAAATTTTGTGCCCTTCTCTCCAGCAGCACCTTCTGGTCCCACTAATGTCAGTGGAGATTTGGATGGTGCACCACATCCACTGCGAGGAACCCACTGTGGCAGGGCCAAAATTTTAGTTTCCTTTTAAACTGGGAGTGTCAGTTTATTTTCTCAGTTTCCCTTCACAATGAGGGCATGTCTAAAAAGTATAGGTTTTAAAACCAGGATTCAATCACAATCCAGACACTTACTCCAGAATTACTGGAATGATTAATCTCTAGTAGAACTCAGGTGATTAACATCATGACTCAACCCATCACTTCCTTCAAATAATCTCCACAACCCCTATGGTCCATCTACACAACTTTCCACTTAATCCAAATACCCACTTCCTGGCTACCTATGCTACTCAATCCATTCCCTCACTCATTCTAATTCCAAGCTGTAGAACTTCAGTCTCACTTTGGGCTCTGTGTTCAGGTAGGTTATTCTTTACTTTCAGCCTCACAGTTTTGAAATCTGATCCTACAGTTTATGTTATAATACGAACATATACATTGCTTATAAAACTATCTATTGTTGCTGGTATTTATGATAACTCATGTCACACATGAGAGAGCTCGTACAGATACCAGTCAGGTAGGGATCAGGATCACGGTTTATTCTCTCATATTGCAGCAGTTCTGGTGTTACGCATTTTGGATGAGTCTACACAGATCATCCTAGATTATACTTCGAGAAGCAAAGCATTAACTGCTTCTCGCCAACTTTTACAGATGCACCATAAAAAGGATTCTTTGGGGTGTATCACAGGTTGGTATGTCTCCTGCTCTGCCCAAAACCGCAAAAAACAATCAAAGGTCATGAATGTAACCAATCCATCACACAAACCAGCCTTCCATACATTGACTCTGTCTGCACTTGCTGCTGCCTCGGCAAAGAACCAACATAATTAAGAACCCCACACATCTCAGACATTCTCTATTCCATCTACTTCCTTCGGGAAAGAGATACAAAAGTCTGAGGTCACATACCAACTGACTCAAGAACAGTTTCTTCCCTGCTGGTGTCAGACTTTTGAATGGATCTACCTTGCATTAAGTTGATCATTCTCTATGTGCTGTGACGATAATAGTACATTCTGTACTGTCTCGTTTCCTTCTCTATGAACAGTATTTTTTGTATAGGGCACAAGAAACAATACTTTTCACTATATGTTAATACATGTGATAATAATAAATCAAATCAAATTCACATTGTTCAGTGCATCAAACCTCTGTATTCCATAATGTGTTTCCTTGGCTACTGAAACATAATTTTGTATGGCCCTAGAATCTCCTCAAGGATATCATCTATTAAGACAAGTTGCTGAAGAATAAAATAGGTACTGAAACAGTTATAGATTTGAATAATTAATATAGACTAATACTTTTTACATTACATGTATCTAAGAATACATGTAAATATTATTCATACATAAGAAAATATTTGAAAAAATGATCAATTGATCGCTTATCCGGCAATAAGCAATTCAGTCATATATCTCACCAGTAAAAGTACTTGAGGTCTGCCAATCAATGCCAGAATTGTAGAAAGCTTTCTCTTTGTGCCACCACTGTATGTTTTCACTAATTTATCGACATGAGAGGTGAGGAACAGGCGATGAGCAAGGCCATGAATATGCTACAATAACAATAAAGAAAAAAAATTTTAGTGAAAAATTTATGATTATCATAGTTTGGACAAGTATTATTGGGACTAATTTGCCAAACGTCTGATGTGTTAAGGGATTAAAAGACATGGCCCATGCAAACTCAAATTGTTCAACCAGGTTGCATTTGTACATGAAACAAAAATGTTTCTTGTATCAGTAATCCATGCCGGAACCAACACAGGGAAGGGCGTGCTTTTGTTGCCAATATTAGTTTCAATAATGGGTCAAATAAATAGATCGGGATTAGCTCAATTTTTAATCATAGAATCCCCATAGTGCAGAAGGAGGCCATTCGGCCTATTGAGTCCATACTGACAATCCCACTCAGGCCCTATTCCTGTAACTCCACATAGTCACACCACTAATCCCTCTAACATATGCATCCTAGTACTCTCAGGGGCAATTTAACTTGGCCAATCCTCCTAACCTGCACATCTTTGGTATGTGGCAAGCAACCAGAGCACCTGGAAGAAACCCATGCAGACACAGGGAGGACGTGCGTAGTCACGTATTCCTCCCCATACCATATCAAAATATAGATGCCCTTTTAAAGGCTAAATATACTAAGATTTGGAGTAGTTCAATTTTATTCACTGTGCACATTGAAGGTTGAATAAATTACAAGAACCTGAATGCTTTACGGGAAGAAGACAATTGTTAAAAACATTGAGTGGGATTTTCCAATTCCACATGGCATGTATTCTGGAGGCTGGCCACTGGTCACACCAATGTCTACGCCAGTTTGCATGGCTCGCCTGTCCCTCTGTCAGCTTCAACAGGAGCAGAAGGTCCCGCCAGTGGAAAGTGCTGGAAAACTTTACCCTTTAGTTTTTATTA
This sequence comes from Sphyrna mokarran, assembly GCA_024679065.1. Taxonomy (NCBI): domain Eukaryota; kingdom Metazoa; phylum Chordata; class Chondrichthyes; order Carcharhiniformes; family Carcharhinidae; genus Sphyrna; species Sphyrna mokarran. Next base: position 64,152,802 of record JAGIQG010000002.1, read on the forward strand.
AAGATGCATGTTAGTTTGGCAAATCAACTTCACTGCTTTAATTTAATAATGTAGTTCATGTAGACATAACCAAAAATGCCAATGGGTGAGCAGCTAAATGGCATTGAAAACAACATCAATATAGATTGTCGTATTCTTGAATTTAACAAAAAGGATGCAGGAAATGCAATGACAAGACTGACCAGGAGATTCACTGACAGGGGCACTGGCCGGGAAAGAACATGATCCAGAACTAAAGATGAAAGGTTGGTGTCTCAAAATAAATGTTTCACTGTGCACCATTCTCCCCAAAAACCGTCTCATCAGCCCTTCAACAAATCTGCACTGTTTGTTTCTCTATCTGGATATGTTTTGCAGATTGATCACTGCATCTTGCATGAATATATGTAAATGCCATCAGTGAATATGGACATAATTGTAACAAGTTCAATACTACTTCAATCAATACTGCAGCAATTCATGACAGCAAGCACAGTTCTGCAAACCCATTGCAGTTGGTATAATTTGGACACCAAAGTCGGATGGAAGACATTGATGTTCATTTCTAGTATCCTCAAGGTTTCATTATGAAGTGCATGAACATACTTAAGAGCAGGGAAGAACGGTGAAATTTTACTTGAGTGGATAGCCCCACTGAATAAGCAGCATATAAAAAGGCTATATGGCCACAAATTCTACAAATATAGAATAATTTACTGTTACTTACTTTCTTAATCATATCCTCGGGTACTCCACGGATTCTCGAATAGTAGTACATGTGCTCCCAGCCAGTCAAGAGATCATCTAAGGCATCATACTGGGGACAGTATCCAATTAGAGTTCCATCAATGTCCGTATTTATGATGTCTTGATCGGACCTTGTTATAAAGCAGTGAACATACCCATACTGAATACATTGCACATGGTAAAATGCATCATACGTTCACAGTTGATTAATGGAATGAGTGCCCAAAACCGAAGCATGCTTTATAAACAACATGCACCATCGCCAAGGTAAAAGTTAGTAAGTCTATTTGCATTTTGCAATAAAAAGAGGAAAAAACTAATTTTGTAGTAACAATGGTGACATTCATAAGTTGCACGTTAAATTGCAATATGCACTTTCCCAAACAGATATGCTGTCCTCGACCCTAATCAAGAAACAAAGTAAATCTTAGAGAAAGGAAAAAAAAGCCACAGCTATCCTGTCATACAGCTTCCTATCCTATTTGGATTTGGAGAAAGATTGACAGCTGAATTAGAACAGCCTCAGGCATTATACATTGTTTTGGGAAGTAAATGCACATCTTTGTAGGTGTCAGTGCTATGAAAAGGAATAGATCACTAAACCATGAAGCTGTACCAGATGTTTCAGCTAGCCAGGTGCAAAATAAAGCTCTATGTATTCTGTGCCAGTAAAGTAGCTTAACCCTAAACTCAGAAAACATTTCTGACTACCATTAGAACTTCCAAGTGAGAGGAGGCTATAGCATAATGCCAATGTCGCTGGATTGGCATTGGCTTAGTCACATTGGCCTAGGGTCACAGGTTCAAATCTGCCACAGCAGCTGCTGGCATTCATTTAATAAATCTGGAATTAAAAAGCTCATCTCAGTAATGATGACTATGGAACCATCATTAATTGTAATAAGAACCCATCTTCCCTCAAGGGGAGGAAATCTGCCATCCTTATTTGTTCTGACCTACATGTGACTCCAAACCACAGCCATGAGGATAATTTTAAATGTCCTCTGAAACAGTCTAGCAAGTCACTCAGTTGTTAAAAAAAACACTACAGAGTCAGAAAGGAATGAAGTTAGATGGACCACTCAATATTGACCAAGGTAATGGAAACAAGGACACAATGCTACCAACATGTCGATTCTGCAATGCTACCAATATGTCAATCCTTTCTAATGTCTGGGGGCTTGTATCAAAATGGGAAAGCTGTACAATAGACTCGTCACAAAAAAAGCCTGACATAGTCATACTCATCAAATCATACTTTACATACTGTCCAAAACACCTTGTCTGGGTATATCCTGTCCCACCAGCTGGACATACCAGAGGTGGAGGGGGGTGGGGGGGGACGAGTGGGAAACAGTGATATATAGTCAGGAGGAAGGTGCTCTACAAGTTCTCAGTATTGATCTGTAAGTCTCATGGCATTAGGTTCAGCATGGGCAAGGAAATGTCTTGGTGATAGCCACCTACCACTCCACTACTGAGCTGGTGAATCTGAGTCACTACATGTTGAACACCAACTGGAAGAAACTCTGAGGGTAGCAAAGGCATAGAATATATTCTAGGTGTGAGACTTCAATATTCATCACCAAGAATGGCTTGGTATCAGACCAGTCATGGAATTGGCCAAGTCTTGAAGGACATAGCTGCCAGACTGAATGTGCAGCAGATGCTGAGGGAACTAACAAGAAGGAAAAACCTACTTGGCCTCATCCTCAGCAATCTACTTGTTGTAGATGCATTGGCAAGAGTAATCATTGCACAGTCCTTATGGGACAAAGCCCTATCTCCATTCTCTATCTTATTGTGTGGCATTGCCACCGTATTCAATGGGATAGACTTGGAAGAGGTTAAAACCGGGCATGGCCATCATTAACAGCAGAATTGTACACAACAACAATCTGTAAACTCATGATCTGACATATGCCCCACTTATCATTATTTTCAATCCACGAGATCATCCTTGGTTCAATGAAGAACGCAATAGGGCATGCCAGTTTTCTACCATTGACTCAAGGGAGCAAAAATGAGGGTTGTACTGGAGAAATAGCCAGGGGGAGAAAATAATGCTTTTGTTAGGGCTGATGGAATCAAAAGGTGAAGGTGCAGCATGATTTGGACATGGAAGTAGTTGTGGCTATAGAATGATGGAAGGAAGTAATTAGAAATGGCCGTATCTGTAATTGATAGGCCTATGTTGCAAGGACATGGTAAATGACAAGGCCAAGGGGCGGCTATAAATACGAGTTTGTAGTTTTCATTGTGGGGAGGCAGGGATGGTGGGATGGCAGTGGTAGAGTGGGTGGCATTGGTGGTGGAGGAGAGAAAAGGAGGCCAGTGAACTCAGCAAAAATGGGTTAAGATAGGGGTTGAAATCATGGAACAATAAGAAAACAGTCAGTTCAGAGGCTGAAAGAGGAAAGGAGTTCAAGTATCTTGGTGAGAACATTTTTTGACACAGTAGTTGGGTGAACAATAAAGATTGAGGAGGACAATGTGCTAATACACTGTGTTCTGAGTAAGGAAGGTTAATTGGTCAACAATGTAAAGCTTCAGAAAAAGTAACAGGAAACTAATTATAAAGGAAAAAAATGGATAAAATATCATTTTTTAAAAAACAAAATGTAGTTCTTGGTTACAATTTTATACTGACAAAATGAATCATTAGTGAAAGCTTTAGTTACACAAATCATATGAAACAGAAAAGATTTAGTGAACAATCTAATTGTAAGGCTTGAAGATGCCAGACTCAGAGAATGACAGGCTATTTAATTACCCTGCAGCGGTCCTGATAATTGCACAACCTGAAGATGGTCCAATGTCTCCTGTCAGCATTTTGAATGTCGTAGTTTTTCCAGCCCCATTCACACCGAGAAGTCCAAAACACTTTGGAAAAAAAAGACCAGATTTTAAAATGGAGAAGTATTGTTACACTGAGTTCAGAAGCAAATAATGTTGGTCCGTGTGCATAATTCTACTGAACTATGTATGTTCATTCTTAATGGAACTATATTTGGGTTGCAGCTTATTGCCCTGTCTCCTTCAGAGTCAATACTCCATGGGTTCCTAGCTGCCAGCTCAAATGTTTTCATCTCTACACAATTTGAAATGCTTAGATCACATTTATCAGTGGAAAATTTCAGGAAACAATTCTTGTTACATTTTTGAAATTTTGGGCCATACAAAAAGGACTTCCAGCAGAGAAATAGCATGTATGATATGAAAGTCCCCAGCATCATTTTCCACTATACATTAGAAAATCTTCTCTACATGTATGGACTGCTAATGGATCAATTTCACCAAAGGTAATTAAAGATCAAACAAGGAGCAGGAAGGCTAGGTGAAAAGACAATTTGAAAATAGCAAATTTGGAAGAAAGGGGAACCTTGCTGGGGTAGCTCTCCCACTCTTAGGAATGTTCCTAGCGGGCAGTTTAGGAGGTGGATTGGTGACGAGGAAGCCAGTTTTAATAATTCAGACCTCAATTAGCATTGATGTTTTGGATTCACTGGCACTGTGTCAATAGCAAAGTATTCTCTGCGGCCACATGAGATGACCGACAGCCTTATGGAGGGAGCTGTTGATAGCTGGGAGAGGTTATCAGAACAGAAGCTGCAGGAGGAAAGGTTGTCCACATGATTACAACAATCCTCCTGGTGGGTTTTTGCTTCTGTTCTGTTAGTCTTAATAGCATCGCTCTTACAGAATCTTCAACTATTCTTATCCCTCCAAACAAGTCTCCATATTGAGATATGATCACATATTCAGACCTGCCTCAATAACATCCACCCCTCCTAGTGGAACTACCAACGCTTCAGAGCAGCTATGGTTGTTCTGGTATTATTGGTAGTCACCCACTATCCCTAACAGGATAGTAAGCACAGAAACAGCCTTATAGGAGGCTGTCTTGGGTGAATAGGGCAACTGTCTGGGTCCTGGCAAGTGCAGATTCAGGACCCCCATTTGACCTGATGCGAGTCCTGAATACAGCAGTAAATATCTGCCCATTGCCTCTGCTTCTCTTCCATAGGTTCGCCTGCTGAGTATTTCCAATATTTTTTTTTGTTTTTTTTAAATTGAATTATATTGTAACTTCTCAAAATGTTACTGGAACAAAACAATTCCAATAGAAAGTAATACTTATTGATACCTCTCCTGTAGGTACCCCTACAGTGACTCCTTTTACAGCATTAACTTCCTTGTTAAGTATCTGGTAACATTTCTTTAGGTTTTGTATCTGTAAAATGTCATTGTATGCTGCTCCGTTCAGAACCCGTTCACGTTCCACTCTCACATCTTCATCCTCATCGTTGCTGGCTACATCAGGCAGTGAATCCTTGTAGCTACAAATTTAAAGAACATCCTTCATATTTTATATGGTAAAACCAATCTACATTTACTCAATCTTTCTTTACTTACAACAACATTAATTGTTCAAAAAGAGGTTTGATTACAAGTCCCAGCAACTACAGGCCAGTTAGTTTATTCTTGGTGGTTGGAAAACATTCAGAAAAGATATTTGAGGCAAAACTAACAGTCCCTTAGGAGAGTGCATGTTAATTAAGCATGAATGCATTAAAAGCAAATCATGGTTAATTAATTTGCTTGAGTTTTGTGGTGAGTAACAAACAGCGAGAGTACATGTGGTATGCATTTGATAATGAATAGAAGAAACAGAAGCAGCATGGATGCAATTGGCCGAGTGACAGAAACCAAGAGTGGTCGTGAATGGCTGGTTTTCAGATTGGAGAAAGGTTTGTGCTGGTTTCCCTAGGTGTTGCTGTCCGTCCCCTGTTTTTCTTGATATATATTAAATGACTTGGACTTATGCCTATTGGCAAAAATTTGAGAAGGATTAAACTTGGAGATATTGAGAATTGTAAGGAGGAAAATGTTAAACTTCAAAAAAACGTGACAGGTTAGTGGAAGGGGCAGACAAGTGGCAAATGAAATTTATTGCAGGCAAGTGTGAAATGATTTATTTTGCTAAGAGGAGAGGAGAGAGCCAACGTAAACGAAAAGGTACAATTCTGAAGGCGGCACATTAAATCATTAAAGACGGCACGGCAAATTGAGAGCATATTTTTCAAATAGCATATGGAGTCTTGGACATTATCAATAAGGTCTAGAGAACAAAAGCAAGGAGGTTATGATAAATCTGTGCAAAACACTAATTCTCAATTGAAGTACTGTATTCAGTTCTGGTCACCACACCTTAAAAAGGATGTGAAAGTATGAGATAGGGTGCAGAAAAGATTCATGAGGTCAGTTTCAAGGATCAGGAACTTCAATTATCTAGGTAGAGTGGAAAAAGTAGTATTATTTTTCTTGGAGAGGAAAAGATTGAGAGACAATTTGATGGAGATATTCAAAATCATGAACGATATGTGCAGAGTAGATGGGGAGAAACAGTTTCCATTTGATAGGAGGATAGAGAACCAGAGGGCATCCATTTAAAACAAGTACCCAAAGGAAAAAGCTGGCTTTTATTGTGTAGTGAGCAATTAGAAACTGGTATACACTGCCTGAGGATGTCATGGAGATAGATTCAAGTGATTTTCAGAAGGAAATTAGATTGTTATCTGGAGAAGAACTATTTTCAGGATTAAGAAAGGTAGGAGAGTGACACTAATTGAATTGATTTTGTAGAGAACTGACACAGACACAATGGACCTAATGGCCTTGTGTTGTGCTGTTACCATTCAATAATTCTATGATTAAAGTTTTGTAGTCATTTAAGGGCCTACTTGTGACATTAATAAATAAAAACTAAAAAAAACTTAAGAAAGTAATACATACTTTTCTAGACATTAATGGCATCAAGGGGATTGGGGAGACAGCATGACCATGATGTTGAAATAGAGATTTAGTCTTAATCCTATTAGACGAACAGGTTTGAGGGGCTGAATTGCTGACTCCTCCAATTTTCAATGTTTAATAATCTGCATTATTGTCTCTGTTTCCCTTCACCCTTTTCAGCTGACTAGCCTGTAGATGGTTTTTAACTTTCTCCCCATTTTGAACAGGGGTGAACCATTTACAACCCTCCACTTATCTAGCACAGTGGTTCACACACCCTTTTCAATAGATTCATTATCCTGGACCCTTCACCCACCTAAATTTTTAAAGTTTATAATCCATAGATCTATAAACATGGACAGAGATCACGTGTAGAAGTGGGAACATCGAGGTGGCAGCGCGGGCTCATTGGGCCGAAGAGCCTGTTTCCCAGGCTGTTTTGTTCTTTGTTCTTTATTCTTTGAATAGTTCATCAGTATAATTTAAAACTGTACATTGATGCAAATTTTAAAAAGGGGGTGGCATTTTTAACCATGTTGAACATGTGCACATACAATGAGCAAACTGTAGGCATCCTACAGCAAAGATTCAAATGCTTTGCTCAAAACAGCTGAGTTCTGCATTGCTCTGAGCTGTCCCTAGATTTGTAAGGATTTCTTGCATAATACACAATTATGCTACTTAGGAGACTGAAGTTGCTGTGAGGGGAAGCAGTGCAGAAGAGGAGAGAGGGAAAAACAATAAGTCCAAGCATAAGCAGTGTTGCCACCTATAAAAATGTAAGAAATTCTCTAAACCAAGTTATCAACCAGCACCATACCTTCAATCCCACCATTTTCACCTTCTTCTGAATGTCCTCTGACAATATTAACTCATAGGTCTTCCTCCTACAATACTAAGGATATAAGGGCCAACATATCTACTGAACAAAGTCTCTCTACTTCACATCGTGATATGTGGATTCAACATCTAATTTTCCTTCTCTTGATGGTTATTAGAAATTATCTGAGTCTCTTACTTACTGCTGTCTGTGCTCTCTTTCCTATTCTATAGCTCCGACAAGATGATTCCCTAATTGTAGCAGCCTGGGAAATGGAAGGATGCACATCATTCACTAAAAATATTTGAGATTGCTTTGGTTGATCACACTGAATAACTCTGGTTCTGAGCAGATTGCTGAGTCTCAGCCTTGGCCAAAACAATCTGAGCCAGCTGACTGTTTGAAACTAACAAAGGCATTGGGACAGAGGTTGACAGAGTGCAAGTGTGCTCAAAGAAGACAGCATTAACTACTCATAAGGAGCCAATGTGACCATCATGGAGCTGTGTCTTGACAGTCACATTGCGACGTATGAGAAAAAATGAATGTAGTCATGTTCTGGAAATCCACATCAATTATCCAGTGTGTGTTTTCCTTCATGCATAGAAAGATCGAAGAAACACAAGAGATGATGGCAACAATCCGAGATGCCAGCAAAGCTGTTGGTACTGTCATCTGAAGTACGTTTATTGTGGGTCACATGCAGTATTCATAGAAATGATCACTTTATTCATTTTTCATTAACATTGCCTCCTTTTAAGAGCCATAGGCTGCCTTTTGATCCATATATACAAAAGTACATATGAACATATGAATTAGGCGCAGGGATAAGCCTGTTGCCTCCTCTGCCATTCAATAATATCATGACTAATTTAATTGTAGCCTCAACTCCACATTCTATTTAATGCTTGATAACTTTTGACTAGCTTGTTACTTAAGAATCTATCTACCTCTTGTTTTAAATACAATGAAGCTGCCACCATTGCTCTCCGGGAAGTAGAGTTACAAAGATTCACGACACATGCAGAAAAAAAAACTTTCTCTCATCTCTGTCGTAAATGGGAAACCACAGATTTATAAACTAGGTCTAGTCTCTCCCACAAGAGAAACATCTTTTCAGCATCCACCCTATCAGGTTCCCTCAGTATCTTCAATAACTCAATCAGATCACTTCCCAATTGTAACCTGAGATTCAAGTCCCTGAAGAGGGAAGATACCAATTAGCATACTAGCACCGATTGGTTGTCCTTAACTAGTTTTGTTAGTTGATTGCAGCTACATGGTTAGACAGAGCGGAGGCAACCTTCAGCCTGCGTTCACTGACAGAGAGAGAATGGCGATGGGGATAGAAAGTACAGTGAAAATCAGGAAACACAATTCTCACAGGCGAGATCATGTTTTCCAATTGTCCACACCCCTTGTGGCAATGTAAGAAAGTTCACAAGAAACTCATTTTGATGTTTTTTTAAATTTAATACATTTCAATGTAATTACCCAGCCACCTTGCCACATAATTTCCCTTCACTGAATATCCAAACCTCACCAACGTGAGTCATCTCATGCCTGTGTGATGAGGGATGGGGGTGCCTTTTAAAGATGGTACCCTGATTTCTGTGGAGCCAGCCTTACCAGCTCTAATCAGGCCCCATCCCATCAGACTGGCATGAACCCAGTCCCCCACTCCTTTTTTCATATAAATGGGCTCAAGACCCGGACTAAAACTTTAGCAGCATAGCTGCAGAGATACATGTCAGTTTTCGGTCAAAGCAATACACTTTGAAAAAATATGGTCAGACTCCAACCAGTTGTGAACCTGCAAGCAAGCCTATAAATATCTATTTCTATTTGTGTGTTTCCTACGTTGCTGCATCTGGGAAAGATTTATCTGCAATGACTGAATATTAGCAGTGGAAATTTAAGCTAAATTAAAAGGCTTGATTAGTTTATTTTAGAGAATTTAGACATAATGAACAGGATTTTACAGCCCCGCCTAGGCAAGATCGGAAATTCCCACCCAAGATCAAAGGATATTTCTGTTGTGAGACCCTTGCCAATTCCAATTTCATGGCAGGTGAGGTGGTAGAGTTCCAGCCAATTTGTTATTCAAGATTAAATAAACAGGATAAAAGCCTCAACAGAATAGGTTCAATAGATGGTTGGTCGGATAACGGTAAAGGAATTAAGGGTTATGGTAATTGGCCGCATAAGTGGAATCGAGTCCGTGAAAAGATCAGTCATGATTTTATTGAATGGCAAAGCAGGCTCAAGGGGCCAGATGGCCCATTCCTGCTCCTAGTTCTTATGTTCTTATAAGAGACCAAACCTAATAAAACAAATGTCAAACTTACTTCTACAAATTCTTATCCCTTAGGTTTGCAACTTGCAGGTTTCTATTTTTGCTAAAAAATATGACAGGACCAAAAGAATCATCTTACCCAAGCTTGTGTAGCAACTTTCCTTGAAACATGAGACGGATTGCAATGAAGAGGCATCCCTCAAGGGTTATCGCCACAAAGATCCAGCCAAGGAATTCCATCTCGAATGGACTCACATAGGAGTCAACATTAAAACCCTGGGTAAGGTCAAACTTCAGCTGATTGTAGGATAGTTCTATTAACCCAAAGGACAAGCAGAACTGTGGGAAAATGATGAAGACCCAGCGAAGAACACTGTAAATTTGCAATAAATGCTGAAGGAGAGGGAAAAGAAACAGACATCAGTTCTCAAATTAAAACATTTGTTTTGACAACATATGCATTCGTTAGTCTATTCCCAAACTTACTTTAATAGCAGTCACCCTCTGATCAGCATCTATATCTCAATTATTTTTCTATTGATTGCTGACTTTCATTAAATCTTTACGCCCTTGAAATTTAACACTCTGCTCTCTATGCTGAGCTGATTAAACATTTGGAAGGGGACAATTCTTCTATCCTGCCACACTACATTTCTAGCAGTGTGGTGGGAAAATCTCATATCTGGGTAAATGCAGGATTTGTGCATGTGTTCCTGCTGCATGTCCATCTCACAATGCCGGATTTCCAGCACAGTCAAATTCATGCTGGAAATTGGCGGAAACTCCGGGTAAGTTATTAGCATCTGTTTTTAATGCCATTTTAATGTGATTAGCGGGCTCAGGACTGAATTGTCTTGCATTTCAATCTCGTAGGGTTTACAGTAGATCCCCACTTTTGGGGACTATCAGGATGATTGCGCTGGAGTGAAGGGGGTGCAATTGGGGCCGCCCAGAGAGTTAGGCAGTGGGGGTGATATCCCCTGGGCATTGGCACCCTGTCCTTGCCCCTAAAGTGCCCATGCCCAGGGGGAACTTTGGCACTGCCCATCAGACATAGGGCAGGGCATCACCAAGGGTATGTAGTGTATAGGGGTAGGGCAATCAGTGGGGGTGGGGGATCGATGGGGGCAGAGGCAGCCAGCAATCAGGGTGGGCTACATGGCAGGGGGTGGGGGGGTGTGGAGGGGCAGAGGCTTGAGACTGACCCAGGGTGGCCAGCAATCGAACTGGCCAGCAATCAGGAGGCTATCAGTTAGCGCCACTGCATTATGCACAGGTCTGTTAATATCAGCCTCTCCAGTGAGGACAGGCACCACACCCTAAAATCTAATGATTTGGTGCTCTCTGCGTTGCACTGAATGTGGGAGATTCTTCTCTGAACATCCACTGAAAAAACTAGTGTGAGTACTCCAGTTTACCCATGAATTTGATACTTAGGATTTTTTGGGAGAATCGCCCCCAGAATCTCCAACAAGAAAATTAAGATTGATGTTCCAGAAGGGTGGAATCAGAAAAATGTAAAAACATCTTAACCCATCTTGTATGTTATGTTCTTAGTGTCACATTTCCCTGTTATTGATGGGCTTAATGGAAGATATTTCATCAATTTATTAGACTGATAATGTTTGCTTATGTTCAATTTTAGTTAGTGCTGCACTATTGCACCTTTCCAGATTTGCCCCAGTCCAGACTCAAACCTGAACTTGTAAATATTATATAATTTTATTTTATTTTATCCTTAAAAACAACTTTCATGCTTTTCCAGGCAAATCCTCATAATCAAGTGCTAAATTCAAGTCTTCGCAATGTGAGCTGGTACTGTTAGGGATTAGGTTGAGATGTAAAGAATTCGTTACTTTGGTTTTTAAAAGAATTGTCTGATTCAATTCAGTCTAACATAAGTTTACCAATATCATAAAATTTCAGGATTATTTCAGGGTCGCCTACCTCTTGGTTGGATAATAGCGCCAGGAAACGAGGAAGATAGGCTGCGAGGATAGTGCAGAGACCGAGCACCAAGTTAATTGAGACATATGTGATAAAAGCTGCATCTGAACTGGAAAAGAACCTTGATAGAATATACATCCAAGGTATTGTGGCAAAACTGAAAGATAGAAAAATAATACAGGTGAGCAAGCAATATAAATCCAACTCTTTGTAATTGCATATTAATGAAATTACTATTCACAGATGATTTATACTTCGATCCTCCTGAAATCCTTAATGTCTTGTTTCTTTCTGTCCAATGTACCTTTGAAGTTCAGGAGTATCAAAATCACATGGGCTCTGAAAACTCTGAAAGGGTACCACATCCCGATACATGTGCTGAAATATGCCAGTGCATTCTTCCACTGTTGATCCCACTAAAGAGATTTGAAATTCTGGCTGGAAATGTTGGGGCTGGGATTGGATTGGGATGTGGAGGCCATGAGATATCCCCACCAGAAGGAATTTACAAAGGAAGGCACATTAAAATTTCAAAAGAAGCAACTGGCTATACAAATCATTGGCATTTAGATATGCTCCAATTCTGCCCGATTGACCAGTGAGCCATTCCTGATTTGTCGCCTCTCTCCTGTCAAACTGGAAATGCAGAAGAATCACTGTAATTGGCTAATGTAATAATAGAGCAATTACCAGAAGAATAACTAGGCCAGATGCTACAAGACCCTACTCCCATTACAAAGTCTATCTGCATGTGAGCCTGGCTTACAAAATAGGTCTGCATTCATTTTTATTAAGGCTCAATTCCTGAAGCAGAGTTTATGAAGTCTTTTTTTTCTTATCTTGACCAGAAGAATTTACTGTAAGAATTACAGCCGAGACATGTACAAAGAATTGCAAAATAGCAATGAGGTTCTGCCAGAATGCATAGATAAATGAGCAAATATTATGTTAAAGAATTCATTGGTCATATAAAAGTTTGCTTTTTATCGCTAAAGCTAGTGGCTATCAACTGATTACTTTCTTGGTGGTCATGATTTCTTTATTCATCTGATAAAAATGGGCAAACTTTTCTTTTGGTTGTGAATTAAAAACAATATTTTAAAGTTATTCTACTTGAACAGTAGAATGTCTGAGAAAGCAACTAACTGTGCAATCTCCATAAGTTTAGAAAGAGAACAGGTTGTATTGTGGCTTCTATAACCTTAGGACCATCAGATATGTTTTAAGTATAGGAACAGTGATAACACAGGGAAATGCCGTAGACAATTCACTCACAATGAGATTCCACAAATAATAATGAGCTACAGGAATAGATAAATCTTTCTAGTGATGTTGGTTGAGGGTTAAATACTTGTCAGGACACCAGGAGGACTCCTCTACTCTTCTTTGAGAAATGTTTTGGGAATTCCTCTCTCTTGATAAAAAGTTTAGCATCTCATCCAAAAGACTTTGCTCATGCAGCAGTCATTTGCTCAGTACTGCACTGAAAATCAGCCTAGATAATGTGCTCAAGTCCCCAGAATGAGTTTTGAACCCACTAACAGCTGTTTCAGAGGCTGCACAAATACCACTAAGTGAGGTTTGTTCATATTGAGGGGTGCTTCAATGGAGTGCACAGATTCATATGGGCACTTTTCAATGACCTCTAAGTAATTTTGTTACTTGTGCAGAAGATTAGGACACACAAGTGGGGCTAGAAATACATATAGATACATTTTTGGACACAGGGAGCATAACAGGGTGAGCAGCATGTAAATCTGGTGCATTCATCTCATCCACTGAATGATTGCAGCTTGTAGCTGAGCAGCTCTTATGATGCTAGAATTTTCCTTATATTATTGGTTACCTTTGTGTTCAGCAAAGAAGTCAAACACTGTTGCATAGAAACCAGGGACAGAATTTTATGGACAGGTGCCATCCCAGCAATGTTTTGGATGATGGGCCACATGAGAGTCAGGCGTGCACTTGGCAACAATCAGTTCAACCCATTAAGATGATTGAATGCAATTTTATATGGTCCATCTGCTTTTACGGTTGGCTGGTGGTCAATTGGCCAGGCAGACTTTACGATTTACTTCATCCTCAATCCAGGGCAGGACGAATGTAATGCATATCATATGCATTAGCTCCATATATTGGGATACCTGGACATCCAGCATCAGATATACTGCAGAAAACAATTTCTATGTTTTTCTCTTCTCTTAAATTCAGGGCTTTGCATTTCCATTGAACCAAAGAATTTCTGCACTTCTGCCAGTTCTGGGTGGGCTGGGGAGAAACTAGGAGGTCTCTTCCAGCCTCTAAACACTGAGGCTATTTGTGTTTACCACTTTCTCAGCTGAGATCAAATAACTCAGTGAAGGTCAGGGAATAAATCTGGAATTTTGTTGGCGTATATATGATTCAATGCCACATTATGAAGTTCTGTTTAATTTTCAGTTTGATGAGATACCACATTTCTCAGTTCTTACCCAAATAAGATCAGCAGCAGGGCTGTAGCTCCAAGATTCTGATTATAAGTGAATGCTGAAAACTGGAAAGCAGCAAAGACACAGATGCACAAAACCACTGAGATCAGGTAATGGACCTAGAAATAAAAACAAAGATTAATGAGAAATAAAAAACAGTCCAACATATAGTTATTAGACGGTTCTATTTATTACATCCTCTCTTTCAAGCTGAAATAAACCATTAGAATCTTGCTATCTGTACAGTCATGAACTATGCTTTAACACATACATGAAGAAGATCATCAATCTCACCTCTTTAACTCTCTGGCTCTGATGCACTCTAACAGGCGTTGTTACCTCAAGATTTGACAATTCTAATGGTCCATGGTTGCTTCTTATTTTCAACCCTCAATAAATTTCAATTTATTCCAAACTCTGCTGTAACAGTCAAAACCAAACCTCATTCTCAAATTATCTACACTCCTCACCAATTTTCTCCAAATTTCCTAGCACCTACCTTCTTGATCTGCATTTTTCTCCCAGGGCCGCTTCCACTGTTTGGTTAATATAACCTCCTGTTTCTCTGATTTAACTTACTGGCATATATACCCTTCCTCTGCTCCATCACTGATAATGTTACCTTCTACGACCCAAATCCTAACCTCTTCCAAAATCTCTCCAATTTAAACATTTCTTCAAGATCCATTTTTTGATCAAGATTTCAACTACCTCTCTTAATTATACCTCTCCAAGCTAGGTCATTTACCAAGCCTCTTGGGCTGCCTCATGTATTACAGACACTGTATAAATGCAAGCTGTTATTGTTTAAAATAAATTAGCAAATCTCACCCATTGTATCTTGTTTCTTGCCATCTTTTCCCTTCATATTGTGTCACAATCACCACCACATCTATCTCTACTGCAATGCCCACCACTCCCACATGGCACACAGCAACTCTTCACTGGCTGCTCACACTTGACAATATTGGCCTGCTTTTCCCAACATCTGTTGGTGAGCTAGTGCCAGAGTAGTAGGCAAAATGGCTTTTAACCAGCCAGGTCATCCAACTGGACAGGTGTGTGCACTGCTCAGAAGGCAAGGCATACAGTTTGTCACCCTCTTGAGATTGTAGAAATGTATTGAGAAATTTTCAACAGCCAAATCATCAGCTTCATCCAACCATACTCATGGATTTTATTTGTGGCTCAGCATCCTGTATTTTAGACACTCATGCTTCAGAAATAGAGCATTTCAGTTCAGAAAACTGTTTTTATCTCATCTTACAATGGATGAATTTCTTACTAAGTAAACACAAAATATTATTATTGTAAGTTGGGAGCATTTTGAAGGGAATTGTTACAAATTACTGAATAAATAAGAATATTTGAACATTCATACTGTTTAATATAGAGTACCCCACACACCCCTGGATTTATACTCTTCCACTTTGGAAAAAGATACAAAATGGGTCTCAGAATCACATATCAACCAACACAAGAACAGCCTCTTCCCTGCAGCCATCAGACTTTTAAATGGACCTACTATATATTAAGCAGATTTTTCTCTACATCCTAGCTGTGACTGTAACATTATATTCTGAACTCTCTCCTTTCCTTCTCCCCTACGTACTCCATGAACGGTATTGTTTCTCTGTGACCCAATACATGTGATAATAATAAATCATATCAAAAGAAAAGCTTCGTATATCCTTACCATATCATAGAGGAAGTTTGTGATCCAGTATACTCTGCAGCCTAGACCGGAGATGTGTTGTAATCTTTTTTGCCCAGTAACTCTGTCTTGTACAACATATCCACCAATACTTGCTGTTAGAACAGAGAATCCCAGAAGAATGCAAAATGCCACTCCACACTGGCGAAGATTCTCCATTCTCAAGAATAAAATACAATGAAAATTATTCACACTGTTACACACAATACTGTTTAAACAAGCTTCGTGTATGTCAATTTACTTCAAATTAATAAATTATCAACAAACAAAATGGCTGATTCTGAGACCTACTGGAATAATTTAAAATATCAGGGCCAAAATAGTCAAGATGGTGAAAATACTGGAGGAGGTATGAATCCAGAAGTCCCTCCTTTGAAAAAGGCATCTCCCATTTTCACAGGAGTTGGGACATGCCTGGGTCAGGATTTGTACGTATGTGTTCCACAGAGGCAGCTACCCTCAGAGATCAGCAGCTGGCTCCACCAATGTGATTTTGATGTAAGAGGAGCCTGAAACCCAACATGATTGAATTAGACCGAGTGGAAGCAGATCTGAAATTTGAGGAGTTCTTTTATCAGTGTCCCCTTTTAGAAATGATCCAGAACAGCTCTGGGGGAATAAGCTGTCAGTTTGGAGAAAGGAGGTGCACATTGAAATTTCTAAAAATAAGTATAAAATGCATAAAAAGTATATAAACTCATTGGAACTGTGAAGCTTATTGGAACAGTCAAAACAACTATCAAAAGTATTAAAATGAACTATCAAAGGAACCAATCAAAGCATTTAAACCACTCCCATTTTCACACTGAAATAGCAAGCAATCATTTTTTAAACACTCAAGTTCCATTTTCCACTCTGTTTGTTGACATAAGCCTTAAGTGCTATCATTAATAGATAAGTACTTCATCATTGATTTTATAACTGTCCATTATCGCATTTGGGTGCCTAATGTTTCATAGATTGATTAACAGCTCCAAATAGTTATGAAGTCTTTGAAATGGTATTGTACATGCCAATGGTTATTTTTGTAAGGGATTATGCAATTGAATGAAATATACCTTATTATAATTGAAAATGCTGAAGGAATGCAAGTACAGTAAATGTTTTTAGGGAATAGTGTTTGCAGTAGAGATGTGGCACTTCCTTTTTTTGATCTAAGCATGCTTCCTGAAGTCTGCCTACTGTGGATGCCGTGCAAGTTGGCATTGTACTCATAATAGCAAAAGGGTAAAGGGCATGAGTTGATATTAAGCTGAGGTTATATGTGAAGTATGGAGGGATGGGTAGGTGGGAAACATGGAAGGGCAATAACCTTGGTTGGATCATAATAGACTATTGGTTGCAATTTTAGTCCTCTTATATTAGGAAGGATATTATTGCCAGAAAGAGAGTGCAACGAATGTTCACTAGACTTGTTCCTGGGTTGAAGGACTGTATAATGAAGGGAAATTGAGGAAACTGATCTTGTATTTTGAGAGTTTCAAAGAATGAGGTGTGATCTCACTGAAACCTACAAAATACATAGAG
The DNA here is from genome assembly GCA_024679065.1 of Sphyrna mokarran. Taxonomy (NCBI): domain Eukaryota; kingdom Metazoa; phylum Chordata; class Chondrichthyes; order Carcharhiniformes; family Carcharhinidae; genus Sphyrna; species Sphyrna mokarran. The sequence goes on from JAGIQG010000002.1 coordinate 64,170,096, forward strand.
GAATAAGTGGGGTAGATGCAAGTGAGATGTTTCCCCTGTTTGGGTTGTCTAGATCTAGAGGAAACAATTTCAAAATAAGGAGCAAACTATTTAGGGCCAAGATTAGAAGGATATTTTACTCAGAGGGTTCCAAAATTCTTTGAAATTTTCTACCCAGTGAGCTGAGGAAGATCAGTCATTCAGTATGTTTAAAGCAGAGATTGACACATTTCTAAATATCAATGACATAAAGGAATTTGGGAATAGTGTGGGAAAAAGTCATGGAAGTGGATGATCAGCCAGGATTATATTGCATAATGGGACAGGCTCAAAGGGCAGAATGGCTGCTCCTATGTTCCTATAATTTCATATTGAAAGTATGAGGTTGTGGGGGTGAGCAGTGGGACATAGGTTGGCAGGGAGATACAAGGAGTCATAAGGGATGTGCAGAAAGCCATAGATGTAATGAGGGATCATGGGATTGGATAGGGGGCACAGGTTGATGTGGGTGGAGATCAGGACATGTGCAGGGTGGGTGAACAGGTGTGAAAGACAATAGGTGCTGGAGGGTTTAATGGATTTTTTAACTTCAATACAATGCTGGTGCTCAAAGACAAGCTTTCTGCCCAGCCCACATCCACACTTGTTCTGGGGTCATCTGGCCCCAGTTCCTAATATAGCTCACCATCTGGATCGAAAATCTGACATCCAGACATTATGAGAAGTCAGGTTGCAGAACTGGAAATTCTCCTAACTCTGCAAACCCAAAGCCGGAACAAAAATCAAAAGACAGGATTTTCTCCTTTCTCAGCAAAAGCAGGAAAAGTAGTGTTGAGGGCACCAATGGCAAAGACAGCTTTTTCCACAGTAAGAAGCCTCACAACATCAGGTTAAAGTCCAATAGGTTTATTTGGTAGCATGAGCTTTCAGCGCACTGCTCCTTCATCAGCAGCTCACCTCAACACATAAATATTAATACTATATAGCTAATGCACAACTGAGAATGCACTGAACAAATTTTGTTTTGTATATTGTTTATCTACAGATTACATTGTAGAGTATTTAAAACAACTTACATTTTGTCAGAATCTGGAAGAGCTCCTCGATAAGGATGGCTGTACAGTGTAATTCCTAATAAATAACAGACATACATAAAATTTACAGATGAATGAGAGGTACTTGAACAATTAAAACACTCTGATTGGAAGATGCAATGACAAACAGCAGTGTCAAAACCAGTCAGTGCGTAAGCAGTGGGTTAAAGATTGAATCCTCAGCCAATCGTTCCCATCAAGGGAGATATGCATTTGGCTGCTTAGAAACGTTCCTGAGAATGTTTCAGGGCAAGAATAGTGGAAAGGTGGAATCAGATCAATCTTTGGCTCTTAATCATTAAATGCAGGGGAGACAATGACATACTGGCATTGTCACTGGATTAGTCTAATGTCCTGGGAATTCAGGTTCAAATCCAACCAGGGAAGATGGTGGAATTTGAATTTGGTAAAAATCTGGAATTAAAAAGTCAACTGTTGACCACAAAACTATTGTCAATTGTCATTAAAACCCATTTAGTTCACTAATGTCCTTTAGGGAAGGAAATCTGCCAAATTTATCTGGTCTGGCCTACATGTGCCTCCAATGTGATGGCCATTAAATGCCCTCTGAAATGGCAGTTCAAGGACAATTAGGGATGGGCAACACCCATTTCCCATGAAAGAATTTACTAACTGAAATGGGCAAAATTATCTTCAGTATTTTCCAAAGCAAAGGAGAATTATTTCTTCCTTGATTTTCTCCTCACCCTTCTCTTAAAGACTAAATTCCTTGCTGGTAAGTCATTCCAGGACGAATGCCAATTTTCACTGTTGCACAATCAATTTTTCCACATTCTAACAGAGATGTTGAGGCCATTTTGGGGTTTTACTGACATTCTGATTGAGTCAGTAAGATATACACTCAACTCCCACACATATCTATGCTCTGTACTGTGAGCTTGTCACTCCAAAGCAAACAATTGTGTCTTAGAGTACAATATACTCCAGTGTACATTGTAAATGGATCAGATTGGCCGCAAACTGCTTATTAAAGAAAGATACTAGAAGTTCAGAATGACCAAATGGATGCAGGGTCCTGTATCAATTAACATGGATGGTGATGGACATTAGAAGGTGAGCACATTATTGACCTCGCCATTAATACTGTTTAAATTTGTCAAAGAAATGTAAACATTTTTTGCGTACAATTACTTTTCAGTTGAGGTAGGTATTTGGAGCAATGGAAAGGCCCAACAAACCACACTTTTCTACCAGGCAGCTGGGTGGACCAACAATGAATATTACAGATTAAGTTGATCTAAGGCTGAAGAAATAAATGTGCTATTTAAGTCTCTCCATCATATCTTCCTATATTAACTGGTCAAGATCATCTAACATTTTCAGCTTCATGAAAAAAAATTCACCTGAAGACATAGGCATTAAGAAAAATCTGAGTGGTTCATAAACGTTCACTTCTTGAGAAACCATCATCACAGATTAAATTCTTTAGATAACTTCCTTCCTGAACAACAATAATCAAGTGATAAAATACTTAGCAATAAACAAAACAAGGTGTTACATCAGGTATTATTCTGTGATTTGGGAAGTTGACAGGAACATTGTTCTTATGCATCCTCTCCTCCCTTTGACCGTCAATAGTGGCTGCACCTTCAGCTGCCTAGGTCCCATGCTATGGAATTCCCTTACTAAACATAATTCCCTTATTAAACCATTCCATCACCTTTTCCTATCCTTTAAGGCCCTTCGGAAAATTCACCTCTTTGAACAAACTTCAAATCATCCATTTGAATATCTCCCTTAACTTGGCATTCAGTTTTATTTAACATGCCTTAGCACATTACTTTTTATGTTAAAGACACTATGTAAATGCAGGCTGTTGCAATAAATATAACGTACTACAGCAGGTAAGCTATTGTGCTCTAGCAATAGTTCATAGATACAATTAGACATAATTGAGATGTACACATTTTACCAGCATTATTCCTACAGACATGTTTTTACTGATCATACCGTATTGTGTCCAGTCAGTGCCTGGTGGTAGGTTGGCCCAGAGGATGAGGTTATTGAGCTGGTTCAGATAGATTGGTTCTGAGTGATAGTGCATTTGATTGTACCACACCTATGAGTAGATAAGAGGTAAGTATTAAAATACGGTAGTACTTTTCATAGGTCTGATTCTACTATTTAAAATACAGAAACAAAAGGTTAAAAATCATAAATAAAAATAGATTTCCAACCACCTGGCCATGCACTGCAAAATGGTTCTCATGGCCTTGAATATCCGTCACCTCACAGATGTGCTGTGCCTAATAAAGTGATCTGAAACTCTAAAGGTAGGTGCAATATGTGTTGTGAGATATCTCAACTTGCTGTCAATCATTGTTACAGGGAACAACTTTTTAGTCTTCTGTCTTCCACTCTGTCTATAAGCAACAGGAGTAGAGATCAGATGTATTAAGCTCCTAGTTTGATATAATCTATGATCTTACCTTAATGTTAAAAAAACCCACACTATTATTTTGCCAAGTTTTGTTATATGATTCTCCATAGGAATCCTACACACCAGACTTTCATTCTGGGGTTGCACCTGACTCCAGGCAGCATTATCTGGTCCTAGCAAGAAACTGTTTTGGTTTGGGGGAGCTTAATCAGTATAAGTCTATCTGCTGCAAAATACAAGCAGGAACAGAAATTACGTAACTGACTGGAAAATTTAACATTTAGCATAATTCACAGACAGGACTGACTCCATTATAGCTGCTTGCTATCCCTTTAGGAGGTCAGGGGAAATTAAAACACTACAGACGCAGCGAGTAAAAAGTTCCATCCAGTAATAGATCCTAACAGTCAGTGAAAAAGCTTCTATTCCTGTTTTATTTTTGAAGTCTTCAATTCCTGTTCATACTAAAAATTACTATTTTGTGGGCAGGAGAAACCCAGGAGAAATCAGAAAGAGCTCATTGGCACTATTACTGCGGTCAAGCAGTAACCTGTGATCAAATAAGGCAGTAGCCTCTAAAGATAGTGCAACTCAGATCTAAATTAAACTTAAAATTAAACTGAGTTGCAAAATAAAATCTGGTTTCCAGCTTAAACATGCAGCAAAAAGCTAAGATGATTATAACATCTCCAGAACATCAATGTATATGGTGAACCCACTATGATGGAAGTATGGTGAACATCAAAGAGTGTACTTCCATGGTGACAGCCACAGAAGCCTTTGCCACCATCCAGATTATATGCCCACAAATGCAAAATCTGCATAACCTATTTGTAAAATCAGATATGCTACATTTGCAAACATTCTCGCTTTTTGTATATTGGAATTCATGCACCCACAGAAGTGGCAAGCAATGATCCAACCAATCACTACCAAACTCATTGAATACAATAGCTTATTTAATTCCACCCTTAGAATCCATTTCACTCAAGTGCCACTACAACCAGTCACTTTGATCATCTCAGGTATTTTATCTTGTGAACACCATTCATAATATCATCAAGACTATGGTAACACCACAGGCCACAAGAAGTACCATTGCAAACTCTATGTTTACACTGGGAGACCAGCTAACTCTGTAATGATTAGGGAGATTTGTTCACTGAATAGTAATTACTCATTGGTGCTGCAGCACCATGAAACTTGTATGTTTGGAGCGGACATACATATTCTGCATGGCACAGTTGGACCTGAATGTGTATGCCCATTCCAAGATACAAGTTTCATTGTGCTGCAGCACCAATGAGTAATCACTATTCAATGGACAAACCTCCCTAGTCATTAGTTGCCAATCCTCCCAGAAGTAGGTGTTACTTTACTCAAAACAAGGGAAAATTAACAATGTCCAAGATTGGCATGTAGGTAATGATTATCCAACTTGAACATTGGATAATGTTCGAGCAAAGCATCCAACTGATGATGTATGGACTCCAACAGAAATGGTCAGCATGTGCCCAGAACCAAGATTGAATTAATATGAACACCATAGAACATAGAATATAGAACCAAGGGGCATGAAACAAGCCAGATCAGAACAATACCACAATGAGACATATTGAGTAATCATATTGCAGACAGAACTGGAATAAGACTCATCAGAAACACAGCACCTCTAACCAGTGTTCTGAAAATGTACAACAGCCTCCAGCAAAGATCACTGTACAGATAACCTGATATATTTCAGAGATTTAAGTTTATTGCTCTGTGTTAAAGTATATTCAGACACACAGTTTTTTCTTTCATTGGCATATATGAAGTTTGATTCTCTCAAAGTAATTTTTTAATTAGGAAATTGAAAATATTGCAACATGATATTTATAAACCTTTAAGGAAACATGTCTCAAACTGTTTTCAATCACTACCCCAACACTGGATGTGATATATTAGTCTCATGACTTCTATTAAGTCTAGAAACAAGAATAGAGATCAGATGTACTATACTTCGCCTCCAAATTAACGTTATTTACATACAGTCGTGTGGGCCAGAATTTTCCAGCCCCACCTACAGGCAGGGTCTTGGGGTCCCATCGAAGTCTGTGGACTTTTCATAGAATCTCTATAGTGCAGAAGGAGACCATTCAGCCATCAAGTCTACATGAGCTTTCTGATAGGGCATCTTATCCAGGTCCTTTCTCCACAACCCCTTGTATTCAACTCACCAATCCCCCTAACCTAACATCTTGGGACACCAGGAGGCAATGTAGCATGGCCAATCCACCTAAGCTGCACCTAATCTTTGGTCTGCGGGATGAAACCGGAGCAACCAGAGGAAACCCACACAGATGTGGGCAAACTCCAAACAGTCACCCATGGCTGTTATCAAACCCAGGTCCCTAGCTCTGTGAGGCAGCAGTGCTAACCGCTGTGCCACTGCACCACCCTTGGCTGGCTCACTGAATCCACCAAGGCGGGATGCAATGCAACAGGATCAGAAAATCCAAGTCACTATCTTATCTTCAAATAAAGAGTTCACATTATTGTTTCATCAATCCTTATATGATTGGTATGTTTACATCAAAGTGAAGAATCTAACAATAGGTTAAGTTTTATAAACTGCCGTAGTCCTGTGAAGAGGACAATTCATGTGTTATTGTTTCCTCCTGTTCCTTACCACTGTTGGAAGCACAGCAAATTTACCAGCACCTGTGTCTCTAGTTCCTTTAGCACACTCACTATCATTGTGTGTCTGTGATGCTAACTCAGATGTTTTGAACTCTCAATTTTATGTGCATTGACAGACCTGTAAGGCACTGCTTAACCACCAACAACAATTTTCATGGTCACCCCTCTCTGTTAAGGGTCTTCCATTTTGAGTGCTGTTATTCCATGTTAATCTAAATCCCTTCATAAGCATAAAGTGACAGACTTTTATTTTTTGTTTTCATTTATGTTGCAGTAAGACATTATGCCTACATTTATGAAGAGCATTTCCACAGGAGGAGACATAGCTTCAGAGTGACGGATGGAGTGTCATTGCGAGGAAGATGGAAAAGGGCATTGGTGCTATGACATAGTCCTCTTTGACCCCAGTTGGCACTTATATTGAGTCTGAGATGTTCTGTTGGTGATTCATGTCATTGTGGCACAGGCAGTGGGTGATGAATTTCTGTAGGCAGCTGCATTTAAAGAGGATGTTCCACAATCCCTCATTGTTAACAGAGTCAAAGGCCTTTGCAAGATTGAAGAAGGCCATATACAAAAGTTGATGTTCCTCTCTGCACTTCTTCTGGGTTTGATGTATGCCAAAGATCATGTCCATTGTGCCTCTTGATGGATGGAAACTGCACTGAGACTTAGAGAACTCTTCAGCTAGTGGGAGAAGGATTCTCATGATGACCTTTCCCATGGGGGTAGAATAGGGAAATCCCTTTGTAATTTCCAGTCTGACTTGTCTCATTTCTTTGGTCACAATTAAGACATCTCTGAGGTCTCCCAGCATGCTTCTTTCTTTCCAGATTAGGATGAGGAGGTTATGGATTCTTGTCAACAGTGCCTCTCCATCGCATTTTAATACTTTAGTGGAGATTCCACCTGTGCCAGGGCCTTGGTGTTTTTCAGTTGTGGGATGGCTTTTCTATTTCAAAGCGAGCAGTGTTATATTGAGATGATAGCAGGTAGTGTGTTTGTGATAGTGTCTTGGGCACTTGCATCAAAGAATATTCCTGATGTGGCCAGGTTGCCCTAGCTCCTATCATAGAGAGACAACTTTCCTTTCTCAATATAGCGGGAGTCATGGACAATAGCCATGCAATTCTATGAAGTTTATATTTAGCAGCAGTTAGCAGGTAATCTTAGCATTTCAGATGGCACAGTTGTCAGACAAAACACAAAAGAGAAACATTATTCCACTGACTATCACCTACAAATCTCTACATAGTCACACCACCACTCTCACCTCACCCCACCACCTCCCTTTCAGTGTCTTCAGGACCTTTGACTCTAGGCTGATCTATTCAGTTTCTGTGCCTTTAAAAGCCGCATTAAAACACATCTCACTCAACAAGATTTCACAAATCTATTTTAATTATTTCACAATGTCGCTCAATAAGGAGCCCTGGAATATTTTTTCTATCTCAATCTCACAAAATAGAAGAAAATAGATAAAAGGCATAAACAGGTAAAAGGTGAGTTCTCGCTCAGGAACCAATGTTCAGAAAACTTGCATTTGACATGATTCTAAAAGATTGTGATCAGTGATGCCTGAAATAGTAACTGAGATGAGGATTGAACACCTATTATTAGAAAGATTCAACATCAGCCCAAATACATTAAATCGCATGACAGGAACATAAGCAGCGAGGCAGGAGGCTCAAAGGATTGAAAGAGAAGCCAATTTTCAAAGTACCTAAGATAGTTCACTTAATTTGAGCTAGCAATTTTTGGCTTTGTTTCTCTGAACAGTGATACAGGCAGTGACCAGAGGCAATTGCTGAGCTGTAAAAGGTTCAGATTTTGCAAATTCTATTTCATGTTCTTGATATTTTATGTTGAGTTGAGGAAGTATGAATCAAAGAGGGTGAATTTCCACGGGCATTGCAACTTTGACAGGAGCCCATTTGAATGATGTAAATGGTGGGTCAATGGGACAACTCTTATGGAAATTCACTCTCAAATTGTTTCACTGACTTTGTGTCAATATTAGTATTGAACGTCATAATAAGCACAAGGGGGATGGATTCTGAAAAATCTGTATCACCACCAGAAATGGATCAAGACAGGATGTCTCCATGTCATTTTGATTTGATTTATTATTCTCACATGTATTAGTATTACAGTGAAAAGTATTGTTTCTTGTATGCTATATAGACAAAGTATACTATACATAGAGAAGAAAAGGAGAGTGTGCAGAATGTAGTGGTATAGTCATAGCTAGGGTATAGAGAAAGATCAACTTAATGAGAATGATCTATTCAAAAGTTTGATGGCAGTAGGGAAGAAATTGTTGTTGAGTGGATTGATACATAAACTCAGCCTTTTGTATCTTTATCTGGATAGAAGGTGGAATACAGTATGTCTAGCGTGTATATGAAGTCCTTAATTATGCTGGCTGCTTTTCCGAGGCAGCTGTAAATGTAGACAGTCAATGAATTGGTGGCTGGTTTGCGTGATGGAATGAGTTTCACTCACAACCCTTTATAGCTTCTTGTGATCTTGGGTGAAGCAGGAGCCATACCAAGCTGTGACACAACTGAGAAGAATGCTTTCTATAGTGTATTTGTAAAAGTTAGTGAGAGTCATAATGGACATGCCAAATTTCCTTAGCCTCCTGAGGAAGTAGAGGCATTGGTAGGCATTCTTAATTGTAGTGTCAGCAAGGGGGAACCAGGACAGATTGTTGGTGATCTGAGCCTGGACTTTGTTATCTCCTAGCCTTTTCTGAACATTGGTTCCTGAGGAAGAACTCACCTTTTACCTGTTTATGCCTTTTATCTATTTTCTTCTATTTTGAGAGATTGTGATAGAAAAATATTCCAGGGCTCCTTATTGAGCGACATTGTGAAACAATTAAAATAGATTTGTGAAGGCTTGTTGAGTGAAATGTGTTTTACTGCAGCTTTTAAAGGCACAGAAACTGAATAGATCAGCCTAGAGTTAAAAGACCTGAAGACACTGAAAGGGAGGTGACAGGGGGCAAGGTGTGAGTGGTGGTGTGACTATGTAGAGATTTGTAGTGATCCTCAGTCAGTGGAGTAATGTTTCACTTTTCTGTTTTGTCTGTCAACCATGTCATTTGAAATGCTAAGATTAATAGATTCCAAGCTGCTCTAGTTCCATGTATCCAATTTTCTACAGTTAAATGTTAATCTCTCCAAGATTAAACATTACATGAACTATATATTTGATATCTGTAATACAAGCCAGAACACAAAGCCTGACTCAATGAAGAATGGAGGAAACATGTCATCAGCAGCACCAAGCATACGTGGTGCCAAGCTGGTGAAGTTACAACACAGGACCACATACATTCTAAACAGCAAATATTGCATATAATCATAGAATCCCTGTGGTACAGGAGGAGTTTTGACCCATTGAACCAATACAACAACAATCCCATCAAGGCCCTCATCCCCACATATTTACCCTGCTAATCCCTCAATATTAAGGGGCAATTTAGCACGACCAATCAACCTTATCTACACATTTGTGGAGCATGAGGAAACTGGCCCATCTAGAGGAAACCCGCACAGACAGAGGGAGAATGTGCAAACTCCACATAGACAATCACCTGAGGCCAGAATCTGGTGCTGTGAGGCAACAGTGCTAACTACTGTGCCATTCATTAATTCAGGATGGTCTTGCTAGTGATATTCACATTCCGAGAAAGAATAGAAAGAATATTTAAATGGTACAGGACCAAAATTAATAAGAAAAAATACAGTAATTGCAATTTTTATTTGTATCCTGTTCATTCAGAACCAAATATCAGATGGTTTGAGAGTTTAGATGAGGGGTGACTTGATCCCCTTTCTTTGTGACACAAAATTCAACTGATCTATCTATCTCACTGCAGTCCCCATACCTCTCTGTCCTTGTGTCAGCTGCATCTTAGTGATAAGACACTCATTTCCGAGTCAGAAGCTGTGTGTGAATTCCACTTCTGATCCTTAATCACAAACCCTGGACTGAGGCACTAGTTCAGTACTGAGGGAGTGCTGCACCATTAGAGGTGCCACTTTTCAGACACAACAATAAAGTAAAAACTTGTGTTGTGGATGCAAATGATCCCATGGAACTAATCAACAAAGAGCAGAAACATTTTCTCTGATGTGCTAGCCAATACTTATCCCCAATAAAAGGGCAAATCATCTGATTGTCATCTCAGTCCTGTCTTTCTTTTCAAAGATGGTGAGAAACTGTCTGGAATCCAAAACTCTTCAAATGAAAGGCAAGCAAGCAGCAATTGATGAATTCAATTCCCAGAAAGAGTGGAGAGAAATGAAGGACAATCTTTTTGGTTTGTGGATTCAGCATTTGACATTCCTGCACTTTTTTCCTCTGAAAAATGTTTCTAAATCCATCATACTTTGCCTCCAACAACACACAGGCATACTCCTAATAACAATGTAATAAAAAATTATTGTTAATTGGACGATTCTTACCTTCATTAAAGAGTTAATTCCTAGTTGAGTGAAATTGTTTTCCTCGAGATCTTCAGGCAGCACACTTCCAATTGACCATCCTCCTAATCTGTTAATATAACAAATTAAGATGATTCTTCCATATTGAGTAGAAAACAAAAGTTCCACATTTAAATTAGTAGCAATGTTTAGCAGACATTTACATCATTTTATGTTAGGGACGGGCTGGATATATTAGAAAACTAACTATCTTTCTGCCTTTTCACTTGGTGTCAGGACCTTGTGCTTTTTGATTTTTGGGATGACATGTCTGTTATAAATCAGTTAGGATTATATTCATTGGAATTTAGAACAGTGAGGGGATCTCATAATAACTTGTAAAATTCTAATACAATTAGACAGGGAAGATTCAAAAAGAATGTTTCTGATTGTGGAGAAGTCCAGAACTAGGGGTCAAGGTTTGAGGAATAAGGGATAAGTTTAGTACTGAGGTGAGGACAAATCTCTTGAAACCTTAGACTTCCTAACCCATAGACAGCAATCAGTCAGCATAGGCAATGCCATGATTATTCTCAACACCGGTGTCCCGCAAAATTGTGTCCCCAGCACCTTATGATACTCCTTATACAATTAAAACCGTGTGGCCAAATTCTGCTCCAACTCCATTTTCAAGTTTGATGATATCATCAATATAGTGGGTTGGACCTCAAACAATGATGAGACAGAGTACAAAAAACAGAGAATCTGGTGAAATGATGTAATGACAATACTCTCTCCCTCAATGTCAATAAAATGATAGGAGATAGTCATCAACTTCAGCAAATGTAGTAGAGGATATGCTCCTGGCTACATCAATGGGGATGAAGTTGAAAAGGCTGAGAGTTTCAGGTTTTTGAACGTCTAGATCACCAAAACCTGTCTTGGTCACTATATGCTGACATTATCATTAAGAAAGTCCACCAATGCCTACAATTTCTCAGGAAGCTAGGGCAATTCAGCATGTCCTCTCTCAGAATGTTTACAGGTGTACTATAGGAAGTATTCTCTCTGGTTGTACCACAGCTTAGTATGGTTCCTGCTCTGCCTAAGACTGCAAAAAATTGCAAAGGGTTATGAATGAAGCCCAGTCCATCATGCAAACCAGTCTTACATCTACACTTCCCACTTTCTCAGAAAAATGGCAGCATAATCAAAGACCCCCACACCCTGGACATATTCTATTCCATCTTCTTCTACAAGGAAAACAATATAAAATTCTGAGATCATGTACTGACTCAAGCACAGCTTTTTCCCCGCTGCCATCAGACTTTTGAAAGGGTATACCTTATATTAAGTTTATCTTTCTCTACATCCTAGATATGACCCTAATATCATATTCTGCACCCTGTCTTTTTCTTCTCCCCTATGTGCTTTATGAATGGAATACTTTGTCTGTATAATGCAAGAAACAATACTTTTCACTGTATACTAACACGTGACAATAATAAGTCAAATCAAAAAAATGTCATGTTCTATTTTCCCCTTCTTAATAAATCTTTTGGTCTGCTTCTGTTAATACTAATCTGCTCTCAATCATCAAATCTATTTCTTTCTCTTGCCAATCTGTATTTTTTTTTTGAATTTAATACTCCCTCAAAAATATTTGTGACTCATGTTTTGGCCACTATTCCCTTTCCATTCTTGTGCCAAATACGAACAAACAACTTTAGAGTTGATCTGTTCGTTCCTTGGAAACCTGCCATTTCCTGTCTGCTGCCCTTCCTTTCAGTAATGTTTCTTAGTCCATAATAAATCACTCATGCCTCATGTCATTTTATTACATTTATTGAGATTCAGCACCTTGGTCTCTGAACTGTCTCATAATATACCTTGATAAAAAAAAAGTCATATTATGCTCACTCATCCCCAAAGACACCCTCAAAACCATGCCGCCAACTCATTTGTCATTGCACAAAGTCCAGTCAAAGATGGCCTGTTGCCTTGTTGGTTCCTCAGTATATTGGTCCAAAAAACCAACACCTATACACTTCAGAAATTCCTCCTCTATTGTACCTTCTCTAATTTGATTCCCACAATCTATATATACATTAAAGTCACCCATAATCAAAAATATTCCTTTATCACATGCATTTCTGATTTCCTGTATAAATGCTATAGAAGAAATGAATATTAACAAAACTAGTTAATCTTTAAAACGGTTCTGAAATTGACACAATAAGCAAAGATTTTGAAAAGATCCTTTAAGAAAAGGATGAGCTTATTATCTTTAAAAGGTGTCAATTAACCAGAGCCAATTCAAGTTACAATTTCCAAAGTTTTTCTCCACTTCGCATTTCTATATAAATAAATGCAGACAACAAAAAAATTCTTGAAAGGAATTGCAGCTTATTACAAGATAATAGAAATGTACCAAGCAAAATTTTCTGTCCCCTCTGTAGCTGTATAAACATCACTTTCTGAGATCTAAGTGCATTAGTTCTTCTTGGAGCTCAGCCAGGCATTCACGATGTGATCATCTGGCAACTATACCAACAAAACAGGTTCTAAAAATACTCTTATATTTGAAACTAAGAACTATAATTTCCTTTTTAGTTATTGCTCTTATGGTTGAGTGGGCAAAATGTGCCTTACCTTTTTTGTCCAAAAATGTTTTCTGTTGATATTAAATAGTCTTCCAGATTGTAACCTGTGAGATTGTATAGGATGTGTCCCTCATTATTTCTGTAGTGGGATGTTGTGGTATTTTGTGCAGGACATTGCTAGAAGGCAAAAGTAATCAGACAGTTACACCTCTTTAACTGAGGGGGTAAAGGCCACAGTACAAGATACTGCAAAGGGTGGGGAAATATTCAACAAAATAAATCAGTAAGTAATTATTAGTTGAAAACAAACTTGAGTTTCAAAATTTTAAAGAACGTAGTAGTGTGAAAACTGAGGAAGAAAATAAATTTGCATCGTCATCAAGAGCCCCTTCTGGTTGGAGAAATGAAGACGGATGTTCCATCTGCTATCAACAAATATTCGTTACCACGCAAAATGGTGGCAGACCTGTCTGAGTTAGAGGAGATGAGTTTCTCACCAACTCTTCATGTAGCGGTGCCTGAGCTCTGCCATCTGAAAATTTCAGGCCTTGAAATAATGTGTGCAGTTTTGATCCCCTTACCTAAAAATGACAGAATTGCCTCAGATAGGAAGAAACACACTTTCAGCTGACTGGTTCCTGGGATAAGAGGAATGTCCTATGAGGGCAGTATATATATGTTAGGCCTGTATCTCTGGTGTTGAGAAGAATGTGAGATGATCTAACTGAAATGTGAAAATGTTTCGGAGGATTGACAACGTAGATATTGAGAAAATGTTTCTCTGGCTGGAAAATCTGGAATATGGAGTCACAGTCTCAAGAAAGGAGGATGGCTATTTGGGATTGAGATGAGGATGGATTTCTTCATTCGAATAATTGTGAATCTTTGGAATTCTCTACTCACAGCTGCGGATGCTCGGTCTCTATTTTAGACAGAAATCAACAGATTTGTGGGACTAAGGGAATTAAGGATTATGAGGATAGAGTGGAAAGGATTGTGGATAAAAGATCAGCTTTAATTGTTTAATGGAGGAGCTCAAAAGGTCAAATTATCCATTCTAGCGGCCAGGTTTATACTCTTAAGTAAGAGAGGAAAACCTGTAAAATTCTCGTTCAGATGTAGGTGGCAGGGTTGGAATTAAGTTGTATCTGGATTCTAGCCCATGTTTTTGGTTCTGCCATTTTGTAGTGTCAGGGAGGACCATCGGATAATCTTATACCCATGTCCCTTTCCCACACAAAGTGGCCATAACTTGATTAATTCAAAGAGTATTCTGAGAATTCCACACAGTTCATTCTTAAAGGGTTTCATTGGAGCTGATGCCTATGCAGAATCCTGCTGACAACCCAGTAAAAATTTCTGATCCAAACACTAGTAATCAATCCTCGCAGGGATCAATTACCCTCATTTAAACATTATTGGCTCTGAATAGAGCTGTAGGTGTTTCAGACTATTCATGAATAACTTAATAAAACAATTTATGGATGTTCTTTTATACTTATCTGGACCTGAGCTTTTGCTTTATGTTGCCCCTGATCAATCTAGTTTATTCACCAGATGGCACTGTTAATGTAAATACAGTTGCAACAATTTTGGCTTTTATCATTCAAAGCAGCTAGAAAAAACGTAAGCTAGGTATTTAGGGACATGGTTAATTAAGAATTTACTGAAAATAATCCCACAAAATTCCCGTGGGAAAATAAGCACCGCAAATTTAGAGGACCATAAAATATAGTTGACTAAAGTTAACTGTTAACTTTCTAACTCTCTAATTTGTTCTTTGAAGATGTGCTTCTACAGGATTACAATGTTGCCTGTAACAGTGCTTTCTGCAGGTACATGCTCCAGCTTAGGACATACTGTTTTACACACATGCCCTTTCCTATGACTGCCGCTAACTTGAATATAAGCATAGTGTAATGACATCACTAAGAAAACTGGAATATAGCACCATACTTACTTATTAAAACTATATTGAAGGCAGCATCAGAAAGTTAAAATTCAAATTGACTCTCCAGTGACAGATATTAATCAAATTTTAGCAAAATTATAATCAGTGGCAAGTCCCATCACCTCAATAGCATATTCTCTGCAAAAGCATAGAATTATTGACTGGAGACTTCTGGATTTTCAAATTCTTCTGATCATGGACTTCATCAGTTGCTGTTATTTTCAAAGGATTACAAATGGCAAACACCCAAAGTTGAACCATCTGACTGGGTGTCAAATCTTGCTTTTTAATGCTCTTGTGAAGCATTTTAGGATGTTTCACTATATTAAAAGCACTTTCTAAAATATTAATGAATCCAGATTGCCAGTATATAAACCTTTCACTAATTTCCTTTATTTATTTTTCATTCATTATTCAATGTTTTGATTTTGTTTGGTTTTTCTTCTACTAGTTTTCATTATGAACTCTCATTTCAGAACTGATAACATTTCAAATCAGAAATATTACCAAATACTTCCACAGTTTGGAAACATGAGCTTTTGGAGCGCTGCCCCTTCATCAGGTGAGACTCACCTGAGGATTGAGCAGCACTCCCAAAGCTCATGCTATCAAATAAGCTTGTTGGACTTTAACCTGGTGTGTGAGACTTCTTACTGTGCCTGTCCTGGTCCAATGCCAGTATCTCCACATCATGGCTTCCAAAGTTTAACAATGCAATAAGTGTTATTGCTCATGGGAACACTGGGAGATCTGAGCAAGAGAGATCTGACTAATAGGTATGAATTAAGCTTGCTATATTAAATTAATGTTCTCTGTTGCACATCAGTGAGTATTGAGAATTAATTAAGTTTTCCTACCTGATAACCAGCATCACAGTTACACTGGCCTATGAAGTTCTGTGGTTCTGTAGTTCCAACCCACCAACATGTGTTACTGTTTGTAAGAAAAAACAATGCATCAGTTTATCACTTAGATATTTTTTCAATAGAAGTAGTGCATATATAGCATATAAGTGAGCTTTGTGATTTGTCTGCATATCGATTCATTGCGTATTATGTCCAAGATTATTATAACACAGACAGATACCTAACAAAATTAACCATCTATATTTCTTGTTTCAGTCTTAACACATGGTAACACTCTCATGTAAAACTCAGAAAGTTGTGGGTTTGATCTTCATTCTTGAAATCTGAGCATGTAATCTAAATTGACACTTCAATGCAGTAGTCGTGTATTAGAGGTACTGTCTTTCAGATCAAGTATTAAACCAAGAACTCCACCAACAGGGGGACAAGATTTGCTCAAATTCTTGGGTTCAGAGCACAACTCTGGATATCTGATTTAAGTATTTATGGTCCTACTATAATCGTTCAAAATAGGGCAACTTGGACACAACTTTGGATAATCTTTGGGCTTATTTCAAGCAGTGACACTCCCTCATTGAATGAACTATTCCATGTAAATTTGCTACCAAAAAATAAAGGATGGATTGCATTTAGTAGCCTGACAAATTAAGCCTTATATTTTAATCACCATCAAGATTCCTGAAAGAAAAATAATGGCCAATATTTCCAGAAGATTTCTACTCTGAAGGAACAATTCCCTTTCTACTCTAAAGAAACAATCTCACTGAACTACCTGGATTAATTACAGTTTGCTTACTGATCAAGTCCACAGCAGATGCCATCTTCCTGGCTCTGCATTCAATCCTGAAATACCTAGATAATAAAGACACCTATATCAGCCTCCTATTTACTGACTACAGCTCAGCCTTCAACACCATTATTCCTACGAAACTCATCTCCAAACTCCATGGCCTGGGCCTCAGCACCTCCCTCTGCGATCCTGGGGATCTTGAACTTTTTAATCTACAGACCACAAATCAGGAAGGATAGGCAACAGCACCACCTTCACGATCATCCTCAGCACCAGTGTTCCACAAGGCTGTGCTCTCGGCCCTCTACTAAACTCCTTACATACCTATGATGGTGTGGCCAAATTCCCCTCCAACGCGATTTTCAAGTTTGCTGAAGACACCACCATAGTGGGCCAGATGTCAAAAAATGACAAGACAGAATATAGGAATAAGATAGAGAATCTGGTCTACTGGTGCGGCAACAACGACCTTTCCTTCAATGTCAACAAAACAAAGGAGATCGTCCTTTGTTCCTGTCAACATCAATGGGGACAAAGTAGAAAGTGTCAAGAGCTTCAGGTTTTTAGGTGTCCTGGCCCCCCATTGCAGACACTATAGTTAAGAAAGTCCAATGCCTCTACTTTCTCAGAAGACTAAAGAAATTTGGCATGTCAGCTATGACTCTGACCAACTTTTACAGATGCACATATAAAGCATTCTTTCTGGTTGCATCACAGCTTGGTATGGCTCCTGCTCTGTCCAGGATCACAGAAAACTACAAAAGGCCATCAATATAGCTCAATCCATCACACAAACCAGCCTCCTATCTATCGACACTGTCTACACTTCCCACCAGCATAATTAAGGACCTCACATACGCTGGACATTCTCTGATCAACCTTCTTCTATTGGGAAAAAGAGACAAAAGTCTGAGGTCATGTACCAACTGATTCAAGAACAGTTTCTTCCCTGCTGCCATCAAGACTTTTCAATGGATTTACTTCGCATCAAGTTGATCTTTCTCTACACTCTAGTTATGACTGTAACACTACATTCTGCACTCTCTCCTTTCCTTCTCTATGAACAGTATGAATTGTCTCTGTAGCACATGAGAAATAATACTTTTCATTGTATGTTAATATATGTGACACTAATAAATCAAATCAAATCACATCTTGTCCAGTGTTTATTTTTCAATAGTTCTTTATCCAGATATGCGTTTTACATTTTATAATTCCAAAAGACTACTTGGTTAGGTGGACTGATCGTACTAAATTCTCTCGGTTTACCTGAACAGGCACTGAAATGTGGCGACTAGGGGATTTTCACAGTAACTTCATTGCGGTGTTAACGTAAGACTACTTATGACTAATAAATAAATTTTAACTTTAATTGCTCAAACTATACAAATTATTGCATTTTAGAATTTGCTCAGTTCACAGCATTGTCGAAGATAATTCGAAGATTAATATTTTTCTAATGTATACAAGAAATTAGTGGTTCTCAATTTTTTTTTGTTTTTGTCATTTATATTGCAGAATTTTTCTTGAATTTAAAATTGAAAGAAGGTAATCAAGGTAATACAGCAACTGCATTTGAAAGGTTTTGGATGAGATGCTACAAATGAGGTGTATTAAGAAGAAAAATGCCCATGAAATTAACAAGGAAGCGATGTAATGGTTACAAAATTGGTTCAGAGATAGGAAACAGGTTGATTGGGGATGGACGTTTTTAGGTCAATGAAGACTTTGCAACTTCTTTAAACAATCTAGATTCAGTTTTTTTTTAATGTGGGTATCACTGGCTGGGCCAGCATTTATTCTCTATCCTTAATTGAATTGAATGGCTTTCTCGACCATTCTAGAGGCATTTAAAGTCAATCATTTAAAGTTCAAGTCAAGAGCGGATAGGTTTTTAATTGACAAGGGAATTAAGGGTTACGGGGAGAAAGTGGGAAAGTGGCACTGAACCACTACAGATCAGCCATGAGCTTATTGAATGGTGGGGCAGGCTCGAGGGGCTGTATGTCCTACTCCTGCTCCTATTTTTTATGTTCTTACATTGTGGATCTGGAATTACAGACCAGGTAAGGATGGCAGATTTCCTTCCCTGAAGGATATTAGTGAACCAAATAGTTTTTACAACAATTGACAACAGTTTCATGGTCATTATAAAACTTTCAAATTCCAAATTTCACCATCTGCCATGGTGGCATTCAAACCTGGGTCCCCACAGCATTACCCTGGGTCTCTGGATTACCAGTCCATGGCAATACCACTGTGTCACTGCTTTCCTGAAAAGAGTTATAAAGTTTGCAAATAGCAAGAAATTTGGTTAAGTAGTATTGGGAGTGATGCAAGATTATCATGGATTATTTTCTTACAAATAATCATTTAGTCATTTATTAGTGTACGTCTTATTCTTAGAATTATCTTCGACAATGCAGTAATCGGAGCAAATTCTAAAATGCAATAATCTGTATCGTTTGAACAAGTTACTTGAGCAATTAAAGTTAAAATTTATTTATTAGTCCTAATAGCTTTACATTAACATTGCAATGAAGTTACGATGAAATTTCCCTAGTCGCCACACTCCAGTGCCTGTTCAGATAAACGGAGAGAATTTAGTACAGCTAATCCACCTAACCAGCTAGTATTTTGGAATTATAAAATGTAAAGCAGATATCTGGATAAAGAACTATTGACTATTTATTTGTTTGGACAAATGATGTTTTTTGGAAAGTGCTTAATTAAAACTTCCATGCTACAGCCACAGTTGTTGTCATCATTGGACTGGGCAGGCCATGATCAAAGTGCTACACTGTTAAAAAACAGGACGGGTGTGATTTCCCAAGCCAATGGTGGATTTCATGGAGGCAGAGGGCCACTCTCTGGCGGTGGGATCGTGTGGTCCGTCTGCTGTCAGCACTGCCCAGAGACAAGGTTTACCATCCGCAGGAAAATCCGGCTGACAGGAGTGGCCAGAAAACACCAGCCAATGCCTCTTCAATATGTTAAATGGAATAAAGGAAAACTGTACATGCAGAGGGGCTTAGCAGGCTAAAAGACAAGAGAAAAGACATGCAAGAGAAAATGATTGCATTCATTGGATTATACAGCCAAAAGACAAGGGTGTGTGAAGGGACTTTAATTAAAAGCACTGAATTATAAAAAAACAATGAAAAGAACACCTGGGTTTGAGTGGGTGGATGAAAATGCTAGTTAGAGCCTAACACCTCCCAGCTAATGAGCTAATAAGACAAAAGGGAAGAGAAGTAAGAAAAACTGGGAAAATGACAAACATTATTCTGTCCAGTAAGTAATTGTAATATAAGATACGTTTGGAACTGTAAATTACTGTCTAAATTCTACGCTGTGTTGATCTTTGCTTTGTGATACCAAGAAAGATTTAACACAACTAACTGCTATCTGAATCCCCTGCAAAATCTTACAAAGGATTATTACAAACTTCAGGACAACATAAGATGATAACATGATCAGAAACATGGTAGATAGATTTTAATGTGGAAACGTGTGAAGTGATACATTTTTGAGGACCAATTTGAAAAAATTTAGTACCATAAACGACATAGTTTTTAGAAGTGTGGATGATCAAACAGTTCCTGGAGTCCATATATTCCAATCTCTAAAGGTGGCAAAGCATGTTGATGGCATTGGTGGCATGATTAAAAACGCATTTCGGTAAGTGGATTTATAAACAGTGAAATGGAATATAAAAGCAAAGCGAACATGCTAATGATTTATAAAAAACTGGTTTTGTTGCAGCTGATGTATTGTAAACAATTCTGGACATCACATTTTAGGAAAGATGTTAAGGCCTTGGAGACTATTATGATTGATGTTTACCATGTTGTACTTGTGACAAGGGACTTCAGTTACAAGACTGTTTTAATGTATGATTTATCTCAGAGCAATCCAGAGATTGCACTGCTCACAAACCCACAACAGGTTTAGTTCCAATACTCAAGATGATGAGAGATTTCTTGCACAGAATGAAGTAAAAATAATGCTGAGGTGAGTGGATCATTAATTATAGGTCACAATCATTGTCAAAGGTCCGGGGGAATGTGAAGACATCTTTTCACTCAGAGTTGTTAGTATGTGGAATGCTGTACCTGAAATGGTGGAAGCTGATCCTATAAATAATTTGAAAAGAGAATTGAACAGGTATTTGAAGATAAAGAATTTACAGGGTCACAGATAAAAAATGAAGTAGTAAGAATATCATTAGTATTCCTTCAAAAGAGCTAGTACAAGCACAACAGATCAAATGACTTCCTTGTGTGTTACACTTCATATAATTCTATCCAATGAATTGCCTTATTTCACTTGGCTGGTTAAATTCTGTTAAGTCCACTAATGGGTTAATACTCTCATTTAATATAGCAGACAAGAGAATTCCATACACCTCAGGCTAATATTTAAATCATTTAATTTCAAGACAAGAGAGTATGAAAAGGTATCATCAGTTATCAATTTTCTTGACATAAAGGCCAAGTTTCTAATAGATCACAGCTGGCTCCAGCAGGGTAAATGAACGGCACTGTGAGATTTATGGAAAAGAATGCAGGAAATATAAAAAGGGTCATTTACTGACTTCTCCAAATAGATATCTTCCAGAAGGTTTGCAGTAGCAAAACTGCCTCACTAATCACTTCTGTGTTCACTATTCAATGCTATCAATTTATCTCAAATCCCTTAAACTTTCTTTTTCTTTCTCCAATGTTTTACTACTTTGTCCTGGACTTCTTTTAGAATAAGTAGCCAGCTTGTGCTGATCTATTATAAATATTCAAAGATGCAAGCGAATGGACAAAACATAAATGTTGGGTAATAGATCTTATGTTCACCGTTATCACCTGGAAATCACTGATCTGATTTGACTCAGGGATAAAAGAATTTCTCAGAATCTGTAGATGGGTGGCAAGCATTGGGGGTTGCATTGTCTCGCTGTAACATGGCAGAATGACTTATGTTTGATAGATCAGTTTACCTTCCTCATGAATTAATAGGTTTGGTCCCTAGCAGAAAATGCTCTAGAAGTAGTTACAGTCCGGGAGCAGCAAGATGGTAGAGCTTGGCGGATTACTGATAGCTAGGGAGGGGAGAAATATCCATTGACTGTTGGGTTAATTATCACTTTGGGTCTGATCAAGAGGAAGGAAAAATGTTAGCTTGTGATCCTGGGGTAACAACTCCTGATAAATAACCAGAATTGGGTAAGCATCACCTCTTCAATGCAGCAAACTAAACCTTCCAATGGCTGACGGGTGTCCCAAGTCCCAGGAAACTCAGCCAGCCAGCTTGAAGGTGCAAGAGGGTTAATTTAAGGCCATCTCATTAAATATTTAAGTAAGTGACCTACTTCCCCAATCTCTATGAAATCCAGAAATGGGGAGGTCTAAGGAGGATGAAGTTCAAGTTTGAGATTTCTTCTAAATGTTAACATTCTACCTTATCCAAATTCATCCATTTTTGATGGTTTAAGTTATACCCTCTATGTTTCAACAAGTGGAAGCTGTCCATTCCTCAACACTAATAACCCTTAATGAGACAGTATAAACGAGAAGAATGAACACAGCATTATTTACTTACTGATTGGAAGCTTGGCCGATACAGGGTTCATTTATATGCAAAGACTTCAGCAAGGCAGAAGTCAGGTTTAGAAAATCCTTCTCACCAGAACTGTAGAGAGTAAGAAAATCAGAGTTAGCGACAAGAAGATGATGAACATAGATTTATAAACTGCAGTCTATTCAAATAATTCCAGGAAGAGAAAAACTACAAAAATGAGGGGATATATTTCATTGCTAAATTGGAAAACTAAAATCATAAACTACTGTGACTGTCACAGTCATTTTCACTAATACCCAATGAGAATAAAATTTAACATTTTAAGTATCAACTACAACCCCAAACACATTTACCCAATTAAATTGATTTGAATTATTTCTATAATTAATGACCTGAATTTTTCAGTCAGTGACAAAAGAATGGTGCTCACTATTTGGAGCTGTTCACATGAGTTTGCATGACAACTAAAAATCACTGGAGTCTAAAATTGTAGTCTTTTCTACAGGAAATCTGGAGCTTGTGTAAACAAGGTAAGCGACAATGTCTCTCTCCAAACAAATTGAGAAATTTGATTGGGGCACATTAAATGAGAAACAGTTGCCTTGGTCATTGGATTTGAGAGTCATGACCTGAGCACTAGGGCAGAGAGAAGATTTTAGGGTAAAGGATAATGTACTGGAAGCATTAATGGTGGAGATGGGCAGGGAGAAAGATACTGCAGCTCCATGGGGAGCGAGAGGATGTAGGAAGTCCTTAAGGACCACCTCAGAATGGTGAGGGAATGCTAGTTATGTCAATGTCTGGTACCAAGGCCCTGGGATACAATGCCACAAGATGTAAAATCACCTTTGTTAGATGGGCAAGATTAACAAATTACCTTGACATCTCCTACCCAAAAGACGCGCTAGTTAGCTGCAATGGCCATGCTAAATTCTCCTTCAATGTTGCCACATGCCAGTGCTTGTTTGGGTACATTGACAGAGAATTTAGCACGGCCAATGCACCTAACCAGCACATCTCTCAGACTGAGAGAGGAAACCAGAACACCACACAGACACAGGGAAAACATGCAGACTCTGCAAAGTGACCGAGCTGGGAACTGAACACAGGTCTCTGACATTGTGAGGAAGCAGTACTAACCACTGTGATACAGTGCCACCCAATCAGATTTGATTCAGCTTAAGTACCTTTATGAATTCAATATCTATCCAGATTAACAATAATTAATTTAGAGATGAGATTTGAATGATGGAATTCATTTAGAGAAACAATTATTTTCAAGTTAACAGCCATCAAATACATTCAAGTCATTAATATTACATAAAAAGTAGCTTAAAAAGCTAGCATTCGATGCATTTAAATTACAGCTTTCATGTAGAAACAATAATGTGGCCACAAATCGAGCTTGATATTGATTGGTTCAGGACTGAAATTCCACTTGTAGCATGATTAAGAGTCTTGTGTAGCATTGCTAACAAAACTCTGATCAGGCCACGGAAACTTAGCAGTGAAATTATACTCCAGATCATTTCAATGATTATTCCTTGCTACTAATATACCTTTACTCTTGTGTTTTCATATCAGCACACTCTTTCCTTTGATAGTAGTGTAAGCATTCAAAGGGTTTAGAGACTGATTAAGTTCAATAAATCCCAGCACGAATTTGCTTTTTGGCTGCTGCTAGGATGTTAGTGGAAGGAATTTATGTCTTTCCACAATCTAAATCATGGAGACCAGCCACTCATTAACCCAATGCTATTCAGAGTCAGAGGTCTTCATTCACCAGCACTATCTGTTAACAAAAAGTCCATTCCCACTGCCTGTGAGGGCAATCTTTATTAAACTTAAAGATCAATTCTAGATACTTGTGACTTTTGATTAAGGCCGAGAAAAGAAGCCGAAGCACCAGGTCTAAATAAAAAGGTAGGAATTCCAGTATTCAAAGGGACAAAAACTAATTGGCACAATATTCTAATTGTGGCCTAAACAGTTTATAAAGCATGAGCATAACTTTGCTGTTCGACCTCTATGTATGAAGCTCAAAGTCCTGTACACTTTGCTAACTAGTCAATGTCTTGCCACCTTCAGAGACCTAGGCATAAGAATCCCAGAGTTTCAATGTTGTCAATTTAGAAACTGTTTAATGCACCCAGCTACAACAAATTGCAACAAAAATGCCTTATTTAAGACATGTTCTAAATATTAATAAGGGGGATTATTTTCTGGTAGCAATAGTTCAGAAACTGGCCTCTCTTCATTCATATACACAGAAGAGGAAAGATAACATAAAGGTAGATCTGCTGTTAAAGCAAAAGCACAATAAGTCATCCCACCTGTATATTCAGCTATTCTTCAGAACAAGCAGCAGGCCAGGAGATTCTCGTGTCAGCCAATTCACGGGGTTCACACAAGCATTTATGCCCCACTTGTATCTCCCAGTGCCAGCTCCATGCCGAAAATCGATGGGGAGATACTAAGACCATTTACATGGTCATTGTAATATAATTTAAGTATGCTTAGTGGATCTGAAACTGAAGGACTGAACTCTCCGGGTCCGCTAGCATCTTTCCCCCCTCCACCACCTGCCAGGATTAATCACTCCAGCTGGGATTAAAGTAGCTCCCCAGTTTTGGGGCACTAGTGGCCTCACTCTGCTGGACTGAAGAGGAAACAATCGGGGCCCCCCAGAGCGTCAGATAATGCCCCCTTGGCATTGGCATCCTGATAGTACCAGCTCTGCCCCCTGGCCCTGCCTAAGGAGCAAAGTGCCAATGCCCAGGAAACACCTTGGCACTGCCCACCAGGCATGAGGCTGTGCCAAAGAGGCAGGGCATATGGAGGGCAGGACCTATGGGTGGGGGTGGAGAGTCCTGTTGCCACTCCGCATAGGGATCAGTTGGGGAAGGAAGGAGGCCAGTGATCTGGGCAGTGTCAGCTGGGGGAGGGGAAATAAACAGTGGGGCGTGGGAGTAGTCAGGGAGCCAGTGTTGCAGGGATTGAGGGGCTGGCCAGCGATCAGTCAGACTAGCAATCAGGAGCCGTCAGTGCGACAACCTCGGCACTGACAGACTGGCGCATGTGCAATGGCTTGCTCAGCGTGCTGATTTCCAGCAGGAATAGGCCCTACCCTCTGAAATTTAATGATATTCCCATTGGCAGCCTCTGCACAGTGTGTGGGAGATTCTTCCCTAACTCCCACTGAAAAATCCAATGCGAGTTACTCCAGTTTTCACAGAAATACGACACTTTGAATTTTTTGGGGAGAATTGCTTCTTTGTTTCTATTCAAGTAATCTAATTCCCTTTTGAATGTCTTGATTCAACCTGTATTCACCACATTTCCAAGCAGTGAATTCCAGACCAAAACACATATTGTGAAAAAGTTTTTTTTCTCATATCACATTTGTTTCTTTTGCAAATCACTTTAAATCTGTGCATTCTCACTTAATGGGGTTGGGAGTTATAGATAGGCCTGGTAGGTATGGATATGATCAACGCAACTTGTGGGTCGAAGGGCCTGTTTGTGCTGTAGTGTTCTATGTTCTAATTCTTAGAATCAGAAAGTCCCTGATCTTTTTCCCTTTCTGTTCTGTCCAGCCCCCTCATGATTTTGAACATCTCTGTCAAATCTCCTCTATTGTTCTTCTCACCAAGGAGAACTGTCCCAACCTCTCCAGTCCATCTTCATAACAAGGAGAAGTTCCTTGTGTGTGGGGCTGTGAGGTGAATAATAATGATGTCTTACCTGAAGAACGAGACATCAGAATCTTTATACAGCTCTGGAGACAGTTTGAGTAAGGGATAATCAGCAGTTAAAGGTTTCACACTGAAAAGAGCCATTGCGAGAATGACAAAGAGAACAGGAAGCAGCAGGTTTGCAATGGCTCCTTTCCAATCCCTCCTTGTGCGGTGGAAGCGTTTGATCAGCAGAGCAGCCATCTGTTTCACAATCAGTCGCCATCCGGTTACTCGCTGGGCTCCAGCAAGGGCTGCACCTTATGGAAGACAAAAACATTGTATTCAACACAAATTCTCTCAGCTGACTGCTCCACTGGATGGCTAGGAGGGTTGCAGACATTGGATAGGGTATGGGGAAGAGACTAGTTTACCAAAAATAGCAGAAGGAATCACTTTGAGATACATGAATGAGAGATGATCTGAATGATGATTCGTCAGACTGACTGAAGCAGGGATTTGAGGGTATGGACAAAGGTGAAAGTAAGCTGGTATGGTTCAGAATGGTGTACCAGTGACAAAGTGGTTGGGAAATTGGCTTGAAAACACTCTGTGAACTAAACTAAAATCACCCATAATGATTGCTGTACCTTTCTTACAAGGCCCCATTATTTCTTCCTGTCTATTTTGTCCTAGAGTGTAATTACTAATAGGGGGCCTAGAAATGACTTCTGTAAATGACTTGTCACCACTATTATTTCTGACTCGATGTCTTAGGAACTATTATGGGAAAAAAAATACAACCGGACTGGTTTTCTTAATTGTCAATGGTAATACAAAATCGTGTACTAGATTAGTAAATCTGAAGCAAACCTTTTTTTAAAACCACTGTGGGATTAATTTGTTTAATGCATCTTTCACATGCCACATATGGATACATTAATGCTGCTCAGCATTCAGTTGCAGGATGATCCTTTGGAGTGACTCAAATGTGACCAGATCATCTGTCAGGAGAGTCAATTTTACCCCTCTGTTGAGCGGAAATATGGAAAAAGTGTAATAAATATGTCAACAGGAGTGAGGCTTTGAGTCTTGAGTGAAGTAGGCAGCCAGGGAAACAAGCAGAAGCTTTAATAGCCAGCTCAAGTTGCAGTCCAGAGATAGCGACTAGGCCTCAATGTTTTATTGAAGTATGATTGGATGAAGTCTGTACGGCACACACTGGAGGCAATTCAGAACACTTCAGAAAAAGAGTTTGAAATTGACTTTGTGAGACCAGGAGGCGCATCAAAATGAAGGCCCTTCACTGATGGAATATTAATGAGACCAAACCATGAAAATACTTCCACTGGACAGGCCTCCCTTTCAATGGAAGCAGTCACATGATCCCATTATCTCCTCAGAGCAGCAATTTTTAAAATGATACCAAACCTTTGTATAAATGCTTTGAAATGATATACATACAAGGAACATTAATAATTTTCCAGCATACAAGTCGGATTTCATTACTCACTGTCACTGTGAGTTGATTCAATGCTCTCAGACCTTAGAGACTCTGTATCCTGGCGTTCAGAAGCTGCTGGGCTTTGTTCATTCTGAAGCAACTTCAGAAACACCTGATGAAAGAGAAAGCAGAAAAAAATGACACAAACGTAGATCTAAAATGTAATCAGATTAATTTTTAATTACTTAAGTAAACTTTACATGGCATCTACAAAGCTTCAGACCTGTAGTTATCAAACATAACAGGAACAAAGTCAAAGTGTTTTATCTGGATTTATTCATTTTCATGTTGCCACTTGATTGGCAATACAACACTGCATTGATACTGGCACCAAAAAGGAAAACATTCGTTACGTCACTTAGTTCTTCATTTGTTGCGCAGAGGATTTGAGCTGCTGTTAAAAACCAAACACTGAGCATACAGAAGGTCTAACACAGATAGGAAATATACAGTAAGTGTATATCAATAGGCAAGGGACCTGGGTGTACAGGTACACAGGTCACTGAAAGAGGAAATGCAGCTGGAGAAAGTAGTCAAGAAGGCTCATGACATGCTTGCCTTTATCATCCAGGGTATTGAGTTTAAAAATTGGCAAGTCATGATGCAGCTTTATTGAACCTTAGTTAGGGCGCACTTGGAAGATAGTGTTCAATTCTGGTTCATAGAACGATGTCGAGGCTTTGGAGAGGGTACTGAAAAGATTCATCAGGATGTTGCCGGGTATGGAGAACATTAGCTATGAGGAGAGTTTGGAGAAAGTTGGTTTGTTCTCACGGATGTGACGGAGATTGAGGGGAGGCCTGATAGAAGTCTGCAAGATTATGAGACGCATAGACTGAGCGGATAGTCAGAAGCTTTTTCCCAGGGTGAAAGAGTCAATTACTAAGGGGCATAGGTTTAAGGTGCAAGGGGCAAGGATTAAAGGAGATGTAAGAGGCAAATTATTTTACATGAACAGTAGTGGGTTCCTGGAACTTATTGCCACGTGAGGTAGTAGAAGCAGATGAGGTAGTGACTTTTAAGGAGTGTCTTGACGAGTACATGAATAGGATAGGAATAGAGGGATACGGAAGGGTAGGGGGTTTTAATTAATTCAGACAGCAAGTCAGTGCAGGCTTGGATGGCCAAATGACCTGTTCCTGTTCTGTAATTTTCTTTATTTTTTGTTCATACATTTTCCTTCCTATGTGTAGTCCTTCACATTTGTCTGCAGTAAGTTTCATCTACTGTTGTTCTCTCCATTAACATATTGTATCCAATTCAACTTCGGGTTTCTAAGTGGCCTCTGTTTCTGTATATACACCCCTCCTAATCTGGTTATCATCACTGGTGCATGCAATTGCGTGAGTTAATTTTGACTTTTTCTGTGTTTAGGATCTACTGGTATATGCAAGTATAACTTCACCTGAAGCTACAATAAATAATAGTGTTAATCTCAATGTTACCGCGATTGAAACCCTACCTCCTCCAGTGTTGTATCAGAGATACTGTAGCTGCTTATGTGCAGCTTTTCCATATCCTTGTCCAGATCTTGAAGCAACCTTTCATAAGCAGTTTTATCCATCATTGTTGGAATGTTATATGTCAACTCTCCAAAGGCATCTTGCTTCAGAAAAGCCTGGGGAATATGCTGCTTCACCAGGGAGGTTACAAGGCCAACATCGCATGACTCATCAGATCCTACAATGTAGGGCTATTGAAATAAGAGCAATAAAGCTTTTTTGACCAAACATTGCATTGTTAATTTGTAAGCCAACTTGTCCACATTAATTTCAATGTTCATTGGTAAAAATCTTCCATACATGGAAGGTATTAGTCAGACACACACCTGTACCATTAAATGGTAGAGAAAAACTAATGAAAACTTACAAATAATTTGTATAATTTACATAAAAAGACAAAAAGCTATTGATGGAGGCATAAAGGCCATATGTCTTGAACTTAATTTAACTTAGATAGCTATCAATTAACTAAAGTGGGAATTTTCAAAGGGCTGCAAGTCAGGATCAAAGATGCCATGCTTTGGAAACCACAGTCCAAGTCTTGTACTGGATGCTCAATGCCTCCAGGGCAGTTTTAAATTTTCAAAGAGCCGATGAGAAGGACAGAATAGGGAACACCATTGCTGTCAATTAATGGGCCTCTGAAAACTCATTAAGGGGCCTATCCATTTGAATTTGGAATTTTCACATTTTTTTCCAGTGAGTCAAACATTCTTGCACATGTGAATGCACAGATATCAGGTTAGTCGTGGGGACCTAATAAGATCCGATTGAGGCCATCCCCATGCATGCGGAACTTAGCTATATGATAGCTGGCATTTCCTCATCAGAGTTAAAATACTTTTTCGTCTGAAAATCAGAACTTCCGCAAATATGTCTGAGTTTCAATAAACATTAATGGTAGTATGCAGTTTTATTCAATCTCTTGAGAGATGCACACCTTTTTTGCAATACTGAGGCTATAACCCTGTCCATACTGTTCCTTTAAGGAGGCAGGAGAACCACTGCATCTCAACTGGCCATTTTCAAGGATGGCAATTCGATCACTCAGAATGTCTGCTTCATCCAAATGATGGGTACTGAAAATGATAGTACGATCTAGCAAAAAAAAATATATTTTAATGACAATGACAGTGACAGATAGATGAGCAACTTGTATCAATGTTATAGTATGGCACATACAGTATCAGTGGGAAGCAGAGATTGACCTGGGAACATTGTGCTAAGTAAGAAATTTAGTGCAAGTTAGCTCCCCATGGTGAAAATGTTTTAAGCTGTAATGTAGCTTCATAGTTAGAATCTGGCTTAGACTTTTAAAACTGAAAAAGAAACGACATGCTAGTTAAGATATCTAATTTCAAAAACTGCTCATCATCAGCAACAGTAAACTGACAAGCAACTGCAAGTGGTTGTCTGAATTATTATTTAGTTTACTATTAATTACTCAGTTCCAAAGAAGCATTATGCTGGGTTTAAAATGTTAGCTCTTGTTTTTAACTCCGTAGATTCTGCCAAATATGCTGAGCTTTTCCAGCATTCTGATTTTATTTCAGATTTCCAGCATCTTCACTCTAATTTTTATGATGCTGTGATCAGACTTGCAGGCTTCATTGGAAACACAAAAGATGTTTATTAACAAGGAACAACTCTACAGAGGCCAACTGCTCCAATCCCTTCGTGTTTTCTAGACATCTGCCTAAGAGAGAATACCATCACCTGGGAGTTCTTAATCATTCTCAATCCCAATTGGTCCCCCAAGCTAGGTGACTTTCTTCTGCTGTGTTGTCTTAAAGAGACAGAGGTTCTATTTTTAATTCTTTTTATATTATCTCCAGCAACTAATTTGTGTTTTTTCTTTGTCTCCAAATTAGGAGATGGTAACTTGCTATTACTTTAACTTAATTATTAATTTAGCTAAGTAATTAAACAAATAAAATTAAAACAATGCCAGGATAGGTTGTATGCTGTGATTGCATAACGTGGGATTTTGTGGAGTACGTTATAGTCCTGGATACCAAGGCCTGGATTTTAATGAAACGCCCAGCCGGGAATCGGGGCAGACAAGGATCACAATAAGGCATTTCTGCTGGCCTCGGAATCGATCTTACAAGTCTCAGGCAGGCGTGCTGGTAAAATTCCGGCCCAAGTCTGCAACAGGTTTCTGCAGTTTAAGCAATTTGGCTTTGAGTTGCTGAGCTGGAACAAGAATTGTAGACATTGGATCAGCTGAAGGAGATTTACCTGGAAATGTTGTTCTGGGAAGCAGTCAAAACCCTTTGTCAAGTAGAATATCCTATTTGGTCAATGATTGAGTCAGGAAGGTGATACTGAGAGTCAGGCAGGTATGACTGTCCAGCATGTAGTGATGGAGGGGTCTCAGCCTTTTGTCTTATACAATAAAGTTAAACATGCTACCAGATGTATGGATAAGCTGACCATGGCACTATGATGCAGGAAACCATTTGTGTGGGGAGACTGAAAAGGAGTATGATAATGATAGAGGACAGTATAATTGGGTGAATTGATACTGTTCTATGCAACCACAAGTTCCAAAGTTTGTGTTGCCTTTCATGTGCCAAGGTTAAGGATATTTCCTAATTGCAGGAAAAGAGCTTGGACTGTGAAGGAGAGTGTTTTATTGTAAGCAATGATATTGGTCGAACTAGAAATGGTGTCCTGTTGAGAGCTTGAGCATTGGGTTCAAGTTAAAACATAGAATTGCAAAGTCATAATATCTGGATTGTAATCACAGCAGCACACTTGTTGGTGTCAAACAGATTAGAGAATTAAATATGTGACTCAAAGAGTAGTGTAAGGAACAGGAAGTTTTAATTCATGGGACAGTGGCACTATTTTAAAGCAAGCTGCAGTCAGATGAATTATATAACTAGGGTTGTGGATAGAGCTTTAAATTAAAAAGAGAGGGTTCTGGTAATGGAAAATCTTAAAAGTCTGAAGAAAAATTATGAGATGACAGAAATGTAGCAATTTGAGTAATGACAGGAAGAGTGGGAGTAAGAGCACCTTCAAAAATAGATACATCAATGGTTATTTTCAGACCATTGGACAGTACTACAGTCTTTCCTATCAATGGAATCCATAACCAGGATTCTTCCAGCCCGCTGTGCTGCTTGTGTACACAGCTGACTGGGAGACAATGTTAGTGGGATCTTGCGACTGGCATCTGGCCGATCGAGGGTCTCCCAAGCTCCTTTTTTCCGTGAAATCAGCCCCGTGCCGGGAATTGGGTAGGTCAGCAATCAGGATCCAGGCAATCAGATAGTTGGGGGAGAGGCAGTGGGATTGCACAGTACCAGAGATTTGTGAAACTAAGCATGTCCAAAAAAATGGGTGGGAAATTCTCCCATTTTCCCACCTGTTGGGCACTTAGTTTTTTTTGGGAGAATCCTGGCCCATAATTCCCACCCCACTATTCTCAAATGACAACCATGAACAGATATGTCTGGAAACTGTTCACTGATTTTCCATGTCACTATCTATTTCTCCAGACCTGTCACCTGCACCAGGCAGCATCTGCCAGCTCAAGGAGAGGGAACACCCACAATCACAGAATTGTTAGAGCGCAGGAAGAGGTTATTCAGCCCATTGTGCCTGCACCAGCTCTCCAAATGAACCATGTGCCATTCCTCTGCTTTCTCCCAGGAATCCTGCATATTTCCCTTTTTCAGGCAACAGGGTGTATTCCTTTTGTATGTTTTGGCTGAACCTACCCCTCCATAAACTCTGAGGCACAGCATTCCAGACCTTGACTGCGTGTTGTGTGAAAATGCTTTTACTCAAGCTTTTAAGGATAGGAACTGTTTCTCCCAATCTATACTATCCACATCATGATTGGTACAAGTCCCATCATCCGTCAAGAGTAGTCTCAATGTCTATTGACTTCTCTCCAGCACTACTTTCCCAGCCAAGCATTCATCTGCTTTATCCTTCTATTTTTATATTAACTTGCATGTGATACTGAGAGTCATCTGGAAGTCATTAATTTGAGGTCTTGCTTTCTAATTTCCTATTAAACTCTTTAAATTTTGACCGAATCCATCTTTCAGAACAGAGAATACCTTTCCTTGTCCGTTAGAAGAATGTAGATTGTAGATTATAGTTGCTTAGCCTGGTGAATTCTGCAACCTGCCCCAAGAATTTAGCACAAATTTTAAAGAAAGACAGTGATGGAGCCTTCTGACGATTCCATGGAATGGACAAAATTGTTAAATCAAACAAGAATTCGCATTAGATCAAGCAACAAATCTCTCCCTTTCTGATTGCCTTCCAGAATTTAATGAGAACAATGCCGCTTAAGATGCAGCACCATATTAAATGGCTAGGAAGACTCCACGGATATTTCATTGCTGCAGTTAACCTTATTATCGTTCCTCCTTACTTCTTCTGTTTTTCAGTATAATATCCCAGATGTTACGTCGGGAACAAGGATCAACACCGCTGGTAGGTTCATCCAAAATGATAGTCGAGGAGCCTCCAATAAATGAAATTGCTAATGAGAGCTTTCTCTTTGTTCCTCCAGATAAAGTTCCAATACGTTTATGCTGATGTTGACCAATCTCTACATTCTCAAGTGCCCTGGAAGGAATACAGGATGTAAGTCAGCATGTAAATTATTAAAACACAGTGAATCACATGCAAAAGAAGCATTGTATTAAACTGCCTAGTTCAAATGACCCTTAACATTCTGAGGATGACCCTACAATTTATGACTTGCATGA
Organism: Sphyrna mokarran; assembly: GCA_024679065.1. Lineage (NCBI taxonomy): Eukaryota > Metazoa > Chordata > Chondrichthyes > Carcharhiniformes > Carcharhinidae > Sphyrna > Sphyrna mokarran. The sequence goes on from JAGIQG010000002.1 coordinate 64,203,891, forward strand.
CTCTTAAAAAAATAGACTCCAGACTGTTGGTTCCAAATTTAATGTTGTTAACAAGAAAGGGAAGTATTTTATTCTCTTATTTAAAGCCATGCTCTTTTCAAGAAGATGTATCATTTAGATAATCGTGTTGTTGCTTGAAGAGGCCTGATTCAGAGTTTCAGTTAAGAACATTCACAGGCTTATCTGCATTATAAGAATACAAACTAGCAACTTCATCAAGCTGGCTGGAGCAGCAATTCAATCCCCAATCTGATATTTTCTACATATATTGAACCTTTTGACTGATGTCAATTGAGTGTTTCAGACTCTACTTAACCTGAAATGTCAGGTCTGCTCAAGATTGTGAGGCAGCATTTTAACTCAAGGTCCACTTAACTGGTAGAATGCTGCTTTTTTAAGGTAACTTGTGAGCAATAAAATATTGCAATTTCATGCAAGTCTCTGGCTTTATCTACTTGAAGTGTCAAGTAATGACATCCACATGTACATAGGTCCGAACAAATGTAAGTTTTATCACTGCAAAATAGTTAACATAAATTATGGATTAGAAGCCTTGCTGCAGAGCTTCATGTCACATGGTTTACTGCACCTTTTTTGCTTTCCTATCCATTTAAATGAAAATGAAGTGAAATTCATGCTGTATGCGCTGACCTCTGTGCCTGAATTCCTGACAAACATTGCTGTCAACATCATCTTGTAATTATATAGCACCTTTGCTGAAGAAAATGTCCCAGGACAATTCAGAGAAGTGTAATGACACAAAATAAAAGAAATACCAAGAGAGACATTAGAAATGGGAGCTAAAATACCTTTTGAAAAGACATGGTTGTTAAGCAGAGAAGAAAGAGAAGTGCAGATGAGAAATGGAAATTTTGCAAAGAAATTCTGTATTGCTGAGAGCGGAAGCCATGTCTGTCAAAGGAAATGAGGATATATATTAGGTCAGAGTTGGTGAAATGCAGCTCTAGAGTGTAGAGCTGGAAGATGTTATAAAAATAGAGAGGAGTGAAATAAAAAAGACATTTGAGTGTAATGACGAGACTTTTACATCTGAGGTATTGGCTGGAATTCTCCAACCTCACACACCAACTGGAATTCTCCCATCCCACTACTCTAAATGAAGACTTGCAGTGGTGGTAAGGCATACAACTTTGGAGTGTTCCAACTACTGAGTCACCAAAAGTCAATGTTGGTCAGTTAACACAAGGGAGCACATCCCTGCTGGCTCCACAGGCCCATTTCATGCTGTAATGAGTATATATTGACAGAAAGCCAGGCTTCTGGCCTTCACTAGGAGATGGCTGGCAGCTCGGGAAAAGTGCTGCAATGGTCAGAAAAGGCAAACTCAGTAAGAAGTCTCACAACACCAGGTTAAAGTCTAACAGGTTTATTTGGTAGCAAAACCAACTAGCTTTCAGAGCACTGATTGTCCCTTCATCAAATAAGTGGGAGTTCTATTCATAAACAGAACATATAAAGACACAGACTTAATTTACAAAATAATGAGTGGATTATGAGTCTTTATAGATAATTAAGTTTTAAAGGCACAGACAATGTGAGTGGAGAGTGTGTTAAGCATAGGTTAAAGAGATGTGTTTTGTCACAGACAGGACAGTTAGTGAGGTTTTGCAAGTCCAGACAAGTTGTGGGGGTTACAGTTAGTATGATATGAACCCAAGATCCCGGTTCAGGCAGAACTTGGCTATCTGTCTCTGCTCAGTGACTCTGCATCATCATGTGTCGTGAAGGCTGCTTGGAGAACGCTTATCTGAAGATCAAAGGCCGAATGCCTGTGACGACTGAAGCGTTCCCTAATAGGAAAAGAACAGTCTTGCCTGGTGATTGAAGAGCGGTGTTCATTCATTCATTATCATAGCGTCTGCATGGTCTGCACAACTACCTTGCCTCAGGACATCCTTTCTGCAGCGACCAGGTAAATGTTGACTGAGTTGCAAGAGTATGTACCGTATATCTGGTGGATGGTGTTCTGACATGAGATGATGGTATCCATGTCAATGATCTAGCACACCATGCAGGGGTTGCTGAGGCAAAGTTATGTGGTGTCGTGGTCACTGTTCTCCTGAAGGCTCGGTAGCTTGCTGCGGACAATAGTCCATTTGAGGTTACGTGGTTGTTTGAAGGCAAGAAGTTGGTGTGTAGGGATGGCCTTGGCAAGATGTTTGTCTTCAATGACAGTTGAAGGCTCTGGAGAAGATGTTGTACCTTCTCTGCTCCAAGGAAGTACTGGACGATGAAGCATACTCTGTACACCATGTCCATGTTTGTCTTCTGAGGAAGTCGGTGCAGTTTTTGGCTGTGGCATGTCGGAACTGTCAATTAATGAGTCGAGCACCATATCCTATTCTTATGAGGGCATCTTTCAGTGTCTGGAGGTTTCTGTTGTGATCCTCCTCATCTGACAGATCCTGTGTGTACAGTGGGCTTCTCTGTAGAGGATGGTTTCTTTAATACGTTTAGGGTGGAAACTGGAGAAGTGAAGCATCGTGAGGTTATCCGTGGGCTTGCAGTACGGTGAAGTGCTGAGGTGACCATCCTTAATGGAGATGCGTGTGTCTCATGGTGAACAGTCAATGAAAGAACTATATGAATGACATCAGGCAGTTCCAACCCACCTTCAGACTCACCATGGTCTACTTTCCGGAACTGGTTGCATTTTTCCTCATAAGAACAGGATATGGAGTTCGACTCATTGAACGATAGTTCCAGTGCGTCACAGCAAAAAAAAACAAATCAACCTCCGCAGAAGACAAATATGGGACACAGTGGACATAGTAACCTTTGTCATCCAGTACTTCCCTGGAGCAGAGAAGTTACAACATCTTCTCTGGAGCCTTCAACATGTTATTGATGAAGACGAACATCTCGCCAAGGCCATCCCCACACCCCCCTTCTTGCCTTCAAACAACCACAAACAGACCATTGTCTGCAGCAAACTAACCAGCATTCAGGAAAAGAATGACCATGACACCACACAATCCTGCCACATCAACCCCTGCATGATGTGCTCGATCATCAAGAGAGATGCCATCATCTCATGTGAGAACACCATCCACCAGATACAATGTACATATTCTTGCAACTCAGCCAACGTTGTCAATCTGATACACTGCAGGAAAGGATGTCCCAAGGCATGATTCGCTGGGAAGACCATGCAGATTTTACGACAATGGATGAATGAATACTGCTCGACAATTATCAGGCAAGAGTGTTCCTGTTAGGGAACACTTCAGCAGTCACAGGCATTTGGCCTCTGATTTTCAGGTAAACATTCTCCAAGGTGGCCTTCATGACACACGACAGCGCAGAGTCACTGAGCAGAAACTGATAGCCAAGTTCCACACATGTGAAGATGGCCTCAACCGGGATCTTGGGTTCACACTATCTGTAATCCCCACAACTTGCCTGGACTTGCAAAATCTCACTAACTTTCCTGTCTGGAGACAATACACATTTCTTTAACCTGTGCTTAAATTCTCTCCACTCACATTGTCTGTATCTTTGAGACTTGATTATGTGTAAAAACTCACATTCCAATCCTTATTTTGTAAATTGAGTTTGTGTCTTTTTATGCCCTGTTTGTGAATAGAACTCCCACTTACCTGACGAAAGGGCAGCAAGCATTCTGAAAGCTAGTGGCTTTTCTACCAAATAAACCCATTGGACTTTTGTTGTGTTTATCCCAGTCCAATGTCAGCATCTCCACATCAGAAAAGGCAAAGCAGCCAGCTGCTTGGAACCAATTGCCAGAAACCAGAGGGAAGATAAGTGGCAAATGTCAAGTTGGGAGAAGGATAGTGAAGGTCTGGAGGAGTCATGAGGAAGTGGTCAATGTCTCGGGGATATGTTGAGCATAGGGGGGAGTGAGAGATTCAGAACTCATCAGGTCTAAAAGGGAGAGAACCCCCACTCAGAAAAGGGCTTCTGATGGAGTTGCCTTCCTCCGCCCAACCAAAATTGAATTTAGTTTATTGCTGCCCCCACTCCCCTCCCCCCCGCCCAGGACCTGCAAGCAACTAGATTTCAAGTAGTTGAAAAATGTTATTAGTTATTCATTGCTTTTGTGCAAAGCAGTCAGTTCTTTAATTTATTTAAAAAAAGGTATTTAAAAGCTTTTGAAATGTGCCTATTAGTGCCTTTGTGTCTAAAATCTGTTTAGTTTTAAAAGTCTCCTCGTTGACTCATAAATGGCTATAATTAGTGGATACCTACAATGCTGATTTATTCAATCTGCAGGGGTGGGGAGAGGCAGTTTTGTGGGTGAGGTTAATTACTAAAACTTTTTAAGCTGAGTAAAAATTGTGGAAACTCTGTTTGCATTGGATGTGATTTTGCCTAAAATGCCAACATCTTCTGCACTTGTTCGATTGATTTCTTTTAATCATTTAGGAAATGCAGATGTCACTGGCAAGGCCAACAATTCTTCTCTATTGTTCTATTTTTAAGTGCCCTTGAGAGGGTGATGATGAGCCACATTTTCTTAACCACTACAGTCCATGCTCTGAAAGAATACCAAGAGTGCTATTTGAGAGTAAGTTCCATGATTTTGGTAGCGAAGGAATGGTGATATAGTTTTTAAGTCAGAATGGCATGTGATCTGAAGAGGAACTTGCAGGTAACAGTGTTCTCATATGCCTGTTGCATTTTGTACAAAATACATTGGAGAAATAAAACTGCATGTAAAATCCTTTCTCAATATCCCCAGTACTTAATCAAGCATGGCAACATATTCAGACTTACATTTTCACCTCTTGGAGCAGCTGTTTGTATGTCCACTGTGGCGCTTTGATAATCCCATATAACAAGAGATGTTCACGCACTGTTAAGGATTCAAACAGCACATCGTGTTGCAGGCATACTCCCAACTCTTCTCTAATGACTGACATCTCTTGATTCATATTCTTGCCATTAATATAAACGGCCCCAGAAGTGGGCTGGTGCAGACCAGTTAACATTGACCTATGAAGTAGGCAAAACACAAGACATTAGTTCGGGGGGGTACGTTTCATATTTGAGAGCTAATAGACGACAGAGCAACAATAAACTCCCTATCAACAGCTTATCAATTTATGTAATTCTACATCATCACAAATTCACATGTGTTCTGTTAACAGGATTTTATCCTCTAATGCTGATGCCTGAAAAGTTGGGGGACAACTAATTGGCATTATCCATCTCTGTCATCCATCTATCCTGCCTAAGAAAGCTGATCCTCCAGGATCCTAGCTGTCTTCCTCATCTCACTGGGGCTACCCATCTTCCTGCAATTTGCCTGGACATGAGTAAATGAGGAAAGCAGGAATTTCCAACATAAAGAGCACTCCATCCTTGCACCTGATTTCATTAGCTTTTTAAGTGACTATCAGAGATTCAGCCCATCAGAAAATCTTGGGAAAAGCAGAACCTCAGTGCAACTAGGTCCCTGTCAATTTCTGATAGGTAATGACAAAGTCTTTTGGATTTTTAGAGCTTGGTTTAATTCCACAGCAAACAAATGTCCCTCAGGTCAACATTTGGTAAGAATACATTAGCGGTGATAAATATTTCCAATAAAACTTGGACATATAATTTTGTGATGGCCTTCAAAATAGGCCAAGGAATGCATACACTTTGGCATAAAACTTGAGATTTCCAAGTTAATTTGGTACAACACACAGTTAACTCAACTGAGAACCAAAACTGCTTCTTCCCTTGCTGGAAAACTTGCTTGATATCATTATGAAATGACCAAATCCTATCTATTACTGGTAATTCGTATTCACTTTTACATCTTGTATATCAGCATTTGCAAATGTTGGTTCACTAGCCAATTTACCTGCGTGTATGTAAACACGGTGGTTCAAAGAAAAGTGAATAAAGAACTTAAATGATCAACCAAGCTATAGAACAGTGCCAATAATAATATTTACTGAATAACATAACTTAGTAGATTTGACATGATGAAAATTAACTGCCATACAGGACAAACTAATCTTTTCCTCTCCATTTATTCTAATTTCTATCACTAAATGTCAATGCATCACTCACATTGTTGTTGTCTTGCCAGCTCCATTGGGTCCTAACAACGCTGTGATTTCTCCTTTGTAGAAATCAAAGTTCAAGTCTTTAATGGCTACTTTTTTTCTTTGCTTAAATTCTTTGGTGAGCGATCTTAAAGCAACTCCAACCTTCAAATCAGGAGCTTCTACTTCTTTCTCAGATAAATTCATAGAATTGAAGGGTTCTCCTATAAAAGTGAATAAGCAGACACAATGTATATCATAGGTTCACACCAGAATCCTTCCCTAACCAACTGCTGCCATGGTAATTATGCAATCTTAACTGTTGGCAGCAATCTTATTCTTGCTGACTTCACAGTTTGATGAATATTTTGTCCTATACTTATTTTTAATACATTTCTGATTGCAGTCATGAAAGTGAAGCTTCTAGGATCCATTGTATTGTTGAACGATGTAATGAGATCCATGAATTAATTTGGGAATTAAAAGCTATGGCAAAATTCAGAATCAAGATATTGTTCATGACTGAATTTTCCTGAGTGTTCGTAAAACACATTGCTTCAAAGAAAAATGGAAAATTATTCAAATGAAATAAAAAAAACTTGTATTAAAATATGTAACAAGTAACTGGCAGTCTAGTCTGGATTTTGTGGTAGCTGTCAATGTTCACTATCCTTACCACTATGAAACTGACAGCAATGTCTGGTGTCCACACATATGCAGTTCATCATAGAAAGTAGAATCATTGTTAGTGGGGCTAGGGGAATAAATCATGGATCTGATGTTTTTCCTGTTTATGGATCCCTTATTCATCCCCATTCACACCTCACTCCAAACCTGCAGGACAGATTTTCCCCATTTAGTATTCACCAATTAATTCACCAAGCCATCACAGAAAGGTTTTGATTTGAATTGATTTATTATTGTCACATGTTTTAGTGTACAATGAAAAGTATTGCTGCATACTTTTCATACAAGAATGTAAATTGTTTTCAAATGATGACACCCATTATAGGCTTCCATTTACAAATATCACCTGAAACCTCTGCAGCAGGAGTCATTAACGTTAAGAGCAGCAACAATACTATGTTAGTTTTTGTGCCTTCTTTAGGTGATCCCACTACAACTATTAAACAAACTAGAACAAATACAAATCTTATTTTAATGAGATTATTTAATATGGTTAATCTCACAAGAGAAGATTTATAAACTGTATGGTATAAACAGTAGCATTGATATCAGTGACTGCCTATAAATATTTTCTGCACCTTGCATTACATGGACATGGTGACAGAAAATTCATATTTGAGGAAAAAAATTCAATGCTTGCAAGATCTTTTCTATTCTGTAGAAGCGGAGATTTTCTTCTCTGTGTGCAATTGTGAATTCAAGATAATTGTTTCATACAAATGCTGTAATTGATTCTTATTTTTACTAATCTCACAGAGTAGAAAGATGAAATTATTCCTCAGCAACAAAGTGTAACAATTGAACAACATTTTTTTATTGTCAGTGAAAAGCATTGGTATCTCTATCCCACTATTTTAAGAGGCCAGAGTTTAAAGACTGCATAATTCACAATTGTATCTGTGTTTTCTTGATCAGCAGGTCTGAAAACTCACAATAATATATTGTCAATTTCTACTGTGCAGCACAACCTTATTACAATATTTCAATGCCTCAAAAAAAATCAAAGAGCACCAGGATGGAGTGGGATAACAAGTAAGTAGAAAAAAGGACAAGCTTAAAGTCATGGAAAAGACTCTTGAGAGTCATGTGTATATAAGGCAGGTTACCAATCCACTATAAATTCATTATGCACGCCTGTCTTGAAAATCTCACACCACAAAGCCTGTTCACAGAAATTACTAACAAAATAAACAGAACTCCAGCCTGTGCTTGAGAGATAATTATGGATGATAGAGGTCATCTAACTCAGTGCATCTCATTCAGCCAAAAATGACATACAAACATATGTATGAGTAAAGCTAGGCCATTCGACCCCTTGACTTACTCTGTCATAGAACATAGAACATAGAACAATACAGCACAGAACAGGCCCTTCGGCCTTCGATGTTGTGCCGACCAAAATAAAAAGCAATGCCCCTCCAAACTAAACCATTCCTTCTCTTCCATATACTTATCAATTAACCTCTTAAACGCCACCAAACTTGGCGCATCTACAACAGCTGCAGGCAGGGCATTCCACTCCCTAATCACTCTTGAGTAAAGAACCTACCTCTGATATCCGTCCTATAACTCATACCCCTTAATTTAAAGCTGTGTCCCCTCGTGCTAGCTTTCTCCATCCTAGGAAAAAGGCTATCACTGTCCACCCTATCTAAACCTCTAATCATCTTATATGTTTCGATTAGGTACCCTCTTAGCCGCCTCCTTTCTAACGAAAACAACCTCAAATCCCTCAGCCTCTCTTCATAAGACCTGCCCTCCATACCAGGCAACATCCTGGTAAACCTCCTCTGTACCCTCTCCAATGCCTCCACATCTTTCTCATAATGTGGCGACCAGAACTGCACACAATACTCCAAGTGCGGCCGCACTAGAGTTTTGTACAGCTGCAACATGATGCTGCGGCTCCTAAATTCAACCCCCTACCAATAAAAGCTAAGACTCCATAAGCCTTCTTAACAACTTTATCCACTTGACTGCCTACTTTCAGGGATCTATGGACACATACACCAAGATCCTTCTGTTCCTCAACACTATTAAGAGCCCTACCATTAGCCCTATACTCTACACATTTATTGTTCCTGCCAAAGTGCATTACCTCCCACTTTTCCACATTAAACTCCCTTTGCCACCTCTCGGCCCAGCTCTGCAACTTGTCCAAGTCACTCTGTAAACTATAACACCCCTCTTCACTATCTACCACTCCACCGACTTTAGTGTCATCTGAAAATTTACTGATCCATCCCTCAATACCCTCATCCAGATCATTTATAAAAATTACAAACAGCAGGGGCCCCAAAACAGACCCCTGAGGCACACCACTCGTCACCGAACTCCACGATGAATATCTCCCATCAACCACCACCCTCTGTCTTCTATCTGCCAGCCAATTCCTAATCCAATTAGCTAAATCACCCTCTATTCCACACATCTGCATTTTCTGTAGAAGTCTTCCATGGGCCACCTTATCAAAAGCCTTACTAAAGTCCATATATACTACATCAACCGCCTTACCCCCATCCACCTCTCTGGTCACTTTCTCAAAAAACTCAATGAGGTTAGTAAGGCATGACCTACCCTTCACGAAACCATGCTGACCATCCCCAATCAATTCATTTCTCTCTAAATAACTATAAATCCTATCCCTATCATCTGGTAACATTGTCTACATTATACCAGAGATTACAACTCAAAAGTACATTTTGGTTGTAAAGCAATTTGGAACATCACGGAAGGTGCTGTATAAATGTAGATTTTGTCTTTCTTTTATTGCATCTGCATGCAGTAGGCATAGAGATTGTAGCAATGGTGAAATTGGAGACTCAATATTGATTCTTTCACAATCATTAATCACAGAGCAACCAGCTGTTATTAGGAAAGTGGCTACAAAGAAATAATTATATTTACAAAACAATTCGACTCTGCAGTTAACCTTCTCCCCAGTCCCGTCAAATGTCTGCTCCAACACTCCAAGGTCACTCTAAGACCCCCAACCTGCCTCACTAACCTCACCCTCCAATGTCTCCATCAGACCACCCCAACCATACCCCAAAAAACTCCCTACTGATCTGTCTCTGAAACTTTCCTCCAACCTTCCTGCTAACCTCCACCAAGACCAAACCTCTTTCCAAAACTCCCCAAACTTCCCCTCAATGTCTTCAAACCTTCTAAATTCCCCTAACTCCTTGATTCCCTAAAGGCCCTAACCCTCGACCACCCCCTTCAATCCCCTTTTCCAACCTTCCCCAACGTTCCCTTCCCCAACATTCCCTTTGTTCTCCCCTCCAACCCCTCTCTCTAACATTCTTCCAAAATCCTCAACTCCCTCCAATCTTCCTTAAACCATAATTCCCTGTAACTAACCCACTAACGCTCAATACCTTCTTCAACCTCCCCTCCAAACCACCCCCACCCACTCTAACTTCAATGTTCCCTCTAATGTTCCCTCTCAAAAGTTCCTCTGATCCACTGTTCCACACGCCAGCTCCGCACCCAGATACACACAGCATCCACCTGGTTCTAAAATATAGGGAATAGATTTATATTTCTCAAGCAAGATCAGTCTCAAATAGAATCCCTACAATGCAGAAGGAGGCCATTTGGCCCATCAAGTCTGTACTGACTCCCCAAAAGAACATCTTGTCCAGGTCCATCCCACAGTCCCCATAAACCCATGCTTTTACTATCCACCTAACCTACACATCTTTGGACACTAAGGGGCAAGTTAGCATGATCAATCTTACCCTGCACATCTTTGGACTGTGGGAGGAAACCAGGGCACCCGTGTCTCAGACACAAAGAGAACGCGCAAACTCTACACAGACACCCAAGAATCGAACCTGACTCCCTAGTGCTGTGAGGCAGCAGTGCTAACCACTGTGCTGTCCCTCATGTATTGCTGCTGACCCTCCTGTTTTCTGGTAGATATTTCAAATTAAACTGGAGTCATGAAGCTGCCCAAAGGTCAGGGACAGTGCAACAACTCACTGAAACTAACCTGACACTGACATAAAATCAGATTGCACAGCTCGATATTTTTAAGCTGATCTTTCAGATCTGAAGCTCTGGATGCTCAGTGAGATAGGAGAAACTCTGTATAACACAGAGCCTGGTTCATTGCTCCCCAACCACCAACCCCCCACATCCCCACCCCCAGTGTTTGGTACCATCTGCATGCCCCTATTCCCCTCCTTGGACCTTTGCTTTATGCATCCTCAGAAGATGAGCTAATGAAACATCCCCAGGTTGCAATCAGGTAGAAGTCATTAAACTGATGTGAACTTGTCCTTTATGGTGTTATTCTCATTGTAAAAATCCTTTCAAATGTTACACTTTTCTCAGCAGCATATGTTTCTAACAGTATACAAAGTTCATAATTTCTGCTGAACAGTGTCATGGCACTGAGAGATTAACTTTACATTTGCAGAATGTTAAATTGCTCCCATACGATTTGTTTGTTTACGATATTTCATCTTCTTAATCCTCTGTGCATGTCCCAATGACTTACTTCACACCTTGCAAACTTTCAATTAAAAGTGAGAAAAATTAGTATTTGCAGCATTTTACAACCTGGTTTGCTTTCTGAGAATATTTCAACATGACTGGCTGCTTACAATGCTTGAAGGCATCATTATTGCTGGATGCTTGGACGTTCCCTTGGCTTTGCACCAGATTCAAATTGACATTGGGAAAGGAGAAATCCACGCCACAGAGGTCACTAGAATTTAGTGGCCGTTCTCTTCGAGGCCAGTGGTAGGGCAGTCATTTTTGCCAGTGACTGCAAAATTGGGGCCATTGTGCTTCCATTTGACATTCTAATATTTGTCCTCAAAAACAAATCCTAGATTTACAATTGGTTTGTTGTCATCCTAATAATCTAGCTGCCATGTTTAAAACTACAGCAGAGAAAGCCAACATATACAAAGAACTTCACAGCACAGAAACAGGCCCTTCAGCCCACCAAGCTTGCACAAATATGCCATTTCTATCCCTCTTTTTGCCTCTCATTTATGTGTCTATCAAGATATACCTTGAACATTGCTAACCTACCTGCTTCCACCACTTCCACTGGCATGGCACTCCAGGCACCCACTAACCTCTGTGTTAAAAACTTTCCCTGTACGTCTTCCCTAAACTTATCCCTTCTCACCTTAAACCCATGCCCTCTTGTAGATGACCTTTCCACCCTGGGAAAAAGCTCTGACTATCTACCTTATCTATGTTTCTCATAATTTTGTAGACCTCAATCAGGTTGCCCCTCAGCATCCATCTTTCCTGAAGAACAATCTAAGTTTATCCAACCTCTCCTCATCTCTAAAATCCTCCAGACCAGGTAACATCCTGGGAAACCTTCTTTGCACCTTCGCCAAAGTATCCACGTCCCTCTAGTAGTATGGCAACCAGAACTGCACGCAATATTCCAAATGCAATCTAACTAAAGTTTTATACAGCTGTAACATAATTTGCCGACTTTTATACCTGATGCCCCAGTCTATGAAGGTAAGCATGCCATATGCCTTCTTGACCACCTTACCCATGTGTGTAGCTACTTTAAGGGATCTGTGGGCTTATACACCCAGGTGCCTCTGTATGACAATACCCCTAAGTGCTCTTCCATTTCCTGTATAATACACATTCATAGAACTTGCAAATGAGTGGTTATTAACTGTAAACAGATTCTGGGTAAGCAGGGAGCATAGGGCTAGTTAACTATCAGGGCTCACATCCCACTAGCCTGCTTCCTGCCTGAAGTGGGGTAATGAGATGATACACCAGATAAGTCATGGGAGAGAGGAGGAGTTATTTGCTTGGCAATGACAAGAAACCAAAGTCATATTCAGGCCATTATTAGGAGCAATTTGAATTTGTCTTGGGCTGCATGAGACCCGAACTATATCTGCAGTTCATTCACTCTGTGGGAGCAGAGCACAAGGTCAGAAAACCATGAGATGCATGTGCAGTGTTCACTTTGATGGACCTGATTGGCAAGCCTGAAGTTACATATTGCAAATCTAAGCTTTTCCCCTGCCGCTGGATCCAATAGATTGTGCTGGGTGAAAGTGACTGGCTGCCAATGCCATCATCAGTATTATGCCTTCTTCATGTCCTTTACTCTCCTGCTCCCTACAGCCCAGCATCTTGTAACCTTCACAGAGGGGCTGCCGATCACCCTTCACTTTGGCTCTCCTCCATCCATAATTGAACAAGAAAACCTGAGGCAGCTCACTAATTGGCTGCCTTCTATAAGATTAAGCCAGGGGATACACTCCTGAAATGTGCAAAGTTGGAACACAGAAATGACCCTACGTTGAGTTCACAATAAAATACAGTCCCTATTGTTTCTACTCATTAAAGCATATCATCAGAATTTTCCATGAGCCTGAGATATTCGGAAAATATATAATTAGATGTTAAATTTTCAAATGTTTTTCTCCAGGTTCTATACCTTTGTCCCTGCTATTGCTATCTGTTCCTGTCATTAAAAATAAACAAATAAAGCTAATCAGTTCAATGTAAGAGTAAAATGTAAAACATTCCTCCCTGGTGAAATGCTGTTCAGTATTCTCTTAAACCTGACATAATTCTAAATTTTATGTCTCCTTTGCTTATCAATCTCTGATACTAGAACATCCTTCTCCACGTAGGCCACTACTACAGACAAGGCTTGCTACTGTGACCATCTCACCACAGTGCCACTGTTCCAAGGAATAAAGTTGAATGACATGAGCTCTGCACCAGACTTCAGATATTGGAACACCTCACCTTTGCAAGGTGCTCCCCCTGGTGGAAAACTGAATTTATTATAAGAGTGAAAGTTACCATTAAGAAAGAAAGCTCCCAATTTACAGCCGTAATTCCGTGGTGATCTGGGGGAATTTCAGGAGTTGGAACAATGACAGGAAAGTGTACACTTTGTCAATAGCGTAATTAGTTTTCAAGAAAAATGCAACAAAGTACTTACTCAAAATATTTGCTTTTGAATAATTGACTTTCTAAATAATGGCATTAAACAGTCTCCTTCACGGATGATTTCCAGAGACTTAACATCCCAATGCAAGGGTCCAGCAATCCATGGCTCCTTACATCTGCATCTGCCACCCCATCCACCTCATATTTAATATGAATAATGAACAGAAAAGCAGCAATTGTTAACCACCCACTATTTATAATCCCTTACCTCACAAATCTACCTATCAAAGTTTGGGAATGATGAATTCAGTATTGTCTGAATAATGCAGTACAATTTATTCTTCTATTACTAGAAAGGCAAATGACCATTACTTACTGCCCAGTTCATCAAATTCACTCTATTGATATTGAGCTTGGATAACTTCAGTGGAGGTAAAAATCAGAAGAGGTGCAAAATGGGCTGCAGATTTAATGCCACCATGTACATCAAGACAGTTAGAAAACAGTTAATTGGCAACAAAAAAAAACTTTCTGTTTCCGTATCAGAAGATATAAGAGGGCAAAGTTCACAATAAGATAATGTATAAATGCGGTAATTTCACTTTTCTTATGTATTGAGTCTGGACATCTGTTGAGATCTTGGGCGGGATTTTTCAGCCTCATTCACCCCAAAACTGGAAGATCCCACCTGAGGTCTTCAGACCTTACCATGGTCTGCCCTTGCCTGCTTCAATTCCTGTAGTTTCTGAAGTCTATTTGTTTACTTGATGAGTTTTATGGCTTGTTCAATGGCTTCCAATTTTGTAGGTTTTAAAATTCTGAAAATTCTGAATGTAAAGACAATAGTGAGTGAGGGAGTGAGAGGGACTGCTGTTTAATGTGGTCAGAAAGTTCAGCTACATAGAGAACTACTTATTGCAGCAGAATCACTAGGCTGAAGTTTTTGGGAAAAGAAGTGGGCCTATTAAACTGTCCACTTTGATTATGGCCTACCTCCATTTCCACTTTGACATCGCCATTCCAACAGCAGGTCTGTCTGTAGACTGTTTAAGATGTGGAAATGCCAGTGTTGGACTTGGATGGGCATAGGAAGAGGTCTCACAATGCCAGGTTAAAGTCCAACAGGTTTATTTGGAATCAGGAGCTTTTGGACCACTGCCCCTTCATCAGGTGAGTGGAGAGCTCTGCATTTGATGAAGGAGCAGCGCTCTAAAAGCTCATGATTCCAACTAAACCTTTTGGACTTTAAACTGGTGTCGAGAGACTTTTTATTAGACTATTTAAGGCCTGGAGCCACAGAAAATCCCTTCTTCCAGCAGTCTCACACAGAGGTGGGAGCAAGATTCAAGATTAATCCCATCTCTTACCTCCAACAAAAGGCCCTAAATTGTTAACATTTTGGAAACTAAAATCGTTAGGCATAGAAGTTTCAGAACAGAATGTAATTTTTGTTTTAGACAAAAACAAGTCAATAAAGAAGTGTATTCCGCCTCAAAGTAATAGGCTAACAGCAGAAAAGATATACATTTTAATTAATTAGCGGATAGACGAGATGGACCTGGGAAAGGAAAAATCCATGATGATTTTACAACAAAGTATATTAGTGTTGTGATGTCCTTCAACTGCTGCTGGTTCTGTAATCTCCTCTGATCCTCCTGGCTTCTAAAAGACTTCTTAAGAGATCTCATTCTGAAGTGCAATTATGTGCAGACTGTGAAGACCGAAATGATATAGGAAACATTTGGCTGGATTAAACAACGACTTCCTCAGAGGTGTCAAGGTCTTAAATGAGCTAATTAACTTTCTCGAAGGTGCATTTAAACATGGATCTGGTGGAGGCATATATCTTACTAGATCTATGCCTTGCTGCTGTATTTAGCCACTACAGAGCAACCAGAAACCAAGTTACTTGAAGATAACAGTGATGATTTACACCATCGAGACTGAATTGAGCAATATACTATAGACATGGACTACTTGTGGTGAAGCTCATGCCTGTGAAATTCGGTTGATTGTACACTGCTCTCAGCTGAGGATCAGGCTATATGCTACCAGGCAACTGAAATTCTTTGTGAGGAAGAGAGTTTGTGACTGTGATTAATACACTTTTGAATTTCTGAGCTAAGAGGTTAAGTGGCTAAAATGCAAATTGTTTGATAGTGGAGCAAAGTAATTCAAGAGAATATAATCTTGGAGCATTGCACTGCTGAAGTAGGTTGCAAATTTAATAGGTGCAGAGGAAGATCAAGCCTCCTGTATCTTTAAATAGATTATTATAGCATTAAAAATTAGATACTGACAATGAATCTTTACCTTTCATATTCATTTGCTGGCTGTAGTGGTTCAGATTTTGGACCCAGTATCCTTCTCCTACCTTTCTGTCAAACCGTTTGTGACAATCACATAGACTTTTCCAATACACACCCATAAATGGGAAATACCACGGCCGCCGAGTTCCATATTTACCTAAAATATGAATGTTAATGTTTTAAAAAATGGAACCAGTAATTCAGAGGTCACAGTTAAAGTCCATAAATGCATTCACTTAAATTGTATCATACTCATTTTAAAAAAGTCTGAAATGCTTTTCATAGTGAGGGGAGAAAAAAAAGACCACAAATGCAAGTGATAATTAGTTTTATTCAAAAAATGATTTGTTGGGAGGCACATAGGCCTTTCTGGCATTCGGAACTGAGATGACAAATTAGTGAGTGACAGGTAAGTTATATTTTAGCGCACTGTAGCAAACACTTCATATAAAGTTTCAGGTATACTGATGCAGCTTGACCAGGTGGAATATGCATCTGCAGGATTGGGAGTTCCTGCAGATGCAAAAGACCCTCGAGAACTACATCTGCTAGAAGTGTCACCAGCTGCAGAAACCTGAGCTCCTGGATGAGGAACCTGAGTGATGGTTTGTGGTACATCCGCCAGTCTGAGGATTACGTGGATAGCATGTTTAGACAAATGATCATGCCACAATGAAGAAGTACAGAGGCAGAAGTGATTGCCAGGGTATCTAAAAAATAATCAGGCAGGTAGTGCAGGAGTCTGCTGAGGTTATCTTGCTCTTTAACATTATACTATTTTGGATACAGGTAGACGAGAGGACTGTGGTAAGAACCAAGATCATAACACAGGTGGCTCAGTTGCACAGGAAGGGAGGAGGAAGATTGGAAGGGCTATAGCAGAAAGAGATTCTATAGTCTAGGGAGCAGATAGGTGGTTCTGCAACCATAGATGTGACAGCATAAACAGTGAGAAACCATTCCCACTCAAGACAGCATCCAAAACTAAAGGGTACAGTTTCAAATGAATTGAAAAAAAGGAGTGAAAGTGAGATGAGGAGAACTATTTTCACCCAGAAGTTGGTTGGAGTATGAAGCAAACTTCCTGAGAAGGTGGTGAGGCAAGATTGATCGAGCTATTTAAAATGGAATTGGATTGCTATCTGAAAAGGAAGAATGTGCAATGTTATGGGGTTAAGGCAGGGGAAATAGGACTAAATGGAATGCTTTTTCAGAGAGCCAGTGCAGAATCAATGGGCCGAATGGCCTCCTTCTGCACTGTTAAAGATTATGTAATTTTGTGATATGCAATTAATGTGAATGTTTGTTTTAATGTCTCATTTAAAGTAATTGAACTGAATTTTATGATGATGTCTCAGAATGCATAAAAAATGTATAAGTATATACATGGATTTTCAAAAAGATTTTGTCAGAGAAATGTGCTGCAAAGACTGAGACACAATAAGAATGAGAATAGAGCTGTAATGAGCAATGGTGATGGAAATCAAAGCAAAAAGCTCTTCCTGAACTAGGGAGGTTATGGGTAGTTATGTCATCATGGAAATATGCTGGGTTCTTTTGATTTTCAAATTGTAGAAACAACTTATTAAATTTGGGATCATGTCAAATGAGGACGAGGAATGCAAATAAATACAAAAAGATAGCAGATGAAGTTCAAAGCAGACAAATCTGAAACAGGATATTTTAGAGAAAATAGTGAGTACTGTTTAAGAGAAAACAATGAACATTTAACATAATAGGAAGAGGAATCTACAACAATAAAAAATGATTAAATTCATAGAAGACATCAGTTGGGACATAGTTTGAGTATTCCATATAGTTGTGGGCATGGCAATATAGAAAGTATATTACTTCCATGGAAAGGTTGAGTATCTATTTAGTTAAAATACTATCAGGATCCAAAGGGCATATGGTTTTGAAGAAATGCTTGAAATATTTTTTTGTTATTAGAACAGAGAAGGAAGGACAGAGAGGCTCTAACAGATGAGTCCAAATTATGTAAACTTTTGAGAATGTGATCAAGTACATCCCAAGACTACCAAGGAAAAATAGATTCAGAATTATTTTCATAAATGTGATGAAGAAAGTTAAAAAAAAACATATTTTGACACACAATAGGCCTGATTTTACCATCAAGTTGTGCCAATTTTCGGGTGTGAAAATTTGGTACAGTTGAGTGTGGAGCAAGTAGTGTGATCTGTGCCCACTGCCGTGCCAGTTCCCCCTTTCCCAAGGCTGAAAATTACTGCAGTTGGGCCTGCACCCAGAACAGGTACAATGGCCATTAACATACATTTGCATGCATTTAAATTGACTTAATGGACTGTACACCCAACCTTACCAGCACTTCCCCCTTTACCACCACATTCATCCATCCAGAATTGGTGCGAAACACACATGCTTCACAAAAGACCGATTTGGGCACTCCAGTTACAGGTTAGTGCCAAGCCTCCGACGGCTCTCTGCTTGAAATGAATGGGTGGGGGGAACGACAGTGACGGGGGGTGGTGGAGGTGGGGTCTGCTACCATCCTGCCTGAGATCAATGAGGGGGAAGTGGAGGTCTGCTGCCACTCTGCCTGAGATCAGTGAGGGGGAAGGGGGGATCCGCTGCCACTCTGCCCTAAGATCAGTAAGGGAGAAGGTAGGGGTTCGCTGCACTCTGCCTGAGATCAGTGAGGGGAAAGAGGGGCCTGCTGCCACTCTGCCTGAAATCAGTGAGGAAGAAGGGGAAGGTCCACTGCCACTCTGCTTGAGATCACTGGGAGGTTGGGGAGGGGGTGCGGGTGATCGGTCTGGGTGGCAAGGGAATGGGAGGATAAAGGGGTCAGTAATGTTGTGAGGGTGGGGCAATGTCTGTGGAGGCCAGAGGGAAGCATTATTCTGCCTGGGAGCAATGTGGCAAGGGAGCCACATTCTATCTTTTTTTTTCTGCATGCACACAGTTAGAGGCTGCAGGATTTCTGGTGTGTTAAGCCCCACGTACAGGCTTGTGCAGCACAATTTGGAATCACTGATTTTTTTTTCAGGCAGAGTGCACATAGGAGTGCTTGAGAACGGGTCTAAAAAGTCGGATCTGAAATATTCCCAGTTCAAGTCCACCTAACATTTGGAATCAAAATGGTAAAATAGGGCCCAATGTGTAATCTTTTAATTGTGGAATGGTTTACAAATGGTTATTTGGGCAGAATATGGAAGCATTTTATTGTGAATTTTAAATTTCACTGCTTGGGAGCACATCGCAAGAATGTGGGAATGGAAGTCAGCAAGCCCTATACGTAGGATTTTCAATCCATCAAGTTTGATGAACAGAGTGTTTTGCAGAGTTCACTGTTCTCTGCACACAATTCTTAATCTATGCTCTTCATTCATCATGTGATTTCATTAAACTTCTCTTAAAATGCCATTGTAATCGGACCCATATAACTATTTGAAAAAATATATGGAAAGATAGAGGAATGAGAATGCTATAAACAGATCTACCTGTGAAACTGACAATAGCACATATATGGCAGATCCAATGGTCTCCATCTGTCCTATAATTTCTATAATTCTCTAATGCATTTTGTACTGTATCACAAAATAGATTTAACACTTATTCATACTACTTCAATAAAAGTCACTACATAATTTTACAGATATATCTTATTAAAGGTGAACAACTTAGAGGCATGAAATTTAAATAACTGAAGTCCAGATTGTTTTAACAGATAACACAGGAGCTCTTGTCTTCTTCTATAATTGTGTTGCATATATTTAAAATAAATTTGTTCTCCTAATTGTACAGCAGAATCCATCACAAATTTAAAATAATGGGTAATTATAGTGAAGAACAATTATTTGTGGACAATTGATTCTCATACCAGGGAAGACATTATGTAGATACCAGCCAAGTATGAGGTATATCATTGAATCAATGACCATCATCCAGCAAATCCAAGCAAAAGATACATTGTCCCCATCCCCAGGGGCGTCATACATGTTATTCCATTGGATTCCTAAAAAGACAAAACAATCCAAGTGAAATAAAACAAGATGCAAATATTACAGTTCCTGGAATAGGTGTAATTATACAGAAGCATGAGAATTCTGAGTTCAGTAATACATACAAGTTCAAAGTATGAAACTACTGAACATAAATCCAGATTTACTTGTTTCAAATCACTTATATTGACCAACCACTTTTGAGTTCTGACTCAGCAAGAGTCTCACAATTTCTTTATTGTATTGGGGGAAAAATGATCAGTAAAAAAGGAACTGTTGTTTTACACATCATAATTCATATCCTTCTCTGACTATTAAAATAACTGAAATGCAACATTATTACATTTAGAAATCAAACTTGCAATTGATTGGAACAAAAGTTGGCATGTGTTTGTTCATTTCCAATTATTATTTAAACTATAAGTAATAATACTAATGTGAGAGAAACTTGCTGGATGCAAGGTCCTTAAACATACAATAATAAATACTGCAAGAATTATGAAATGTTATAAACCATTAATGCAGTGAAAAAGCTCAGGCTTTGAATTATTCAGGATTCCAAAGTTATGGCATTCCCTACGTTATATGAGTGAATGAGGAAATATGGAACGATTGGATCTTAACATAAATTGTACAAATTAACATTGCCTTTTAATTAACTTTTTTTTAATTTTGAAACCACATTGTAAATCTAACAGGAAAAGCAAGAGTCCAGCTAAAACCGGCTAATACTCTCTGACACTGCTCCACTAACTGATTACATTGTTATGAAAACTATCCACTTGTTTGTGCCAAAATAGCATTGATCACACTGGATAAACACCACCTGTGACTTCTTTCATATGATTTATATAGAGTTACATTTTTAATTTTGAAATGTTTTGAGTATGTTAGGAGATCTTAATATTTTTCTTCAGGTTATGTAGATTTGCATTCAATTAATTCTTATGCATAAATACATGCAGCTTTCCCAAATTAATTTCTTTACTGCTACAATACATTCTTTCAGTTTTTTTTAACGAAAGATGGAAATTTGTATGGCAAATTTATGGAGATGTTACGTTTTTCCATTCGTTAAGATGGAAAATTATGAGGATTGCAAAATTGGCCAAATTGCTGACATTCAGATTTGTTGTGAGTTCTGTTCTTGGTGCTTGTAATATTTCTTTCATATCCCTTTATATTCAAAATACAGATGCTAAACATCTTAAAGTACAATGAAGTGTGTTCATCAAAGTGTTAGCAAGCAGCCCATCTTATATTCATGCGTTAATAGATCTGTGCTGATCATTCAAAACTCCTGTTTTTGTCAGCAATAATTCATGTTCATGTAGAATTCCCCATGCAGAAGAAAATAGTTGATATTCTCTGGCCTTGTACACCCACCACCACTGCCGGCAACGAACAGAAAACTTGGAACTCAGCCAAATCTCTGTTCATTGCATGGGACTGGAGGATCCCAGCCAGAGACGAGGTTGGAGAATTCAGGCCAATATTTGCATAATTAGGCAGACATATTAACATGGAGCAGAAAATAAAAGAACTCTTGAGAGACAATGGTTCCCAAAGGGAAGGTGTTTTCAGAAGTGGTGGATGAGAGTAACTTGGAGCACAGAAAGAATTGCAGAGAGCAGAGGAAAAGTCCAAAACCTGGTTATAGTGATTGAAAGGATTAGGAGATGAAAAACTATCCAGTGACAACAAGTATCAATCCACAAAACTGTTGTTCGATAAGATCAAGTAACTAGCTTCAGCATGAATATCTGTGTTGCTAAATTGCTTCACAATGATTTCAGTTTAATAAGCATTAATCCCTTATATTCCTTACAGTCTTCATTTGCATCAAATATTTAGCAGGTCATTGCAGTTACTTTTTTGCGCCAAAAATTTTCAAATTACAATATCCCAAAACCATAGAACTCAAAATCTATCATTTTATATATTCCATGGTTTTTATTGTCAGAATTTCAGATTTTAAGAGTTTCTTACCTGTTCCATCTCCCTCAAAAAGAGTGACAATATATGCTCCCTGGCTAAATGCAGTCGGACACAGGAGGCACTAGAGAGGATATAGATTTTAACAACAATAAGTAAGAGTTTAAAATGTTAAAATGATATAACTCATTTACACATTGGAGGGAGAATATCTGTATGTTTCTCAAGATACTAAAACTGACACTGTGCTGAATGTGGACAGAACACTGATACAGAATTATGTAGGAATTGCAATATAGAAACAGACCACTTGGCCTAATCTGCTGATGCTGCTTCCATTTAACTATTCTGTTCTATACTCCACTGACAGCCTATTTAACATTAATACAGTTTCCTATTCAATCCTTATGGTAGTAAAATACAGTGTCTCAAAACCCACTATGCAAAATGTTTTTAGCTGTTTTCCAGTCTTGATGCTGTAAACTGACCATTCCATTTCCTATTTCATCCCCATGCATCAGCACTTTAACAAAGCTCTTCTTGAGGATTGCTGAAAAAAGAGACAAGTCATAACTTTTCACCTTCCACTAACCAGGACACTTTGCAACAATGCCTTAGGGGAAAACAATAATGCCTTCTTTATGTGAAGAGAATGCTGATTAGTTGGCACGTGGGTTCTGATTGGGAAAGAAGTTGCCATAGAGAATTCACCAGTTGATCGTGACTAACAGTTAACTGCCAAGCAATGTTTGAAATTTAAATCAGGCTGTAGACCCTGATTCACCATAGCATTGCCCTCAGGAATGAATCAATGAATGGCTGTCACTTAACCGAAATAGGGACATATAGGATACAAGACTGGGCAGAGAAGTGGCAGATGGATTTCAACACAGATAAATGTGTAGTGATCCATTTTGGCAGGTCCAATGGAATGAAGGAGTACAATATCAAGGGTAGGACTCTTAGCAGTGTAAAGGAGCAGAAGGATCTTGGGATCTGGGTCCATAGGATTCTTAAGTCGGCCTCGCAAGTGAAGAATGTGGTCAAGAAGGAATATGGGGTACTGGCCTTCATTAATCGAGGGATTGAGTTTAGGAGTTGGGAGGTAATGCTGAGATTATAAGACCCTTGTCAGACCCGACTTGGAGTACTGTGCGCAGTTCTGGTCGCCTCACTACAAGAAGGATATGGAAATTATTGAGAGAGTGCAGAGGAGATTTACAAGGATGTTGTCTGGATTGGGGGGCATGCCTTATGAGGATAGCTTGAGGGAGCTAGGTCTCTTCTCCCTGGAGAGACGAAGGTTGAGAGGCGACCTGATAGAGGTTTATAAGATGTTGAGAGGTATCGATAGGATAGATTCTCAGAGGCTTTTTCCCAGGACTGAAATAGTCGCTACAAGAGAACACAGGTTTAATGTGCCAGGGAGTAGGTACAGAGGAGATGGCAGGGGTAAGATTTTAATTCAGAGGATGGTGAGTGAGTGGAATCGGCTGCCGTTGGTGGTAGTAGAGGTAAACTCATTGGGGTCTTTTAAGAGACTTCTGGATGAGTACATGGGATTTAATGGGATTGAAAGTTATAGATAGGCCCAGTAGGTAGGGATATGATGGGCACAACTTGTAGGCCGAAGGGCCTGTTTGTGCTGTAGTGTTCTATGTCCTATGTTCTATTTGTGTACATGTTATTTATGTTTAATCCTATACGTAATTATAGATAATTATAGATAAAGTACACAGCCCAGTTCTGAATATATGTAGCTTCCAGAACTCGCAAATTCACCACACTGTGAACACAACTGACAATCTTAAACTGGACATTAGTGTAATTCTTAGTACACTGAGGATGATTTAACAAATGTTGTCCAATTGTGGAATCACACCTAATGTTCAACACTGTGTTTTGAGCTCTGTACACACAAGCTGGTTTGGTATGGGCTGCACCTTGTCCATTGCAAGCTGCAGCCAGGATATATTGTTTGATATGATCAACCAGTCTTTGGGACCTAGGGCTTACACACCTAGTATCACACTCACATTCAGATTCATAAATACATTACTCATTTATGCAATAGGCAGAATGACTTTTTAGAATGACAGTAGCATCCTGTTGGTGGTGTCCTGTTAGTGACGAATACCTTATATGATACTATTGCATGGTAGCAGCACAAAACAGCTAACGTCACCTGTTACCCCAATCTTTGAGCTACCTTGCCTTCTAGGGAAATCTGAGGTAGAGTGGGCACTTTTCAATGTCAAAGGTGATGGCCTTAGGCTCCATGAGTTTGCATAATATATCTGATCAAGATGGCCACCACCCTGCAGCAGACCCTATTTCAGCATCAAGTTGGCAAGGTGAGTTAATGGCTTAGGCCGTATTTACATGTTTACCCATAAGACCAATCATATAGTGTGTGAAATTGTAAAAATCCCAACATATGTATTGACCACTGAATGTAGACCCTGGTAGAGAATCTCCTGGCAGATTTCTCAATACGTTACATCAAGATGGGGAGTTAATCTGACTGCTCCGTTTCAAAGGTGAATTTGAGTGCAGGATGCCACCCATTAAGGCATACAAGAAAATTAGTACATGCGGCTGCAGATCAAAACATAGCCAAAATATCATCCATATCTCAAAATATGCAAGAGGTAGGAGGTTATGCATCATTCTATCAAAGACACATCCCTCATGAAACGCACCAAAAATGCTTGTGAGAGCTGAACCTGGAGAAATCTCATGGCAATATCATCTATGCGGGCATTCATGGTGTTTTAAAGCTGAATTCAACTGCATGAATTGTAGAGTTCATCAATTCAATGAATATCGATTCACTCAATGATGGCAAGTCTAGATCACCATGGTAAGGTGTTGCAGTGCAATTATCCATGGCTTCTTTAAGTGGAACATTGGCAAATCAGTTAGCAAAGCCAAATGGA
Source organism: Sphyrna mokarran (assembly GCA_024679065.1). Classification (NCBI taxonomy): domain Eukaryota; kingdom Metazoa; phylum Chordata; class Chondrichthyes; order Carcharhiniformes; family Carcharhinidae; genus Sphyrna; species Sphyrna mokarran. The sequence continues at coordinate 64,228,673 of JAGIQG010000002.1, forward strand.
CACAGCAATGCTACCAATATGCAATTCCTGCATTGTTTTTGTAAATGTGAAGGAATCCTTCAAAGCATATGTGGAAATCTTTCTCCAAAACCTGCTCCTTTATAAGGTTGAGATGCCTGAATGACTCATTCACAAACCTCATAAGTACATCTATGCATGGTCCTGTGACATGTTTACAACCTAATGACACTTTTAGATCTCATCTGAATGGGATATCTGCCATGGCCATTCCACTCAATTAAAAGTACAAAACAGGAAAATCCCACAACAGGACACTGTAAATTTATCTTTGTGGGATCAGGAGAATCAAGGTACTTCTACAGAATTCCTACAGCTCAGAAGGAGGCCATTTCACCCAACAAGCCTGCACCAACCACAATCTCACCCAGGCTCAATTCCTGAAATCCCACATATTTACCTGCTAATCTGCTTGACACTAAGGTTAGTTTAGCATGGCCAATCAACCTAACCTGCACATCTTTGCACTGTGAGAAGAAACCAGAGCACCCAGAGAAAACCCACGTAGAATGAGGAGAATGAGCAAACTCTACACAGACAGTGACCCAAGACCAGAATTGAAGCTTTGTCCCTGGTGCTGTGAGATAGCAGTGCTAAACATTATGTCACCATGCCATCCCAGATTCCCCTCCTGCCTGCCCATCAGCAATATCACGCAAAAAAAACTCTTGCTCTTACATCCATTCCCCTTCATTCTAGACTCTTCAAATATTGGAAACAAATTACTTCCAGCTATCCTGTCCCATCCTTTAATAATTTTTAACACTTCTGTCACATTGTCCCATGATCTGCATATATTTCGATATTTTTCCCACGACTTTCTTTGTATTTCTAATTTTGTGAGAAGTAGCACACAGAGACATTTTTCCTTGTGATGTTAATTTTGTTTCAGTCACATGAGCAATAGCTGCAGGAATGAACCAAAGAAACACTGGATTGGAGAATAAGATACTTACAATTAGAATCTGGCTGGAGAAGCTGATTTGGTTCTGTACAGCCACAAGAACCATATAGGGAAAGAAGGTAATTATGTAGAGCAGGCAGGCACTGAGAGCTGCCGTATTAGCATGGCTGAAAAAGGTAGCAATCAGATAGCTCATTGAAATAACAGAAACTCCAAAATCCAACAGATAGAGGAAAATGATGAATCCATTACTGCTTGGAAGAATTTGGCTGGCTTTCAAGATAATGGTGATGAAGGCACTGCTCAGAATCAGAACAATGACGGTGTCCAGAAACCAGACCAGGAAATGAACGATTGGCTTCACTCCCAACATCTTGGTATACTGTAGAATAGAAAATGCACTGTTAGACATCTCTAAACATTTGGTTATCTCTAAACTAGATCATACAACAATGGCAAAAGAACAGCTGTTGCCCAAATTTCAATCCAACATTTGCTATGAATGAATATTAATGAATATAATCTTTATAAGACCCTCATCAGAACCACTTGGAGTATTGTATGCAGTTCTGGTCGCCTCACTATAGGAAGGATGTGGAAGCTATTGAAAGGGTGCAGAGGAGATTAACAAGGATGTTGCCTGGATTAGGAGGCATGCCTTATGAAGATAGGTTGAGGGAGCTAGGTCTCTTCTCCCTGGAGAGACGAAGGTTGAGAGGCGACCTGATAGAGGTTTATAAGATGTTGAGAAGAATAGATAGGATGGATTCTCGGAGGCTATTTCCCAGGGCTGAAATAGTCGCTACGAGAGGACACAGGGGGGCAAGTACAGAGGAGATGTTAGAGATAAATTTTTCACTCAGAGGGTGGTGAGTGAATGGAATTGGTTGCCGTCAGTGGTGGTAAAGGCGAACTCGCTGGGGTCTTTTAAGAGACTTCTGGATGAGTACATGGGATTTAATAAGATTGGGAGTTACAGATAGGTCAATGGCCTGGTAAGTATAGATATGATCGGCACAACTCGTGAGCCGAAGGGCCTGTTTGTGCTGTAGTGTTCTATGTTCTAATATTGCTGAAAAAATAGACTTTTTTGTTGATGCTTTTTGTCTTGCACTCATCAAGACACTTTACAAGAAAACCAAATGTATTATTTTCGACAAAACAAGTCTCCTTTTTTAGCAATTCTCAAGAAGGAATTAGAGAAATATAGCCTGGGATTTAAAGAGGAGAGAGTGATGCTGCACATCTGTTGGAAACTCAAGAATAAACCTGCTTTTACCAGCCCCGGGAGCCATGACATCATTTTGTGTGGATCAGCAAATTGATTGCCTGAGATTATGGCTTCTATTCTCTCAGGAAAAATGTCCCATCTCCAACAACTGTACAGAAGACTGGCAGTTCTGGGAGTAGTAGCAACTGTTGGAACTGCAGCCAGTATCTATTGAGCCAACAACGTAGGCTGGGGAAAACCTGATAGGTTGAATGAGTGCGCGAGAACCTGTCAGATGGAGTATAATGTTAGCAAGTGTGAGGTTATCCACTTTGGTAAGAATAATGGTAGGAAGGATTACTATTTAAAAGGCGAAAAGCTGCAGCATGCGACGGTGCAGAGGGACCTGGGGGTCCTTGTGCACGAATCGCAAAAACACAGTATGCAGGTGCAGCAGGTGATCAAGAAGGCAAATGCAATGTTGGCGTTTATAGCTAGGGGGATAGAATATAAAAGTAGGGAGGCTCTGTTGCAGCTGTATAGGGTGCTGGTGAGGCCGCAGCTGGAGTACTGTGTGCAGTTTTGGTCGCCGCATTCGAGGAAGGATATATTGGCCTTGGAGGGGGTGCAGAGAAGGTTTACTAGGCTGATACTGGAGATGAGGGCATTGGATTATGAGGAGAGACTCAATAGGCTAGGTTTGTACTCTTTGGACTTTAGAAGGCTGAGAGGGGATCTAATAGAGACGTGTAAGATAATGAAGGGGATGGATAGGGTAGAGGTTGAGAGACTCTTCCCGCTTAACAAAGATAGCAGGACTAGAGGGCACAGCCTCAAGATTCGGGGGGGGGGGGGGGGGGGGGTGGTTCAGATTGGAGTTGCAGAGGAGTTTCTTCACGCAGAGGGTGGTGAATCTTTGGAATTCTCTGCCTGATGAGGTGGTGGAGGCCCTCACTAAATATGTTCAAGTCAAGAGTGGGTAGGTTTTTAATTGACAAGGGAATTAAGGGTTATGGGGAGAAAGTGGGAAAGTGATACTGAACCACTACAGATCAGCCATGATCTTATTGAATGCCGGGGCAGGCTCGAGGGGCTGTATGTCCTACTCCTGCTCCTATTTCTTATGTTCTTATGTTCTTAAAACAAAGTGTGGTTGGCTAGCTAAGGTTATTCAGGCATGCCTGACAAAGTTGAGAGAGGCAGTGACTGACAGGTCAGTGGAGGTCATCACCCAGAAATGGCTCTTCCTGCAAGATGTCCGAACAGAAGGCCTTCCCAACCTACCGTCAGGCCACCAGCTCTACCTAGTAATCTCACCACATGGCATGGGTATTTTCTGTGCCTATTAAAATAACAGCAGTAGTAAGAAGAGGGCCTTAAGCCTCATTAGTTGGCGCAGATTCTGGCCATAAGCTGGGTTGACAACAAGTGTGTGACAAATTTCCTGTTCCAGGGAGACCTCATGTATAACGGGGTATTTGATAAAATATGTGCTGCGGCTTAATAACTGTCCAGAAGTAAAGTTCCTGCACCATAGTTGTCAAGTCAATAGACAATCAAAGTCACTTGATAGAACATGTCTGTTTATATGGCTAGGGTTAATCCGTTTGTTCAATGTTGGTACCAGTTCGGTGGTGACCTGAGAAGAGCTACCAGAAACATTACCTGTAAAGTCCTGACCATTAATGGAGTCAGGTAACCAGTATAGTAGTTACATCCCACATATTGGAGGCAAGTTTCCATAAACTAGGTGCTAAAGATCAATATCAAGGTTAGGATAGGACATGACCAGCTTTGATTTGAAGGTAGTCATGGGTTCATCCTTGTTTAAGCAGTCTATTTCAGATCATTGATGATTCAGTGAGGTCCCCTGTTACCTGTATCAAAACCATACAGTACAGTAATGGTCAAGTGACATGACAGAGCTCCGCGGCCTATGCATAAATACATGCTGCCTACTGGCTTTTATCCTAAAACCCAAGTACCATATCATACCATGATTCTAACTGTTCTGATTTAAGAAAGATGCAAATAATTATTAAACGCCATGGACTTTCAGCCTTTGTTGCAAGGACACAAGGCTGGGATTCTTTCCAATTTGGAGATCGGTATAATTTCAAAAACATTGGCAAACCACCAATAGTTAGATGTTGTGACACAGTTTGCTAGTTTGGATCTTTCCAAAATCCCAGGCCACGTTCTGTTCAGTTCTGTCCAGTCTGGCATCCTGAAACAGGTATTTGTCTCCTGAATTGGCACATGTCACGGGCTTAATGCCTGTTTTAAGGAGGGCACCCTGAGCATACTTATGGTTTGTGTGGGGGTGTGGGGAGAATCATGCAGTCAAAATTGTGCCTAGTATTTGTTTCTCTATTCATTTTGTTTCAATATTGGCAGGTATAAAAGTAACCAATTTCCACCTGACCTCTGTCTGTGTGACACAGTGGACAAGGTCACTGAGCACCTAAATCCAATCCATTTGTTTTAATGAAAATCTCCATCCATGTTTTAGATTCCTTTTATTTCTATCTGCAACATTTTGCACTGAAACTACAGGTGAGTTCACCACATTTGAGGTAACACCTAGAATTAGGAGCTCCTCATGTCTTTACTTACTTCTTCCAGTCGAAGTTCTTTCTCAAATACAAGTTTGCGCACCATAGCAGCCACGGAAATAAGCCATGCCAACATCATTAATAATGGAAAAAAGAAGCCAGTGTTGTTGAGAAACCTGTCAGGAAGAGTTGTATTAACACAATTAATTTATCCAATAAGTTAAACAGAACGCCACAATTTGTCCCAAGACAAGGCAAACATTTTGGAATTTAAAATTCATTACATGAATAAAAGAAAAAACAAATTGCACTTTTGCTTCAGTAAATCTGAAAAGCACTGAAATGTTTTATATGTAATGCAATAATTGGGTGCAGCCACCAGAAAATGACAAGGGGACATACTTTATAACTTTGAACTTATGGTAAACTGTGGTTACTTTTCATTTTTGTAAATTAACAGATAACGAAAGTACAATACTTTTCACTTCTTGCATATGGTAGGAAAATCAGATATTCCTGGTCAGGTATATCATGGTTCATTGTAGGGTAAAGCTCCTTCTGTTCCAGCCAAATAAATTAGCACGGTCTGCTTGCTCAACTTTTGGAACGATTCATTTTGGATAAGACGTGTTAGCCATGGAAACAGACCTCGGCATTTCAGGTAGCCAGTGTGAAAATGAAGTACTCCCGAGTGGGCTGCAGTTTATTTAGATGCAAAATGAAGCTTCCTCTACTCTGCTCCAACATTAATCTCAGAAGAGCAGCAGCCCAGGCAGCAGCGATGAAACTGATCACACTGAGGTCTCTCTGAGTACCAGTCTATGCCTATTAGAAACTGGCTTCGAGTGTCCCTACTCATTTTATATTGAATTGTTACATCAAGCAAACAGAGGAGACTTTCATTAAAACAAATGGATTGGATTTAGATGCTCAGTGACCTAGTCCACTGTGTCACAAAGACAGAGATCAGATCAGGCTCTGGATGACATCCTTTTGCAAGAATATCCAAAGGTTGATTTTATGAAACTACCTTCTCAATGACAATTCATATGCACCAAAGCACAAAAATGAAAAACTGTGGCATGTGTTTCACAATTGTACAGAGGATGCCGATGGTTCCCTGCATCTGTTTTAAGTTCCCTATTGACAGTGAGTCTTCAGACTATCAGCCCAATTGCTAAAAGCAATTAGAGGCACAATTCATCTCAGATTGGTTCACCTTTCATGGAATCCTGTGCAATTAGTTTATTTTCCACGTTCCGTCTTTTGCAATCTTTCTTCAGTGTATTATTTGTTCACACATTAAAAAGGTGCTGTTTTTTAATAACTTAAATAATTACTTGCAAGCTCCTGAGCATAAATGTCAAACATTTCTTTCTGTTCTTTCTTCTTTGTATTTAAAATCCCTTCATTTCCAAGTGCTTATAAAAACCAACAACATTTTCATTGTGCCAGAAGAAAAGACTCTAAATATATAGATAAGGTTTTCACATTAATGCTTTTACAAGAAAAAATTTTTGAGTTACTTAATCAGTCAAAAGTGTAATAGTGCTGATATTGGAAATGTGAAATAAAACCAAAACATAAGAGAAATATGGAGCAGCTCTGACAACATCCGTGAAAAGGGAAATAGATTTTCAGGATTGTGATAAACTGCACAGCAACATTTCTGATAGAAAGTCACATTCTGGAACTTCAAGCTGGATTTTATACTCCCATACTGACTGGACTGAATGCAGGGTGACCCATTAAAAGCACGGCCTACCTGCCACCGACCCACCAACCCCCAACCTGCCTCCAATCATACGGCAACAGTGGATATATCAGGTGGATTGGTTTGCTTCCAGGCCTGTGGACTAATGGTATTTACTGTGATTTTAGCTATGAAGAGAGCGATCCATGCCTAGTGAGTGGCCTGGCAGTTTTAGCTGCACAAGATGATGTCTGGCAAGGGTAGGGGCGAGGTGCAGCTTCCTTTGGGTGGGTCACCCCAACCATCAGAGGACCTCTCCCCACCCCCCCCACCCCATTCCCACCACCTCATTCCCACCACCTCCACCAAGGTCATATCCCCTATTTTAATGCTTTCCCATATCCAGTCCAGGCATCTCAGCTACAGTCCTCAAAATCCTCATCAAGCTCACTAGGACCTGCTAGCCTGGCCCTGGTAATGTCCTGACTCAACTGAAGACCCACATTGATAAGCTTCTCTTTTTTAGAGGTCATAGAACTCTACAGCGCAGAAGAGGCCATTCAGTCTGTCGAGTCTGCACCAACCACAATCCTATCCAGACCCTATCTTCACAACCTCATGCATTCACCCTGGCTAGTTCCCCTGACACTAAGGTGCAATTCAGCACGGCCAATCCACTTAAGCCACACATCTTTGGACTGTGGGAGGAAACCAGAGCACCTGGAAGAAATCCATGCAAACACAGGAAAAATGTGCAAACTTCGTAAAGTGATCCAAACCAGGAATTGAACCTGAGTCCCTGGTGCTGTGAGACAGCAGTACTAACTACTGAGCCACCATGTTGCCTGTTGCCCCAGCAGTAATCACTGCTAGAACACCTGGTACTGCTGGGACTATGGAGCTACTGGTCAATCTGCTTGGCCCTGACCTCTCTAAGGCAGGATTTCCTCCTGAGGTAGGGATGGAAGTCTCATCCTAAGTCAATTAACATTGCTCCAAATATGAAATAGGGCAGGCAGCTTTAGAGCAGGCAGGCTCTCCATTGACGGTTTAGCTGTGTGTGTGTGTGGTGTGTGTGTGTGTGTGTGTGTGTGTGGGGGGGGGGGGGGGGGGGGGGGGGGGGGGGGGGGGGTGGGGGGGGGGGGGGTGCGTGGTGGTGAGGGGGTGGCAGTTGGGATTAGTGAGGAGTGTTGTCAGGGAACACGGCTCTCTATAAAATACTACCTTCTATTTCCCTCCCGACAGACATTTGAGACGTGATGTGTTTTTCCAGCATTTTCTGTGGTTATTTCAGGCAGCAGCTTTGTTTATTGCATTCATTTATTGTATGTCAAGCGGTAATGAAATCTAAGTGTTAAGGCACTGTGCAGCTGACTTACTGATCACTGATGTGGCAGGGAAATGGCATTGCTTGCACCTGTACTGCAGGGTTCGAGACATATGCACCAACTTGTAATTCAACAAACGCTCGCTCAATCATATCTTGCAGTGGAATAAAGATACGATTGTAATGGAAACTGCCTGTTGGCAAGGTTTGAGGCTGAGATTTCCACTTGGGATTTTCCAGTTGATCCGTTGGCATACTGTGGAGAATGTCTGTTCTAATAGTGTAGCTCACTTTTGGTGGAAGTGGGGAAGACAATGATCGCCTCTTTTTCACAGTGTTGTTAGTATCAATGTCGAAGAATATACCTAGAAAGATAGTAAAGCAATTCATCTTTATTAATGTGTTCCTAAGTTATTTTTCATATCAGCTATGGTCATACTTCATGCTTTTTTATCTAGTTAGAAGATTTATGTCAATAACCATTAATCACAGTTACATGCCACTTGCAGAATTGAGACATGAGAATAATAAATCCTTTCGCTGTTCAAGTATACGGGTGTATTTTTTAACTACTGCTCTTCTGGTTTCCACTTGAAAAGTGGACAGCCAGCAGTTGAAAACCAAGCAGCACTTTAGCCATTCCTTTGGTGCTGGTAGAGCAAGTTTTGGGCAAACCTGAAAATGAGTAAGGAGCCCACTCAGTGAAAACCTGAAATAGGCAAAGTCTTACTCAAAAGTACATAACAATAGCTGGACTCAAGTATGCAATTTTCGTGTACAAACATGAAGAGCTTATTGTAGCAGATGGAAAGCAATGGTTGGATGTCACTGAGAACATGTCCATGGGTTTTTTTACATTTAGTATTTGTGGAGGAATAGGGTTTCTCTGGCCAGTTTCATAACTTTTTGAGTTTCAATTAGATTCATCAAACACTGTCCCCTTCTACACTCCACATCTATCCTGCTAATTGGCTCAGTGAAGGAACATTCATGTATCAATATTTCACAGAGCAATTTGGCAGTCACTTGGATACAGATATTGCACCAGTGATTTTTCCAATTCTCTCAATCACATGGCATTAATTAGTGCATTGTTCTCAGTTCACTGATACACACTACTGGATACTAAGATAAAAACTTCAAAACAGTGAGGCCATTAATCTCTCATTAAAAGGCACAAATATTATATAATGGTAATCTATGAAAAATATTTTTCATTCATAACGTACTAAATTTATAGGCTTTCAATTGTGTGGCTATAGAGGATGACAAATTATAGGAATGGAAGGAGATTATAACAAGTCAGATTTCAAAAGCTCATCTCAATGTATTCAACCACAACAGTGATAGTATTGATATTACTTTATTATGGAAAGTAAAAAGTTGACACCAAGCCAAAGGATGAGATATTATGAGGGAACAGTATGTCTAAGATGTAGGTCACACTTTGCTAGACTATCCTGAATTATTCTTTTCAGTATTGTGGGATATTCATTTTTCAAATTTTTGGATGCCAAGAAATGCAATGATTAATCTGTGACATTGCCCATTTGCTGTGATGTAAACACAAGTAATAGTTTGGTTGAAATTCAGCAATATTGGTGAAGGTTGAAGTAAAAACAAATTATTTTTGCAACTGACTGACAAAAAAAATCAGGTTCAAATGAAGGAAACAGGAATGTTTTGCTTTTCTTCATTTTTTTCTTGTATTCTCTCCTCCTTCACCACATGAAAGTCAGTTCCAAACCAGTAGGAACTTTAGAAATCATTGTGACTAGTCACTTTCAACAGATATCTTGTCCTGCATAATAAATTTCATTGAACATATAGATTGCACAATTTAAACTATTACATATTCATAATTTTATTCTAACTTTCCATTTAAAATGACAAAAACATATTCTGCGTGAAAAATAAAATTGCTAAAATAATCAACTGGGAAGTTCTTTACTATAATAGAAAATTAACGTAACTATATAAATTTAATAAGATTGAGTTACTTTGAAGATGGACTTTACATTGTTCAATGGTGGGTGAGAGCCTGTTCCAGAAGTCAGTGGTTCGCTAACTCCTGCCTTTGAAAGACTGAATAATACACACAGCAGGAGACTAATAGTGTCCAGCAGGGAGCCATCCAACAGCATTTTGTAATGGTGGGTCTAATCGACATCTGAAAGTGAACCGACCATGGACACAGGGAGCAGGCCAAGTCCTGAAAGGATGTCATGCAAGTCATTTAAAGGGATCCTTCACAGAGGACAATGGTAGTTGTGCCTGGAAATTTTTTTTGGCATTTCAAAATTTGAGGTGGAGACTTTGAACTTTTTAAAACTGTTACATTAGGTAAGTAAGTGGGATCACTGTTAAATGTATAAGGCCGCTCTGCTGATTGGGAATATTCAGTGTGAATCTGTGCACAATTCAGATCCGGCTTGGAAAAACTGCTTTCCCCACATGCACTCAGCCTGAAAAGAAATCGCGGGTCTGAATCGTGCTGTGGGTGGGGCTTATCACATCCGAAACAAATGGAACTCTGAACTGTGCATGCGCAGTTAGAAAAAAATTTGAAAGCGGCCTAAGAGGGAAAAGCAGGAGCAGTGGCCTCTGCATCACTGTCCCCATTATCCATCCCTCCCACTCCCCAGACAGATTGCGACTCCCTACCCCATTTCATTCCACCAATTGCCCACAGAGTGCCTGCAGCCCCTCCGACCTCCCCCACCAGAGATCCGTTTGACCCCCCCCCCCCCCCCCCCCCCCCCCAAAACAATCGGGCTTCCTCCTTCCCCCACCAGAGATACATCTTACCCACTTCCCTCCTCTCTCCGTCCCCAGAGAATGGTCTCGTCTTACACCCCTCTTCCCCCCTCAGAGATCAATCTGGCCTCACTTATCCCCTGGGGAGAATGGTTTGGCCTCACTCATCCCCCCAGAGAACAGTCTGACCTTACACTCCTCCTCCCCGCTCAGAGAACAATCTGGCCTCACTCATCCCTTCAGAGAATGGTCTGGTCTTACTTACCACCACTCCCCCCAGAACAATCTGGCCTCGTTCCTCCCCACCCTCCCTCTCCAGATAAACATCTGACTTGCCACCTCCCTCCCCACCAGACAATGATCAGCCTTCCCGTCCCTTCACAGCCAGAAAACAATTGCCCACCTCCCTTCCTCCCCCACCCCCAGCCTCCTACCACAAGACAACGATTGGGCCTCCCTCCCTTTCCCCACCAGAGATACATCTGACATGACTCCTCCTTCATTCCCCCCCACCCCCTCCAGCCAGAGAATGATCTGGCCTCACAACCCTCCCTCTCCAACCAGAGAATGATCTGGTCCACCTCCCTCCTACCCCCAAACCACTGATCAGTGTTGGAAGCTCTGAACGTGCTTTCAGCAGCTTGGGTGCCCGATTCAGACATTTGTTTAGCAGGTTCATTTTGGTGCAATTCTGGATCAGTGAACACAGTGGTAAAGGGGGAAATGTTGATAAAGTTGGGCAGGCAGTTCATGATTTCAACTTAAATGCATGCAAATACATTTAAATCACAATTGCACCCATTTTGGGTGCAAAGCAGATTGTGGCCATTCCCGGATTTCATTAAAGTGGCCATCTATACAGATATGGGCACGGATCATGTTAATGGCCTCACACCCAACTTTACCACATTTTCACGCCGAAAATGGGCATGCACAGTGGTAAAATAGAGCCCTAAATAAACTACATCCACTAGTTCTCCCAGATCAACCCTATCAGTTAAATCCTCACAGAATTACAGTAGATTTGTCAAGTAATATTTCCCAATTTGTAAATCCATGTCCACTCTGTCTGATAATACCACTGCTTTCCAAATGCTGTACTATGAAATCCTTGATAATAGATTCTAGAACTTCCCTATTGCTGACATTAGGCTTACTGGTCAATAGTTCCCTTTTTTTTTCTCACTTCCCTTTTTGAATAGTGGGCTTAAATTAGCTACCCTCCAATCTGTGGGAACTTTTCAAGAGTGGAAAAAATTCTGCAAAGTAACTGCCAATGGATCCATTATTTCTGGGGCTGCTTCCTTAAGTACTCAGAGATGAATATTATCAGACCCTGTAGATTTATCTGCCTTTTATCCCATTAATTTCCCTAAAATCATTTCTGTACTGATATTGATTTCCTTCACCTTCTCACTAAAACTTGTGTTTGTCAGAACCTCTGGCAGATTATTTATGTCTTCCTTTGTGAAGACAGAAATAAACTACAAATTCAGTTTCTCAGCCACTTCTTTTTTTCCCTTTATGAAATACTGTGTCTCTGATGGTAAAGGCCCTACATTCATTTTTGTCAATCTTTTTCTATTTATCCATAGAAACTTTTACAGTCAGCTTTTTATATTGCCTACTAGCTTACTTTCATCTCTATTTTCCCCTTTTTAATCAATTCTTTGGTCTATATTTGCTGAATTTTAAACTTCTCCCAATCCTCAGGTTTATTGCTTTCTCTTGTCAAATTGTATGCTTCTTCTTTGAATCTAATACTATCTCTAATTTCCCTTGTAAGCCATAATTTGGCTACAGTCCCTTTCCACTCTTATGCCAAATAGAAATAAATAACTTTTGGAGTTCACTGATTCATTCCTTGAATTCCTGTCATTATTCCAAGCTGACAAGATAAAGCATCGCACCCCACCTTGGGCTTGATCGATGCTTGATCTTGGGCCCTTGTCTGAATCCTCCTTATCCAAGACTTCTTTCTGTGGCTTCATATCATAGCTTTCTTATTCTTCCTACAAAAGAACTCTCCCTTTTAGTGGCTGTGGCTTCTTAAGAATTCGCAGCCGCACCCAATTTCCCATCTCCAAATCAGGGAGCTGCCAGAGGCATTTTTGGTTTGTTTGAGATGTTGAACCAGTTGAATGTGCAAAATTAATCACTATCTAAAATTCAGATGTTGGATACCTTGGCAAAATAACAACATGAAATGCTATCGAGAGGAGACAACTGGGGATGTGTTTTCTTTACAATTCCCTAACAGTGTATATTTTTATGTTATATTCAAGAAAATCAGCTGGTGAAGGATAGAACAGGACACAAGCTTTACTCAGTCTCTCAGTTACAGAGTGAGACATTACAAGCATATACCTAACGTATTTACCCCCACTTTTAATAAGTATCTCTCGATAACTGATCAAATAACAATCTAATTAATGCCTTCCACTTGCATATAATTAACCACAATTGATATACAATTAATACTCGGATTTCACAAATTATAATCCCTGTGTTTAACTACGCAGAATAAAGAGGTGCTGTGATATGATCGATTTTACTTTAATCAGCCTCATTTTTTTTAACGAGACAATTGTAAAAACTGACATGAGGTTAATCTGAACAGACTTAATCTAACTTCCAGTGTATTTGTGTTCCCTGTATTCATGGGAAATTGTTCCTAGGATGTCATTGACTGGGGCTAATCAACTAAATGGAGTGGTCTATAATGAGGAAGTCTTTATACAAAAGAAGTTGCTGTAATTATATGAGCACCCAATCAATTTAACATGTCAAGCTGTTCCAAAACACTTCAGCACTGCCTGGCATTCAGGACTCAAACCTGACGTTCATATATTGCATCTCATCCTCACACAATGTGCCAGGCTGCCAGTATCATACCAACTCACAGAGTTGGTACTGAATTCACAGAGCTCCAACTGTTCAACTGTGGCAGGTAAATCTTTCAAGTATAGTATCACACAACATGAGGGCAACCCAGAAAACCAGATGTGAGGTGTGGGTGACTACGACTACAGATTCTGAGCTCATTTGTGGAAATGATGCTCCAGGTCATGGGTCCAGAGATGGCACAACCATTGGCATCTGGCATAATGGTGACAGCCCAGGATGATGAGAAGTGACTACTTCATAAATCCCTCCTCACTTTCATCCTGATAGGTGGTATAAATCAGAAGCTGCAGATAATGTATCATGGGAACTCCTGTTTTCTTTCTCGCCATCCCACCCCTCACTGTGTACCCTGACAGATACCAAAGATCTGCTGTCTGGCCAATCAGCAGAGCGTGGGGGAAGGACAACAGAAATCCCACGGCAGCGGTAAAGAGGCTTCATCACTTGAAAATTCAGCCATCACCTGGGACACGCAAACTTTAGGGGCTATTGTAACAGTGATGAGTCAGGCAGAATTGGGCTGCAGACAGGTCAGTGGAAAGTGGAGCTCATTTATCAGCTTCCCCAAGAGCAAAGTGCAGGTGAATTCTGCTGCGTGGACCTCAAATGAGGATTTTGATGAGGTAGCATACAGGAGATACAATAATGTTGTATCATTTCAATAATTATTGAAGTAGATAGGGAGGATGTGCTAGATATTCTTGAGGGTTTGAAGTTAGATAAGTCTCCTGGGCTGGACGGGATTTACCCTAGGATTCTCTGGGAGGCAAGAGAGGCGATTGCAGAGCCTCTGGCTCTGATCTTTAGGTCGTCGTTGGTTACGGGTATAGTTCCGGAAGACTGGAGGATAGCGAATGTGGTCCCATTGTTCAAGAAGGGGAAGAGAGACTTTCCAGGGAATTATAGGCCGGTGAGTCTTACTTCTGTTGTGGGCAAAGTATTGGAGAGAATTATTAGGGATAGGATTTATAGTTATTTAGAGAGAAATGAATTGATTGGGGATAGTCAGCATGGTTTTGTGAAGGGTAGGTCGTGCCTTACTAACCTTATTGAGTTTTTTGAAAAGTGACCAAAGAGGTGGATGGGGGTAAGGCAGTTGATGTGGTATATATGGACTTTAGTAAGGCGTTCGATAAGGTGGCCCATGGAAGACTTCTGCAGAAAATGCAGATGTATGGGATAGAGGGTGATTTAGCTAATTGGATTAGGAATTGACTAGCAGATAGAAGACAGAGGGTGGTGGTTGATGGGAGATATTCATCGTGGAGTTCGGTTACAAGTGGTGTACCTCAGGGGTCCGTTTTGGGGCCTCTACTGTTTGTAATTTTTATAAACGATCTGGATGAGGGTATTGAAGGATGGATTAGTAAATTTGCGGATGACACCAAAGTCGGTCGAGTGCTAGATAGTGAAGAACATAGAACATAGAACATTACAGCACAGAACAGGCCCTTCAGCCTTCGATGTTGCGCCGACCAATATAAAAAGCAATGCCCCTCCAAACTAAACCATTCCCTTCTCTTCCATATACTTATCAACTAACCTCTTAAACGCCACCAAACTTGGCGCATCTACAACTGCTGCAGGCAGGGCATTCCACTCCCGAACCACCCTTTGGGTAAAGAGGGGTGTTATAGTTTGCAGAGAGACTTGGACAAGTTGCAGAGCTGGGCCGAGAGGTGGCAAATGGAGTTTAATGTGGAAAAGTGTGAGGTAATGCACTTTGGCAGGAATAATAAATGTGTAGAGTATAGGGCTAATGGTAGGATTCTTAATAGTGTTGATGAACAGAGGGATCTTGGTGTATATGTGCATAGATCCCTGAAAGTAGGCAGTCAAGTCGATAAGGTTGTTAAGAAGGCATACGGAGTCTTAGCTTTTATTGGTAGGGGGATTGAATTTCGGAGCCGCAACGTCATGTTGCAACCATACAAAACTCTAGTGCGGCCGCACTTGGAGTATTGTGTGCAGTTCTGGTCCCCACATTATAAGAAAGATGTGGAGGCATTGGAGAGGGTACAGAGGAGGTTTACCAGGATGTTGCCTGGTATGGAGGGCAGGTCTTATGAAGAGAGGCTGAGGGATTTGAGGTTGTTTTCGTTAGAAAGGAGGCGGCTAAGAGGGGACCTTATCGAAACATATAAGATGATTAGAGGTTTAGATAGGGTGGACAGTGATAGCCTTTTTCCTAGGATGGAGAAAGCTAGCACGAGGGGACACAGCTTTAAATTAAGGGGTGATAGTTATAGGACGGATATCAGAGGTAGGTTCTTTACCCAGAGGGTGGTTAGGGAGTGGAATGCCCTGCCTGCGGCAGTTGTAGATGCGCCAAGTTTGGTGGCGTTTAAGAGGTTAGTTGATAAGTTTATGGAAGAGAAGGGAATGGTTTAGTTTGGAGGGTCATTGCTTTTTTTCATAATTGGTCGGCACAACATCGAAGGCCAAAGGGCCTGTTCTGCGCTGTAATGTTCTATGTTCTAATGTTTAAAAAAAAAGAATTGTTTCATGAAGACCATTCCAGATATAGCATTAGCAACACTACACAGCTACATATAATTATTTCATACATAATTAACCAAAACCAATAGTTTGGACTATCAAGCCTTTGGCAGGCTGAATTCTATGTGAATTAGAGGAAGAATAGTTAACAGTACACAAGCCAGGAAGCTTTTCAGTCTGTAATACATCACCACTGATGTGCACAGCTCTGGAGGAGAGTATGATGCCAATGTCATGCCAAAGGTGGAATAATGGAAGCAGTACCCAGATATTGTTCCCAAAATCCCATCCCAGCCTTTGCTCGGAATACCGAGTAGCAGTCATTAGCTGTACAGCATCTGCTGTCACCCATTAACTCACCCCCTCACCCCACGGGGGTTGTTACATTAGATCTGAAGCTTTATTTTTTAATTATGATGTGTGACTGCCCTGCTGTGAAGAAGAACATTAAGAAAGCTGCACTGCAAAGTTTCACATTCTGAAGGATTTAATTTTAATTGTTAAGTACTTCCTTAAAAGAATATGTCAGGGTTACCCAGTAAACTACAAACCACAAAATGCAGTGCACAAGTTACACTTTAACGTACATTTGGATAGAATCTGGATGCCTGAATTATTCAGATAGTGGGAGTTCGACAGCCATTATCTGGCGAATCAGTGGGAAGGACATACTGCCAACTCCAACAGGCTCTCTGGCTATTTCACACTCAAGTGAGTGGTGCTTGGCAGCAGGTGGGACTTCCCACCACATTTGGAAGGAAGACCCACCTTGGGCAGCTTTTGACCCTCTGGCCACAGTACTGTAATGGCAAAAAGACACACTGCAGCACAGAATCTGAGGCTAACTGCCAGGAGCCAGTGTGGGGTAAGTGACAGGGCTCCAGGATGGGGGGTGGAAGTTAGGGGATGCCTGAGGAAGGGGCAGTTTTTTTGGATGGAGGTAGGTCATTGGGTAATAGGCTGAAGAGTGGAGGGTGGGTGATGGCGAGAGGTCTAAAGATTTCCGGTCTATGAGGGGAGGGTGCCCCCTGTCAAAGGGGGCTTATGATGAAGGTGTTCCCCTTCTCTTTCTCTCCTGAGATCAAGATTCTTACTTTTTTCTGTTTCCCACTTTGAGATATTTGCAGCTACCCAGCTTAAAATTGAAGCTGGACAGATCAGGCCATTTAAGGTAGTTAATAGAGGATAATGACAGGATTCACATCCGAGGCCCTGCAAACCATACTATAAAATCACACCTGGGTCAGGGCAGAAGGGATCCTGGAGGGAATCCTGTCTATACAACTTCAGGATCCCAATCCTCCCATCCAGCCTCAACTCAAAACCCACCCGTAAGGAGCATTAAATTCAGGTCAAAGATTCTAACTGCAAGCTAATGTAAAGTCCCTAACTACATCCTTCACATTGGTATAAAAGGCACACAAGGGCCAAATCTTCAAAGCTGTGCATTGAGCAGGTGCTGCAAACATTGGAAACACAGATTTGGAATACAGGTGCATATCATCAGGGAAACTATAATTTAAAGCAGTTTTAAGTTAATTTGTGAGTATCCTCCTTGTGAAGCGTCACATTCTGATTCAAGTTTCATGACACAAAGCCTTACTTGGAGGCAGCAAGTCTGTGCAACCAAGTCACAGACAAACATTTTAAAGCAAGGATACTAGAGGCTTTGGGAAGGTATAACGTTGAAGAGGAATGTACTGCAACAAATACAGAGACACCCAAGGAATGATATTTATATGAATAACTACTTCAGATCGCAACAATGGCTGTATGCTACTAGCCATCAGCATTTTGGGAAAGTGGCCATGAAAGGAGCTCATCAAATGCAGTTCTTTTATTTCTCATCTAGCAACACGGTCATTGTGCCAGGTGTCAAGCAGGGGTGGGGAACTGCAGCACTCTGTCACTGCATAAACTCTGCTTCATCACTCTATGCTGGGTTTCCCTTCAGTGCTGCCAAGCAGCCTCCCCATATCCACAGTGGCTGATGTCATGTTTACACTGTGTGCAGCTACTTTAAGCATAATTATCTCTTTAGATGTACCCTGATAGCAAGCCCAAAGATGTGCAGGTTAAATTGATTGGTCATGATAAATTGCTCCTCAATGTCAGGAGGGCTAGGTTATGTGGGGTTTTGGGGATAGGACCTGGGATTGTTGTCGCTGCAGGCTCGATGGGCTAAGTGGCCTGTTTCTGCACTGTAGATTCTATGATTTTAAGACCTGCCTCCATTACTGCTCCCACACATTCTCCCTCACCACATTAAGCAAAAATGTGATGAGGTTCAACACTCAAATGAGCAAACTATTAAAAAATTGGGCCAGTTTTGCCAGTCTCGCGTTACAGCAAATTGTTTTGATTTTGTCATTTAAACAATCACCATATATGAAGGTTGAAGTTGTGATTATGGATATGGGTCAGCTAATAACTCAGCTATCTCAGACAAAATAGAACATAGAACATAGAACATAGAACAATACAGCACAGAACAGGCCCTTCGGCCTTCGATGTTGTGCCGACCAAAATAAAAAGCAATGCCCCTCCTAACTAAACCATTCCCTTCTCATCCATATACTTATCAACTAACCTCTTAAACGCCACCAAACTTGGCGCATCTACAACAGCTGCAGGCAGGGCATTCCACTCCCTAATCACTCTTTGAGTAAAGAACCTACCTCTGATATCCGTCCTATAACTCATACCCCTTAATTTAAAGCTGTGTCCCCTCGTGCTAGCTTTCTCCATCCTAGGAAAAAGGCTATCACTGTCCACCCTATCTAAACCTCTAATCATCTTATATGCTTCAATAAGATCCCCTCTTAGCCGCCTCCTTTCTAACGAAAACAACCTCAAATCCTTCAACCTCTCTTCATAGGACCTGCCCTCCATACCAGGCAACATCCTGGTAAACCTCCTCTGTACCCTCTCCAATGCCTCCACATCTTTCTTATAATGTGGCGACCAGAACTGCACACAATACAGTTCATTACGAGCTAATCACATCGAGCTAACCAATACTCAAGACTAACATCAGAACGCAGACAAGGAGAACTGCTGCAAATCCCCAGTGAGCACATATATCATGAGATCATTTGGTCATGTTGATGCACACATCATTGTTCTTTGCAGAGCTTCCAATCTAGATTACCTTCATGCCAACATCTCTGTCCAGCTCGAGTTACTCTACATTCTTTGAGAATGTGAGATTAGTTAGCAGGGCAGTCAATGCATTCAGCATCTTGCTGTAGATGGTCATCAGCACTCATCAGTATGTCACTGCATTGAGGTCTCTCATCTAAGTCCCCTTTGACCCAAACACCACCACCCCATCCCATCCACTCATCTGCAGCAATTTCCAGTGAACTGGCAAACGAGTCACTCTTTACTCCTGACCTGACTGCATACCTGTTGTATCTGAATAACTCACTACATGCTGATCTCACATCTCTGTTGGCCTCCAAGATATACAGAGTACCTGTGTCCAAGCTAGTGGTTGCGAGATTCTGGTTAGGTGGTGGTGTCTCCTCATCGGTGCTGTGCTGTTGCTCTCAGTAAACTCCTGGGACTCCTGTCAATGGGTGGGAGGCAATTCTTGGATGTCTACCCTTCTGAATTCATGCTTTCAAAGGTGGTGTAAGGGGAACGGGGAAAGGGAGGGGAGAGGAGGGTGCCCAAAGTCACTCCACCAGCAGCTGACCATAACTAGTTAGCTAGAGGTATGTGGAGACAGTGAGGTGTGCAACTGGCTGCATTGCTAGGTTGAGAAGGTGGGCTGGAATACGAGGCTATTAGACATGAATCCTCAGCTTCTGGGTGACTGATTGACCAGATTGAGAATCTGATATAAAAACAGAAAAAACTCAGCAGGTCTAGCAGCTTCTGTGGAGATCGAGTCTGTATGACTCCTCTTCAGAGCAGAACAGCAAATCTGGTTTTGTGTCGAATGAGCGCTGTGAAGATGCATGCATTACACTGACCACTTGTATGAGGTAATTCAATTTCCTTTTGTACCACAGCAAGGTCCTTTGGTCCAGAGTCTGAGATTCAACCTTCTTAGCTATCTGCTCTGACTCCCTTAGAGGGTATCTTGAGCCTGCAGAACAATCTTGCCACTTCTCCTATTTATGTGCAATACCAATGCTTCCAGCACATTATTTATCACTCTCTTTCTGCTTTGCTGTTCACTTTGCAATCATTTACATTGCAGCAATATTTTTGTAAAGCTTTCCATTAAAGTGCAGCCTGACTCTAGAAGCAACATGATTGCATTGTGTGGTCAACAAGCAATGATGCTAGTGCCCTCTGCTGATCGCAGAAGCCATAGCAGCTTGGAAATGTAGACTGAAGCCCAGAAGCTGCTTGGCCCTACACTACAATCATACAGCTGAGAAGGCTACACCAAATTTAGATGTTTCATTCCTCTATCTGCACTGGTGTAGGCAGGTCATAAATCACAAATTTCTGCTTCCAAAATAAGGGCAGGAGTAACGTTTAGGCACTGCATCCAACTGTGAGGGTCATATTCCTTGTTGGGGGACGAAGGAAATTCTCCCAGCCCTCTGCGCTGCTTGAGTGGTGCAGTAATTCAGGAGAATCAGCAGTGGCCATTTTGCATGTTTCACACTGAGCGTTACTTCCTTCGTGCGTCTCCCAAGGTACGTTTTTTGGAGTTATCAGCCCTGCACCGATTTCTAGTGTATAGTTGATTATCACATGAAATGTCATTCAAATTGACATTTCCATATGATTAATAGGCCCGGTGATGGTATTCGCCGGACCCGTGACAGTCTCCTACCCCAAACCATTGGGAATAGTTCCCTCCAGTGATGTTTATATCGGCAAATCTGCTCAGCATTATGCTGCCAACCTCTCAGCCATGAATTTAAAACCCTTACTTTCCAGAGTGAATCCCACTAGGCATTCTGCAGTGCTCAAAGTGTCGGAGATTTGCTGTGATGAGTATGGTAAAAAAGCTGGTGGGATTTAGAATTTTTTGGGAGAATCCTGGCCCTGCTGTTCAGCCCATCTAATTCTTGTAGCCATGTCTGTTTGCCTTTGATGGCTAGAAGTTCGTCCATTCACAGGACTTCAATTCTAGCATTACCAGGTCCAGTTTCAACTCTCGGGAAAAGTCAGAGCAGTGGCAGTGAGAGGGTATTGCCAGGGTGGACAGAGTATGGCAGCTGCATAGCAGCTTCCTCATGCCATCATTCTCTTCTTCTAAAATTTTTACTCGAATACAAAGCCAGAGCGGACCAAGCGGACCTGAATTTGTTCCTTGCTCTCTCCCAAAATCAAATTCCAATTCAATCTACTTCATGGTCCCCACAAGAGAGATAGACAAGATCCAAGCTGACAACATAAGGCATTGCACCCCATCTTGGGCTTGACCCAACATTTGATCTTCGTCAAAAGGTTGAGAAGTGATTCTTCTTCCTATAAAATGGATGCAGGCATCCTGGCCAGCTACAAATCATTTTTTTAAAACTTATTGTCACAGTAGGCTTACATTAACATTGCAATGAAATTACTATGAAAATCCCCTACTCGCTACACTCCAGCGCCCATTCGATATACTGACAGAAAATTTAGGATGGCCCATGCCCCTAACCAGTACATCTTTTGGATCGTGGGAGGAAACCAGGGCACCCAGAGGAAACCCATGCAGACATGGGAAGAATGTGTAGACTTCGCACAAACATGTCCTTATTGTTATTGGTCAGGAAACCTAGAAACAAGATGCTAATTCTGAGGCTAAGGTCAAAGTCCAATCTTGAAATAAATAGGTTCCTGACTTGCTCTCAGACATCTCAATATGAGCAGATCACTTCAAATAAAATTCCATCTAATGTCTCTGCTGAAATGAATTTTCATATGAAAGTGTTCAGCGCTCATATTACAATTTCAAAACCTGAATACAAACTCACGGCCATTAGCATTTACTGCTATTACTGAATTCAAATCAAAATTATAGAAGGAAATCTTAATAGTAATTAGTATAACAATATGTAATGTTATACATACTAATAATCTCTCTTAACATCCCCTTGACAAGATAAATGTATTAATCAGAAACTATTTTCCAAAATTAGTCACAATTCCCAAATTTTCTTGAATGGAAGGTATACTTAGCAAGTACTTACTTGCTAGGAACGTGTTTTTCTCCATTAGCTGTTGTATTCTCTGCTCCAGCTCCTCCTTCGATTCCAGATGTTTGAAGCGGTCTAATAATGTGCAGGATGAGATATTCACCATCATCTCTGCAAGGGTATCAATCTGTTGTATCACTGGATCATTCATTGTTGCATTGATTGTTGTTTCTAAAAAATGTAAAATTTACCAACTTTATTATTACTTCTGTTCTCGCCTTCTATCTTTCATAGAGGCCCTACAGTTCAGAAAGAGGCCATTCTGCCCATCAAGCCTACACTGACAGCAATCCCACCCAGGCCCTAACCCCATAACCCCACATATTTACACTGCTAATCTACTTGCAGTAAAGATCAATTTAGCATGGCCAATCCACCTAACCCACATATCTTTGCGCTGTGGGAGGAAACCAAAGCACTTGGAGGAAACCTACTCAGATACAGGGAGAATGTGCAAACTCCACATAGCCACCCAAGGACAGAATCAAACCAGGGCCCCTAGCGCTCTGAAGCCGCAGTGTTAACTATTGTGCCATTTTTTTCTTTCCTTAAAATATTGATTCTTAATATGGTATGACCCTTCAAACGGGCTCCATTTGACTACTCTTTTTGTATTAATCTGAGTGTTTGCCTACAGATATTTAGTTACAGAGGATATAGCATTATTTGATTTGATTTATTACTGTCACATGTATTAGCATGCAGTGAAAAGTATTATGTCTTGCGCATAATATAGACAAAGCATACTGATCATAGAGGAGGAAATAAGAGAGTGCAGAATTAATGTTACAGTCATAGCTGGGTGTAGAGAAAGATCGACTTAATACAAGAAAGGTCCATTCAAAAGTCTGACGGCAGCAAGGAAGAAGCTATTTTTGAATCGGTTGGTAAATGACCTCAGATTTTTGTATCTTTCTCCCGACCGAAGGAGGTGGAAGACAGAATATCCGGGGTGCGTGGAGTCCTTGATTACGCTGGCTGCTTTGTCAAGGCACTGGGAAATGTAGACAGAGTCAGTGGATGGGAGGTTGGTTTGCATGATGGACTAGACTATATTCACGACCTTTTGTAGTTTCTGGAGGTTATAGGTATAGCAGGAGCTATACCAGACTGTGATACAACCAGAAAGAATGCTTCCTATAGTGCATCTGTAAAAGTTGGTAAGAGTCGTAGCTGACATGCCAAATTTCCTTAGGCTTCTGAGAAAATAAAGGCATTGGTGGGCTTTTTTAACTATGGTATGCATGGGAGGAACCAGGACAGGTTGCTGGTGATCTGGACACCTAAAAATTTGAAGCTTTTGATCCTTTCAATTTTTGCCCCATTGATGTAGACAGGGAAATGTTCTCCTCTATGCTTCCTGAAGTCGATGACAATCTCTTTTGTTTTGTTGACATTGAGAGAGACATTATTGTTGCCGCACCAATTCATCTATACTCTGTCACATCATTGTGTCTTCAGCAAAATTGAAAACTGAATTTGGCCACACAGTCACAGATGTATAATAGGGGTCTGAGAACCCAGCCTTGTGGGATGCCAGTGTTGAGGATGATTGTGGAGGAGGTGTTGTTGCTTATCCTTATTGGTTGTAATCTGTGAGTTAGGAACTTCAGAATCCAGTCACAGAGGGAGAGCTGAGGCCCAAGCCACAGAGTTTGGAGATGAGTTTTGTGGGATGTTGGTTACTGTAGGTCTGAAGGAATCTGTGTAATTATGCATAGGTTACCTTTAAGTCTTTATTCACACTCAGACCTATTTACAAACATATTATAAAGAGTACAAGCTGAGACCTATCTCCACACTTGCTTGTACACACAATTCTGTCCAATGCTTTACTGACCCAGAGTGTGGGTCATGTGCTCTTCAACATCAGGGTGTGTGAGGCACTGTACTCAGTCCCACATGAACTCAATCCCACATTAACCTTATATGTGCCAACCCTTACACTATGGGGGATTCACTGGACCCGCTAAATGACACGAAAATGAGTGGAAAAGTGAATTGTGCAGAGGGCGTGGGAAGTCTGCAGACAGATCTAGATAGGCTGAGTGAGTGGGCGAAGACCTGGCAGATGGAGTATAGTGTTAGCAAATAAAGAACAAAGAACAAAACAGCACGGGAAACAAGCCCTTCAGCCCAATGAGCCCGCGCTGCCACCTCAATGTTCCCACTTCTACCTGTGATCCCTGTCTATGTTTATAAAACTATGCATTGGAACCAAATTTGCGAGACAATTTAGGGAGAATTTGTTTTGCCAATCAATCAGTCTACGAGCACATCTTTGGGGTATGGGAAGAAACTGGAGCACCTGGAGAAAACCCATGCAAACACAGGGAGAATGTGCAAACTCCCACAGACACAGACCCAAATCCATGTATCTGCACAGCACAGCGATAGTCACTGAGCTGTCGTGTTGCCCATCAACTGGTCCAGTTCAAGCATACACTAACGACGTGAAGCACTAGGCTACTCTCGAAAAATCTAAGAGCAGCCCTCTCACAACCCATCGCATGTATGCCCCTTGTCAGACAAGGCGGACCAAAATACCTGTAGGATAAACCAGAAATACATCAATATCATTCAAATGTGAGGTTATCCACTTTGGTAGTAATAATAGTTGGATGGGTTATTATTTAAAGGGTGAAAAGCTGCAGCATGCTACAGTGCAGAGGGACCTGGGGTCCTTGTGCACAAAATCGCAAAAACTCAATCTGCAAGTGCAGCAGGTGATCAAGAAGGCAAATGGAATGTTGGCCTTTATCGCGAGGGGGATAGAATATAAAAAACAGGGAGGTCTTGTTGCACTTGTTCAAAGCAGTGGTGAGACTGCAACTGTGTGCAGTTTTGATCCCCTTATTTGCAAAAGGATATATTGGCCTTGGAGGGAGTACAGAGAAGGTTCACCACGCTGATACTAGAGATGAGGGGGTTATGAGGAGAGATTGAATAGACTGGGCCTGTACTGGTTAGAATTTAGAAGGCTGAGGGGGGAAATCTTATAGAGACTTACAAGATAATGAAGGGGATAGATAGGGTAGAGGTAGAGAGATTCTTTCCACTTAGAAAGGATAGCAGAACTGGAGGGCACAGCCTCAAAATAAGGGGGGAGTGGAACAATTTAGAACGGAGTTGAGGAGGAACTTCTTCACTCAAAGGATGGTGAATCTCTGGAACTCTCTGCCCATTGAAATGGTGAAGGCTACCTCATTGAATATATTTAAATCACAAGTAGATGGATTTCTGACAGACAAGGGAATTAAGGGTTATGGGGAAAAAGCAGGAAAGTGGAACTGATCCACTTCAGATCAGCCATGATCTTGTTGAATGGCAGGGCAGGCTTTAAGGGCTAGATGGCCTGCTCCTGCTCCTATTTCTTATGTTCTTATGCTAGCTGCTGGGGATAATCGTGACGGCCTGAAGAATTGGGCTTTCGGAAGAAAGCGGGTTTGGGGGCGTCATGATGCTCCCAGCCCACAGTCTTGGCACCAATTGGGTTCCTGTATATTATGGGCAGCAATACAATAATTATGCAACCCCATTAATTGTAATATGATGAGCAGATTTGATGACCTATTCACCAGCCACCCACCATGTACCTGGCCTCACATAGGAACCACACTGGGTAGACTTTGGTGATGGTAATCATCAATGTGGACATGGTGGGCTGGATCCGAAGAGTCCTTGCAAGCAAATCCAACCACTCAGAAAAGAGGGGCATCCTTTCTACCCACTATTCCTCAATACTCAAATAACAGCTCCTCAGTTGGGTGGCTTGGGTGAGAATCTAATGGCTGGACTACCCCTCCAGCCCTGGCAGGCCCTAAGATCATGAATTTGCATCTTTGAGGTGGGTGAATCCCACCTGACAGATGTCCCCAGTGCCAGCAGAAAACCTTCCCATTTTCTTGCCAACATGGGCACTTATCCCAATTCACCACCCCCACACCTCACACACAATGCACAGGCACGAAGTTGATCCAAATCCAACCACCTCCTCAGCCCCCTCAGGTGCCACTCAGGCCCCCTCTGTCCCCTTCCTCCACAGACCTCCATTCAAGCCCTCCTTCACGCATATACCTTGGCATTGCCAACAGTGTACTGGCCCCAGCATCCGATCACTGACACCCTGGCCTGCCACCTTGAGCACTGTGAGCGGGTTAAGGAGGTAGGTCTAATGATCTTCTGCTCTTCTACACTGCCAGGCTTCAGAGAAAAGGGTCCTCAGTTGTCCTGGGGGTTGGGTGAGAATCTAATGGCTAGACTACCCCTCCAGCCCTGGCAGGCCCCAAGATCATGAATTTGCATCTTTGAGGTGGGTGAATCCCACCTGACAGATATCCCCAGTACCAGCAGAAAACCCTCCCATTTTCTTGCCAACACGGATACTCACTCCCAATTCAGGAGAATCGCGGCCTACGTTTCTATCTGAGTATTTATCTAATGTATTTTAAATAATGATAGTTTATCTTCTGTTTTACATTGTCATTCTTACCCCTTCTAATCATCATTATCCCTTCTCCCCCTCAAGTCCTTAATTCAAAGGTTCAGGTGGGGTAAAAGTCTTATGACCCTTCCATATCTTTATCTTGTTTGCATGACTGTTGGAGGAGTGGTATCTCTATTCCTGATGAATCTCTCCATTTCTTTGGAAGTTGTTTTGGCATTGAATATCTTTTCATTATTTTCTTCATTCATTTGCATCAATTCGTTCTTGGTCAGTTCAGATTTACGCTGATCACTAGATGCTACTCCAGCTCATTTCTAGAGACATGGACAAACATTGCACCAATCTCCTTGTTTTTTTTCATTTCTTCTGTCATTGTGATGTATATGGAAGTTTTCTTTTCAAAAATGGAACTTCCATCATTTTACCCATACGTTTGAGTACTTTCTTCTTTTCCAGTTGTTTTTCAAGCTCATGAACCTTTTCATTCAGCTCAGCAACTACTCGGGCAAATTGAGTTACCTTAGTTTCAGGGTTACCTGTGGAACTCATTTACATTTGTTAGCTTCTTCTGGAATTTAGCTCTGTCCGGAATCTTACATCCCTGGTCACTGGCATTTCTTGGAATCTTTGTCAATCCATTTTATTGAATTTCCTTAACTGTTCTCAAAGTCTGGATTTGCTCCTCCATATCGTGCATCTCAACCTTCATGTTGTTCAAATTGGACTGAACTTCAAGAAATTGATTGGTTTTGGTCGTAATTCTACTTTCAGCCAACTGTTCTGACACATTAGCAATTCTTCCTTCTGTTCCAGGCATTTTGCACACTATTTGTTTGAGATTTCTGATTATTGAACTTCAGCAAATTTGAACTAAAGATCTATTTTGTTAAATTCGCTTTTACAAGTTTACCATTTAAGTCCGGATGCTGGGATCAGTACACCATTGGCAATGCCAAGGTATGTGCCTGAAAGAGGACATGAATGGAGATCTGTGGGGGAAGGGGCTGAGTGAAGTTCTACATCTTCTAAATGACATTTCAGTAAACTCATCAGATCTTGCTTTTCCTTCACAAATTCATCTTTCATATGTGAAAATTGATCAATTTTTCTTTTGTACATCCTAATTCCACTGTGCCATTCTTCAAACTCACATTTTGTAATTACACTTCTGACAATTATAGTCTGTTCACAATATTCTATGAGAAGTTCTTGCCATTCTGGCTTCTTAATATATATCTTCATCAATGCCATGTTTTCCAAGTTTTCTTCCAAAGATCTGTTTTCTTCAACTCTGTTGTTTTAATCTTGTATCTCTTGGCTTTCTCCAGGAATATGAAATCTTGCTGTGTCAAAAACTTATGCTACACTGTTGAATCCAATGTTTCAGATGGCATCAAAATACTTACTTTTCATAGTAGGAACACATGGCTAGAACTTTCCAGTTATCTGGCTGGATTATCTAGCCCTGCCAACAGCACAACCCGCCATGGGTTTCCCAGCAGCAAGGGGTGCATTCATTGGGAAACCCATTGACAATGGTGGGACCAGAAGCTCCTGCCACCATCCAATGACAGGCTATCTTCCGCTGCCACAAAACACTTGATGGGTTCTGTGGTAAATCCTGCCCATTACAGTGCACTGCATTTTGGCTGTCTTTCCTGTCTCCAGCAGAGACATAAAGGCTAACTCTAACTGAAATCAATCAACTCAAGCCAAATTGGAGATCCAAGCTTGAACATTTTAGTTCTTGTGACTCGGAATTGAGAATTGATTCCAGGAAAATATCAGAAGGAGCTAAAGAACCTGAACATTGATGATATGGAAACCAGTGAAACCTTGAACATATTACTTCACTTTGGATGGAGACAAAGAAACCAAAACAAGCAGAAGCTCTGCTACCACCCAGGTGAAAAACACAACTGTGAGACAATGAGTGCAGTTTGTCCTCAACCTCGAAATTCATGAGGATCTGATCAAGGAGAGTCTGGGACTTCAGGGAGGTGTAGATATGTGTATATAGTTGGGATAAAGACTGGGAAGTTGGAGGGAAATGCAGATGTAGTGTAAAGGATTAATGTCAGGATCTTCATGTAACAACTAACTGCCTTAACTATGATGCAACATCACCATGATCTGTTGGATCAGTAAATAAATAATAATGGTTTCTATGAAAATTGTCAACAATCATATTCTCAAGTCAACCTGGAGAGGCCCCAACCAAGTCCAGAATTCAAGATGAAAACACAGCTGACTGTTAAATTTCTCTTTGTGCCCATTTAATCTTGTCCTTTCTTATTCTTCTGTTTCAAATTCCCTTCTCTTTACCTACTCTGTTTGACACCTCCCACCCCTCCTCCGTCTCCATCTGGGCCTTCAAGCTTTTAATGATTCTCATTGATTTAATGGGATGAGAATACAGCAGGATCTACAAAGGCAGGCAATCCTTGCTGCTAGATTACTGCCCAATTGGTGAAGGTGAAAATTACACCATACAAACATAGAAGACATGAGTAGGAAGAGGCTGTTTGGACCTTTCAGCCTGCTCCATCATTCATTACAAACATGGCTGATTGTCCAAATCAACAGTCTAATTCTGCTTTCTCCCCATAACATTTGATCCCATTTGGCCCATTGTATCAGGTCTTCAAAGTAGCATTGATTTTTGGTTATTTCCAAATAACATGTGAATTGGGACTACACAGAATAAATAGAGGTTTACCATAACCATTCAAATAAGACAAGACTGCACTCCCAGTTTCTCACTTCACTTTCCTCCACATAGATCATTGGGTAGCCCAGTACAGGGAGTGTCTTTTGAAACATGATACAGGGGCTTGTCTTGGCATTTGCAGAGGCTGCAAGAATCTCAGAACCAATACAGCAGAAATATATTCAACAGAGTGCTGATGCACAATCACAAATAAATTATAAAGGAGGACAACAGAGACATCTACAAAACCAAATTGTACCATATTCTTCTAAATTTTCCAAAAGTTGATCAACGTCAATATCCAGTTGAGTCTGAATGAAACTGCGTATAAAATTGTTCTGTAAAGCCACCTAAAACAAAAAAAAGTTCTATATGTGTTAATCTTGATTATTAGATATGTCACAAATATATACAAAATTAGCCAATTGGTGCATTAAAAATAGAAATATACTGCTGAGGAAAAGCATACAAATATTGACAAATAGTTTCAGTAGCACCATCAAAACACAAAAGAATCTGAGATTAAAAACCTTCTGTTTTGGCCTGAATTTCAAAATTATCAAACATAATCTTTCCTGCAAATTTGCAGATGACACCAATCTGGATGGAAATGTGTGCTGTGAGAAGGATGCTAAGAGGCTGCAGAGTGACTTGGACAGACTGATTGGGTGGGCAAATACAATATAATGCAGATAAATGAGAGATTATCCACTTTGGTAGCAAAAGCAGGAAGGAAGATTATTATCTCAATGGTGGCAGTTTAGGAAATGGGCAAGTGCAACATGGTGGAACAGTTGCTGAAGGCTGGCAATCAGATATAGCAGGCAGTGAAGAAAGCTAATGACATGCTGGCCTTCAGAGCAAGAGAATTCAAGTATTGGAGTAAGGATGTCTTGCTGTATTTATACAGAGCCTTGGTGCAGCTATACCTTGAGCATTGTGTGCAGCTTTAGTCTCCTAGTCTGAGGAAGGACATTCTTGCTAGTCTAGCAAAGGTTCACCAGACTGATTCCTGGAATGATAGGACTGACATATGAAGAAAGACTGGATTCACTGGGCTTTTACTCACTGGAATTTAGAAGAATGAGAAGGGATCTCATGGAAATATATAAAATCCTGATGGTACAAGCTAGATGTGGGAAGAACGTTCCCGATGCTTGGGAAGTCCAGAACTAGGGGGTTATAATCTAAGAATAAGTGGTAAGAACCAATGGAATTTTGCACCACTGAAAGTTGTTGCACTAGCTCATTAGATATGTTCAAGAGAGAGCTGGACATGGCATTTGTGGCTAAAGGATTCAAAGAATATGAAAAAAAACTGAGAGTAGGATACTGAAAGTGCATGATCAGCCATGATCATATTGAATGATAGTGCAGGCTCGAAGGGCCAAATGGCATCCTGCACCTATTTTCTATGTTGCTACATTTGCATAGAAAATTGAAGGGTTATAAAAAAAGTGATACATATTTTTTGGAAAGTCATCATCAGTATTTATAGAACATAAAACAGTATAGCCCTCCATGTTGTGCCGAGATTTGTCCAAGATCAAAATCAGGCTATTCCACTCCCTATCATTTTGGTGCGCTGTGTGTGCCTATCCAATAACCGCTTGAAAGTTTCTAAAGTGTCTGACTCCACTATCATATCAGGCAGCCCATTCCATACCCCAACCTGAATAAAGAATCTCTCACAGATATCCTCCTATATCTCCCACTATGAACCTTATAGTTATGCCCCCTAGTAATAGCTGCATCCATCTGAGGAAGTAATCTATCATCCTCATCATCTTATAAACCTCTACTAAGTCGCCTCTCATCTTCCTCTGCTCTAAAGAGAAAGGCCCAGCTCCCTCAACCTTTCCTCATAAAACCTACACTCCAAACCAGGCAGCATCCTGGTAAAACTCCTCTGCACTCTCTCCAATGCTTCCACATCCTTCTTATAGTGAGGTGACCAGAACTGCAGACAATATTCCAAATGTCTCACCAAGATCCTGTACAGTTGCAGCATAACCCCACAGCTCTTAATCTCAAAACCCCATTAATAAACGCTAACACACTTTCGGCCTTCTTCACAGCTCTAGCTACTTGAGAGCAACCTTCAGAGATCTGTGGATATGAACCACAGTTCTCTGTTCCTCCACATTCCCCTACCATTGACCCTATAATCCGCATTCAAATCTGTCGTACGAAAATGAATCACCTCGCACTTAGAGTTAAATTCTATCTGCCACTTTTCGACCCAGTGCTGCATCCTATCAGTGTTTCTTTGCAGCCTACAAGAGCCTTCCACTTCATCCACTACTCCACCAATCTTGGTGGCATCAGCAAATTTACTGACCCATCCTTGAGCCCCCTCCTCCAAGTCATTGATAAAAATCACAAATAGCAGAAGACCCAAATTTTCAATGTTAAGAAATTTATGTTTTGTGAAGGGAGAAGGGACAATAAAAAGAGCTATCACCATTTCAGAATCAGAATGATGTTGTATGAATTTGGCAAATAGATGACAACCCATCAGATTGTAAACAAACAGGGTAAAAATATCAAACACAGAGGAAAGTCGATTTCATCATCAGATATAGAGGCTTGATTTCTCTGGGTGCTGTGTAACCCAGTCGCCTAGCTAATATGATGGTGAATTTCAATTCAATGTTGGGAGCGGTGTTAATTGTTAGAAGATGAAATTTCTATTACTATCTTGTCGAAGAAAGCTCCCTATCAATCAGATGGCTGAACAGCCTTGTCGTCCTTGCAGCAGCAGGCAAGAGTGTTGGCCACTTCTGGTATGCCAGGCAGTCCCGAAAAAGTCTAAGCTATTGCTGGGATCAAGGTGGCAGGGCCCAGAAAGCTGAGTAGGGGACCAGGTTTAAGAAACTGGTGTTGGGGATAGGGTAAAGACACAAGGGTGACTTTAGTGATTGTTCATCCGATGTGCACAAGTCACTCACAGAGGAGGTTCCTCCCACCTCATCAACCCCCTTTTCTGACAATGGCTTGTGGCTAAAACTTAATCCCACTTGGCATGGACCTTTTTGCATCTGTCTACATAATTGTGGCTACAGAACAAAAAGTCATTGTGTGATAATTGATGCAGTAATCATCAACTAGATTTCTAATATAAGAACTCAATAGAGTACAATCAGTGAAATGAGAATACATATTTTCACTCCACTCTCAAATAAACAACGTAATGTGATTTTTTTCAAATACCTGAAGCTGACTTAGCATCCTATTTTTGTTACTCTTCAGAAGTTTTGAGGATTTCAGCCAGACTTCAGAATAGCCTATCAGTTCTTCAACTATGCTGAACGAGGTGTTGGCCTGAATAAAAGAAAGAAAACAATTATAAGATTTGCAAGCACAGCATTCTCACAGCAGCTTGTAATACGAAATCAGTTGAAGATCCAGATGTTTATCCTATGTTTGTTGTAACTTTCAAGAAGAGATGGATGAAGCATGCATGTTGCATGCCTGTCCCATTTTTTCTTGTGTTTAGAAGCTAAAATGGCCAACCTCAAATCGGATGAATACCTACTGAAGCCCTTAGGTTTATTTGGGACATTATTTAAAATCTGAGAGATCTGAATGGGGTCTTCTCCTCTGGCCCACAAGTTGTGCCCATTCAACATCGACCTTGATAATCTCCACAGCTGTGTTCTTACACAAACTGGGAAAGATCCCCTCTTTTTACCATTTGTAATTAAACTGAACATGTGAACATAAAGAAAATATTTGATATCACTAGCAATGATAAACAAAAGAACATTGGTTATAAATAGATTAAACTGTATACTTTAAGAAAAGGCTGGAGCTTTCACTTTGACTGGATTATACAGATCTGGTAACAGATCCGCTGCCTGTGAAATATCTGATATTCTCTTGGGAGAACATCAATTCTCCTTTCCATTAATGTCAATGAAAGAGAAATAAACAGATTGTTCAGATGGTAGCAAAACTCCTAATGCCTGTTTCATGTTGAAGGATATATCATGCATTTACTCTATACTGCAAACATAAAGTCACCATAGTCTCACCTGACCAGAGGCTGATTGGTAGTGATTCAATATGAGGTTCGCTACACCTCAGGCAAAGGGCAAGGTTGAGAAGGCAGGTCTTCATGAATAACCTCAACCAAACCCAGAACTGAACCCACACTGTTAGCATCACACTACCTCACTAACTAGCTGTCTAGTCAACTGAGCTAATCTGATCCCCTTTTATACTGCACAATGCACATGTGCATTGCTATTCTGATCAAGCCACAGTCAGCACAATTGTCTTTGAAAACCACTGGTTAGCAATTATCACTTCTTCACAATTTCACACAGGAAGAAAATTAAAAGTGATCTAAATTAAATAACAAAGACAGGCCATTAATCAATCAGGGATGATATAATCCACAACAATGCTTTGTAGGAATGTGTATTTTTATTCCACCATTACCCCATAACGATTATGCTGAGCAAAATAATCCACATGTTTAAAATAATGAGGTCGTTCTTTGTATAATTGTAAGTTGCTGTAATTACCAAAAATAGAGTAAAACCAAATTTGCATCCTTAGGCATAGATTTTCACTCTGGGATGGATGGCACATCTTTGGGAGAAATCCCATTCTGCAAGTCCAACATATAAAATGACTCCTATAATTTTAATTTTTGTTCTGGGAATATGGGCTGGATTGCACATAAATAGTTAAACCTGAGTTTGCATATAATCAGACACACAGGCCAGAACTCTACCACCTCACCACCATGGAATCAGAGTGGGTAACGGCCCAACAACGGAAATCTCTGTTGATCTCAGACAGGGATTTCCAGTCTTGCCTGAGTGAGGCGTAAAATCCCACCCACAAAATTTCATCAGTTAAAATCTTGTCATCAACAGGGGGGCCAGTTTTCAGAATGCCTGCAGTATCTTGTATTAGTACTTGTTTGTCTTTAAGGAAATAAAAGTCAGTTTATAACTTAGAACATAGAAAAACTATAGCACAAACAGGCCCTTTGGCCCACAAGTTGTGCCCATAATATCTATACCTACTAGGCTTACCTATAACCCTCAATTCTATTAAGTTCCATGTCCTCATCCAGAAGTCTCTTGACAGACCCTATTGAATTATTATTATTATTATTTCTTGTACTGTTTCCGCAAATATTGCTTTAAATAATTTTCACACCGAAGTACTTCATTTTGATTATCATGTGATGCAAATGTGGCTGAGAAGACTGGAATTCATTGTTTATCCCTCACTGCCACTCAGGTACAACTAAATAGTTCCCTCAATCATTTCAAAGGGCATTTAAGAGTCAACTACATTGATGTGGCTCTGGAATCACACTGGGTAAGGACAACAATGTTTTTCTGCCCTTACAAAGACATTCATGAATTAGGGCTTTTCAAACAACAATCGGTGGGCAGTAGTGGCTATGCTTATCCCATTCAGGTAGAGAACTTGTTAGCAGGGGAGTAGATTGGCTTTTCCAAGATGTCCCCTACTGGGAACTGTTGGACTGCTTTCTTGAGATTTTGTTCCTTCTGGGGATGCAGTATCCTGTTGGCTGGGGGACTGATGGTGTGCTAAAATAGGCTTTGAAACGTAGTTAATCTCAGACATTTCTCTCCAACTCGATTTTCAAGTTTGCTGATGACACCACCGTAGTGGGTCAGATCTCAAACAATGATGAGATGGAGTGCAGGAAAGAAATAGAAAATCTGTTGAACTGGTGCAATAACAATAATCTCTCCTCCAATGTCAAAAAAAACGAAGGAGATAGTCATCCACTTCAGGAAGCATAATGGAGAACATGCCCCTCTCTACATCATGATGTGGAGATGCCGGCATTGGACTGGAGTGGGCGCAGTAAGAAGTTTCACAACAACAGGTTAAAGTCCAACAGATTTATTTGGTAGCAAGAGTTTTTGGAGAACTCCTTTCATCAGGTGAAACCAGTATTCTGAAAGCTCGTGCTACCAAATAAACTGTTGCTCTTCAACTTGGTATTGTGAGACTTCTTACTGTGCCTTCTCTACATCAATAGAGGCAAAGTGGAAATGGTTGAGAGCTTCAGATTTCTACCTGTCCAGGTCTCCAACAGCCTGTTCTGATCCTCTATGCCCTTGCAATAGTTAAGAAAGACCATCAATGCCTCTACTTTCTCAGGAGGCTAAGGAAATATGACTCTCACCATTTTTTAGAGATGCACCATAGAAAGCATTCTTTCTGATTGTATCACAGCTTAGTATGGCTCCTGTTCTGTCCAAGACTGCAAAAAACTACAAAGGGTCGAGAACAAAGCCAGTCCATCACACATTCCAGCCTTACATCCATTGTCTACACTTCCCACTGCATTGAAAAAGCAGCCAGTATATAATTAAAGACCCCACTCACCCTGGACATACACTCTTTCAACTTCTTCCGTTGGGAAAAAGATACAGACATCTGAGGCCATGTATCAACTGAATCAAAAACAAATTCTTCGCTGCTGCCATCAGACTTTTGAATGGATCTACCTTGCATTAAGTTGATCTTTCTCTACACCAAAGCTACGATTGTATTGCTACATTCTGCACTCTCTTCTTTCTATGTATAGTGTGCTTTGTCTATATAGCGCAAGAAACAATACTTTCCACATGTGACAATAATAAATCAAAGAAAATCAAAAAGGATGATCTTATCAGGAGAAGGAGAGTTGTATTTCTCCTCCAGATAACAAATGGATGGGGATGTCTTGACGATTCATCTTCTCCTTGTCAGTAGGATTTCCTGGGTGATAGATATGATCAGTCCCTCTGATACCGAAGAGGGAGATTTGTTGTGTTGTGAGCCCAGGCAAGATATATGAATTTTTGGCTTCCTGTGTATGAGATTGCCATGCCACATTTTGTACCAATGGTGGTATCCTGGTGTTCCCTTTTTTCTAGGTTATCTTGTTAATGCTTGAAGGTCCTGGGATGATAAGTTAGATCCAATTGAATGCTTATTACCCATAAGGACTCTTGCATACTGTGTAGCTTTGTGTCTGTTATCCTGTGGAGGAGGACATACACTATGGGGCTATGTACTTGTGGTTTTATCCTATTATCCTGAGATCCCCTCCACTCTTTTGGTATCCTTTCTTTATCCATATCAGGAGAGGCATTGACTACAACAATTGCAATACTTGATAATTTGAACCATTTGTTTGAAGCCATTTGTATCTGTATGTTTATGTGGAATAATGATTACTGCATTCAATTTGTAGGATTTGTTGCATTTTGGGTAAAATGGAAAACTTTTAATAAAAACATTCTTTATAAAAACAACAATCTGACAGTTTCATTGCTGCATAACCGATAGGAGCATTGTTTTTCCCATAGATTTATTTGAATAATTGAATTTAAATTCCCCTGCTTCATGATGGGATTTGAACTCATATCTCCAGATCATTACTCCAGGTTATCAGTCCAGTAACATTACTACGAGGTTCTTTCCTTACAATTTCACCTGTGCAAAAATCAATCAATTCAAGTGTTTTCAGCTATGCTTTCCTCCAGCTATGCAATTTATAAAGTAAAGTAAAAGTTTATTTATTAGTCACAAGTAGGCTTACATTAACATTGCAATGAAGTTACTGTAAAAATCCCGTAGTTACCATATTCCAGTGCCTGTTCAGATACACTGAGGGAGAATTTAGTGTGGCCAATGCACTTACCCAGCACATTTATTGGACTGTGGGAAGAAACCAGAGCACCAGGATGAAACCTACACACATGGGGAAAACATGTAGATTTTGCACAATGACCCAAGCCAGGAATCAAACCCAGGTCCCTGGTACAATGAGGTAGCAGTAATAACCACTGTGCTACCTGTGCCACCATTATAATCAACAGCATCAATATAGTCACGTTGTTATATTACATATATGTTTAAATTGTATTACTAATATCCAGAAGCAAAACAACAGAGGGAAAGAACAACAGGTTAACAGTTGGCACATGTAATTAATAAAGGATACTGCATGCATGTAAACCCCTAAGGGGAGATTTCCACTCAGTGCAACGGTGTCAATCAGGTGATAGTGGCTATACAGTCAATATTACATCTCTCCTGATCTTCATTTCTGAGTCCATCCTCGGCAATCCACCACCTCCTATCTTGGATTATGGTACAATGCAAAATCCTAGACCCAAATATCAAATGTAAACTTAACCTGCAGAAAGTTATTGGCTCCAGCAGATTAAACTGTCTTACCTTTTCTATCAATTGCCGGAGCTCTGCTGTGTTTGGAGCATACAGTATTTCACCAAGTAGCAGTGGTTTCAGGAAAGTCCACAGCAAAGGCCCATTTGGTGCTTTTAAAATATCCTGATAAAAGTTCATGCAGTAGGGAGCTGGTAAAGCGAAAAAAGAAGGGGCCATTAACAAGCCTTTTTACATCTCATATTGAAGAATAATATACATCTGAAGTGACAATTGACTGTGAGGCCAGCACAGATAGCCGAGCTACAACAAATGATGCCCAATATTATTAAAATCAGTTCAGAAAAATGGGCAGGATGAATTGACATTTAAGCATCCAATTTATTTTCATTAAGCTTTCCATTTTTTAAATGGAATAAGGTCTGACTTTCTTGTGGTCAATGATGCCACACGGTGACCAAATGGAGATTGAAGAACACGATGATGCAGTCAGGTGCCTATAAAAGGTTATTTCCACTTATAAGTCAATGAGCAGAACTTGATATGATTCAAACTGATCTCTATAGTCTCCATCCACTGTAGAAAATATAGAGGTGGGGCTGGGGGAGACATGATACCCTTAAGCGGCCATGAATGGGTCAATTAAGGACTGGCCCAAGAGTGGATGTATCAACTAGTGCCTTGCCCAGCATTCCTTAGTTTTCAGTATAGTTGGGGGCAAGCTGGTAAGCAGTGGGGAAAGGACCCATGGAATTATGCCAACTTTTGACATCTGGCCTGCCTGCCAACTCACTCTCAGGGGCACATAAAACACTGCCGATTATGTGTTCTATTCCCAGTCTACACAACTTTCTGAGCATCAACTATTTCATTGTAGCGTTTTTTTTCTTTTATCTGTATGAAGTAATGACATTTAAATCTGATGAGAAAAAGATTGTTGCGGCTAAAATCTATGACACCAGCACATAAATCTTTCCGTTCAACCAAGTGTCTCTTACTGGCATTTGTAGGAACGTTGTATTTGATTAAATCTTCTTCAGTGAGTTCATCAATTTGGGGTAACTCTGAGAACATCATGCCACTGCCGAATAAACTGGATGACTTTGTTTTACAAATTGCTTGGGAGAGAGTTTGGAAAGAAGAACTCGCAGAAATTCTCACAGACCTTCCTTGAACATTCTAGACAAAGATAAAAGACAATGTCAATTGTTTTTCAAACCATTAGAATAAAAAGGAAAACATTGTTGATTTCTAATTCAGATAGCAATTAACTGAAGGACAGAACTCGAACCTCATCTGGCCCTAATAGTAAAGAATGGCAGAAGGATAGTAATGAAAACAGGTCATGATAAAGGAGATCAGGAACAATTAGGCTGGGTGGAGATTAAGAATATAAAGTTTAGAAACACTGGCAGGAGTGGATCATAAACTTCATAACAATAATTATACCATTGCCTGTTACACAGAGCATGAAGCAAGATATAATTGTAATAAAGACAAATAATGATCATGAGGAACTTCAATTTTTATTCAGATTAGACAAATAAAATTGGTAAAGTTAGTCAGGAATTGTTCCATAGCAATGACCTGGATCAACAGTGTAAGGAGCCAACCAGGGACAAAGTTATTTTAGACCTAATACTATGAGGTAGGCTTAATTAATCTTGTCACAATAAAAGGTCTTCTGGGAATATAAGTGATCATAAAAATTCCATATAAAGTTACAGAGCAATGAATTCAATCCAGAACCAAAATCTTAAACAAAGCCAATTATATAGGTTTGAGTGGAGAGCTGGATAAACTTTTGGTGATAAATTGACAGTGAGAAACAGTTAAAAGAACATTCAAAATTTTCAAATAATAAACAAAAACTCAGCAAAATAGATCCATCCAGGCTTACGGAGAAGTTAAAAGGTAGTGATACAGCATGTAACAGTGTATTTGATCAATACTGCCACACCCACATTTCTCCTTTCCTGAACACATGTAACAAGTAATATTAGTGTCCGTTCCTCGATTATTTGAGCCAGGCCTCCACTATTGACACTAATCCAAAGTGACTACTCGTACCCGAGACTCAAAGGTTACTGACATTGCTCTAGGCATTTACACAACATGCATTCTAAATCCACCTCATTCTGCCTTTAAGGACTACCCCTGTTTATATTTCCATAATGTAGACATGATGTAGAGATGCCGGCGTTGGACTGGGGTAAACTCAGTAAGAGTCTGGCAACACCAATTTTAAATCCAACCGATTTATTTGATAGTGAATCTGCAAGCTTTCGACTTTCGTCTTCATCAGGCAAATGCAGTGTTCTGGTCTGCCAACCAGATCACTGCATTTGCCTGACGAAGACGAAAGTCGAAAGCTTTCAGATTTACTATCAAATAAATCGGTTTGATTTAAAATTGGTGTTGCCAGACTCTTACTATATTTCCATAGTACACGGGTTAAAAGCAAACAACTGGTGGAGTCAAGAGATTGGGATTTCCTAGAAATTGTGGGCAATCTAAATGCTAATAGATTTATTCTAATAATACAAGCTGCTCATTCATCCTGGATCACATGATTAAAAAAACTCATTTGTTGCAATATCAATAATTACAATAAATGTTCCATAAATTTGACACCGTTGATTGCCCAGAGTCTGTATACTAATTTTAGTGAAAATGCGATATCCAGACTAATGACATAGAAACTGAAATCTCAGAAAGGGAATGATACAGGTCACTTGGTGATTGTACTTTTCATTATTCACCAGAAACGAAATGCAGTTTCTCATTTTTAAAGTTATTCAATGATACAACAATTTAGCATGTCCAGTCCACCTAACCCACACATCTTTGGACTGTAGGAGGAAACTGGAGCACTTGGAGGAATCCCACACAGATACGGGGAGACTCTGCACAGACAGTGACCCAAAAATGGAATTGAACCTAGGTTCCTGGTGCTGTGAGGCAGCAGTGCTAACCACAGTGCTACCATGTCACCCTGGTGTAAACATGAAATAATTTTTTAAAATAACTGGCTTGAGGGCTAAAGGGTCTGTTCCTCCGCTGTAATGTCTTTGTCCTTTGATGCCGAGCCATAAATTTAAATTTGCATAATCGGAGATAATGTTTCAATTAAAAACAAAATTTGAACTGCCTACCTCGTTGAATTCAAAAATCGATGGAAGATTCATGTCCCGAACAGTATTTAAAAGCTTGGGGATGAGCTCCAAAACTTGCACTGATTTATGGGTGAAAGAAGTGAGTCCAGAAAATACTTCCAGGATATTCTGCATTATCTGATTTACCTGAGGATGGACCACCATTGGTAGAAGTGCCTGGTAACAATATAAAAACAAGTTACTGAAGTTCACTTTGAATTCCTGTAGAATTAAAGTTAGGCCACAATGCTGGAGTTAGGAGAAAAGCTTATACAACATCATGTGTGTCATATATATTCCCTGAGACAGATCTGTAGAAAATAAACAAATGGAGACGTACACAATTCCAAATACACCCAGCAGAGGTTACTTACTGAATTCAAGCCCAAATCTTTAAAGATATTATCATAGGGCCATTACAAAAGGGACGTGAATGCCTGCAATAACCGTAATTACAGATTCATCAGTCTGTCAGCGGCTAAAGCAGGTACAATGGGCCAAATAGGTTCCTTAAGTTTATAAAATTCTATACTTGAAGTGCATGGTGTTAATTGAAACAGTACGTTTAACTTTCCTCCTCCACCAATGCCTCACAATTCTCCCACCAGACCTGTGACAACCATCTGGTTGCTGGATCAGCCATCCATCTGTCCCGGTTCCTCTTCTCCCCGGTCAAGGATTGGGACCTACCTGATCATGTGGCCACCTTCGCATTTCTCCCTATCTGACCAGAAGCCAAGCCGGTCATTCAAATTGGCTTTCAGATTGGGGGTGGGGGGGCGGGGGTGTTGGTAACATCACATGCTCGTGGTGAAGTTAAAACTCAACAGTGGAACCCCTGACTTCCTATTTCCTCATGCTGTATTTGTACCTCTCACTCTCAGCTGATCAAGTATCTAAACATCCCCCAGGCTTTCTACTGTGAAGGAAATTACAAGGTAGCCTACAATTC
Organism: Sphyrna mokarran; assembly: GCA_024679065.1. Lineage (NCBI taxonomy): Eukaryota > Metazoa > Chordata > Chondrichthyes > Carcharhiniformes > Carcharhinidae > Sphyrna > Sphyrna mokarran. Next base: position 64,270,140 of record JAGIQG010000002.1, read on the forward strand.
TTACACCAATATAGTAATAGGGAGAAAGAATGAATGGAAGTACAGAAAACATAAAGGAAAATAGAATGAAATGGTCTTTGCTTTACCTTATAAGTGATACATCTGAAATTAATGCTCTGGATGATTGTTACAGCAAGACTATAACTTTGCCAAGGATTCAGGGAACACAGTTCAGCAGTCACAGATGAAATGTTTCTGTTGCCTGAAAGTGACAACATTTGTGCCAGGCTTGCCTCATTGCAGTTGTTGGCTGTGGTAATAAGACCTTGAATTAACTGTAAAAAGAAACATCCATCTTCAATATCAATATTGATAATTAATTGATATCCACTATTAATGAGAATATAATTAAGAGATAGAAAATTGAATAACGTATACAACTCTGGATGCCTTTATCATCTTTACTGACTCATGAAATTAGACTGCAGGGTTATTAAAAATTTTTAGTAATTGGAAATTGAAAAACAGTAGAAAATGCTATGGAATTGCTCAAAATCATTCTCCCAACTCCTAGATACTACCAGGATCTTACAGTATTTTCCTTCAAATCTACAGGCTCACATAAACCTAAGGATGGCCCAGTTTAGACAATTTTGTATTGTAAATCAATTTTAGTTAACAATTTGGATTCCCATTGCATTTTTTTAAAGGCTCCTGGCCATTAATTCATCAACTGTATGTCACTCTAAGTTTGTAGTTTGAAACTGGACCACCTCAGAGTTATATAACTCTGGTTTTGGTTTTAATATAACCATTTGGTTTTAAGCCTTGTTGCCAGTCTAAAGGAGCCTCTGTATAGAATGCTAAAATTTGAATTGAAGTCTATAAAAGTTCATGTACATTATATAGAAACTCAGCTCTAACCTGAAAAGCAGTCCCATGCACTTTTTTGATTCTAACAAAATAATTGTCGAAGTTCTTCCAGTGAAATCAATGTTCTGTTATTCAAATAGATCTTGAGTTCTCTGCCAATCCTCATTTAGAGCATTTTCTCCCCAGAGGAAACATTGTTTGATTGACAGCTCAGGCTCTTTGTAGTCAATTACACAATATTTGTTGACATAAGGAAGTGATTCCAAGTGTTTGTGGTTTTTGAAATATCAAAAAGCCTGGATAATTGACATTTTTATTACTTGCTCAGACATTTTTCTTTCAAGCATAAGGGAATATGATCAAAGAGTTACATTTTAAAGCTTTTTTTAAAGCATCCTAACTTACATGATATTGTTCATTGGTTCTAGAAAGCATGCAGTGGATCAATGGGCACATAAATATCAGAACTTGGTACAGAGGGCATGGGAGTTGGAAGCCAGAGCTGGAAGGACGCAGCTTACACTAGGAGAAATGAAAGGACATAGGCTATGTGTGGAAGATCAAAGCCTAGTGAGGGGGCATGAGGGGTCTGAGGAGGTGGGTGTAGAGTGTGAGGTGGCATGGATGGAGCGTGGGGTTGTTTGGAGGGTAAGGGAGTGTGAGGGATGAGGGCTGGAAAAACTTTGTTCTTTAGTCCCAAAAGTAATGAAATCCCAAAGGATTTCTTCATCAATCTTAAAAAGCTCCAGCCAACTTAACTTGATTTCTTGGAGCCAATTGCATCCCAGCAAACTAGGTCCCTGGCCTGAAACTACAATTTAAGATTGGCTGAACAGATTGCTGCCTATAACTCTCAGGGGTCTTTGTTGTCCCCATGATCTTAATAGCTTCACCTACATATGTGGTCAGCCTGGCTGCAGTGTTATTTAATCTCAGGGGTCTTTCCTGAAACCCCTTCCTGGAAGTATCAGAGAGTCTATTCTTTAACTACGGTGGCAAAGGCTTTTGTGTCCATCTACATCTTGAGTGGACAGCCATTGGCCATTAGCACATTTGTAATTGGGGCTACTATGCTCACCTTTATATTGTTCAATCTAAAAACATTTGGTCCATTTTTTGAGTTATTTTCCTTGTTATGCACTGGAGCCAATTTACTGAATCTGCTTGCACTGGGCAGGTTCTGCTTGTTCCAGCACATGTGCCTTATGTGTTCTTTTCTACCACAGGCAAAACACACAATTCTTTAAATCAGCACTTTTCATGGGAATGGCTTCCCCCAAATATATAGTACTATACTCCTGGGCTCCGAATCTTGTAAATCTTTGCATTCTCTTGGTTTCCTCTGTTGATGAAACCCTGTGCCCTGAATCTTGGCACCACTGCCACTAGCAGTGTCCTTTCAGACCTGATGGACTTCACCACCCTGCATGCTTTGAAGCTCTAGAGCACACTTTTCTGTGCTTTCCATAAATAGAGCAACCTCAAGGGCCTACTTCAGAATTATGTTGAATTCTGCCAACAGTTTCTACTATTTCACTGTGTTATTCATCCCACACAGTAGATAGTCTCTTAACATAACATTATGGGCAGGCCCATACTCACAATGTTCTACCATCTCCTTTAATCTGCCCACAAAGGCTGTTATCACTCCTCCAGAGGTTCTTGTAATTGAATTGAATTTATACCTTTGCAGAATTACTGAGGGCTTCGGATGATATTGCCCTTTACAACAGTTATTAATACTGTGAGAATCTCTATATTGAGGAATAGGGAGGTTTTGGAGATGTTAAACATATGATTAATAATAATTTGGGCTCCACAAGCTGTAAGTAGCATGAACTGTTTCTTCTCCTCTTGCCTTCTCACTATTTCATTTGCATAGAAAAGGCATTCAGTATATTCAATTTTTGGAGTTAGGATCAAATAGTTCTAATTTGCCATAAAGAACAAAGAAAAGTACAGCACAGATACAAGCCCTTTGGCCCTCTAAGTCTGCGCCGATCATGATGCCTGCCTAAACTAAAACCATACACACTTAAGGAGTCTATATCCTTCCATTCCCATCCTATTCATGTATTCATCTAATTGCCCGTTAAATGCTGCTATCGTACCTCCTGCTCCCACCATTTCCCCAGCAAAGCGTTCCAAACATTCGCTACCCTGTATGTAAAAAAAACTCACTTAGCACATCTCCTCTAAATTTTTCTCTACATACTTTAAACTTAGTCCCTTACTAGTTGACTTTTCTACCCTAGGAAAGAGCATCTAACCATCCACTCTGTCCATATCGCTCATCATCTTGTAGACCTCTGTCAGATCTCCCCTTAACCTCTGCCATTCCAGTGAGAACAAACCATATTTGTCCTATCTCTCCTCATAGCTAAAGCCCTCCATACCAGGCAACATCCTGGTAAACCTCTTCAAAACATCCACATCCTTCTGGTTATGTGGTGACCTAAATTGTACACTATTCCAAATGAGGCTTATCTAAGGCTCTGTACAGCTGTGGCATGACCTGCCAATTTTTATACTCAATACCCTGACCGATAAACTCAAGCATGTCATATGCCTTTTTGGCTACCTTATCACCCCATTGCCATTTTGAATGATTGTTGGAGATGTACACCCAGATCCCTCTGTCTGTCATTACTCGTAAGGGGCATTTTGATGATTCACGGGTTACAGACTGGCTTGAATTGAATGATTAGAACATAACGTCTGTTTCCTCTTTTCCTATGGCAATCCAAAGGTGCTTTAAATGATCCACATTGCCAATGTATGGTTGATTGGTGAGGTTTGAATAAGAATAAACTATTTATTCGAACAACTGTAACTATTTACAGTGTGCTAGGATGTGCTACGGACACCAAGATTGATTCTGCCTGGGAAAGCCCATGCTCTTTCCCTATTCTTTGGAGAGTCACATGATCTTCCGAACCCTTGCCCCTCAATGGATTTGCTACTACAGTGGCCAAGCTGTCTCGTATTTAACCAGGTACTTTCAGTGAAAAAACAGTGGCTGAATCCATTCAAACTACTCATGGAAGTTACCTTTGAGAAAGTCATATTTGCCTTCAGTAATAAATCAATGGTTTCAGTTGAGATGTTGTTGATCTGCCGCAATTGTGCTTTCAAAATTGTAATGTTTTGCACGCAGTTCTCTATTGGTAAACCTGTTTGAAACAAGCAAATTTAAAATGAATTAAATTCTTAAAAGATTAAAAGTGACACAATTAATGTAAATATTAGGCAAGTATAAATATGGTGTTAGAATAATAGTGTTGGTGCCAAAATATTGGTAATTTAAACAAAATTCACTTTTACCATACTAAAGGATGATCCGCCTCATAGGTCCCCATTATGTATTTTATGGACATCCATACTTTAACCAGGATTTAATATGCATTAGCAGCAACAACTGCCATCTTCAAATACTGGTAACAGTGTCAAGATTTGTTCTATTTTTAAGTAAGTATTAGTTAAGGTTTGGCCAAGAATTTCTAACGATTATGCATTGGTCTAGTCTGCCAAACTACCAATATAGGTGGGATACTCCCAAAAAAGAACTGGAGTAAATCCCATTTTTTTTCCCAGTAGGATCTTCAGAATGAATCTCCCACTCTCTGCACTGCAGAGTGCACGAGCATGAATGTCATTAAAAATCAGTGATCTGGGCATATTCCTACTGGAGAAGCCAACAGCATATCATTGAGTAGGTTATGCGTATGCACCGATCTGTCAGCACAGAGAGTGGTGCATGCGCAGTAGCCCCGCACTGCCAGCCTCCAAATCACCAGCCTTCCTTGATTTTCTACCTAAACCGCTCCCCAACCCACTTCAATCACCCACTCCGCCACCTCCCCCCCCTCAGCAATCTCAATCTCCCAATGCACCCCCACCCCCAGCTACCCCACACCCCCACAGTCCTGACTCTTCCCCCAGCCCTGCTCTGCCGCCTCCACTCTGGCCCCACCCTCCCTCTAGGCACTGGCTGATGCCCCATGGACAGTGCCAAGGTGTCCCCTGGGGTATGCTACTTTGTCCCTTGGACAATGCCAGAGGACAAAAGAGCAACTCCGCACCCCCCCCACTTACTCCTGGCCTGCAGGGGACCTCGATGTCCCCCTTTCATTCCAACGGGGTCAGGCCACCAGCTCTCCACTGGTGGGAAGCTATTATAAACCCCACTGGAGTGGAACACTCCTGCGGGGGCAGATTCTAGCTGGCCCAGAGACTTCAGTCTCGGAGCTGCTAATTATATTCAAATGACCATTTAAAATCGCTGCGGAACTGACAGCACTGGAAATCCAGCAGTTGGGACCATGGTGCCCAGCAGGAAGCCTGCTACATGGCCTCTGTTTGAATCTCCCACCTGCTGCACTCCTAGCACAGCATATCATGCTGAGAGAATCACCCCCAATTGTAAGTATAATGCAAGAAATGTAAATATAATGAAATCTATAGAAATACCATAAAGGAAACAAACAGATTAAGGTTGCTGTAGTAAAAATAAGGCGTCACTGCTTGGAAACATAATAGCACTGTGGGTCAGATGCACAGCAAGCAGATCAAGGACAATTAAGGATGGGCCTTGCTAACAACATCCACATAAAATCCTACAGTGCAGAAAGAGAACATCCGGCCCATTGAGTGTGCATCAACCACAATCCCACACAGTCCCTATCCTCATGACCCCATGCGTTTACCCTAGCTAGTCCTCCTGACACTAAGGGGCAGTTTAACATGACCAATCCACCTAACCTGCACACATTTGAATTCTAAGAGGAAACATGAGCACCCGGAGGAAACTCACGCAGACACGTGGAGAATATGCAGACTCTACGGAGACAATGCCCAAAGGCTGGAATTGGATTTGGGTCCCTGGCGCTGTGAGGCAGCAGTGCTAACCGCTATTCCAACATGCCACCCTGGTGGATACATGAAAGAATTTTGAAAAATGACAGTCGAAAAGCCGAATTTTATGTTCTTTCACCCGAGCAGCATATTTCCATTTAACCATCGAGATAATTATCTTAAAACTGCTTTTATCAATTTCTATTTGTTTTCAGCCTGTTTGGAAGTCTTTGCTTTTAGCTGTACTTATGTTTTTTTTCAGTTACTGCATTATCCATGAAGACTTTTACCACAGACTCAACTTTACACAATAAACTCAAATTATATTGCCTAATTTTTGATGAAATTGGCAAAGGTGGGGCACAGTGCCAAGGTGTCCTCTGGGCAATGCCATTTTGCCCCTTATGCAGTGCCGAGACCAGGGGTCAATCACCATTCACCTAGCTGATAACCTCTGAAAAGGTTTATACAGGCTTTTGGCCATAATTTTGCTCTGACCCATATTTTGTCAATGCAGCACCCTCTACAGGGCCTTTGTAGGGTCTATAAGCAAGGCAAGGGGCAAAAAAAATCTTCAGTCAGGCACTGCATTCTAACAGTGATCGCTATTAGCTTCACTGTTATTGTTTATGCAAAGGCCTGGAAATTATTTAATGTGCAGTTGCTGAACTGATCTCTCAAACAAGCAGTGCCAGTTCCAGGCAGATTATGGAAACCTTACCTTGAAATTTGCCAATGCTCTTAAGTGCAGTTACAAAGGAACTATTTGGATAAACTGTTGTTGCAGCAAATTCACACCTGGAAAACAATAACATTAGAAAATGCTAAATGGTAGCTAACATGAAATATTGTTTTGTGATAGATCCTGCCCATGAGGTGATTTTGAGGTCAATTCATGTAAGGCTACCAAATACTATCAAAGAACCTTAAATAGGCCTAAACTTAAGAAATGAATCAACAGAATCTCAACTATGTCACCTATAATAAGTTCATTTTATAAAGCTCAAGAATTCCCTTTCAGTTATTGAAGATTTTTAGATATCCATAGAGACTCTATTACTGTAAAATGTTGATTAATTGTGAATATTCATAGGCTTTTGGAGTGTCTATTTATTAGTATTTGTTTTCAGGCTTCTGTATTATGTATCATGAACATGTTCTTTCAGTGTAAAACTGAATTGCTCCAAAATTAAACACCTCAATTTACAACATCAGGGCAGGAACTGTGGTCCTCTTTATTCTATCTTTCTAATATTCAAGAAGTTGATATTAGTGTGGTGAACATGAGAAAAAAAAGACTGGACATTACTGCATAAAAGATGTCACATTTCAGATAGAGGAGCTTATTTTTACTTATTTAACCACAGGTAAGGGAATGGTGAACTACCTCCTTGAAACATTGGTAAAAATATACTCACAATATTATTGGATAGGGAGTTCCAGGAATTTGACCAAGTGTTTACATGTTGTCAAGTCACAATGATTTATTAATGATCTATGACATGCCCTGACAAACTTCTGGGCCTGCGTTTTATGTCTGTAGCACACCTGAAGTTAACGGGAGAGGATGTGTAGCCAGTTCCTGCCCGAGATTGTGTTGTTAATATGTTATTATGCGGGGGAGGGGGGGCGGTTATTCATTCATGGGACATGGGTGTCACTGGCTGGCCAGTATTTACTGTCCATCCCTAGTTGCCCTTGAAAAGGTGGTAGCGAGCGGTCTTCTTGAATCACTGCAGTCCACATGCTGTGGGTGGACCCACAATGCCGTTCAGGTGGGAATTCCAGATTTGACCCAGTGACAGTGAAGGAACAGCGACATACTTCTAATCAGGGTGGTGAGTAACTTGGAGGGGAATTTGCAGGTGCTGGTATTCCCATGTATCTGCTGCCTTTGTCCTTCTAGATGGAAGTGCATTTGGAAGGTGCTGTCTAAGGATCTTTGGTGAATTGTTGTAGTGCATCTTGTAGATAATACACAATGCTGCTACTGAGCGTTGATGGTGGAGGGAGTGGATGTTTGTAGATGTGGTGCCAATCAAGCGAGCTGCTTTGTCCTGGATGGTGTAAAGTTTCTTGAGTGTTGTTGGAGCTGCACACATCCAGACAAGTGCGGAGTACTCTATCATACTCCTGACTTGTGTCTTATAGATGGTGGACAGACTTTGAGGAGTCAGGAGGTGAGTTACTCGCTGCAGAATTCCTAACCTCTGACTTGCTCTTGTAGCCATTGTATTTACGTGGTGAGTCCAGTTGAGTTTCTGGTCAATAGTGACCCCAAGGATATTGATAGTGGGGGATTCAGTGATGGTAACAAGGGGCAGTGGTTAGAATATCTCTTATTGCTGATGGTTGCTGTCTGGCATCTGTGTGACACAAATGTCACTCATCACTTGTCAGCCCAAGCCTGGATATTGTCCAGATCTTAATGCATTTGAACATGGACTGCTTCAGTATCTGAGGAGTTGCAAATGGTGCTGAAATATTGTGCAATCATCGGCGAACATCCTCACTTCTGACCTTATGATGGAGGAAGATTATTGATGAAGCAACTGAAGATGGTTGGGCCTGGGACACTACCCAGAGGGACTCCCGCAGAGATGTCCTTCAGCTGCGATGACTGATCCCCCACAACTGCAACCCTTTTGTATGTACCAGGGATGACCTCACCAGCGGAGAGTTTTTCCTCTTAATCCAACTGATTCCAGTATTGCTGGAGCTCCTTGATGCCACACTCAGTCAAATGCAGCCTTGATGTCAAGGGCTGTCATTCTCACATCACTTCTGGGTGACAAATTAACTTCTTCCCAGCATACAACAGAGCCCTCAGTGAGTCTCTTTGTAGACAGAGGACTACAAAGTCCTCTGTAGTAGTCTTTTGGTTCTACTACTATGGTTCTATTTTGGTTGATGAGGGGGGTATAAAAGGAGAGGAGGCAATTCCCTGAAGGCTGTCACATTTAATGGAGGAGGTAAAGCGTAATGTGTCTTCACCAATCAGAAGTAAGTTATTGCACAAGTCAGGAGGAAGAACAAGTTGGGTCTGTTAAGTGTCCCCTGTTTATAGATGAGTGCCTATTTGTCCTGGTGCAGGAGATCAGTGCCAGACACCTGGTTGCAGTGCCAAAAAAGGTTCAATGATTTGCAGTAAGTCCAGAGGTGGCGTGGAACAATGCAGAGAAGGATGTTCATTACCCTATCCATTCAGGGATCTAAGTGCGTACACCAATTAGCAATAAAATCTGCCCCACCATGGCTGGACTATCATCACAACAGGCTGCAGTGCATTGGTGGGGCCGCAGTGAAAAGGCCTGTTAAACGTCCATGCCGGGAGAAGGGCACATGGAATGGTCTTCAAGGAAGTTGGAATCCTAATGGACTTTTCTATTGGCCCTGACAGGAGAAAACTCGTCACAATACTGTGAAGTGCTACTGAACTGGTGGGGAAATCTCCAATCTGCTGGTGCTGACGAGGAACAAGGGAAATGCTATAGAGTTAGATCGTCACCAGCCAGCTCGCCCCCACAGTCCAGGTGAGACAGGGTCTGGGATGAAGGTAAGTGGGCAGTCCCAGAGTTGTGTGCCACATATACAGGAAAAGTTCCAGGCTCCTTTTATCACAAAATGAGATGACCCTGTCAGAGTGCTCATTGAACCTCAATGCAGGTGGCACTGTGCAGCACCTCTCCATTGTCTCAGTAGGCCATCTCATGTGTATAGTAACCAAGATGACTGCATTCACTGATGTTGTGCCTTCCTTGCACAGATGAGCTAGCCTCACCAGCTGCAGGTGGCCCCCAAGGACCCACCCATCTCACATGCAGGAAGACTTTGTTCCTACACCTGCATCACACTATCTTTCGGTACCAGGCACCAGTGCAGATGCTCACATCCACAGGTAGTTCACCGTAGTGCGATTATATCACACTCTTGTGAGGAGCTGGTAGAAACAGACAGGTCCCAGGGTTCCAACAGTGAGAGCACTGCGGAGATCAGGTCTATGCAAAGTCCATGGTAGATGATGAGCTTCTGGAGCTGTCCATCAAACAGCAAATGCTTTCTGTCCAGCGGAATGCATGGGGAGATCTGGCAGAGAAGCATGAGGATCTGTGTGCCATAACTTCCCTCATTGAGGAGTCCACATAGAACATGAGCGTTGACCTTAGGTACTGAGCACACAGTCTCTTCTATTGAGAGAATGGAGACCCTCACGGAGAGGCAGCTTCAGGGACACCCTCAGAAGTTCCAGGGGTCACACTCAGACCTGCAAGTCAGCACACTGGCTGTGATGTCTGTGGGGTCAATGGCAGTGTGACAGAAGGGGATGGTCATTGAGCTGCCTCCTCAGGTCCACAGAAACATGCAGATTTCTGCCAAGTTGCTATGCCAACAGTACCTACCAAAATAAGGGCAGATCAATTAAACCATTTGCAAAGTTTCGTCACACTGAATGTGGATGCAGCAGGTCAGCTTGGTATGGGCATGTCTAGCTAATTTAAGTTGTGCATTTTGCAGATTAAACAGAACAATGACTATTTAAAATTGACAATTAAACTTAAAAGCTACCTCTGATAGAGTTGTTCAGTCATCGAAGTAGTCAACTGACAATTGCAGTGAGAGTTCATCACTGCAGAATGAACTGCTTGGCTGATCTGTTCTGTAGCAGTTTGTACTTGTGTGATGCGATTAAAATACCCCACACAGTCTTGCTGGGGTGGAAAAGAGAATGTTTCTTCGACAATCTAGATGAGAAATATCAACATAATTCAACAAAATTAAGCCAGTAATTTTCACAGAAAATCAAGCTTGATATTACCACAAACTCTGCTATAGTAATGAATGAACCTTGAAACAATAATGTTAAAAACACATGTTGGATACATTCTAGGGAGATAGTACGGTAAAAACAGAAGCGCATTTTCATTTCTTGATAAACCTTTTTGCTTTCTATATATCCTCAATGTTTTTGACAAACTATATTCTCTGAAAGTAAGCACATTGGTGCAAGTTTGATACAGAAGGGAAATAGGACATCTATTCTCAAGCAGGATCTGTACTCTTGAAATATTTCAGACATCGGGACCATTTCTGGATTCTGATCCTATATGTGATAAAGATATGCAGACAGTTGAAATCTTCTGCAAATTCGCTACTTAACAGGTCACTTCTGTATGTGTCATGAAGGTCTATTGCCAAGCAGATTCTGGCGTGGCAGTTACTTGCACCCATTGGATCAGACAAAGCTGCAGTGTTGAGCTTGGTCAGAAGCATAAATATGTCCTGAAGCCTGATCCAAATTAAAACTCAGATTGTGTTTCAGATCAAACACTTAAACCCATCTCCACCTTAATGTCTGATGAAAACTCCATTAACCAGTTGGAAAAAAGTTCAGGCAAGTAAAAGATAAAGAACAATGAATGAGTGAGTGAGTGAATGAATGAGCAAGTGAATGAGTGAATAGATGGGTGAATGAATGAGTGAGCAACTGAGTAGGTCAGTGAATGAATGAACAAATGAGTGGATTCATGAATGAGTGAGTGAGCAAATAGGTTGGTGAGTGATTGAGTGAGTGAGTGATTGAGCAAGTGAATGAGTGAATGGGTGAATGAATAAGTGAGTGGATTAGTGAATGAGTAAGGGAGTGAGTGGATGAGTGAGCATTAGAAAGGATGAATTAATGAGTGAGCAAGTAGATCAATGAATGAATGAATGAGCAAGCGAGTGAATGGGTGAGTGAGTGAGTGAGATGAGTGAGCGAGCAAATGAGCGAGTGAATGAGCAAGTGAGTAAGTGGATGAACGAATTAATGAGTGAGTAAATATATGGGTAAATGAATAGGTGGGCAATGTGTGAGTGGGCGACTATGTGAGTGAGCAAGTGTGAGTGAATGCATGAACGGGCAAGTGTGTGAGTGGGCGAGCGTGTGACTGAGTGAGCATGTGAGTGGGTGAGCACATGAGTGAGTGCGTGAGTGAACAAGCACATGACTGGGCGAGTGTGTGAATGAGTGAGTGAATGAGTGAGTGAATGAGGTGAGTGAGTGAGGCAAGTAAGTGAGGCGAATGAAGTGGTTTGGTCAGTTGATGGGTAGTCAGTGTGGATGATTAGGGAGCTTGGTTATAGCATTACCCAAGTGTTAAACTAGGTTTGAACTGTTTAATATGTCCTGAGTAACTATCAAGGTAAGTACTGTGGATATGTCTGAAATCTCTGACCCTAGCTCAGAGTCAGAAACATTTGCAAGGGGACTTTAAGAAAGAGAACCCTAATAGGGAAGTATGATTTTTGAACTATTAGACATTAAATCACTGATGTAACTACCAGCACTAAGTTAAATGACTTTTAAAATAAGCTTATGAGCTAATAAGAAAGCAGTTTACATATGAGATATAGGAAGAGATTTAGACAAGTGATTATAGCGTTGAAACACATATGCTGATGTTTTGAATATATTAATGTATTTTTTAAGATATATTGTTCATTAAAGCCAAAAGCAATTCACCACGAAGCATGATGGTAAAAAACATTAGGGCAAAGCTATATTCCAAGAGAATGTTCAGACCTTGAGAGTACGCAAGATTTATCAGTAGAGTTTTGAATGGAATGAACTGGTGGGAAGCATGGTGGCACAGTGGTTAGCACTGCTGCCTCAAAGTGCCAGGGATCCGGATTCAATTCTTGGCTTGAGTCACTATCTGTGTGGAGTTTGCACGTTCTTTTTGTGTCTGCATGGGTTTCCTCCGGATGTTCTGGTTTCCAACCACATTTGGAAAGATATGCTGGTTTGGTGCACTGGCCATGCTAACTTCTCCCTCAGTGTATCTGAACAAATGCTGGAGAGTGCTGTCTAGCAGATTTTCGCAGTAACTTCATTGCAGTGTTAATGTAAGCCTACTACTTGTGATACTAATAAATAAACTTAAAAACTTCATCACATTTCATGAATAAATTTTGTTCACTGTCCAGATGAGACAGATGAATGCCCAGACATGAAGTTATGTGTTAGTCTGATTTGACAGTGACCTTTAAGGGAATTCATGGGAACATTCATCTGAACTTTGGGCTAACATCTGAGGTCACTAGGCAACACAGGAAGTGGGATCAGCTAAGACAGAATTATACAGACTAGTAAAATACTATTATGCCAGAGGGTAAGATGCTAAGGTATATGACAGGTATTATTATCAATTTATGAATATTGAAGATGATTGATTTAAAGTTAATGAAAAGTGGGGGTAATTGATAAGAAAAACCTATAATTGATCTGTTTTGAATTGTACAGATCAGATTTCATCAGAGAGGTTTAGCTGCTGTATCTCAGAGCTGCTCTGATCCTTTGATGATCTCCTGGCAGCCACTAGTGTAATATAAATTACATCTTTAAACTGAGATACTGGTTTCATGACTGTCATATTGGCTGAGGTTTAGGCAGTACTAGCCATCTTGGAAATCTCACCAATAGGGTCTGATACAACCAGGAAATTGTCCATCTGAAGTTTAAACTTCTTGAGCAATCTTATGGAAGTTAGTGCATCAGAGCTTTTGCAGGATCCTACTGTGCATCTTCAGTCGTACATCCAGTCACCAACAATCCAGAGACAAGAAGATTTGGGCCATAGCTTCTAGAAGGTCATACAGTACAAGAGAGGGGTGAGGTTGCAAAAAAAAACATTTGGATGAAATATCAGAGCTAAAAGCTGAGTCGGCTGAAGTTGTGGCTACATCTGGTTGGTTGAGAGCATTGGATTAGGTACAAGAGAGTGAATTCCATTTGAACGGAGTAGGTCACAATACTGACACCAGATGTGGATGCTGCTTCCATATGAATGACATGTAGCCATATGAATGTGATCATGCTGTGGTAATTGATAAAAAGTAAATTAAGATATGTTGATATTTGGCTATTTTTTGTATTTAGTTGCTAACAAAACTCTGATTTCTACTTTCTCAGAAGACTAAGGAAATTTGGCATGTCTGCTACAACTCTCACCAACTTTTACAGATGCATCATTGAAAGCATTCTTTCTGGTTGTATCACAGCTTGATATGGCTTCTGCTCTGCCCAGGACTACAAGGAATTACAAAGGTCATGAATGCAACCTAATTCATCGATTCTGTCTACACTTCTGCGGCCTCAGCAAAGCAGACAGCACAATTAAGGGTATCATTTTCCCCAAAGAGACATTCTGTCTTCCACCTTCTTCCGTAAGGAAAAAGATACAAAAGTCTGAAGTCACGTACCAATCAACTCAAGAAAAGCTTCTTCCCTGCTCCCATCAGACTTTTGAATGGACCTATTTCATATTAAGCTGATCTTTCTCTATACCCTAGCAATGACTGTAAACACTGCACTCTGCGCTTCCTTGTTTCCTTCTTTATGAATGATATGCTTTATCTGTATAGTGTGCAAGAAACAAAACTTTTCACTGTATGCTAATAATAAATCAAATCAAAATCAAATCACATTAGTTAAATAGAAAATGAATATCATGAAAATCTTCAGTCCATGGAATGTGACGAAAATGATGATCCAAATCATGACAGGGTTGGAAGAAAACAAATTGATAGCTTTTGTATTCGAACTAAACTTATTCTTAGTTGTTCTAAAATTACTTTAATGTTTTGAAAGCAAAAAAGTCGATGCAGGCATAAAAAGTGCACAAAGTTGGCCAAAGTGGCAATTTGTTTAAAAATGTTTCATCTTTGACTCAGTTAACTCCAATGTGCAAACCTCTCCACCATATAAAAGTGTAAAACTCAAATGTTGGTTGGATAAGATTCAAATTAGAACAAATTCCTAAGTAGGAAATTCTGTTAGTTCTATAAATTAGTCCAACTGCAGAACTAAATCAGTGAGACAATTCACAGTAGTGACTAACCTGTTTCAAGTCAGTAGTGTAATTACACAGTTCAGTCAGAGCATGGATTAAGTGTCCTGCAAAATTCTGTTTACAGTCCTTCTGTGCACATACGGCATCATTGAGAAAATACATCCTTTCTGTAAAACAAAGGAGTTTATCAGGCTGAAATTAAAGTTTTATTTAATCTGTTCTGCAGGAGCTTCTAACAAGCACTGATATTGGACCAAAAACAGAACTGATAGGTAACTTTGAAGTAACTGTAGAGGTTTTCCTATCAACATCAAAGGCTAGATTATACACTCCAACCCATCCAATCAAAGGTGAAGGTGGGAAACGTGTAAAATTCAGCAAGTGGCCCTTGCACCACCTTCCAACCCAGATTATAGGCTCAGAAGGCATCACAAAGCTCTTGACATCAAGGCAGCATCTGACCAAGTGTAGCATCAAGAAGCACTACTGAAAGTGGAGCCAATGGGAATCAGAAGAAAATCCCCCACTGCTGGAGTCAGACCTAGCAGAAAGGACATTGCTTATGGTTATTGGAGATCTTGGTTTACAGCATGGCCCTTGGGCCCAACTTGTCTATGCCACCTTTTTATAAAAAAAAACCCTTATCTAATTCCTATTGCCCACATTTGGCCTATGTCCCTTTAAACCATTGTACCCATGTAACTATCTAAATGATTTTTAAAAGACAAGATTGTATCACCTCGACTTTTACCTCTGACAGCTTGTTCCAGACACTCACCACCCTCTGTGTGAACAAATTGCCCCTCTGGACACTTTTGTACTTCTCCCCTCTCACCTTAAACCTATGCTTCTAATTTTAGACTCCCCTACCTTTGGGAAAAGATATTGACTATCTAGCTGATCTATGCCCCTGATTATTTTATAGACCTTTATAAAATATCTCTCAGCTTCCCTCACTCTAGAGAAAAAAGTCCCAGTCTATCCAGCCTCTCCTTACAACTCAATCCATCAAATCCCGATAGCATCTTAGTAAATCTTTTCTGCACTCTTTCTAGTTTAATAATATTCATTAATAATAAGGTCCTCAGGGTAGTGTCCTAGGCCCAACCATCTTCACCTGCTTCATCAATGACCTTCCTTCCATCATAAGGTCAAAAGTTCTCTGAGGATTGCACAATGTTCAGCCCCATTTGTAACTCCTCCAGTACAGAAGCTGTTCATGCCTATAAGTAGCGTGATCTGGACAATAACTTGGATTGCTAAATCTCCCACTATCAATATTCTGGGGTTTACCATTGATCAGAAACTGAACTGGATTAGTTAAATGATTAGTTTGATTGCTCTTCAATCAAGGGTGTGGGCAACTTATTTAAGTGTGTGAATCCTTTAATTATTTTAATATTGCACCTATAAGATAATCTTAAGGAACGACTTACGTGCAACTTTATACAGGGACATTTGGGCTGCTGCATTGTCATGTGGCTGGGTACCTTAACAACAACATTGCTTATGAATATATAAACATATGAAAATAATAAACAGGGAGATTGATCAAGCCTAATGTAAAACTTGATAAACAATAAGAAACTATAAATTAATTTCTTATGAGTCCAACAGCGCATTCAAGCATTTTGACATTACACAAACACAAACCAGAAAGAGCACTATTAAAATCTGAGTTTACAAAAAATGTTAACTGTTTAACATTTGTTATCGGCCCGATAACAAAGGGAGTGAACCTAATCTTAAATTCGAATACCTTCCTGCACACCCAGTCGCCGTGCCTTGGGAGTATAAAGGTTAGTGGGTTGGACTACTAATTCGCACTCTATCCTTGAGTCCACGGTTTGAACCTGCGTGCGCACTGCTGATGAGCCCCAACAAGGGCGAAACAGCTGTCCAGTGCTTCGCAATTTGTGACTGGGGAAAAACTTGTTTCAATGTTAACTGTACGCATGCCTAATGCATGTTACATAAACAAAAGGGAATATGATTTCATGTGTATTGATCTATTGATTTTGTAAAATATGCCAAAAATTACAAAAAGTCTTTTACCTGAAAAGTGATTCAGCAGCTTTGATTCAAACAGAGCTATGCTATATACTTGCCCCACGGACACATCGGCCCAATGAAATTTGCACATCTCTGCCATTCTTAAAGAAAAGAGAACAAAACAAAGCAGTCAGCAATAATTTTTACTCCACACACTACACACCAGGAGGGGAATGGTGAAATCAAATTATCAGCATCAGAGTATAACATTTGCAATGCCTACAGAGACACTAAGGGGTGGTCTACTTTGAATTCTTCACTCGTTTAAAAAAAGCTACCAAACTAACATAAATTTGTAATTATAGATAATCATTCATACTGTTATTAATTGGTGTTCTACTTATACATTTAAAATCATGAGCAAAAATGAAGAAAGTAGCTAATGAACTGCTAAAGCTGTCTACCTCCAGAAACGAAGCTGCAAAAAAAAGCAGGAGTGATGGATAACTTTCATTGCTAGTTGCAAAATCATTTTTAACAACAAATGAGTAGCAATCCTTTTGTGGTTCAAATAGCAATGGCACCATGGACTGGTGCAGAATAAAGGCATCCTAGCTGCTGCCAGGAAACTGGCTTTTGAACTTGCATGATGTGCTGATAGTAGATTGTACTTCCTGTCATTATACATATGTTTAGCTGTGCAGGTTAAGGGAAATTCAGGTTGACAAAGCTGATTGCTGGAGATGAAGCAGTGGTGCACACTGATTGTTGGAATGATCTGCAGCCTTTGCTTGATTCAGCTTCTAGCATCATACACTAACTTCCAACCAAAATGATATCCCATGCACCCACATCAAAATGTGTGTGTGCATTGTGAATGCCATTTAAAATGTAAAGTGGCCACCTGGAATATTTGGGAGCTTCAAATAGTTTATGGACTTGCTTTCACAATTAAAGGGATATGCCTGCCCCTCAGCAGACATAAATTTTGTCATATTGGAAGATTGCTTAAGCAGCTAACATTATAGCTATGCAGAAATAACAAAAAGGAGAATTTTTTTAAATGGTCAGCAGCTAGGACAAAGCATTGCAGACTTAATGGTAGGATTTGTCTATTATAACTAGGTATTCGACATCTAACATTTAGGACTATATTTCTCAGTCAATAACCAATGAGTAAAATTAATTAGATATATACAACTATAAAAATGCATTTATATTGTTACAATCCCAGCTGATGGTAACACTGAACAAATCAGATCCCAGAGTGAAACCTGGTTTGAGAGATTCTAATTTTTTTTTAGTAACTATGAAGGAAAGTTACTGAACAAATTCACAGGAGTTTAATGATGAGCTTTTAACACAAAGAATTTTTAAAAATGCTAAATGAGGAAAAATTAACTATATCACACAAGAGAAAATGGTTGGAATGATCTCAATATAAACACCAAAAATATGTTACTCAGGGTGGTGTCCTGGGCCCAGCCAAATCTAGCTGCTTCAAAAAAGATCTATCCACCAATGGAAAATAACTAGTCTTGGGCTGACAAGTTACAAGTAACATTCTTGTGACACACACGATGGGCAAAGACTAACTCCAAGAAAACAGAACCTAACCATCGTGTTCAATATTTAATGGCATTACCATCACTGAATCCCCCACTATTAATATCCTGGGGTATTACCATTGTCCAGAAACTGAACCGAGCTAGCCATGTAAATACTGCGGCTTACAGCCAATCAGAAGCTAGCAATCCTGTCGTGAGGAACTCACCTCCTGACTTCCCAAATGCTGTGCACCATTTACAAGGCACAAGTCAGAAGTGTAATTGAATACTCTCCATTTACTTATATTAGTGTAGCTCTAATACCACTAAAAAAGCTTGACATCACCCAAGACAAAGCAGACTGCTTGATTGTTGGCCCTTCCACAAACATCCAATTCTTCCACCACTGACAAACAGTGACAGCAATTATTTACCATTTAGAGGATGTGCTGCAGCAACTCACCAAGATTCATTAGGCAGCATCTTCCAAACTCACAATCACTACCATAGAGATAAAAGCTGCAGACACATGGGAGCACCATCACCTGAAAGTTCCCTTCCAAACCACTCACCATTCTGACTCGGAAATACATCACCATTCCTTCCCTGTCGCTGGGTGAAAATCCTGGAATTACCTCACTTGCAGCACTTTGGTTTTACCAACATCACCTGGACTGCAATAATTCAAGAAGGCAGTTCACCTTCTAAACAGCAATTTGGAATGGGTATTAAATGTTGACCAAACCTACAATGCCCACACTCATGAATGTATAAAAAAAGAAAATGATTAAAATTCACACTATTTCTCTTATCCCATTAATAGCTTACAGGCACAAATCCTAGCGATGATTTACCATCATCTCAACACCAAGGTTTTGTGCTTTTGCTGGCCCAGTTACAAATGGTTTTCTTCCAGTGGATTCCTGACTACTCACTAGATATTTTTTCCTCAGCTCCTCAAGGCACCTAAAACCACATTCTAAATTCACAATTACTTTAAGTGCAGAGCAAACACAAGTTCCCCAAATTCAGAACCATGGCAGCCTTTTCACTGCTTAAATATGTTCTCTTAAAATTTATTTTAAGTTATCGGAAAATAGCACATCCAACTGCATTTTTTACTATTCTCTATTCACTGTTGAATTTTACCACTGAAGATCATATCAAAAACTACACAAGTTTAATTGTACTTTGAAAATGACATTAAACACATATAACTCCACTTACGTTGTGTAGTTGACTATTCCGTTTGACTCTTCGATCTGTTTTAAAAGCATTTCGACCATTTTAGGAACATCAGCTGCCATCTCCTTACCAGGACTGGACAATTCAATTTTACCAAAAGACTCTTCAAGCACTTTCATCAAGCTCATTGCCGCATTTCTGATTTTAGTGATGTTAACCTTTTCATTAGTGCCAATGTTCAGGAACTCCAAGAAAGCATTATTGAGTGCATACATGTTATTTATAACTGTCCGACTGCTTTCTGGCAGCACTTCCTCTAGAACTTGGATGATCCTGTTCATCACTGCTTGCTGAATTTCAGGTGTAATATGCTGATATGAGTAAACTTCCAAAATTAAATCATTTAGATGTTGCAATACACGAGAACTTTTGTTGGAGTGATCATTGGAAGCTATGGCCATAAGGTAGGGAAACAATTTTTGATAAACCTCAAGGACAGATGCAGCAGAATCCATTTGCTCTATTAGCAATTGTGAAATATTACTCAGCAGCGGAGCAAATTGTAACATTCTTTCAAGGGTTAAAAAAACTACAGGGGGATTTTGTTCTTTTACCAAATAACTGATGATGTTCAGTATTTTGCGATAGTTTTCATCTGTAAAGTTAGACATAAGCTGCATTACGTCCAGGATTTTCTCCAAGTCGTTCAATGTTTTGTTGAATTGCAGCATATTCAGCTCAATGGAACTACCTGCTGTTATATTTCTTAACAAACTGATCACTTGCTTTACAGCCAGTGGTAGATTTTTCATTTCAGGATTCCTTATTGCGTCATTGAATATTTGCTCCATAGCTGTTGGCAGTGTCTCCAAAACATCGATTTCATTACTATCAAGTACATCCAGTATGTCATTTAGTATTGAGCACATAGTTTCATTTTTGTAACTTGAGCTTGAAAGTAAAGAGCGGACAACAGAAATCAATGCTGAGATATGTGTTTTAGAATCTGAGGATGGTAGTACATTTTTAGTTGCATTCTTTAAATAACTCATTAGAAATTTAAGAGTGCTGTGTATAGTTTCTGTATTACTCTCATTCATCATCACATGCATGTCATTTATGTCAGAGAGAAAGTTAATGATTGCTTCAGTAGAAGGTGTATTTGTTAATGTCATATTACTAATCAAGTCTAACAGTATATCAGATCCTTGTCTTAACTGGGCAACAGGACAATTTAAGTTGTCTTCATTGGTGGAAACTATGACGTATGAGATGTTATTCCAAATTTCCTGCATACTTATTAGAACTGGACACTTCATGCCATATATCTGGGATACCCTGAGCAAAAATGCATTCCATACTTCATACTGTCGAAGAACACAACTTGTTTCTTGAATTATCTGTCTGAAAACAGAGCTTCCTGAACATTCTACTTTTGCAGTTCCTTGGGCAACATCTGCAAGAAGTTGTTGGATATCAACCGCCAATTCAAAGGCTGTACTGAGACTTTGGTTCACCTTGAAGTTACAGGCTTTTAATAAGAGACCATCATCATTGTTGGCTGCTTCTTCTGACAGCAGTTTGCAAATAGCTACAGGCAAGCACTGTGATATCTGTGAGGAATTAGCAATATTAGAAACTACCTGTATCAGTCTGACAATCTTCTCATTAAGTTTAGTTCTGTTTCCTTGACTGAACTCTAATCCCTTTGTCGAATGAGCCAGTCCAAACATGTAAACTGCATATAATGCTTCACTCACATTCATGGAGGAAAGATCCTGTATTAGAGCAATTCCATCAGGAATAATAGAAAGAGCTTGTGGAAAATGTTCATTCCCAATCTCCAATAAAGTTGTCCTGATGGCATGCAGAATCTCAGTCTTGCTTTGAAGGTCCGGTGAAAGTTTCAACATTTTTATTGCTTTTGTTAAAAAGTTCAAGACGACATCTGAATTTCCAGTGACACCCATGTTTTTAAAGAATCTTGCAAGATCACTGTTTAGTTGCTCCAAGTAGTTACTTATGGCATGCATATCACTGGTTGATGTCAAGGCGGTTGCAACTTTGTAAATTGTATAAGTTATATTTTCTGTCAACTTGATTTGAACTTGAGGGTCCTTTGAGAAATGCTGAAAAAAATCTCCCAGTAAAAGAGAGAGCATCCTATGTACAAGTTTATCATTGAAAAGGGAAGTCCAGGGAACAGAAAACAAATTGTGTTCACTATAATTCATTTTTGAGAGGCTGTTACGAAGTGATTGAATAAATATTTCAGCACCATCAATGGCAGACACAGATGGTAATGATACTTTATTCAAAAATTCCACATATTCTCTGATGAGTTGTGCAGTTTGAACGATTATGTCAAGCCGTAGTGGATTGTGCAAGGTTTCGTTATCATGTCTTGAGTTATATAACAATGTGACATTTTCCACAAAGGCGATCAGTTCATTTAGGCTGGACATAGCTTGTTCATTACCTGGCCCATTGTGCACTGTGATATTAAGCAAGGTTTGAAGATCCATTTTCAATAGTTGCAGTTGACTGTGAATCTCATTTATTGACTTTAAATGTTGTAAAACAAAGAGTGTAATGTTGAACACAGAGTCAATTTCTTGAGTTTGGCTTTCATTTACAAAGGGAAAAAAGAATTGCATTACTTCCCCAAGACCTTTAAGCTCTTCTGTAATCTCCTGAGGTACCTTGATCAGCTCGAGCATCTTAGAAAATGAATGCAAGCACAACAGCAACTGTTGAAAGTAACCACTTAGTGCAGGATTTGTCTTCAATGTGGAATATTCAATTAGACTGTCAATCATTCTGAGGACCTCCTGAACAACAGTGTAATTGTTACTGTTCAGGATTGCTGCCAAATATGAACTTTCATTCTTCAATAAAATGAAAGCATCCAGAGCCATCTTTGTATCATTGCGGACTTTTATTATTTCTGAAATACCATGAAGAACACGAGAGGCTGATGGTACAAATTGTAAAAGTTGTTCAGTGTTACTGCTTTTGGCATTGCCCACAATCTGTTGTATTGTCATCAGGAAAGCATGAGTTAAGTTCATAGCATCTATAGCACATTCAATTTCTGACAGTGGAAATCTCTCTAAATCATTTATGAATGTGTCCAGTTGTTTTTCTAAAACTGAGATATTGTTGACGGTTATGTTATTTATGTACTCAATTAGCAGATAAAATGATTCACTTGCCTGTTCTATTGTTAGATTCAAATCACATTTTGTTTTATGCATTTCATCCAATTCCTCTGTGAAGTGCGCTGTTTCAAGGAACAATTGCTTCAACTTCTGAGTGTTCATGTCTTGTTCTGAACATTTGTCTGGGTTCACACAACTAACATCTGCAGCTTTAGAGAACAACATGCTGATAGTCTCAGTCATAGACAGATTGTGTATAGTTCCTTTATTGAAATGATGAATGATTTCCAAAGTGCCAAATAATATTGTAGAAATTTTCTCTGGCCTCAAATTTATGAATGCACTTTGATTCATCTGAAGAAGTAATTTTTGAAGAAGAAGTGAAAATTGCTGAAGGTTCTGGTCTGAAGTTAATATAGCTGTTAGTGTTTGAATCTGTTGAGATAGAAGTTTGCCAGAATCTATAGAATACCACTGGCTAAAGTTAGCATTTCCACTGATTAATTTGCTGAGATGATAAAAGATCTCTTCTGCTGTTGCACTGCCATTGGCCATGCTTTGCACTTGTTTCATTAATTGTTCCATTAAATTATATGACATGTTTTCATCATTATAAATACTGTAAGCTAACTCAATGGACATTCTCAAAATTTGAATGCTTTTGTTTTTGCAAGAATAAGAATCAGGAATAATCATTTCCAACAATGCAGCCACTTCATAGTAATAAATCTCAGATACATTCCCATCATGGAACTGTTCTGTCAGGTCTTGTACTTTTAAAATTACTTCCTCAGTTTTCCTAATAGCTTCATCTATTTGAGATATATTCATTCCAAAGATTTGAATGGTACTTATGTCTAACAGAGATGAGGATGATGGATCAGAAAGATCAGTGTGTGTCAGTATATACAACCATTGCAATAGATTTCCCCAATCCTTTTCTCCTGTATTTGGGTTTTCAGAATTGATTAGTTGTTTAATTAACACAGCCAAGGTTTTGTACGGAAATTGACCTCCACTGTTCACATTTGCTATGATCAAACTTAAGACCTCCTGCAAGTTCTGGACAGAGCGATCCAGATGATTTATGTTAAAGCTGTTGTTGGAGAACAAAAGAATTTCTCTGAAGACCACTTTGATATTTTCCAGATCATTGAAGTTTGAGTTTGCAAATGTATGTAGGATTGAATAGAGTTTTTCCTGTTGAGGATCATACAATGCCCACATAGGGCGAAGGCTATCTATGAATTTGGAAATGCTGTTCACATGATCAAAGTTGGCAGTCTGAAATAAACTAAGGATATTCTCCACAACATTGACAAGTTGATGAAGCGTTTTGTTATCCATTGGAATATGAAATGTACCCACTACATGTTGTAAGATGATGAAATGATCAATGCGTGATTGATACAAACTCTGAAGATTAAAGCCATTTGTTGAAGTAATATTCTGCAGGAAGAATTTCAATGCTGCTGTGCTATAATTCATTGCCAATCGTTTGGTACATACTGATGTTTTATTCAGTTCTTGTGACACCTCGTTCAAACTAATCTGAAGGAAGTTAACTACTTGAACATTCAAGTTTAGGTGTGCTGCTACCTCTTTTATGATCTGAGTCCATGACAGAAATAAATCTGTTGTACAAGACAAAGAGGATAATGTAATTTCTTGATCTGTATTTATTAAGCTGTTGATCATTTGTTCCACTAAGGCTCTGTATAGATCCTGGCTCAATTGTGAATTAGAAGCAGTCTCTACTGAACGGATTTTTCTTCCAGTATTATGCAAGGAACAATATTTTCTCAACCAAGTATCAGAAATGGGAACAGATGAAGACTGCAATGCATGTAACATCAAACAACTAACATTGTTTGTATTATTGAGGAAAGCTTCTGTGAGTCTTGCAATTGTTTCATTTAAATGTTGTAGTTCTGATCGTGCAATTTCTGGGTGTGATTTAACTTTTGATTGTACATACAGATACAGATCCAATAGATTTCCTGCAAAGTCATCCTTTGACATATTGTGAAAAACAGTAAAGATGTCTGAAATTGTTTCAAGTGCCTCGCCAATATCACTGGAGCTAAACTGTTCAACAAAAATGGAAATGCTTTCAGAAATATTATTGACAGCAGCTACCAAAGATGAGAGCTCAGTCATATTTGATAATCGTGAGACTGCATGAATTATGTTATAAGATGATTTCAGAAGTTCTGTATTGTTTCCTACAGCGATCGTTTCCAAAAGTTTGTACAACTGCAGCTCCATATCTTGCAGCATAGAATTATCAAATTTTGAAGCATTTCCTATGCTATTGGTGGCATTCTCTACTAATGAGAGTTGTTCCCCAGACAGTAGACCAAGATTTTTCAAATAATGCAGAAACATTTTAGAAGCGCCAAGATAATCCACATGGCCTTTGGTTGAACTTGTCCACATTGTAACTGTGAAATTCCAGAAGAAATGTAGACTTTTTTTTAGAGTTTCTGTAGAATTGTGAATGAGAAGCCGCTGCATACTGGACCACATGCTGTTAAATCTGTCAATTGTATTTTGGAAAGGATTGATGATGATGAGATTTGGTAATTCTTTTTGTAACACGCTGAATAAAATGCTCACTGCTTCCTTAAATTGGGGTGAGTTTGACCACTGATTCATGAAAACCTTCAGTTTGTAAAGAAATGAACTGACGCTACTTGTTTGAGTAAGTTCAAGTAATGCGCGCATTATTGAAGTTGTTTCATCTGGTGCCTTGATGTACTTATTCATCCACAGAGGAATATTCTCCAGAATAACTTTTGAAAGGGCCTGTATTCCTTCAAATTTCTCAAAGAAGACATTTGCCTCACTAAAATTTCCAAAACTTTGACTGATGATTTGTACATCTTCTGCACTCAGCTTTATTATGTTATTGCGATTCAAAAGCTCCAGTATTCCATTCAAGAACCTAAAAGAGAAAGAAATACAGCAATTAAGATCCCAATCAATTAGATTTTTATGCAAATATTAACAGAAAGGATAATCATAGAATGATAATCAGAGGATCTTTACAGTTCAGAAGGAGACCATTTGACCCTCCAAGTCTGCATCAACTCTCTGACAGAGCATCTTACCCAAGCCTAACCCTAATCACTCCACCCCCTGACCCTATCCCCACAATCCCACACATTTACCCCACTAATCCTCCTTATCTACATGTCTTGTGACACTAAGGGGCAATTTAGCATGGCCAATACACCTAGCCTGCATAGCACTTAAAGTTAACTGAACATATTAATTTGAAATTATCAAGAAGCCAATGAGTTCATACTGCAGACCTTCAAACCAAATGGCAAATTTAATCACTGAAGCCTTTGACAATTACATGTATCTCCAACATCAGAAAAGGGTATACCAGTTTCTCAATGGGCTACTGGGATCCCCTCTCACTAATAACAAAAAAGAGGAACATCAGTTCTCCTCTACATTGTGGTGAATTGGGTTTCCAGCATTCATATAGAAGATGCTCACAGTTGAAATTCCTTCCCTCCCACCAGGCAGTAACAATTGCTGGGATACAGTTTCATGAACGCAGCAACTGACAATATCCCACTCATGCAGCTATTTTTCATTACAGAATGATAAAATTACATTTCTCAAAAAGATGCCAAAGTGATGTTTCATGCCTGTATTCTCATCAAAAGAGCTATCTAACTAGCCAGTCCCCTGTTCTTTCTCCACATTCCTGCAAATATGCTCTACAACTTTCTTATGAAACTTACTAGTTAATTTTGAACAGCTCCCCTTAAATTTCTTTGCTCTGAGAACAACGCCAGCTTTTCTCACATTATTTAAAGTAAGCTTGGTCATTTTGAGGGTTTGGAGACTATGCCATTGGTAGTAGCCTTACTCAAACCACCCAGTCTTACCAACAACGGACAGGAGACATCGAGGGGGGCTGGGTATTAAAAATTTAAACATTCCCAACAGGCTGCACATGTGGCTCCTGCTCTTTTGGTGGAGAGAAATACTCTCACAGTGTACCTGGAAGCTCAATTTAAAATTCACTGATACTGTGCATTGGATCAAGTAATCCAGCAAAAAACAGTGGGAGCTTCCAGCCTCAAAAAGTATCTTTCTCAGCGCCACTTACGGTCAAGGGCAGAAATACAAACCCAGCCTCTCAAAGAAGATTTCATCCTGTTCCCTGCCAATCACAGCCACACTCTCCCCCACTTCAGCTCTCAACACATTCTCTATGCCTAACAACTAAGCGTGCCCCTACCATGAGAGTCAGTCTCCCCCTCACATATTCTGATGGCCTGATGTTCCATGGTGCGATCACCAATCTCTCAAATGCCATCCCTCCTAATTGCTGGGGACTCTCGTCAAGAATTACATAAAAACATATATAGTAAGAGCAGAAATAAGCCATTTGGACCCTCCAGCTTTGCAATTCAGTAAGATCGTGGCTGATCCATTTTTGTGAGTTCCACATTCTCCTTCTATCCCTGATAATCTTTGATTCCCATGCCTAACAAGGATTTACTGAGTAAAAAAAATCCTACCACAGTGATACTGGAATTAAATAGATTCAATTGTGAGAAAAAGTTGAACAGGATAGCCTGGCATTCCCTGGAGTATATTAGATTAAATGATAATCATTATTGAAGAGTTTAAAATGATTAAAGGATATATAGGATTGATTGAGAAAAGCCTACTTCCTAAAGTGGGGAAGGACAGAACAAGAAACCAAACTTTAAAATTAGGGTCAGGCTATGGTCAGGAAATAATGTCAGGAAATAATTATCCACACAAAGGACAGGAGAAATCTGGAAAGCTCTCATTCAAGAGTACTGTTGAGCCAAAGATTGTTAGATTTTTGTTAGATAAGCTTATTAAAAAATATCAAAGCAAAGTAAGTAAATGGAGTTAAGTTACAGATCAACCATAATCTATCTTACTGACAGAATCAGCTCAAGATGCTAAATGATCTAATCCTGTTCCCATATATCCCTTTGATGATGCAAGTGTAAAATTACACGTTGCTAAAACAGATTAGATGCCAACTCTACAGCTACAGTTTCAGGAGTTATACATAGGCCAGAATTCTCCAGCCATTCACGCCCCACTGCTGCTGCCAGTGAGAACAGAGAATTAAGCACTCAGCCAAATATCCATTCACTACAGTGGGACTGGAGAATCCCAGCTGCGGGCAAAGTGCGAGAATCCGGCCCCTGGCTGAATAACTTACCTCTGCCAAAATATATCAGAATCACTACAAGCATTCTGCTTGAATATTAGAGTCTCATTAAACAGGTTTCTCCAGTTGATCTTCCCTGCGGTACAATTAGATCCTGAAAAACTATCTGTAAAGACAAGGGAATAACTCATCAATTTATGGAATAAGAGGAAGTGTCTAATACAAAATGGCTTCAATTTCAGCAGAATATTGAATTGTACTCTCTGCTAGGGCAGCACCAATTTTACCAGCAGGTGTACATATGGGGAATTGGCAATTGATTTGAGATTATGGATTTGTTCTTTTCAGTCGGTATACTATCATGGATACAATATATTCTGTCCATTTGTCACAGGGAAGTTTCTCAAAATTTGAAACTTAAAGAATGACAGATGGAGCCATTATGTAACCTCACAGATAAGCAATACATTCAAATTCCTCTATGTTTTAATATAGGCCACTATAAATTAAATTTAAGTTTATATATTAGCG
Source organism: Sphyrna mokarran (assembly GCA_024679065.1). Taxonomy (NCBI): domain Eukaryota; kingdom Metazoa; phylum Chordata; class Chondrichthyes; order Carcharhiniformes; family Carcharhinidae; genus Sphyrna; species Sphyrna mokarran. Next base: position 64,298,236 of record JAGIQG010000002.1, read on the forward strand.
TCACAAGTAGGCTTACATTAACACTGCAATGAAGTTATTGTGAAAATGCCCTAGTCATCACACTCTGGTGTCTGCTCAGGTACACTGAGGGAGAATTTAGCATGGCCAATGCACCTAACCAGCTCATCTTTCATACTGTGGGAGGAAACTGGTGCACCTGGAGGAAATCCACATAGACATGGTGAGAGCATGCACAGTGACTCAAACCAGGAATTGAACCCAGGTCCCAAGTACTGTGAGCAATAGTGCTAACCACTACATCACTGTGCCATCACTACACAAAATTTGGCACTAATGACATTCAATGTTACCAAAATTAATGTAATGGATTAACAGCTCAGTTTATACCAAGGCTCCAGCACATATATTTGGAAAGAGGTCATCCCATTGGCAGCTGACTTCCTTGTCACTGTGCAATTCAATGTCCTTTGTTATAGTTAGGCTCCCAGTTTTAAGAAATGAGAGCTCACCCAACAAAAAGGACAATCAATTTAAATTTAAAATCATCCCTATGCATTTTCTTATGCTCAGATTTCAGCTTTCTACCATATATATTCATAAAGTCACTCTGCACAGAAAATGTCCCTTGACCCATCGAGTCTGCACCGGCAATAACTGTCACTAAAATTGCGCTGATACCATTTTCCAGCACTTGTCCAATATCGTTGAATATTATGATATTTTAAATACTTTTTTAAAGGTCGTAAGATTTTGCCTCCACTACCTTCCCACGCAGCGTATTCCAGATTCCCACCACCCTCTGAGTATCCTTTTTCTCAAATCCCCTCCGAATCCCTTCCCCCCACAAAACCCTAAAACTATACCCTCTTGTAACTGACCTTTCAACCAAGGGGAACAGTTGCTTCCTATTCACCTTATCCATTCTATCAAAATCCCATGGCAGCACAATGGTTAGCATTGGTGCTTCACAGCATCAGAGACCTAGGTTCAATTCCCAGTTTGGGTCACTGAGTGTGTGCAGTTTGCACATTTTCCCCCTGTCAATCTATTATGTCAGGAGCAGGGGTCAAACTCTGTGCTACTGGCAATAATCTGATCCAAGCCTAGCTCTGTCACTTAAGTGAGAGTGCGGGCATCCTTTTATCAGCAGTACATGCTGTAATGGCAGAGTGCAATGTGTTATGTTTCTATGGTATGTTATATAAGCACAAATTTCCACTTTATGTGGACAGCAATGTTTTATTCTATTCTAAATCTTCTTTCTCACACTTTAATTCATTTGCTGGCCTGAATTTTCACTCCCAAGTCAGGAACACAGCACAGCAGAAATTCCTCTATGAACCCAACTGAGGAGAAAAAGCCCCAGCTAGCAGATTTCCCAGGCAGTGTATTCCAGATTCCCACCACCCTCTGAGTGTCCTTTTTCTCAAATCCCCTCCAAATCCCTTCCGCCCCCCAAAACCCTAAAACTATACCCTCTTGTAACTGACCTTTCAACCAAGGGGAACAGTTGCTTCCTATTCACCCTATCCATTCTATCAAAATCCCATTTTATCAAAATCTGATGGTGGTTGGGCTCTTAACTTGAGTTGGGCATGCTGGCCCAACAAACTGTTTAGAGGTCAGCTGCAAGGGCTGCCAGCTCAGAGTGGGAAGTGCCCATCTCAATGATCCAGCACTTTACCCTGTTAAAGAAACAATAAAACAAACAAAAAGTTCTTCAACTTCTCTCACCTCACACACATCCCACACCTCATCCAGGTCAACACATCTCATTGTCACACCCATACTCCACGATGCCTTATTCTCTCTATGCCAATCTATGCCACTCTACTCACCTTCACTGCCCCTCATATCTTCCATGCTAACCTATGCTCCTACTCCTACCCCCATGATCCCTCATATACTCCATTCCAATCAATGCCCCTTTACATATGTTCATGACTTCTCATTATTATCATACCAACCTATTCCTCTCTACCCACCCCATGAAGCCTCTTAATCTCTATCCCAATCAATGTCCTTTAACCACATTCCATGGCTCCTCATACCCTCCATGCCTCTACATCTAGCTCCCCACTGAATTGGGCCATGGCCCTCTATAGCTCAAAGGATTTTTTCATAGGAGCAGCTCTTTCAATTTTTGCACAAGTCCTCAGATATTAGTAAGAATGACATATGCCAACCTATGCACTTCCAAACATCTTCCGTGGCCCTTTATATGTCCCTTTGCCAATTTAATACCAAATCTTGCCAACTTATGCTCCCTAGCCAACACTCTTTTCCCTTAAACCCTCCATGTCAATTCATCATATATTAACCCATACTGAGATTAAAGAAAATGAAATGAAATGTCCGTTGATAAATTTGCTATTTAAAATAGGCCTCCCACTGATAAAAATCCATTCACTACATTTAACTTTCTTCAACAACTTATTGGCATATAAAAGCAAACATATGTATTCATAGTCCCACTTCAAAGACTTCATAAGTATTTGGAGCTGTCAATCAAATGATGAACAGACAGCCATCCACTCTAATAAGTCCTAAAAGATGAAGCTCAAACTTATATCAATAGGCAGGGGAAACTAGCAAGCACTGATTGCTTTTGATACTAAAGTATGTTTTTCAAAACTTTCTTTGTCGTTTCTTCTTCTTCTTTCTCACTGTTGAAATATTATCCATCAAGGAAATACATTTTTAGTCCTTTAGTTGACCCATATCCCAGGTGCCCTGTTGCCTCATCATTCTATAATCATCTCACACTTCAAGCAATTTACTGGGCAAAATATAGTTAAGCCAAAAGGTGCAGGACACTTCCCTAAGAGATGGCTCATGAGAGATTTTAGAAGTGCAGAAATACAATGAACTACTGACAGAAATGCAAAATGATCATCCAGCAATAATATACAGTGTGAAGAAATGGTATTTATTACTTTTCATACTATTGCAGTGTTATTATTTCATCAATGTCCATTGCTTAACCGTGTGCAACATCTCATAACTATTTTGCTTGTAGTGTTCATACATCAAATATAGCACCTCTTCTTTATTTTAACTTGGATCAAGATTGATATAAATGTTCAAACCTTGTTAAACAAATCTTAAGCCTCTCATGAAGTGTAAGAGTTAACTTTAATCCAAAGAGATAACTAATGCATCATTTTCAACCCTCTCTGCTCCAAAATAAGTCCAGAACATTAATCACATCTGTAAACTAAATATGGTTCTGTATTACTAGGCCAGATTTTTATTTACTCACCTTGGAGAGGTTGGTTAGAGTTTTCTATCAGCCAACAAATTTGCCTGACTTGCATTTCCATGCCTGGCCAGAATTTACTGCTCTCCAATGCAGCTCCTAGAGCATCAAATGCATCAAAGGCCCTGGAATAAATTAAGGGCTTAGTAAAGGACAACAAAAAAAGTAAGCTGTAATTTAGTTACAGAACAATTAAGCAATAATTAAACATGACTTTTGCCCCAGATAAAAACAGCGAGATTAATGCTGTGAAACATCCACGCCAGTCTATGCTGAAGTCAACCGCTGCAGTTGCGAATACCATAGCTTGAGTTTACTCAGCTGAAATCGAAGATCAAGTCTATGATGTGACCAGCACAAAATCTTCTCCAATGAACAATTGCAGAGAACACAATTTACTGATCTCTACACTAGGTATTTAACATTAACTTCTCCACTGCACCAGGTAGCAAAACTTGTAGAACACATTAACTAAAGTTTTCCAGATCAATGTTGATTTTATACCTCACTGCACCATAGACAAAAATAGTGATATATTGACAAGAAAAGGAAGCTTTATACTCACTTCTGATTACAGAAAATGTTGATACAAACTGACTACAGAACTGAGAAGAAAACGTGGATCTACATTCATTGTTAAACTAAGACAGAAATGGATGTAAACTCACGAATGGTTTAACAGGAAAAATTGACAGATTTATTTATGACATTAACCATATAATTTATTGTTGTGACAAGAAATGCATGTATTTTTAATATTTTGGGGTCTTTGTTTTATTCTGCGAAGTAAGCTTTTGGATCTGTATGTGAAAAATTATTTGAATTAAACTGAAGATGGATTCTCTGGTAGGTTTAAGACTTCAAAGTAACGTAGGTGCTAAAGGCATACATTTTAATGAAATAGACTTCTGTAAGTTAAAGGCATTGACTAGAAATTTGCATCAAGCTTGTGATTTTCAGTGGTTACATTTTGAAGATGAGTAGAAGGTTTTACAATCTAGAAGATGTTACACAAAATCAAGAAATTATTCTTAAATTTTATTTTATCCAGAATTGGAAGCATTAGGGAGAACAAGAAAGATTTTCATATTTTGGGGAAGTTCGGTTCAAAGAGGCACTGAGGATGATGGGGAAAGAGAAAATTTAAGGAAAGATGTGGAGATGTGTTGAGTGGTGATTACAGGAGACCTCCTCGAGAATGTGATAGGAAAAGAGCTATGAAAGTGCAAAGTTTGATGCACTTACTCTAACCAAGCCAGAAGAGTGCTTTTTTCCCTGAAAGCAGGCTTTTGTTTTTGAAGTTTCATGAATTTCCACAGCAGTTTGGAAGAAAGTTTGAGAAACCCCGTGACTCAGAAATTTGAGAAAGCTTTTCCTACAGCAACAAGATTTGCCATTTGATAATATTATTGGAATTCCGTAGCAAAACATTTATATGGGAGTGTTGCCTCGAGTCTGTTTACATACGTGTCTAACCAAGTGGGATTTTTTGGTGGAATATTCTATGGAGCAAATTTTAACTTACAACTTAACGTTGAGCCTGAAGTTTTTTTTTAATAAAAAAAGATTTTTTTAGTAAATGTTTTAATTTACTGTTTAAAATCCCAAAAATGTTTCTGGGATTTGGGGATTCCGAATTCAGTAGACCTTATTTTTTGTAAAAATATAAAATTAAACATTGTGATACATAGGAAAGTTTCCCCTAAGGATTTTGTTTGCACAAGATCTGTTGGATCTTGTCATATATATGTGACTTTTAAATGCAAAATCACTCAGCAAGTCAAAAACAGAATAAGGATTGAACTGATGACCCTTTAACTGGACTCATTTTTTTCAATTATTAGAACATAATTAGAACATAGAAAAGCTACAGCACAAACAGGCTCTTCAGCCCACAAGTTGCGCTAAACATATCTCTACCTATTAGGTTTACCTATAACTCTCAATCCTATTAAGTCTCATGTACTCGGATTTGCCTCCACCGATAGCAGCTGATCCATTCACCCACCACCTTCTGAGAGAAAAACTCATCCCTGACATATCCTCTGTACCCACTCCCCAACACCATAAACCTGTGTCCTCTCATAGCAACTATTTCAGCCTTGGGAAAAAGCCTCTGAGAATCTGCCCGATCTATACCTCTCAACATCTTATACACCTCCAGCAGGTCACCTCTCATCCTTAATCTCTATAAGGAGAAAAGACTGAGTCCCTCAACCTAAGGCATGCCACCCAATCCAGGCAACATGCTTGTAAATCTCCTTTGCACCCTTTCAATAGTTTCCACATCCCTCCTGTAATGAGGCGACCAGAACTGAGCACAGTACTCCAAGTGGGGTCTGACTAGGGTCTTATAAAGCTGCAGCATTATCTCCTGACTCTTAAACTCAATCCCTCGATTGATGAAGGCCAGTATACCATACGCCTTCTTAACTACATCCTCTACCTGTAAGGCCAATTTAAGAGTACTATGGACCTGGACCCCAAGATCCTTCTGATCCTCTACAGGATCTTGCTAAGAGTCTTACCCTTGATATTACATTCCATCCCATTTGGCCTGTCAAATGGACCACTACACATTTATCCGCATTGAAGTCGATCTGCTACTTCTCCACCCAGTCTTGCATCCTACCTATGTCACGCTGCAACTTCTGACATCCCTCTAAACTCTCCATAACACCACCAACTTCGTGTCATTGGCAAACTTACCAACCCATCCCTCCACTTCCTCATCCAGGTCATTTATGAAAATTACAAACAGCAAGGGTCCCAGAACAGATCCCTGGGGAATTCCACTGGTGACCAACCTCCATGCAGTAAAAGACCCATCCACAACCACTCTCTGCCTTCTGCAGGCTAGCCAGTTCTGGATCCACAAGGCCAAAGCTCCTTGGTTCTCATGCTCTCTTACTTTCTCAAGAAGTCTTGCATGGGGGATCTTATTGAACAGCTTGCTGAAGTCTATATAAACTACATCTACTGCCTTTCCTTCATCAATGTGTTTAGTCACACTTTCAAAGAACTCATCAACTCGTAAGGCACAATCTGCCTTTGACAAAGCTGTGCTGACTACTTTTGAGCGTACTAAACTTCTCTAAATGTTCATAAATCCTGTCTCTCAGGATCTTCTCCATCAGCTTACCAATCACTAAGGTTAGACTCACTGGTCGGTAATTTCCAAGGCTATCCCTATTCCCTTTCCTGAATATAGGAACCACATCCGCAATCCTCCAATCCTCTGGGATCTCTCCCATCTCCATCGACGATGTAAAGATCATCACTAGAGACTCTGCAATCTCTTTCCTTGCCCCCCAAAGTAACCTGGGGGACATCTCATCTGGTCCTGGCGACTTATCTATCTTGATGTTATTCAAAATTTCCAACACATCCTCTTTCTTAATGTCCACATACTCAATCTGCTACAAGCCTGCAGTACAACCATCCAGATCTTTTTCCACCATGAGTACTAAGGTAAAGTATTCATTAAGCATCTCTGCTATTTTAACCGGTTCTGTACAAACTTTCCAATTTCACATTTTATAGGTCCTATTCCTTGACACTTAATCCTTTTACTCTTCACATATTTGTAGAACGCCTTAGGGTTCTCCTTAATTTTACCCACCAAGGCATCTCATGACCCTTTCTGGCTGTCCTAATTTCCTTCTTAAGTTCCTTCCTATAAGCCATATACTCCTCTAGATCCCCAACATTGCCTAGCTCTCTGAATCTTTTATAAGCTTTCCTTTCCTTTTTGACTAGATTCATTACAACTTCCGTGCACCATGGCTCCCATAACCTACCAAAACCTCCTTATCTCATTGGAACGTTGTAGTGCAGAACTCCACCACCTTACTTCGGTACTTTTCCCTAAGAATACCTCCTTCCAATTTACTCATCTAATTTCCTGCCTAATGGCTTCATATTTCCCCTTATTCCAGTCAAATTAGGTACATTCACATCTTAGGAAACCCCCACGATTTAAAACTTTCATCATATAATTGGTAGGGATATGTTCGGCGCAAATTGTGGGGCCGAAGGGCCTGTTGTGCTGTAGTTTTTCTATGTTCTGTGTTCTATAAACACTTTCCTAGCTTGCCTGATCCTATTTCTTTCCAATTATGATCGCTATCCCCAAGATGCTCTCCCACCGAGAGATCCAACACCTGTCCGGGTTCATTAGCCAGTGCCAGATCGAGTACAGCTTCTCCTCTTGTCGGCTTATCCACATACTGTGTTAGGAAATCCTCCTGAACACACCTAACAAACTCCTCCCCATCCAAACCCCTTACCCTTGAGATATTCCAGTCAATGTTTGGGAAATTAAGTTCTCCCATCATGACAACTCTGTTACTCTATTACTACATCTCTCCAAGATCTGTTTCCCTATCTGCACCTCAACAGCCCTGTTACTGTTGGGCGGCCAATAGGAAAGACCTAGCAAAGTTATCGACGCCTTCCTGTTCCGAACGTCCACCCACAGAGACTCCGTTGGCAGTCTCTCCACAGCGTCCACATTCTCTACAGCCGTGACACTCATCCCTGATCAACACTGCCACTCTCTCCACCCATTTTGCCTTCCTCCCTATCTCCTGAAACATCTAATCCCGGCACCTGAAGTATCCAGTCCTGTCCCTGAGACATTCAAATCTTTGTAGTGGCTACCACATCACATTCCCAAGCAGCAATCCACACTCTAAGCTCATCTACTTTATTCACCACACACTTGGTGTTAAAATAGATACATCTCAAATCTTCGGTCTGAGTGCTCCCCTTCTCCATTACCCATCTATCCTCCCTCTTACAATGTCTTCAATCCTTCTCTATTTGCGAGCTAACCTCCTTGCTCTCAGTCACCTCATCTCAATTCCCTCCTCCCAAGCTTTCTAGTTTAAAGTCTCCCCAGTAACCTTGGCCAACCTTCCCACCTTGTTGCTTTTCTTCCCAATTGCTTGTCTTCCCTATTGTTGCTTTCTCCATATAAACCCTCATGCATCAATACATTTTGCACTCAATGTTGAACAGGTAGTTTTTATTTTCTGTTGCCATACATGGCTTATCACCAAAATCTTATACAGAATGGTTACTGAAGACAGTGCCCCACACTAATCCTAAATTCCACAGTTGGTGGAAAGGTTGCTTTTATGTAATTTTTAATGTGAGAAGGTGTGGAAAATGAGCCTCACTTCAACAATTCTCTGAAATTATCCCCAAATGATTTAGAGTGTTTATCCAATGAGCAGCACAATCTCAGGTTTTGCTGAGTTAGGTTATTCCAAACAGAATGTGGCAAGGACATAACAACTGTACACCAACTCTCTGTTTTTGATAAAGGAAACACTGATTACTATTCAGCCATCATTATGGTAAGTCAATATGTGTGGACATGCTTTGAAGAAAGAATTGATTTCTTTATTTGTCGGCACTTTCATTCCATGCTCAAGAATAGGGGTTAGTTATTTAGGCAAGGTGATCAGAGATGATGTGCACCTATCTAACTCGAAGAGTCAATACCATCAGTCGAGAGAGAATGGAAGCGGGTAAATAACTAAATAACCTCCAATTAATCTGGACGACCTAGCAGTGACCAACACCAAAAAGAACGATTGAAAAATTCTGAATGAGTTCAATCAATCCTCCTCAAAAATCTGGTCAAAGATCTTCAAATTTTCTGCACTAAAGCAATGGCAGGAGTTTGCAAAAATTATGGTGAAACTCCAGAATAATTAAATAACTAAGCTTCACTTACAGGTTCCACAGGAGATGCTCCTGAAAGCTGCTGAATTGAAATCCTTGCCAAACCTCAAAATTTTTTGAGAAATTTCTGAAGAACTCTTGGTAGAAATTTGTACAGTTGGTTATTGCTGTGTTTATCTCCTGCCAGCTTTTGTACACATCTGAAACTGTGACTGGAAACTCATGCTTCCCCGCAAGCACAGATTCAAAAACTTCAAGCTGTAAAGAAGCAGAATCAATTAATGCCATGGTTGCATATTGAACCATCACATAACAATACTCAAAAATCCTATATTAGCAGATAGCAGATTGGTACATTGGCCCACTGAGTTATAGTATGAGCACAATAGTTACAGTTCAAATCATTTCAGAGCAACTGATTAAATCTTGACCTCTGACCTATTGTGTAGTTCAAATTCAAATATGCCAGGCTTTTGAAAGATAAATAAATACGTAAACATCAACAGTCAGAGGAGATATAAATATTTGTTGACATAACCCGTAGTGCTATTTTAGCATTATGACTGTTTGACTGTTTTCACAACTTTTTATTATCACAGTAAGGGCCTGTATGTTAATAGTTTGACCAACATCTCCAAAAGCTTTTTAAATGATTAGCTGTCTTTGATATGGGATTACAAATATGATTTTTTAAGGAGATAAGTACATGAGGGGATTTAAAATATAATTAACAGACTTTCACAAATGAATGTTTTTTCATAAAGTGAAATATGTAATAGATACTGAGATCTTTATTTCAGCTCTATGCGACCCCTGTGATCTACCCATGTTATATATTACATGAGTTGGCATTAAAAGTGGTGGGTGAGAAACAGGTATTGGCATGAGTTGGCACTGTTGGCAGAATGGCTATAACAGGACATGAGGATAAGTGGGGAGAATGAATTGGCATGGAGGATATAAGACATCATTAGAGTGGGTAGAAGGCATGGACTAACATGGATGGGAAGTGGTGGAGTGTAAGGTGATGGATCGAAGGCTTTATATTTAACAACACAACCAGAGAACCCACACAGGCCTTTAAATTAAACCATTTAGCACCTCTGAGGCTGCCTTAGATCTGCTTCCAGGAGAATGGGCCTGATTTTATATTGCACCACATTCCCACCCCTAGAGGATAATATGAAGTGGATGCACCAGGCTGTGAAATTTCCCAACTAACTTATTTGTCTCTAAGATGAAAATCTATTCAAGTTGACATGCTAGAGCTAGATTGTATATTTTTAAATTTCCTATGGAATTCATCTTCAAAAGAGCATTTTATCACACCAATATTATAACATGCCTTCAATATAATTTACTAAAAGGTCTTTATTACTTTAATTGCTAAACTGTGAATTGGTCTGCATTCTTTGGCAGAATTTCCCTCTCCCCTTTTTTGTTTGAAGTTTCCATATATATTACCTGTACTAGGAAAAGTAAAGTGGGGATTTGATATGTTTTCATAAATTTAAGACAGGTACTAATAGAAGCATCAGGCTTCATTACACAATATTGAAACTTTACCAACAATTGACCTGAATGAAATACATATCCAATGGTATATCAATTCTAACTCAAAGCAGCCTTGCTACATGATATAATTCAACATACAGGAAGGGAAAGTTACATTACAACAACGTTTGTTACAAAGGTTAGGTATTTCAGAATTCATATCAGACATAGCTGGTATATTTGGGTATTTCCTATACAAAGTAGAGCTGTACAATTATTCACTGGCTGCTGAATCATTCAGCTAATGGAGACTCTATTTGCAATATTCTCCATATAAACTACCACTCACAGCTTCAAAATAACTCTTTAGAGATGGAAAATGTTCAGCCACATTCCAGGCATCATCGGACTGAAATCGATCACAGTCTAAAGCTTTTAGGATGTCACTTAAAAATGCTTGCTCTGGTAAATTGAGAATATCCTTGAACTTGAGGGCCACATCATTGCACTTCATGGTTACATTTTGGGTGAAAATCTGAAAAAGGTACAAGACAGAACTTTTCAAAACAATATCTATACTAAATCATCTGCACATTTTTTAATCTTTTCTCTTGCTATCTTTGACACATGCGATTGAGTAAGATGGTTTTACACAGTTATATTTGCAACTTTATTTTCTTCTTTTTTCAAATATTTATAATTAAATCTGAATGCAATTGAAAAATCTTGAAGGTTTATGTCCTGCAAATTTGTTAGTTGGGAAAGGGGAGGATGGGTTGGCAGTGGAGATTGGAGGGGGATAGCTGGAGCTTTGGGTAAATAGATCTTTTATATAACATATATAAATTAAGTCACATCAAATTATTAGTTCTGACAAAATATAAATTTCACATTGAGTTGATTATTGCTGCATAACCAGCACCACAATGCTTTATTTTAGTGTTCATTTAAGTCCAAATGCATCAGCTATGAAGAAGACTACAAAGAATTAATGGAGATTTGAATGGAGGGAGCTAATCTCAACCTAAGTCATTGTGGCCTTCAGCCTTCAGGCCTGAGTTCAAAAAGAAAGAGAAAATTCTTACATTCCCATTCATTCAGTGCTAGAAAGTGTAACGAGACAAACAACAGCTGGGCACAGGATCTTACTAGGTTGCCTATTATTCAATTTTAATCTAGACAAGAAGCTCACAGGATCAGGTGGAGTTCTGACATTATATTTTACTTAATATCATTTTCCATAACTTCAAATATGTAACGCCAATCTTGCAGCTGAACTTTCTCTAAGGGCAAGCTAGATAAAAATTAACCCCTTGTTGGCTAGGCTCACAGCTGGGGAACAGTCAGTTGGACAAAATACTGAAAGAAAGCTGGTTAACAAAGAATTGCAAGCAAGGCTGAGTCACTGGCTTCAGGCTAAACAGTGGAGAAATCTAAAGAAGAAAAGGTTGCAAATGAGAAGGAGCATAGCTGACAGCCTATGGACAGAGGAAAATAGGTGCACAAAAACTGGAAGATTGAAAACAGTTCAGCTGGAAAGCTTAGAGAGAAATGGAAGTAGTAGGCAAGATAAATGATTGTAGAAACAATGAATTTATTTTTTGTTCTGTGCTTAGAGGCCCTCAGTTGAACACTGAGCAATGATTCAAACACCAAGCAGTTGGGAGAGTGTACATTGTGAGTGACACACGGCCAGAGGGAGCATACTCAGGAATTTGGAGTACTGTGGGAATTCAGTGCAAAGGGAAAAGAGATGCTTTTTGCTTTTTTTGCTTTATAATGTTTTGATCTTCAGAGAAAGGTCTTGCACTGTTGCCTCACAGCATCAGGGACCTGGGTAAAATTCCCGGATTGAGTCACTGTCTGTGTGGAGTCTGTACATTCTCCCCATGTCTGCCTGGGTTTCCTCCACTGCTCCTGTTTCCTCCCACAGTCCAAAGATGTGCGAGTTAGGTTGGTTGACCATGCTAAAATTGCTCTTAGTGTCCAGAGATGCGTAAGTTATGGGGATTAATAGGTAAAATATATAGGGATATGGGAGTAGGGCCTGGGTTGGATTGTGGTCAGTGCAGATTCGATGAGCCAAATGACCTCTTTCTATACTGTAGAGTTTCTATATTCTATGATTCTATAAGGTGTAGAGGCTACAAGGGAGAGAATTGATTAGTAAGTAGTAGATAAGTTGCTTCTCTCCAAATTAAAGTTGCATTAAGGAAAGGAAAGAGTTCTATTTAAAAAAAACAATAATTTTCTAATTGGCATAAATATAAGCTCTTTTAAGCTTAGTCCTGTGTTTTGCATGGCCTGTAGCAAATGGACTTCCTACATACTCCTGGAAGTCTAGATGACCATATTTGCAGGAAGTGCTATCAGTTGGAGCAGCTTGACAACTGCGTTTCAGAACTTGAGCATTGGCTGGAGGCACAGCAGTGCATTAGCTAGGGAACTCGCCCAGCTATATTTTCAGAATGTGGTAAAATCTGGAGAGAAAACCGATCTGTTTCTGTGGAGAGAAACAGACAGTTTTTCTCACCGGAACCAACATTCTGCCAAATGATAAGGTTTAGCCCTTTGTGTTTTAATATAGGTTTCGTTTATTTACCCTTTTTAGTTCTGTCATCAAGATATCGATTTCCAACATCATCTGGTTCACAGTATTCACATCCAAAGTGGTGGACACTTTCATAATAAATTCTTGCTCAGCTGAAAGAACATTTTTTCAAAAATCCATCAATCTTACTATAGCATGAGACATAAGCATCACAAATCAAAGTATTACCATGATACTATGAGAGGCAATGGTTTAGTAGTATAATCACAAGGCAATCAATCCAGAAACTCAACGAATGTTCTGGGGATCTGGTTTCCTGCCACGACAGATGGTAGAATTTGAATTCAGTTTTTTAAAGATCTAGTATTAATAATTTCCTGATGACTATGAAACCATTGTTGATTGTCAGGAAAACCCGCCTGGTTCACTACTGTCCTTTAGTGAAGGAAATCTGTCTTCCTTACCTGGTTCGGCCTACATGTGACTCCAGAGACACAGCAATGTAGTTTACTCTCAATTGCCCTCCAAGGGCAATTAGGGCTGGGCAATAAATGCTGGCCAGCCAGTGGCACTCATGTCCCATGAATGAATTTTTAAAAAATTTCATAAAACAATACTGAACAAAATTCAATTTTTTTGTGAATCATGACCAAAACTGAAATTTGCATTTGATTCAAGAATTATGAAATGTATTTCTAAAGTCAGTTGATGTTCAGGATCTGTTACATAATAATTGATTAAACAACAGAATGACTTTTACATTAAATGATAAATATTTAAGAATCTTTGAAGTCAGTTTTTGTTGCTGATTTGAAAACCTGGCTTCTTGGGTCCTTTGAGTTTTTACTTTTACTGTCAAAAGCAAGAAAAATTAAGTGGAAGTTAATGTCTCAGTAGCATAAATCAGCAAAACTCATTTTTATTTTGGCTTGTGCCCCAATCCAAAACAAGTGCAACACAAAATACCATCTAGCTCTTTTAAAGATGAAATATAGTTAAAGAATTTGCAAATGGATTGTGCAGTCCTAAGTGTTAGCTTCTTGAGGCCTGTAACTTCATGGCTCCCCACTGTCAGATTTTAGGGGTACCACAAAGAGGAACTGGGGAATCCTTCATGGAAGTTTCCAGCTCAGGGTTTACACATCAGTTGTCCAGAAAATTCCCCTGGCCGATTATGCTGTTCAGAGAACCATCCGACAAAGTGATTTGTTACACAAACAGTTATTCAGAAAAGATTAGAAGAAAGCAAACCATTTCTAACTTCAGCATAACAACTTCAAGTGCCTCCCCAAACCCAGCACACAACACCCCCTGCCTGCCCCTCCCCATCCAGATCCCAAACAACCCTCCTGCTTCCCAGGCCCAACATGGTTGGAACCACTCCCCCCCCACCCACTCTGTCATCCTCCCCATGTCCGACTCCAACCCCCAATCAGAAAGACCAGGCAAGACAGACACGGAAGAAATCTGGCACAGGTAAGTCTAGATGACCATATTTGCAGGAAGTGCTATCAGTTGGAGCAGCTCGGTGACAAGTGGTGTACCTCAGGGGTCTGTTTTGGGGCCCCTGCTGTTTGTAATTTTTATAAATGATCTGGATGAGGGTATTGAAGGATGGATTAGTAAATTTGCAGATGACACTAAAGTCGGTGGAGTGGTAGATAGTGAAGAGGGGTGTTATAGTTTGCAGAGGGACTTGGACAAGTTGCAGAGCTGGGCCGAGAGGTGGCAAATGGAGTTTAATGTGGAAAAGTGTGAGGTAATGCACTATGGCAGAAATAATAAATGTGTAGAGTATAGGGCTAATGGTAGGATTCTTAGTAGTCTTGATGAACAGAGGGATCTTGGTGTGTATGTGCATAGATCCCTGAAAGTAGGCAGTCAAGTCGAGAAGGTTGTTAAGAAGGCATATGGAGTCTTAGCTTTTATTGGTAGGGGGATTGAATTTCGGAGCCGCAACGTCATGTTGCAACTGTACAAAACTCTAGTGCGGCCGCACTTGGAGTATTGTGTGCAGTTCTGGTCCCCGCATTATAAGAAAGATGTGGAGGCATTGGAGAGGGTACAGAGGAGGTTTACCAGGATGTTGCCTGGTATGGAGGGCAGGTCTTATGAAGAGAGGCTGAGGGATTTGAGGTTGTTTTCGTTAGAAAGGAGGCGGCTAAGAGGGGACCTAATCGAAACATATAAGATGATTAGAGGTTTAGATAGGGTGGACAGTGATAGCCTTTTTCCTAGGATGGAGAAAGCTAGCACGAGGGGACACAGCTTTAAATTAAGGGGTGATAGTTATAGGACGGATATCAGAGGTAGGTTCTTTACCCAAAGGGTGGTTCGGGAGTGGAATGCCCTGCCTGCAGCAGTTGTAGATGCGCCAAGTTTGGTGGCGTTTAAGAGGTTAGTTGATAAGTATATGGAAGAGAAGGGAATGGTTTAGTTTGGAGGGGCATTGCTTTTTATATTGGTCGGCGCAACATCGAAGGCCGAAGGGCCTGTTCTGTGCTGTAATGTTCTATGTTCTATGTTCTATGTAAGTGGGTACAGAGTGGAAATCTGACACTGAAGAAGTTGTGGCCCAATGTATTTTTATCAGTTTTATTTTTGGTATTGGACATCAGATTTGGTAAGTATAAGACTGCATAAAAACTTATCTCAGTAGTTTTAAGAACATGAATAAACTCCTTTCCAGAACTGAGCACTGAATGATAGGTTACTGAATGCTTGGCACATCAACTAAGTGCCATACAGGCATAGATATACATTACATACATACATAATTCTGAAATGTAATGGAAGACATTAAAAAAGGAGTTCATGCACTTGGGAATAAAATAAAATTCAGCATTTCACAGATCAAATGTGGGTAGAAATTAGATTTTGCATATCCAAAATCTGAAAGATCCATGATGATCTTTGAATAGATAACCGCATGTTGTTCATTTCCATTCAAGTCAATGGAAATAAATAGAGCAGTTTCAATAATGGGTGTGCGATTTCAACACCAGCTGTTTTGCAGCCTGAAAATCTCAGAGCCAATGGCTGAAAGTTCTGTGTTTACCTGGTGCAGTTAGATTTAAACCAATTACTTAAAAGTTCTGTAGAGATCTTTCGTCCCATCATTCCAACAGAACGATACCAAAAAAGGTACCTTTGACTAAGTCTAATATGTATTTTTTCATCATATAAAATTCGGCAAATGGTACATTTTTAATGGTTGTCAGCATTGAAATATGTTATATTAAAATATTGTGTCATTTAAGATAGACCATACTAGAAAACAGTTCTGCTACTAGAAATTGAATCAACAGTTGGTCATCTGAGGAAGAACTATCGTTAAGTGATGAATAAAAAGATTGGCTACAGATGATCTTTACAACTTGATTAACTCCTGTTACTAAAGTTTTATTAAGAGAATTATATGAATACAATAAAATTACATATGAATATCTAACAATAAAGTTAAAATAAAGTAATGAATTACAAAAAATATAATTATTAAAAGATCAAAGTCTTTGACTACTTATCAGGAAAGGATATAAGTGATTAAACCCAATACTTAAGACCATTAGACAAAGGAACAGAACTAGGACATTTGGCACATCAAGTCTGCTCTGCCCTTCAGTCATGGTTGATACTTTTGTCATCCCCATTCTCCTGCCTTTTCCCCATAATCCCTGACCCCCTTATTAATCAAGAACATATGTATCTCTGTCTTAAGGACATTCAATGACCTGGCTTCCACAGCCTTCTGCAGCAAAAAGTTCCACAGATTCACCACTGACTGGGTAAAGAAATTCCTCCTAATCTCTGTTTTGAATCATCCTTTTAGTCCTCTGGTTCTAGTTTTGCTCCTACTAATGAAAACATTCTCTCCGCATCCATTTTATCTAGGCCTGTAAATTTCAATAAGATCTGCCCAGCCTGCCCCCATCCTTCTAACCAGTGCAGACCCACAGTCCTCAATAGTTCCTCATACAACAAGCTCTCCATTCCAGGGATCATTCTTGTAAACATCCTCTGGATCCTTTCCAAGGCTAGCACATCCTTTCTTAGATATGGGGCCCAAAATTGCTCACAAAAATCCAAATGGAGTCTGACCAGAACCTTACACAGTCTCAGAAGTACATCCCTGTTCTTGAATTCTAGCGTTCTTGACGTGAATGCTAACATTGCATTTGCCTTCCTAACTGCTGACTGAACCTGCACATTAAAAGAATCTTAAACAAGGACTACTAAGTCCCTTTGTGCTTCTGATTTTCTAAGCATTCTCCATTTAGAAAATTGTCTGTGCCTCAATTCCTCTTTCCAAAGTGCATAACCTCACAATTTTCCACATTGTATTCCATCTGCCACTCTCCTAGCTTGTCCAAGTTCTTCTGCAGTCCCCCTGCTTCCTCAATACAACTTGTCTCTCTACATATTTTTGAATCATCTGCAAACCTAGCAACAAAATGCCTTCAGTTCCTTCTTCCAAATTGTTAATGTATGTTGTTGTCCCAGCACTGACACCTGAGGCACACTACTAGTCATTAGCTACCATCCTGAAAAAAACCCTTAATCCCCACTCTCTTCTTTCTGCTAGTCAGCCTATCCTCTGATCATGCCAGGATCTTAGCATTGGCTCTTAACTTATTTAATAGTCTCCTATGCAGCACTTTGTCAAAGGCCTTCTAGAAATCTAAATAAATCATGCTCAAATAACTCTAACAGATTTGCCAGACATGACCTCTTCTTCATGAAGCCGTGCTGACTCAATCCTATTTTATCATACACTTCCAAGTACTCTGTGATCTCATCTTTAAAAATGGACTCTAAAATCTTGCTACCGAAGTCAGACTAACCGGCCAATAATTTCCTGCCTGCTGCCTCCCTCCCTTCTTAAACAGCGGTGTTACATTAACTATTTTCCAGTCCTCTGGAACCCTCCCTGCTTCCAGTTATTCCTGAAAGATCACCACCAATGCCTCCATTATTTCCTCAGCTATCTCTTTTAGAATACTGAGGTATAGTCCATCCAGTCCAGCTGATTTATCCACCTTCAGACTTTTTGGTTTCCCCAGAACCTTCTCCTCAGTGATGGCAACTACATTCACCTGGGCCTCCTGACTCTCCTGGAGCTCTGGCATCCCACTGGTGTCTTCCAGAAGACTGATGCAACATAACTATTCAATTCCTCTGACACTTCTTCATTTTCTATTATTACTTCTCCAGTCTCATTTTCCAGTGATCCAATGTCTATTTCTGCCTCTCTTTTTTATATATTGAAAAAAACTCTTCCTCTCTTCTTTTATATTACTAGCCAGCTTACACCCATATTTCATCCTCTCCCCCCTTATTGCTTTTTCAGTTGTTCACTGCTCGCTTTTAAAGGCTTCCCAAACCTCTAACTTCCCACTAAAACTCACCACTCTATATGCTTTTTCTTTTGCTTTCATGCTGTCCTTAACTTCCCTCGTTAACTGATGGATGCCTCATTTTCCCCTGAGCATGATTCTTCTTCCTTGGGATGAATTTCTGTTGTGCCACCTGAATAACTCCCAAAAGTTCCTGCCATTGCTGTTTGACTGTCTTCCCTGCTAGGTTCCCTTTCCAATCCAATCCCTTATCAACTCCTCTCTCATATCTTTGTAGTCACCTTTATTTAATTGTAATACCATTACATCTGATTCCAGCTTCTCCCTCTCAAACTTCAGGGTAAATTGTATTATGTTGTGGTCAATACTCCCTCAGGGTTCCTTCACCTTAAGCTCCCCAATTAACTTAGGCATATCTGAAGTCTTGCCAACTTAGACACTCTTTTTCTTACTGGCTGATCATGCGGATCACGCCATTCACAGGCAATAAGCCTATGATCTCCTCCCATCTTAAAATGAGTTCCAGTGATTCAGGATATATCTCCTATCTATTCCATCACAAAATATTTAGTTTCTGTTCAACAGTTTTGAGCAATGAACTGTCAGGAATCTGGTATTTATCAATGAAGGATATTACAGACAACAACATGCTAATTCCCTCCTTTATAACTTTGTGAAATATCTCTGTTATAATTGCCAATCCATGTGAAATTTATACTCTAGATGGCTGTGATTTTCCTGATGCTTTTGCTTAATTTATATTGATTCAGATTTGGGTTAAGGTACAAGTTGCAGAGAGCAAAATCTTGTTCGGTAACTTCCTCACTTGAGGGTTTTTTTAGTGAATTTTAGTTTTTCTAATTTATGGATCCCCATTGGGGTCATAATCATTGGTTCAGAAATCTGGAATTACCTCCCTAATAGTAATAAGTATACATCATGATATCAACTGGTGACTCAAGGGCAATTAAAGATGGGCAGTAATTGCTGTTCTGACCAGCAGCACCCACATGTCAAGCAAGGATAAAAAAGCTTCCTTTGACGGAGGGCCAGCCAAATTCAAAATATCAGCTCTATTGTCCACAGATGCTGTCAGACCTGCTGAAATTTTCCAGCATTTTCTGTTTTTGTTTCAGATTCCAGCATCCACAGGATTTTGCTTTTATCTTTCATTACTAGTATTAGGTTAACATAAGGGATTTGTCATGCAACTCACCATGTATTTCATGGCTGTGGAAGGCTGTCCTCCATTTGCCAGTGGCAACATGTTCCAGCCCCATTATTGTCAATGGAATTTTCCATTGAATGCATCCCTTGCCACCATGAGACCCACAGTGGGGATGGGTATGCCGTCAGCAAGACCAGAAGATCCCGTTGGCATCAATGGCCAAAAAATTCTAGCCAATATCTTTTCCTAACATCCCACCAGGATTATTATTGTGAGACAGAAGGGAGATTTAATGTCATTGTATGGGACCTAAAATGATAAAAGGTAGATAATTCAGACATAATGTTCTAAGAGGTTTCTTGCAGTTCAACAGTATTAGATAAATTTAACTGTGATGTGCACACAAGAACTGATAGAAAACAGAAGAAAGTAATTCAAAGTTATAAGCTAATCTTAGGATGTTGACTCTGGTTGTAAAACACTGATGAGTTTAGATCGTTTGAACCTGTCCATTAAATTGTTAGTGTCATATACGTTCACTACTTTGCATTTTACTCAATATGATAATATGCCATCCGATTACTTTTGTCATAAACCTGTTTCAATCCCAGAAAGCCATCAATTTTGGGTTTCAGAATTCCATCAATCCTCTTACCTTTCACAAGTTTCAGTTGCTGAATCATAACATCTAACTGTGACTTCTCTATCATGAGCATTTGTTTGATCATTGGCCATTGAGAAAAAGACTCCAGATTTTCCTGAATCCTTTCCAGATATTTTTCTGACCTGAAAATATAAATACAGCATCAAAGTCTTCTCATATAGAATATAAATCATCTGTGCAGTTGTACTGTTTTGTCACACTTTACTTTAGAAAAGAAGGCTCAGTGAAAACATATTTTACAGTGCCTGTTGAACATATTGATTTGATTTATTAATTGTCACATGTTGGGATATAGTGTTTCTTGTGCACAATACAGATAAAGCAAGCCATTCATAGAGTAGTTAGGGGAGAAGGAAAGGAGAGAGTGAAAACGTATTGTTACAGTCATAGCTAGGGTACAGAGAAAGATCAACTTAATACAAATAGGTCCATTCAAAAGTCTGATGACAGCAGGGAAGAAGCTGTTTTTGGATCAGTCGGTACCTGGTCTCAGACTTTTATATCTTTTTCCTGATAGAAGAGGGTAGAAGAGAATATGTCCAGGCTGTATGGGGTCCTTGATTATGCTGGCTGCTTTTGAGGCAGTGGGAAGGATAGCCAGAGTCAATGGATGGGAGTCTGGTTTGCATGTGGACTGGGTTACTTTCACAACCCTTCTTAGTTTCTTGCATCTTGGTCAGAGCAGGGGACATACCAAGCTGTGATATAATCAGAAAGGATGCTTTCTACATTGCATCAATAAAAATTGATGAAAGTTGTGGCGGACATGCCAAAAGTCCTTAACCTCCTCAGAAAGTAGAGGTATTGGTGGAATTTCTTAACTATAGTATCAGCATGGAGGGACCAGGGCAGGGTGATAGTGATCTGGACACTTAGACACTTGAAGCCCTTGACTATTTCCACTTCATCCCTATTGACGGAGACAGGAACATATGCTCTCTATTACATTTCCTATAATCAATGACTATTTCTTTCGTTTTACTGACATTGAAGGAGAGATTATTGTCATTGTGCCATTTCACGAGGTTCTCTATCCCTTTCCTATAAGATAATTTGTTACAGGTCATCATGATGTCTGAGTTGCTATGGCAATATGCACTTTTTACATGCATGCTGTAGTGTAGAGCTATGGATAGTGACAGTAAAGACCCCAATTCTCCTCCATCACATGTCAGTAATCATATGGCTGACCGGGAACCTCCCCTGCTCTGACAGGATGCTCTAAACTGTGTATTGGAAGGATTTCAGTTTGCTACTCCATCTGTTTGGACCTATTACAAATGTCCCTTCCCTGCCCATCAATTTTGAGTGGAACTCAAATCTGGACTTTTCATTTAGAGACAGATTGATACCCATTGTGGAACCACCTCCATATACAACATACTAAGGCTTATATATGGATTCAGTCAATGCTAACAGATGAACACATGGGGGTAACATTTGTAGCGTCCTGTACTTTTGGGGGTGGGCACAGAAGAAACATAGGCACCTACTCATTCCCCATAATATGTCGAATGTTTAAGGCACATGCTAACCAGCCCACCCTTATGCTTAACTGAGGCTCTTAATTGCCCTATTAAGGGGCAAGTAAAAACCTAATTCCATCTCTGCTGCAACAATTCAGTTAGTGAGCCTGACCAAATTCACTATCAACAGATCAACAGATAGCAGGTAGGCGAGGAGGTCATCCATCCCAAATCTCTGTCCTTCTACCGCGACTACGTTCAGGGCTGGCTTTCCTTCGGAAGGGAGCATGTGGTGTCTACAGCATTGGATGCTGTGAAGTGCAGTGCTCCAAGAGCTCTTGTTCTGATTGGCCCATTTGATTTCTTTAATTCTTTTTAAATTTTGCATGTCCAAATCAGTGTTTACTGGTCACATGATATCTAGTAGTTCGTAGACTCCCTGGAGATCTTTCACAGGACCCAAGTTTGGGAATACCTGTTATAAGAGGAACAGATTCTAGCTGTTGTACTTTTTTTTGCATACTGGAAAATTAATTAGTTCATCAGCTTCACTTGAAGCAATTTTTAAAAGCAGCATCTTGGCCTTTTGGCTAAGATGCAAATGAGACCAAGCCTTGGAGGAGAGGCTATGCTTATTCCAATCAGCTTGGATCATTAGATCAAGCCCAAGACAGGAAGTGAGAGCTCTGTCTTGTCAGTTTGGATTGGGAATATCTCAACTTGTTGAAACTCTGAATTGGATTTGATTGGATTGAATTGGGATAAAAACAAAAAAAAAATGATAGTATAGATATTTATGCCATTTATCTCCAGAGACAAAACAGCCACTATTACTTTGTCAAACTTGTGCTGTTTCTCCAATTCAGCCAACATTGATAGAAGAACTCTATGGTGGAAGATGCAGAATACTTTTTCCACCCCAACCTCCTTAATGAATCAGCTCTCCTACACCAGAAGAAAAAACAACCCATGTATTACAAAGATAATAAATTAAATAACTCACTCCTTTGATGACACACTGCCTTCAGATACTGCACTGAGGTGAAGTAAATTGTTGCTCAGGTGAACAATTTGTTGTATACAAGAGGCTGTTTTGAAATCCTTGTTTGTTGACATTCTCAGTACAGCTGTCAACGTTTGATCAAACGTGGTCAACAGATATTCAAGCAATCCACTGTTGGACCAAAGATTAAAGACCTTGAGGAGTTAAATAAAGAAAACAAAATAACAGGTTGAATCAAAGGAAGCAGTTTTTTTTACCTGTTAACAATACAATCTCTTTATTATGGTATAAACCCAGGGATTAGTTTTAATATTTATTTAATATATTTTAAATTGGAACCAAAGGAGATTCTGCAACTACTTACATAGAGATCAAAGATAAACCTGAGTACGAAAATATTATTTTTCCACAATATTGTCTATAATGTTGTTGTTTCTTCACTTTTTGTATGAATAGTATTGGGGATTCTTTATTAAATTGAACAAATTTCAGTTAAGCATCCCTTCTGAAGTTTATATATGGACATCATTTACAAGGATATATGGTGTAAATGTCACAACAAATTAAGAAAGGATATCTCAACAAATAATGAGCTTATTGTTAACAGACTGAACAATGAATAATTATGTCATGAAGGAATGTGTCCTAGCCACAATAAATTAAGGGGAATACTATATACTATTATACAAATATAGTACAAAACATGCAATATCTCAGAAGGGAATTAGTTTACCAGTTATAGCTATGTTGTACAAACATAAACCACAGAAAACTGATACTTAATAATAATTAGAAAATGCTGTTTACAGATGCTGTCTGACCTACTGAGTTTATCCAACATTATTTTATTTCAGATTTCCAGAATCCACAGTATTTTATCTTTAACTGATGATTAAAACCAAACAATTTTGGCTCATAGGAAACCTTTAAAAATGTAGTAAGCAATATAAATGAAAATTAAAATTAATCACTTTCCTCTATAATATAGTGAATAGTATAGAATCATATAAGTAAGTGTTTCTTAGCGCATCAAACCTGTGGATGAATTCTCTGCTGTGCTATGCAATTATCTTAGCTACAAAATCTTGTTTTAAACATTATATTTCAATTTTAGTATAATATACTTGACTAACGTGGACAATCAGATATTCTACTCACATGATTCACAAACAGCAAGCTACATATTGTTCCAGAATATGGTGAACACTTCCCATAACTTGGCAATGCCTCTTTTCAACAATTGACAAAGTGATCCAACACCAAATCAACTGTACTATCTCAGCCTTCTGAAAACTATGACAGCAAAAGTTTCAGAACAAAGACCTTTGCAAGTTAACAAAGGTTGTAGTGTACAGAGCAGTTGTTGTCACCAAAGTCCTATCCTGCAGTGAGACTTGAATAGTTTATCAGTGAAACATATACGTGCCAGGGAAATTCCATCAGCATTGCCTTTGCTGCATCCTCCAGATTCAATAGATACACTATCAACCAAATGATGATATTCTTCTTAAATACAGTAAGAAGTCTCACAACACTAGGTTAAAGTCCAACAGGTTTATTTGGTAGTGCAAGCCACTGGCCACAAACTTCTGGAGCGCTGCCTTCTCATCAGGTGAGTCTCAAGGTGGAGAATGAAACTACGCCAAAGACACTCTGAAACTCTCCTTGCAGTGTAGCAGGATTGATAATAAGGACTGCAAGGAGTTTTCTAACAATTCTCCAGCATGATAATTTGTCCATCAAGCTGCAACATTCTTTGAGTCCAAACACCATAATGATCAGTCAGAGTAATGGCAGAGAGGGAAAGAAAAGGAAGCAAAACCTGCGCTTCAGTGTGGTGAAGAACGATGCCAGCAGCACAGATTCAACTTGGTATCAGTTTTGGTAGCTCATAGAGACCTGCTTCCATCCCTTATCTCTTGCTTGATACAAAATTCCAAACCACAAATTGAGAGAGAGACATCTATGGTACATTGTGAATTGTGACCAACTACCTAACCACTAATTTCTGAAATTTGAATATTAAGGGATAATTTGATTGAAATTTCAGCATTTTAAGGAGAACAAAGAGGGTGGACAGAAAGTATTTCCATTGCTTAATCAGTCTATGACTAGAGGCAAAATCTAAAAATTAAATTCAATCTTTCAGATGTGGCATTAAAACCATAGAATCTCTATCCCAATCAATCTAACCCATACATCTTTGAACTATGGGAGGAAACTGGAGCACCCAGAGGAAACCCATGCAGACATGGAAGAATGTGCTCTAATTCAGGAACTGAATTGGATCCCTGGCACTGTGAGGCAGCTGTGCCACCATGCCACCCTAGGAAGCATTTCTTTATACAAAGGATTACAGAAATTTGGAACTTTCCTTGATAACTGACAACTGATGCTAGATCTATTGTTAACTTTAAAACTGATATTGATAGATTTTTTTAACCAAAGGTGTTAAGGGGAATGGGTAATGGCAGGTATATAATGTCAGGTCCCAGATCAACCGTGAATAATGGAATAGGCTCAAGGGCTAACTATCATTATCCTGTGATCCTATCGTCCAAGTAAAACTCTTCCTTGGTATTTTGCTGCAAACTGAACAACTCAGAGGGCTTGATGAGATCTAATGTACAGAAGAAATGTTAATAATGAGAATCCAGCTGAGATCAGCTCATAATAAAACAGAAAAGCTCATAATCTTATATCTCAAAGCTCTCTAGCATCCTCTAAGCTCCAGTCAGAAAAATGTTTTAATTTTAATTCATTCAACATGGTAACTGCAGCAGTATGGTTGTAACAAGTTATATATTTATTGCTTTCCCATCCAGCAGAGGAAGGTCATGTTCTAAATGATTAACTGTAAATGTGTTTAAATTATTCATGTTTGATTAGAAGTAATTACTGTACAGCTGTAGCAAAATTGTTGTCACTGCAGAACAGTTTTTTGTGTCAACAGCAGTTTAAAACAACAGCTTTTGACTTCCTCATTACACATACTCCCTTTGAATAGAACTAACATGTTATTTAATATTATAGGTTAAAATGCATTGCCAGCAATATCAATAAATGAACAATTACGGAAGACTGCCAAATATTGCAGTCCTCATCTACATCCTAAAACATCACTTGTACAGAGAAGGTATGTCCATACCTAATAACCAGCAGCATCTCTTGCTGGCAAGTGTCACACTTAGCAAGGTAGCAACTTCTAAAATGTACCATTCATCATTTGAAGGATTTAAGGAAAAGATGTGAGAGTAGGAACGAAAAAATAATAATTTTCCACAATAGCAAAGAAAAAGCATGTAGGAAAAGGACCTACTTCCTGCTCCTTCAATCCTATTCCCAATCAACTGCTAGACATGCAACTGGCCACTGTGTTAGATGATACTATTAACTGTTCCCTCTACTTAAATGCTTGTGCAATGTAAGGCCTGCCAGAGAACTTGTCAGGGAGCAGCGAAGAGTCCAATACCAATTTATGCATAGTTTTGCAGAGGTAGCTTTATATGGAAATGATAATTACCATTAACCAATCATTGCGTACCGCCTGATGGCCAATGACATGATAGACCAATCATTTCCCATCAGTACCCTTGTTGTTGCCTTTCAGCCAGCCAGCCAGCTTAGACTGCTGTGACCCACGAATTGGGGTTGCATTCACCACCAGGAAATTGGATGAACTTTCTTGTTGCTGAATGCATGTTCATCTGTACAAAATTAAGATTGGGGCAAGCTGGAGTACTGAGACTGAAAAGTCACCACTAACGTAAAGTCAGCATTACATGCCAACTTCCATTGCATGGTCTTAGCGCCTGAATCATTCCCCGCTCACCAAATGGTGACTGCATAACCAGCTGTAGAAGTGTTCAGTGCATAGGATGTGAAGTGGAGATGCCGGCATTGGACTGGGTTGGGCAGAGCGCACGAATCTCACAATCTGGTGTTAACGTGGTTTTATCCTGATGTTGCAAGACATGTTACTAGGATGGGGAGGATATGTTGGACCCAAAAGAGTAGCCATAGCAACAAAAATACAGGTGGTACATGTTTAGCAAATGTTGGGACAGCGCGCTTGGAACTATTAGACTTCACTTGCTTATTGGGACATATTTTTGCATCAGAGGAACACAAGAACAAAGGAGTAGACCATTCAGCATGTCAAACCTGCTCTGCTATTAACTTATATCATAGCAGAACATCCATCTCAACATCACTTTCCCACAATATCCTCATATCCCTTAATGTCATTAGCATTTGTCATTTGTCACAAAAATGCTTTTAAACTAGGTTAGAATGTTGTTTGGAGAGGCAGTTACTTTAACTATAAGATGATTCATTTTGGTAGGACAAACTTGAATACAGATTACAGGGTCAACAGGGTTCTGAGCAACATGGAGGAACAGACACATCTTGGAGTTCATATCCACAGATCTCTGAAGGTTGCCACTCAAGTGGATAGAGCCATGAAGAAAGCTTATACTATGTTAGCGTTATATTAACAGGGGGTTTGAGTTTAAGAGTCATGGAGTTATACTGCAACTAGACAGGACTTTGGTGAGATCACGTTTGGAATATTGTGTGCAGTTCTGGTCACCTCACTATAAGAAGAATATGGAAGCATTGAAGAGAGTGCAGAGGAGGTTTACCAGGATGCTGCCTGGTTTGGAGGGTAAGTCTTATGAGGAAAGATTGAGGGAGCTGCGGCTTTTCTCTTTGGAGCGAAGGAGGACGAGAGGTGATTTAGTAGAAGTTTATAAGACGATAAGGGGGAATTGATGGAGTGGACATTCAGAGACTATTTCCTCAGGTGGATGTAATTGTTATTAGGGGGCATAACTATAAGGTTCATGGTGGGAATATAGAAGGGATGTCTGAGGTAGATTCTTTACTCAGAGAGTGGTTGAGGTGTGGAATAGACTGCCTGCTGTGATAGTGGAATCGGACACTTTAGGAACTTTCAAGCAGTTATTGGATAGACACATGGAGCACACCAGAGTGATAGGGAGTGGGATAGCTTGATCATGGGTTCGGACATAGCTTGGCACAATATCGAGAGTCAAAGGGCTTGTATGTGCTGTACTGTTCTATGTTCTATGTGATAACTGGGCAGTAAAATTTAACTTTTCATTTAGTGAAATATGTTGGGGCAATACATTGTAAATATTGGAAATCTGAAATAAAAACAGAAAATGCTGCAAATATGTTTCTCTCCACAGATGCTGCCTAGTCTGATGAGTATTTCAAACATTTTCTGTTTTCATTTTAAGGCAAAGGTGTATTATATTTTTTCTTACCTCTTTGAATACAGCCATCTTGTCAATAAAGCCAAACAGAAAAGAGGGCACATAGTGCCAGGCAAAATTTTCTTTTGCAGATTGTTTTATCATCGGCTGCAGATAATTCTGGAATTTTCCTGCATCCAGTAGAATGGAAAGCTGAAATGAAAAACAATTAGAAAATGGTTGTGTAAGAAAGGAAGTTAGATTTTCATGGTTGTCATTTTTTAAACTGGTAATAGCACATTCATGATCTAAAGCAATAACTAGAGTAGGATTCTCTGGGCACCCCATGGAGTCTTTCTCAATAGAATTGGCCATTGCCTCCCCCATGCTGCTGGGGAACCTATGGTGAGGGTGCAATGTTGGCAGGAACAGAAGATCCCGCCGGCATGAACAGCCAGAAGGTTCCTGCCTACGTCTTAATTACAGCTCTCGAATTTAAATCTCATCTTTTTTTGTTCAATGTGCATTCATTATTAAGAAATTAAGGATGGAAGGTTGAGCTGCATGATACCAAAGAATGGCTTGAGTTGAGCTGGCAGCCAATTCAGGCATAAGCTGATTGGTGCTGGGAAATGCAGTAACGTGAGCATGCTGTTCATGACCAATGCGAGGAGAGGTTGGCTGGCATTGCCAGATTGCTGATGAGATGCACATCTTTCCAACTTGGTTAATGTAGGCCAGATGCTTGTACAAATCATTCCCAGCTAGATATGTGCTGGAGCACCCCAAAAGCATATTACCATATTTGCTGGATTATCCATCTGGATGCTTCATTTCAGCAATGCCTTGCCAAAATCCGATGATAAAAGCCACCTACAATAATCAGCATTACTGTCCAAAAACACATCAATATACTTTAATAGAAATGTACTAGTGCATTCTTTCAGCGGCTGTTGAAGGCTCCTTATCTTGTCTGTGTGCTTCTATAACATGCTACCTCAGTAGCTGCAGCATGGCTAGTGGAAGACTATTGATTTTTACTGGGAGGGACTTGCAGAAACACTTGAGGAGCTCTGGACCTTGAAAGATAGGCTTCAAACTGCACCACCTTGGCAGCAGTCTGGACTGGCTAGCTGGCAGGTAACAGTAAGAGTACGAAAGTGGTGGTGGCATGAATGCTATCATCCTGATACAGGACAGCAAGTTCATGTTTCACAGTGCCACCACCATTTCCTTAAGAAAGCATGACCCTTAGGATAGAGGTAGGCTGCTCTTGTACCATAGGTGGGCACTGACAACCAATAACAGGAAGGCAGCTCTTGCAGTCAGCAACACTGTGGAGAAGGTCATGGTTGCAACCTCTAGAAGGACAACCTCTAGAAGTCCAGAATGGCAGATGAGGCAGGTTTTGGGGAAGCAATCTTTACTTTTTCATGGAATGTGGGCATAGAATCTCTATAGTGCAGAAGGAGGCCCATCAATTCTGCACCAGCTCTTCGACAAAATATCTTATTTATCCAGTTAAACCCCCCAATCTATACATCTTTGGACACTAAAGGGAAATTTAGCATAGCCATTCAGCCTAACCTGTGCATCTTTGGAATGTGGGAGGAAATCAAAGCCCCCAAAGGAAACTCATGCAAACACGGGAAGAACATACAAACTCTGTGACCTAAGTGACCTGAGGTCAGAATTGACCCGGGATCCCTGGCACTGTGAGGCAGCAATGGTAACCACTGTGCCATTGTACTGCTCCTGGCAAACCAGGGATCCAATATTCACTGAAAGCAGGCAATGCCCGCACTGACTATTGGAGTGGGGAAGGATCCACTGTTTGGGAGAGGGGTAGTGCCAGCACTGATCACTGTGGGGAGAGAAAGACATGTCAGCTCCTACTTCATTCAGTGTGCCCCCACCCTGTATGATGATCTGCAACCGCACCCCCCCAAACCTGCCCCACATACCCCTCCCCTCCCCCACCACCCCCTCCCCCCCGCCTCAAAGGATATGTAGGTCTGATCCCTGGTCATTATAATACATTAATCAATAGAATTGTATGTTTTGGGGAGGAGAAGTTAAGGACACATATTGGCACTGCCAGTTGGAACTGTCAGTGTGCTGGGACAGTACGTGGATGGCTCTGGCAAGGGATAGAATCTGAAGGGGCTGCCTGACGGGGAAGGAAACCTGAAGGGGGGGCCTTTGGTGACCCCATGGTAGGGTGCCACTCTTTGGGAGGAGGGGAAAATCTGATGCCAGCGCGGATGGGGAAAGAGTAGTCAGGTCACTTTGATGCCTGCATGGTATGGAGGTAGTGACCCAAACATTTAGTGGTGGGAGAGAGATTGCCCTCTGTAGCCAAGGATTGTGATCTTCCCCTTGTCTCAGTTGCAGTCTCTAGTGGATTACACTATTCTTGTGGGGTGTTCTTAACCTCACTTTGCAATTGGAGAGGCCTTTTCTGAGGAATTGGGCTTGCCACCATCTTTATGGCCCGCTGATATCCTTCATGGCACAAATCACCCCAAGCTCCTAAAAATTGCTTAAATGTGGGTAGATTGCAATGTGAATCATGCTGTCCTACCCAACTGGAATTTCACTGTGTTTCCTCCTGGAGACCACACTTACACCCTAACATTATGACCTCAGCTTGTCTGACTTTCAACAAGGCGAGGTGGTAAGTTTGAGCAGGAGGTGAAAAATCAAAAATGTGTCTGATTTTTCATCTCCCCCAATCTTTATAGACGTATTTTGCCAGCAAGGAGGGGCATGAAATATTAATGATGTGGAGATGCTGGAATTGGACTGGGGTAAACACAGTTAGAAGTCTCACAACACGAGATTAAAGTCCAACAGGTTTATTTAGTAGCAAAAGCCACTAGCTTTCACAGCACTGCTCCTTCATCAGCCTAGTGGGAGTTCTGTTCGCGAACAGGGCATGTAAAGACAAAAACTCAATTTATAAAATAATGGCTGGAATACAAGTCTTTACAGGCAATCAAGTCTTAAAGGTACAGACAACGTGAGTGGAGAGAGGACTAAGTAAGGATGACTTGGCTGGGCTTGCAAAATCTCACTAACTGTCCTGGCTGGAGATAATACACATCTCTTTAATGTGTGGGACAGAGTCTGTAAGATGGAACTATGATGGAGCGGAGGGAATGGAAGCTTTGCATTGCTGCAAAGAAGGTAACTCTGCCAGGGTGGTGATTGCAGGGGAAGGGGGGGGTTCTCTGCCAGGGTCAGACAAAAGGGGGGATCTCTGTCAGCATGGGTGAGAAGGGGGTAATCTACTAGGGAGGGAATTGGCAGGGGGTAGGAAATCTGCTGGGGGTGCAGAGGGAACGATCAGAGTGGGTGGAAACCCTGCCAGGGGTGTGGTATGATCAGAGAGGGAGGAAGTGAACTCTGCTGGAAGGACAAGCAAGAAGCAAAGGAACTCTACCGGGGGACCATTCGTAGGGGGCAAAGTAGCAGTACATTATTGTGGCGCCTGTGCAATGTCATCCCTAGAGCTCAGCAGCCTGCTTCTCTGGCTTTTTCATAAGCTCACATCCTTAGAATTCTTCTCAGAGAATCCAATAAAAGAAATTGCCAAATGTTTGCTCAAAGAATTAGATTTGAAGAAGCATCTCAGTTCATGGGACAGAGGTGTTTAGGGAAAAAAATTCTATTGTTCTATTCTATGGTTTTGCTGTTCTTCATGCCCAGAGAGTCAAATTACAGCTAATAGTGGTGAAATGATTAAAGTGGGAGGCGATGGCCTAGTGGTATTATCGCTTGATGATTTATTTATCCAGAAAATCAGCTAATGTTCTGGGACCTAGGTTCGAATCCCGTCTCAGCAGATGGTGGAATTTAAATTCAATTAAAAATCTACTGATGACCACAAAATAATTGTCAGAGAAACTGATCTAGTTCACTAACATCATTTAGGGAAGGAAATCTGCTATCCTTACAGTGCCACAGCAATGTGGTTGACACTCAACTACCCTTGGGCAACTAGGGATGGGCAATAAATGTTGACCAGCCAGCAATGTCCCTATGTCATAAATGAATAAAAAAACAATTGAAGATGCTCTAGTGGCCACAATTGGAAGAATTCAGTAATTTACAGGGCTGTAAGGCTGGAGAAGGTTACAAAGATTGGGAAGGCGAGGCAGTGCAAGAATTTTAAAACAATTACAAGAATTTTCAAATTAATGCATAGTTAGACCAGGACCCAAAGCCAGATAGTGAGTGCAGGCAGAGGTGACGGGTGAAAAAGACTGGTGTGAGTTGAGGTCCTCAAGGCAAAGCTTTGTCTGAGCTCAGATTTTACAGTTGGAAATTCTCTACATTATAGCAGTGATTATACTCAAAATTACTTTGGAATGTGAAAAGTTAAATTCTTTCTTTCTTCTTTCACCCTGGTAGTCAAAGTCCAAACACAATCCTCTGCTGAACCCTATTCTCATTGTTCTAAGACCTATTGAACAAGTTTTCATTCCATGATGCATGAATTTTGTGCTTATGCGATGAAAATTGTCAAGTACTGGGCTCCAATTAAGCTGCAGCTCTAACAATAAACAGGTATATAATGATCCAATTAAAATTCAATGTCATGTGCCGTCTAGATTGTGGAGAAATGCTGGATTCTTAAATTACGCAATAATTTAGAAGTTTATTGAATGCATGTAAATATGTTACGGACAAGAAAATAGACAAGCTGCAAAAAAAAAATGTTTTGCATTGGAGGAGAGCGGATTTTAGAAAATAAGGCCAAAGTAGACTGGGAACAGCTACTAAAGAGAAGATCTACAAAAGAGCAGTGGGGGACATTCGAAAAAAAAATGGGGAGAGTGCAAGGTTAGCTTGTAGGTAGCAATAACAAATCCAGAGAACCGTGGATGACCAGAGATATTTAGGGTACAACCAGAAGGAAAACAAAGGTTTTTAAAAAGTACGAGAGAAGCAAATCAGTGGAGGCATTAGTGATATGTAGAAAATGCAGGTTGGAGCTGAAGAAAGCAATTAGGAATGCAAAGAAAGGATATGAGAAAGCTCTGCCTGGTAAAAGTTGGGAAAATCCCAAGATATTCTATGAGTATATAAATGGGAAGAAGTTAACCGGGGAAAGAGTAGGGCCTGTTAGGGACTGATGAGTGACCTGATCGAGGTGTAAAAGTAAAAGGTGTAAAAGGTGGAAAGAGTGGATAATGAGCAGCTGTTCCCCTTAGCTGAAAGGTCAGTCATGAGAAAACATAGGTTCAAGGTGTGAGGCAGGAGGTTTAAGGCAGATGTGAAGAAAAAGGGTGATCATTGTCTGGAAAATACTGCCTGGGATGATGGTGAAGGTGGGTTCCCTCATATCCTTTAAGAAGTATCTGGATGAGTACTTGACACATAATAACATTCAGGCCAAATGCTGGCAGATGGGATTAGTGGGAGTTCAGATGGTTTCTAATATGTCGGTGTGGACTCAATGGGTTAAAGGGCCTCTTCTACGCTGTATGATTCAATGATTCTATGTAAAACTGTTGCTGTGGGATTGACTTTGACTGTCAACTTAAAAAGAAATTGACTAAAATAATCATAATGACAAATGAAGGTGATTCAGCAAATGCACAACCCACTGGCATTGTTGCTGCTGAACACAGTTCATTCAAGTTTTTGAGATAGTTTATCGCTCTGACTTTCAGAGACAAAGCAAGATTTTCCCCACATCACTAAATTTTACACGAAACACATTTTACTGGAAGAAAGCCTAGATAACAATGAGTACAATATTTAAATTTAGACACTTTCATTTTACTATTCTATCATTGGTACAGCAAATAATTTCACTTAAACAGAGAAGAAAAAGAAGAAATGGAGTAAAGATTCTTCAATTTGTGAATGGCTTTGATGGATTAAAGGGGAAAAAGATTTTCCTCTGGCTGGGGGTGAAAATTCACAGTAAGTAATTAGGAGATACATTAGTGAGATCTCTTTATCAATAAGAGTTTTTGGAACAAATTTTATTCTTACTGAAACTTTACAGCACAGAGAGAAGAAATTTAATTCATGAGTCATGATTTTCTGACGCATTGCCAGCAAGAACTTCCTGTCCCACCAAAGTCAATGTCCATTTGTGTCGTTCATTGGCCATACTGCCAAGGAACAGGTGGTTGTCTTCGGTATTGTGTCTGTTTCATCCAAAAAAGAGCAGGTCAACCTAATCCCACTTTCCAGCTCTTTATTTTACTCTTCACATATTTTTAGAAGATTTTATAGTCAGTTTTCTTGTTCCCCACATGTTTATTCTATTTTCCCCTCCTTAATCAATCCCTTTGTCCTCTTTGAACTGCTCCCATTCCTCAGGGTTGCTGTATTTTTTCTGGTCAATTTGTATGGATCCTTGGATCTACCACTATCTCTAATTTCTCTTGTAAGCCATGGTATGGCCACCTTTCATGTTTCACTAATTTTGTAATTTTCTTTGTTCTTTCCAGAAGGGTAGGGGGTTTTAATTAAGTCAGGCAGCATGGTTGGTGCAGACTTGGAGGCCCAAAGGGCTTGTTCCTGTGCTGTGACTTTTTTTGTTCTTTCTTTGTACTTTTGTGCCAGGCAGGAATAAGCAACTGTTGCAATTCACCCATGCATTCCTTGAATGTTTACCATTGCCTATCCATTATAGTTTCTTTGAGTTAACGTTTCCAAATTCATAACAGCCAAATCGTATCTCATGCCATCATAGTTTCCTTTAGTAAGATTTAGGATCGTAGTTTCAGAATCAACTACATCACTCTGCATCTTGATGAAGAACTTTAACATATTATGATTGTTTTTTTTTCCCCTAGTGGTCTCACACAACTAGATTGCCAATTATTCCTTTGTGCAGTCTAGGATAGTCTGTTCTCTAGTTGATTCCTCAATGTATTGGTCCAGAAAACCATCCCGTACACACTCCAAGAATTCCTCCTTGTGCTATTGTTACTAATTTAGTTTGTCGAATCTATATGCAAATTAAAGTTACCCATAATTACAGATATTCCTTTCTTGCATGTATCTCAAAACATTCTTCCTTTATTACATCGACCTTAGTTCAAAAGTCTCAACTTTGCTCATCATTTGGAAGGTTTGCATAGCCTTCCACACCACTGCTTTTCTCTAACAAAAATTATCACCATTTTTATTGAATTACGTAAATCTGGTTAACACAAAGTAGGGATAAGTGCCTTATTTAGACACCATTATTTGGAAATGAGTAAAGTGCCTTGTAAACTGAAAATAATATGAGGAACGGGGGGTATTTAAAAACGTTGAAACATAGCAACAAGCGATTAGGATTCTATTACACTGACATATTTGACACTAGAGGGTGCTGCACTCAGTTTATCTGAGGTAAATGCTGAGGTAAATCCAATCTTCCTGTTAACCTGCCCATTCTTGTTTCATATGTTTGTCTTGATTGCATATATTTTGTATGATGATTTGTATTTAGTCCTGTGCTTTTTCTTCAGGGCTTCTTGGGCTATCTGGAGTGAATTTTACCTTTCCCTCTTATAGACAGCTTGTAGGCAAGGATGATTATAAAATTCTTCAGATGACCTTCCCATCACCTCGACCTCTCTACAATTTTACAGTGTGGATGGACCAGCCTGCCCACTTTTATCCCAATTCAGCCTCTTAAATGGCCAACTATTAACCTTCTGAGGGGTGTTTCCATCCAGCCTTAATTTTCAGTCTGGCAGAAGTGGTTCAGGGTCAGGAGAAAGTCTGAAAAGTGACCTTTCTCAGACCTTGGGTGGGCAGATCAAGGTGCCTTCATCAACAATCTGATTTAACTACGGTTGTTCACCCAAAATCTTTTGACCCTGCGTGTCAAAAGGAAAATCAATATGTCAAATAAAAACAACTCCAGAGGAAAAAAAGCAAATCACAAATCCAGCAAGAGCCAATTAGGAAATCCTAACCCCCACCTACCTCCCCCAACACCCAGTTTCTCTGAATATTCTACTTAATCTGTTCAAGTGTTTCTGCGTTAATAAGTAATGATGAGCTTTCATTAGATAGAAAGCTCACAAACCATGCACAAAATGACAACCTGTTTACTCTTTCAGACTCCGTGCTATTCAAGCTCTTCTAAAGGAATAATGGTATAACTTGCACACAAATACTTGACAGTGAATGCATTACCACACACCATTAATATGGTGTGTGGCCAACAGGCCAACAGCTTTCTGGCTTTCCAGCAACACCTTTTGACCAATCTCCTTGGCATCACCTTACCTGTCTCTCCATCCGCACCCCCCTCCCAACTCACTTTACCTTGCCTATGAGAACAGCTTGCAGTCCCCATCCCGTCCACTGCATATTGTGACATTGTTGGGACAAGAAAACTGCCAGCTAATCAGATTTGTAGCAGTTCTCTGAAGAAAGGCCTCCTCTCAAGTGAGGGGCAGAAGTCCAATCTCCAGTCAATGAATGCTTAAATGGCTGCAGGCCAGCCACTGTTGATGGCAATATATTCACTAACATGCAAATTAGTAGCAGTAAGTCACTGGACTCTCGAGCCTGTTCTGCCATTCAATAAAATCATGGCTGGTCTGACTGTAACCTCAATTCCACCTTTCTGTCTACCTCGAGAACCTTTCACCCCCTTGAAAACAAGAATCTATCTAGCTCAGCCTGAAAAATATTCAAAGATTCTACTTCCACTACCTTTGAAGATGAGAGTTCCAAGCCAGACTCTCTGGGAGAAAACATTTCTTCCCATCTCCATCTTAAATGAGTGACCTCTTATTTCTAAGGTGATCCCTAGTTCTAGATTCTCTGATAAGTGAAAACATCCTTTCCAATTCAACCTGTCAAGATACCTCAGGATCTTAAAGGTTTCAATCAAGCCATCTCTTAGTCTTACTCTTCTAAACACTCGTGGATAACCTTTCTTCATAAGATATTCCCAGTATTAGTTTTGAAACAGTGGCTCTGTTCTCTCTCCATAGATGGTGTCAGAACTACTAGCATTTTCCAGTATTTTCTATTTGTGTTTCAGATTCCAGCATTCACAGTTTTTATATTAGTCTAGTAAACCTTTTCTGAACTGCTTCTAACACATTTACATCTTTCCTTCAATAACTTATTTAAGGAAAGACAAAATTGTACACAATACTCCAGCTGTGGCTTCATCAATGTCCTGTACAACTGAAGAATACCCTCTCTACTTTCCCCATCTCCCCATCTTGTGCCATCTCCATTAAATCATGTTGCAGGTAAGTTTTAGATATTTTAAATATTACACAAGAGTGTAATATTTAAAATATTAAATATTTTTATAAGAAAGTAAGACAAAAAAATGAGAGGGCATGGGATCCAAGGGGCTGTTGCCTTGTGGATTCAGAACTGACTTGCCCGCAGAAGGCAGAGAGTGGTTGTGGATGGGTCTTTTTCTGCATGAAGGTTGGTCACTAGTGGAGTGCCCTAGGGGTCTGTTTGGGACCCTAGATGAGGAAATGGAGGGATGGGTTGGTAAGTTTGCCGATGACAGAAAGGTTGGTGATGTTGTGGATAGCCTGGAGAAATGTTAGAAGTTGCAGCGAGACATAGATAGGATGCAAGACTGGGCGGAGAAGTGGCAGATGGACTTCAACCCGACTAAATGTGTAGTGGTCCATTTTGGCAGGTCCAATAGATAAGGAGTATAATAGCAAGGGTAAGACTTTTTCCAGTGTAGAGGATCAGAAGGACTGGGCCCATAGGACTCTTAAATCCGCCTCGCAGGTAGAGGATGTGGTTAAGAAGGCATATGGTGTACTGGCCTTCATCAATCAAGGGATTGAGTTTAGGAGTCAGGAGATAATGCTGCAGATTTACAAGACCCTTGTCAGACCCCACTTGGAGTACTGTGAGCAGTTCTGGTCACCTCACTACAAGAAGGATGTGGAAACTATTGAAATGGTGCAGAGGAGATTTATAAGGATTTTGCCTGGATTGGGTAGCATGCCTCATGAGGATAGGTTGAGGGAGCTCGGTCTTTTCTCCCTGGAGAGACGAAGGATGAAAGGTGACCTGATAGAGGTTTGTAAGATATTGAGAGGTATAGATCGGGTGGATTCTCAGAGGCTATTTCCTAGGGCAGCAATGGTCACTACAAGAGGACACAGGTTTAAGGTGCTGGGGAGTAGGTACAGAGGAGATGTCAGAGATAAGTTTTTCACTCAGAGGGTGGTGAGTGAGTGCAATCGGCTGCCATCGATGGTGGTGGAGGCAAACTTGTTAGAGTCTTTGAAGAGACTTCTAGGTGAGTACACGAGGTTTAATTGGATTGAGGGTTATAGATAGGCCTGGTAGGTAGGGATATGATCAGCACAACTTGTGGGCCGAAGGGCCTGTTTGTGCTGTAGTGTTCCATGTTCTATGTATACCTCAGCCAGCCAAACCCACTCAACTGCAAGGTTAAAATTATGCCCCATGCTGCAGCTGGGGCTTAACCAAAGACTTAGAGAAAAGATCGTAATGCCTTTGCTTTTTGACTCTATTGCTCAATATTTTCCAACAGACGTGGAGATTGAGCTAAGAAACAGGGGGTCTATCTGTGTAATGAACAGGAACCAGAAAGCACAGATTTCCCTCAGACCCTGCTGAATTAGCAGCATAATTTATTTAGCATTTTTGGAATCTGTTGTGGAGTGGCTGATTGTCCAACTGCGAAATAGACTTGTGGCACCAGATCACATCCTGGTAGCCTAGAATTGGGAGTCAGTAAGATATAAAGAAAGCAGGAGCCTGCAGGAAGGGGTGAGAGGAGTGGAGGAAAGCAGATTGAGGGGGAAGATTGTTGAGAGAAATTGTGCAGTGTCTGGAAGTAAGAAGATAATTAGCAATCAATTTAAACTTCATAAGATCAAATGGTCAAGAACTGGAGCTAAAATAAACAAGTCAGGAGTTACAACCTGAATCAAAATCCCAATCATTCAGACAAATATTTCCAAATTTCATGGAAAAAGCCAAAAGGTGAGAAAATATCTCACAAAGTTTCATTACTTTGTTAACCATAAATTATTAAGGGGTTCTGAACAATTTAAAGCTCAATTTCTGAAACTGTTTCCAATAATGGAATTTTTATAAATTGACGAGCAACCCACTTTGTGCTCGATTGTTAAAATAAGAAATTTGTTTTGAGTAATTTTGTGTTGAGAGGTTTGAAAAAAGTCCCCACATTGCAATTTTATTATCTTTGTTGATCACTCTTGGTTAACAAGGAGGTGAAAGGTTATCAGTGGTGGGCAAGATTGTGGGATTGAAGTTATAAACAGATCAGCCATGATCTTACTGAATGGCGGAGGAGGCTCGAGGGACAAAGCGGCCTACTCCTGCTCCAAATTCATAAGTTCATAAATGGGAGACCATGGGAGATTGGAGAAAGAGATTGTGAACCATTGAAAATACATATGGGGTTACTGAGAAGGAGATCACAGACTGTGGAGTATGTAGGATCATGAGAGATCACTAACCTCCTTATTATTTATGATCTATCAAGTTTTCTGCCATCTGTATGAGTTGAAATGATACTCTATATACTCAAGGCCATCATCATATATCAGAACGAGCAATGGTCCCAATAACAAAATCTGGAAAATAGATCTGTTCATTTCAGTCCAGTTTAAGAAAAAGGTTTACCACTACTCTCCTCTCTGCTTGGGTAAATTGGAATTAATTTTTGATGTTGATTTCAATACATAACTACATAATTCACCAGGACCTAGTTGTTAAAACAAAATCACCCAACTACTTAGATTATTATCAATATTAGATTTGTAATATTAGAGAAATATTCGCATCCCATGTCATGTAGCAAATCATGTGTGTAGGATACTCTCTACATGTAACTGAATCATTTCCTTGTATTTGTGGAAAATTGCCCTTACACCGGGGTTCAAATTAGGCTGGCATCAGACACAATTACATAAATCAGAGCTTACCTTGAATAAAGGAATAGATGTTTGCAGCAGTTGTTCAACCTTCTCAGAATTCAAACGAAATGAGTTGCTTAACCTTGTCTCAACCATTTCATGATTCCACAGAACTTTCCCCAGTGTCAGATTCTGTTCCTGACCTATTAATTAAAATTAGTTATTTATATTTCTAGGTACAATGTATATCAATTTTCAATTCAGGTGTCTTTTGTTAACAGTGCCCCTGGATTTTTAAGTTTTCAATGCTGAACTCCTGGTGACAATGACCCATCACATTTCAATAGGACTCTCCTCCCATTACTGAGGCAGCCAGTAACTCCATTGGAGACCTAATGAAAAGGAAGCTAAAAGAGGGTGGGTTGCATTACAAGACATGCAAGTGTAATGATTTACTATTACATTTCATTTGGTACAGGTGCATCACTGTGTTGTTGGAAAGAGAGTTGAACAATTCTGATTCAGTGAAACTAATGGAAATGGTGACATAATTCCTCATCAAGGTAATGTGTGACTTAGAGGCAAACTCTAAAGAAGTTGCATTCCAGTGCACCTGCTATCTTTTTCTTTCTAGATGATAGAGGTTGAGGGTTTAGGAGGTGCTGTTAAAAGTACCAAGGTGAGATGCTATAACACATCTTGTAGATGGCTTATACTGCAACCAGTGTCTGTCATTGATGTGGCAGCAAATATTTACAATAATGGATGGGATCCTGATCAAACAGTTGCTTTATCCTGAGCGGTATGGAGCTCCTTGATGTGTGATTGAAATTGCACTTATCCAAGCAGTGAAGAATATTCCATCAAGTAACCTGCTCAAAGACTTTCAGTTTGAGTTCCGCCAGATCACTCAGCTTCTGATCTCATTACAGCATCAGTTAAAACACAGACAAAAGATCTGAATGCCAGAGGCAAGATGAGAATGTCTGCTCTTGACATCAAGGCAGCATTTGACTAATTATGGCACTAAGGAGTCCAAGCAAGACTAGAATCAATGGGAACCAGGGAGAAAACGCACCAACCTTTGGAGCAAACCTAGCACAAAGGAAGATAATTGTAGTTGTGGGAGGTCTATCAACTCAGTTCCAGGACAACACCGCAGGAGTTTCTCAGGGAACTATCCTAGACCCAATCATTTTCACTTGCTTCATCAATGATCTTCTTTCCATCATAAGATCATAAGGTCAGATTAGGGATGCTTGCAGATGACTCCACAATGTTCAGCACCATTCTTGACTCCTTACACACTGAAAAGTTTGTGTCCAAATGCAGCAAGACTTTGGACAATATCCAAGGTTGGGCTTACAAGTGCCAAATAACATTGGTGCCACACATATGCTAGTTAATGACAATCTCCAACAAGGGAGGATCGAACCATTTAGTTGAATTGCCCACTATCAACATCGTGGGGCTTACCATTGACTAGAAACTGGACTGACATATCAGTACTGAGGCTACCAGAGCAGGTCAAAGGTTAAGGATCCTGCAGTACATAACTCATTCCTGGCCTACACCACAAAGACTGTCCACCATTACAAGGCACAAGTCAGGAGTGTAATGGAATATTCTCCACTTGTCTGGATGAGTGCCCTTACAACAACACTCAAGAAGCTTGACATCGTCCAGTGCATCCAGCAACCCGCTTGATTGTTACTGCTTCTACAAACATTCAATCCTTCCACCACAATAGAACAGTGGCAGCTATGTTTACCATTTACAAGATGCGCTGCAGGAATTCATCAAGGTTCCTGAGGTAGCACCTTCCAAACCCACAAGCACTATCATCTAGAAGGACAAGAGCAGCAGATACCGGGTTATGCTCATCATCGAGATGTTCCCCTCCAAGTCACCACCATCCTAACTTGGAAATATATCACCATTCCTTTACTGCCGCTAGGTCAAAATCTTGGAACTCCATCCTGTTATCTACACCTCAAGAACTGCCGTGGATGTAGAAGACAACTCATCATCACCTTCTGAAAGGAAATTTGGGATAGGCAATAAATTCTGGCCAGCCAGCAGCACCCACATCCCATAACAAAATAATAAAAAAAACTTAACTTGCAGTAGATGATGAAAAGTATCTGGAGAGTCAGGAAGTAAGTTATTTGCCTCTTAATATGCAGCTTCTAATCTGCTCTTGTACCTCCAGTATTTATGTGGCTCATTCATCTAAGTTTCTGCTCAACAGATGGTGGGGGATTTATTGATGGCAAGGTGATTTAATGAAAAAGGGAGGTGATTAGACACCCAATAGTTGGAAAACCAAGGACAGCCTGCAAGGCTGAAACTCACACACATAAATTGATTATCCATAAGGCTATCCGCATTCACGGAACTCCAAAATCAGGCAATGACAATAAGATAGACAAATTATGAAGATTCTCCAGAGTGGTATGATAAATTATTGCTTCTAGAACTTTGAAAATTATACATACCTCGAGTGTGGATATTGTGCACGATGTTCAATACACTAACCGTCAGATTCAAGCTGGTGTCTAGAACCAAATATAAATTCCGGTTGGTGGAATTGAAGAGATCTTTCAATGATTCCATTAAGCTGAGAAGGCAAGAATTCACATATAGAGAATAATTCAATCAACAATTGAAATCGACTAAACTGCACTCACATTTTCACTATGAAGTGGTATTGCAATTGGTACAAAAATGAGTGAGAATTAGTCTTGAAATTACTGGTGACACTGTTAACCTGCCCCACCACCCAGGAACCAGGCAGTTAAAATCAGGTAAAAATCAGATTTGATCCACTCCAATCCCAACTATCATTGCTTTAGTGGTTTGGGGGTAAACAGAATCCACTTGATTTAGGGTTTTATCTTATGGGCTCATACCACTGGTAGATTGGCTTCACAATTCAATAAGAATTGCACATGGTTTCTCGCCTGTCATGTTCTTGCCAGGCCCACTTTGCTGGCAAAATCAACTGCACGTTCTTCCTGGGCACGAGGCTGATATAAATATTGATGACATGTCTAATATGTCAATGCAGGCTCACTTACCTTAGTCCCTTTGTCGTCCAAGGTCTTCACTGGTAAGGATCACATGGCAGTCCACACCAATGGGGACCAGATGTGATTGCCTCGTCAGTGGGAACAGAAGTGATTGAACTCCCCCATGTGGTCAGGAACAGACGCCTGACATTGCCAGCCTGGCACTCTGGTAGTGCCCTGGAAGTGGACCTGATTGTGGCAAGACTGGGTGAGGGGAGCAGGGCCTGATGAGGGAAGTCCGTAGGAGGGGAGAGAAGGGGCAAAACAATAGGGCTCCCTGTATTTTCTGTACACAGTGTAAACATTATACTTGGAGATCTGGGTGCCTGCACAATGATACCATTAAAACTCAGCAGCCAACCTCACAAACAAGCTAAGACTCCAACCCCCTCTGTCTCAACACTCTTCTAGCCCCTCCTCCCGTCCCCTCACTGGCAAGATTCACATTACAGCCTGTGTATTGCACAGAGTGCCTTAAATTACTCTTACCTATCTCCGGTAAAAATGAGCAGATTGCTATCTGCAATGAAGGAATGGTGTTTGGAAAGCTACTCACAAAGTAATATTTTTCTTGAGAGGTTTGCCCTAATGCAGCATAGTGCCTTCTACATGGCATCTTCAAAATACGTGAGAAGGACATTCATGAGGCTCTTCAATCAATCAAACTGAAGAATTCCTCATTGAGACATGCTATGCTGGGCCTCAATTTAACTCAGTGCTAGCCTCTGTCATTTGAATTTTCAGAGTCCACAATTTTCGCTATCCACCAGCCTTGGGATAGTTCTTGCAAAATGGTTTCTAAAATATGCTTTCATCTGTCATTTTTTTCAGAAATTTAAAATTTTTAATGTTTACGAAACAGCACTTAACCTGAAATTTTAAACTGAAAAGTTGCGTATTTCACAATAATGCAAATGAATGTATATTGACATTGGGTTGTGCAACCTAATTCCAGTTTCAGTTGGCTCTGAAGCTGAAAAGGAAGTTAAAAATATCCC
Source organism: Sphyrna mokarran (assembly GCA_024679065.1). Classification (NCBI taxonomy): domain Eukaryota; kingdom Metazoa; phylum Chordata; class Chondrichthyes; order Carcharhiniformes; family Carcharhinidae; genus Sphyrna; species Sphyrna mokarran. The sequence continues at coordinate 64,342,017 of JAGIQG010000002.1, forward strand.
AACTTGAGTCTGGAATCATCCGCTCATTATTGCTGTGTTCTCTGACCTACATTGGCTGCTGGTTTCCGTCAGTGAACGGATTTATAAAGTTGAAATCTCACCCTTAGGGCCAAAATCTCCAACCTCGCCCACAGTTGGATGGGATTCTCCATTCCTGCCACACTACACAGCAATTTGGCTGGGCACCAAATTTCTTCATTCTGGCTGGCAGCACCAGCAGGATGTGAACAGCTGGAGAAATCCAGCCACAGGGCTGATTTTTCAGTTGTTCACTCTGGCACGATCTCCTAGCTGTGCCAACAGCACTGCCCCACCATGGGTTTCACAGCTGGAGAACTACATTCAACAGGAAACCCCATTGACAACGGCAGGATCGGAATGTCCTGCTATCGGCCAATGGCAAGTCGTCGCCCACCACTGTTGAAACACGATAGGCGATTACTTGGTAAACACTGACCAGAGTCTAAACCATAAAGCATAAGGCAGGAAGCATAAGTTACATTTAAAACATACAGGGAACCAAAATTATGGTTGAGAAAGGTGGGATCTGGAGGATAAGATAACAGAGAGAGGCAGAAACAATGCAATGAAATTCCGCACATATAGAGTGATTGTTAGACATTAATTATCACCTCCATATCATGAAAAATTCTCTTTTTCCTGACCACATCAGTCTTAACTTTGACTGGCATATTTAAAGGTACCTTGTGTATAAGTAACCCAACCTCACTCTATTGTTTGTTGTTCTCATGCTGAGTTTACCAATGATATGATGCTGGATTTTCACAGAGCCATGGAGATTCTGTGGACTTTCATAAAAGGCCTACCCCCACTTCCAACAGATCCCAATTTTGTTGGTAAATTAAACAGGCCAAAGACTGCTACACATCAGCAAAATTGGATCTCAGTAAGATCATTCGAAATCAGTGCCGAGCTCAAACAAGACTCCATTTTTGCTGCAGCGAATGCCTTAACCATCAGTGTGGTGCGCAATGAATTTTTAGAGTAGATGTATTCGTGAGGGACAGGTAAGATCTGCAGAACTGCCAAGCTGTGAGTGAATGAATGGATCTCATGGGAAGGCATAGTTGGAATGGGAGCTTGAAGAAGGCATGAGGATTGAGTGAGAGGAGGATAGGTGTGAAGGGTCCAATTTCAAAGTAAAAACTGCTGAAAAGGGTGTGCCAAGCAGGGAAATTTCCTGATTCCTGTTCCCCAGGTGAAAATGCAATTCAATGTACAGCCAGTGAAAGAGCAGTATAACTCAGATTGTAACTCTAGATTTCTATGTTAAACTGTGCAGACTCCAAAAGCTGCTTTCTTATTTCCTTCAATGCGTATTGATAACCTCAGTTATTCTCACCATTCGGACAGGTAACCAAAAAGTTGGTTTATGTGGTAGGCTTTTAAGAAACAAGAAATTAAAAATTTTTAATGTTTAGGAAACAGTATTTAACCAAATATTTTAAATTGAAAAATTGTGTATTTCACAATAGCGTGAATGAATGTACACATGCGTCATTAATGTCTTCATTGAAATTTATTGTAAATATTTCAGGGTTTCCCAGATGTTCACATCTATGCCTGGAGCTGTGAAACTGTGAGCTGAGTTTGAGCTCAAGGACAGGCAGATCATAGAACCATAGAAAGTTACAGCTCAGAAACAGGCCTTTTGTCCCTTCTTGTCTGTGCTAAACCATTTTTGCCTAGTCTCACTGACCTGCACTTGGACCATATCCCTCCACATCTCTCTCATCCATGAACCTGTCCAAGTTTTTTTTAAATATTAAAAGTGACCCCGTATTTACCATTTTATCCGGCAGCTCATTCCACACTCCCACCACTCTCTGCGTGGAGAAGGCCCCCCTCCTCCCTCCAGTATTCCCTTTAAACTTTTCTCCTTTCACCCTTAACCTATGCCCTCTGGTTTTTTGTCTCCCCTAGCCTCAGTGGAAAAAGCCTGCTTGCATTCACTCTATCTATATCCATCATAATTTTATACACTGCTATCAAATCTCCCCTCATTCTTCTACACTCCAGGGAATAAAGTCCTAACCTAATCAATCTCTCTCTGTAATTCAGTTTCTCAAGTCCCAGCGACATCCTTGTGAACCTTCTCTGCACTCTTTTAACCTTATTTACATTCTTCCTGTAACTAGGTGACCAAAATTGTACACAATACTCTAAATTCGGCCTCACCAATGTCTTATACAACCTTACCATAACACTCGAATTTTTATACTCGATACTCCGATTTATAAAAGCCAATGTACCAAAAGCACTCTTTACGACCCTATCCACCTGTGACATCACTTTTAGGGAATTCTGTACCTGTATCCCTTTGTTCAACTGCTCTCTTCAGAGTCCTACCATTTACCCCATACGTTCTACTTTAGTTTGTCCTTCCAAAGTGCAACACCTCACACTTGTCTGTGTTAAATTCCATTTGCCATTTTTCAGCCCATTTTTCTAGTTGGTCCAAATCCCTCTGCAAGCTTTAAAAATCTTCCTCACTGTCCAGTTCACCACCAATCTTGTATCATCAGCAAATTTGCTGATCCAATTTACCACATTATCATCCAGATCATTGATATAGATGACAAACAATAACAGATTCAACGTGGATCCCTGTGGCACATCACTAGTCACAGGCCTCCATTCAGAGGAGCAATCCTCCACAATCTCTCCCTGGCTTCTTCCATTGAGCCAGTGTCTAATCCAATTTACTACCTCCCCATTTATACCTAGCGACTGAACCTTCCTAATTAATCTCCCATGAGGAACCTTGTCAAAAATCCCTGTCAAAGCCATCAGTTTAGTAAAAGCAGCTGTAGCAGAGCAGCAAATGTTGGGGTGATTAAAATCAGGATGCACAAGAAGCTAGAATTACGAGGATTGCTGTTGATTCAGTAAGCTCTAGGATGGGAGATATTACAGAGTTGTGCAGGACCCTGGAGGGATTTGAAAATCAGGATGAGGATTTTAAATCTGATATGTTGCTAAACCAGCAGCCAATGTAGGTCAGAGAGCACAGCAATAATGAGTGGATGATCCCAGACTCAAGTTGGGATATTTTTAACTTCCTTTTCAGCTTCAGAGCCAACTGAAACTGGAATTAGGTTGCACAACCCATTGTCAATATACATTCATTTGCATTATTGTGAAATACGCAACTTTTCAATTTAAAATATCAGGTTAACTGCTGTTTCTTAAACATTAAAAATTTTAAATTTCTAAAAAAAAATGACAGATGAAAGCATATTTTAGAAACCATTTTGCAAGAACTATCCCAAGGCTGGTGGACAGCGAAAATTGTGGACTCTGAAAATTCAAATGACAGAGGCTGGCACAGAAAAGTGTGACAAAGTGGTAAGAGCAGAAAGTGGTGCAGAATAAAGTGTATGCAGGCATAAGGATTTTAAATTGCTCTACATAAACAGATATAGACACTCTTCATCTCAGGAATGTAAAAGCATAGGTGTAGGCCATTCAGTCCTTAGACTGCTGCACTATTCAAACAGAACACAGCAGGATATATGCCACTACATCATTCTTCCCCATTATCTCCATATTCCTCAATATCATTAGCATCCAGAAATCTATCAAATCTCTATCTTGAACATGCTCAATGATAGCCCTTCTACAGGCTTCTGGGGCAGAGAATTCCTAAGATTCAACACTCTCTGAGTGAAGAAACTCCTTCTCATGTTAGTCTTAAAGGGCCTATCCCTTATTCTGAGACTGTCGCCTCTGGTTCTAGACCAGGTCATGCATTATAGGAATTTTGTACATTTTTGTTTTCTTGTTTATTTAAGATTTTGAGCCCAGACTCCTTTCCATTGGAAAAAAAAATCTGATTTTAATTAATGGGAAGTTTATTCAATGTCCTATGGGTTCAGCAGAGATTATGGTATAGTGGCATTGTCACCAGACGAATAATCCAGGGCAATGCTTAAGAGACCTGGGTTCAAATTCTGCTGCGGCAGATGATGAAATTTAAATTCAATTAAATTTAGGAATTGCAATTTTAATGATGACCATGAAAGCATTGTCATAAAACTCGTCTGGTTCATTAATGTCCTTTATGGAAGGAAATCTGCCATCCTTACCCGGCCTGGCCTACATGCAACTTCAGATCCACAGCAACGTGGCGGGCCAATCAGTTCAAAGATAATTAGAGATGGACAATAAATCATGGGTGACAGTTGCCAGCAATACCCACATCCCATGAATGAATGAAAAAATCTGACTTGCTGCACGTCAAGAGAAGGTTAGAAAACAAATTTAAAGCATATAGATTGTAAGAGGAAAGAACAACTGAGGTAAGGAAAACTGCAGTCTTTGGAAAAATAACTTTGAGCTATAGAACTGAGTCTCAATTTTAATGCAATGGGAACAGCAGGTAAAATTACATTTGTAGCTAGAAAGGAACAAAAGATATAGGCCAAAATATATTTTGGAGAAATATAGGATATTTCTCCAAAAAAAATTCCAATACTCCTGAAAAGAGGAATAACTTCTGCTGGGTTGTTTTAGCCGGATTTTCAGAACGAATCTCCCACATCCATAGAACATAGAACACAGAACATAGAACATTACAGCGCAGAACAGGCCCTTCGGCCCTTGATGTTGCGCTGACCAATTAGGAACAAGCAGTGACCCTCTAACCTAAACCATTCCCTTTTCATCCATAAACTTATCTACTAACCTCTTAAACGCCACCAAACTTGGCGCATCTACAACTGCAGCAGGCAGGGCATTCCATACCCTTACCACCCTCTGGGTAAAGAACTACCTCTGACATCCGTCCTATAACTACCACCCCTTAATTTACAGCTATGTCCCCTCGTGCTAGCTTTCTCCATCCTCGGAAAAAGGCTATCACTGTCCACCCTATCTAAACCTCTAATCATCTTATATGTTTCAATAAGGTTAAATAGGACACTCTGAGCACAGCAGAGTGTCCTAGTGGGATTCACTCTGAAAATCAGGGAGCAGGACCTATCCCGCTGGAGAGGCCGGTAACATAGCGCTGAACAGGCCACTGCGCATGCATTGATCTGTCAGCACCAAGATTGGTGTAGGTGCAGTGTCTTTGTCTGCATTCTAATCACTGGCCAGCTCGATCACTGGACACTCCTGCAATTCCCCATCCCTTGGAAACCCTCCCATTGCCCTGATCACGGGCCTCCTGGGCCTCCCTGGGCAAGCCCCAATATCCCTGACCCCACCACATCTAGCCAGCCCCAATTTCCTGATCCCTCCCCCACATCCACTAATCGCCCCACCAAGAGGCCTCATCTCTCCACCAGACCCACCCCTCTGCCCCGCTCTCTTGGCATGGCCCGATACCCAGTGGGCAATGTCAGGGTGCCCTTTGGGCATTACCAGTTTGCTCCTTGGGCACACCAGGGACCAAGCTGGCACTGCACAGGGAGAACCACCCCCCCTTACTCCTGATCTCCTAGGGGAAGCCACAATGATGGTGAGGTTGGCCACCTGTTCACTGTGAATGGGGAACTGTAGTAAATCCCGCTGGAGGAATCCACTCCTGGTAAGGTGGGAAAGACTAGCAGGCTCAGAGACTTCAGTCTTAGGCCTGCTAATAAGATGCTAATAGAATATTGAAATCAACTCCATGCCAAATTTCAGTATGGAGCTGATGATGCTGAAAAGCCTGGAGGTCCAGGCGCCCAACGGGGAGCCCGCTAAATGGCCTTTGCTGATGTGTCCCAGCTTATCCTGCTGCTAGAGCAACACAGCGGGCTGGGAAAATCAACCCTATATTCTGGTTCTCCATATGCCTTGTAGATTGAATGGTTTCTTTTTTTTTAATGTCGTCCTTCTCTTAAAGTAGGTCACCAAAGTAAACAATGGTAAATAACCTACATACGGGGGAATTCATTAATGACATTGTAAAAAACTTGTTATATTTAAAAAAAAAACTACATTTAGACAATATCCATTTAGGGTTCAAAGATCTTTCTAATTTGTTGTAAAATTGTCATTTTCAAGTTTAAATTTACAACAGTGCATTTTAACAGTTTTTCCTGCTTTAATTTCAATCACACAAGGACTAGCTTATAATGCAGGATAGTGTTACCCCTTTGGCACACTGTGCCATTCTCATACTTCTGTATGTTGCTAATTATCGTAAGGGTGTATTTCCTTTTATGTTATGTTCTGTTTTTATATTATGCTAATCAATCTTTCACTTGGATTCTTCCATTCCTTGTTTCTATGGCAGTCACTGTAATTTAATTCTCTTTCTTCCTGTCCCCCTCCCTCATATTTGATAAAGGTTGATTCTCTTTGCTCTATTGTGGTTGGATTTTCTGTACGGATTTCGTTCTAGTTTAGTTAACCATGCTGGTTTGTACTGATTTGTGGGTTTCAAGTGCCTGTGCTTATCTGCAAACGCCAGACTACTGCACGCTGTAACAAGTGCAATAACTTACTACTGCAATGCACATGGTTTATCAATTAAGAGTACTTGGTGGGGCTTACGCTCTCTTCTGAATTCACATCAGGCATCAGCAAAGCTCCAGCTGTACTGGCAGGCAACCATCATGAACAGTCATAGTCTTACCTTAAAACAACTGAATCAGGCCTTTCCCGCAGATTTCTCTCATCCTGCCCATGGTCAGCTTAGTGGCAGGCAGAAATAGAGAATCTAGCGGGAGTCAAAAAGTCAGAAGATTTGAAATCATTTTGCAATTCTCCCAGTGGCAGGTTAATGGCAGGTCACTTTTCCCACTAGCTGGTGGCAAGTGCACAATTTGCAACCACTCGCATCTCACGAATACTCATTAAAATAGCTGCCAGCCATTGTCCTGTCAGGCTTTCCAAACCTGCGTTATGCCAGTGTAAAATTATCATCAAACCCAATTGCTAATAAGTACTGTGCACAAACTGTTCCTCAGTTTGCCAGCAACTTTAAGGTGAGTATTACAACTTTCTGCCAAAGTTCTGCACTGTTCCTGGTGCACTGTTCATCACTCTGTCAGGCAGACTGGTTCATACCTTCCATCTCCATGTTGATCTGGTCTTCGTAGATAGCATTATGCTGCTGTACCCACCAAGTAAAATCAGCACTGCAACTGGGGCAGGGAGTATGCACATCTCCTTGTCTTTTATCCACACAGCAGTGTTCATCTGGACAGGAACTGTGCTGTGGAATTCTTACTGCCACTACAACAAAGGTACAAAGTTCATCCAGGGTGGAGTATGAGGGGGAGGTGAAAGTAGGGAGGTAAGGCCAGGGAGGAGTGAGGTTGGGAGTGGGAAGTATGAGCTTGAGAAAGACAAGGTGGGGGGGTACACTGTGTGAGGACATGGTGGGGAGACGGTGAGAGCTTACAGTAACAGGTAGGGGGATGAAGAGTTGGCTGAAGATGATGAAAATGAAAGGCAGAAGGACAACTGAGTAGAGGGAAGCTGGACCCCTAATGAACTGCATGCAAAGCCCATGAATAGGAGGAAACAACACTGTCTTCTGTAAGAGGATGTAACAAAGACTCCAGATGTTGTGGGTAGAAATCCAAGTGGGGCAGGGGTGAATCACAGGTAAAGGAGGGAGTTCCCCCACCAGGCTTGCCCACCAACTTGGTGGCTTTCCACAGATTGAAAACCAGCAGAGTTAGGCTCTTAAATATCTCCCTTAAGACTTCAATTGGCCTCCAAGTCAGGAGCCCTTTCTCAATGTTTCTGCCGTCTAAATCCTTCGTCAAATGTTTTCCTGCCTATTTTTCTATCATCGGGAAATTTGGCGACATACATTGAGTCCTTTAATCCAAGTAAATAGGTGAGGCTGCAGGCCCTGTGACACCCCACTGGTTAGAGTTGCCAATTTGAAATGAATCCATTTATCCCAATTCTCTACATCCTGTCAGCTAATCAATCCTCTATCTTAGTGTATTAGCATTAACAGCATGAGTTATTTTTTCAAATAACTTTATTGAATGTCTTTTGGAACCAAATTTTGTATCTATTGGTTCCCTATTATCCATCCTGCTTATGGCAGGATTATAGGGTGGGAATCGGCAACCTGAATCGGCAGGTTGCTGTGAATGATCAGGTCAAAAGGTTGTTATGAGTGATCAGGAGGTTGCTATGGGGTGATCAAGTCAGTGCGGACAATGGGGTAGGATGGATGATCAGGCTGGGGAGGAGAAAAATAAGGTCACAGTTGGCAATCGGGGTCAGCAGAGATCAGTGTCCACAGGCAACGTGTTGTTCTTCCTTCTGCTGTCATTTTTTAAACATTTGTCTGATTAATTGTGGCATAACAGATGATTCCTTTAAGGACTGCCTGGTTTTCCCGAGTGCAGTCAATGATATCATCAGTCCAGCACGCCGATATTTTGGCCTTTAACAAGATGGCAGATGGCACTATTGGTTCAGAATGTGTATCTGTTTCCTGCCCATCAGATTGGATGCCCCAATGCCTGTTTAGTATCTAAATCTCAGGAAATCATAGACATGCAGAGTGTTACAGTCCTGTTAGATTCAATAGATGGATAATTACAGACTCTACACTTACAGTTGCTGAAAAGTGCTGTAAGCACCAATCCATACGCAAAGCAAGATATCACACAATCAGCCCTGATAAACTAAATGATGCAAACATACAAAATAGAGCTGAAATAAGCCTTTTGGCTCCTTATGTCTGCTCCACAATAAGGTCATAGCAGATATGTTTGTGTTTCTAATTTGACCTTCTTATTTACCCTGATTACATTTGATTTCTTTGTTTAACAAGAATTAATCTACATCTGTCTTAAAATATTGAATGCCACCAATGACCTCACCTTCTGAGACAGAGTTCTAAAGTCACACAACCCTTTGGGAGAAAAGATTTCTCCTCATTTCTGTTTTAAAAGGTTGTTCCCTAATTTTAAAACTGTGCTCCCTAGTTTTGAACTCACTGCGAACAGGATATATCCTTTTCGTACCCACCTTGTTAAGGCCATTCAGGCCTTATATACTTGAATTAACTCACCCCTCACTCTTCTAAATTCCAGTGGAGTTCCAGCCTGTATAATCGATCCTTGGTAAAACAACCTGCTCATTCCTGGCATCAATCTAGTGAAGTTTTTCTGAATCACCTTCGATGCATTTAAATCCTTCCTTAATAAGGAAACCAAATCGTCAAAGATGTGCTGGTTAAGTGCATTGGCCATGCTAAAGTCTCCCTCAGTGTACCTGAACAGGCGCCAGAATGTGACAATTTGGGAATTTTCACAGTAATTTGCAATAATCCTATCTGTGACTAATAAATAAGCTTTATTCAAGAAAACAATGTTTCTACCTTCGTGTGAATTCAGTCCATCAACATCAATTTTAACAAATTAGACTCATGTGGAACCCCAATTCAAAATAATGCAACACCCCAGAAAATGAGTGGAATGTAAACAAACCACATGTACTTCAGGAATATTAATATTACTGGTAAGTGTTGAGTAATTAAACTTGACTTTGCAACAATATACAAAGCCAACTGTAAGCTGAATGCAAGGAACTTCAGGCTGAATAATACTGGGGATGAATGATACACATTCCTCAGTCAATCACCTCCATTGCCTCTACCAATGCCCCCTGCTGCCCTCAGCAATACACCCCCCTCCCACTGGAAACAATATCAGTGTGGAGCCAACATGTTTCATGTTAAGCAGCCCTGCAGCCATAAAGCACAGCAAGGCAGACTCATGAGGACCATGTGGGACTCAGGACCCCTCCCTCTGAGCATGCTGGCCAAATGGATTAGCAACTCCACCAGTCCTAGCAATGCCAGCAAGGTGGTCAGTGGTCACCACAAGGACTGTTGGAGAAGGAAAGACCCCAAAACCTTGGATCCCTGGAGCATGCAAGTCTAGGTTCTTGGGCCAGAAGGGTTTGGATAGGTTAGAGTGAAGAACAGTGGTTGGAAGGTGGAGAAGGTGTATTAATGAAAGGACAGTAATTGGTTTCTGTCCAAATTGGTCCGAGAAATCCCTCTAAAACTATTAGTTCTGGATGATGGTAACGAACCATGTGAAGATGCATGTCTTGTCCTCTCCAGTGAAAGTGATCTACATTGTAAGGGAAAGGGTTGGGTAGTATGGAAAGGATAAGGAGCCCTGTCCATTGCGTTCTGTGCTGCCAACTTTTTTTGAAATGTCAGCTTCTGTTGGTTTTCTCTTTGTGCTTTCCCATCCCTCCACCTAATCTTCAGCCCCTTCTCTCCTTCCCCAACCCCCTTCCCAAAGTCAGAGCCAGCACGCACCTCCACTCCCAAGCCCGCACAACAGCAATCAACAGCATCCCTTCCTTCTCCGTCCACTCCTGGCCATCACCATATCTAAATTAATCCCGCGCACCCCAGTGAGGTTCCCACCAGGGGCTGCCCCTTGGCACAGGTATGGCACTGCCAGATTGACATGGGCATTGTGCCAACATAGAATGCCAACCTGTCCCATGGGTCAGTGCTTGGTGGCATTGCCAGGCTACTGTTTGACATGTCCGTCTCCCCTGGAGATTATAGTAACTTTGAGACCATGTGGAGGCTCCCACAACAGGTTCATGTCTGTAGGAATGTCACATCAGTATGTTTTAATATGCGGCCCAGACCCCACATCATTTTGAATTCTTCCATCAAAACTCCTTTCAATCTTATCTTCTCCAAGGAAACCAGTTGTACTTCTATCAACGTCACTCACTTAAGTCCCTCATCCCTGGGATCATTTTTGTGAATCTTTTCTACACGTTTTCTCAAGGCTTCACATCCTCTTTAAAATATGGTGCCCTGTAATGGACATAGTTCTCCAATTGAGGATAAACCACAAAAGTCAATCTTGACCTCCTTGCTCTTGTCTCCCAAACTCCTATTTATAAAGTTTAAGATCCCGTATGCATTATTTGCTTTCTCAAACTGCCTGGCCATTTTCAAGAATGATCTGCTCTGGGACCCTAACTGTTTGTGATTTTTTTATAAATGACCTGGATGGAGGGATGAGTTGATAAGTTAGCCGATGACATGAAAGTTGGTGGTGTTGTGGATAGTTTGGAGGGATGTCACAAGTTGCAGCAAGACATAGATAAGATGCAAGTCTGGGCGGAGAAGCGGCAGATGGACTTCAATCCAGATAAGTGTGTGGTGGGTCAATTTGGCAGGTCAAATGGGATGGAGGAATATAATATTAAGGGTAGCTCTCTTAGCAGTGTGGAAAATCAGAAGGATGTTGGGGTCAGGGTTCATAGGACTCTCAAATCGGCTTCGCCGGTAGGGGATTGGTTAGAAGGCGTATGGTGTACTAGTCTTCATCAATCGAGGAATTGAGTTTAGGAGTCCAGAGATAATGCTGCAGATGTATAAGACCCTGGTCAGACCCCACTTGGAATACTGTGCTCAGTTCTAGTTGCATCATTACAGGATGTAGAAGCTATTGAAAGGGTGCAGAGGAGATTTACAAGGACGTTGCTTGGAGTGGGTGGCATGTCTTATGAGGATAGGTTGAGAGATCTCAGTCTTTTCTCCTTGGAGAAACAAAGGATGCAGTGTGGCCTGATCGAGGTGTATAAGATGTTGAGTTTTTGATTGGGTGGATTCTCAGAGGCCTTTTCCCAGAGCTGGAATGGCTGCCACAAAAGGACACAGGTTTAGGGTATGTTTTTCACTCAGAGGATGATGGGTGAGTGGAATCAGCTGCCAATGGTGATGGTGGAGGCGGATTCGATAGGGTCTTTTAAGAGACTTTTGGATGAGTACATGGAACTTAGTAAAATTGAGGATTATAGGTAAGCCTAGTAGGTAGAGATATGTTTGACACAACTTGTGAGCCAAAGGGACTGTTTGTGCTGTAGTTTTTTTATGTTCTATGTTCTAACGTGTGCTCACATTTTACTCTATTCTATTCTAGCGCTAACTGTATCATCCAATTCTTGTGGATCTTGTTTATCATCTCTAATGTTACTGCCTGGTTCCCACAACTCTGCCAACTTATTTTAGCCCTTCCTTACTGCACTAGCAAATGGCCCCAAAAGAACATTACTCCAAGCTCTGTTTCAATGCAACCCATCCAGCCTCTACAGGTCTCATGTGCTTCAGATCTGGTCTCAGTGTTTGAGGAATCTAAAGCCTTCCCATCTGCTCAGTCACACATTCATCTGCACTATTCTCCAATTTTTATGCTGATTTGCTTGTAGTGCAAGAAGCAACATGTAGATTCCTATCTTTGAGAGCTTGTTTGCTTGTTACTGATCTAGACCAACAAACTGGCAGTTCACCTTCCCCCACTCAGATTACTCTGCAGCCACTCAATACATCCTAGAACCTGGAATTAGGGAGACAACATATCATTCTGGATTCACATCTAATTCAGCAGAGAAAAAATAGTTTGTGATTTTTATTAAATGATTCAATATCGGTAAAGTTCTTAATTTGCAAAAAAGTTTAAATATTATTTCCAAGAAACCATGGTATCAAGTGAACCAAAATTCATGAAAGACATTGTTTCTTTATCTTGTTCAAAATAACCATCAATGCTTTGTGAACTATTGAGCTAACAGGATATGGGTCTACCTTCTGTATATGCACATGATCACACAGTGATGTTTTGTTTCTTAACACTCTCCTTATAATACTGAAGTATCACTTTTCCTTGTTGAAATCTGACTTAAAAGTGATGATGTGCGAATAATTTCCAAAGGGAATGACTGTAACTCCTCAAAAACTTCCATTATAAGTTAAAAAGGATAGACAATAAAACCTCTATTACACATCTCCTCATGTTACTAACAGGAGGCTTTCTAATCTTGTATTTGGCTTCTCATATGATGGAGCATACAGCTTTGTTCCTGTGGTAAAGACATGCTGTTTCCTGAAACATTCCAAGGTCTGGTCTGTTTGAATGTCAGGCTGAAAATCCAGCCGAAACATTTAACCAGACAAATATTGTACAAAAATGTTCCTAATATAAGTGACTTATTTGGAGACAATGTTGACAAAGGAAAAGGAGTTGGCCTTTTAGTCCTTTGATCCCTACTGTTCAATGAGATAATGGCTGAACTGCAATACAATATTTATATTTTGCCCCATATCCTTTAATACGTCTGAGTAACAAATATTTTATTAATTTCTGGGATACTAGTGTCACTGGCTGGCCAACACTTTTTGTCCATTCCTAGGTGCCCTTAGAAGGCAGTTGAGAGCCAATGGTTATGGCTCTGCAGTCAGATGTAGACCAGGCCAGGTCAGGGCAGCAGATTTCCTTCCCTAAAGGGCATTAGTGACCCAGATGGGTTTTTCTGACAATCAACAATGGTTTCATCACCATCAGTAAATTCTAAACTCCAGATATTCTAAACTCCAGTTGCTGCGGCAGAATTTGAATCAGCGTCCCCAGGACATTAGCTGAGTTCCTGATTAATTGTCTAGCGATAATACCACTAGGACATCACTTCCCCTAAAATATATTGTAGCCAACAGGCCATCTAAAATGGTGTTGTGTAAAGCACTCTGGGACAATTGGGCAAGAAACTAAACCGACAGGCTGCAGTTTAAAGACAGACAAACAAGCTGCAACCCTGATGAGTGAATACACAGGATATGGGCCATAACCAGGATGAAAGAGACTTTCTGGTCACACGTTGAAAGGCACCATGAATCCTTATTTAGGAGGAAGGTATTTCACCTATGTGCCTCCAACACCTAAAGCCATGGCTGCTGGGGACATACTAAAGATCTGTATGGTAGCACCTGATTGGATTCTTATCGATTAGGGTGATCAAGTCCTGATCGATTCATTGACAATGGCCAGAAAGGGGCATGAAACCAAACAGGGGTATAAAGAGTGCTGCACAACCAGGGATCTCTCTCTCTCTCTCTGAACCCACGAATAAGCTACAACAATGGTGAACATCGCCAGCAAGAGGAGAGCCACCACACCCAAGAAGAAAAGAAGATCAGAGCCAGAGTGCAGACCAGAAGACCAGACTACACAGACGTCTACCAAGGCCAGCACACAGATAAAGGCCAATATCTGGTGGGCACTTGTCAGTCACACAAAGTTAAGTCAATGTTTTGTATTGTATTTGAATTCTAGTATTTTCTGTAAGATAACTTACTGTTGGTCAAGTGGGTGATTATTGATGGTGGGTTTAAATAAGTATTGATTATACTAACAAGACATCTACTCAAGTTATTTGACAATGTATAAGGGTTAAAACGGACTGATTTTTACAACAATATATTTATCTCAACTAAAAACTGATCTAGTATCCACTACCATTTGTGGAAAAGAGTTCCAAATTTCATCCAACCTTTGTTTGTAGAAGTATTCCCTCTGCTCACTTCTGAGCAGTCTAATTCTAATGTTTAGATTACACTCCTTCGTTCTAAAATCCCCAACTAGCACAACTGGTTTCTCTTCACGTTTCCCTTAATGCCTTGAATTCTGTGATCAAGTCATCCTTTGGTATCCAAAATAAGTCTCTACTCGTAATTTAAAATTTGGAGTCCAGGGTCGGCATTTCCATCTGATGGTCACTTCCAAAATGGCCAAACCATTTGTAAGTCAGAATTCTTTGACAACTGCAGTGGGTTTCTTTCACTGAACTGCAGCATTGGCATCCTGTCTCTGGGTTCACATCCACTCAATCAGAGAGAATGGACATGTCTGAGGAAGGGTAAGAATGTCTCAAACTGCATGTGGATTTTTGAATGCGGGAATAGAGATAAGTCCTGGGAAGGCTGCCCCATTCCCATCCCCAAGTTTCTCAATCTCACTTGCAGGTCCACAATCTGAGGGATGGAAGTGATGTGACCTTTTTCAAGGATTGGGCAAGATTGAAACACTCCAGCCAAGCATGGTAGTGGCCAAGAAAATCAGCAACAACAACAGTAGTGTGCCTTCTTCAGGCTGGGGAGAATGAAGCAAGAAGATTCAGGATTGCTAAGGTGTGTGACATAGCACTCTTAGGTTCAAAGCTCCACAGTCTGACTTGTATGGCTTGCAACTGCATTCACAACTGTGTGGGCAACCGAGTGTGTTGGTTGCTCACACACTTACTTGAGCAACCAACACTCAATGTCACCATAATCATATTGCTGCAGTAGTCTGAAAAATCACAGAAATTTCAGAAATTAGGGTGAAGCAGCATTGTTTCTGGATGTCTAGTCTCCTGTACTGAAGTTACAGCAGAAACTTAAATGATTATTCTGATCCTGAGGATTATTGTGAGTGAAAATGTACTTATTTTATTTATTAGTCACAAGTAGGCTTACATTCACACTGCAATGAAGTTACTGTGAAATTCCCCAGCTAACTGAGATGACAGTACTAGTTGTGGAATCCATTTTCGCTTTGGTCAGATGATGTGATTGGTTAAACAAACAATGGGTCCTGGCCAGTAACAGTTGTAATCTAAATGGTTAAAGTTCTGGGCACTTATCTGTAGGAGACCTATGCAATAAATACACAATATTAGGCACAACATTTCACCCACAACAAAGGGCTGTTGGTTACAAGATTTTACTATTATTCATGTTTCAAATGAACAGAAATTTAAATTCAAATATTTCCTGAAGAAGAACTCTGTTGTTTTAACCTTTAAATTGATAATGCACTTTGTGGCTACAGGCCGCTTGTTCACAACACTAACACTGGAACAGATAGTATGTCCCAAGAATGGTCTTACTGCTAAATATTCTGTTATGCTGTACAGCAGAGCATCCATTAGAATCCCTACAATAGTAATAATGTACAACTGTCACAGTTTTCTTATTGCATGGGAATAATCTAATTACTTTGGGATTGAAATCTAAATGAGTGCTTTGAATAATGAATTGGTAACATTGTTACACAATATAAAAATAGGAAAGTCTTGCTAAAACTACACAAGATACTAGTTTGATCACAGCTGGAATACAGTGAACAGTTTTCGTCCCTTTATCATAAAGAAAGATATGCTGGCAATGGAGGCAGTCCAGAGAAGGTTCACCAGGTTGATCCTGGATATGGAGGGATTTTCCAAAAGAGATTAAATAAGTTGGACCTGTACTCATTGGAGTTCAGACAAATGAGAAGTGACCTTATTGAGACACATAGGATCCTCAGGAGGCTTGACAGGGTGATGCTGAAACTAAAATCAACCTCTGTTGTGGTAGAGCCTAGGCATGATGTGGAGATGCTGGCATTGGATTGGGATAAACACAGTAAGAAGTCTCACAACACCAGGTTAAAGTTCAACAGATTTATTTGGTAGCACAAGCCACTAGCTTTTAGAGCTCTGCTCTTCTTGGGATTTCTGTTCACAAACAGGGCGCATAAAAACATATAAAGATATGCCCTGTTTGTGAACTGAAATCCCACTCACCTGATGAAGGAGCAGCACTCCGAAAGCTAGTGACTTGTGCTACTAAATAAACCAGTTGGATTTTAACCTGGTGTTGTGCGACTTCTTACTATAGAGTCTAGGACCAGAGGGCATAACCCCAGAGTAAGGGGTCACCCATTTAAGGCAGAGATGAGGAGGAATTTCTTCTCTCGGAAAGTAGTGAATCTTTTAAATGATTTACACAGAGGGCTGTAGAGGTCAGGTCTGCTCAAGACTGAGATAAACAGATTTTTAATCATTAAGGGAATCAAGGGGTTATGAAAATAAGGCAGGAAGACAGTTGAAGATTGCCATATCAGACCAGTCAGGATCTCAATGAATGGTTGAGCAGGCTCGATAGGCTGAATAGCCTACTTCTACTCTTGTGTCTTACAGTTAAAATAGACCTTGCAGGCAGTTTATACATTATAGTGCAGCAACTAAAATCAGTACTCAGTTGGATGATGTAAATAATGTACTATTCATGAGGTGGAATTTTGCTGTAGTGTTATGGTATGAGACGGACTAGAAAATGTGACAAGCCATTCAAAATTCCATTGACTTTGTTTGAACCAAAAGAGGGTTGTAAAATTCCACCCCGACATTTTCCATTCCACAGTTATCATTTAACATTATATTGAACGAATATTTACTGGAAAAATATATGAAACACAAATACCAAATATTGCAACTTGGAAATAAGATTTCAAAATTTAAAAAAAAAGTCTTTGGCATTTTGTGTTTCACTGTTGCATCTATAGTTGCCACAGAAACAAATCCAGTGCAGGCACTCCCAACTTTACACCCTTTGAAAATCTTTCATTTAAAGAAGAGCTCATATTACCAGCATTAGTAGAAAATATGCCAATGTGTGTACTGAGGTTACTATCGGTCAAAAGAGAAACCGGTTTCAGTACACAAACAAAGCTCATTAACTTGTGTCTTCATTTTCTCTTTTGGCCTCAATTTAACTTCCAAGAAGGTTGATATCAGTAAACAACATGCGGATAGCTAGGTAAAATCACCCAAGTTACTTATGAACGCTGAAGTTACTGAAATTATAGTGATTGCAACTTAAAACCGCTCAAATCAATGGATGCCAAGGACATCCAGCCAATGTTGACAAGGTCATCTGTAGCATATGCAGTCGGGAACCTAACATCACTATGTCCACCATTCTCCTGGTCTATAACAGCTAGCAAAGAGTTCAATCTCCTGAAGCATCTCCCTTCAGACCAGTTTGAGAAACTCATTCTTGGTCTTTATGCCTTACATCTGGCCTCCTGTGAGCAGCCTCTTTTATCAGTTGCTTTCTAAAAAAAGCTCAACTGCAGTTCATGGAAGTTGCTACAGCTGTATCTGCTCCATGTCTTCCTCTATCCAAATCAAACTGGCAACTATAACATCCAAGGTAAGCAGAAAAAGCTTATTCAGAGTAAGTATGGCAACAAATGACAGAAATAAACAATCCAGAAGCTAGGAAATCTCCTGGCAACTTATAACTGCACGAATAACTGCACGCAAATCTTATGGTTCAATTGCCTGCAACTATATGCCTTTCTAAATAATGCTTCCGCAACCTGAGAAATCAACCCCACAACATTTCACTGCAGAGTTGGGCTGGGTTAAGCTTCTCTGAATTAACCTAATATGGAATCCGGAAATAAGTATGGACTTCGGACTTGCACATATTCATGAAATTTATTCTGGTGGACACCTCAGCCAACAAAAAAGAATCATATTTAAAAAGGTACTCAGCAGGAATATCACAGGAACAAAGTGCTAATGAGTCTGGAACAATTTTAACAAGGTTGGCTGCCGATTCATGCACAACAGAGTGGGTTAAAAAGTTACTTTCTAATCCCATTTAGCCATCTACTCTTTTTCCATGATAATATTGATGACAGTATATATGCTGCTGCCTGATCCTGCTCTGATCTTAAAAATGTTATCAATTATGCATTGAAGTTCCATCTATTCCACATTGATCCTTTAACTTGTTTGTTTTTAATCTCAACAAAGCTGACTAAGCTGCTGTAGATTTCTCTGCTTTTTTTATTGGGAGGTTGTTCTCTTTTATGGGTTTTACCAGCTGGCTGTATTTCCTGCCAGAAAAGTTCAGAATTTGAATTTGATAGAGAAAATAAAAGGAAATGTGGTGGTCACGATGCGCCAGTAATAAAATTTCTTTTACAACGGTGAATCATTAAAGCGGACATCTATTGGTAATCGTCGCCACAGAACTCATGTCACTGCTAATGGCAAGATTCTCTGTGGGCAAGCAAACTAACAATTTAAAGCTGTTTTGAGTTGGATGTGAACGTGAAGAAAAAGAGAAATGAAAGTCCTGGCATTCACACTTCCCCTAAATCCCCTCAAGATTTAGCATTTAAAATAGGGCGTGCTAAACCATCCAGATCCCTTATGCAATGTTTGCTTTTCCACTTGCATAATTGCCATTGCATCATGAAAGAACATTTACGTGTTTTAAGCACACCTATTGCAAGTGTGATTTGAAGCAAATATTTCTTAATTTGAATGGATTTTACACAAAGGAAGATTTATTGCATAAGTCCCTTGTTTATTTTTTTTAAAGGCGTGGTACTGGTATGTAATCATCTTAAGCATGTGCCAGTGACAAGGAACTGGCACACATTAAAAGGTCGCAAAAATGTTAACAGGTAAATGTACTCATCAGCAGTAAATATTCAGAAAATTAACCAGATTCATTCTGTGATCTCTGCCAAATCTTGAAAAAGATTTCCTGAAAATCGGGCCCTCCCAATATCATCACAACGCTTAATGTTTGGGATCAATTCTAACCCATACCCATCCAGAACCATTTGTGTAGGCGGGAGACAAAAATGAATGGGTCACTTGCCTGTTCTGAACTCAACTATTTTGGACTTTAACTTGCAAGAATCTGTCATCAGATAAGCCCTCATGCTGGAATCTAAAACCAAAAAAGAAAAGGCTGGAAAATCTCAACAGGTTTGGCAGCATCTGTAAGAAGAGAAAAGAGCTGCTGTTTCGAGTCCAGATGATCCTTTGCCAAATTATTAAGTCCCTGTCTAAAGTAGACAAGAGATTAATGAATTTATGCTTATCAGGACATTCTTATATCAATGTAGCCTCTATTATATTTTAACTGGCACTGAACAGGAAAAGCTGTGCAACATTCATGCAGAAGTGTTGTTTGTCTGTATACAAAAAAAATTCCTCCAATGTATGTCTAAAACTTTCCTTTATGGATGCATGAGGAGCAGGCTAAATTTTCTGGACTTACCAATTCGTTCCAGCAAAACCTTCTCGTTTATATACTTTCTACTGAATCTCCATTTAGTACCCCTGCATTTGACACCCAATCTTCTCAGCATCTCACCTTCTTCCTTTCCTTTACTTACTTAAAATCCTTGCTCTCTATAATTCATGAAAGTGGAACATAAAATCTTTCTTTCACAAAATTATTTTTGCTTCTTTCCTCCCTCAGGCTCTGTACTGAAAGACTCTCATACTCAGTGAGTTCGGCCTCCATCTCAATTCATCATGTTCTCTCCTTGGGGTTGCCTGCCTTCTTTTCCTCTCTTAATGTTTTCTTCCAGATGAACTCTACAACTTTTATTAATGACAGACTCGTGTAGTTGCACAATTCCCATTGTTCCAATCAGTTAAGGCGCTCTTGTATCACTCTCCAGCCTTCTTCTGTGTCCACATTTGCCAAACCTATTCCTCAATCCACTTACGACAACTGCACTTTCAAAATTCCAACAGTCTTTTCATTAACTCTTGGTTCAATGATCATTGCAAACACTGATTTCTTCAACTGCTCCATTATTTTCAACTTTGATGGCCTAGTCCCCAATAAAACAATTATTCTCTTTCATCCTGCCATTTCTCTGGCCCTCATTTCCACACTCTTAAATTCAAGGGTGACAGTATTGAATGGATATGATGACTTAGCAATTCACTGCCAGAACTGCCTGGCAACATAAAGTGCTACTGGATCCTGCTTTCATCTATTCCACGAGGAAATTTTGGCTTTATTTCTCAACTGAAAACAATCTCTTTAAATCCTCTCTCCTGTCTACTCTTGCCCTACCTCCAGCAATGTACAAGGAGCTGGTGAAGTTTTTTGTCATTAAGATTGAGATCATCTGCTCAGCTGCCTTTGTCACCTTTCACAAACCCATAGGGGAAAATTTCCTGTAAAATTCCAGCACCAATCCACCACACGCAGCACCCCCCCATCTCCCCTACCAACCCCCCACCATAAAAACAAGAACTTGCATTTTCCTTGATCTCACGCCCATCATGAACTTTCTTTCCGAGTTCATTTTTTCTACCATTTGCTGCCTCCATTCTATTGCCCGTAAACTAATGGCCACCCAACATTCCTTCCTGATTGTCCTGTTATTCAATGTTATCAATAGTTCTCTCTCAACAGGTACTTTCTCTTTCTGTTGTCATCACTCTGCTCTAAAAACCAACTCTTGACCCCACCGTCCGTGCAAATGTCCTTATCCAACATCCTCCTCTTTTCCAAAGTCCTTTAACAAGTAGCCACTCCCCAAATACAAGCCACCTTTCCCAGAACTTCATTTTTAAATTCCTCATATCATATTTTCCCACACACCACTGTTCTGGAACAGAAGTCACAAATGGCACATACTGCGCAGTGATTATGATTAAACTGTCTCTTTTAAACTGGTCTTCAACCTTTGGTTGAACATAACACTTGCAGTGAGATTCTGACCTCGATCCAGTGGTCCAATCAAACTTCCACTCACTTCAGCAGGAGTGGAGTATCCCACTAGTGGGAGGAACCAGAAAATCCCAGTCATTCTCCTCCCATGCCTCTCCAATGTTATCTAGCTGTGTGGAATTGTACTCACTCAATTTCATTCTCATCTATCTAATTGCAGCCAGACAATCAACTACTGTAACTTCTCCTCCTGCTCCTCCATTGTTACCTCTGGTGTCACTCAAAGATTGATCCTTGGTCTCTTCTTATTTTCCAGCTACATGCTGCCTCGTGGTAACACCATCTGAAAATAGTCCTTACTTTCCCATCTTCTCACCACTCCTGCATCGTTGCTAGGTTATCATGCTGCCTGCCTGGCATCTAGTACTGGATAAGCAGAAATTTTCCCCAATTAAACACGCGGAAAAACAAAACTAAGCTCTTTGTTTCTCTGGCTACCAACTCCATGCTTCCCAGGGGCAATGTCTGAGGTTAAACAAAACTGTTCAAAAATATGGTGTCAGATACCGTGATAAGCTTACAAACACATAGCTGTGCCATCATGAAGGCCACCTAGTTCCACCTCAAAAACATCACCTGACTTTGCCATTGCCTTGGCTCATCTGTTGCAGAAACTCTTGCCAATGTCTTTTTTACTTCTCGGCTTAACTGTCCCAATGCACTCCTGGCCAATCTTAGATTTCTACCTTCCGTGAACATAATGATACCTAAATCTTTGAACAAAGAACAATGCAGCACAGGGACAGGCCCTTTGATCTCCAAGCCTGCGCCGATCATGTGTTCTTAACTAAACCATCCACTTATATCCCTCTACGCCCAGTCTGTTCATGTGGCTATCTAGACAAGTTTTAAATGATGTTAATATGTCTGCCTAACCACCTTGTTTGGTGATGCACTCCAGACTCCCACCACTCTCTGTGTAAAATACATCCCCCGCATATCTGTTTTGAGCCTTGGCCCCCTTATCTCGAACTTGTGACCCCTTGTATTTGTCATTTCTGACCTGGGAAAAAGCTTCCAACTGCTCAGCCTTTGCTGCTCAAACTTTTACTCACATCAATACCATTCACCATTACCCCTGCACTCATTGATCAACATTGGCTACAATCAAGTAATGTCTTGATTTTAAAATTCTCATCCTTGTTTTCAAGGCTCAGCATGGCTTTGTTTTTCCTTATTACTATTTTCTCCCCCAGCCCTACAAACTGAAATAACTGTTGTATAATTTTGGCCTCTTGAGAATTCCAATTATAATTGTATCACCATTATGGACCTTGCCTTCAGCAACCTCCCCCCCACCAGGTTGGTGAATTCCCTCAATTTTCTTCCAACTTCTTATCTCTTCTTCCCCTTTTAAGATGTTCCACAAAATTACCTTCTTAACCAAGCTTTTGACATCTACCAAACTGTATTGTCATTTTAGTGATTCATTGTTAAATCTTATTTCATAGTGTTTCTAGAAAGTGTCTCAGGTTGTTTTATTATGTCAATGGTGTATGAATATAAATTTCACAGGATTTATCTCTGTAGTATGTTTGACAGTGATGGGAGGTGGTGTGCTGCTCACAAATGGTGGGATCTTATGCTCCTGCCTTTGCCAATGGAGTTTCCCAGTGAACGCACCCTTCACCTTTGTGAAACATATGGCAGGATGTGCCATCAGTGGGACCTAAGACCCAGTTGGCATGAACGGGGCAAGATTTTGGCAAATATTATTGTTGAATCTGGGTGCCTGAATACCTCCCACTTACTGGCTAATTGCTACTTTCCAGTCATTTCGTGGGAATTATCCTGGGTTTGAAACTTAGATCAGTGAGTATATCTTGTACTACCTTCACACCCAACACCTGAATCCTGTCCAAGATAAAAATCAACCTTTTTTTAACTAAATTTATTGGCATGCTATTTTGGAAGAGACACAATCCAATTTATTTCAATTTTTGAAATGGCAGTAGCATTATTTGTTTTATATTAAGCATTTATATGTAACTACTGAAAAGATAATGATATGGTTTATATCTCTAGAGCAAATGCTATTTCTTTTATAAAATCTTACAGAAGAAGAAAATCAATAAAGTCTTCAGGTGCAAAAATATCATTTTACAAGATTGATTGATGGTGACATTAAAAGCAGACTTCAAACTTCCTGACAGTGATAATAAATCAGTCACATAATCTCACATTTCTAAATTCAGTGAATGTTTTGTTTGCCTTGATTTCGGGAATGTTCTCTTAGATTATGATTCAGCATTTTCACTTCTTTTGTGATTTTGAACTCTGGGTGTTTTCCTAATTTCTTAGCAGCATTTTAATTCTTAATTAATTGCGATTTATTTACTTCTGCCATTACCTCGTAGTCATCCACTGCTTGTGACACTTCAATTATGAAAGTACACTTGGAAAGAACAGGCTATTGTCAACAATAAAATTTACTTAGAAAGAATTAAGAGTACAAATAGAACTATGAATTTTACATAGAAATATAGCAATATCAAGAAGTTTGGTTGTGCCAATGCTTTGAAGGTGACCTGTGTTAACCTCCTTTCTTTTGTATCACGACATTCCAGTGAAATCAAATTGAGAACCAGTTGAAACTTACATAAGTCATGCTACAAAAAAGAGTGGTGTATGTCACACAAGAAGCTGTATAACTAGCAGAACAAGAAAAGTGGGTTTGTCTTTCACTCTCAAAAGCTGTGACAATATTGTTGATGTTTCAACATCTGACTTTCATTAAAATCTGGCTTGCCTTGCCTCTAGCTGCTGCTATCGTCCATCTACCCATCACCATCCACACTCACCACCACCACACCCAATATACACAAACCAACACCATGCTGATGAGATCCTTGTCATCAAGTTACATCTTGCTCTTTCATCTTTTTCATCTCGTGCTTTCTCCTCTTTTGAGTACCTTGTTCCACCTCTCTCAGATAGCATCATAGAGCATAGTAGGAAGTCATTTCGTCACTAAATTTGCACTTGCTCTTTCAGGGCAGATCTTTCCAGTCCCATGGGAGCAGACTTCAAATTGGAAGCAGGAGAAAATTTACAACGCTTATGTTCAGTGGGTTAACGCCTTGCTAAAGGTGGGTCAACACTGGCAAAGGTATCCACATATCAACAACAGGAAACCAAACTGCATAATTAACTGCATTTGTGAGCTGATTGCAGATCCCACTGGGATCCTAGAGCCTTCCAGAATAGACCATGCCCAGAAGGTGCTGAATTTGAATTCAATAAAAAGAATCTGGAATTAAGAATCTATTGATGACCATGAAACCATTGTCGATTGTCAGAAAAAAAATCTGATTCACTAATGTCCTTTAGAGAAGGAAATCTGCCATCCTTATCTGGCCTGGTCTACATGTGACTCTAGTGTCACAGCAATGTGGTTGACTCGCAACTGCCCTCCAAGAACCACTAGGGATGGGCCATAAATGCTGGCCAGCCAACAATGCTGATGTCACAAAATGATTAAAAAAAAATATAGATATACTTCAATAACTGCCTTGTTAACCTGTTATACCACCTTCAGAGATTGTGAAATAACACCCTCATGATTTCCTCTAAAATTGCACCATTTATCATGTGTTATCTCTCTTCATACATTCAACCAAAACATATCATCTCACACTCTTCCACACTGAATTTCACTTATCCACCCTCCCATAAACCTGGCTATTCCCTTTGTTAAGATTATTACAATTTTCCTCACCATTTTCTAGACTTCCAAGTTTGTTATCTGCAAATACTGAAATTATGCCATGCACCCACAAGTCCAAGTCACTGTTGTAAACCAAAAACATTGATAGTCTTGATACTAAATGCTGGAGATCCCAATCTCGCTCCATCTAAATAACAGCTATTCACAACAACTGTTTTTATCTGCTAAGCAATTTTATATTCATGCTGCTACTGCTCTTTTCCCTCATTCTTCAATTTTTCTCACAATGTGGTACTTTATCGAATGCCTTTTAAACTTCCACATCCACAACATTTCCACACTGTCATCATCCATCCTCTCCACTACCTCATCAAAAACTCAATAAATTTATCAAACATGATTTCCCTTAATTAATCCATGCTGGTTGTCCAGCATTTTCAGAATCCCATCCCCCATACCAATTAGAGTACTGCAAACCTCTCTAGTATCCCATCATCTCATTTACAAAATGGCTTCTTTTAGAGTAGACACCAACGCAAAATACTCATTTAGGAACTCAGTAATACCTTTTGTTTCCATTTGCTTTCCATTTTAGTCTCTAGTTGGCTCCCACTCCTTTGACAACACTTTATTTCTGTCAGTATGCCTCTCTTTTAAACTGCTTCTGTTTTACTGTCACCAACAGTAGTTTCTCTGCAACACACTCTCCTTCTGTTCCTGCCTTAGTCTCTGCAATCCATGACTTCTCATCCTCGATTTCAATGTTCTACTCTGGATTCAGTACGTGCCTGTCCTCACTATTTCTGTCCCCCTCCTACATATGTTAACAGCCACTTTCTCAACCTTCCCATTTAATGTGGTCTCTCTCTAATTCCCATCAGCTCAAATCACTGACAAGACCATCTCTAAGCACTTCATTGTCCCGTCAGGAATTACATTCCCTGGCCACATTCCAATTCCACTTCCTTTTTAACACTATTGTAAAGCACTTGTAACTGTATGTACAAACTTCTAACCTTTCATTCAATACTATATTTCTAAACCCATTGATCTACCATTTGGCACTCTAATTATTGGAAAGAATTGTACTCTCTATCATGGCTCCCCTAATGTGATCTCCAATTTCACACCCTCACATAAAAGGGAGATGGATCTAAGAGTCTCTGGCACACAACTCTTCACCAGATCTGGATTTTGTTGTTTGACTTTTTTTTCAGTTTGCAAGAAACAACCAGTTCCTTCTCTCAGTAGCTAGTGTGGATTATGATGGCTGTGTTAAAATCAATATTAGCTGATGGAAGATAGCTTGTCAAGCCAAATGGATGTAAGCAAATTCTGGACATAGATTGGGTGCTAAAATATAAACAATTCTTTGAAAATAAATTGAGGTAAAGGTGATAAGTTCACATTTGCTGCATATTGAGGAAGACTTTTGACAGAGTATTGCTTCTGTCAGTGCCAGACAAAACAATGTAGGGAAATTCCCTAATTAAATCAATATTCTAAGCTCCAGCTTGTGTTTAAAATCACTATCCAGTGGCTATTCTGGGTATCAGACTGGGCTCAGGTCCATTGCAAATACAATGAAATACCAGGTAGCAATAATTGCTTAGGAATGCACACCAAATTGAATTCCAGAGACACTGGAGGTCTCCCGTGGAACTCTATCCAGCAGGAGTGCTCATTTTCAGGAATAAAAGGGGAACATTTTGGAGGGAAGAAATAACAGTTGAACTTACGCAATTGCTGACGATGTTAACTCTTTAAGGTAAAAGTAGGTTGCTTCTCCTCATTCATACAGCACATACTGTGTTACTGCACAGGGCACATATTCCAGTTGTAATAACTGCAGTGCATGTGATACAGTAGGGGCGATCCTTCGCCTTTACTTTTCTGCTATTAGATTTCACTGATCCCGGAGAATAGCATGTGGGCACTCAGTGCCAAAGAGTACGCAATTCTCCAGGCCCATTCCTAATGGCGCAAACCTAGGAAGGGCGCAAGTAGTGTTTAAACATGAATAGCCCATTCAAATCCCAGTACACAGAAGTTATCAGCCCACAGGTGTGGCACAATAACTGTGAGAATCACTATTAGTGTCCAATACCAAAGATCTGATGCAATGGTCATGCTTGGAACTCGAAGGTTACTAAAGGGTGCTGGGTGCAGGACCATGTGTTGTCCATCAGGCAGTGCCCATGTGGCACTGTCCACCTGGCACTCTGGCAATACCTGGCAGGGCCTCCAGACAATCTGGTGGTGCCAGTTAGATAGGACAGTGCTAAGGGGGTGGGGCCTAAAGTGGAGGCCATGACAAGTGGTCTGACATGGGACGAGAGAAGTCATTCAGGGGTGGATCATGAAGGCAGTCCTGAATGGGGGGTGGGGGTGGGGGGAACCAATTAAGAGAGCCTCAATTCCCTAATGTCAGCAACCTGGGTTGTGAAAGGTTGTGGTGGAATATGCTACCAGTGAGAGGAGAATGGTCTCAGTGGGAGGAGGGGGGGTGGGAGGGAGGGAGAGGGGCTGGTTCCTATATGCATGGGGGGAGGGAATGCACTGTGAGATTGAGGTGACCTTGTAAAACAACGTCCACAGATTCTAAAGTTGGGCTCACCAGAATGTTTAGGCTCAGAAAGGGCACAAAATCACTTTAAATATTAAGTCCCGAACACTACCATCCCAGCTCATTTACCTTTACCACCTTGCCATCCAGGCTTTTCCCCACTGAGATTCACATAATGTCTCCACTAATAAGTACCAGAGGTGGTGGTCTCATCAGTGGGATCAGAGGCTGTTAAGATACTCTGGGTGGTTAGGGGCAGGGCTGGGCAGTACCATGGGGCAGCACCCAACTGGCACTCTGGCACTGCCCACCGAACACCATAACTAATTTGGGTCAGTATCATGAGGGTGTGGCCTGAGCGGGGATGGAACCTTGAGGTAGAGCTTCGATGGAGGGAAGGGAAGGGGAGCTCTGCAGAGGTGGCAATCCACCACGTGGATGTTCCCCTCCGAACTAATCACCATTCTGACTTGGAAATATATTATCATTCCTTTACTGTCCACTGGGTCAAAATCTGGGAATCCCCTTTCTAATGGTACAATCAGTGCATCCAAATCATGTGGACTACTGTGGGTTTGAGCATTAGCTTATCCACTTTCTCGCAGGCAATTAGAGTTAGGTATCTAGCCACAGAATAAAGTAAAGAGTAAGAACTTAACAAATGGAAGGGACAGTGCATCATTTGGCCCTTCAAGCCTGCTCTGCCATTCAATGAGACCATGGCTGATCTGACTGTGACTTTAATTCACTTTCCTGCCTGCTTCATATAACCCTCGGCTCCCTTCTGAATCAAATATAGGGAACTCAGCTTGGAGTACATCCAATGAACTAACCTCCAGTACTTGTTAGGGAAGAGAGTTGCAGCATGAACAATGTTCCTGACGAAACTCCCCATTAGCTCAATCTTAAATAAGTGACTCCTTATTTTGAAACTGTGCCTGCAGTTCTAGATTACCCCATGAAGGTAAATATCATCTCATTTCAAACCCCCTCAAAATCCTATGTATTTCAAAAAGATCATTTTGCGCACTTCTAAACTCAAATGAGTAGAGGCCCAACTGCTCAGAGGCCAAGCATGAAACAAATAGGATGCAATTATTCATTTATGAGGAGAATGACATTTTTTAAACTTTACCCAGAAGAAACTAATGGAATGTGGAGATCACTGACTGGCTCATTTATTGCTCATCCCTCATTGTCCTTGAAAAGGTGATGGTGAACTGCCTTCTTGAACCATTGCAGTCTCTAGGGTGTTGGTATATCCACAATGCTATTAGGGAGGGAGTTCCAGTATTTTGACCCAGTGAAGTAAAAGAACGGTGATAGATTTCCAAGTCAAGATGGTGAATGATTTGGAGGGGAATTTCCAGGCGATGATGACAATATGGTGGCACAGTGGTTAGCATTGCTGCCTCACAGCACCAGGTTGCCGAGTTCTATTCCCTGCTTGGGTCACTGTCTGTGCGGAGTCAGCACCTTCCCCCTGTGTTTGACTGGGTTTCCTCCAAGTGCTCCAGTTTCCTCCCATGGTCCGAAAGACATGCAGGTTAGGTGCATTGGCCATGCTAAATTCTCCCTCAGTGCACTCAAAACAGGCACTGGAGGGAGGCAACTGGGGAATTTTCACGGTAACTTCATTGTAATGTTAATGTAAGCCTATTTGTGACACTAATAAATAAACTTTAAACTTACTAACGAATGACACTGGCAACAAAATGTGAATAGTAATAATATAGGTTTGTGCATAGCATACAAAACGTTCATAAAATAGGTGACTGGCAATTAACAGGCAGCAATTCACTTAAGTTCAGATAACTGACAAATTGTAGATGCAACTGGCATACTTTGACTCTGAAATCTGTTATGTAATACTCAGCCAGTTTCTATAATTTACACCAGCCAAGGAGAAATGACAGCCATTTGCTGATTTTTGCAATTTGTCACAGACACCTGATAGTTATTGCAGAATGGGAAAATAGGGGAAGTTTTAAATATTGAAGCGTGTAATACAACTGGGGTTTCAGTTCATATCCAAACCAAAGTTCAAGCACTAAGGGGCTTATAGGAAAATTAAAAATACATTCCACACACACTCATATCCATTGGCACTATCAGATGAAAATAAATTACGGACAATGTAGAGACAGTTTTCTGATGAACCAGTCCACCCTGAAAACTCCTGTCAACACTGAAAGGTTTAGAAATCTTTGTCAGCATTCTTGAAACTGGTCTTGTCTTTTCATAAAATGAAGATACAGCAGCGATTGTGCCGAATTGGAACTAAGTGTCCACACTGGTGGGGAAACAAGAGCTTTTCCCATTGGTGGTGGCAGCAACTATCAGATAGGATTCACCCACTTGAATATCACAACCCACCAGAACTGCTCCATTATTCAAAGATGTGAAGATGCCGGTGTTGGACTGGGGTAAGCACAGTAAGAAGTCTGACAACACCAGGTTTAAGTCTTATACCTGGTGTTGTCAGACTTCTTAGCATTATTCAAAAACAGAGTGCTGTTTTTATAGGGTACCCCAGTCTTAGTGCTCAAAGATGGGCCTCCGTCTCTAAAACTTAAATGGTTATCCACGAATAGATCAGGGAAGCACCACCAATTCCTCTCCAAAGAGGAACATCCTTCCCTACACCCACAAACAACTTCTTCTGCAAAAGAGGACATGAAACTACTCATTTGTCTTTAAGAAATTACAGGCTGTCAATCAGGCTTAGAGTCTGTCAACATTGTGATTAGGATCAATGGGGTACTTCAAGTGTATTCAAGCATGAAGAGAAATAAAGATAAATTCACATGGCTAGATCATGATAGAAATCCAATGAGCTGACAATGTAAGTCTTTTCCAAGGCACTGCAGTTAAATTTGTTAGAGTTTCCATTGAAATGGAAGGGGTTTCAAAGATTTCAGTTTTCCAGGAAGCCTCAGAAACTTCAAATCAAAGGTGTATGCATACATTGAGGCTGAGTGCATAGCTGCACAGAATGAAACCGCCCAAAGTCACCTCCCTGATGAAAGTGACATTTCCTCTCCATTAGAGGACTTCAAAGGGGTCTACTCACACTTGTAGCTTCTGACAGGGAGAAAGAGAAATCTCTGCTGTGGAAGATAATGCTGCAGTGATGTAAAGGTCTGACCAGGGGCATGGAGATTAAAGTGACGCGACCACTTCAAAATTTTCACAGCTGACAGGCAGGAAAGCAAATATTGATCACATGAAATCACTATGCCATGGCTGATCAACAGGTCCGCCAGAGCTAGAAATGGCAATCCAACCACGACATCCCCATACCCGGGAGAGTAGCAAGGTCAACACCTTGCCCCCAGTTTGAACACTCCCAATCCCCAGGATTCTTGAGGGACTCTATCTCTGCAGACTGTGGTAACAAAAGGACAAATGGCCACTGGACCTACCTCCTAGACCCCATTTGATATTGGTGCCAATGGGCAGTGCAGTTTTGGCATTGCCAAGGTGTGTGGCCTGAAGGAGAGCTGAGTGGGGAAGAGGTCTGAAGGGGAAGTGGGGCTCAGTGTAGGGGGATGGAGAGGGTGAGGAAAACCTCATATCAGTATGATGTGGGGAGGAGGATGCCTCTCATTGCTGAATGGTTGGTGATGTTTCTTGAACCTTCGGAGTTCAACATCGTAGGTCTTTGCTTGTGAGGGACTTGTACGAAAACCCCACTGCAGATCTCACTGAGGATGCAGGCGAATAGCTGGAGGCATTTGAATCGGGCTTCAAGCCCGCTAACTATATGTTAACCATTGTATTTGAATAAATATTCATGGACACTATCCAGCCATGTCCCCAATCTCCACAGCATGGCCATGACACCTGGTCTCTATTGGAATATGCAGTGAATATGTCAATTTTTGTGGGAATGAGTGATTCTTATTGGTGAGAAGCCAGAAATAGCCATTCCAGACATGTTATTGTCATGTTTTGTGATGTTAATATTCAAATTGGCTTTGCACACTTTTTGGGAGTGAAGCCGATCTCACTGGTAAAATAGAGCCGGGAAGATGGCATTCAGCACCAAATCAGTTCACGCCTGCCACAAACAAGATTTTTGGCCTCTTCCCAGCTCACTACACTGATCGACCACTACAGTCGGCTGTTAAGGGCATGCTCCCTACCTCTTTATCACTATCCAAACATAAAGACAATAAAAAGAGTTTGATGAATGAAATTGCCATGACATTGCCATAAGGGAATAAACCAGGGAACAGCTTCTCAATCCTTTGACCAGTCAACTCATTTGAATTTAAACTAAAACTTAGTTCCCTGGTGTATTTTCCCATAGCAATGTCATAACCAGAGCCCACGTGCCAACCAATCAGCATCTTCTCATGCAGTATAAATCGCTGTTCCCTTTGAGATTTAATATTCTTGCAAATCTTCCTAAAGGGTGCAAGACAAAAAGCTTCAACAATGTATCTCTTTTTTGCAAAAATACTTAATAGGTATTCACCATTTAAGACTTTGAGGATCAAAGAAATAATTAGTTTTCTTGCTAAAATTTTGTAATAGGAGATTTATTGCTACCTTTTTAGGTCCATCACTACGTCAGCCATCATCCTAGTCCCGTTGCTTCCAAAATCTTCATGAATCAAAGTTTCCAGTAGCTTTGGTAACTTAAAAAGAATGTCCCAGACAAATGTTTCATTATGGATTCTTTCCAACGCATTAATGATTTCCTCCACGTGATTCAGATCCATCTAAAAAAAATGAAACAAATTCAATTTGCCATAAATTCAGAATATTTTTTTGAAGAACTGCCTCACTTTCAAGATTTATCTGTACAAGAAAATGATGAATCAAGGGGGAGATGTGGGAAAGTGAAAACGTAGATTATTGTGTTTCAATCCAGGCTCTTTCAGATTTACTCCCAACGAAATCCATTGGAAAAAAGGATTTAGACATGCTGCCCTTTTTGACACGTCTATTGCAAGAATAGTCGTACTAGTAATGCAACATTTTCCAGGCTGACTTTTACAGTCCGCTACTGACAGCCTTATAGCAGGGAGCCCCTAAAATTCTCCCAGTGGTATTTCTGCCTCTCCAATCCACTCCCAATCTGTTCACTATTTTATATGGTGTGGGCCAGGCTAAGTGCAGTCTGCTCGTTCTTGCGCTAATTATTGGCCACTTAATGACTGCTTCCCACCGAATCTCAAATTTTGGAGCATGTGGATGGAGTCCAGGGGAAACAGGGAAACAACAATTCATCCAATTTGATCCTCGGGAGGGAAGGGCTCCTTTAAGCGGCCCCTTCCACATCAGATCAACACCTCCCTCCAAGTCTGTCCCCTGCAAGATGCCACCTTCCCCACTAACCTCTCAGTGCCGATACCTATCTTTTCTCATATCACCAGGCTCAGTACTCCTCCTACAATGAGCCAATCCACAATTACCCGCACTCTGTGAACTGTTTGTAGTCCCAGTTTGGTGGCCATGGCTGTTACTGACACTGCTGGGACTACTGGGACTGCTGGGACTGTTCTATGTACAGAGCTGCCAATCAATCTGATAGGCCTGCAACTCTCTGAGACAGGACTTCCTCCTGAATGAAGAGTATTGAATAGCTATGGGTAGCAGGGCAGGGAAGCCAGCCATCTGAAAAATCCTGCCCCATACGTTTAAATAGACCAAGTGCTGAATGTGGAGTATTTGAACTGGGATCAAATTCAAACATTCAGTGTACAAGCCAAAGACAGTCCAATCTAGATCTTTCCATATTGGACAGCAAGCAAGTTATATTTTCTATAGCACACTGTATCTACTTTCATCCAAAGATATGTGAGTTAGATTGATTGGCCATGTTAGATTTCCCTTTAGTGTCAGTGGGATTAGGATTAGCAGGGTAAGTACATGGGGTTATGGAATAGGGTATGGGTGGGATTGTTGTCAGATTGTTTGATGGGCCAAATAGCCTCCTATTGCACTGTATGGATTCTATGATTCAATAATTCTTTCCTTTGAAATCCTAGATATCATTGTGGATATCAACTGTGCGCAGTTCTGGTCGCCTCACTATAGGAAGGATGTGGAAGCTATTGAAAGGGTGCAGAGGAGATTTACAAGGATGCTGCCTGGGTTGGGAGGCATGCCTTATGAAGACAGGTAGAGGGAGCTGAGTCTCTTCTCCCTGGAGAGCCAAAGGTTGAGAGGCAACCTGATAGAGGTTTATAAAATGTTGACAGGAATAGATAGAGTGAATTCTCAGAGGCTATTTCCCTGGGTTGAAATGGTCGCTACGAGAGGACACAGATTTAAGGTGCAGGGAAGCAAGTACAGAGGAGATGTTAGGGGTAAGTTTTTCTCTCAGAGGGTGGTGAGTGAATGGGATTGGCTGCCGTTGGTGATGATAGAGGCGAACTCGCTGGGGTCTTTTAAAAGATTTCTGGATGAGTATATGGGATCTAATGGGATAGGGGGTTATAGATAGGTCTATGGCTTGGTAGATATAGATGCAATCGGTGCAACTTGTGGGCCGAAGGGCCTGTTTGTGCTGTAGTGCTCTACGTTCTATGTTCTATGTTATAAATAAAATAGTCACATTGTACAGACAAATTATTTATTAAATAATATTTAATATTTATTAAAATGTGCAAGTGTTATTGTAAAGACTTTTTTCAAAGTTCTTTTCAAAGACTTTTGAAATAAAACAGCAACATGTGACAAGTTACATTTTCTACGTTAATTTATACTCATCAGGTCATCTGAAATAAGTCATTTTAAAATATATCTTATATAATAGCAGACTAACATAGAACTCAGGGACGTAACTATTGTAAACACTACAAATGTAAAAAGCCAAAAATTATACTTGTTTTGATTTAGGTTATGGATTTTGCTCATTTCTTATTAAGTATGTATCTTTTAGGAGTATTACTACCATGTTCATCATTAAATATAATTAACTGTGCTGCTGCAATATTTAACAAAACCAAATTATGCTTTACATAACGAAAGATCAT
Source organism: Sphyrna mokarran (assembly GCA_024679065.1). Classification (NCBI taxonomy): domain Eukaryota; kingdom Metazoa; phylum Chordata; class Chondrichthyes; order Carcharhiniformes; family Carcharhinidae; genus Sphyrna; species Sphyrna mokarran. The sequence continues at coordinate 64,376,357 of JAGIQG010000002.1, forward strand.
TACAGTGGTAAAACCAGACTAATTACATTGGTATTAATTACCCTCACCATTAAAGATGGGCAGAGGTAAAGTTTTTGCACCAATTTATTAGTTTGTTTCTCAGTAAACAATATGGCTGAAATTTTATCTCCTTGCCTACCCCAGAGGCTCACAGAACAGAATTCTCCATTGGCTTCAGGTGGAATCTTATGGGCCTCGGAAGGGCGAGGCAGTAAAATTCTAGCATATATCTCAAAATCTAATAGATTTCAACCTGGTACACAGGTACTGTATGGGCCAAGGAAGAATCATAGAAATAGACATCATAGAAGCTCTACAGTACTGAAAGAGGCCATTTGGCCCATCAAGTCTGCATTGAACACAATCCCATCCGGGCCCTACCCCCATATCCCTACATATTTTATCTACTACTCCCTCAAACCTACGCATCTCAGGACACTAAGGGACAATTTTTAGCATAGCCAATCAACCTAACCCATACATCTTTGGACTGTGGGAGAAAAGTGGAGCACCCGGAGGAAACCCATGCAGACACGAGGAAAATGTGCAAACTCTACACAGACAGTGACCCAAGCTGGGAACTGTCCCTGGTCCCTGGTGCTGTGAAGCAAAAGTGCTAACCACTGTACTACCATGCCACTCAAACTTGACTAGTTTTCAGCAAACCAGGATCCTGAAATATTTTGAAGATTTTGTTAACATTCGGAGATAGCGGATTGACATTTTCTTTTAGAATGTTGGAGGTTATTTTTTATAGAATATCATTGATTGTTTCAAGATGTTGTGGATTGTCTCAGCTGCTGTGTGGAATTTGTCATAACTGTCAAAACGTATGCAGAATTTTCAGAGCAGGTTGCTGTCTGTACATTAACCTGAAACCTCCCAATGACATGGAGGCATTTAATAAATAGATTTTGTTTCCAGTTTTATAGTTACAATGTATCAACCAGACAGAAAAAAGCCTCAAGGAAGGTTGCATAATTGTAATAACAGTGAATTAACACAGGACAGCAGATATATATGCTCTAGTGAGACCCCTGTTCACTTTTCAATAGCATTTTTCCCATTTTATGGTGCATTTCCTAATTACACTGTATGTATATATTTGGAAAATAGTTATAGTCAGCAATTTTCCATTTTCTAAAACCACTAACGCTCTTGCTGTCTGAATGTGATTAACACAAAATTCTCAAGAAATATCTTTACATAAATTAAATTTTAGAACATAGAACATAGAACAATACAGCACAGAACAGGCCCTTCGGCCTTCGATGTTGTGCCGACCAAAATACTGATTTTCATCAGTAATCTTATTTTCCATGTTATTGTCAATTAAAAGATAATTCTTCTTGTCTCTCCCAGAAGTGTCTAAGAGTCAAGAGTGTGAAATGGGCTCATAGCAGATATGCGACTGGTTTCTCATCATTTCAGCTTCTAGTTTCCATTGGCTTTGAAAGCTTTTTTCAAGATTTTTAATGTCAAACTACATAAAATCAATAATGATAATAGAAAACAAATGTCTAGAAAGAGTTTGAGCTGTTGTTCCAATGAACAGATGGATGCACACCTAAGAGGAGTGTCTAATCAAGCACCAACCTTGGCCAATTTTCCCCTTGCTAATCCAGCAATGCTAAAGCTAATTATAAACTCCATCTGGGCACCCAAAGTGAAATCAGCTAACTCGATATAAGCCATTCAATCCATAGATATTCACTGAACTGCTGAGGAGAGTTTGTTGGTGCTTTTAAACTTCTTTAATTGACTTCCCCAGTTAGCTGGGGAAAATACTTTCCCCAAAGTGGCTACTTTGCTTTAACAATAAGATTTTATTTAGCATATTTTATTCTTGTTGACAATGTTATAATTGGCAAGACAATATGTATGCTCTCTTAAAAGATTTTTTCATTTGATATATTCATTTAATTGCTTACCATGTCAACTCTAAGCTGCCCGCTAGCATCTGAGGAAGAAAACAAACCATGTTATACAGAGGGTTCCAACTTAGATCAGCTCACATAGTAGTGCAGCATCAACACATGACACAAAAATAAAATCCAGGGAAAAGGCTAAGAAAATTGGATTGACTCCATAAAATATGATTATAAGTTGGTTCAAGGATAGAGCTCAATGTAATAGTTTTGCATCCTTTCTGCCCTTCTATATTTTATCCTCTTAGCTTCAAGAGTGCTATAATTGTCCAATACCTAGATAATTGCCTGCTAGTGTGCACAAGAGAACAACAGAGTGCTTTATGGATTTATCCCAGGCAGTAAAGCAACAGTAACAAAAGAAATTTTTGTAAGCTTTGACTTCCAAACAAACTTATTGAACAATACAAGAACTGAATAAATAAATAACATAATATTTATTTAGCATGCAAAAGCAAAATATAAATATGAGAGGAGTTCTGATGAAAATTCACTGAACTGAAACACTGTTACTTTCATCAGAAATACCACCTGACCTCTAGGTATTTTCAGCATTTGTGATTTTATTCATTGTAATTCATACTATTTGAATACAGTAGCTCGTTAAACAGAAAAAAAGCATATGGTTCCCTATTTCTATGCTAAATTGGAATTTTATGTTTTTTTTAATATATAGTTGTATTTTCCTGTAATGTTATCATCTAAAGTGACTAATTGGTCTAATTAGTTTCTCCCATAGTCCATTCTGACTATTATTTGAATAGTTCACGCTAACTAAACATCCCAGATAAAAGTTTCCAGGTTTGATGAATTTGAACCATTGGAGAGAGCACCTGATAGCAACACTATGCACATAAATGAACAAAAGTATATTCTCATTTCAACTATGTGATTTGGCTCATTATTCACACCAATAATTGTAGAGGACAACCAAATGTCACATTGATCAGGCTGGGGAGAAAAAGCTGCACCTAGCTGATAGTAACTGCAGATGAAATGTGACTGAATTAAATGAACTGCTATCAAATTAAATTAAACCAAGGTATTTTTGTTGCATTGCACTGTGTCAAATGACTTCACATTGCATTGTAGTAATTTCATCATCTAAGCATTAAATATGTTCCTAATATTTCTAACAAATAAAAAGTTCTGCAGGTCTCCCTGATCTTCATGAGCAAGTTTTCAAAATGTACTCCTAACAAAATGAAATTCTATATCAAAAGCACACATTTGAAAAATGCATTCTTTGAAATCATTCATTTGCCATTTTAACAGAGGTATTAACTTACACAAAATAAAATGACCTTTCATATGAAAGAATTAAGTATTCTCTGTATTGCACTATGAGACAGGTTTGGCCAATTCCTTCAGCACTGGGCATTTTAAAATATTTATTCATGGGTGCTACTGACTAAGCCAGTATTTGGATTTCCAGAGGACAATCAATTTCCACTTTTTCATTTCTACATAAAAGGCTTTGGGGGGGGATTTTCCCATCCCACCCCACCACGGGAATTGTAGTGGGGGGGAGGGGTAGATGGGATGGACCAATTTTCCAATTTTGGGGCGAGAGGAGGCCAGAAAATCCCACCCTTAGTTAAAATAAAATTTCATGGAATTCCATGCAAATTATTGATTTGGTTTGCAAACAGGTGGTAGAAAATACAAAGTAGCGATAATGGATGTGCACTTAAATTGGAAAGGTGTTGGGGGGGGGTGGTGAAAGTATATACTATCCTTGGAAGGAGCGCAACACAAATTTACAGGAACATTATCAGGGATCCAAAGATTAATAATGAAAAAAGAATAGCTTACATTTATATAGCAGGTGTGATTTTACCACCTAATCGCATCCAGTAACCAGTGCAGTGAGAAAAGTAGCATACAAAGATAAAAATCCTGTTTGCACCCAGCGCCACATGGTTTGCAATCTTCCTGACCACTTTCAATGGCGTGAACTGCTTCACATCCGGAAGGTGGCGTGGGAGGAGTTGATTAGCATATTTACAGTAGTATTTAAATATGCATAGACTATTCAAATCCCAGCGCACAGAATCTTCTGGCCCTTGGGCTCACTACCAAAAAGTTGAGAATCACTACTGACCTCCACTAAGTGAAGAGCTGTCATGGTAGTTACACCAGGGGGGATTTGGAGGCTAATGAAGCCACCTGCATGGTCAGGTACATTGTCAGGCTGTGGTCTGGTAATGCTCCCGACACGGCACCATACCAACCTGACAATGCCAAATTGTGCCAAGGGGTGGATCCAGTGAGAGCATCATGTGGGTGTAGCGGAGCATCAGAACAGCAGCGGATGGAGTGGCTGGGGATGCTGGCGGTGGTCTTTGGGAGCATTTTAAGGTAGACGCAAGCTCAGATTATGGGAAGAGAGAAGGGACTGATGATGGGAGGAACAAGGATTGAATTGGGATTGGTGTGGAGAACGCTGACTCTTGGAGTGGGTAGGGACCCCTGAAGCTTCCGTGGTGGCCTGGGGGGGAGATTTACACAGGTTATGTTTGGGCCCACCTTTAAAGATGGTACCCTGATATATGTGCAGACAGGTTTTGTTGAACATCCCCACCGCTCCCAATGGCATCAAAAATCTCCCCTTTTTTGGCAGAGTATTGTAAGATCAAAGAGAAAACCAGCATATTTACCTGGACAGAAACACACCATTTTTATCACCTGATATAATGACCTGCCATTTTTTTTGTAAGATTTACCTCTGTATTTAATTAGTAAATGTAAGTAATCTGTACCAAAATACTTATGTGGAGGCCTCATAAATCAAAACAGGTCCTATGCACTGGATTAAAACAATTCCACAGCATTAATTATTGCTGAAATTAAGAAGACATTTGTCAAACTGTCAACTGAAGTAAAATAATTTACATTTATACACAACTTACTTGACCCTCCAAGCAATGTATCTATATTATTTTGCAAGCTGGACGCTTTGTGCAAGGTTTCATTAATGTCCTTTTCTAGATCTTTGAGGAATGTCAGGATACTAAGCCCACTGTCATCGTCTAAGCTTTGTGATGACCTGCAACAACATAAAGATGTCATTTTGTAAATGACTTGAATACAACATCAGTAGCAAATGTGAAAGCATACCAATATGGAAAACTCTGTTTTCTATTAAACAATAGGACACAATGAAATGGCACTGATTGAATCAGTACATTACAGCAACATCTGTCTGCTTTGTGCCACATCACTCTCTGAAATATCAGCTGGGATTCTCGGTCTCACCCGCCCACCGCCCCTATCAACGAAAATGGAGAATTTGGCGCTCAGCCGAATCTCCATTCACTGCAGTGGGACTGGAGAATCCCAGCTGCAGGTGAGGTCAGAGAATTCTGATCGCAGAGCAAGGTGCTAGATTTTAGCAACTATTTCTAAATCCGTCACTACTGCCCAATCGTTGTTGTGTTATTTTTCCATACATGAAAACAACGTACTTAGGAATCATTCTTGACTGGAAGTGGACAAGTACAAGTATGTAACAAAAATGTTGACTTCCAGTGGGGCAGCGAAAAGTGCACAATTTTCATTGCTTGTGATGTTGTTTCCTCCAGAGGGGGGGGGGGGGGGGGGAGAAACATGAGCTGAGTGGCCACTTTGCAAACCTCCAAACAATCCAAAAACATAACTCTGAGCTTCCAAACCTGTCATTTTTCCACCTTGTTCCCACTCTGATCTTTTTGCCTTGACCTGCTGCAGTGTTTCGATGAAGCTCAATATAAGTTCAAGAAGCAGCTCCTTCCCTTTACATGGAGACTTCTGCAGCATTCTGGACTCATCAGTATGTTGAATAATTTTAGATACTTGCCTCTGCCCCCTTTTTGTTTACACTTTCATTGCTGGTTTTGACTTTTTGCTCTTTTGTTTCCTTTTTTTTGCTCTTGCACTGCAGCCATTCATAATTCTGCAATTCAAACAACCACGAGACATGATGGGCACGATTTTACTGGCTTGCTGCACTGCAACCAGCATGCCAAGCCGGGAAGATAACAGGAAACTCCAAAAATACGATTTGAGGGAGTACAGCCTAAACACTTCAGCAAGCCTGGCTTTAAAAAGGCAGTCCAATCTCAAAATGAAATTGAAGGTCACCTTCACATCCCCACAGGCATCAGGGACCAACTACCTTCCTTTGCTGAAGGGTTGTTCCCCCATGCCACTACCTGACAAACATTGTCAACATTAGGGCATTAGTGGCCTTCCAGTAAATCCCCCTTCATGATCTTCTTCATGTCCTCCCCATTCATAACCCCCTAAATGACACCCCCCACATGACCTTCCCTTCAGACCCCACTCTCTTGGCAATGCTGGGGTGTCAGTTGACACTACCAGGTGGCCACACCCAGCCATGTCCCCTACCACCCAGGCTTCAATGCCTCTCCCTCAAATGCCAAGTGGCAAAATGTGGACAAACTAGCCATGCTGTGGAAAGTGGTTCAATGAGACAGGATATTAAAATGTTAAAAATCTAAATCCGACCCGAACACATCTAAATCGGGTTTGAATAGAGATAGAAAAAGGAGTATGTCAGAAATCTACGTGTAAGAGGCCTGCTGAGAAATTAAATGTGATGAAGAGGTATGTGCATCACATAGAACCATCATTTTAAACTCAACATTGGCCAGCCAAGTTCTCAAGCCTCTGGAGACCCAGCAGTTAAAGGAAGTTGATTGCAGACAGATGCATTCCCAGTAATTATGAGTTAACTGGAGTTTTAGCGGGCAGGATTTGTCTATAATAATCAAAATAAAACTTTGAAAATGCTCCAGTTCAATGCTGCACTGTTTGTCTAGCTGCGTTTTAGCATGAGGCCTCCAATTGTACCCTGACCCTTCCAATATTCCTCCAATCTTCCCGCAATTCAACTACCGACGTTGCCTCTGGCCTCTGATCTTGATTCTCCTCAACCCTAGACTTTCTGATCCCTCTCTCCTTCCTGCCATTAAGTTCACCAGAATCTGAGGAAAACCCATTTTCCAGCCCCATCCTGTCTCAGAGTTAACATCCTCTCTGTGTCTTTAAAATGCATTACATCATAAACAGAGAATTTGGTTGAAACAAAACATATTTCACATTTTTTTTGCTTGCTGGGTATGAAACATAGCATGTGTTTTGTGGGAACGTACCTGGACTTGGGAGTGTTATCTGTTGCCGTGAACTCCGTGCTCTGACATTCAGAACCAATATCACAAAAGAAGCTCTGAATGAAAGGAATGAGACCTCCACTGGGCAAAGTACGGGGCTCCAAAAAACCTAAAAGTACAGGAGAAAAATCATATCAGATTAAGGCCAAGTGAAACCTAATCCTGCTTTAATGTAACTCATTTTGTGAATTGTTAGTCTTTTTTTTACCAACTTTTCAGTGCACAAGTTGTAATAATATTGTAAAAATAATATTATTACCTTTTTTTTCTCTGATTTGGTATATCTTCTTCACTCAGAAGAAATTAATTCTTTTGTCATATTACAAGGAAGAAAACAAAACAAAAATACAGCTAAGCAAACAGTTAATCAGTTCATTGCTCACTCAGGTTTGAGGGGAAGTACAGAACTATTTTATGTATTTAATATTTGGATTCATCTATCCATATTTTTCTTCATTATGAAGCCTGGTGGATGCAATGGGTGATCACTGTTGCTGGGTCAAAATACTGGAACTCCCTTCCTAACAGCACCTATGGTATAGGGATTTCAATGATTCAAGAAAGCAACTCGCCACCATCTTCTCGGAGTAATTAGGGATATGCAATAAATGCTGGTCTCAACAGCAATGGCCTAACCTTAACTGCATGAGGGAATACAAAAAACAATTCAATCATATTTGTGACCAGCCTCTCTCTGTTACTGCTTTGTCAGCCTCCTCATCAGGAGACATACCTTAAGGCAAGCAGTCTGAAATTCATTTTCACAAATGTATTGGCTGTCTACGGAGGCATGCTAGACACTGGTAGCTCAACCAACTAACATTTGAATATCAAGAGCAGAAGGAGGCCACTGGGTCCCTTGAGCCTGCTCCAACATTCAGTATGGTCATGCCAGATCTGATTGTATCTTTAACAGCACATTCTTGCCCAACCCCACTAACCAGGCCAATTTCATTTGTTGGGTTCAGCAATGTGAAAATTCACTGCGATGACCAGCGTTTTAAATGCCATTCCTTTTCCATGCTGATAAAGTCATGCTGCTGGCGGGCAAGAAAAGGCGAATTCTCCCATTTGAGAATAAGCCATGTAGTGGGGTGGGGAGTAGGTCACTTGGCCTCTTGAACCAGGGGAAGTATTTTCTGTTGCAGAGACCAAGAGGAAATGATGCCATATCTTCCAGCCCCAATCTGATTAATTATGCATCCAGGACTTTTGTGCCATCTTCCTTGACAGGGTGAGCTTGATGATATGCATCCCAGTGTCATATCTGAGTGTCATATTTAAAAGGAACCTGACATTAGTGACACTCTGCACGATAGAAGGTGGATATGCTGAAGAAAGAAGATGGATCTCCAGGAAGACTCTGAAGCGTGGAGATCCATCCGATAGATGCTCGCCCACCCAATGCTGCAGTTGGTGTTCCAGGATCCAGGGTAAATGGCTGCCTCCATCACAAAGTTCCAGGCATTCGTCCTTGGGGCGGCATGGTGGCACAGTGGTGTTGCTGCCATGGGACTTGGGTTCAGTTCCAGCCTTGGTTCAATATCTGTGAGGAGTTTGCATGTTCTCCCTGTGTCTGTGTGGATTTCCTGTGGGTGCTCCGGTTTCCTTTCCACAGTCCAAAGATGTGCTGGTTAGGTTGATTGGCCATGATAAATTGCCCCACAGTGTCAAGGGGTCTAGCAGGGTAAATATGTGGGGTTAGGGGGGTAGGGCCTGGGTAGATTGTGGTCGGTGCAAACTCAATGGGCCAAATGGCCTCCTTCTGCAATGTAGAGATCCTATGATTCCATGATTCTAAGTCCCGACTTCTGCATGCCATGTTGGTCTAGATGTGTTTTGGACTAGAGTGCTTACCCACTGGCTTCATAAGAAATTAGGCATGAGGACAAGTCTCCATTCAGGCCTTAATTGCATCTCATTGGCATGATGCAAATCAGTTTCATACCATTGTCAAGCAGGATTCCCAATCCGTCATGGCAGACACCAGCTGAAGATGGGCCAAGAGAGAATTCTGTCCTGGAATGGACTTGAGACAGAGCTTTTCAGGGTTACTTATTATGTTTGTATTGTGTAAGAAGATCACCAGGTAGGCCTGTGGAACTTAAACAGGGGAGTAGTTTATTTCAGGTCTCTACAGCTTCACAGTCAGTCCTGGACTGATTCCCCATGTTCCACCTGAGTTGGAGCTAGCCCATGAGGTCACCTGACCTACACTCTTAAAAGGACAGCATGTATCCCAACCTTTATATAAAACATTTCTGGTTCTATGTTGTCTGGATGCAGGATTGTCACTGAATCCAGAGTAATCAGGTTAGAAGACCACTTCCATTCCCAGAAAGAAACTGAGCCTACTTCTTCCAATTAAATCAGTGGTCTGTCTATATATTGTTGCACCTTCTAACCATTTTTTAAAAGTCTCTCACTTCCTTCAGCCCTTCACCCATAATCCACTTTACGAACAGAACTCAGAAGCTCTATTATAACAGCTGGAAGCTGTTGAATAGCCCCTAAGTCACCCTTAATACACAAACCAACTCTTTAGGCCCACTGTACTAAAGAACAGGCAGTTCAAACAGCACATGAATAACTTTTATGAAAACAAATAAGCTCTTCAAATCATCTGAATAAACAATTGGTCAGCGTTAGTTAAAACTTCAAGCATTGGAATGCAGCCAATAGCTCCCCGGGGTTGTATTTTATGTTCCCCAGTCAGTTGGTTTGAAGGCAGGGCAGTGTCCTAAAATCCAGCAGTTGGCTTTCTCACTGCCTATCCACCCAATACCAACCTGTTTGAAATGTTACAGATGTGGACAGCCATTCAGTGATGGCCAAACAATGGCTATTTAAAGAAGCTTCTTACCTCTCCCACCAATTTTTTACTCGTAGTGGTGGGGGTGGCCTTCTTCAGCCTAGGACGGTGAGTAACTCACAATTAACCTTTCGGCTTGGGTTGAGGGTGCGGTGTTCACACTACCCCATAAAATCCAAACCCCATAGAAAGAAACTTTATTCTTAGAATTTATAAAAGCACATTAGATAATCATTAAAAAGTTGACACTACATAAGGTGGAAACTCGATTAGTTTCAGTCATGTATGTCACTTTCAACATGTACAATTACTAGTTACGGTTGATAATTGATTGTAATTGTTAGCTGTTACATGTTTCATTATATGTCCAACATTTGGCTCAAAGAGCTATATACATTTTCCAGTCCCGTGATATACTAAGACAGGCAGGTTTTGGATTGTAATCTCTACCCTTCTGCACCTCAGCACCACTGGCCCTTGAGCATGCCCCTAATATGTCATTCTGGAGTTTGAAATATGTCAGTCTGCAGATTTAGTTATGGACAACTCTTTGCAGTAGAAGATGAACAATTTTCAGCCAGACCAAAGAATATCTTCCACTGAGTTAAAGATCCTTCAACAACAACTGATATTTCTCTTGGTGTACGCCTTCAAGAGGAAATAACTTACCAAACCCAATGTCAAGGATTATGAATGAATAATGGCCACTTAGGGAAAATGCAACTAAACCCAGCAAGGCATTGACATCTTCGCTTTTACTTAGCATTGTTTTTCAAAAAATACGACATCGTGGCTTTCACTGTCAAATGGAAGGAATTGGTTGGAAAATGTTAATTTTAGTTGGAGGCTGTGGAAACTCAAAACCATCTCCTCAAGCCTTTCTCTTGTTTAATTTTCATTCTGCCTTCTGAGAAGATTTTAGGCTCCACAGACCATATCTGAGGTCAATAATCTGATACACAGTTAAGAGTTTATTGTGTACTATATGAGGTGAGGATGAAAACAACAAATCATTCTTACACACAGCTACAATTCAGTTTGCTAAAGGGACATCATCACTGGTATTAGCCAGTATAGAGCAGTTGTGTTGATGTTTTGGAAACACACAATACAATGATTTAAATAGATCTGATAAACATTACTATACCGCAAAAGGTTTGTTACTCCATACATGTAAATTATAAAAGAATCCACAGTTCTTCATCAAATGTTGATGATTCGAAAAAAATTACAGAAACAAATTATTTAGTTCAACAGATTATATTGGTGTTTATACTCAATACACAAATACTGCACAAATTGTCTCTTCTCACCTTACTCCTGCATCTCCTTATTTCCTTCTCCCTCAATCAGGCATTGATCCTCGCCTTAAATGTGTCAATGATATGTGTCACATAACTTCATTTTTTTTTATTCATTCCGAAGAATGGACAATATGTATTCCCTTCCCTGGTTACTTTGAGGAGGTGGAGGTCAGATTTCTTTAACAACTGAATTGTGTTGACAATTTTAACAATCGAGCAGCTACATCAAGGGTTATATAAGAATCAGAGGATTATATAAGATATTGGTTACAGAAACAGGCCATTCGGTTCAGCTAGTTCATCCTGGAGTTTATGCTCCTCTCAAGCCTCCTCTCATCTAAATTTACTATCATAATCATCTATTTTATTCTTCCTCAAATGCCTGTCTAGTTTACCCACCATGTTAATGGAATCACATACAAAGCATTGGAGTTACATAATCAGTAGTCAGTTCAAAAGTACTGGCTTTTTTTTCTAGATGGGCATTAATTAGGTGTGCCACTAACCACTGTGCCACCTAGCTACCCATTGTACACTATCCACTGTGGTGGGAAGGAGTGTTGATTCTGGACTAAGTCAAAATCTCACTCCCCCTGCAAGGAAAGATTCTCTCTTAATTTTGGCTTCGTCAACTAGTTAGATCCTCATAACATCAGCTATCATGGAATGTTCCATAATTGGCAAATTAACGGCCAGAAGATGGGTTCAGCATTCAATTAAACATGGCAGGGAGCCAGCTTGAAAGTAGCAGCAAGCTGCCATGGCAGGCAAGTGATGGATCAGGCAGTTTGAAACAGAGACACTCTTTCTCTAACGTGCTGAAATACAAAATTTAAAAATTCTTCCAAAAACAGCCACAGTATAGGAGGGAGGGTGTAGAAGAGAGGGTGGAGGAGAGGGGAGGGTGAGGTTACCCTTTCAGAGAGCAGTTTGTGGCTGGAACTGAACCCAGCCACTCAGGCAAGGGATGGCCTCCAAACAAGACTGGAGAACTGGTCCCCCAATGTGCTGCTGGGCTGTATCCAGGTACTGCACTGTTTCATCATCTGGGGGGATCTGGAGGCCAACTGGAAAATATAAATCAGCCTCTGACAATTAATGGTGAGTATTCCTGCCACTCAATATCTTTCTTCTGGGAAAATGGATGGAGCTGGGAAACTGGCTCCATATTGCAAGTATGACCTGATGAAGCTTCTATGTAAATGTAACAATACCAATTTTTTTCTTGTGGTCTGTCCTTCAAGAAATTAGCCACATAGTTTATTCGCGTACTTAATGGTCTTATTGGCTTGAATTGTTACTATTGATAGTTTTAACTCTCTTATCTCTATATCACACCTAGATTAAATACATAGGATATATGGTACAGGAAGAGGCCATTCTGCCCAGGGAGTCCGTGCTGTTATTTATGAATCATCTCCTGTGTTTTTTCATGTAAATCTTTATCTTATCCTGTATTCATTTCTTCAACATATGGGCCGTGATTCTCCATCCCGCTATTTTAATTTTTTAACACAGTGGGCCGGGAAAATCACAGCAGGTGATGTGCAGGATTCAAGCATGTGTTCCTGTCCCAGGAACACATGTCCCAGTGCCAGGTTTCTGGTGGTGTCTGCTCCACACCGGAAATCAGCAGGAAGGAATAATTTAAATACTTATAAATTTAATTAATATTTTAAATTTGATTAATAGGCCCGGAACTGAAGCCTCTCGGGCCCGCATGCGTCTCTCGAGCCTGCAAACATCTCCCCCCTGTCAGAGTGGCTCACTCCAGCAGGGTTTAGAATAGCTCCCCACTATGAGATGAATTTGTGGAATTCGCTGCCCCATAGCACGGTGGACTCTTAATCGTTGAATGGTTTCAGGAAGCAAAGGGATATATTTCTAATAAAAAAAGGGTACAAGAGGATATGTGGAACAGATAGGGAGACAGATTTGAGACCAGGGAGAGATCAGCCATGGTCTCATTGAATGGCAGAACAAGATCAAAGGGCTGAATTTGCTTATTTCTGCCCATAATTCTTATGTTCCTATGTTCAGTTTTGTTTTTAATCTAAGAGGTTTAGCATTAGGAGAGAAAACTGTTCTGTGAGCTGGAAAGCTTTGCACTGGTTTTCAGTCTGATTCTGACTCCGAATAATGTCGTTAAGAAGCCACCCACAGACTGCATTATCTTGTTCACTGAGATTTCGAAGCTTTGTTTCCTTCACTTCCATAAAAAGTTTACACTTTCAGCAACTCGCCGAACAAGCTTCAAGGCAGAGTAGAACTGTGATTTTCTGAGGGTGGGAAAGAATGGAATCTCACCTCACTCTGTGAAAAAAGTGAAAATCTGTTTCACGCCAGCAGGGGGAAGGGATAGGACCTAAGCTCACTAAAAGCTGGGAGATAGCAGCAGAGGGTGCATATACTCAGATATCATTGACTGCCTCCCCAACTACCGCAGGCCTCTGCAGCCAATTGCACCTCCACATGGACTGATTGACCACACCCCCACACAGTTCATCAGTTCTCCTGCATGACCCCCATGCTGTCATGGGGCTCCAAGCCAAATTCTGCCCCCCCCCCCCCCAGCCATGCACAGATCGGTTGCCAGTTGTACAGCATGCATGATTCACCCTTGATCAGCCCAGCCCTTCAGGCCCAAAGCCTGCCCCTATCATTTGGCCTTGGTCCTCCAAGCTCCACCCCATCTTCATTGCCCAGTGCCCAGTGGGCATTGTTAGTGTGCTCAACTGGCAGTGCCAGGATGCCCCAGTAGTATTGCCAAGGTGTCAGGCTATCTTTCTCTTTTGGTCCAATTTTATCCACGCCTTTTATTTGTTTATTTGCTTTCCTTGGAGGAGAAAGGCTAAAAGAAAATTTTATAGAACTGTTTAAAATCAGAAAGTGTTTGTTCAAACATTGATAAAGAGGATTGTAACCAATGCCTGATGGGTTGATAACCAAAGAGCACAGATTCAAGGTGAGAGGCAAAAGAACAAGAAAAATGAGAACAGCTTTTCCATACAAGTATCTAGGATTTGGAAGCACAATATAGTGGTCGATACAAATTCAATAGCAGCATCCAAAAGGGAAATTGAATACATTCTTGGGGGAGGAAAAGTACAGGGAAATGGAGAAGTGGGCCAGTAATATCATTCTTGAAAAAAGTTGTCAGACTCAATGGAACAAATAGCTTAACTCTATGTTCTACTTTCCATGATTCTGTGATCCTATGGCATCCCATTTTTGTCTAGTTTATTCCTTCTTTAGTGAAATGTATTTTTCCTGGTATATCTTTTGAATATTGCCCACTGCTATACCTTGTTTTCAACGCTTCCCTCATTTTTTCATCATCAGAGTATTTCCAATATATTACTTTCTACGTTATATTGAGAACATTATATGTTTATTTATCTGCTACTTCATTTCCCACAACTAAATATGTTAGTGCTTCCCACATTGTTATGATGTGGAGGTGCTGGCGTTGCATTTGGATGAACATAGTAAGAAGTCTCACAACAACAGATTGAAGTCCAACAGGTTTATTTGATAGTATGACATTTTGGAGCGCTACTCCTTCATCCACTCACCCAATGAAGAAACAGAGTTCCAAAAGCTCATGATACCAAATAAACCTGTTGGATTTTAACCTGATGTTGTAAGACTTCTTACCACACGTTGTTAGGGACCTTACATATTGAGTCAAAAAGTGTTTTGTTAACTTAAGAATTTCAACTGGTTTTTATTCATTTAATAAATATTTATAGAACACAGAACACTACAGCACAAACAGGCCCTTCGGCCCACAATAGGATCCCATATACTCATCCAGAAGTCTTTTAAAAGCCCCCAGCGAGTTCGCCTTTACCATCACCGACGGCAGCCGATTCCATTCACTCACCACCCCCTGAGCGAAAAACTTACCCCTAACCCTCTGTACTTGCTTCCCTGCACCTTAAATTTGTATCCTCTCATAGCGACCATTTCAGCCCATGGAAATAGCCTCTGAGAATCCACCCTATCTATTCCTCTCAACATTTTATAAACCTCTATCAGGTCGCCTCTCAACCTTCGTCCAAATATATGGACAATATTTGTCCATATATTTCTTTCTCCACTTCCTTTTTTCTGTTTAGTGGTCTGTACTATACCCTGAATCATGTGAGTGACCTCTTCTAAGAACCTCAACATAGCATCTGAACACGTGAATTATGACTGTCCAGTTTGACTGCTTTGTCGCTTTGGTTTAATTTCACCTTACAAATCTTAAGGTTTTATTTGCAGCATTGTCAGCTTGGTTTATGTGCTGTGCCCACTTGACAGAAGGACACCAGAGCCCTGCTTGATGAATGTTTTTATCCTTTAGTTCAATCTATACAGATTATGTTTCTATTTCATGTCATTTCTTTCTACAGCTATTTGTCATTCCTGATTAAAGCAGCTACGACATTAACCCATGGGTGGCATAGTGGCACAATGGTTAGCAAAGCTGCTTCACAGCACCAGTGACCTGGGTTTAATTCCAACCTTGGGTGACTATCTGTTTGGAGTTCTCCCCGTGTCTGTGTGGGTTTCCTTTGGGTGTTCTCATTTCTTCCCACTATCCAAAGATATGTAGGTTAGGTGGGTTAGTCTTGGTAAATGTGTGGGGTTACAGGAAGAATGTAGAGTGGGATGCTATTTTGGAGAGTCAATGTAGACCCGATGGGCCAAATGGCCTCTTTATGCATTGTAGAGGTTCTATGGTTCAATGCTCTTTTTGCCTTATTACTCAGTATTATAGCCCCAGTCATTAACTGTCAGTACTGAACATTTTTGTTATCTTAGCATCACTATTTTTAATTAATTTATAGAATGTGGAGATCACTGGCTGGCCAGCATTTATTGCTCATCCCTCATTGCCCTTGAGAAGGTGGTGGTGAGCTGCCTTCTTGAACCATTGCAGTCTCTAAGGTGTAGGTACATTCACAATGCTGTTAAGGAGGGAGTTCCAGTATTTTGACCCAGCGACAGTAAAGGTACTGCGATATATTTCCAAAACAAGATGCTAAGTGACTTGAAGGGGAATCTTCAGGCGATGGTGGTGGCTTGGTGACACAGTGGTTAGCACTACTGCCTCACAGTGCCAGGGATCTGGGTTCTATTCCTGACTGTGCGGAGTCTGCGCATTCTCCCCGTGTCTGTATGGGTTTCCTCCGGGTGCTCCGGTTTCTTCCCACAGTCCAAAAGACGTGCAGGTGAGGTGCATTGGCCATGATAAACTCCCCCTCAATGTACCTGAATAGGTGTCCGGGTATGGTAACCAGGGGATTTTCACAGCAATTCCATTGCAGTGTTAATGTAAGCCTGCTTGCGACATTGTTAAATTAGTTTTAAACTTAACGTATCTCCTGCCTTTATCCTTCTAGCTGATAGTGGCTGTGGGTTTATAAGGTGCTGCCCTAGGGACATTTCCGTTCATCTTTGTAGATGGTACGTACGGCTCGTACTGTTTGGGGTGGCGGAGGGAGTGAATGTTTGCGTTTAGTTTAACTTTTCCTATCACCCAATTTCTGCTTCCAACTCTGATGTTGATTCGGATGCATCACACCCAGCAGGTTCGCCTCCTCCTGGTTTTTAATCTGTGGTTGATTCCGACAGATAACTTTTGTGTCTCCAATGTTTAAAGCAACATCAAAACTCTTGGAAATGATGTTCATATTAAATATACTATAATTTCATCTTACTGGCGAACTACTCGAAATGAACTGTATACACTAATTACGGGGCAGTTTAAAGATTATTCATTCATTTCGTTAATCACACCTTAATTATCCGATAGTCAGATTTCAGACAATATAACCGTTCCTGCACACATCGGGAGAGAATCCCGTTTTACCAGGTTGATACAGAATTGAGGAATTTCAGAATTCGTTCCAAGTGTATATTTCAAACACTTGAATTGGACTGATTTAATTTGACACGGCTCAGATTCCATGTCATCGCTATTTTCAACAAAACAATAACACAGCATTCAGAATGGTTTATAATTTCGCTAGAAACTGTCAATGTATGGAAACCTCTCTGCTACACTCGGACAAGACGCAGACGGATTGAGAATACCCTAAGGATATGAGAGTCCAAAAATCAATTCTGCATTAGTCCGACAACGGGAATCACAGCAACAAGTTGCAGCATGTTCGTGCTCAGTAATACACAGAAGCGCTGAACCTATTGCAATCCTTTCCTCGTGAACATTCCCATACTTACAGTTGTCACGTTGACGCGGAAGGTGTTGAACCCTCACACCAACCAGGATAAGAAACAATAGACACGGCCAGATAATCTCAGACAGGGTCAGCACCTGAAATGCAGGAAGGAAGGAAACATTCAGAGACAAAAGTTCCCAGTACATGAAACGATGGCCCGAAGGAAATTCACGCACTTCAAAGTGTCAGGACCTTACCGGCTGCCTTAAACGGTAGAGGCAATTTTTCCAAAATAACACGCACAACTGGCGAATAAACCTGGCCATAGTGGCCAACCGCCTTGAAAAGCAACGCTCAGCAAAACTGTTACTGGCTGAGGTGCGGATTGCCACAGGATCAATGGTCACGGATGAGGGATGTGTAACTCAGGCGGAGGGAGCTCCTCTCTCTCAACCGGTGTCCTGGGGAATGCGGAGAGGTGAGGGAAAAGGTTGCAAAACCCGATTGGGCACAAGAACCTCCTCTCACCTACAACAATAGTTGTTCAGTTATTCCAACAATGTAAAAACCTGTTTCCTCAAACTGTGGTTTCTTTCAAATGACAGCAAGAAGAAGAAAGAAGATATCAGTTGCATATATATATATAAAAGCAGGTGTTGTAAAGAATTGAAAAGCAACCTGCTGAACACGGCTTTATCAAATGACTAAATCGTCAATGTGCCAACAGAGTGAATACCAAACGGGGAAAAATATTGCACCGGGTGGAGCACACAAAACAATGTACTGCAAAGTTTATTGTTCTAATAAACTGCTTCTAATTCCGGAAATGTCATTTTTTGAGCCTCATGTACTTTAACAACTAATATTTATATGAAGATATTTTCTTTGACTCCTAAGTAAAATTTAATTTCCTGACTTGCCGCGATTTCATTAGATTTATTATCGTCACATATTGCATATAGTGAAAAGTGTTGTTTCTTGCGTGCTGTACAGACAAAACATACCATTCATAGAGTACATAGAGGAGGAGGAAAGGAGAGGGTGTAGAACGTGGTGTTGCAGTTACAGATGGGATGAAGAGAAAGATCAGCTTAATATAAGGTAGGTCCACTCGAAAGTCTGACAGCAGCAGGGAAGAAGCTATTCTTGAGTCAGTTAGTACTGATCTCAGACTTCTGTAATTTTTTTCCTGACAATCTAGAATGTTCTCCATGTTGCAATAATTAAAATCAGTGATGAGCAAGAAGCCACGATGAAAAGAGCACAGATCTCTCAGAGGGTTGTGGAGTTGGAAGAAGAATCAACATAGGAGTTTTTAATGCAGGCAAATTACTGCAGATCCTGGAATCTGAATCAAACACAGAAAATGCTAAAAAATCTCAGCAGGTCTGATAGCAGCTGTGGAGAGAGAATAGAGCCAGTGTTTTGAGTCTGGATGAATCTTTGTCAGAGCAGAGTTTTTGATGGTTGGATTTGAAAACTGGGGACTAGAATTATGAATGTACGCACAGACCCAGCTTGATGTATGTGTACACAGACAATGCTGTTGTTACTGCAAAAAGATGCAGTCCTCATGGTTATGGCAGCTCAGTATAGTTCGATGAGGACTGACCCGATTTCTAGGAGTTTAAACTTGGACCAGGTGAACTCCACTGGTGTCCCAGCAGCACAATTGTCATTGGTAACTGTGGGGCTCTGGACTACAGCTTAGAGCATTTCTTGAAGCTGGACAACTTCTCTGGGGAGATTAAGAGCTTCAAATTGATTGAGGGTCTTCGATGAGAAGTTGACAGTTTTATTTCTGGAACTGCAACACTACGTGGAGAAAATCACCCCAGTTGTTTCAGGCATGTTAGAAAGAGAGATGTCAAAGAGATGGGGAAGTTGCACTATTGACTGGAGAGATTATCACAGCTGTACTGAAGGAGGACTGCTTTTGGAGGGTTCATCTAGCGAGGCCATATGGGTAAGCTCTGAAATAGAAGGGTCAATCACTTTGATGGGTTTGTACTACAGGCTTTACAATGGCTAGCAGGACATAGAGGAACAGATATGTGCACCAATTATAGAAAAATGTTGTTGTAGTGGCTGATTTTAACTTTGCTGATTTATTAGTGGGAAGATTAGTGCAGTCACACTGTCTCCCCATGTCCCGCCCCACCTACCCCCACCCCCCCCCACAACACTGCCCCACCTGACCATCCTCCTCGATAGTTGGCCTCCCTTCCCCATGGCCAGCCTGACCAATCCCATGGTCAGGCCCGACACCCCCTCTAATGCTAACCTTGACACCCTTTATCACCAGACTTGATTCCCCTCCCCACCCCCCCATTTCCAGCCCAGACTGCCACCCGCCATGGCCAGCCCCGAACCTCTCCTCCATGGCCAACCCTAACCACTCTCATGTCCTGATTCCTCCCATTTCCAGTCTTGACTGTGCCCCATCCCCCATGGCCTTCCATGGTCAGCCCTCCCCCAAGCAATTCAGTTTGCCGAAGACTCCCCTCCACCATCCCATCGCAGAGTGTGCAATAGGTTCCCCCCTCCACTACCACTGATTGCCCCTCCATTAGGCCCCACTCCCTGTAGGTCCCATTCCCTATAGTCCCACCCCTTTGGCACTGCTAATGTGCCCAGTGTGCAGTGCCGGGTTGCCTTCTGTCCCTGATTTCCCAGAGGCCCTCAATAGCTTCTGTCCCCATCAGCAGGTGAGCAGGACTGGTCCTCATTGGTTGGAAACAGTTCTAAATCCCACTGGTGGGAACCTCTCCTGGCAGGGGAGGGAGACTTTATCAGGCTCAGAGACTACCATTACTGCTACTTTTTTTAGTTGAATTCTAACTGTATTCTTAAATGAAGTTAGTTTTGATATAAGTTTCCTAGCAGGTCACATAAATCATACCTGGAGTTAAACCCCTTATGTCACGCTAATGCCAAAATCAAATGCAAAGGTTGGGGTCTTGGCTAACTTCATAAAATACCTTGGAATTTTTCATCTGATTCTTTGCCATTTCAAATTAAATGGCTAAGTGCAAAATAAGAACATAAGAGCATAAGAAATAGGAGCAGGAGGAGGCCATCGCCATTCAATAAGATCATGGCTGATCTAAAGTGGATCAGTTCCACTTTCCCGCTTTCTCCCCATAACCCTTAATTCCCTTGTCTATCAGAAACCTATCTACCCGTGACTTAAATATATTCAGCGAGATAGCCTCTACCACTTCAACGGGCAGAGAATTCCAAAGATTCACCACCCTTTGAATGAAAAAGTTCCTCCTCAACTCTGATCTAAACCGCCCCCCCCCACCCCCCTTATTTTGAGGCTGTGCCCTGGAATCCTGCTATCCTTTCTAAGCAGGAAGAATCTCTTTACGTCTACCCTATCTATCCCCTTCATTATCTTACATGTCTCGATAAGATCCCCCCTCAGCCTTCTAAACTCCAACGAGTACAAACCTAGTCTACTCAAACTCTCCTCATAGGCTAATGCACCTTAACTCCAATAAATGTATGATTATGGACATCAACTTCACTCAAATCAAACCAACCCCTCCAAATCTGTCACTGAATGATGCTACAAACCAACATCATAACATTGTCAAATTGTTAGGTATATTTATCCAGGCAAATCTACAGTGAGATGTACACATCAATGCTAATGTTGAAGAGGCTCGTACCCTTTATTCCGTAAGACCATAAGATACAGGAGCAAAACTAGGTAATTCAGCCCATTAAGTCTGCTCTGCCACTCAATCATAGCTGACAGGATTCACATCCCCCTTCTCCTGCCTTCTTCCCAATAAGACCATAAGATATAGGAGCAGAGGATGAAATACCATTCCCTCTTAAGTGATGACCTTGTTATTTTCACATTTTATGATCATGCTGCACTGAAATAGAAGGCATCTGTGTGATTGAGCAGAAGTATAAAGCTGCAATGTAAAGCCATTGTAAGGTTCAGAAAAGGATTTGCAGTGTTATTCTTGACCATGATTACTATAGTTACACAAAGTATTTATATGGCTGTGGTCTGAAGTCACTCAAGAACAAACATGATCAACTCTGCCATTTTTGCATGAGATTGTTCCTGAACTCTAAACTTCTCGTCTTGCAACCTGCATATAGATCTCATTGTGGCCACCAACTAAAAAACTCAAAATAACTAACTGGATTACGATGTGAAATGACAAAATTTCAGAGTAGTTTAATGCCATATTTATTCTGCACAATGACTAAACACAATGAATCAGGTTATTATATTCATTGGAGTTTAGCAAGAGTGAGAGGGGATCTCATAGAAACTTCTAAAATTCTAATAGAATTAGACAGGGTAGATTCAGAAAGAATGTTCCCAATGATAAGGGAGTCCAGAACTAGAGATCATCATTGAGGGCATTGGGTAAACCTTTCAGGACTGAGGTGAGGAGAAATTTCTTTACTTAGAAAACAGTGAAGCTACGGAATTCATTCCACAGAAAGTAATTGAGGTCAAAACATTGTGCGACTTCATGAAGGAATTAGATATAGTTCTTGAGACTGAAGGAATCAAGGGACATGGGGGGAAGCCAGGATCATGGTATTGAATTTGATGGTCAGTCTTAGTCATAATAAATGGAGGAGCAGGCTCAAAGGATCGAATGGACTATTCCTGTTTTTATTTTCAAGTATGTTTCTATCACTTTGGCAAGAGCAGGATGTGAAGATGGTGAAAATGTTTTAAACAGAGAAAGACAGTTGGACTGCTAGCAAGCATCAGGCCTAAGGAATACAGGAGGTTAAATGGAGGCTATCTCAGATGGATGTCAGCTTTATATTCAAGAAAATGGAAATACAATAAATGCAAACAACGTACGCATTTGACATACAAGCCAATGAAAACAACATGGCAGGAATTAATAATTAACAATCACTGAACAGGAAATGAGTAGTATATGTAAGATATTTATACTTATATAGATAAATTGTTAAAAATAAACAATCACTTAAATACTACTGAAAAGAGAAACATGCTGCCAATGTATTTTATCTTGCACTCATCATGAAAAATATAAGAATGCGAAGTTTCAAACCTTCACAACAATTTTACTAGAGGAGAAAGGATGCTGATAAGTTTGCAAGTTGACTCTGATTGGTCACAGTGTTGCCATGGAAAAAGCAATTAGGAAATATAAACTCACTAAGTTCCAAGCCAATTCTATAAAGGCACATGATTGAACTCCTTTTGTTTGTTAAGTAATGGATCCCTGTATTTAAATGTACATTGTTTCTAGTAAGTGAATATGAGCTACATTGTGAGCTTGGCTGATTACTTTCAATTGGTTGGTAGTGTAGCATGAGCACAGTCAGAATTGTTCAGCAAG
Source organism: Sphyrna mokarran (assembly GCA_024679065.1). Classification (NCBI taxonomy): domain Eukaryota; kingdom Metazoa; phylum Chordata; class Chondrichthyes; order Carcharhiniformes; family Carcharhinidae; genus Sphyrna; species Sphyrna mokarran. Next base: position 64,399,108 of record JAGIQG010000002.1, read on the forward strand.
TTGTGCCCAATTGCAGAATCACATCTAGCAGTGGACATTTTATTTCAGGTGCTGCAAACAGTAGTTGGTTGAGTGTGATCTGTGTGATACCTACAAGAACAACTGAAGGAACATTCTGTTTGATTCAATTAGCCAAATACATACATGACAATGCACTGGCACTGAAATTCAGGCACATTGGGCCTGATTTTACCATCAAGTTGTGTCTATTTTTGGGCACGGAACTTGGTAAAGTTGGGAATGAGGTGATTATCGCAATCTATGCCCACCTTCACACTGGTTTCCCCTTCACCAAGGCTCGAAAATGGCCCCAATTAGGACCATGCCGCAAATGGGCACGGAGACCATTTAAATGCATATAAATTGACTTAATGGACTATACCCGCAACCTTACCAGCACTTCCCCTCTACCACTATGTTCACCATCCAGAATCGGCGCAAAACAGACATGCTCTATAAAAGTCCAATTCAGGCACTCCAGTTAGTGAAGAGGTAAATACTGAGCATCTGCTCTCTGCTTGAGATCATTTGTAGGCATTCACTGCCAGTCTGCCTGTGATCAGTGAGAAGGGAGGAGGGACCTGCAATCGGCCTGGGTGGGGAGTTAAAGGGATCAGTAATTTTGTGAGGGTGGGGCAATGTATGTGAGTGCCAGAGAAAGACATTATCTGGCCTGCGAGGGATGCGACAGTGGAGCCACATTCTATCTTATTTTTTCTGTGCATGCACAGTTGGAGGCACCGATTGGAACTGCAGGGTTTTGGGCATCTTGGGCCCACCAGCTTCTACAGCATGATATTTTTTCAGGCCGAGTGCGTGTGGGGGGTGTCTGAGAATGGATCTAAAAGTCAGATCTGGAACACTCCCAGTTTCAAGTCTGCCCAGCACTTAGAATCAAAATAGTAGAACAGGGTTTTATGCTGCTCAATTATGTGATAAGCAGACCATTTTACTTGACTGACAGCAGCATGCTGTTGGTGGAAAATACCACTTGCTTAACCACTGTACAGCATTGTGGAAATTTGTGTAACAGGTTAAGCAAGCTGTCTCATGCTGCTACTTCAATAATATGAGATTAAGTCGTTGACTTTACAACAAATTAACATGTACAGAAATAGAATCTCATCATGATTCACTGAACTTTCTTCAGAACAGAGAAACAACAAAATATAGATCACATAGTGGGGTAGGCCATGGCATAGTAGTGTTATCAATGAATTAATAATCCAGAGATGCAGGGCAATCCAGAGATCGGGTTCAAATCCCACCATGGCAGATGGTGAAATTTGAACTCAGCAAAAAAGCTAGAATTAAAAACTGAATCATCCTGAAACCATTCTTGTAAAAAACCATTTTGGGTCCCTCATGTGCATAAAAGAATCCTGCCATTCCTGCATATAGCTCCAGATCCACAGCAATGTGCATGATTGAGTCTTAACTGCCCTCTGAAATGCGTCACTCACTTGTGTCAAACTGCTAAAAAGTCTCAAAGGAATGCAACATGCACTGCTCAGCAATCGTGTAGGCACTGGAAATAACAAACACAAAGTCAGCACTGCTAATCCTGCAAAATTCTCCTTACTAATATCTGGGGGTTTGTACCAAAATTGGGAGAACTGTCCAGTAAAATAGTCAAGCACCAGCCTGAAATAGATATACTAATGGAGCCGTGTCTTAGTTTAATGTCCCAGACACCACAACCATCATCCCTGATTGTATTCTGTCCCACCGGGAAATACAGCAGAGATGGAGACTCAGAAGCATACAGTTGGGAAGGAATTATCCTGTGAGTACTCAGCAATGACTCTGAACTGCATGAAATCTCCTGTTACTTGGTCAAACATAGTTAAGGAAAACTCTTGCTGATTTATTTTTAAATTCATAGGAGATGGGCATTACATTTATTGTCCATTACTAATTACCCTTGAGAGGGTGGTAATGAGCTGTCCACTTGAAACTTGCAATCATGGTCTAGGTACATCCACAATGCTTTTAGGTAACTAGTTCCAGAATTTTGACCCAATGACAATGAAGGAACAGCAATACATTTTCAAGTCAGGATGGTGGATAGTTTAGAAGGGAAATTTCAGGAGGTGGTATTCTCATGTGTCTGCTGCCTTTGTTTCTCTAGATGGTAGTGTCATGCATTTAGAAGGTACTGCCTAAAATGACTTAGTGAGTTACTGCAATGCATCTTAAAAATGTTACACACTGCTGCCACACTGCATCAATGGTGAGGAAATGAAGGTATAGGGTAGCAGTCAAGAAGGCTGCTTTGTTGTTGGAGATGTATTCGTCTTGACAAGTGAAAAGTATTCCATCACATTATCAACTTGTGATTTGTGGATGGTGGATGGGCTTTGGGGAGAATTAGGAGGTATGTTGCTCACCACAGAGTTCCTAGCCTTTGGCCTCCTCTGGTAGCCACAATATCTGTATGGTTAATGCAGTTCAGTTTCTGGTCAACGGTAACTCCCAGGGTGTTGATAGTAGACTATTCAGCGATGGTAATGCTTTTGGATGTCAAAGGGCAATAGTTAAAATCTGTCTTATCGACACAGTCATCGTTAGACACTTATGTCATTTGCCACTTGTCAGCCCAAGCCTGGATATTGTTGAGGTCTTGCTGCATTTGAACATGGACTACTTCAGTGTACTAGGAGTCATGAATGGTGCTGAATATTGTGCACTCATCAGCGAATACCCCCACTTCTGACCATTTGCTGGAAGGGAGATTGTTGATGGAACAGCTAAAGATGATTGGATAGTGCTTTTCTTGTTCAGACTTTTATTCCTAATTGGTTTTGGGCTTCACATTACCTTCTTTCTATGTCTAGCTACCTCCCTGGCTCATTGTGAGCTCTGTGCCACTTATCCTTTTTCTCAGTTTCTACCAAGTGATTTAGTGTGAGCTGAAGAGTTGTTATGATGTGGAAAACTAGGCTGAGAGATTTATGGAAACAGTATCAACAGGAGCTTTCAAAAGGAAAAATGGAAAATGGCATTGCTGCTGCTGCTGAACAGACATTATCCATTTTTGCCAGGGAGAACAGCAACCATCTCAGTTGGCAAAATTTAATTACCTTCAACCTTTAGGTGTGAAATTATAGCTGTATTTATTTTGAGATAAAAATATTATTTCATAGAAGTATGATCTGTAATTTTTCACAATATAGTTTTCATAATGTAATCTATCACAATGTAATTTATTTGGCTAGCATCAACTTATTCTATGGGCAGAAATATAAATGTCTTCAGCTGCATGCCACAAAATGGAGCAAGGGAATGGAATGATAAGAAAAATGGTAATTCCAAAAAGCTGAATATCTGAAATAACTCATAAAAAGAAATGCTGGAAATTACAAAGTTGTTCCTTTTGCCATGATAGATTTCATATTTCTATCTGAAATGTTGTACTCTCTTTTCAGAACATGAATGCATACTGATTTTGGCAGACTCAAATTGTGAAAGAAAGTGAATAAATCATAATTAGATATACTAACATTAACATGAGTATAGTGGCAGATTAACTACCACCTGGAATTAGGCTGAGCTTTAGTTAACCCCTTGATCTTGCCTCCTGCCCCCGCCCCACCCTTCGTTGAATAGAATAAAGTGACAGTAAGTGACGTTAGATAACTTATATCGTTGTATTATGTATAATGTACTACATGTGTAATACCATAAAGTCATACAAATCAATTACAGCCCTTTTATTCATTTATTTTTCATTTTCTTTACGTTTGTCATTGAAAAAGCTTTCGTATTTTTTGGTTTGCAAATAACAATAACAGCATGCAAATCAACAGATCGAAGCTCCTCTATTTATAAGTATTTGTTATAATAATTCACCCATGGGTATAGTTATGAAGATTTGTTTGCCCTTAAAAGGATTAAATCAATTTTTTTTGCTCTCAGCCCCCCCTCTCTTCCAGGCCCCTAGGCTTAAGCCTACTCAGCCTAAAGGTTAATCTGCTACTGATTGGTATATAGGATGAGTATATAGGAAAGTATTCTTAAAATTGAGCAATACCTTACATGCAAGAGCGATTACATTGATTACAGCTCTTTGGCTAAATGATATTTACTCAGCAATGTTTGTTTACAACATCAGAGAAGACAAGATGACTGTACTTGCTGGTGGTGAAATATGTGCCATTTGTTAATGATTTGGATTTAAATGTAGGAGACATCGTTAAGAATTTCACAGATATATTGTGACAAAAAGACTGTAAACTGCTGGGAGACATGAATGAATTGCTCAGATGAGTTTAATCTGGAGAAGTATGAGGTAATGCACTTCGGAAAGGCCACCATAACAACAGAACACACAATGAATGATAAAGAGAAACCTGAGAAGTATGAAGGAACAGTGGGGCTTTGTACTGATTATTGAAGATGCAGTATTGGTTGTTAAGAAGAAAGATAGGATATTTCCCTTTATTAGCTGTTATCCAATGTGAGAACAGGAAGGTAATTTTAGGACATTATGAAACACTAGTTAGACCATAACTAGAGTGTTGCATATAGTTCTAGCCACGACATTACAGAAAGAATGTGATTGCACTGCGGGCATACAGAGAAGACTTACAAGGACATTGCCAGGAATTGAGAATTTTAGTTACAAGGAAAGATTGGATTTCCTGGGCCTATTTTCTTTGGTCTGGCAATATCAATTTTAAATCCAACTGATTTATTTGATAGTAAACCTGCTAGCTTTTGGCGTTTGTGCCTTTGTCAGGCGAATGAGCATACACGCGGCATACACGCCGAAAGCTAGCAGGTTTACTACCAAATAAATCGGTTGGATTTAAAATTGGTGTTGCCAGACCTCTTACTGAGTTTACCCCAGTCCAACGCAGGCATCTCTACATCATATTTTCTTTGGAACATGGAAAGTTGGCAGGAAATTTAAATGATAATGAAGGCCTAGATAGAATGAATAAAAAGGGGTTATTTTTCTAAGCAGGCAGGTCATAACTAGAGGACATAGATTTAAAGTAACTGGCAGATGGTTTGTTATGGAAGGAGCTCATAATTAAGTCCATATTTAATCATTTTAAAAGTTTCAGTTTAGTTATCAAGGAATCAAAGTGTATTAGTCAATTAATTCAAAGAACAAAGAACAAAACAGCACGGGAAACAGGCCCTTCGGCCCAACGAGCCCACGCCGCCACCCCAATGTTCCCACTTCTACCCGCGATCCCTGTCTATGTTTATAGATCTATGGATTAAAAACCAAATTTGAGACAATTTAGGGAGAATTTGTTTTGCCAATTAGCCTAAGAGCACATCTTTGGGATGTGGGAGGAAACCGGAGCACCCGGAGAAAACCCACGCAAGCACGGGGAGAATGCGCAAACTCCCACAGACACAGGCCCAAATCCATGTATCTGCACAGCACAGCGATAGTCACTGAGCTGTCGTGTTGCCCATCAAATGGTCCAGGTCAAGCGTACACTAATGACGTGAAGCACTAGGATACTCTCAAAAAAATATCCAAGAGCAGCCCTCTCACGACCCATCGCGTGTATGCCCCTCGTTAGACAACAAGGTGGACCAAAGCACCTGTAGGATAAAAACAAGTACATCAATATCATCATCTATTTACACACTTCCCAGGGACTCCCAAGGCTCATGATCCCTATTTTAAATCAGTTTTCTATACCCCTCCATTCCCATTCTGTTCATGTGCCCATCTAAGTATTTCTTAAATAACTCCAGAGTACCTGCCTCCACCACTTTACTTGGCAGCGCATTCCATACCGCCACCACCCTCTGTGTGAAAAAACTCCCTCTAGCATCCAAATTATACCTTACCCCCCTCCCCCTAAGCTGGTGACCCCTTGACCCCTCATATGATATTGTACTCTGTCTCTAAATGCATTGCTACTTGAGCAATGATATGTGACATATTGCTTTAGTCAATTTAACTATGTTTTATGGCTTCACTTCAGGACAAATGCAGAAGGAGACCCACGATTAGAGGATACATGTGAAGTTCTTGTAATTTAACTGTGAAAGCAAATGCTGCAGAAATGCTATGTTTTAAATTTTTAAACTTAAAATGCCTCAAAGAAAAGCAATCACTTTCCTCCAAAGTATAAATAGATTTTATGTATTTGTGTTTTTATTATCCATTTCTAAAATGTTGTGGTAGTTATGCATCTTTTGTGACTTATTTTTTATGAACTTTTCTTGTATTCATTCCCGAGACAAAGACATCACTGACTGGCCAGCATTTATTGCCCATCCTCCTTGCCTTTGGAGGGTAGTTGAGAGTCAACCACATTACTGTGGCTCTGGAGTCACACGTGGGTCAGAGCAGAGAAGGATTTCCTTCACTAAAGGACATTAGTGACCCAGATGAGTTTTTCCAACAAAAGATAATGGTTTCATGATTATCAATTGATTCTTAATTTCAGATTTTTTTTTGTGAATTCAAATTCCACCAGCTGCCACAGTGGAATTCAAAGACAGGTCTCCAGAATATTAGCTGGATTTCTGGATTAATAGTCTAGCAGTAATAACAGTGGGCCATCGCCTCCCCTTGATACAGGTTTTCACATTGTGAAAAACTATATTGTGAAAAATTAAAAGTCATATTTGTAGTTATTCATTTTTCAGTAACATGACTCTGGCAAAAATACTCATTAAGAAGTTCCATATAACACCTAAGATGTATCTGTTAGGATGATGAGCCTGACAAAAGTCCTCTTGTGCAAGTAAGCAGACACACAAATTATCTTGTTATCTTGGTGGAAAATCTATAAGCATAACAACGTAATAGGGAAAAGCAAAAAATAAAGCAATGTTCCCACGTGTCACAGACATTCTACGGAACCAGTTACGAGTTAATGGGAGGTGACATCAGCAAGTTGACCATCATCCTTAAAAGACCAATCAAACATTGATCATACAGCATTTAACCAATCGAGGTCTGATTATTTCTGATGATATGCCAACCACTAATATTCATTATAATCCCAGTAACTCCCACAACTACCTCAAATACTGTTCCTCACACCCCACTCCCTGTAGGACTCCAACCCATTCTTCCAGTTTCTCTGCTTCCATTGCATCGGTTCTGATGATGCCACCTTGAAAATAATGCTATTATTATATAATAATAATATTATATTATTATAGAATAGAATATATAGAATAATAATTCTATATGTCTGACATTATCCTCAACCAAGTGATTTCCCCCTCACTGTACCTGACAACTGTGTTCAATCCATCTCCTGCACTTCTGTTTCACATGTTGCCCTGTCTCTCAGAACCATGACAGGGTCCCTCTTGTCTTCACATTTCAACCCATAGCCTCTGCATTCAAAGGATCATCCTCCACGATTTTTGCCAACTCCAGCAAACGCCACTCCTTTCCCTTACCCCACAGTCAGAATTCTGCAAGGACTATTCCCTCTGTGACACCCTGGTCCACTTCTCCATAGTCTCAAACACTTCCTTTCCTGTCTCTTGGCAGCTTCCCATCAATAGCAGAAGATGTAACACTTGCTCTTTTATCTCCTCCTTCCTCACTGTCTAAGGGTCCAAACACTCCTTTCAGGTAAAGCAATATTTCACTTGCACCTCCTTTAATTTGGTCAATAATGTTTGATTCTCACAATATCATCTCTTCAACACTGGGGAGACTAAACTCAAACTCAAACAGGGAGTTAGAAGGGCAAAAAAGGGTCATGAAGTGTCCTTGGCAGACAGGATTAAGAAGAATCCGAAGCTATCTTATTCATATTAGGAACAAAAGAGTTGTCAGGGAAAAAAATTGAACCTCTCAGGGACAAAGGAGGGGAATTATGCTTAGAACCCAAGGAAGTAGGGGAGATCCTAAATGAATACTTTGCATCAGTATTCATAAGGGAGAGGGACATGTTGACTGGAAGTGTCTCATAGGGAAGTGTTGACCCGTTAGAGAAAATCTCCATTACAAGAGAAGAAGTGTTAGATTTTTTAGGGAACATTAAGACTGATAAATCCCCAGGCCTGATGGCATCAATCTTAGACTGCTCAGGGAGACAAGAGATGAAATTGCTGGGCCTTTGACAGAAATCTTTGCCCCTTCATTGGACACAGATGATGTCCCAGAGGATTGGAGGAAAGCAAATGTGATACTGTTATTTAAGAACGGTAGCAAGGATAACCCGCATAATTATAGACCAGTGAGCTTGACATCCATGGTAGGGAAATTGTTGGAAAGGATTCTTAAAGATAGGATGTAAGCACATTTAGAATGGAATAATCTCATTAGTGATTGACAGCATGGTTTTGTAAGAGGGAGGTCATGCCTCACAAATTTGGTGGACAAATTTTTTGAAGAGGTGACAAAAACAGTTGATGAGGGAAGGGCCGTTGATGTGTCTATATGGATTTTAGTAAAGTGTTTGACAAAGTCCCTCCTGGCAGGTTGGTGCAAAAGGTTAAATCTCATGGGATAAAAGGTGCAGTGGCTAGATGGATGGAGAACTGACTTGGCCACAGAAGACAGAGGTAGCAGTGGAAGGGTCTTTTTCTGACTAGAGGTCTGTGACTAGTGATGTTCCACAGAGCTCTGTACTGGAACCTCTGCTATTTGTGATATATATATATATATGATTTGGAAGAAGGTGTAACTGGTGTGATCAGTACGTTTGCAGATGATATAAAGATGGCTGGATGTGCGGATAGTGATGAACATTGTCAGAGAATACAGCAGGATATAGATAGGCTGGAAAATTGGGCGGAGGAATGGCAAATGGAATTTAATCCAGATAAATGCAAATTGATGCATTTTGGTAGAACTAATGTAGGGGGAGAGCTATACAATAAATGGCAGAATCATCAAGAATATAGAGACACAGAGGGACCGGGGTGTGCAAGTCCACAGATCCTTGAAGGTGGCATCACAGGTGGAGAAGGTGATGAAGAAAGCATACGGCATGCTTGCCTTTATAGGATGGGGCATAGAGTATAAAAATTGGCATCTGATGTTACAGCTGTATAGAACGTTGGTTAGGCCATATTTGAAGTATATTGCATCTAGTTCTGATCGCCACACTACTAGAAGGAGGCTTTGGAGAGAGTACAGAAAAGGTTTACCAGCTGTTGCCTGGTATGAGAGTCTTAGCCAAAAGGAGAGATTGGGTAAACTGGGGTTGTTCTCCCCGGAAGGGCAGAGAATGAGGGGAAACCTAATAGAGGTGTATAAAATTATGAAGGGCGTAGATAGGGTGAATAGTGGGAAGCTTTTTCCCAGGTTGGAGGTGATGATCACGAGGGGTCAAAGGTTCAAGGTGAAGGAGGTGAGGTTTAACTCAAATATCAGAGGGATGTATTTTACACAGAAGACCTGGAATACACTGCCAAGCAGGATGATGGAGGCAGACATGCTGGGACTGTTTAAGACTTATCTAGATAACCACGTGAACAGACTGGGAATGGAGGGATACAAATGAATGGTCTAGTTGGACCACTGAATGGCGCAGGCTCGGAGGGCTGAAGGGCCTATTTCCTGTGCTGTACTGATCTTTGTTCTTTGTTCTTTAAACACAAGAGGGTGCACAAAAAGCATAGAGTGCCAAAGGCAAGGAGATACAGGCCCCACAATTCTTTTGAGGCCCTCTCGGAGGAGATGTGCCATCACCAGCTGCACTTGGCCAAGACCTCGGTGCATCACATTTGTGAGGTGCTCTCACACCTGGCACCTCAGGGGAATGGCAACCATCCCATCCCTGTGGACATGAAGGTGACAGCAGCGCTCAATTCCTATGCCTCCGGATCACTCCAGGCTCCCAGTGGTGATCTAGTTGGGATCTCACAGACCTTCATGCACAGATGTGTGCAGCAGGTCACAGATGCCCTGTATGCCCGAGCAGGGCAGTCCATTAATTTCGATATGGGCTGTACACAGCAGGAGACCCGGGTTCTCAACTTTGCAACACTCGCCGGGATCTCGAATGTGCAGTGCACAGTGGATGGGACACACATTACCTTGCGGGCCCCTCATGCAGAGCTGCAGCAATTTTTAAACTGGAAGGGGTTCCACTCCCTGAACATTCAAATTATCTGTGACCACCAGCTGAAGATTATGTAGGTTGATGCACGCTACCCAGGAAGTGTCCATGACAGCTTTGTGATCCAATTGGACATCCCTGGGTTCCTTGAAGACCAGCCCAGGCTCCTGGGATGGCTACTGGGTGACAAGGGTTACCCACTAAGTTCATTGGCTGATACATAGGCCCCAGACCGAGACGGAGACCCACTACAACAAGGCCCATGCAGCTACCTGGTCCATCAAAGAGCAGTGCATTGGCCTGCTGAAGATGCGGTTCTGCTGGTGGGATCATTCTGCAAGGGCCCTCCAGTATAACCCTATGCATGCTTCATGCATAATCATCATTTGCTGTGTGCTCTGCACAACATTGCCCAACAGCAGGGAGACCACCTGAAGCAGGAAGAGGAGGAGGAGTGGCAAGGAGGTGAAGTGGATGTCCTGCCATATGAAGAGCCGGAGGAAAGATGCCGGGTGGTGATGGCAGGAGTCCAACAAGGAGGAGCAGTGAGGGATGCCTTGATTGCAACCTGCTTCACCTATCTAGTGCTGTGCAGTAAGGTGGCTGCAACCTACACTCATCCACTACACCACAGGAGCAAATGCAGCCAATATTGCCCCTCCAAATCATCCTGGGCCCTCAAACCACCACATCATCCTTTTCCTACTCTTGTCATCCCACTACCCAATCACCTAGAAACATCCGACCCTATTAATGTGCTTGGGCTGGCAATGGTTGCGAGTCTTGGCTGAAGACCATGAGGGAAATCTCAGACATCCCAAGATCTTACAAACTCCCTCCTTCCTCACACTGGGGCATCTCAGGACCAAAGAAATGAACAGGGTAGCACGAAAATAATGCCATCCACAAATCAGCTGGGGCTGACTCAAGGTTTTCAGAGGGAATGATCACAAACTGGGATTGTGCATGTCGGCACAATGCTAGTTTTCTGCAGGGCAGCAGCGAGGACAGTATGTTCAAGGGATAAAGGGATTACATTCCTCCATTATCCAGATCCATGGGGGCATGAGATAAGTGGGCAGCCAAGTCTGTGTGTGGGGGAAGATGGGAGCAATGAGGCCAGTGATATCTCTGTGGGAGGTGTTGTGCAGGCCAGCGATGGGGCCAACATGTGTTGGAGGGTTGAGGGGCCAGCTAAGAGGCTACCTGTAATAGAAAGGATCTTATTAAACTAGAAAGAGTACAAAAAAGATTTACTAGGGTACTACTGGGACTTGACAGTTTGAGTTATAAGGAAAGACTGGACGGATCGGGACTTTTTTCCCTGGAGTGAAGGAGGCTTGGGGTGACTTTTTGGAGCTCTATAAAATAATGAGAGGCATAAATCAGCTAGATAGTCAATATCTTTCCCAAAAGCAGGGAAGTCTAAAACTAAAGGGCATAGGTTTAAGGTGAGAGAGGAGAGACAAACAGGTCCACAGGGGAAATTGTTTCACACAAAGAGTGGTGACTGGAGTTCGGAACGAGCTCCCAGAAGCAGTAGTAGAGGCGGGTACAATTTTGTCTTTTAAAAAGCATTTAGACAGTTACATGGGTATGATGGGTACAGAAGGATATGGGTCAAATGAAGGCAATTGGGACTAGTTTTGTGGTAAAAACTGGGGGGCATGGACAAGTTGGGCCGAAGGGCCTGTTTCCACACTGTAAACCTCTGTCATTCTGTGACAAAGAAAATGTAACATTTGCTGCTTACACTAAGACTTCCCCTGGGAATATTTTGGGCAGTTATATGAAGTCTCCTTGGCTCTTGTTTTGTGAAATTGATATTGTCCTGTCTTTTATATTTACAAGTCAAATGAGGAAGTACATTCTTCACACAAGGACAAGTTGAAAAATGACACTGTTTATCATAATGTGCAGGATATTTATCTCCTAGAACAGGTTCTGTTCAAAAACAGATCAGGTGTGCTGGCATTTTACCACTTGGAATTTCCAGGAGTTTATTGCAGGTCAATCAGTGTTTGTAATGGTTTGAGGAGGCCAGAAGTATACAGATTATAGCTCCCAGCAATGTATTTAAGACATGTACTGGCAAAAGTATGACACAAAACTCATCTTTATGTATGCAGCATTATATTTGTAGTGAATTAGCCGGTAAAATTACCAGATGTCTGAATATCGAAGTATCAAATGAGAAAGAAATCAGGAGAGTTTCAGACCTGTTTTTTGGGTAAATTTGAAAATTCAACCTTATGACACTCTGTCACTTTTTTGGACATAGTATGATTCTCATTAGTTTGGAGGGATGGGGGAGTGGAGCTGGTTGAAAACTTCTCAAGGCGCCATTGTGGGGGACCTCAGCCTCTGAGTGGACTGGGAGACCACCTGCCAATCACTGCCCCCCAACTTCAGCCGCAATTTAACCCCCCGCCACTCAATGACAACTCGGGCCGTCAGCATCGGGGCATTGGAATGCTCCCAATGAGCTTCCTGTTATGGCCCCCTGCACAGCCCATCCTCCTGACTACTCCCTCCTTTACCATATTCCTCCCATTCACTTGCTGATCATCCCCTCCAGCCTCCTGTCTGCTGATCACTCCCTGTGCCAGCCTCCCTCCATCTGCCAAACACCTCCTGTGCCAGTCTCCCTCCCATCTGCTGATTACCCATTTTCCCACTCCCTGCTCATTATCCCTCCTTGCATACCACCCTCCACTCCACTGATCATTTGTGGAGGCCAGTAGTGATTCTCATCGGGTTCTTGCTGTGCTGATGGGTCAGAAAATCCCAGGATCAGGGAGAATCAGGCTTCAAATGGAATCAATGTGTCCGATTTTACCACCTCATCATGCCTGGCGAACAGTGCAATGAGCCGGGGAAATAGTGTATGAGGCTATGAGCCTGATTCACGCCCAACACCAAACTGAATGGGCTCATTAGTGTGAAATCATCTGGATTTTAATATCATTAGTGAGCCTGGCATGCATGCTTCCTGCTCTTGGATATTTCCCACCCCTCCAGCAAGACATCATGTCAGCACCAATTGGTGTGGCTCAGGTGCAGCAATAATGAAGGAGAGAGAGGAGGTGCGTACTGCTGAGAACCAACTCTAGAGTTCATGGCGGCGGGGTATGTTAGGTGTTGCCATGATGATGCGTGGAACGGAGGTTTGCAATGGTGCAGGGGAGTTGGTGGGGTTTGTGCAGTGTAGAGGAGCTCAGGACAGAGCTAGCAGTTATACTGGTGGCTGAGGGAGACGGCCGTCCACAGCAAAGCCAACCCAGAACAAAGTCCACAACAGGAGGATGGGGTTGGGGGTGTGGGGGAGCTGATTGGGGCCACAACATGGCCACCCATCGCCTGAAAAGGAGGCCAGGGAACAGAAATGGAGACCCAGGCTCTACAGAGCTAGCATGTCCTCTAGTGAACTGTTGGTTGCCAATGTGCCACCGCAGATTGTGTCTCAGCAGACCTGGCACCTGGTGAAACAGGAGAACACCCAATCCATTTGGCAGTGAAGGTCAGGGCAGTCCTCAATTTCCACACAACCGGGGCCTTCCAGGCCTCCAGCAGTGACCTCCGCGGAATTTCCTCGTCCTCTGCACAAATTGCATCCGTGAAGTGATGACTGCACTGTGCAACCAGGTAGGCCACTGTATCGTCTTCAACATGGCCCAGGCCCAACAGAATACCCAGGCTGCAGGTTTCGCTGCCATTGCCAGGATGCCCCATGGAATCAAAGGACGCCCTTTAATAATCAGAAGGGGTTCCATTCCCTTAATGTCCAGTCTGTGTGTGACCACTGGCTGAACATCAGATAGGTGTGTACATACCACCTAGGGACCACACATGATAGCTACATTGTTAGGAGCTTGGACATCCCCAAGGTCTTCGAGGACCACCCCAGGTTGCCGGAAGGCTCATGGGGGAGGCTACTCATTGAGGTCATGGCTGATGGCAGCAGTGCGAAGGCCTGAGACCGAGGCAGAGACCTGCTGTAATGAGGGTCACGTTGTCATCTGATCTGTCATCAAGTGCTGCATTGGGCTCTTGAAGACATGGTTCTACTGCCTGGAATGCTCTGACAGTGCCTTACAATACAACCCGCAAGAGTCTTATGCATCGTGGTGATCTGCTGTGTGCTGTATAACATGGCGAAGCAGTGGGATGACATCCTGGAAGAGGAGGAGGAGGAGGAGGAACAGGCCCTAGTGCAACAGAGGTCTGACTACTACCTGTTTTCTGACTGCGCAGTGGGCCCACGGCCCCGAGTACAAGTTGAGGACACCACTGTGAGGCCCAGGGATCCCAGGGTAATGTTGGAGGGGATGGTCCCAGGCTCCAGTGAGTGATGAAGATACCAATGCCATGCTGTCTGTCACTGTGGGTCTACCTGCACCCTGTGCTTGGGACTGTTCAGGATGCTGGTGGAGTCTGGCACAGAGAAGCTCAGTCTGCTGAGTCTCACCTCAGCGATGGGGGCTGGGGGCCACGCAACTGTAGTGGCATTTTTTGATGAGTGCTTGAGGTACCATGGCAGTCAGGGATCTGGCATCAATGCTTGGCAGTAGGATTCACATGAATCCCGTGGTAGATATCACCGGGGCACACTCGGTGGGCGGAAGTCCTCTCTTGTGCTGAGCTTCTCTGGGTACAGACTGCCCTGTGGAAAGTGGATCACAGACAGATGCTCATCAGAGGTGGAGTTGGTCAGCTGTGTTCCACGACTCATGGCCTGTGATGCCTTTGATGGATGTCCCCGAGGAATCAGGACCTGGAGGACTCCAACCGGCTTCCAAGTGTCAAGGATGTAGCCATGTCGTCCAATTCAGTTTGCTGTCTGTGAGGTGTATTGGTGTCAAAGAAGAGGATTTGGAAGGGCTGCAGATGGCTAGGGTCTCCTGGGTGGAAGGTCACAACATGGGCTCCAGCCCTCCCTCCTCCTAGAGTGCACATGGGCCCCTGGGTCACTTCATGTGACAATGGGACAGCTGGAGTGAGCTCCAAAAGTCTCTGCTTCATCTGGCACTGCCAGTCCTGGAGGACCTATAGTGTCTGCACAGTGGTGTGCAAACTCATAGCGGTAGCCCTTTAAGACTGGACCAAGCTCTGGAGTCCCTCAGCAATAGCCTTCCGTGACTGAACCATGTTCCCAAGACCCTCAGCTGTAGTCCTCTGAGACCCGTGGCTACCATTTCCTGCCCCTGGCTTTCCACTGTTACCCTGGGATGCCAGCACTATTTCCTGTACCTGTAGGTATTGGACTTCTCTAGGCAGCCTTGCAGTTGTTGGAATGTTGCTGACAGTCCCTCCTGCAACTCTTGGCTCTGTTTTTGCATTTCCAGCAGTTTTGTGAGAATTGATCCAAGCAGCTCAGCAACTGGCTAAGGCCAGCTGTTTCCATGGCTCCAGCACACCACGGCCTGCCTGAACCCTCAGTCATTCTCACCTCTTCCTGATATGCATCAACGGTTGTGCGGTGTACATCAGAAAGAATCCCTGAAACCTCACCATTAACATATCCCACTGTGGTGACTGTATCTATGCTGATGAATATTGTGGTGAAGCCTGTGGCAATTGGTCGCTGCTTTTCTTGAAGGTTTCCTTGGCATTTTCCTCCAAGGTGTCGACAGGGATTGCAGTGGGGACTATGAGGTGCAGGAGGGTGGGGAGGGGCACATGGTGAGGAGGAGGTGCCGACTCCTGTCGGGCTGCCCTCATCAGGTTCATCTCCTACAAAAGAAGACAGATGGATCAGTACAAGGGAGGGACATGTATCTGGGTAGATTGCAACTTACTTAAGAAAGGTCATATGAACAAAGAAGAACAAAGAACAAAGAACAAAACAGCATGGGAAACAGGCCCTTCGGCCCAACAAGCCCGTGCCACCACACCGATGTTCCCACCTCTACCCATGATCCCTGTCTATGTTTATAGATCTATGGATTAAAAACTGAATTTGAGACAATTTAGGGAGAATTTGTTTTGCCAATTAGCCTAAAAGCACATCTTTGGGATGTAGGAGGAAACTGGAGCACCCAGAGAAAAACCCACGCAAGCACGGGGAGAATGCGCAAACTCCCACAGACACAGGCCCAAATCCATGTATCTGCACAGCACAGCGATAGTCACTGAGCTGTTGTGTTGCCCATCAAATGGTCCAGGTCAAGCGTACACTAACGACGTGAAGCACTAGGATACTCTCAAAAAAATCCAAGAGCAGCCCTCTCACGACCCATCGCGTGTATGCCCCTTGTTAGACAACAAGGTGGACCAAAGCACCTGTAGGATAAAAACAAGTACATCAATATCATCATCTATTTACACACTTCCCAGGGACTCCCAAGGCTCATAATCCCTATTTTAAATCAGTTTTCTATACTCCTCCATTCCCATTCTGTTCATGTGCCCATCTAAGTATTTCTTAAATAACAGCTTTGTTATTTAAGAAACACTTAACAGTGTTAAACACTTTATAGTGTTAACTATAACAGAAGATACAGTTTTGTGGACCCTCACTTCCACGGTGACTGCCAACATTACTGTTGATCACAGTTCTTTCCTCTGCCTTCTCTGAGAGTTCCTTTGCAAACTCCTCAAAAGATACAAGGAGACGCATCTCAGGAACTCCACTGTTGGGCTCCCGCCACTCCCACCTGTTCTAGGCCATCTTTATTTCTAAGGAACAAAAGGGGGGATTGAAAGCCTGATGGCTGGAAGGGTGTGGGGCCTTGGAATGTTGGGGCAATCGGATGGTGTTTGTCAGGACTGTGCCTCAGCAGGGAGGGACTGTGCTGGAAGGTGCCAGAGGAGTTGAAAGAAGATACTAGAGGGTTGGATATTGGAAGGCTGTGGGATGTCAGGGAGTGGATCAACATGGATATTCCAAGTAAGACAGACAGGACTCATGCCAGGACGGGATGGACACTCACCTTTACTGCTTGAACTAGATTGTTCATTTTCTTTTGGCACTGGCCGATAGTCCTCCATGTCAGTGCACGGGGCACTGACAGTCACTCCCACTGACACTGCCTCCCAGGCTGCATTGCCGATCGACCTTCTCGAAGGAAGAGGACTGCCCTTCTCTCCTTAGCAGTATCCAGCAGCTGTTCCAGCTCTTCCCCAGAAAAATGTAAAGCTGCTCTGCATGGTGCCATCTTCCAGGCATGACTAGCTGTGGGTGCAACAGAAGTGTTTAAATGCCACTCCCTCTGCTTAACAGTGTACATCTATGGCCGCATCAGGCAAGTCAGGAGCCTGGAGCCTCCATGATGGCATGATTCACGTGGAGATTCTTTCATTGTGTTGATTGTCGAAAGATTATTTTAACAGATAGCATCTATTGAAATGGTTTGTCTTTCTAATAGGACAATTTGTTTAACACAAAAGTGGAAAAATCTGACTAAATATTTTGTCCAAACATTTTCACATTGCACCAAGTTTATGGTGGAAATTTCTGTTTCTTGACTAATGTCATTTTGGGTGGGAAAAGCGGTGAGTTGCTGTTCTTACCATATTTTCTGAAACTTAGTTCACAAAAATGCTGGAGGTGGGTCTCATGCCATCACACTGGCAGAGTGGTCTTTGAATTAGGATATTTCGACCAATAGCAATAAAAGTAAAAACAAGGATTACCCCACAGATATGGTGACTCCTCTCCCCCCATGCACATTGGGAACACACATCCCCATGCACTAAGGACCACCTGCCTCCTCTACAATCCCCCAACCCCATCCTCCCACGACAAAAATTCTCTCTGGAAGTAATTGTTCACTATATTCTATATATGATTCTATGAATATGAGTTCAGATGTTAAGGTGGCACATCATCCTAATAGCACTGTGGGTTGTACCAACACCACAACGGCTCATCACCAGTTTCTCAAAAGCAATTATGGATCAATGACAAATGCTGGCCTAGATAATAACACCCATGATGCATAAATAAGAATTTGAATACTGAACGTTGCACATACTTTGGGGGAAGGACAGTTGCAAAACTGGGCAATGAGTTGTCAAGCACAGAACAGGCAGATAAGAAAAATATCCACATATCCCCAGGGAGTGGGGACTATATCCCAGGACACTTAATTTTATTTCACCAATTTGAGTATTGATTTTAGAAATTAAAAGTTTCATGTCTTCTATACTATGTTAACTTCTACCTGAAAGAACGATCCTGGGCATTAACATACAGAATGGGACAGGATTCTACACCAAATGAATGGGGAGGAACAGAGACACCTTCACTGAACCAGGAAGTCAGGGGGAAGTACTTCCGCCTCCGCACCGGAAGTTATTCTCGTTCTGTCAAGATGGCGGCTCCAGCCAAGAAGCAGAAGAAAGTTGTCAACCAGCAAGAGTTGCGGCGGTTAATGAGGGAGAAGCAGCGAGCGGCAATGGGCAGCAAGAGGATCGAGTCTCCGCTCGCCAAATATCCTTTTGCAGAAGGGGTTAGTCCGACCCCTGCTCCCTCCCCAATCTCCGGAGATAATAAATAACCTGCAGCAGAGGGCAGGCCGGGGAAGGGCTGACCCCTCTTTAACCCCCAGAACCAGCCTCTGCTGTCAGATATGGGCTGGTGACCGGGCCTCCTAACATATCTCCCGACCGGGGAACTCAGAGGACAGGGATTTCCAATTTTACCCAGTGACACTGATCACAGTCTGCACTCAAAAGCTTGCATTTATATAGCGCCTCGTCACGCCGTCAGGGTGCTCCCGAGTGCTTGCATATGTGGAATTGCCAGGATAAATTGAAGGGAGAGGCAAGTGATCCAACTGGGATGGTTAGGAGAGAGGAATAGTGTGCCTTTGATATGATTGGCAGGGAAAATGAAACAATCCAAGCTTAGTTGGTATCAAACATAAACACAAACATTGTCTGATCAACGTAAGGCATTCAGTCCTCTTCAAAATTGAGAAACTTTTTAAAAATTATCAAATCCTGCAGTGCAGAAGGAGGCCACTCGGCCTTTTCAGCCTGCACTCAGGCCCTGTCCTTGTAACCCCGTGTATTTACTCTACTAATCCCCTCTCCGTCCCAACACTAAGGGCCAATTTAACATGGACAATGCATCTAACCCACACATCTTTGGAATGTAGAAACACTTAAATTAATTTTAATTTGTGTTATCAATTGTCACGTTCTGATAATTACACATATAAGGACAAACCAGCTGCTCCTAAGTCTCAGTATTAACTTCAAAAAAACATTTTAAGAAATATAGTACAATTGTTCATTTATGAACCACTGCGTATGTACTATATATGTTAAAACTTGGATGCATTTGATTTCCAGGTGTTCTTTGAGTCACAAATTTGTTTTATGCTTTTTTAAGTCCTTGTATAAGGTTATCCATTGTAATCAAACATTCACAAATGGAGAACTTTATCCTATCATCTAACAATGTGCAGTTGCTTAATTAAAAGGCAACAATATTTGTTTCTGAAATCTTTGCCCCAACATGGTCTTCCATTTATTTCCCTTGTGGGTAAAATTTTAACTTTTTTATAAATGAAATTGTCTGTACTACAATGTGGATATGGAGGGGATGTTTCCATTAGTAGGAAAAACTAGAACCAGAGGGCACAACTTCAGTTTAAAGGGATGATCCTTTAAAACAGATGAGGAGGAATTTCCTTAGCCAGAGAGTGGTGAATCTGTGAAACTCTTTGCTCCAGAAGGCTGTGGAGGCCAGGTCATTGAGTGTCTTTAAGACAGACATAGATTCTTGATCAATAAGAAAATCAGGAGTTATTGGAAAAAGGCAGGAGAATGGGGATGATAAAAATATCAGCATGATTGAATGGCGGAGCAGACTCAATGGGCCGAATGGCCTAATTCTGCTCCTGTGTCTAATGGTCTATGGCCTTATTACAAAGGCCGTGTATTTTTTATTAGACTGGTTACTTGCCTCCCAGCCTTGCAACTGATTCTGGGTTGTATGTCCTTATGCTATGCAGGCTTTTCTCAATCCCAGAGATACAACAGCTTCTAAACCTAACACATCCCTACTCTCCGGTTGGGTTATTTCTTTTACTCTGATGTATAGTTTTCTAGCTCCTGTATCTTCATCGTAACCTTGACAATCTGAACTGTTGTCTTTTCATTAGCCTACAATCCCATTATCACTAATGTTTGAAAAATAAATTGCTATTTTATCAGCAAAGATAGGCTGAAGACTGGAAAAGGACAGACCAAAAGAGGAACTGCAAATGGGCAGACAGAAGATGGTGCTAGGCTGAGTGGGAATTTTTCTTTTTAATCACTCACCAGGATGGGAGACCACTGGCATTGTGTGTATCTTTCCAACTACTTGAGATGATGGGCATAAAACACATCAAAGCCATTGGAATGCAGTAGGTATGTATGGCGTACTTTTGCTGAACACTGTAGGAATTGATCTATGAGAAACAGATTGTGCCAAAGGTGACGTGGTTTCAAGTATGGTTCTGTCTCTTTTTCAATGTTGGCACCTGTTGCATACCTGGCCTATTGCTTCCTTGAAACAGAGCTTTGGGCATCCTACTGATCTTTGCCATACGTAGAAGTCTTGCATATACGTCTGTTCTACACCCTGCAAACGTGCCCAAGCCAGTGAAGTTGCCTCTGCTTGATGAGTGGCAAAATACTTTGAAGATTTGCTTTTGCGAGGACTGTGGGATTTGTGATTTGTTCTTTCATGAGATGTTCAGAATGCATTGCAAACAGGAAAGATGGTGAATTTCCTTTATTGGTAGCTGTATGTCATCCGTGTTTCCCAGCCATTCAACAAGGTGCTGAGAATACAGGCCTCAAACTAGCTTCTTGGTCTTAGGAATGAGCTGATGTTATCCCATGATGTTTTGTGAGTTTGCCAAAGGTGGTGGTTGCCTTCCTAATGTGTGTATCGAGCTCTGTTTCAAGGAATCGATTGCCACTGTGGATGCAAGTTAGTAGAATTTACTAACCACTTGCAATAGGTTATTATTTAGAGTAATCAACGATGGACTTAACAATACTTTGCTCCATAACCACTATTTTTTTTTGGACACACCTAGTCAGGGAGAACCAGCTACAAGCTTAGGAGAGACAATGACTGTTTACTGAGTTCCTATGTGACCGACTTGCTTCAACACGTCCAATCAAGACGTGCACTGTCTTTGTCTTAGTTTTCACTCTGGACAGAGTATGGAGCTTATTGTCTGATGTAGTAAGCTCGTATAGCCCCTAAATCTTCAGGGAATGCAAAGGGTATGAACAAAGAAGGAAAAAACAGAAACTGTGACCGAGGATACAGTCTGTTTCATTCCTTTGTCATCCTGAAACCGTCAGGCACAGTAGCTCAAACTGTACAGTATAGTGACTGTTGTCTAATGGAAATGTGTGGTAGGCAAGGCCAATATTTGTTTCCATCCTTAACTGCCTTTGAGCAGATGGTGGTGAGTACTTTCTTGAATTACCACAATATCTGTGGTGAAGTTATTCATGCAAGTAGAGAATCTGGAGACATTGACCCAGTAATGACAAAAGAATAGTGATAAAATTCCAAAGGTTACTTTGTGGAGAAATTGGAAGGTGTTGGTGTTCCCATATGCATGCTGCCTTGCTCTTTTAAATGATGAAGGTTGACAGTGTGAGAGGTGCAGTTTAAAATGTCTTGTGTTGTTGCAGTGCATCTAGTAGATAGTACATGTTACAGATACTTCACCTGATGATAGAGCAGTGCTCTGAAAGCTTGTGATTTCAAATAAACCTGTTGGACTATATCCCGGTGTATTGTGACCTCTCAACTTGTCCACCAACATCTTCACATCATGGTTACAGACGATGAGTTGGTGGTGAAGGAAGTGATGTTTAAGATGGTGAATGGACTCTACCAAGTGGACTCCTTTGTCCTAGAGGAGTTAAGCTTTTTGAGTACCATTGAAGCTGTACTTATCCAAGCAAATGGAGAGTATTCCATCACACGCCTGGCATGTGCCCAAGAGATGATATACAGAAAAGTCCAGTAAGTCACTCAGTTCAAAAGCAATTAGAGATGGGCAATAAATCCTGGTGAGCAATGTTCACTTCCCAGGAAAGAATGGGAAAATGTGGTTGTTGAGCTTTATTTTGTGAATGTATCTCTATTAAGGAAAAAATAATAACCAAAAGTAGTTATAATTTTGAAAAACTGTATCTTATTTAGAAGACAAAATAAGAAGTAGAAGCAAGAGTAGGCCAGCTGGCCCTTCAAGGCTCCCCTGCCATTCAATATAAACATGGCTTCAACACCCTTTCTGTGCCGTTTCCCTTAGCCTTCTATTCCTCAATCTATCAAATGTTTATCCATCTCCACTTCAAACACTTTCAATGATCCAATCTCCACTAATCTATGAGGCAGAGAATTCCAGATATTCACCACCTTGGGGGAGAAAAAATCTCTACACATTTACACAATGCGTAGATTCTGGACCCTTGTTCAAGATTTTCCCACTAGTGAAAACATCTCACCATTTACCCTATCAAGCCTCCTCAGGATCTTATGTGTTTGAATAAGGTCGCTCCTCATTCTTCTTAGCTCCAAGGAATATAGACGCAGATTTTTTACTTTTGATAGGACAACCCTCTTATCCCAAGATTTGTTTCTTTAAAATCTCTTCTGAATTTCAATGAGTATAGCCCCAGTTCTACTCAGTCTCTCCTCATAAGCCTACCCTATCAACTCCAGAATTAATCTAGTGCATCTCCTCTGCATTCCTTCCAGTGCCAATATATCCTTTCTTAAGTAAAGAAACTAAAGCTGTACACAGTACTCCAGGTGTGGCCTCACCAACACCTTATACAGCTGCAACATAACCTTGCTGTTTTTAAATTCCATCCTTCTAGCAATGAAGGACAAAATTCCATTTGCTGTCTTAATTACCTGCTGCACCTGCAAACCAACTTTTTGCGATTCAAGAAAGCGAAAATGAAAAGAAAGATAGCAGAAAGTGATAAAGGAAAGATAGAGTATGAAGCTAAACTAGCTCTAAAAATAAAAAATGATGGTAAGAGTTTTTACAAATATATAAAAAAGAGTGAATGTTATTCTCTTGGAGGCCAAGAGGGGGAATTTAATGGTGGGTAATGAAGAAATGGCTGAGACTTTAAATAAGTTTTTTGTGTCAGTCTTCACGGAGGAGAATACAAATAGCTTACCGAATATTAAAGAAAGAGGATTGGTAGGGGATGAGGTCCTTAATACAATTACTGTTACTAGGGAGGTAGTGCTTGGTGGACTAATAGGACTGAAGGTAGACAAGTCCCTAGGACCAGATGGAATGCATCCCAGGGTTCTGAAAGAAATGGCAGAAGTAATAGCAGATGTAATTATTTATCAAAATTCACTGGACTCTGGCAAAGTGCCATAGGATTGGAAAACAGCTAATGTTACGCCGCTGTTTAAAGAAGGTTGCAGACAAAAGGCAAGCAACTATAGACTGGTTAGCTTAACGTCCGTAGTTGGAAAAATGCTAGAATCCATCATCAAAGGAGAAATAGCAGGACACCTAGAAAAGAACAGTTTGATCAGGCAGATGCAGCGTGGATTTGGGAAGGGAAGTCGTGTTTAACAAATCTGGATTTTTATGAAGATGTGACTAGTGTGGTAGACAGAGGAGAACCAGTGGATGTGGTGTTTTTAGATTTCCAGAAGGCGTTCGATAAGGTGCTTCACAAAAGATTGCTGCAAAAGGTTAGGGTGCACGGAGTTGGGAGTAAAGTATTTGCATGGATTGAGGATTGGTTATCCAACAGGAAGGAGAGAGTTGGAATCAATGGGTGCTTTTCTGGTTGGCAGTTGGTGACTAGTGGATGCCGCAGGGATCGGTGTTGGAGTTTCAACTACCATATATGTAGACAATCTGGAGGAGAGGGCTGAGTGTAGGGTAACAAAATTTGCTGATGACACAAAGATGAGTGGAAAAACGAATTGCGTGGAGAGCGCGGAAAGTCTGCAGAGAGATCCGGATAGGCTGAGTAAGTGGGCAAGAACCTGGCAGGTGGAGTATAATGTTAGCAGTTGTGAGGTTATCCACTTTAGTAGGAATAATAGTTGGAGGGAATATTATTTAAAGGGCGAAAAGCTGCAGCATGCTACAGTGCAGAGGGACCAGGGCGTCCTTGTGCATGAATCACAAAAACTCAGTCCGCAGGTGCAGCAGGTGATCAAGAAGGCAAATGGAATGTTGGCCTTTATAGCAAGGGGGATAGAATGTAAAAGCAAGAATGTCTTGCTGCAACTATACAAGGCACTGGTGAGGCCGCAACTGGAATACTGTGCGCAATTTTGGTCCTCTTATTTGCGAAAGGATATATTGGCCTTGGAGGAAAAACAGAGAAGGTTCACTAGGCTGATACCGGAGATGAAGGGGTTAGTTTATGAGGAGAGATTAAATAGACTGGGCCTATACTCGTTATAGTTTAGAAGGCTGAGGAGGGATCTTATAGAGACTTGTAAGATAATGAAGGGGCTAGATAGGGTAGAGGTAGAGAGATTCTTTCCACTTAGAAAGGAAAACAGAACTAGAGGACACAGCCTTAAAATAAGGGAGGGTGCAGTTTAGAGCGGAGTTGAGGAACTTCTTCACTCAGGGTGGTGAAATTCTGAAATTCTCTGCCCTTTACAATGGTGAAGGCTACTCATTGAATATATTTAAGTCACTGGTAGATAGATTTTTGACAGACAAGAGAATTAAGGGTTATGGGGAGAAAGGAGGAAAGTGGAACTGATCCACTTCAGATCAGCCATGATCTTATTGAATGGCAGGGCAGGCTCGAAGGGCTAGATGGCCTACTCCTGCTCCTATTTCTTATGTTCTATGTACAAGGACACCCAGGTCTCTCTGCGCAGCAACATGCAGCAATTTTTTACTATTTAAATAATAATCTATTTTGCATAAAGGCCAAAATACTTGGCGCATAAAGGCCAAAATACTTGGCACATAAACTACTTAATGAACCTTCTTTCCAACCTTTTTGTGATTCATGCAAGAAAACACCTATATTCCTCTCACTCACTTGCAATATCTCTCCATTAAGGTAATCTGCCTTTTGTTTTTTCCTGCCGATGTGCATGACCTCATACTTTCCCATGTTAAACTCCATTTGCTAGATTTTCACCAGTCATCCAATCCACATGCTGTTACAGAATCACACTATTTTCATCACAACATGTCCTTCTGTCTATCATTGTATCATGGCCAAATATAATGGAAACATTATATTTTGTTCTTTACTGATCATTAATGTAAATAGTGAAATGTAATGTAAAAGTTTGCCAACTTTAAGGGCGTTCAAATGGTCAGTGGAGAGGCATATGGATAACATTGGAACAGTTTAGGTTAGAGAGTCACTAGATTGGTTCCACTGGTCAGCAAACATTGAGGGCTGAAGGGCCTGGACTGCGCTGTAATATTCTATGTTCTATGAAATATTGCGGGCTAAGAATTGAACCCTAAAGTACTTCAATAGTCACATCTTTCTATTGTGAAAAGGACCCATTTATTTTAACTCCTATCTATGTGACAGCCAGTTTTCAATCCATGCTGACACACTTCTTCCAATTCCATAGGCTTTTACTTTAAGCACCAACCTCTTGTGCAGCGCCTTTTTAAGTGGAAATCAGATTTTGGAAATCTAAATACATTATATCTACAAATTCTCCTCTATCTAATCTCCCTATTAGACCCTCAAAGAATTCAAGCAAATTTGTCAAACATGATTTACATTTCATAAAATGATGTTCAGTAGGTTTGATTGTATTCAGCTTTCCTAAATCATTAGTTATTACCTCTTTGATTATTGACTCCAGCATCTTGCCAATAATAGATGTTAAATTAACTGGCCTTTAGTTCGCTATCTTCTGTCTTTCTCCAGTTTTGAACAAGGGCATCACATTGGCTGTTTTCCAATCTTCTAGTTTTTCATAACCAGAGCTAAGCAAGTTATGAAAAATTTCAACCAATGGGTCCGCTATCTCTGTAGCCACTTCATTAAAACCCTAGTGTGCGGTCCTGTGACATGTTTGCCTTTAACCCTTTGAGTTTCTCTTATACTTTATCCCTTGTGATTGGGATTTTTACAAGTTCCACTACGTTATTTGAAATCACCCCATCTGATATCTTAGGGATATTTATAATATTATCCACGGTGATGACTGATGCAGAAAAATTATTTAGCATAACCGCCATTTTTTTTGTTTGCTGTTATCTATTTACCTGCCTCACTCAGTGGAGGTTCCACATTTATCTTAGCCGTCCACTTCCTATTTAGATAGCTATAGAAATGCTTACTGTTCCTTTCTACGCTGCATGCATGTTTCCTCTCAAAATTCAGTTTCTCCATTATGAGCATTGTATTTGGTGTTGAATCCTAAAAACGTCCCAGTTCTCTGGTCTCCCACTATCCTTTGCCACTTGGTATATCCTGCTTTTCAATTTAATATTATGCTTAACCTCCTGTGCTAACCATGAATTTTGCTTCTTTTTTGTGGAATCCCACTTTTTGATTGGGATACACATTTGGACCAGCTATTTGAATATCTATCACTGCTCATGTACTGACTTGTAACTTAGCTTATTTACCTCTCTTAGATCTGTGGCATATTTTTACAGTCAGTTTTATTGCAGTCATAGTTGAAATGGATTCATAGAAACTAGAAGCAGGAGTAGGCCATTTGATCTTTTATAATAAATTTTCTCTGAAATTCATAATGTACATTTTATAATATTTTATTGGTTTTCTAACTTGTTTTACCTTAATCCAGTTGAACATACAACAGTTTAGGTCACCTCAGCTGTGTGCTTTGCAGTACTCCGATAAAAAATGAGCTACTATGGCAGACACACATACTGGGGAAACAGCATAAAGAGGTAAGAATATATTTACTTAATGTGATGATACTATGTTTATAAGAAATGTATTTTTGTCATGTTTCTTATGCAAGATTTGTTTTCGCAGTTTGTTTAATTATCAATGCTGCTTGTCTGTATCTGGCAGCCCATGTTATTATTGCAGAAGCATAATTGACCTTATTGCTGGAATGTTTGTTTTAACTAGAACCAATGTGGGTTTGTTATGTTAGTGTTTTCCTCTGGGATTTCCAGAGTGGGGTTTGATTAGATTGATTGATAGGTAAAAGTTATTATAACTGGGCAGGGCTAGACTCACAGAGAGAACATCCATTCAGTTGCTGTTTGGGAGTTATCAAGAGAAATCAAGAGTTATCTGTCTCTTTTTGGAGATTGGTGTCTGCTAGAAAATAGATCTCTTTCTCTGAAACACTGCTGCTTGAAGGCAGATCTTTCTTTGGAACCTGCTGCATCAGAGTCAGGTGCCATTTTATAAAAGTCTGGAGGAGTTAAAAGTTTGGAAATCCAACATCCATATGAGCATATCTGTTTTTGATGCTAACTGATACTGGAGAGGGATGCATGTCATTGGGGGTGGTATTTAAATTAGAACAATTGAGATAGATAGCTGTTAAGAATTATACTTTGTCATGTTTAAGTATTTTAATTAGTAAAAGTTATGCTAACTGTTTACTATATTCTAACTGTGTTCTTAAATAAAGTTTGTTTTAATAAAAAAACTACCTGGTGAGTCAATAGAACCACACCTGGAGTAAAATACCTTATGCTCACCCTCATGCCAAAATCAAGAATGTTAAGATCTGGATTCATTTCCTATCTGGTCCCTAATATTATAATTTTATTTATCTTTTAGCACAATAACTAGTTTTCATGGTGCAGCCTCTTGTCTGGGATTTCTAGCAGTTATGATGTTAAGACTTAATTTGAGAGAAACTAGGTTAGGTTATGCCTAGTAGAGGGATAGGACAGGCATAAATGAGAAGGTCGAGAAATAACTTTTCACAGGCTTGTACTTAAAATCTTTGATCAATTACAGCCACATGTTGCAGTCCTGAATGACTCTTGATTGAAGTGAAAACCTTGGGCAGATTTTACTTCCAAACAATTGAGTCATTCCCATGGCCACCATTATCAACAGATTGCAATGTATGTGATGTTTATTACAAATTTTACTTTAAAAAATAACTTTTTTAAAAGAGGATGTGTTCATATCCAGAACTGGCTTGCCTGCAGAAGGCAGAGAGTGGTTGTGGATGGGTCTTTTTCCACATGGAGGTCAGTCACCAGTGGAGTGCCCAAGGGATCTGTTCTAGGATCCTTGCTGTTTGTCATTTTCATAAATGACCTGGATGAGGAATTGGAGGGATGGGTTAGTAAGTTCGCAGATGACACTAAAGTTGGTGGTGTTGTGGACACTTTGGAGGAATGTCAGAAGTTGCAGCAAGACATAGTTAGGATGCAAAACTGGGCAGAGAAGTGGCAGATGGACTTCAACGTGGATGAATGTGTAGTCATCCAGGTCCAATGGAATGAAGGAATGCAATATCAAGGGTAGGACTCTTAGCAGTGTTGAGGAGCAGAAGGACCTTGGGATACAGGTCCATACAACTCTTAAATCAGCCTCGCAGGTGGAGGATGCGGTCAAGAAGGCGTATGGCGTGCTAGCCTTCATTAATCGAGGGATTGAGTTTAGAAGTCAGGAGGTAATGCTGCAACTTTATAAGACTCTTGTCAGATCCCACTTGGAGTACTGTGCGCAGTTCTGGTTGCCTCACTACAGGAACGATGTGGTAGCTACTGAGAGGATGCAGAGATTTACAAGGTTGTTACCTGGATTGGAAGGCATGCCTTATGAAAATAGGTTGAGGGAGCTAGGTCTCTTCTCCCTGCAGAGACGAAAGTTGAGAGGCGACCTGATAGAGGTTTATAAAATGTTGGGAGGTATAGATAGGGTGGATTCGCGGAGGCTGTTTCCCAGGGCTGAAATGGTTGCTACGAGAGAACACAGGTTTAAGGTGCTGGGGAATAGATACAGAGGAGATGTTAGAGGTAAATTTTTCATTGAGGGTAGTGAGTGAGTGGAATTGGCTGCCATCGGTAGTGGTAGAGGCGAACTTGCTGGGTCTTTTAAGAGACTTCTGGATGAGTACATGGGATTTAATGGAATTGTGAGTTATAGAGAGTTCTGTGACCTGGTAGGTATGGATATGATCGGTGCAACTTGTGAGCCGAAGGGCCTGTTTGTGCTGTAGTGTTCTATGTTCGTACATACTCAACCTGCTCATCCTTTCAAAGTTATTTCGCAGCTAGTTGCAGAATATTCAAATTTGTCACTAGTTGATATGCTATACTGGAAAATAGATCTGGTTACAGAGGAGCTCCAGCCTCCTTTTACTGATTCCAAAGAACAAAGAACAACACAGCACGGGAAACAGGCCCTTTGGCCCAACGAGCCCGTGCCACCATCCTAACGTCTTAATGACATATAGAGACCAATATAGGGACAATTTGTTACCCAATCAGCCTAAGAGCACATTTTTGGGATGTGGGAGGAAACCGGAGCACCCGGAGAAAAACCCACGCAACCACGGGGAGAACGCGCAAACTCCCGCAGACACAGGCCCAAATCCATGTGTCTGCACAGCAACAGCGATAGTCTCTGAGCTGTCATGTTGCCCATCTGATGGTCCAGTTTAAGCATACACTAACGACATGAAGCACGAGGCCACTCCTGAAGTAACATCCAAGAGCAGCCCTCGCATGACCTGCCGAATGCATGCACCTTGTTGGTCAACAAGGTGGACCGAATAGCCTGTGGAAACAATTAAAGTATTTAAACAGTCCTCATATATCCCTCTATCTGCAGACCGCTCATGTGATATTCCATGAGTGATGACACTTACTTGAAGAGAAGATAAAACAAAAACCTTAAATTTCATTGGCACAGGAAGAAACATTTATCAAAGTTATTCAAGGAACCAGGTGCAATAAAGTTAAAATGAAAGGAGTTGGTGTGGCTTTATTGCTAAGGTGTTGGTGAGGCTACGCCTGGAGTACTATGTACAGTTTTCGTCTCCTTACTTGAAAAAGATGTATTGGCACTGGAGGGGGTGTACAGAGGAGATTCACTAGGTTGATTCTGGAGTTGAGAGAGTTGGCTTATGAGAAGAGACTGAGTAGACTGGGGCTATATTCATTGGAATTCAGAAGAATGAGGGGAGATCTTATCAAAGCATATAAGATGATGATGGGAATAGCTAAGACAGAAGCAGAAAAGTTGTTTCCACTGGCAGGCAAAACTAGAAATAGAGGGCATGGCCTCAAAATAAGTGGAAGCAGATTCAGGACTGAGTTGAGGAGCAACCTCTTCACACAAAAGGTTGTGAATCTGTGGAATTCTCTGCTCGGTGAAGCAGTTAAGGCTACCTCATTGAATCTTTTAAGGCAAGGATAGATAAATTTTTGATCAGTAAAGGAATTAAGGTTTATGGTGAGTGGGAAGATAAGTGGAGCTGACTCCACGAGAAGATCAGCCATGATCTTAACTGAATGGTGCAGCAAGCTCAAGGGTCCAGATGGCCTACTCCAACTCCTAATGTTAATATTTCATCATATACTCCTTCTTGGAATATGGATGTTGGAGGCAAGACCAACGTTTTTTGCCTATTTCTAGCTATGCTTGAGAAAGTATTGCCTTGTGAAATAATGTAGTCTGTGCGATGTCTGTTAAGTGGAGTATTCCAAGATCATGTCAATTGGATGGTTTGAATTTGTCATGCTTTTAGTGGACTGGACATCAGGCAATTTTCCAACACATGTACCAGTTTTATGCTGTACTAGAAGAGCTTAGCTAAGGGCTCACTGGTTCTTCTGGTTTCAGGTCCACACGTAAAATATTATTGGGACTGTATCTTTGCTGTGTTTAGAACTTAGCTATCACTTGATGTCAGTTGAATATAGTGAGATGATGGCCTAGTGGTAATGCCACTATGCTTATAATCCAGAGGCCTAGGCTAATGTTCTGGGTCAAATAAAACTGTTGTCAATTGTTGTTAACCTGTCTGATTCACTAAGAGTTTTTAGAGAAAGAATTTGCTGCCGTTAGGTAGTCTGGCTTACATGTGACTCCAGATCCACAGCAATGTTGACTTTTAACTGCCCTCTGAAATGGTGTGACAAGCCAGTCCAACAGATGCTGGCCCAGCAGCAATACCCACATCCAGTAAAAGAAAAAAGGAACTGAATTGGCTGAAAATTGGCACTTGGGATGAATGTTGGCAGCACTTCAACTTTGCCATTGTACTTCTCTTTTGGGCTGCAACATTGTTGAGAATGATGATGGCAGTGGATGTTTAGTTGTTTTAATTAGCCACACCATTCATGATGAATGTGACAGAACTGCGGAGCTTTGACTTGAACAGTTAGTTTGTGGGATTGATCTGTCATCTCAGCATGCATGTAATCCTGTACTGTATCTTCCCAAGTGTGACACCTTATTTTCCTGTATACGAGATACTGCTCCTGGCACTTAGCAACAAATATTTGAATCTGGCAGAATTGCTGTGTGTAGTAGACCAATGCTGCTTCATTTAAAGTGCACCCTTAAAGGTGATTTTATTTTGGTTAAGTACATTAGTTTATTTGGTTTCTTACAGAACCTTGAGAAACAAAAAGCTACGAAACAAACAACAGGACCATCATTCGTTCACACGTCAACAGTTCCTGTAGGAAAAAGGAAAGTTATAGATGCAGAATCTCAAGCAACAAAGAAAGCCAAAGGTATTGACCGTTTAGATATTCTCCGAATAATATAAGTCATGCCTGTCCACGTGGTAACAATCGTGCCCCACCCCCGCAACCAGACAACGATCTTGCTGCCCTGCCCCCACCAAAGAGATTGATCTGGTGTTACTCCCCTTCACTTGCAACTAGAGAATGATCTAACCCCCTCCCCCCCCATTCCCCACACCCACCTCCCACCCCCCGCCCCCCACCCCCACATACACACACAACCGATCTAAGTCAAAGAGCTATTGGAAGCACTGAACTCTCTCTTCAGCAGCTGGAGTGCCCGATTCAGCCTTAATTCAGCATGTTCATTTTGGTGCGATTCCTGATCGGCGAACGCGGTGGTAAAGGGGGAAATACTGATAAAGTTGGGCAGGCAGTTTATTAATTCAATTTAAATGCGTGCAAATACCTGTTTCGGGTGCAAATCAGATGGCGACCATTCCCGGGTCTCAGTAAAATGCCCATCTGCATGGACACGGGCGCGGATCGCATTAATGGCCCCACTGCTGACATTACTACAGTTTCACACCAAAAACGGATGAGACACAGTGGTAAAATTGAGCCCATTGCTTTGGAAAGGACATCGGTACATAGTTTAATAAAACAAATAAGTCGATCACATTTGACACATTATATTCAGTATGCCTTATTTTGAAATGTGTGTTTGCTAGGAAAACAATAGCAGTTTTAAGAGATTTATATTTGCATTGGTAAGCATAAAAATAAGGTATAGTTTTAAGCGTGTTAATATTTCTGCGCCTGGAAGGATAGAACCTACAGGTAGGTTTATTCTGAACAAAGATGTTTGTAGGCGTGGGGGTTGGTTTCACTTCCAACTGTGTTCCTGATGTGCTTAGAGAGGATTACAACTCTATAAATAGAGGCTGGCAGAAGTAGCAGTGGTTGCTTGGCAACTGGGGACCTTGTAAAGTGGAAGGGGTTTTGAACTTAGTTTTAGCTGAATTTGTTTGCAGTTGAAGATAGCACCAGGAAGTAAACACCTCTCAACCCTACCAAGATAAGCTGAACAAAACAAAGGAGCTGCAAAGAGGCAGACTTCCTAAACAATCAGATGCAGTCCAGATAATCAGAGAAATGGGACAGAAATAACATCTTCAGACTAAAGAACAGAGAACAAGGTATTGTCCAGATGAGAATTCAAGAGAAAGCAGACAGTGTTGAGAGAAAAAGAGACAATTGCAATCACCAGATTTAAAGTGGGAAAGTAGACTTCAGAGATAAAACAGATGTTTTGATGCTATGTTAATAGAGTATGGGAATTGCAAGTTTAAACTATCATTTGCACAGCAGTCAAGACAAAGAAACCCTGAAGGGAGAGTTATTAAAACCTGGATATTGGATTTGTGTTAGAACTGGAGCAAAACTTTTGTTTAAAGGCGTCATTTGGATTGTTTCTTTTGCATGTAATGTCTCCCTCTCCTTCCCTCCCTCTTCCCCCTAGTTCATTCCTATCTCATACATACATAGAAATATGTAATATGATAGATTTCAAACAGAAATCCTGGTAGAAGTTCAGTAAAAATGCTCTATCAGTATATTACTTTCTGTTTAAGACATTGTATAGCTAATTCAGTACTAAAGTTGTGATTAATATTTTTGCAACTGTAACAAGTATTTCTTTGTTACTAATCGTTTGGTTTACATTTTACAGTATTCTGTGAATCCAGAACACACACAGACTCTAGGTAAGTAATTTTGTCAACAAAGATTACTTATCTCATAGTTTGATCTTCTTTAACATTACGTTTGGACAAAAGCTTAAAAAAAACTTGTTTCTACTTATTTCACATAATAACTCTTACAGCTTTCTCTTTTCTGTTTTTCTGATCTGAATGTTCTAAGGAATGGCAATTGGATTGCCACTCCCATGCATCAAAGCTCCACATTTCTTACTCAGACTTCGAACCAGACCCCTCAGAAATGTAGAATGTACTGGTTCCAGGGTCCTTCCTTCCTTCTGGAGTGTCAGGGGACAAGTCATGCTACTTTTTATGCCACGAGCCGTCATATTCCATTAAGTTTGCTCATGTAAGAGGGTGAGGAGATATGAAAGCAAGTTACTGTGGCTGTTGCAATCTGAAACCAAAAGTAAAATTACTGGGAAATAATAGCAAGCCTAACAGCATGTGTAAGGAGAGAAAAAAGCTGACATTTTGAGTCCAAATTACCTTTTGTCAAAAACTTGATTTAACGTCAGCTGTCCGGGCAAGGAGATATACTGGTAGATAAGTACATCAAGGGTATAGGCAAGATCAGGAGGTAGTCAAGAACAGTAAGGATGGAGTTAATAGGATTGTGAATGTTGGAGTTTGGGGCACTCAGGTTGGAGAATTAGTTGCGGAGGAGTTGGGGCAATGCTGTAGCTGGGGGTTGTGTTGTTCATGAGAGATAGTGTAATCAGGTGTTCAAGCAGTCTTAGTAGAGGGAGGTGGTTTGGGAGCTGTTAGAGGTAGTTAAATCAGCATTTACAGTCAGCAGCACCTTGAGGAATGTGCGGAGGAAGGTCTGAAAGCCAGTTAGCAGCACCTCGAGCAGTCTATCTGAAAAGTAAGAATCTCAGGAGTACTACCTGAGCCACAAGAAAATTCATGACGAATAAATCAGATTAGAGAGTTAAATCTGTGGTTCAAAAAATGGTGTGGGAGAAATGTGTTTTGATTCATGGGCAGTAGCATGAATACTAGGGAAGTGTACTGTACTACTGGACTGATCTTCACCTGAACCGTTCTGGTGAGTTGCATAACTCATGCAATAAAGAGGGCTTTAAACAAAAATAATGGGGGCATGGGATCAAGTTTGAGAAAATATGGGAAACTAACTAAAGAAGGCAGGGTAAGAAAGTAAACTAGGAATAAAACAAACAATCAGAGTGGCAAAAAGGGACAGAGTATGAGCTTAAGAGCACAGCAGCAGGTAAGGCTTAAGATTACAAAATAGGAACTGAAGGCTCTGTAACATTCATAACAAAACAGAAAAACTGGACGCAAACAGGAATAACTATGTATGGATTTAGTAGACATTACAGAGACATGGCTGCAGGATGGCAAAGGATAAACAGCATTTCTGAAGGACACAAAGCAAAGAAAAGGTGGGAAGGTAGTTCTAATTAGGGATGGCATTAATGCAAAAGAGAGATTACATTCGATGCAGAATTGGTTTGGGTAGAGATCAAAATATATTTAATTAAAAAATCAGTTGTAGAAGTGATTTATATATTTCTTAATCGTGATGACATTATAGGATAGGTATACTCCCCATATAGACTTTGGACCTTTCTTGGAGCTTTGTCCTTTAAATGTTTTGCAATATGTTTAAGTATAGCTTGACATTACAAAGACATTATGTATAGCTTCTACCCTTTCATTGTAGAAATGAATAGTGGGATGCTGGCCAGTTTGCTATTAGGAGGTAGCTGGGAGTGAGCAAATGAACAACAATACACAGGAAGTTTGAAGTTGGGAATTTTGATCAGGTTGCCAAGGTGAGAGGGAGAGAGGAATGATGTTCTGAAGCTGGAAAGAAATGAGTGGGTGGATTGTTGGCTACCACTCAAGAGTATCAAACTGACTGATTTGAAATCAGTAAGCTCCATGTGGACCATAGCCTGACCCTAGGACTTTTGTAGTCTTTTTGGCTCAGCTACCTATTACAGAGGAACTACTAATAGGAGTAGGGCATTTGGCCCGTCCAGCCTGCTGTGCCATTCGGTGAGATCACAGCTGATGTTTCTGTGAACTCAGCTTCACTTACTGCCTGCTCACCACAGCTCTTAATTCCTTTACTGTTCAAAAATCTCTCTGTCTTTGCCTTAAAAACATACAATGAGGTATCCTCAATTACTTCACGGAGCAGGGAATTCCACAGATTCACAATTCTTTGGGTGAAGAAGTTCCTCCGCAACTCAGTTCTAAATCTGTTCCCCCTTATTTTGAGTCTATGCCCCCTAGTTCTAGTTATACCCACCAGTGGAAACAATCTCCCTCTCAACTCCAGAATCAATCTAGTGAATCTCATCTGCACCCCCTTCAGTGCTCCTTGAGAAAGTGCTCCTTTCTCAAGTAAGGAGACTAAACCTGTACACAGTACCCAGGTGTGGCATCACCACCAGCTTATAAAGTAACCTGTGTGTTTTTAAACTCCATCCCTCTAGCAATGAAGGACAAAATTCCACTTGTTCTTAATTACCTGCTGCACCTGTAAATCAACTTTTTGTGATTCATATGTAAGGATACCCAGGTCCCTCTGCACAGCAGCATGCTCTGTTTTGTTTTTACCATATAATCCATTTTGCTGTTATTCTAACCAAAATGGACGACCTCACATTTACCAACATTGTACTCCATCTGCCAGGTCTTAATGCACTCACTTAAATTATATCCTGCTGCAGACTTTGTCCTCTGCACACTTTGCTGTACCGTTCATCTCAATGTCATCTGCAAACTTTGACATACTACACATGATCCCTAACTCCTATGCAAATTGTATGTATCTATGTAAATTGTAACAATTGTGGCCTCAACACTGATCCATTGGGCACACCACTAGTCACTGTTCGCTAACCAAAAAAACACCCATTTGTACCTCTAATTATTGCTGAATTATTTGTCATATATAAAAATTACATTTTCAATCCAGTTATTACTTTTAACATGAATGATCATTTATGTTATAAATTGTATGGGAGGAAATGAGGGTCAATTATTAACTAGAAAAGAATGTTTGCAGAAGTCTTTTCGCAAATTACCTGTGATACTTGTAATGAAAATATTCACAGAAGATGGCAGGTTATTCAATGTTTTTGTTCCATCTTTAAAGTGATCGGCAAAAAAACAAAGACAAAATGAACATAAACCCCTGTCTGGAAAAAAACAGGTGGAGGCAAATTCAGTCATAGATGTCGAAAGGGAATTAGCTGAGTAAGTGAAAGGGAAAGCTTGCAGCGCTGCAGGAAAAGGCCAGGAAGTAGAGAGCCAGCATGGTCTCAACAGTCTGGTTTTCTTCTGCATTATAATCATTCTGTACTTCTATTTCTCACAGGTTGCCAGCTGATTTTATAGATCCAGAGAACGATGTATCTCAACAGCCAATATCTGCACAGTGTTCTGGACTCAGCTTAGTAGTTGGTGATTACGAGGACGATGTCATTGAACAAGAGGATAAGAAAAGTGCTGTGGCTGATTCCCCTGTAGCAGTAGCTCCTTTACAGAAAAATGCTGCTCTTCCAGCACCAGTACAGGCAGAGGCTGGGCATAGTCTACCCGCAGGTAAGTATTTGGCTGACAATGGAGCAACATTCCTTCTTTAAACATTCACTAGTGTTGGCACAATTATTTTTAAAATAATTGCGTGAACAATTCAAAGGCTACTGGGAGTCTGTTTGAAAGTAATGGTATCATTTCTTGACTGAATTTGTTCCAATCTGAAAATTAAAGTCACCCAACCTCCTGTTAATGTAAGAATTTGTGCTCAAGCTGCCATTCAAATACAATATGAAGGTTTAATTGTTCTGTGGATTTTAACATAATTGTTTAAGTAAACACATAAAGAATGACTGCAGTTCAGGAATTTCTAGAAGTATGTTCTAACCAATGCACCATAAATCTAAGTACTTAGTCATTTCCATTGCAAGATTTTCAGTGCATTCTCATTATCACGAAAGATTTTTGCTTCAGGTTTTGACTATCTGAGCAGGAACAAATGAATCCTTGACCAGGAATGCTGTGAACTACTGTGCTTAATAAGTTGATGGTAGTTCAGGAATGGAACATTTTCAAGCCTATCTTCTCAGAATCAACTATTTTAAGTTACTGCATTGTAGTTAGGTGAAGAGTAAAGCCTCCCTACCCTATCACCAATGCAGCTAAGCTCCGAACTATTATTCAACACTGGCCCATTGTAACTTCCATTTGCCTCGGTTTCTCACTTTGTGCAATTACCTATTTTGTGCTAAGTTTTGAGCTGTGGAAAAATGCCTCCTAGGAACTAGATTTCTATTCCACCACTGCTAGATTTTATTTTAAGATCTTTGAGTTAAACATCAGTGTCGAATGAAATGATTAACTTGGCCCCTTCAGGGAGGTGTTTAAAACCTATTTTGTTCATGAGGTCCTTCAGGGAAGGAAATCTTATCTTTACTCATGCTGGCCTACACATGACTCCAAACCCAAAGCAATATAGTTGACTCATAATTATACCTTTGAAATGACTGAGCGAACCAGTCAGTTCACAGGCAATTAGGATGAGTAACACTTTCTTGGGGTTCCTCACATTCCATGAAAGAATAAAAGGAAGGACTGAAGATTTGAAAAAAAACACTCTGCCAATGAATCCTAATTCACAATCTTGTGGTGAGAACTGCAGATGCAGGGAATTTGAAATGAAAACAGAAAATTCTGGAACAACTCTGGCAATGTCTGTGAGAAAAAACAGTTAACATTTCGAATCCATATGATTCTTCAGAGCTCTGAAGAATAGTGATATGGACTTGAAGCATTAACTGTTTTACTGTTCACAGATGTTGCCAGACTTATTGTGGGAATTTTGTTGTGTAATTCAGGTAGTTGCGGCTGAATTGTTTTTTGAATCTCTGCAACACACGTGATATAGATGCACAGAATTGATACCTACTGACTTATGAGCAGCTTCTTCCCTGCCGCCATCAGATTTTTGAACCTGCCTTGCATTAAGTTGATCTTTCTCTACTCCCTAGCTACAACTATAACACTACATTCTGCACTCTCTCATTTCCTTCTCTATGAATAGTATGCTTTTTTGTTTGTTTAGGTCGCAAGAAACAATATTTTTCACTGTATGTGACAAATGCGATAATAAATCAAATCAAGGACTTTGACCTAGTGACAGTGAAGAAACAGTAATTTAGTTCTAAGTCCCCGTCATTGTAAATGGCTTTGGTGCAATTAAGGAAATTTGAGTATATGCAAGAGCAAGGCAGTTTATGTTTCATCACACAAAAATTCATTGCAACATCTCACAGGTTTGGTCACGTGCAGCAGAACCTATTAAACCTTTTCCTGTCACCCCCATTAATAAACAAGTCCCAACTTGTGTTTTAACCTGATATAATGCAATAATACAATCTCTTGATGACATAGGTTTGCGAAATGCACAAGTATCATGTTTCTTGCTTGATTAATCTGTTTAAAAATTAATATAAAGTAATTACCAAGGTGAAAAAGTTTTAAGTTGTTGTCATATTAGGCAATCTGAACAATTTTGAAACATTGGCTGGTCCTCTTTCATCTTGCTGAGTGTGGATGTCATAAAAAACAACCTTTGTGTTGTTGTGGCCCTGTCTTAAGTTGATGTTAGGGCTCTGATTCTCTTAAGTTCTTTGGTTTTGGACTTCCAGAACACACTTTGTGAGGGTTACAATGCCAATTTCCCCTACTGTCTTTACAACTCAGATTTGGCAGTCTTTAAGTTCTGAGTGAATTTAGACTTTTTATTTCAAGCATGTTTCTATATGCAATTCCTCTGCAGTATCCCAAAGAAACATTCCTGATTCCTGAGGGCTTCACTGCTTCTGTCCACAATGTTGGGTAGACACCAACTGCCCTCTCTCAAACTGCTCTCTAGTTGACTGCATCATTTGAATTGATTTTATTATTGTCACATGTATTAACGTATAGCGAAAAGTATTGTTTCTTGCACGCTATACAGACAAAACATACCATTCATTGCAAAGAAAACGAAGAGTGCAGAATGCAGTGTTGTAATTGTAGCTAGGGTGTAGAGAAAGAACAGCTTAATGCAAGGTAAGTCCATTCAAAA
Source organism: Sphyrna mokarran (assembly GCA_024679065.1). NCBI lineage: Eukaryota > Metazoa > Chordata > Chondrichthyes > Carcharhiniformes > Carcharhinidae > Sphyrna > Sphyrna mokarran. Next base: position 64,438,601 of record JAGIQG010000002.1, read on the forward strand.
GTCTGATAGCAGCAGGGAAGAAGTTGTTCTTGAATCAGCTGGTACATGATCTCAGACTTTTGTGTCTTTTTCCCAATGGAAGAAGGTGAAAGAGAGAATGTGTGGGCTCCTTAATTATGTGAGCTGCTTGCCAAGGCAGCAGAAAATGTAGACAGAATCAGTGCTGGAGGCTGGTTTATATGATGGATTGGGCTGCATTCATGACCTTTGTAGTTCCTTGCAGTCTTGGGCAGAGCAGGAGCCATACCAAGCTGTGATACAACCAGAAAGAATACCTTCAATGGTGCATCTGTAAAAGTCAGTGAGAATCGTAGCTGACATGCCCTGACAGCCAGTAAAACAAAAGAAACGTTGCCTCTTAACCCATGCCTGGGCAATGTTGCAGAATCACAGAATGTTACAGTGTGGCAGGAAGCTCTTTAGCCAATCACATATACACTGGTCCACTGAGTAACTCATTTGAGATGGGATTTTCTGCTCCCATTAAAGTCAGGTGGATTCAGTGACAGAAGCAGCAAATATTGTGAGAAGGCATCTTACACCAGTGTGAAAATTGATCATGATCATGCGTGTTCCCCACCTCCTGTCAGTGGTAGGCTGTAATTCCATCAGAGACATTATTATGATATATTTGCATCTCGTTATTGGGCTCAAGACGCAAGAATCAGAAAATCCATCCACGAAAGCATGATGTCAGAATGGCACAAGTTGGCTTGAAAAGATGTGCACCTGGTGAGCACTCCTCCAAGAGGAGCTTGGAGGTGAAAGCAGCAATTGCAGAGCAGCTCCTTGTATTCGGGAGTACCAGCTCTGACTTGGGTGACTGGCCGCTGGATGATTTGGGGCTGACTAGGATAACTCTGGAAGGGTACTGGAGGGGTTGGTAAGTCTCCAAGCTACCAAGGAAAAGATTCCAGGGTACGGGGGGGGCTAATCAGAGAGAAGACTCCCCGAGGAGGGTTGATTCGAGGGAGTCCGAGTAGAAAATTGCCACCTGAAAATCACCATTCCTGAGGATGCTTTCTGCTGTTTGGCCAAGGGCCCCTCAGAGGGCAGTGCGAAGGGTTGGTAGAGATATCATTATGGACTAATGGTTCCACTCAGATCTGGGAGACTAGGGGAATTACGGATGTGGGATGTTGATAGGGACATGGCTAAATGAAATAGTGATCATTACCCCATTGCTGCTGTTGAGACAGTTGAGCTGTAACTCAGTTGACATGCCTGGAGTCAAACTAATCGTGAACCATCTTGAGATCCCTGACATGTTTCAGAGATTGCATAGTTGCTTCCTCAGGGACAAGAATTACCCACCAAAGAGGCGGGTAGATGATGGTAGAGTGGTTAGCACTGCTGCCTCACAGTGCCAAGAACTTGGCCCGAATGCGATTCCTGGCTTGAATCATTCTCTGTATGGAGTCTGCATGTTTTTCCCATGTCTATGTGAGTTTCCTTCGGGTGCTCCGGTTTCCTCCCACAGTCTGAAAAACATGCTGGTTAGATGGATCGGCCATGCTAAATTCCCCCTCAGCATATCCAAACAAGCGTGGCAACTAGAGGATTTTCACAGTAACTTCATTGTAGTGTTAATGTAAGCTGATTTGTGATACTGATACGTACCTTTTCTAAATAAAAGGTGGCAGTCCAATTTGAACTTGGAGCAAGTTCATATTTCTCTCTTTGGCATTATTGTAGTTAGATAAACCTCTGTTGTTTGGCAACCATAGACACAAACATTGATATCAACTTCACACTTCTTAATCACATGCACACTTTTCATTCATTTTGATTCGCATCGTGACCTGTGATCATAATAGTATTATGTTTGCAAGTGCATTTCATACCCATCTTGGAAAAGAACAATTTTTCCATCCCAATTCACTGCAATTAAATTTCAGTTCAAGTCAATAGAGCATTCATTCTGGTTGCATGTTCATTCATTTAAATAATAGCATTAAAAAAGAAAATTATCCTATCACAGAGGTCAAAGTTTAATGAGAATGTACTAAATACTGTTCCAATGCATTTGAAATAATAAGTCCAATCATGAGTACATATCTTAATGCATTCATCAGATTCCTGTTAAAATTTCTTCTAGAGAAGAGAAAGTTGAGTTCAGGAACCAATCAGTTCAGCATCTAAGGAATTGTAGTCTTTCCCTGAACACATCCATAATAATATTGAGACATGGGCAATTCTCATTGATCATGATGCTCTTTGTTTTCATCAAGTACTTTGAGAGCAGATTCAGTCAAGAAAGATGCACTTGAGCCTTGCTGCTTTGTGAATAATCTGTATACCCTTAAAGCGTCTACTTTCCTAGACATCCAAAAATGATGGTTTTCTCAACTGAACCCATATAAAAGAATTTCCTGATTGTGGGATCTACTTGAAAATATTTTGATTTCTGAGGTAGAATAATCATACATCTCCCTGTTCCTTTCAATTCAACTTATCATCTACTTTGAAATTAAATGCTTATAGATGAATATTTCGTTGTTCACATCATGAATCTTCACAGGAAAAATATCATTAACTGGCATTTTCCATAAGTCTACAATTAGTTTTGAATCTTAATTTCATTCAGTTTGAAAGAATTGTTATCACACTGTGTTACAGCTTCTCCACTGAGTTCCTATTGTTTGTTTTGTTATTCCTCATGACACCCACAAGTACTATATCACTTCAATCCTTCAGGATCATTATGTCATTATGCTGTGATAAACAATCATTGATATAGAGCAGTTGCTCCCACCTTTTCAGGAAGGGAAAAGTTTCCTGTGAACCTGTGCTGGATGAGTTTAGAAGAATTCTTGGGATTTCACTACATTACAACTTGCCTCTTTCTCCCACCCGCCCTCTCTTTTCAGATGCTAAATTCCATATGAGATTTGTCCAGTTTATATACAAATCATGAATTAATGAGGCCCAATTTACCTCATGTTTTCCACATGCATGTTTGCATGTTTGATATGGCCCTGGCATCTAACTTTTGATGGTCGTATGAGGTAAATTTTGAGTTTCAAAACAAAATAAACCCATTCAGACTCTCCTGTGGTCAGTATCAGCAAAAAGAAATTTCTTTTTAAAGGCAGCTCGAAGATTTTCTACTCACCCTAACTTGAACCAGCTCTAAGACATGCTGCAGTAAGTGTAGCCCCATCTCTGCTGTGATTTTTGTATGTACTGTGGACTGAGTGCATTGAGAATTGCAGAAGTTGTAAGGGCATTGGCAGAGTGAGTAGAACTCCTGTCCCACTGTTAGAACATTACAGCACAGAACAGACCCTTCGGCCTTCGATGTTGCGCCGACCAATATAAAAAGCAATGCCCCTCCAAACTAAACCATTCCTTCTCTTCCATATACTTATCAACTAACCTCTTAAACGCCACCAAACTTGGCGCATCTACAACTGCTGCAGGCAGGGCATTCCACTCCCGAACCACCCTTTGGGTAAAGAACCTACCTCTGATATCCGTCCTATAACTATCACCCCTTAATTTAAAGCTGTGTCCCCTCGTGCTAGCTTTCTCCATCCTAGGAAAAAGGCTATCACTGTCCACCCTATCTAAACCTCTAATCATCTTATATGTTTCGATTAGGTCCCCTCTTAGCCGCCTCCTTTCTAACGAAAACAACCTCAAATCCCTCAGCCTCTCTTCATAAGACCTGCCCTCCATACCAGGCAACATCCTGGTAAACCTCCTCTGTACCCTCTCCAATGCCTCCACATCTTTCTTATAATGTGGGGACCAGAACTGCACACAATACTCCAAGTGCGGCCGCACTAGAGTTTTGTACAGTTGCAACATGACGTTGCGGCTCCGAAATTCAATCCCCCTACCAATAAAAGCTAAGACTCCATATGCCTTCTTAACAACCTTCTCGACTTGACCGCCTACTTTCAGGGATCTATGCACGTACACACCAAGATCCCTCTGTTCATCTAGACTACTAAGAATCCTACCATTTGCCTTATACTCTACACATTTATTATTTCTGCCATAGTGCATTACCTCACACTTTTCCACATTAAACTCCATTTGCCACCTCTCGGCCCAGCTCTGCAACTTGTCCAAGTCCCTCTGCAAACTATAACACCCCCACTTCACTATCTACCACTCCACCGACATTAGTGTCATCTGCAAATTTATTAATCCATCCTTGTTGGTGTGTCCCAGTCAGAAAGCTCATATTTGAGGTATTTCCTATATGATGTTGATGGAGTAATAATTAGGCACTCCATCCATCTTTTGATGTTGATGTGAGAGTGGAGAAAAAATAAAACACATACAAAGTAAGCAAAATATTATGTTCCACAATTTTAAGTTCATTGGTTATGATTTTTGACTCATTTCTTTTTACTCTCTCGCTTTTCAGACTTCTTTGATAGCACTCTAGCATCTTCTACTCCTTCTCATTCTGGATCCATCCAGAAACCAGAACAATCATCTACAACGGTGGAAAGGTGAGAATTATAATTGTGGTAATTATGATCCAATTACAGACCAAATTTAGTAACCGCAGCATGTATAAATGATTACATCTTAACGCTATTCCACTTATGAAAAATTGTTAATTGATTTTAATTTAATCCTGGACCAAGATTAATTAGAATCACAGAGGTTTATAGCATGGCTCAACTTGTCCTTGTTAACCTTTTTTTTAAAACCCCGAAGCTAATTCCAATTGCCCGCTTTCGGCCCATATCCCTCTATACCCATGTAACCATCTAAATACTTTCTAAAAGATAAAATTGTACCCATCTGTACTACTACCTCTGGCAGCTTGTTCCAGACATTCACCACCCTCTGCGAAAAACTGGCCCTCTGAACCCTTTTGCATCTCTCCCCTCTCATCTTAATCCTATGCCCTCTAGTTTTAGACTTCCCTACCTTTGGAAAAAGGTATTGACTATCTATCTGATCTGTGCTCCTCATTATTTTATGGACCTTTATAAAATCACCCCTCAGCTTCCTACGCTCCAAAGGAAGAAGTCCCAGCCTATTGAGTTTCTCCTTATAACTCAATCCATCAAGTCCCAGTAGCATCCTAGTAAATCTTTTCTGCACTCTTTGTCATTTAGTAATATTCTTTCTGTAATAGGGTGACCAGGATTGCATACAATATTCCGAATGTGACCGTACCAATGTCTTGTACAACTTCAGCAAGACATTCCAACTCCTATATTCAATGTTCTTACCAATGAAACCAAGCACGCTGTATGCCTTCTTCACCGCTCTGTCTACCTGTGACTCCACTTTCAAAGAGCTGTGAACATGTATCCCTAGATCCCTTTGTTCTGTAACTCTCTCCACCACCTACCATTATCTAAGTTCAGCCCTGGTTCAATTTACTAAAACACATCACCTCACATTTGTCTAAATTAAACTCCATTTATTTGAAACTTTGCTATCTCTCTGTTTTGAAGATGGAGCAAAAGTGTGGGATAAATCTCATTTATTTTTAAAGTGAGGGCAATCATATTCACTTTAAAAATCAATATTAATATTCAAAATATAAGATATCTTTTCAAAATGAAAGACTGTATTGGGTTAAGGTGACTGACCTTTCAGTCCACAGTTGAATTGCATGTTCTGAATTTAGTTGGTAATTGGCAGCCTTTGAGGTGATCAGATTTGTTTTATTGTTTCAGGAAAGAAAATACAGCAGAGACTTTGCCAGAGGGATTCTTTGACGATCCAGTAAAAGACGCAAAAGCAAGTACCTCTGCATTAACGTCACTTTGTTTTCTGAAGCTGGTGCAGATATTTAAGCCAAATTTTCGGTAGCTAGACTTTTTTTTAAGTATCTGTGAGGGTGGTCAGCTGCTAGAATTTCTGATATCTGACCATGCCAGGGCCTGCATGCATTTTTCATCTGATCGTCACCTTATATTACAGGTGCGGAATGTAGACCCACCAAAAGATCAAATGGACAAAGAATGGGAAGAGTTTCAGAAGGAAATCAGACAAGTTAATACGGTGAGTCATTTTCAAGAACATGAAGAAGGGTAAAGAATAATTCATTTGTATTCCTGCCTACAGTCTTGGAAAGAGCCAAATTGATACCAAATGATTATTTTTCATTTGATGTAGTACATATTGTATATTGTGTTCATAAATAACAAGTTATGCATTTCCAGTATTTTACACATTGTATTTTGTTGTTTTTAATGCTTTCAAGATTCTGTACAGATAGGTGTGAGTTCAATACAGATAAGTGTGTGGTATTTCATTTTGGAAAGTCAAATCAAAATAGGACTTCCACAATGAATGGTAGGACCTCAGGGAGTATTGTGGAACAGAGGGACCTTGGAGTTCAGGTGCACGGTTCTCTAAAGGTGGAGTCACAGGGCAGTGAAGAAGGCTTTTTGGTATGCCAGCCTTTATCAGTCAGGGCATTGAATATAGAAGTTGAAAAGTTATATTGCAGTTGTACAGGATGTTGGTGAGACCGCATCTGAAATATTGTGTTCAGTTTTGGTCGCTTTGCTATAGGAAAGATGTTACTAAACTGGAGAGAGTGCATAAGAGATTTACAAGGATGTTAGATATAGAACATTACAGCACAGTACAAGCCCTTCGGCCCTCAACGTTGTGCCGAGCTATGTTGCCAGGACTTAAAGGACTAATTTATGGGGTGAGATTAGAGAGGCTAGGAATTTTTTCCTTGGAGTGTAGGAGACTGAGAGAGTGATTTTATTAAGATCATGAGAGGCATGGATAGTGTGAATGCACTCAGTCTTTTTCCCAGGGTTGGGGAAGCAGGGACTAGAGGGCATAGTTTAAGTGGGGAAAGAATGAATGGAAATCTGAGGAGCAACTTTTTTTTACAAAGGGCAGTGTGTATGTGGAATGAGCTGTGAGAGGAAATGGTTGAGGCAGAGACATTGACGACATTTAAAAGGCATTTGGACAGATATACAGATAGGAAACGTTCAGAAGATATGGGCCAAATGCAGGCAAATGGGGTTAGTTCAGATGGGCATTTTGGTCAGCATGGACCAGTTTGGGCATGTCTCCATGCCGTAGGTTCTATAGTAAATTGTGTAGAAAATGGAAATCCATGATTATATAAAATAATATTTTTACCAAGGAATTAAACACAGATTTTTATATTTTAGATTTATTATTATATAAAGCAGCTTGTCATGGTTTAGATTCTCTCATCCCTTTAAAAACTTACAGGACAGCAATCACACGACCTCCCAGCCATCTTTTCAGTGACAACATGCCAAATGGGCATAGTTCCATTGTCAAGATTCAATCCTTCCATTCTTTCAATCATTCTGCTTGCTTTTTTCTGTATCTTTTCAATAGCTGCAATATTCTTTTTCTACTGCAGTGACCATAATACATAGCATTCTAAATGTGGTCAAACCAATGAGCTATGAAGAACCAGGATTATCTGATTAATTAGACTTAATATTAATGTGTTAATAACTTCCAACATCTGATTTGCTTTGCTCATTGACATTAAATATTATTATGATAGTTTCAGTTTATTGTCTCATTTCTTTCTCATTTCAATCCCTTTTTTGTTAGAATTAAAATGCTACAGATTCATTAAGTACTGTTCCCCTGATATTTTAATTATTTTATATGTTGATTTAAAACTGCTGCCTTGATCAGTAGCAGACCCTTCTGCAGCTTTACAATTGATGCTTCAATTTTACTGCCTAAAGGTTTCGGAAGCCATTGTAGCAGAAGATGATGAAGAAGTTCGTTTGGATAGACAGATAGAAGAAATAGATGAACAAATGTAAGTGAATTACAATAACTTTTACATTAGGAAGTGTAATATCGTACTATGATTAAATGTCAAATTTGTAGGAAATCCAGAACATTCAATGTGTCATGGACAGCAAGAAGTGCAGGAAATGTCATCAGTTAAAGGAACTCAAGCTCCAGTTTTGGACATTGAGAAGTAGCTGAAATATCTGCAAGACTGAGAGTTCAGGGCATGTTTCAGCAGGCAAAAAGGAAATGGGTGATCACCAGACAGACAAGGAGCATTTGGCAGGCAGTCCCCTTAGTATGTTTTGTTTTTAAACATCCAATGCTAAATACTGGTGAGGTTGATAGTTCCTTTGAGGAGTATAGCATTAGCAGCACAAAAGCAGAGCAGGAAGGCGAGGTGGGCAGTAATAATGGGGGATCAGAGAGTTGGGGAACAAACCGGTGTTTCTGCAGCTGAAGATGATTCCAAGATGGAATATTGCTTTTCTGATGTCAAGATAAATGTATGTGGTTACAAAATATTGTGAGGAGGGGGCAGGATCGTTAGCCAGAGCTCATGGTCAATTTTGCTCCGATACCATAGATGGAAGGGGAGATGGTCCTGTGCAAGGATTTTTAGAAGTAGGAATTAATAAGCAAGACTTCAGCGGTTTTCGTAATCTCCAGATTGCACACTCAATGCCACATGCTACTGGTATAGAAATAGGAAAGTGTAGTTGAATCCATAGTTGGAGAGATGATGCAGAAGGAAAAGGCTTTGATTCTTGAGGCATTGGGAATGCTCCAGGAACCAGTGCAAGTGGAATAGGTTTGCACGTCAGTGGTGCGGGACTAAAAACATTGCAAAAATGTTTCCTGGTACCGTTGAAGATGCTTTAAACTACTGATCAGAGGCAATGGAAACCTGAATATAGATTCAGAAGAAAGAGATGCAAAGCCTGAAATGGAAGATAGTAAATTAGTAAGCAAGTGTGGAAGACAGAAGAAACAAAGGCGAGAAAATGGACATCAAAGAAATTTTGTATATATATATATATATATACACACACAAGTAGGGATGGACCTTGTGTGAAGGTTGAACCCTCCACTTTAGGCCAAAAAACCCTTAATTTTTTTATATATCTCATGTACAAGTTGACTTTAGTTTTTGAAAGATAGGCTTGATTTATTCCTATTATGCGCAAAAACTATTGTGGTGGTGAGAATCAAAACCATAAAGTCCAACTGGGCTGAACAGAAATAAGCTGGATTGAAATTAATTAACATATAGCTTTAATATGTTAATGCAGTAATATACTGTGTACAGTTCTGGTCACCTATTATTAGAAAGGATATTGTTAAACTAGAACATTAGAGGCCCTTTGGCCCTCCATGTTGCGCTGACTAGTGGAACCAATCTAATGACCCTCTAACCTAAACTATTCCAACATTATCCATATGCCTATCCAATGACCATTTGAACACCCTTAAAGTTGATGAGTCCACAACTGCTGCAAGCAGGGCATTCCACACCCTTACTACCCTCTGAGTAAACAACCTGTCTCTGACATCCATCCCATTATTATCACTCCTCAATTTAAAGCTATGTCCCCTTGCGTTAGCCATCACCATCTGAGGAAAAAGGCTCTCACTGTCCACCCTATCTAACCCTCTGATCATCTTGTATGCATCAACTAGGTTACCTTTTAACCTTCTCTCTGATGAAAACAACCTCAAGTCCCTCAGCCTTTCCTCACCATACCAGGCACCATCCTGGTAAACTTCCTCTGCACCCTTTCCAATGTTTCCACATCTTTCTTATAATTGCAGCGACCAGAACTGTACGCAATACTTCAAGTATGACCGCACCAGAGTTTTGTAAGTTGCAACATAAGCTCACGGCTCTGAAATTTAGTCCCTCTACCAATAAAAGCTAACACACCGTATGCCTTCCTAACAACCTTATTAATCCTGGTGCAAACTTTCAGGAATCTATGCACACATACATAGAAATCTCTCTGCTTGTTGACACTACCAAGAGACCTTCCATTAGCCCTATATTCTCAATTCTGTTACTCTCTCCAAAGTGAATCACCTCACACTTTTCCACATTAAACTCCATTTGCCATCTCTCAGCCCAGCTCTGCAGCTTATCTATGTCCCATTACTAGAAAGACTGCAGAAGAAGTTTACTAGGATGCTATCAGGACTTTGTGTTATAAGGAGAGGCTTGATAGACTGTCCTTTTTCTCTAGCGTAGAAGGCCAAAGAATGATCTAATAACGTTTATAAAATAATGAATAGCATAGATCAGCTAGAAAGTCGATACCTTTTCCCAAAGGTAGGGGAATCTAATACTAGAGGGCATAGGTTTAAGGTGAGAGGGGAGAGGTATACAAGTATCTGGTGGGGCAATTTTTTCTCACACAGGGCGGTGATTGTCTGGTTCAAGCTGCCAAAGGTAGTAATAGAAGCAAGTACAATTTTGTCTTTTAAAATGCAATTAGACAGTTACATAGTATGATGGGTATAGAGAGGTATGGGCCAAATGTGGGTAATTGGGACTAGCTTAGGGGTTTAAAAAAAAAGTGTGGCATGGACAAGCTGATCAAAGGGCCAGTTTCCATAATGTAAACCTCTATGACTAAATTGTTAAATATTGATTTGGCAATTTGAATTGAAGTATATCTGGCACAGTAAAATAATAATACAAAAGAAAGTCTTTGGCTGCAGAATGACGACAAAGAACTGGAATGTGAAATTTACATCAGTAAAATCTAATGGAAATCTGCAATACTCACTGTCACCACTGTTCTTTCCTTGGGTTCTGACTACCCTGTTGTCCAGCAAAATCCTTATTTTACCATCAGGTTTCTGGGGATCCTTGAATCATAGAAACCCTACAATGCAGAAAGAAGCCATTTGGCCCATTGAGTCTGCACGGACCACAATCCCATCGAGGCCCCAACTCCATATCCCCACATATTGACCTGCAAATCCCTCTAACCTATGTATCTCAGGGCTCTAAGGACAATTTTTAGCATGGCCAATCAACCTAACCCACACATCTTTGGACTATGGAAGGGAAGTGGAGCACCCGGAGGAAATCCATGCAGACACGAGGAGAATATGAAACTCCACACAGATAGTGACCCAAACTGGGAATTGAACCCAGGTCCCTGGAGCTGTGCAACAGCAGTGTTAACCACTGTGCTACTATGCTGGAATGATCCCAGAGGGGAAGAGCTTATGCCAATACCAGGGAGAGTGGGCAGAATGCTGACATTGCCTGTTCCAGTTGCTGCTGCCGTGTCACAATATTCCTCAAATTCCAACTGCCCCTGTCTCCAGCTCAGCTGCTTCCACTCACTCACTTTGCTTCCCTGTCTCCAAGTAGGCAGGTTTTTCTCCCCTGCCTCCCTTTGTCCATTTCTCAAGAAGTGACAAGTACTTGCTTGTCAACTTATTCTTTCATGTAAAGTGAAAAGTTTTTGGTGAGTTTTTTTAAAAAAACTTTCACAAAAGTGTTGTTTTTCCTCTTTTTTTGGTCTCTTCCCAGCAACCCAAAATTTAATATCAACGAAAATATTATTTGTATAAATTGACCTATATTTTGCCTAAAAATATTATCTTTAATGATAAGAAAAAAATCTTGCTGGGAAAATAGTGGGTCAGGCAGCATCTGTGGAAGGAAACAGTTAACCTTTCAGAATGATTATTTCTCAGAAATCATGTTTGTGCTTCTTAGAATTGTATCCAGTATGGAAGGCAGCACAGTGGTAGCACTGCTGCTTCACAGTTCCAGGGATCTGGTTTCAATTCCTGGCTTGGGACACTGTCTGTGTGGAGTCTGCACAATGTCCTCATATCTGCGTGGGTTTTTTCCAGATGCTCCAGTTTCCTCCCAGAGTCCAAAACGTGTGGGTTAGGTTGATTGGCCATGCTAAAATTGCCCCTTCTTGTCCTGAGATGCGTAGATTAGAGGAATTAGTGGGTGAAGTACGCGGGGGGTAGAGTCTAGGTGGAATTTTAGTCAGTGCAGATTCAATGGGTTGAGTGGCCTCTCTGTACTGTGGGGTTTCCAAGATATTTCCATGATACTAACTCATTAGCTAAAGCTGGGCAATTGGTGACAATCGCAAATGGCCAGATGGTGTTGACACTGGACAAGCAGTCGGAGACCAGAACAAAATTCATGGACTCACATGATAAAATTTGAATTCAGTAGAATCAAAAATCTGGAATTAGATGTTTAATGATGATCATGAAATTGTTGTTGATTAATTTAAAATCCATCTGGTTCACTAATTCAGGAAAGAAATCTGCCATCCTTACTTGATGTGGTTAACATGTGACTCCAGATCCATAGCAATGTATTTGATTCTCAAATGCTCTCTGAAATGTAGGGCAGGGATTTGAGGTAAATGCTGGCACAACCAGTAATGCACATCCTCAAGCGAATTCAAAAAAAAATTAATGATGATGAATCCGCAGGATCACTCTGTCCAGACTATATACCACTTTGCTGTCTCCTCTGGGATATGTGCTGCTGATGGAACAGAATATATCCAGGGATGTTGATTGAGGTGTTTGGGACTTTGGATCACAGTATGATTCCAAGAGTATAATTTGTTAGACAGTTGCTTGACTAGTCTGTGAGTAACTGCTTCAGACAAGAAGGACTTTACAATGTTGACTCTTTCCACCATTTTAGGTCAATGCTGGGTGGTCCATCCAGTTATATTATTATTTCCTGTGACAGTTTAATGCCTGGTTTGCTGGGATTTTTCAGTGGGCAGTTAAATAACTACATTGGTATGGGCTTGGAATCACATTTGGATCAGACCCGATAATGATGGCAGATTTCTTTTCCTAAAGGACATTAGTGAACCAGATGAATTTTTAACAGCTATCTCACGGTTAATGATCATATTACAAAAACTAGCTTTTTAATTTCAGATTTACTGAAATAACTGAACTTAAATTGCTCAGGTGTCATAATAGGATGTGTACTCCTGGATTCTTACTCAAAGCTTCTTGCTTGCTAGTTCAACATCCTAACCATTATGAACATAGAACATTACAGCGCAGAACAGGCCCTTCGGCCTTCGATGTTGCGCCGACCATTATAAAAAGCAATGACCCTCCAAACTAAACCATTCCCTTCTCTTCCATAAACTTATCAACTAACCTCTTAAACGCCACCAAACTCGGCGCATCTACAACTGCCGCAGGCAGGGCATTCCACTCCCGAACCACCCTTTGGGTAAAGAACCTACCTCTGATATCCGTCCTATAACTATCACCCCTTAATTTAAAGCTGTGTCCCCTCGTGCTAGCTTTCTCCATCCTAGGAAAAAGGCTATCACTGTCCACCCTATCTAAACCTCTAATCATCTTATATGTTTCAATAAGGTCTCCTCTTAGCCGCCTCCTTTCTAACGAAAACAACCTCAAATCCCTCAGCCTCTCTTCATAAGACCTGCCCTCCCTACCAGGCAACATCCTGGTAAACCTCCTCTGTACCCTCTCCAATGCCTCCACATCTTTCTTATAATGCAGGGACCAGAACTGCACACAATACTCCAAGTGCGGCCGCACTAGAGTTTTGTACAGTTGCAACATGATGTTGCGGTTCCGAAATTCAATCCCCCTACCAATAAAAGCTAAGACTCTATGCCTTCTTAACAACCTTATTGACTTGACTGCTATTCTACCTGTGTGGTTCTATACCTACAACTTTATATAATTCTCATAGTCTGTATTTTTATGCAAGCTTGCATAAAATAGCATTGATAATTATACTGCGAGTCAACTTATTTCGAGTAAATTGCTGACTACGTAAGTTTTAATTAATAATTACCCTGGTCATGAGATATGAAACATGCCCTGTACTACTTTGCTTAAATATTAATGAGTAGCTTCTACATTAGTGTCTTGAGCCTGAAAATAAGAGTTTTGTACAATTGTAAATAAAGATAGACTACTCACCGCAGCACCATGGCAAAGGTCTCTGCGATGTTAGCCTGTCTTTGGGTTGCTTCATCTCTCGTAGAGAAGAAATGTCTAGTTCCTTGTGCTAATTATTATGATATTACTTCTGCTGGAAAATATTTTTGTGGAAATTGGTTGAGAATAGGATCAGACTCCGCTCATTCAGTTTTATTATGTTAATCATTTGTAACCATTCCATTCAACATTGTGCTTTAGGATTGCAAATGAAAGTTTCATTTTTAAATTCAGTTGTGCATAAGTGCATTTCCTTGTCCTGACATTGAAATTAAAATACAATTACATTGTGCAAGTCCTGGGTTCTTTCAGGTTAAGTAAAGCTGAGCATCTTCAAGGTTAAAGTTACCACTATTGTTATTGGTGGAGAATTCAATTAAATATAATGCTAGCAAATGTATTTTCATACTGGCTTTGTAACGTTATTACTTTATCTGATTAGTATCCATTGCAAATAACCTTCATTCAGGAACCTGCACAACTTTGCATAACTCCAAATTGATAGGAGAACATTCTAGCTGTGGAAGAATTTAATGGATCTTTATGCAACTACTATTTCAAGACAAACAAATTAGAATTGATGTAATTACATAGTTGTACATAATAAATGGGCACCTTAATTTTTTTTGTATCATTTACTTAAATCCTAAATGAAGAAAAATGGCAGAGACGAGATGTTGCGATTTTGCTTTATTATTGTCACTTCATTTGATTTGGCTGTCATCTTGTCTTCATCAGTTCTGTTTCTGTGTTATAAAATTTGTATGTTCTACTGCATGGAGCAGCATATATAGTCAACTAATATATAAAGACAGAAAAACAGAGAATGCTAGAAAAGTTCTTATTTTGTTTCAGATTCCAGCATTGCAGTATTTTGCTCATTTATATGAAAAAATACTTCTGAATACAGAACAATGTTCCTTGTAATTTTTAAACAAGTTGCTTAAAAATGTCAGGATTTATTGAGTTTAAGCATATCAACTGAGTGAACTATTAATGGACTGCAGTATCGGCAATGTCTACAGTCTCAATGTACTTAAGCATGCAATTTAGCATGCAATCAATTCAATTATTTATAATCATTATTTAAATCTAAACTAATACAGCATATTGAAAATTAATATGTGATAAGAAGTTAATGACCTTGACTCTTAAACATTCTTCTAGTTGAATAGGCCATAATTCTATTGAACAATCAAATAGGTTCTGACATGCAAATATCTTGTTGCAGATTTTGCTACACCTGTAATACGTATATAAGAGCATCACATTTTCGGATACATATTAGCAAGCAAGTTATTTTCAGAAATTAAAAATCAGAATTTGCAGATCATGCAGAAATATGACAGGAAATAAATTAAATTAGATTCAGATGCTTTGAATGTAGCTGAGTATTTGGCCAATTTTGTGTGTTCCACTGCATGGAGCAGCATATATAGTCAACAAATATATAAAGACAGAGAAACAGAGAATACTAGAAAAACTGAGATCTTTTAGTAAGTGACCCCCATTGATGTACCAAGAAGTGAGATTCTTTTCATTCCTGGGTTCAAACAGGAGCTGGCAATTGTGGCATAATGTGATATATTGTGGATAAGTGACAATTTTTCATGAGCAGTAATTCTCCCTATTAAAGAAAACTATTGAACTTTTAATAGGGGAAAAAAGGTGTAAAAATGAACAAATTGTTCCAAGCTTATAACCCCTTGGCTGCAGAAACAGATTGAGGGAATTTAATCGTGAAGCAAAGAAGGTTAACGTTGGAAGTCTGTTTAGACAAGGTTTAAATGTCTGAAATATTAATAGCACACCTTGATTTGTTTCCTGAGAAGAGAGAGCTTTATATTAAAGTAGGGGATCAATAGGTATTATAACAGGGATGCTAGTTGCAAAATGTAGATGGGCTTGAATGGCCACTTAGCACTTTTTCTATGCTGAGCTTTGCATTTTAAATGTTACAATATTCAACATTTCTAAAAAGAATGATGGAGAATGCATGAAGACCTATCCAAATCCGGATTTGCAGCAGTTTTCTGCAGTCTTTCTTCATTTAAATAAAATTCAGCTCCTTTATTCTTCAGTGCACATTTTCCTACATTCTATTGCATCTGCCAAGTTTTTGCCTACTCGCCTAACTTGTCTGTATCCCTCTGTAGACATTTTGTCATCCTCACTATTTGCCTTGCCACTTATTTTTGTGTTATCTGAAAACTTGGCAATAGTTCATTCACTTCCCTCATCCAAGTCATTAATATATTGTAAATATTTGTGGCCCAGCACTGATCCCTGTGGCACTCCACTAGCTACAGGTTGCCACCCCCTTATCCTAACGCCCTGTCTTATATCAGTTAGCCAATCCTCCATCCATGCTAATATACTACCTCCAGCACCATGGGCTCTTAATTTGTGATGCCCTGTTGAATACAAATCCATATATATTACAACTACTGGTTCCCCTTATCAATTCTGCTCATTATCCTTCAAAGAATTCTAATAAATTTGGCAGTCATGTTTCCCCTTCATGAAGCCATGCTAGCTCTTCTTGATAATATTATGCATTTCTAAATGCTCTGCAATTACATTCTTTTATAGTGGATCCTAATGTATTCCCTGTGATAGAATTTAAGCTAGCTAGCCTATAATTACCTGTTTTTGATTCTCTTCCTTTTTGAATGAGTGTTAGATTAGCAGTATTCCAATTCTCTGGGACATCCTGAGATGTAACCCATCAGGTCCAGGGGACTTATTGGCCTTTAACCCCATTATTTTCTTTAGTACTTTAGTGGTAGTTATTGCATTTTCTCTTCCCTCCTTCAGCCTTTGATTTTTTTTCATATTTTTGGCAGAGTCCTTAGAGTCTTCTACCATGAAGTCTGATGAAAAGTATTTGTTTAACTACTCTGTCATTTCCTGGTTCCCCATTTATTACTTCTTCAGTCTCATTCTCTAAGAGGTCTAATTCATTTTGGCTCCTCTCTTCCGTTTTACAATTTTAGAGAAATTCTTGTCTGTTTTCATATTACTTGCTAGTTTACCCTCATAGTTTTTCTTTTCCCTCTTTATTTTTTGGTCAACTTTTGTTGGTTTTTAAAACTCTCCCAATCCTCTGGCTTACTGCAGTTGTATGTTTTTCTTTCAGTTTAATACTGTTAATTTCCTTGGTCAACCATGGTTGATTTATCCCCATCCTAGAAACCTCCTTCCTCAGTGGGATATATCTTTGTTGTGAATCATGAACTATTTTCGTGAACATTTGCCATTGCTGATCAACTGTCTTTGTTGCTAAAGTTTCCCAATCCTCATTCCTTTATAATTAGCCTTTTTAAAGTTTAGTGTAATTGTTTCTGACTCCAGTTTCTCATTCTCAAACTGAATGCTAAATTCTACCATGTTATGGTCATTGTTTCCTAAGGGTTCTTTTATTCTTGAGTTTTATTAAATCTGATTCTCTCTACCAGATTTTTTAAAATTAATTTATTGGAGGTGGGTGTCACTGGTTGCCAGCTTTTATGCCCTTGAGAAGTAGTGGTGAGCTGCCTCCTTCAACCGCTGCAGTCCCTAAAATGTATGTACCTCTACAATGCTATTAGGGAGGGAATTTCAGGATTTTGACCCAGCAATAGTGAAGGAACGGCCACATATTTCCAAGTCAGGATATTGGCTGACTTAGAGAGGACCTCCAGTTGGTGGTGTTCCAGGGTCTCTGCTGCTCTTGTCCTTCCAGATGATAGTCGTCGTGGGTTTGGAAGCTGCTGCCTAAGGAACCTTGGCGAGTTCCTAGAATGCATCGTGTAGATGATACAATGGCTGCCACTGTTCATACTGGTGCAAAGATTGAAAGTTTGTGGAAGGGGTAGCAATCAAGTGGGCTACTTTGTCCTGGATTGTGTTGAGCTTCTTGAGTGTTGTTGGAATGGCACTTATCCAGGCAGGTAGAGGGTATTCCGTTACATTCATGAGACATCTTATAAATGGTGGAAAGGCTTTGAAGAGTTGGGTGGTGAGTTGCTCAACACAGGATTCTTAGCCTTTGACTTGCTGTGGTAGCCACAGTATTTATATGGCTAGTCCTGTTCAGTTTCTGGTTAATAGTAACCCACAGGATGATCCCAGTATCCATGAACTCTGACACCTTGCAGCCTTGACACATTTCTTGTCCTGCCAAACTTATGATCTTTTTATTTAAAACATTTTAAAAATAAATTTTTGACAAATTCAGTGCCAATAAACTAAGCTATTTTTTTAAATCAGCTTACTCTTTATAATGAATGAAACTGTTAGATGCAGCATACAAAGGGATTTAAAGCGAACCATTTTTTTTTATTTCTCCTTCCTCTATTATTTTCGTGAAGAAATTGTTTTACATGGGCATGTGGGCATATTACAATGCATTTCCTGAAAATCATTCCATTTTGGTAATATTGTAATAGTCAATTTAGTGTCAGCTGTATTTCTCTGTGTAACATACAAAAATATTTTGTAATTAAGCTACTGTGTTTTCAGCAGTGGTCCTTTCTCTATTAAAATTTTATTTTGCATTATAATTTCTTGTTTTTCTGCAGTATGTGCTACCGACGTGTAGAGCACTTACGAGATCGTCAAGAAACTGTAAAACTACTTATGACAGCGTTGAAAGGCAAACAATCCCACAGTGACGATGATGTGGGTACAGATGAAGAGGAAGAATTTCAGGAATTTCTGTCAGGTGATTGGCGTGCGAAGGGAGCCTTGCTTTAGTAACCTGCAATGTTTTATCTGACTCAAAAGACTTTCAACAAAGCATATTGAATGCTTATTTAAAACTGGCTTCTGATGTAACTATCACGTGAACTGGAAAACTGGTTTCTCATGTAACTATCATGAATGGAGAAATCTGTGAGAATATCAGCAACTGAAAGACTTGGAGAAATTATTCCTTTTTTAAAACTCTGGTAAATACAGCTTTCAGAAAGACTGACTTGTGGTTATTGCATTAAAGTTAACTCATTAAAATGAATCTTTTTCAGATTATTTTAAATATAGGAATTTCTTCGTCATTATGAAATTGTAGTTGTACTGTATGTATAGCTATAACCACCCGTTTCAGTGGAAACTTTTTTAATTATGCTGGAACTTATAATGTTAGAAGTTAGCACAGTTTTGGAAGTAGTAATTTGCTTACAGCTTTGTAGAGTTGTCCTGGATCATATAGGCTGAATTTTCCACTCGACCATCAATATGGAATTTCGAAATGAAGAAGAAAACAAAAGAATGTGATTATAACAATCTTTTTTTCCTTAGAGAGCAGTGAAATTTTTAAAAATTTCTTCCAATAGCCAATGGAATTACTTCATTTTCTGTCTCCAAGGATTTTGCACTTGTTCTCCAACCGGGGCGAGTCACTTTTGATACTATTTTCAGCAGGATACATGACTCAGTGAGACACCATGACCTCTTTCTGTCAGCTCCTCTGTGACTTTGCTTCAGTGAATCGTTCCACGCAACTGTCAGCTTGAATAATGGTAAAAGTTTGCCCAGCTGAAACCAAGCAACTCTGGTCACAGGGAAGTCTGTTCTGATTAATGAGGAGGCAGAGCATTTTATTTATCAGTTTGACATGTCCCAATTCATTTCAAATAACACATCAAGCCTTCTATCACTGTCAATAGAATTTACATAATATACAAATTCTAGAATTGCAGAGGGTTAAGTCACACTTCACTTTTGCTCCTTTGGATGTCCAACACACGATATTGTTCCTTTTTATCATCACACAAAAAGTAGAATGAATTATTTCTCCATTCTACATGCATTGTGGGTTGAAACACATAATTTAATTGTGGATTAAATGTTTTATTTTGTGCCTTGGTTTGTTGAAGAAATCTATAATTGTCATCCATGTGCTGACTTTTACATCCAAGTATGTTGCAAATTGTGTCTGGTTAAAAACATATATCTCTACTTCTCTTAACTCCTATTAACAAATAGACTAAATGAACTGTTCATTACTGTATTATAATTTAAAATGCTAGCTGTTCATGGATTTACATTTGCTCATGTGAAAAATGAAGGGAATTGAGTGTCTTTAAACTACTTTCATTTTTAGTTTGATATTCTGTCAAAACATATCAGCAGAGTCTCATTGTCAAGTAGAGAAATGACTTAAAGCACTAACAGCACACACTCAAATCCTTCATTGAACTTTTCAAGACCCGTTTACATGGTAGAATTCCTGAACCGTGTTTTCCAGTCATTTGGTTTAAGATGCTATTTCATTTTGTTATTGGTGCAAACATAGTTCACTCTGTGTAAAACAGAACTAGCAGCAGATACTAGAGATTTTGTAGAAGAATTGTTTTAAAGCAGCACTACACTACAGCTTGTACATAATGTTGCAGGATATCAGGTATTTTTTCAAACATTTCTCATTGCAGTCTGACAGGGATGCACCTTGTTATATCTTTTGCTCAAATTATTGGTACAAGCTATCCAGAAATCTCATCAGCCCATTGATTTATATTTTTTGAAGCTTGTGAAATGTTTCTTGGAAACAAGTCTCCAGGAACTTGAGTGCAGTTAATTGAACCTGGGTTCAAATTCAGTCCAGGTTGATTCGGAATGCATAGCCTGTGTCAAGATGGGAGCGATGTAGCATGGCGAGGTCTGTGTCCAATCTTACTACTTTGCTGCTGGGGAGAGATGAAAAGGAAGGGACATTGAGGTTTTTGAACTGCGTATCTTCCACAAACTACTTGTTTAAAATCTGGTTTGTGGTTGACAGGTATTTAAAAAGAATTGAGGAAATTTAAGAGCAATGGTGCATGTGAATAATGTAAGAGATTTAGAGAATGCCACAGTTTCACTAGAACATTGCCTGGAATGGAAAAATACAAATTTGAAGAAAAGTTTGGAATATTTGGGTTTCTTTGAACCAATTCATAATATGACAGTATGATTAAATTTTCTGATGTTATTAAAATAGAGTAGCTGGATAAAAACAGGTTGCAAAGGGCTGCAATGCAAATTTGTGTAAATTTAACAACAAAGAGCAAGGGAAACCTTATTTGTACAGTTTGAAGAGATTATTTAAAGCTGAAAGGTACAGAGACAGATCTAAGGAGATCTTAAGACCAATCTACAAAGATTAGCACCAAGGTTGCTGAAAATGTTGTTGTTTCCAAGAATCATTTCACAAGTTTCAAAATATCTACACAATGGTCTCATGAGCCTTCTGGACAGTTTGTACCAATAGTTTAAGCTAAACATGTAACAACATGCCTCCTTGTCAGACTGCAGTGAGAAATATAGAAGACAAGTGCACAGAAAGCTAGAATCAAAGGAAACTAGCATTTGGCAGAAGGTGTGGTGTGGTAGGAAGTCGCGAAGGCGGAGCACAGCAAAACCATAGTGATATTTTTAAATGGGCATCAGGATTTTGAATTTGATGCACTGGTAGATTTGGAGCCAGTGTGGATAGGTGAGGGCAGGAGCAATATGTCAGGTTAGGTTATGTGCTCAACTCCTAAAGTGAAGCCTAAACCCATAATCTTCTGATTTGAGGCAATAGCATTAATAGCAAAAAGTAGAATGATAGAATCCCTATAGTGCAGAAGGAGGATATTCAGCCCATTGCATCTGCACCAACCACAATTCCACCCTGGTTTTATCCCCATAACCCCACCTATTTACCCTAGCTAGTACCCCTGACACTAAGCGACAATTTAGCGTGGCCAATCAACCTAACACACACATCTTTCAGACTGTGGGAGGAAATCAGAGCACCCGCAGGAAACCCATACGGATGCAGGGAGAACGTGCAAACGCGATATAGATTCTGACTTAAGCTGGGAATTGAATCCAGGTCCCTGGTGTTATAAAGCAGCGGTGCTAACCACTGTGCCACCGTGCTGCATCGTACTGAAATTTGATTAAAGATTTTGTAGGTTTCTGCACATTGCCAAGCATCGTGGCATGAATTCAAAGTTTCCATCACTTCATCAATGTGGAAGTTGTTGGTATGGTGGATATTTATTACCCTTTTATAGTTTCTAATAATATAGATTTTAACAATTAGTATTCATATTGAGAAGGTGGTGGTGAGATGTTGCCTTAAGTTATTACAGTATATGATGAAGATGCTTTGGCAGAACAATATAATCCATAGGTGGATATCATTCATGAATTGCTTTGCATTTGTGTAACAAAATCCTGTTGGAACTGGAGTCTAATTTGAAAACAAAAATGCTTCAGTACAGTAAATTGACCCTTTCTAAAAAGGTGATATTAATTAAAAAACTATCTGTGACTGGAAAATAGAGACTTGTATATCCATGCCAGTTAAATTTCGTCAGGTGCTTAATTGTGCTGTAACTATTTGGGTGATTGTCATCACTTAGTGGTAACGCCCTCATTTTTGAATCCAAAGGTTTATGTTTATGTCTGGTTCCAGAGTTCATAATTCAGATAGATGCTTCAGTGCTAAGGGAATTCTGCACAAATTGAACATGATGTTAAGCTGAGACCCATCAGCTTTGTCATGTGGAGGTAAAAGATTCTGAGCATTAATTTGAAGACGGGCAGGGGAGGTATTTCTGATGACCTTCTTAGTTCCTCAACTAATATGGTGAAAACAGATTATCTGGTCATTATCACATTGCTGTCTGTGGGATCTTATTGGGTGCAGGTTGCAGGCTGCTATATTTTCTGCATTAAAGCAGTGACTACACCACTGAAGTATTAACTGGCTGAATGAAGTACTTTGGGATATCATGATGTTATAAAAATACAAATGCAAGTCTTCCTGTAAAACATTACTCATGCGCTGTGAGACACAGCTGTCTTTTTCACTTTGCTAATTTGCTTAATAGGTATACCATAAAATTGTGTAATATTAGATTACACAAATATTAATTGTTAAAATCTATATTATTAGAAACTAACATTTAACCTTGTAGTTTATTAACACAACTTTATTAGATACTCTGTAGAATAGTAAAGTGGGAAAACTTAGGGCACAGTACAGAAAGAGGGATTCTGGGAGGTTAATGTCAAGATATAAAGAATACACAGAAGAAAAAGTACGAAGTCTCAACACCAGGTTAAAGTCTGCAACATCTTGAAGACTCTGAAAAACAGCATGTGTGAAAATGGAAAGTAGATATGTCTCTACTAAATAAAGAACTATGGCATATAAAAGAATTGTGATACAATATTTACATAGGTCATTATCTATGTAAATGTTAGGATATTATAAATGTGCAAGTTTAGCAACAGCCATAAGTGCATCAAGGAAATTGTATTCACCACAGCTTATTTAGGTGAAAAAGGAATTAATTTAATAACAGATTGTTTTTGGTGGAGAGAATGACCAAAACAAGAATCAAAGAAAAGAGGCTAAATGACCAAAGCTGAGAGAGAAACCATTTTGTGCATTCTGCCATCTAGCTCTTGACACAGCAATATATTCTGTGTTCAACTCTAAATAACCACCCAGGTTTGTTGATCTATTTTAACTGAGAATTCAAACTTATCTTTTTTTGTCTCAGAAAGTCGATTCATAACAAAGCTTTGCTATTGTCTGCCCCTGTGTTAAAGGGGTGCAAAACCCCAAAACTTTAATCTTGTGTAAAGTCAAATAAACTTTTTTTTTTACAAGTTTGCTGCATTTGAACACTCAGACTCCTGTGAAACATGCTTGCACACTAAATTGCCGAAACCAATGGAACGTAAAGGTAAGCAGATCCTAACTGATGAAATTATGAGTAGTGAGCAATATTTGCCACTAGATGGTGGTAATTGTGCATATAGCTAAAGATTAATAATTGACTTTCACTTCTTTCAAAAATGGTAAAATGGCTGTATTACTCTTGGAGATTTTGGCTGTAGCTCAGAAATTAGACATTTTGTGGTCGAGATATCCCTTATGATGCATTAAAGCTGTTTACAAAGGCCTGTTTTGGTCAGCCTCTTGGCATAATTGAAACACCTGAGAGTGTCTAGGAATTTAGGGAGAGAATTTGAAAAGGTTGAAGTTTACACTGGGCCTAGGAAAACTGCACATATCCTATAGCATGGAAGTCAGGCAAACCAGCCTATCTTTGACTAGCACACCCCATGACCATTTAACAGCTATGGAGCCATTAACTGCCTTGAGGCAGGGCTTATACCCCATCAGTGAGGAAGACCCTTCACTGAGAGCTACAGGCCAATCAAATGAGCAGTAGTTTCTTGTCCCAGCGGTACCATCTTGATCAATGACCACTGCTGAGACTGCATACATGAGATACCAATGGAGCCTGCAATTCAAGATTAGTCTGGGATCTTGATGGAGTTAGGCTAACTACAGCTGGCAAGAAGAGGATGAGGAGATAGTAGCTTTGCACGCCTCCTCTCCCAGCCACCAATCTGCCAAATTTCAGCAGGTGGGTTGCACATTTAGTGCTTGCCTCCCCATTCGCAGGTAAAATCCTGGCAGTAGCAGGAAGAAGTCCTTATGTGGCTATTAATTGCTCACTTAAGATGGCCCAACATCTGCCCACTGGTTGTGAAATCACAATGGAGCAATTGGGAACAGGTGTGGAGCCATTTTACCTGCTATCAGGAACAAGTTAATTTCTATCCTGAATATGGGTGGGACCTGGATGGCGGCACATAGGAGAAATCCTACATGGGCGATCAAAGTCAAAGAAAAGGAGTTCAGGCAAGGGTGAGATGTTATAGGGCTGGAAGAGTTTGTGAACAAATGGATTTAAATGTAAGGAGGCAATATTAGAGAAAGTATTGGAACTAATTAATATTGAGGAGACAAGAGCATAGATGAGAATTTGGGCTGTATGTGGACTGATGCAGAAGAAAGCTTTCTTTGTCGGGGAAAGGTCATAAGTTGGAAATACAATTTTGAGTTGAATAGGATGTCAAGTTTGTAACATTGTGATTCAGCGCCACTAGTATAAGAGGGTGGTAGAATCAATGGATAAGGATGCAGTGTTTGTACTGGAACGAAGATAATGGGTCAGATTTTACCATCAAGTTGCATCTGTTTTCAAGTGTGAAAACTTGGTAAAGTCAGGAATGAAGTGAGTAGCACGATCCATACTCTGCTCTGTGCCGCTTCCTCCTTTACCAAGGCCCAAAAATGGCTGAAATCTGGCTGCATTTAAATTGACTTAATGAACTGCACATCCAATTTTACCAGCACCCATCACAAAGTCACAAAGGGGCAGAGCCCTGAAAGCTAGTGGCGTTTTCTACAAAATAAACCTATTGGACTTTAACCTGGCGTGAGACTTCTTATTGTATTTGCCCCAGTCCAACGCTGGCATCTCCACATCATGAGTCCTAGTTGCAGCACAGACCTGAGTCTCAGCACCAACCTCGAGTCTTGTGAATGCTTCTGGGTCCTAGTTCACTCAGCACTCTTTCAGCTGAGGAATGTGCACAAAACCCTTGCAAATTGCACTGCTGCAGAATCTCAATTTTGCAAAGAGCTGTGTTTCTGTGGGGCATGTGGCTGGGGCAATGGGCAGTATGGACATTGACTATTGCTGGGTAAGGGGCAAGCAGTGTTCGTTAACCACTACATGTTTCTCTTCATCTCCAATTTCCTACTCCCAACCCCTCCACAGTGACAGATGGTTTTGTAATGCAGCTGATCAATCTTGTTGTTCTTTTGGTTGCTGCTGGAGCTGAGGAGGAGGAGCAGGAGGAATCCTCTTCCATTGACGACCGCCAGAGCGGTGCTTCATGTTGATGTCAATTGGGGCGGTCCCTCAGTGCCTTGTCATTGAGAAAATGAGGTTATTGGTTCCCAAGAACCCATGAGTGATTCCCTCCCCATTCCACACCCCCCGCTCCACCCAGGGCTCTAAGTGAGGGTTTCAGACTCCTTATCCATTATGTTGACATGGTCTCAGGTAGGAATCAGAGCCTTGAGAATCCTATTCAGTCCCTCAGCTGTGGCCTGCTGTGACTCGGCTGTGGTCGTCTGGGACTCCGCTGTAACTTGGCCATTGCTTGAAACCTGCTATTCATAGTGAGGATCTCCTGCCCCAGGCTTTCCAAAGTGGATGCCACCCCTGCAGTGCTGACTGGGTACCATGCAAGACAGGCAATAGCTGATCCACCTGAAAGCTTCAGGACTCCTCCCAACAGCCTCAGTCTGTCCAATGTGGCTGTCAGTCCCTCCTGCATTCCCTGGCTTTGTTATTGCATCTCCAGCAGTTAAGGGAGAAATCATTGAGAGGACTTGCCTAAATTGAGAGGCACTGTCTAAAGCCTGGGGCCAGCTGACCTCATCAGTTTTAGTTGATAAGTATATGGAAGAGAAGGGAATGGTTTAGTTTGGAGGGTCATTGCTTTTTATATTGGCGCAACATCGAAGGCCGAAGGGCCTGTTCTGTGCTGTAATGTTCTATGTTCTATCTCCGACAAGCTACTGCATGCCAGAGGCCTCAGATGTTCCTCCTCCATTCAATGTACTTCAGCAGATGTGTCATGCTCATCAGAGAGCGAGACATCATAAGATTCGAAACGGGGATGATTGCACAATGTTCAGTACCATTTGTGACTCCTCAGGAACTGAAGCAGTCCATGTTCAAATGCAACAAGATCTGGACAATATTCAAGTTTGGGTTGACAAGTGGCAAGTAATGTTTGCACCACATAAATGCAAGGCGATAACCATAAGAGACACTCTAACCACTGCTGATTGACATTCAATGGTGTAATCATCACTGAATCCCCTACTGTGAACATCCTTGGGGTTACCATTGACCAGAAATTCAACTGGACTCACCACATAAATACAGTGGCTACAAGAGCAGATCAGAGGCTAGAAATTCTGTGGCAAATAACTAACCTGGATGAGTACAGTTCCAACAACACTCAAGCAGCTTGACACCATCCAGAACAAAGCAGCCTGTTTGACTGGCACCACATACACAAACATTAGAAATATATCGCTGTTCTTTCTCAGTTACTGGGTCAAAATCCTGGAATTCCCTCACTAACAGCATTATGGGTCAACCTATAGAACATGGACTGCAGCGATTCAAGAAGGCAGCTCACCACCACCTGCTCAAGGGCAACTAGGGACAGGCAATAAAGAATGGGCAGCCAGTGACGCTGCATCCCATGAATGAAAAAAAAAGTTTTTATGGAGCTACACCTTGTTAGGGCAGATCAGCTGCAGGCAGTTTGGCAGAGCATTCCAGCAAATTCCATGCAGTTCACTTATTAGAAATGGAAGGAAGGAAAGTGAGCTGTTGGGGAGTGTGGGGCCAGCGCCTCTATGATTGGGGAGTGGGGACGGGGGGGAGGTGTCACACAGCCATCGGGGTCAGAAGGAGATGGGGGCCTTGCGCATGAGAGTCGGGGGTATCACTCTGAGATCAGTGAGGGATGGAGTGGGGGGCTCACTCTGCCTGTGATCAGTGGGGGACAGAGCGGAAGGGGGGGTTCACTCTGCCTGAGATGGATGAGGGGTGAGGGGGAGCTCATTCTGCCTGAGATCAGTGGGGGAAAGGGGTGGAAGGGGATCATGATCAGTCTGGTGATGTGGGGGGGTGGGTAAGGAGGTCAGTAATGTTGTGGGAGTGGAGCAATGTCTGTGGGGAGAGGCATTATTTGGCCCAGGAGGGATATGACAAGGAAACAGCATCCTAGCTTTTTTTTTGCACATGTACAGTTGGAGACTCCAATTGGAGCTGCAGGGTTTTTGGGCCTATTAAACCCTGCCCACAGGCTTTAACAGCACAATTCGGAATCGGTGATATTTTTGCAGGTAGAGTGCATATGGGGCACTTCAGATCAGGCGTAAAAGTCAGATCATGTTTCAAATCCACCAAGCATTTAGAATCAAAACGGTAAAATAGGGCCCAATGTCTTTGGCCTGCTAAGACTTCCAGGTTTGGATTTTGGACTAACACCGGAGTGCCGGAGGCACCTCAATTACGTCAGGGTAGAGGTGATCCCATATAATGTTAAGGGACGTAAGTAGATAGCAAAGGGTTTAAAGATGGATTTGTGACTATTAGGACAAAGCTGGGGAGACATTACTACAAATGTCTGACTATAATTGGATTGGTAAGAATAGAATCAGCACATTCCCACCAAACAGAACTACATAGCAGAGACATTGTATGAAGACGTCAGCAGTGCCAAAGTCTACAGAAAGGTCATTGAAGGCTAATATATGAGTCACAGAATGTTCATTGTGATTTTTGGTTAGGCTGTTTTGATGTTGGGGGAGGGATAGAAAGCTATTCGGAAAAATTTAGGCAGGGAGTTGTCGGTGAAACTAGCCATGCCTGGGAATTAATCAAGGATCTTGGTAATTAACAGCAAACAGATGTATTAATTTGAGAGATTATTTTTGATCTCCAAGATGATAGATGATCAGAAAGTTATTTTTTATGGATACGACCAAGTAAAACTTTGTTTGATTGAGCTAAAGCTACGATGGTCAGAAATCTAAAACTTTGTGTGAGACAGCAGACTTTGAATTTACAGCAATGTCAGGGGAATGACCAGCATGGGAGATGATGAAGATTCTTTTCTGGAAGAGAGATTGAAGGTATCAAAGCGGGTGCTGAGTTAGGATAGATATTACCTAGAAAGAGAGCTTTAAAGGTGAGATAGGTAAGGTCTCCTGTTCTAATGACAGAAAGGGAAGGAGATGATCCTGAAGGGATTTAAATGAATACGCTCAGTAGAAAGCATCCATCATTCCTCATTAAACTGATAAAAGATAAAACGTTATATCCCAAAACTAAAAAAAAAACCAGCAGACAAAATAATGATTAACAGCCATTTTGTTTTCTATTCCTGTTTTATTGATTTTTGTACAGATAAATTAATGTTCTGCAGGAAATTTGGTTTGTTCTGGTACTTACAGAGATGCTTCATTAGCAGCGATGAGGCTGTCATTAAACCAGGACTCTTCAGCAATTGCTCCTTCTACGCTGCATGTTAATCAGCTCTCTCACACTCATCACTCTCTCTAAATCAGATTCCCAGTGGCCTCATTAATGATGTTTTGTTTAAATTGCAGCAACTAATAAAGTCAGAGTAAATTTAAAGCATTACATCGGTTCAGCACCGTTTTTTGATGTTTAAGGAAGATTTACCAGATATAGTACCAGATAAAAAAATTCCCTTTTTTCACATTTTCAATGCAGCATGTGTGTGTGTGTGGTGGGATGGGGGGGGAGGTGGTGGGGTGTGTGGGGGGGCTGCATTTGGTGGAGGCTTATGCTTTATTTGGTACATAAGCCAAATTGGTGACAAGCTATTAAACTAAAGTCTTTATTTGAATGAACCAATCATTAATAACATGTTGGATGGACGTGCAAACTAATGGCCATTATAAAATTTTACCAGCCCTTTGATCTTCAGGTGCCAGTGTTGGAATAGCTCTACATGTACTGAGCCCACTAGCTTCATCATGGTCGGCTCCCAGCCACTACCTTGGTAACCGGGAAGGATTAACCTACATTTCCCAGGGATCCACAGCCCACAGAGAGGCTCACTGCAGTGGAACCAAGTAGAAGTAAAACTAACTTAGATCTAGTAATGTGAAGTGAGAAAGGTTTAACTAATCTCATAGTAATAACTCCCCGGGAAAAATCACTATAATTAAATTCCATCATGTTTGATAATGAAATACTGCAATCACAAGCACACATCTTAAACACAAACAAAGCCAATTGTATCGGTATAAGATGAAAACTGGCTGTGGTTAATTGGATGAGTAAATTAAAAGCTTTGGCAGTAACGATTAAGAGTTCAGCAAAACAAATAATAATGAAAAGTAGTAAACAAATCACAAGATTCAAAAGATCTTTTGCTCGCATCCAAAAATGAATAGCTAAAAGATATTGGTCCCTTGGAGAAAGCATTATGGGGAATAAGCAAATAGCAGGTAAGTTGAATACATACGTACTGCCAAGTAGGGTGGTGGAGGCAGGCGTGCTAGGGTTGTTTAAGGCTTATTTAGACAGGCACATGAGCGAACCAGAGATGAAGGAATGCAGGATTTTTTTCTAAATAAAGATCAAGAGCTTTGGGACATCCTTAGGAATCAATTGATTCCTATGGACCTTCCAACAAATTTCATGGCTCACTGGTTTTATTTCTGCTTTTCTGGGGATTCCATAAATGTGTAAGTTGTGCATGGTTATTGATGTCTTTTACTTCACAGGTGATTCGGTTCACCTTGTTGACCAACAAGGGGCATACACACAGTGGATTGTGTGAGGGCTGCTCTTGGATGTTGCTTCGAGAGTTGCCTAGTGTTTCACATCATTAGTATACCCTTAAACTGGACCATCTGAAGGGCAACATGACAGCTCAGTGGCATGACTGTTTGCTGCGCAGAGACATGGATTTGGGCCAGTGTCTGCAGGAGCTAGCACATTCTCCCCGTGATTGCATGGGTTTTCTCCAGTTTCCTCTCACACCCCAAAAACGTGCTCTTAGGCTGATTGGTGTAACAAATTGTCCCTAAATTAGTCTTCCCTCAATCTTCCCCAATAGGTGTGGACAAAGGTCATATGTAGAGGAGGGCACTCATAATGTTAAAATGGTGGCGCAGGCTTGTTGGGCCAAAGAGCTTGTATCCTGTGCTGTATTGTTCTTTGTTCTTTATATTCTGGTTGGAGTTGAAAGCCCTCCTCTGTATGAGTTGGTTGCTGATGGGGCTTTTAATCAGATGGGAGGTAATTGGGTAAGTACTATGCCACTTTCTTACCTCTTCCTCGATTAAGTCCAAGGCGGGATAGCTTGTGTGTGGCTTTCCTGCCCTGATGCCAATTCAGACTCTAATTGCCCACTTAAAGGCCTCACTTGTCACTGCTGATATTCAGCGAGCAGTGGGTTCACTTTGGGCTTCTGGGAGATGGTAGCGATGGGTATCTCTCATTGCCAGGCAGAAGGATGCCAACATCAGGAAGGGAGGGCCTTTAAGAGACCCCCATTGCCTTGCTGCTGGAGCCCACTCAGATTAGACAAAACCAGAGTTGGTTCACGAAAGGGAAATGATATTGACGGATTTTTTGATGATGTAGTTAATAGGGTAAATAAAGAAGAGATAGTAGAAATGTATTTGGATTTGGGAAGATGCCACACAAAAGGTTACGCAATAAACAAAATAAGTATTGGTGGATTGGAGTTAAAATATTCGCATTGGATAAAGTGTTGGTTCATGACAAGTGATACTTACTGAGCACCTTAAATGTAATTAAATGTACCAAAGTGCTTCACAGAAACATTATACATCAAGATAAGACATCGAGTCAGATTGGAGATGTTGGCTTGATTTACTTTGGGTAGCGGGGTTTAAGCACATCCCTGTCGACTCCAAACAGCATTGATTGGCAGAAGGTGGGACTTGTGTTCTCACTTGGGTGGAAATTGCACCTTAGACTGCAGCCAGCCAATCTGATTGCCTGGGGCAGCACTCCAGCCCCTCCAGGCACAGCACTCCAGTGGTCGGAAGAAGCACTGCAGCACAGTGCAGAGAACTGGAGTGAAGGTAAGTAGCAAGGATCCTAGGGGGGGTAGGGACGTGGGGAGGTCACAAGGGAAGCACTTTGAGTACCAAGGATGGGGTTGGGGGGGGGGAGGGGTGCATGAAGGGGAAGTTCAGAGATCTCGGGTTTCAGCTAATGGTGCCCCCAGTCAGGAAAGGCTTTTGATGGAGATGCCCCCCCAGCAACTTTCTGCCCGAACTGTAAACTGCTTAGTTTTCTTTTCTTGCGTCCTCCTGTTCCTACCAATCTGTCATTCACCCGCCAATATAAAAATTGAAGCTGGCTGGAAAAAGGCCCTTAAGTGACAACCAAGACATAATTGCACCTCCACCCCCCCCCCCCCCCCCCCCCCCCCCCCCGCCCACCACCACCTAGCCCCCTCCACACTATTCCCACAAAGATTCTGCCCACACTACCATAATGTTTCTTTAATTTTGGGATAGGTGGGATCCCAGACAGAATCTGTCACACTCACCCTCAACTCAGAACTCAATACAAGGAAGCATTAAATTGTTAGCTGACCAAAAGTTTGTTTGAAGAAGTAATTTTCAAGGACTGTGTCCATAGGAGAAAGTGAGAAAGGCAAAGAGGACTGGGGAGGATATTCTAGAATTTGGACTGAAGCTGTGATCACCAATCAGAAACTGATTTAGTTTCTCCATTTAGATGGAGAAACTAAATCAGAGAAGTTCAAGAGATCAGAAATAGAGGATGACAGATATATCACAGAGTTGTGAGTAGAAAGTGTGGAAGCAATCAGAAGTGCATTGGAATAGTTGTACAAGTAGTAGATATTAACAATGGTCTCAACAGGAACAGGGCTGAAGTCAGGCAATGTTACCAAGGTGCAAATGATGCAAATATGAGGTTCAAAGCTCATCCAGGAGTGAAATTAATACTATAGAAACAGACTGATTCAGACTGCTGTCAGGGAGGGAGATGAAGAAAGGAATAAAACAGAAAATGTTGGATAAACTTGGTAGATTTATCAGTGTCTGTGGAGAGAGAAACAGAATTAATGTTATGAGTTTGTATGACTCATCTGAGCTAAAGAGAGGGACAAAAGTGGTGGATTTTATACTGTTTAAGAGCTAGAGAATGGACTGAGGGACTGAAAACAATGGTTTCTGTCTTCCCAATATGTCATTGAAAGGAAATTTCTGCGCATCCAGCCAGACTGGATACTTGACAACATAAAGATAGTGAGTCATTGAGAAAGGTAGTGGTTAGGTAAAGCTTTCAGTGTACATGTGGAAATTGACATTGTTTTTCAGGTAATGTCGCCAAGAGGCAACACGCAGATGAGAAATTGGAGGAGACCAAGGATAGGACCTTGTGCCATCAGAAGTGAATTCTGAAATGCAAAGGTTAGAGAGATTAGCAGGTAAATGTGTAGGGATATGGGGGTGGTGCCTGAGTGGGATTGTGGTCGGTGCAGACTCGATGGGCCAGATGGCTTCTTTCTACACTGTAGAGTTTCTATATTTCTAAGTAAATGCACAATTAGGAAGTGAAGTCATTGTTGGCAATCTCCTGGCCATCATAGGATACATGAGAAAGGAACCAGGTGAGTGCACTCACACTCAGGTGGACAACAGTGACAAGCATTGGCAGATGATAGTAATGTCAACTATGTCAACAGCTTCAGACTGGCCATGGAGAATGAGGAGAAATAGTTTATCTTTGTCACAATCACATAGGATGTTATTTGTGGCTTGGATAAGAGCAGTTTCAATATTGTGGTAGGGCAGAAACCAAATGAAGAGATTCAAACACAGAATTGACTATGAACATGTTTCAGGATTTGGGTGAGAAGAGGGAAGTTAGAGATGGGCCACAGTTACAATGTTGGTGTGATTAGGGATTATTCCTTATGATGAGAGAGGTAACGATGGCAGGAAGAAGAGGGACACACCGCGGCAGACTGTTAACAATGTTAGCTGGGGTGGAGCCTGGAAAAGAAAGCTGGATGGTCAAAACTTTAATAGGAACAGAAATGTTAATTAACAAGAGGTTGGTTTAATGGACAAAATGAGCTAAGAGTGGGCATGGGAGGAGATAGGAGAGAACTTAAATATACAAGTTCAGGGCAAGGGAGAGGATCTTCATCCAGAGGACTAGGAAATGCTCTCAACCTTGAGACAAAGAAATCCATTAGTCACTTGTATATTGTTGCTGATATGGGTGAAAAGACAAGGGAAAATAATTTAAGAAGCTGCTTGGAGGAGACGTGGGGCAGCACAGTGGCTCAGACATTAACACTGCTGCCTCACAGTGCCAGAAACCCGGGTTCAATTCCCGGTCTTGGGCCACTGCGGAATTTGTATGTTGTGTCTGTGTTTCATGGGTTTCCACCGGGTGCTCTAGTTTCCTCCCACAATCCAAAGATGTGCAGGTTAGTGGATTGACGATGCTCAATTGTCCCTAGGGGATTAGCTAAGGTAAATGCTGGAGTTATGGAGATAGGACCTGGATAGGATTGTGGCTGGTGCAGACTCGATGGGCCAAATAGCCTCCTGCTGCACTGTACAGATTCTATGAGACTTTTGTAATCCTGGATTATCCCAGGACAGATGGCAGTTTTCACTAATGAGACTAGGATCCAATAGTACTTAATATGGTCCAGCTAGATCTGGACATGAATAGCTTAACTAATTGTTCACCGTATCTGTTTATTCACAACCCTGTGGGGAAGAGAATTCCAAAGATTCACAATCTGTCAAATGTCATCTCAGCTCCTTGTACTGATAGAGGGTTAGTTCCTTATTCTAGATTCCCTAATCAGGATAAATAATGACATAAATTATTCTCCTACATGTCTTCACAGTCTTGAATGCATCAATGAGATCACAGTATTGATTCTTCTAAACTCTAGAGAATTTAGACTCAATTTACTCAGCATTGCACCACTTTGTTCAAGCTTTACTACCTAGGAAACTAAGACCTTATCAAAGTCTCTTAGATGTACGAGATAGATTAAGGAATTGCTGATCATTTTTTGAAATTATTGCTTGGGTGTAGAATGGGGACATTAATGGAAATTGATAAAAGGGTGAATTTTGGGCACATATCAAGCAAATTTGCTATAAGGGTGATAAATGTTTGAATAATTATCAAGAAAGATAATGAAGAGAAGAAATACTTGAGTTATTGTATTCTGAAGGTGTAGAATAACTAAACAGACCAGTTTGGATGGGCAAATACGTTCTGCAAAGTTAATGTGACCTTGTAGCATGTTCATGTGGATCCAAATGGCATATTCATTTTAAGGGAGCAATTAACGAGGTTCACATACAAGGATTGGCAGCACTTAGTCATTTAAACACTTTAATTTTCTGAGAATAAATGGTCTCGGTGGAGTGATAACTCAAACCGGTGGGGGTAAATGCATTCATCCAGACTCGTGAATTATCCTTCGTCAGGTTTCCTTTACACTCTGGAATTAATTTGAAGATTGCCTTCTGTCATTGAAGAAACAAGGTATCTTGTCAATGTCAATGAGCTTTAAATACTCTCTTCCTCTAGGGAGAATGTAACAAGTTAAATTGTGCCAACATTATACATGAATTTCATTTTTTACTCATCTGGGAATGTTCTCCGGATGCATCCTGCAGGGGTGCATTAAGTATAAGAATGGTTTTACACGAAACCTTGTGGAAGGAAGAAATGCCTTTATTTAAAGAGAAATTGAACTGTTTGCTTACCATTGTACATGATACAGTTGAGATCTAAAATATTTTGACTTTGGCCCTCATGAATTATTAGGTCTTTATCATTCTTGGGTTATAACTCTTCCTTATTGTGTATCCACTTCATATAGCAATATTAGAAACACAACCAAGACACTGTCTTCTTTAAAAAGCATTGAATAGAAACAAGAACTGGAAAGTAGAATTAGGTTGGAAAACTGTTTTGGGCAAGCACAGATACTGAACCAAATGGCCACCTTCTGAGCCATGAATCTTCTATTTTGCTATCTTTTCAAGCCAAAAAACATTGAAAGTTGTGAAATCTCACTGCTCCTGTGGCTGAGATCTACCAACTCATATCAAACTGGGACCTCCTTGGGGGCCAGTTGACTTCATGGTGTGAATCAGATTGGTGCCAACAACACTGGGTTCAATCCTCATTCTAGCTGGGTGGATTCGGGAGCTGCCTCTTTGCTGTACCTGTGGTCATGGAATATGGGCCACACCCGCCTTTGAGCAAAGAACCACAGGAGAGTTCTTTATTTTTATTCTTTTTATCATTCTTAATTATGGAAAATCTAGTGCTTAAACTTAATCCATATCTCAATTTTCTTTTAAAAAACAATAATCAGATAGACAATGTAAACAGCCTTAAATGTAATAGGAACAAAAGTCCAAACAGTCTTTCTTTCGAGAATAAATACAAAATACATACCTGAGAATAAATACAAAAATATTCTGTTGATTGCACTTTTGTATATTATTCTTTAGCAAGGAAGAATCCTCTAAGAGTGTTTACTCATTTTATTCATTCCACTAATACAGTGACTGCTTACTTGATCAATAAACAGAGAACTCATGTGAAAGGCTGCAAATGGAAACTGTGCACTGGTTCTTTGTATTGAGAGGTGAATACACTAACTACTTTGACACTGCTGGATACTGAACTGGGAAGTGAAAGATACTACTGCCACTTTTCCATTTGTTTCAGTATACTGTTACATATAAATTGTGATTCAACAATTAGAGAAAAATGTTATATTCACAAAAGTGGCAAAGATAAATCCAGATATGGCAAGTTTTCTGGCCTAACTCATCTTTCCATTGAAATCTATTGTTCCACTATAAACATTATCTAACTGTCTACACTTCCTGCTGCCTTGGGAAAGCAGCCAGTATAATTAAGGACCGCATGCACCCCAAACGTTCTCTCTTCCACCTTCTTCTATCGGGAAAAAGATACATAAGTCTGAGGTCACGTTCTAACCAACTCAAATACAAGCTTCTTCCCTGCTTCATCAAACTTTTCAATGGATTTACCTTGCATCAAGTTGATCTTTCTCTGTTCCCTAGCTATAACTGTAACACTATGTTCCGCACGCTCTCATTTCCTTCTCTATGAACAGTGTGCTTAGCCTGTCTAAGACGCAAGAAACAATACTTTTCACTTTGTGTTAATACATATGAGAATAATAAATCAAATCAAACCAAATCCTCAATAATTCCAGCGATTTTGCTTCCACTAAACTACCTATAAAAATCCTTTTAAGTATGGATTCCTCATTGTGATGAAGAATTGGTTGCTGATGTACTTTCTGTATTTGCTTTTTGGCAGTTTGTTCCTACATCTCCTTGCTCTCGAACTTTACCTTTAGGTCAGAACCTATTATTGCCAAGACGCTCATTTTTTTTTAGAGCAACACAGCACGGGAAACAGGCCCCTTGGCCCAACGAGCCCGCGCCGCTGTCATAACTTTATAGTAACAATTCCATTATCCTATTCTAATTTTAGGTTATTCCTAATATGGAAGAGTCTCAATGTAGGGACAATGTGTTTCCCAATCAGCCTAAGAGCGAATTTTTGGGATGTGGGAGGAAACCGGAGCGCCCGGAGAAAACCCACGCAACCACGGAGAGAACGCGCAAACTCCCGCAGACACCGGCCCAATTCCAAGTGTCTGCACAGCTACAGCGATAGTCACTGAGCTGTCATGGTGCCCTTCAGATGGTCCAGATAAAGCACTCATTTACGACATGAAGCACCAGGCAATCCATGAATCAACATCCAAGAGCTGTCCTCGCACCACCTGCCGAATGCATGCTCCTTGTTGGTCAAGTATGGACCGAATTACCTGTGGAAAAAAAGCCATAGTTAAACAGTCCTACTATATAGTGCAACTGTACAAAACTCTAGTGCGGCCGCACTTGGAGTATTGTGTGCAGTTCTGGTCCCCACATTATAAGAAAGATGTGGAGGCATTGGAGAGGGTACAGAGGAGGTTTACCAGGATGTTGCCTGGTATGGAGGGCAGGTCTTATGAAGAGAGGTTGAAGGATTTGAGGTTGTTTTCGTTAGAAAGGAGGCGGCTAAGAGGGGATCTTATTGAAGCATATAAGAGATTAGAGGTTTAGATAGGGTGGACAGTGATAGCCTTCCTAGGATGGAGAAAGCTAGCACGAGGGGACACAGCTTTAAATTAAGGGGTAGAGTTATAGGACGGATATCAGAGGTAGGTTCTTTACTCAAAGAGTGATTAGGGAATGGAATGCCCTGCCTGCAGCTGTCGTAGATGCGCCAAGTTTGGTGGCGTTTAAGAGGTTAATTGATAAGTATATGGAAGAGAAGGAATGGTTTAGTTTGGAGGGCATTGCTTTTTATTTTGGTCGGCACAACATCGAAGCCGAAGGGCCTGTTCTGTGCTGTAATGTTCTATGTCTATGTTCTATATCCCTCTATCTGCATACCGCTCATGTGGCTGTCCAAGAGACCCTTAAACAGCCCTAGCGTGCCTGCTCCCACCACCTTACTCGGCAGTGCATTCCACACCCCCACTACCCTTTGTGTGAAAAACTGCCCTCTAATATTCGTCTTATACATAGCCCCCCTCACCCTAAGGCCATGACCCCTCGTCCTATCCATTTCTGAAGGTGGAAAAAGTTTACCACCATTTACTCTATCTATACCCCTTATAATCTTATACACCTCTATTAGATCCCCTCTAAGCCGACGTCTTTCAAGGGA
Source organism: Sphyrna mokarran (assembly GCA_024679065.1). NCBI lineage: Eukaryota > Metazoa > Chordata > Chondrichthyes > Carcharhiniformes > Carcharhinidae > Sphyrna > Sphyrna mokarran. The sequence goes on from JAGIQG010000002.1 coordinate 64,476,550, forward strand.
AAACAACCCCAGTCTATTTAATCGTTCCTCATAAGACAGTCCTTCCATACCAGGCAGCATCCTGGTAAACCTCCTCTGCACTCTCTCCAAGGACTCCACATCCTTCCGATAGTACGGCGACCAGAACTGGACGCAGTATTCCAAGTGAGGCCTAACCAACGTTCTATACAATTGCAACATCAAACTCCTACTCTTGTATTCTATACCCTTTTCTATGAAAGCTAACATACTATACGCTTTCTTTATCACCTTCTCCACCTGTGAAGACACCTTCAGAGACTTGTGAACCTGCACCCCCAAGTCTCTCTGCGTCTCTATACTCCGAATAGTTTTACCTTTTATCCTATAACTCTCTTCTACATTTTTCCGGCCAAAATGCATCACCTCGCATTTATCCGGATTAAATTCCATTTGCCATCTATCTGCCCAGTCTACCAACCTATCTATGTCCTGTTGTATTGCCTGGCACTGCTCCTCTGTACCCGCCAATCCAAGCATCTTAGTGTCATCAGCAAATTTGTTGATCTCACCACCTACCCCAACTTCCAAGTCGTTTATGTAGACCACAAATAGAAGAGGACCTAGTACTGAGCCTTGTGGCACTCCACTAGTGACAGGCTTCCAGTCGGAAAAAGAGCCTTCCACTACTACCCTCTGTCTCCTCCTCCCGAGCCAGTTCTCGACCCATCTACATACCCGGCCCTGTATCCCATGCGCCTTCACCTTCTCTATCAGTCTACCATGAGGAACCTTGTCAAACGCCTTACTGAAATCCATGTAGACGACATCAACAGCATGTCCTTCATCAACTGTTTTTGTCACTTCTTCAAAAAATTCCACTAGATTTGTAAGACAAGACTTCCCCTTGACGAAGCCATGCTGCGTATCCCTGATCAGATCGCAGCGCTCCAGATGCTCATACATCCTGTCCCTGAGGATCCTCTCCATTAGCTTACCTATAACTGAAGTCAAGCTCACCGGCCTATAGTTCCCTGGGTTATCCCTCTGACCTTTTTTAAACAACGGTACTACATTTGCTATCCTCCAGTCCTCTGGGACCTCACCTGTGTCCAAGGAAGAGACAAAGATTTGCGTCAGAGGCCCAGCTAGGTCTTCCTTCAACTCCCTTAGCAGCCTGGGGTAAATGGCATCAGGCCCCGGAGCTTTATATGTCTTTAAGCTGCCTAACAGCCCCAACACCTCTTTCCTCGTAATCTTTATTTCCCTCAACCGATCCTCAACTTTGTCAACATCAGCAACAGACATCTGGCCAGTCTCCTGTGTGAATACCGACGCAAAGTATTCATTCAGGATCTCCCCCATTCCCTCAGGCTCTAAGCATAGATCCCCTCCTCTGTCCCTGAGAGGTCCAATCTTGCCTCTAACCATCCTTTTGCTCCTTACATAGGTGTAAAATGCCTTAGGATTTTCCTTAATCCTACCTGCCAGAGCCACTTCGTGGCCCCTTTTTGCCTTTCTAACACCCCTTTTAAGATCCCGTCTACACTCTCTATAAGCTTCCAGCGCTGTCTCAGTCCCCAGTTGCCTAGATCTAATGTAAGCCTCTCGCTTCTTCCTGATCAAGTCCTCAATATCCCTGGTAAGCCACGGTTCTCTAATCCTACCTTTCCCATCCTTCCTCCTTGCCGGCACGTATCTTTCCTGCAGAGAGTTTAGTTTTCCCTTGAAAGACTCCCACATGTACCTCGTCGACCTGCCCTCGAAAAGCTTATCCCAGTCGGTATCTTTAAGATCTTGCCTAATCTGGCTGTATCTAGCCCTCCCCCAGTTAAATACCTTCCCTTTTGGGCAGGTCTCGTCCTTTTCCATTAATATCCTAAAGCAGACAGAGTTGTGATCACTATTTGACACATGCTCTCCTACCTCGACGTCAACCACCTGCCCTGGCTCATTCCCCAGAACCAAATCCAGTATAGCCCCCTCTCTAGTCGGGCCATCCACATACTGCTCCAAGGACCCTTCCAAAACACACTGTACAAATTCCTCCCCGTCCACTCCTACAGCTCTGGGCTCTCTCCAATCTACTCCAGGAAAATTGAAATCTCCCACCACTACCACCCTATTTTTCCTACACTTATCTAAAATGTCCCTGCATATCCCTTCTTCCACGGCCCGCGGGCTGTTGGGCGGTCTGTAGTAAACACCCAACATAGTAACCACTCCCTTCCTATTCCTCAACTCCACCCATAGAGACTCAATTCCTAAATCATCCATACCTCCCTCCCTCTGCACTGCTATGACGTTGTCCTTAACTAATAAAGCCACTCCCCCGCCTCTCTTCACACCAACTCTGTCATGCCTAAAACACTTATATCCTGGAATATTCAATTGCCAGTCTTGCCCCTCCTTCAACCACGTCTCGGTCACCGCCACCACTTCTAAACTCCTCGTGAACATTATTGCCTTCAGTTCATCTGTTTTGCCAGTCACACTCCTCGCATTAAAACACATGCACTGAAGACCCTCAGCTCTCGGATATTCCTTTCTACCTTCTGGTGTTACCCTATCATCCCTCTCTCTCCCACTCCCAGTTCCCGCTGTCTCCCCACCCTCCCTCCCTATTAGTTTAAACATTTCTGAAACACTCCAGCTAACCTCCCAGCTAAAATATGTGTTCCCCTCCCAGTCAACTGCTCCCTGTCCCTCTTGAATAGATGACCTTCCCTCCTGAAGTCTTCCCAATGATCAATGAATATGAAGCCTTCTGCCCTACACCAATCCCTCATCCATGCATTTAGTTGGAGTGTCTCATTTATTACCCAATTGGTCCCGGGCACAGGCAGCAGCCCAGAGAACGCCACCCGGGAGGCCCTACCTTTCAGTTGAGCCCCCAACTCCCTAAACTGCCTACGTATGTCCCCCCTATGCTTTCTTCCTACATCTTTCTGTCCTATGTGAACTATTACATTTGCCTTAGACCCTTCTCCCTTCAAAATTCCCTCTACCCTCTCTGAAACATCCTGGACCCCTGCTCCAGGGAGGCAGACTACCATCCTGGAGTCTCTCTTTTGCCCACAGAAACGCTTATCGATCCCTTTAACCATCCCATCCCCCACCAATATCTCACTTCCTGCTTTCCTGCTGTTCTCTGTGGCATTTTGTTCCCCTTCACTTGCCCTCTCCATCACAGCTTTTACCCCTCCCTTGGATTTCTGGGAATCCTCCTTTGAGATGGCCTTTGTGCCTTGATTTTTATTCTTGTTCCTCGTATCTATAACCAGCCCGTCCCTACTACTAGATCCTGGGGTCCCTGCAGGACTACCTTCCCTATTCATTGTAACCTCATTTTCCCTCACTAGACACATATCCTCCAAGCGCAGCTCCAGCTGCCTCACCCTAGCTCTTAAACGTTGCAATCCTAAACATTTTGCGCATATGTGGGCCTTCGGGAGACGTGATGCCTCCAAGAAGGTCCACATACGGCTGTGTACACAGTGGACGCGTTTGGCCAAGTGTTGTGGCATTTTGTACACCCCCTTTAAAGGTGTTGGGAAAAGAGTGTTGATTAGATAGGAATCAAGGTACTCGCCACGTCCAAGCCTGCGCTCACCCAAGCCCAGTGAGCTTAAGCCCTTATTGCTCTCACTCTAATTCCCGTCTCACTCCACTGCCCGCTCCCGACGCTGCCCGCTGTCTACCTTGGCCTTCCTTTTATACTCCCGCGCTTCCTCCCCTGCAGCCCCCTGCACCTATCTCCCGCTACGGAGCGCCGAAATAAACACTCTAACAACTAAAGTGAAAGACAGAAATCGCAAATCAGGAGTCTCACCAGCCACTCTCCAAAAAACTCATCATCCTCACATGAAGTGAAATAATTCTGCAATTGTTATTTGAGCCCAATGATATGCACAAACTCCAGATGAGGGGACAAAGAATTGAGTTCAAAAGCAGGAAGGAACCTGCAAGATGTGATTGAGACAAAACAAGCATGGTGAATATGTCAAATGTGTGTTCCAGGGAGGCAGGGGTCATTGCCCTGGAGATGATACAATAACGCAGACCCCGAACTATAGGACTCCATCTTCACAGATTATGACATTTCTGTGTTACTGATATGGCTTCATTTGCTCTGGCTTGTTAAACTGCCATCCTGTCAGTACCATTTTCTTGACAGTTACATGGACAAGATTGATACAGACGGACACCTAGCTGACAGATGAATCTTTTTACATCTGAAGCAGATAAGATTTCTGCATTGGCTCACCTCTTGTGGATGGTGTCTCCCACACCTAAAACATGTCTGAAACTAGGATGCTGAATGGCTCTTTTCAGACTCTGCTGCACCCTCACTCGGGCTATTTCTAATGACAGCCTTTTCCTGCCACAAATGGTTCACCTCATTCTGCAGTTCGCACACATGTTTTTCAGTGCACTCAGTAACTTGGGCCATCACTACTGCTTTCTCCAATGAGATTTTGATTTTGATGTCCGCAGTTTTTTTGGGGGGTTGGAGTTGTTGATCCCACAGACTAAACAGTTTCTCAACATGTCTCCCAGCAAAGCCCAAGTCTGCAGTGCCTCACAATCATTGAAGTCCAGCCACAAAGCCAGAGAAAGTCTCCCCTAGTCTCTCTAATTGCTGAATGAAATTTATATGTTTGCATAATTACAGAAGGCACGGTGCTGTAAATATTCCTTAAAAAAAGGATGACTGGTGCTTCTGGTGATGAAGAAAGTTCTGAAACTGAGAACCTACCTTCATTTGGGAAGGCAAAGCTTGATCAGGGATAGTCAGCATGGTTTTGTCAGAGGGTGCTCATGATTCGATTGAAATTTTTGAGAAGATGATCAGTTGTGTAGATGAGGCTGGTGAAGTCAATATAGTTGATATGGATTTCGGAAAAGACTTTGATAAGATCCTACATGGGAAACTTACAAAGAAGGCAGATGCATATGGGATACAGGGTAATTTGATAAAATGGATTCAAAGTTGGTTCAGTTGTAGGAGACAGAAAGTGATGGCAGAAGGCTGCGTTAGTGACTAGAAGCTAGTGTCCAGTGGCATACCACAGGGATCTGTGCTGGGTCCCCAATTATTCATTATTTATATAAAGGACATAAATGACTATGTGGAGGGTAGAATTACTAAGTTTGTGGATGACACAAAGATTGGTCTGGTGGATAAAATGAGGGTCTTGGGCTATAAGAAGTTATAGATGGGTTGGTCAAATGGGCAGATAAATGATGAATGGAATTTAACTCTGAAAAATGTAATGCACTTTGGAAGGAGTAATTTGACAAGAAAGTATTTAGTGATAATTTACAGTTCTGTGCAACAAGGAGACCTTGATGTGTTTGTCCATAGGTCTTTAAAAGTGGGAAGGGCACGTGAGTGGAGTGATGAAAAAGGCAAATGGGACACTTGCCTTTATCAATCGAGGCATAAATTACAAAAGCAGGAAGGTCATGTTGGAGATGTACAAAATTTTGGTGAGGCCACAGCTAGAGTAATGTATGCAGTTCTGGTTGCCACATTAAGCTCCTTTTCCTCTCTTAAGAGCCTCCTTAAAAATCATTTATTTCACCATATTTTTGCTCATCCTTCCCAACCTCTCCACCTATACATCGATGAAACACCTTTGAAGCTTTTGTACTTTAAAGATGCGTTGTAATTGTAAGTTGCAGTTATTGAATTTCATTCACCTGTGAAACATCTGACATCTTTATTCAGTGTTATGAATGGACATTTTAATGTTTCTTTATTTATTGTCAAAATAATCTCTCTCATTGGAATTGAATCTGCATTCCTTTTCATGATTTAAGATCACAATGGGCATTAATGTATCCCAGTACAATAAATCCTTTCCACAGGCCTCCCACATTTCCTGTGAACTCAACTGTAATCTTACTCGTGAAGTAATTTAAGAAGCAGAATGCTTCAACAAAATAGTAAAAGTAAATCTTTATGTGTTGCTAATGACCACACTGAAAACAGAACAGGATGCCTGACAAACACGATTTTGTTGGTAGACTGACAGATAACACTTCTAATATATTGTAACGATCAGTCAAAAATGGGCTTCCAAGATATCAGAATAATATCTTCCAAGTCCTTTATTCATTTTCAAAACCAAAGCACAATTGTGTTCCTGATTATCAATGGCCCTATTGAAAAATACCTGCCATAGTCAGTGGTCCTTGAAAGCGTTGGAGAAGAAGCACACAAATTAGATTGCAAATGTGGAAAGGTAAGAGATTCAGTGATCCATATTAATTTCTTCAATGACATAAAAATTATATCGCGTGTTTCCCCAGTTTGGCTTGTCACAAAGCACTTTATAGCCAATTAAATCTGTTGGAATGTAGCCATTTTGTAATGCAGAAAATGGGAGAGCTAATTTGGCACAACCAGTTCCCATAAAGAACAATGTGATAATGATCACATAAGCTGTTTTGCAATAATGTCAATTGAAAGCTAAACTTTGGCCAGGATATCAGAGAGCGATCCCTTCAATACAGTATCAGGAGACCTTTTTACATCCACCATAAGGAATAGACAAGGCTTTGTGTCTCATCCAAAAGATGGCATCCCTGATAGTGTCACATTCCCTCAGTATTCCACTCAAGTCTCATCCTAGACTTCTGCGTTTCAAGTTTCTGAAATGGGAATTGAACTCACAACCTCTTCAAACTCAGACAAGATCAACTGAACTATGGCTGGCACAACTTTAAATTTAGCCTCACTTGCTAAAACTAGATGATAAAATTGCATTCTACCTTCCCACTCACACTGCCAACTTTCGTCCTTAAGGACACTCTTGCTGGGATTTTCCAGTGCTGGCATAGCAGGTCCTATCACAGTGGATGCAGTGAGCCAGACAAAAGTCCATTGAGTTTGGCAGGACCTGCCAGTGAGAGGAACAGGAATATCCTACCTGCTGTTTGGAAGACTAGCAAGCACTGAGGTACCATATCCCAATTTCTCAGTCAGAGCAGCAACAATGACAGTAATTTTCTGGCTCCCCACGGCATATTTTCCCACTGTACGGATAGTTTCTTACTGGCCATTAATGGGATCTCTGGCTCCCACTGAGATCTATGTTATTGTGCATGGTTCAGCTACCATGAACCCATTGCATGGGGCTACATTAAGCTGGACCAGATGATCCTGCTGGTAGGAAAGGCTGATTTCTACAATGCTTGCTATTTTTGTGAAGAACTGCTGGAAAATAAGCTTTTATAACTTGCTGACAGATTTCTGGTCGCTCAGAACCCCATGTACCAGTTCATAGGTTATTTACCTAAATTTATTAACAACTGCTGTTGTTCTTGTGTATCAATTAAAAATGACTTCTAATTTAGAATAATGCCCTTTAGTATTCTTAGGTAGAGCTGTGGTTTCATCTCAGAGGTTGCACGTTTATGTTGGATTGCTTTGTCAGTTTTACGTAAGACTTAATGGGGTGATTCTCCCAGCTCGCTGTGCTGCTCGAGCTCAAATGGAGGCTGTTTAACAGGTTCCCATGGCCTCTGCACAGCTCTGGGCTCCAAATCTGGAGCCCGGAGCTGTGCAGATCCGGTGTTATCAGCTTCCTGCTGGAAATATGGAGCTGGAGTGAAGGGAGGCCATGAAGCCTCCCCACCTCCTCCTAGAGTTTAAAGCTAAAAAGGATGCGGGGTTCCCCTGGGCATTGTCAGCCTGCCCCTCGGCACTTTCCAAAAGGTATCTTAGCACTGAACATGGCCAGCGTGACAAGGCACATTGAGGGAGGCCTGAGTAGGGTAGATATCAGTGGGGATGGGTGGTCCCGCTGCCCTTTGCTGTTGGGATTGCAGTCAGAAGGAGGGAAGGAAGTGTTCGAGGTTGGCCATCGAGAGGGGGCTGGGAGGGGAGCGGGGAATGACTGCCGGGGAGGGGGTTGAGGCTGCTCGGGAGAAGCTGAGTGGTCAGGGCTACTGGGGTGGGTGGGTTTTGGGGAGACTGAAGTGGGGAACCGGGGATGGTGGAGGATGCATATGTCAGGGTTGACCTGGATACGTCAGGGGACCCGGTGATTGGGTGATGGGGGATCCGGAGGGGGGTGTGGTTACGTGGCCAGCGATGTGGGGGTGAGAGAGCTGGCCAGTGATCAGGAGGCTGGCAGTGCAGGGCTACCGCGCATGTGCCGATCTCTGCTATGACCGATCAGCACGTGTAGTGGTCCCACTCAACACTCTGCTGCTGGCCTCTCCAGCAGGATTGAGGCATTCTGCAATGCACAGAGTTTGAAAGATGCATTTTGAAAATTCTGCTGATAAAACCAATGGGAGTTATTCCTGGTTTCCCATAAATTTGGCAGTTAGAATTTTTCTGCGAGAATGGCACTAAGTATGTTTCACAACATAATGGTGTCTTCCAATTTAGAATAAAGCCATTGTTAGGTCAAGGGAACTTAATGTTAAATTGGACCTAAAGATGACTGTGGAATTTGGCTCCTCACCTTGAAAGGGAAATCTCATTCATTATATCCAACACGCAATATCACTACACTTCAGGAATGATGTCAGGGCCTAGGAGAGAGTGCAAAGCATAGAACATAGAACATTACAGCACAGAACAGGCCCTTCGGCCTTCGATGTTGCGCCGACCAATATAAAAAGCAATGCCCCTCCAAACTAAACCATTCCCTTCTCTTCCATATACTTATCAACTAAGCACATGAAGCACATTCATCAATGTGGTTCCAGCAAGTGTCATGATGTGAAAAGACAAAAGAAACTGGAATTGCTCAGTATGATGAAATAGTTTGTCAGGGTAAATATGGAGAAATTGTTTCCAAGTATTGATAACCAGAGGATAGAGACTTAAGATCATTAGCAAAACCATTCACCTAATGAAGGAAAAGTGCTCCAAAAGCTTGTGCTACCAAATGAATCCAGTAGATTTTAACCTGATGTTGTGAGATTTCTTATTTGGCAAAAAGTATTAGTGGTGGGAGGTAAAATGAGAAGGATTTTGTTTTCACTCAGAGATGTTATGATCTGGAATGCATTACCTGAAAGGGTAATGGTAACATCTCTTGAAGTAATTTTCAAAACAGAACTGGATATATACTGAAAAAAGAATTTGCAGGACCATTGGAATAGAGTCAGTGAATGGGGCCGATTTGTACACCTTTCGAAGAGCCAGTACAGATATGATGAACTGAAGGTCCTTCTTCTATGCTTTATGATTCTATGGTGGTATGAATCTAAGATTTATTTTTCATTATATAGAGTACTCTGTCTGATCCCACTTTATGATGCGGAATAATTCAACTACCAGACCTGTGTAGTTTCTCAATAGTCCTTTAAGATATTCAACATTCTCATAGAACAGAGTTTTACAGCTGAACAAAAGACTGCAACAAAGAAGGGGAAGTAGTTAGAGACTCTGCAGTAGACTAAAGACAGGAGAAAGGAACCTGCTGAGGGAAAATACAGAGGAACCATTCTGATAGAAATGTAGATGTTATGAATGCAACTCATTGCACATATATTCTGGTATGACAGCCTCATTTGCAAGGTCATCGTCCTTTTTCCTGTTTACATGCAAATTATTATAATTAAGTACTTCAATCAAAAGAGAATTGTAAGTAGCTACAGTGGAGTCAGTTTGATTAAAATTGAGTAATAATAAACAATTTTGAGAGGACCAGAATTTGAGGCCCATTTAGAATTCAAGTACACCTGCTCTAGTTTTCAGCTGAGACTCTAAGTTTAAAATCTAATTGAGATAGATTTATTGAAAGAGACTAGAATGTCTTCATACTTAAAAAGGTCGACATAAAAAAAAGTTCATAAGCAATCTAAACAACCCCAAGGCCAGCCTTCCTTAGTAGACATTTAAAAATAACATGTAGCATAATGAACACCCCCGAGTAACAGCAAGAGAGATTTTGATCAGAAGTGCAAATGCTTCAAAATTTCTTTAAGCACTTAATCCTGTAAAGCATATATCAGCAGCTGCCCAAAGACTCTAATGGACGATATAGTCTCTGGAGAAAGTGACATGTGTTTTAAGGATTTAATCCCTGTGACAAAATGGATTCAAGCTCAGAAAATAAGACAAATATTTTTTTAAAAAATAGCATTGACAACTTTGAACAAGATCATGAGAAAGCAAAAAATATTTTACCTACCGGAAGAAAAATATTTTAAATGTATTTTTTACTAATTTTCAAAAAAATGCACAATTATTTCATACATGGTGATATGAATATAAAATAATAGGGGACCTGAGCTGTAGCTTAACTGGATGATTCAACTGTATACATTAATAGTTACATGCACATAATTACTGTTGCTATTATGTGTTTTTTAATACAATATGCATGCACATCTTGTTGCCTCATTTGTGTAGTTAAAATGTAATAACAAGTAACATAATGATGGATTATAACCCTGCTACCAAGTGTGCACATTTTCCTAGTAGATATGCCTTCTATCTAGCTAGGCACATTGGAATCAAATAATGCAGAAGGAGACTATTCAGCCAGTCATACTTGTACTAGCTTCTGTAAAGATTGTCCCCCACTGCTGCCTTTTGTCCATATCCCTGTAAATTCCTCAGATACCTGCATTCAATTTCAGAATCAATAGAATACCTACAATGCAGAGGGAGGTCATTTAGCCCATAACGCCTGCGCCGACAGCAATGCCACTCAGGTCCTATCCCCATAACCCCAAGTATTTACCATACTAATCCTCCTGACACTAAGGGGCAATTTAGCATGGCCAATCCATCTTTGGGGTGTGGGAAGAAACCGGAGTACCCGGAAGAAACACTAATAAACACGGGGAAATGTGCAAACTACACATAAACAGTGACCCGAGGCCAGAATTGAACTGGGTCTCTACTGCTGTGAAGCAGCAGTACTAACCACTGTACCATGGTGCCACCTTTTAAAAATTACTTACAGTATGAGCTTTCATCACATTTTAAGGCAGAGCATTTCATATCCTGGCAATTCTGAGCGAAAACAATTTTCCTCACACACATATTGATCCACACGCCAGAGGGAATAGTTTTTCTGAATCTACTCCATCATCCTGAAAGCTCTGTTAAATCACTTCTTAATTTTCTCTGTGCAAGGAGAACAGTTTAACTCTCCCAACCTCTCTTCAAAGCTGAGGTCTCTTTCGCAGCAGTAAGACAAGATGAATAAAATGCTGCTTTTAGATGCCAAACCGCCGATTCTAGATCCTGGATAGATCATCACCTGTCAAAAGAATACAGAAGGGAGGGGGGTGGTTGTCGAATGTTCTCATCAGAAACAGGAGGCAGATTTGATTCCAGGTCATGAACCCACCTCTGACAAGTTGGTACCAGTTGCAAATTTCCCTAGGTTGAGATGTTAATTAGATAAGAGATGGGTCTGCCATTTGATTAGGTTTGCAGAATGTGACTAAGGAGGTGAACTGATACCAGAGCGAGCAGGATATAAGGCCTGCTGCAATAACCAGTGCCTGATCATCTTGCTCATTTTTAAACTCAAGTCAAGGGATCTTCCGGTAACAAAAAAAACTGTTTTGAAGCCTTCCCCTGGTCTCTCCTGTTTGTAAATCCTTCTGCAAATTGGCTTAAGCATAAAGAGCATCAAATCTTTGAAGGGTATATTGTTTTGAGCCTTCACTTTGCTACCTTAGAGCCTCTTTACCAATATAATCAGCAATGGCCTTCCCTCATTCCTATATGCAAACTGTAACATGCAGCTGCTAAAGGTGACAGCAACATGGTGCAAATGAACGCAGCAGCCATTTTGAGAGGCCTTTCTTCACAAATGACCCTAAATAAAAGCATCTCTCCTAATAGCCTCATGTGGCCACCTGAATTTCATGAGGCCATTGAAATAACAGTGCGTTATAGAATTATACAATCCCTATAGTGTAGAAGAAGGCCATTCAGCCCATTGGTTTGCATCAACCACAATCCCTCCCAGGCTCTATTCCCGTAATACCACATATTTATCCTGCTAATCCCACTGACACTAGGGTCAACTTAGCATGGCCACTCAACTTAACCCGTATATCTTTGGACTGTGGATGGAAACCAGAGCACCCAGAGGAAACCCATGCAGATACAGGGAGAATGTGCAAACTCCACACAAACAGTGACTCGATGGTGGAATTGAACCCGGGTCCCTGGCACTGTGAGGCAGTACTCTGCCATTGTACCACCCTTGGATACTCCTGACTTCACACCATCCTAAGTGAGTGAGGAACTCAATGAAATCTCCCATTTAATAATGTTGACATACAACAGGAAACCATTTAATGTTGGCCTGCTCTCAGTCATTCTCCACTTGTTAATGAGGAGAGCTTCCAGGACAGACAGATTGGGCTCAGTACTTGGAGAAGCTGGAGCAGATGCGTTGCCATCTACTTGAATTTGCTGAGGTTGTGTGGGCTCATGGACTGTGAGTGAGCTTGACTGTGTCTCAGGGCTTGGAGGACATGAGATCTTCCCATAACAGGGTAACAAATCTCATGGAAAATTACATGTGACAGCACCTGAAGCAGTGTACTGTCCTACTGAGAATTTGTGGTGCTTTATGTAGCCTGGACCAGTTAATTCAGCTTTGAATCATTGACGCCCTTGAAATACATGAAACGTTTTGCAGCCTGAACAGATCAGTTGCACAGGTGGCCCAGAAGTCGGTGGAAGGAGTACCAGCTGTGCCCAACTTCCCTCAAGGCAGCAGAGACATAAATCAAAACGTGAGGATGTGCCCGAGGAGAATGAAGGTGTCACACCGGTGATGGGGCTCCTGAAGAGGTGCTGGCAGAGCAGTCCCAGGAGAGTCGCCAAGTGGCATAGTGGTATGTACGGTGGTTGACACTTTTGCCTCATAGTGCCAGGGACCCCAGTTCGACTCTCTACTTGGAACACTGTCAGTGTGGAGTCTGCACATTCGCCCCATGTCCGCTTGGGTTTCTTCCTGATGCTTTGGTTTCCGCGTTATGGGACCAGAGCTATTCAGTTGCACTGCTCTGTTCAAATATGTGGGGCTAGGTGAATTGGCCATGCTAAATTGCCCCTTAGTGTCGCAGGATGTAGGGGATTAATGGGGTAAATATGTGGAGTTATGGGGATGGGGCCTGGGCTGGATTATTGTCAGTGCAGGCTCAATGGGCCAAATGGCCTCTTTCTGCACTGTAGGAATTCTATGATTCTGTGAGAGGCTCCGGCCAGTCCCTCCAAGATAATAACATGACCACAGTCACCACCATGAGGTCAGAGACACAAACTGTTTGCCTCCACTTCCTTCAAGGTAACACGGGAAGAACAATGGAGGAAGGTCTGAGCACTGTATTGCACCTGTCACAGCACTAAGTGAGTCACTGTGGTGTTAGGGAGATGTTGCACATTGTTAAGACTTATTCTGTAAATGAACTCAACTCTTTGTTATTCTTGCAAGTATGATTTAAGTAACTGCTGAATAAGGGTTCTGGAGAACAGATGGTGATCATTGTAATGTCTTTGTGACTCTATTCATGGCACTCAGAGATGATGAGCCACCTTCTCAAGGATTGATTGTTTAGAATCCATCCATGAACCTGTCAGCGGAGGGAAGGTTGTGATAGGGATAGGGAATGGAAAAGTTGAAGAAAGGTTGACTGGCAATAAATGGAAAAATCATGGCAGGTTCTAGGAAAATTTGCACAGACATGCTGGAAATTTTTCCGATAGTCACAGAGCAGCTTTCCTTTCAGACAAGTGACAAGCTTTTTTGTTAGTGAATCTCGTTAGCCTGCCAATGGATGCCCTGATAGCAACATTAATGCAGACAATAATTCCCTAGACTTTGGAGGAATCTGGCAACAGAAACAAAAGCATATTGCAGTCCCCTTGTTTGTTTTCCAGGGATATCCAATCTAATTACAAATGTTTCCTCAGATCAGAACCGAAAAGATTTATTCCTAACCACATCCAAATTACGAACAACAGAACTAACCTGTTCAACAATGTACTTATTTATCTGGTTTTAGGCTATAGACTTCACTTAATGCTGTAATTCAATTTATGATTTTACAATGGTTTTTGCCAGTCTTTGGATAGAGCTATCCCACTACCTTGCTTTTATCTCAATCTGTCCCATTACCTTCCAAGATTTACTTGTACACATTCCCTGCTCTCCCTATTGCTGCAACTAATATTGATGGTGCTGTGAGCAAAGAATGATTTCAATCCATTAACCTCTGCGTTATGGGACCAGGGCTATTCAGCTGTACTGTTTTGCTCAAATTCAGAGGGAAAGATTTACACAATTGCCTTGACCCTGAAAAACATTACAGCAATTTCTGAAAGCTTCAACTTTGACTAGCTGCACATAAAGGATCTGCGATTATATCAAGGCTTAAAGTGACCTTGAGAACACAATACTGACTAAACAGATTAATGTAATGCAAATTATCTTTTCTTTTCAACTTTCTGGTATACTCGAGATGTAGTCAGGAGCAGCAAACCATGTTTTATGTTTCAGCATCAAAATTCTGGTTAAACAGATTCATGATGTAGAGATGCTGATGTTGGACTGGGGTAAACTCAGTAAGAGGTCTGACAACACCAATTTTAAATCCAACCGATTTATTTGATAGTAAACGAAGGCTACAAAGCCGAAAGCTAGCAAGTTTACTATCAAATAAATTGATTGAATTTAAAATTGGTGTTGTCAGACCTCTTACTAAACAGATTCATCACAGTGGTATTTGAATGCATGCAACTTTTGTTAGCTGTGCATGGATCCCAATTCACCTTCACGATCTGTTTTGAATAGGACAGCATGTGAAGGGTGAATAGACAAAATGAATAAATAATGAAACTGACTTAACTAGTCATGAAAATCACACTGACTTTCTCTCGAATATTAATTTTATCATGTGTCATCCAGCCCAAAGCCACCACACATGCAGCCAGAGAAAACTGGATGGTCAAAACCTGTAATGATATACTTTCAGAGACTTCATTAGCGAACAATAAAGGATTTATTTACAAAAATCCATAAAAGCAACACATGTCTGCAACTAGTTCTGGAAGCCACATGGATGATTCTTATCGCAAAGCACTTTGTAGTGTCGCTTTGCTCTGCATTTATCCAGTCCTTTGCCTTCTTTTCTTCTGCCAAACATGATGATTCTATGAATGATGTTGGGGCAGATAGCCAAAAGTTTTGTCTAAGTTGCTTAAGAGAATTTGTCCTGCTGGGGTGATTCCCCACTCTGAATCTCAATTGGTCACCTAATCCATATGACTCTTACCCTGCTGTGTTGCTCTTAAAGAAACAATCATCATATCCCTTCCACTTTAACTCCTTTATACAATCTTCAATAACTAATTTACTCTGTCCTAAATTATAACTTAACATTACGTACGTGAGTTGAACAAATATAAACCAGAGTCTTTGAGGTATTTTCTTGTTTCTTGTAGAGTGGTGTAATTCTGTGGCTTGAGATGCTTCCACACGATTGAGATTGACAAGAACCCTTCTGGTACTGGTAGTTCATCACTACCTGCTTCCATGAGACATCAGTTATGTGTATAACAGATCAGAATGATGCTTCAGAGTTTATGCGTTTGGAAATATTTCTTGTCGGTAACTCTGACTACTGAATCTGCTCCTCAAGTGATCCACATATTTACAGACAGTTTGTCCCTCCATGTCCACTTGATACAACAGGGTCCGGTCTTAGAGACAATAATGAGGATGTCTATTTTTGCCACATTTCATCCTCTACCAACAAACCAGCAGAACAGTAGATCTTATCTGAATCACTAGACTTAGATGGACCTCAGCACTAAAGCTCATTCTCAGGCAAAGATACTCTTGGTGATGTACTTCCTCACTGATATTATATAAATGTAAATTTTTCTTTAATTCACTGAATGAAAAGTGGTCATAATGATCAATCGTAGAAGCATAGAATCCGTATAATGCAGAAGAAGGCCATTCAGTCCATCAGACCTGCACTGGTAATAATTCCACCAGGCCCTATCCCCATAACTGCAAATATTTACCCTACTAATCCAATAGACATCAGGGGCAATTTAGCATGACCAATCATCCTAGCCCCCAAATCTTTGGATCGTAGGAGGAAAAAGCAGCATCTAGAGAAAACCCCTGCAGACATGGGGAGAATGTGCAAATCCACACAAATAGTAACCCGAGGCCAGAATTGACCCTAGCTCCCTGGGACTACGAGTAACCACTGTATTACCCTAAAGCCCATTGGGTGAAATACGATAACAATTGAGAAACATCTTCCCCTCACTGACATTTCACCAATCCCCACATTGAAATCATGGTGATGATCAGGTAGAAATTGAATAGAGTTGCAAGGACTTTTTCTCAGTTGATGGTGAACAAAGAAAGTAACATGCTTAAGTGCAATTGTGCCTAATTGTCTCTAAAATACTAGGTTTCATACGCATTGTGGACATTTACAATCAGGCTCTTTAATGATAGAGTATCTATGGTATTAAATGTCATTCTTCATTATCAACTTCTCTCTTTTGCGCTTTGACTTTTTACTGGATTCATCAATGAAGTTTTATCCTACAATGACAATTCTGTCGCTGTGCTCACATACCTCTCACTGGCAGGGCATCTGTCCAATGCCAGATTTTGTCTTGCATTAACAACCTCTCCCTTTTGTATTCATACATCTCACTGGGATGCCATCTGTGCAATGTCAGACTCCTTCTCTTTGGCAAACTCTTTTCCTTTAGTGTCCTATATTTGGTAAGATTTCATCCTCCATTAGCTATCAAAGTATAATTTCATTAACCTGTAGCTAGCTCCCTCAGATCAAATTATAGACATAGCATTATATTATGATTGTATTCTTACCAACAATGAATCATCTCCACATGCCTAGATACAGAAGAGAATTCACAGAGGCCTGACAGCAGGTTGCTTTTTTACTTTCTTGGCTGGGGAAATGGTGCATGACGTGCACAACTTAAATGAAGGAACTTTTTTTTAAAGCAATGCTACACAATTGTAGCTTTACTGAGGTCTTTTTATCATTAATTTACTAAGTTTTTAAAACAGTTTGAATCCACTTCCTTTAATCTGATGTCCCCACAAATTAAACAGTTTAAAACTATATTGTCTATATTTCGTACAATTCTAAAGATCTGCATCATTGAGACTTGCCTCCTTTACAGACAAATTTAAATCTGTGTTTGTTCTCTCATAACCTCAAGCCCCAAGATCAGACTCATACTTGGTTCTCTTCTTTGAGCATTTAAGTTAAAAGTTAATTTATTAGTCACAAGTAGGCTTACATTCACACTGTAATTAAGTTACTGTGAAAATTCCCTAGTCGCCACACTCTGATGCCTAATCAGGTACACTGAGGGAGAATTTAGCATGGCCAATTCACCTAACCTATACATCTTTGGACTATAGGAGGAAACCGGAGCACCCGGAGGAAAACTACACAAACACAGGGAGATCATGCAGACTCCGCATAAAAAGGGACCCAAGCCAGGAATCAAACCCAGGTCCCTGATGCTATAAGGTAGCAATGCTAACCAATGTGCCAGCATCTCACCCCAGCATAAAGCATTATGTCTACCTGCATTCTGAATGCTAAAAACAATTACTGTCCAGAGAAAGTTTTCATTTACAAAGACTGATGTGAAGATTTTATTTAGCACATCTCACTTAATTCTTTATGTTTCTATCCCAATTATAGTTGAAGGCTCAAGTAAATGCTTTTTATTGTATGGTTTATGATGAACAGTTGCAAAATTCTTTGAAATAACTTTTCAAAGTTCTTTGAAATAACTTTTTATGATTTATTTATTCATGTTAATTCTATTTTTTCCATTGATATTTCTAAGACTTCGACTCTTCACTACATTTACTTCTTTGTATTTTTTAAGTATTCCTTTTTAGATTCTGAAGTTTGATTTTCTCGTATAACCATTCAACATGTGCTTACAACTCTTGTGTTTACATGCTTGCAGGGCCAAGTGGAAATCCTTTTCCAATGTTCTTATGTTTTCTTTTCTTTTCCAAGAGACACACGTGAAAAAGATCAATCAACGACATCAAAAAAAACTTGCAATTATATTGCATCTTTGACACTATAAAACACGACGGGAGTGTTATATACAAAAATTGACATGGATGATATTAGGGCAGATAGCCAAAGTTTAGTCAAAGTTGTAGGTTTCAATCGATGTCTTAAAAGGAGGAAAGGGAGGTAGAGAAGTAGAGAGAGGAGGGAATTCCAGAACTTGGAGCCTCGGCCACTGAAGATTGCGAATGGTGCTGCAGTTAGAACTGGTGTTGTTCAAGACACCAGAGCTAGACGAGTGCAGATATATTAGGGGGGTTATTGGAACTGGAGGCAGTTAGAGAGAGATGAGGCAGTGGAAAGGTTTGAAAATAAGAACGAGAATTTTAAAAATGAGAATTTGCTTATGTGGAGCCAAGGTACATTAACGAGCATAGGCATGATGAGTAAGTGGGACTCAGTGTATGAAGGGACACAGTAAACAGAGTTTTATATGATCTCAATTTAATGGAGGGTAGAATGTGTGATGCCAGCTAGGAATGCAGTGAAATGGTCAAACCCAGAGATAACAAAACTAGTGATAAAGGTTTCTTCAATAAATATGATGAAATAGGTGCAGAGTTTGATAACATTACAGACATGGAAATAAATGGTCTTAGTGATTCATTTTGGTAGCACAAACTTGAATGCAGATCACAGGGTCAAGGCAGGGTTCTGAGGAATGTGGAGGAACAGAGGGATCTTGGGGTTCATATCCATAGATCTCTGAAGGTTATCACTCAAGTGGATAGAGCCGTGAAGAAGGCTTATAGTGTGTTAGCGTTTATTAACGGGAGGGGGTTGAGTTTAAGAGCCATGGAGTTGTGCTGCAACTATACTGGACTTTGGTGAGACCACATTTGGAATATTGTGTTCAGTTCTGGTCACCTCGCTATAAGAGGAATGTGGAAGCATTGAGGAGAGTGCAGAGGCGATTTACCAGGATGCTGTCTGGATTGGAGGGTAAGTCTTATGAGGAAAGGTTGAGGGAGCTGGGGCTTTTCTCTTTAGAGCGAAGGAGGATGAGAGGCGACTTAATGGACATTTATAAGATGATGATGGGGATAAGTAAAATGGACATGCAGAGACTATTTCCTTGGGTGGATGCGGCTGTTACTAGGGGGCATAACTATAAGGTTCATGGTAGGAGATATAGGAGGGATGTCCGAGGTAGATTCTTCACTCAGAGAGTGGTTGGGGTGTGGAATACACTGCCTGCTGTGATAGTGGAGTCAGACACTTTAGGAACTTTCAAGCCATTATTGGATAGACACATGGAGCATATCAGAATGTTAGGGAGTGGGATAGCTTGATCTTGGGTTTGGACATAGCTCAGCTAACATTAAGGGCCGAAGGGCCTGTACTGTGCTGTACTGTTCTATGTTTCTATGTTTCAGTGATTGTGCAGATATTTGGTCAGACTCACCCTGGGATCATAAAACCATAGAATCCCTACAGTGCAGAAAAGGCCATTCAGTCCAACGAGCTGCAATGACTCCCTGGCAGAGCAACTTACCCAGGCCTTCTCCCCAGCCTCATCCCTGTAACCCCACAAATTTCCCATAGGTAATTCATCTAATCTACACATCATGGGACATGAAGAGGCAATTTGGTATAGCCAATTCACCTAACCTGCACATCTTTGGGAGGAAACCAGAGCACCTGAAGGGAATACACACAGACACAAGAGGTACACCACACATCCTAGACCAGAATTGGACCCGGGTTCCAATGCTAACCATTGTGCCACCATGCAACCCTTATCAAATCAAATATAACACCAAGATTGTTCACAATCTGGTTCAGTCTCAGAAGTTGCCAGGGAGAGGGATGGAGTTGAAAGCTAGGGAATGAACTCTGTGACAGGGACAGAAGACCATAGTTTTGGTCTTCCCAATTTAGTTAGAGGTAGTTTTACTTATCCAGTACTGCAATTTGATCATTTACCCATTTGAAAGAAGTCAAGAGAAATTGTGGTTATGTAGAGCTGGGTGTCATCAGCATATGTATGAAAACTAATGTTGTATCATCGGATGACTTCACCACAGGCAGCATTTAGGTGAGGAATAGGAGAGATCCAGGATAGATTCTTGGGTAACGTTACAACTAACGATGTGGGAACAGGACGAGAAATGATTGCAGATAATACCCAGACTGTGATTAGATGGATAAAAACAAAGAACAAGATCCAATAATGCTTTATTAGTCTGGCCAGATGTAGAAGGAAATCAGTCATTCCCGATATCTATTTGAGACTGCATCACTTGGACATAAGGGATTGAAGATGAGGGTTACAACTGGTAAACAGCTAGGAAGGAAAAACTAGTTTTAGTGGGAATAAGGCTGTGATTGATTCAGTTAATAATTACTTGGTAGGCAAATGATAGCAGAATGACAATGTTACTGGACTTGTAACACAAAGGCCTGGACAAATGTTTTGGAGAGATGAGTTCAAATTCCACAAGGGAATTTAAATACAGATATAGAAATCTTATCCACTGGCCTGTAGATGTGGCCAAATTGAACAGCTGCAGGGCTGAAATAGAAGAATTAGATCCTTAATGGGGGCTTGAGTAATTGGCTCAACAAGCAACTCCTCTATGTCACATAGGCTGACTGACATAGCACAGATTCAGCTGGTTGATGTGCTCATTCACTTAACTCTCTTTGGTCAACTCCCTCCTTAACCAAGTCTGAAGCTGTGACTAAGAGGAATTGAGGCCTGAGTGGGACTTGTATGAGAATTGCTGTTCCAGTTGGGACTTGAACAGCAACTGGAAGGCAAAACCCTAGAAGGTGACACCTTTGCTGGAGAAACTTCAGAAGGAGTAACCCTGGATGATGCAATCCCAGTAGGCAAAATCCAGAAGGTGAAATCCTGAAGGTGACAGATAAATTAACTTATAATTATAAAATTGGAAGGGAAGTGGTTTGGTGCTGTATTAAGGAAGGTAGATTTGCTATTGTTTTAATAATTTACCATTTGAAATTATAAAGTATTTGGATTGTAATATATTTGGGTGAATTGCTTAACTAAAAGAAAGAGAGGCTCTACAAGTGGACAATTGTCAATCTTAAAAGGGCAAAATCCCAAATGTACACCTCTACTGAGTAGAAGTAATGTATGGAAGTGTGCCAACAGGTTAGGATCACTGACTGAACCATGGACAAGCCTAGTGTCCCTGTGGATTCCTTTTAATACAGACTTGCAGAGGGACAGAGCACATAACATTATCACTGGGGAAGGAGACATCATAGGTGAGACATACAATCAATACCAAGCTACATAATGACTGCTCAGTTGCCTGGGTGTGGCATTTTAGTGACTTTTCTGACCCCCTCCACTACAGTATGAGGAGTTTAGCCAAGCCACTCCTGTGTCTTATTTTACTTCCTTGTTCCCCCTCAGTGCTCAATCTGTCAGGGCCCCACATTTCATACCTGTATCATTTCACACTCATGTGACTTCTGGCTGGAGAAATCTCGAAAGGCCATGGAATAAGCATCCTAACTCTCTAGTGAGATACTAAGGAGGCCATTAGAATATTAATAAACACCCTGCTCACTTTAGCCAGGAACCCATGCGGGACTGGCAGTGGGGCCTCAGAAGATAGCAGTGGGTTTGGCAACCAGCGCAGAAACTAATTTTCTGCTGACTTCTGATTCTCTGGGCCGTCATGCTACTCACTGGAAGCTAGCGAAACCAGAGAATCCCCGTCGCTCAGGGGCATCAATGAAAGGACTAAGTGCCCAATGCTGAGATACTCAAAGACCTGAAATGTCTGAAACTGAAGTGTTCCTCATCAGAGCTCCATTCAGACTGTATAGACGTAGTATGAATAACTGATGATAAAATCCCTAAGGCCGCTATGTATTCACAACTTCAATTTGGACACCCTCTGTAATATAGGCATCCTTTGAAGCTCAGGAAATTTGGCATGTTTACCTCAGACTGGGAAAATTGCACAAGAAGAATTATAATGGGAATGAACATCAGTATTAGGATTGCTCTCTTTGAACAAGGACAAAAGGCAAGTTAGAAATACTAGACAGATCCAGCAAAATTAGACAATTCATCTCTCCCTGCACTGCAGGATGCCATGCAGATCTACAAAGGGGCTCCACAGCCATGTTAGAATGCACAGCTGATGACTGTAAACCAAGAAAATGCCATCTTCACTGATGGTGGGAAACAGACAATGGCATTGATAAACAATTACAAACATATATTTTCCTGGAACTTGAAAGGATCCCTCAAAAGGTATTTCAAAATTATTTAATGATAGATAATACCTGTCTATGTATGTCGCTTATTATAAAATGAGAACTGCTAAAATACTTAAGATCATAGATGAACCATTTAGTTGATGAAGTTCAATAAGTCTGCTATGCAATCCACTGTGCTCCCTTGTGTTGCACTGTTTGAACCATAGACTATCTCTTGTGCATTGCATCTTTGCCATGAGCAGATCCCCAGTGTAATGAACTGTAATTTGATGTTGGCATGTAGCTATGGACATCTGGAATTATTTGTATGGAAATAATGAATGAATCTCCCCAGAGGAAACAGAGCAGATGTACAATGTTTGCATGGAAAAATTGCTAAATTCTTCACAGATGCTATCCATTAACTAGCTGAGATAAATGAATCTGCTTTACTGCATGGAAAAGGATTTTACTCTTTTTTTTTTTTAATCATCCATCCAATTTAGTTTTGATCCATGCGTGTAGGCTGAGATACTGGTTCTTGAAATAGTTCTTTCTCATCCCCAGATTGTCATTTCATTATTGATGTACAGAAATGTATGTCTTCCATTGATCATGGTCACTAACATTAAAGTGCTTCTTGAAGCAGAATTAAATAATTCGTATTGATTGATTAGAACACATCAAAGACTGAGATGGAGAATGGACGGCTGGCTAATTAGCTTTGCTCTTTTCAATGAAAGGTCAAGAATGTACACTGTCTCACATTCTACCCAACTGTTT
This sequence comes from Sphyrna mokarran, assembly GCA_024679065.1. Classification (NCBI taxonomy): domain Eukaryota; kingdom Metazoa; phylum Chordata; class Chondrichthyes; order Carcharhiniformes; family Carcharhinidae; genus Sphyrna; species Sphyrna mokarran. The sequence continues at coordinate 64,499,587 of JAGIQG010000002.1, forward strand.
GAATCTGGAGATAAAACATCAACTATAAATTTCAATCCTTTTAATAATGAATTTAGATTGTTTTATTGCATGAAACTATTGGATAGCATTTATTAAAAAGAATATATTTTCTGTGTGATTTCTATGCACTAGTTAAATTTCCACTGTGGTGCTCTCTTACACAAGATAGCCAACATAGCCCCAGGTTCTGCTTCTGTTTGGTATTGATGCTGAGTGCATTGTCTTTGCCTGCAAAGGTTTGTGTGCCCTGCTTTTTTTTTGTGCTTTTTCAGCCAGATCTTCCGACTTGAACAAATCAATGCCCTGGTAAACTTTTTAATAAGTGGCATGGCAGGTGGTATTGGTGGGGGCATTTTTATGGAGGAAGCCCCTCTATCCAAAAAAATCTTGCTGTTAATGTCAAAGGGGTAAAAAGAATTGGTACAAAATGAAGGAAGAATGGAAGGAGGTTCACAGTAAATTAGAGTATGAGAGTTAAATAGTTACATGAAACATCTGGATGAGCCGTCCTGGACACTTCAGTGGATATAGGCTCCTATTCCCTTCAGATCACATTCCCACATCATAACTACTCAAATTCCCCATTTTTCAAGCTATCTGCAACCCCACCACAATATTGTCTTGACGAAAATATAATCTATCAGTGTAAACCTCTAGTATAGTTCACACTCCTCAGGATGAGACTGCACTGGCTGACCAGGTAACAGTTCCTGGGTATTTGAAATTAGAAAGGGAAAGTTGGAGGTGAGGGAAAGTGCTGGAGTGGACTGTAAGAAGTCCGTGCTCTCTCAGCCTGCAGCTTTCACATCGTGCCAGTAAGCAAGAGAAAGGATTTGAAAAAGGCAAAAGGCGGGAACGTACCATCATCCTGAATGCTCTTAGCAATGCTGATGCAGTGGCCTTGGTCATAGCCAACAATGCCATGTTACAGAAAACCAATTCTTGCAGAGGAGTTTAAAGAGATGTAGATGTATCTGTCCACTACTTGTTTGCTGCTGCTCCATATGGTTATAGGCAACCTTTGTGGAGCAGGAGAGAAGGGAGAAGATCAATGTGTTGGGGCAGAATATCTGATAGGTGAATTGCTGGAGGTTCAGGAAGTGCAGGTGGGTGAGAGACTGGCTTCAGTGATAAGTGTACGAGAATTAAGTGAGACATAAGATTTCTGATTAAGGAGTAAGACCATAGTACATTGAGCAGCATGAGAGGCTGGTGGTGCCATGAGCAGGAAATCTTATCTGAAGAGGCTTTCACTGACACTAAGCACATGTGTAAGGACATTGAATTTTATCCCCACTGTAGCCAGATCCTTGAGATCAGACTCTAGTCATTTACTTTCCTGGCCACCTACTCCCATTTGCTTCTCAAGGGCCACTTGATCCCCTGTAGAAAGATGTGTTTCTTCTCTTTTGCATCTCCATCACTAACACCTCCAGTGCCACATCTAAAATCTTTCTCACGCTTTCTGTCTGTCTCTCTCTCTCTGGATAGTTGCTCTATATGTTGACCTTCTGAAAAAGATTTCCGGTTGCTACTGCCCCATCTGAACGCACCTCCTCTTTGAAAGACAGGTTGCCTTTAAGATGCACTGACTAGCTCTACATTGTGCTAGCCATGCATGCATCTGGGCCTCTTGCACAACCAGTCAGTAATCCATTCACACTGGGCTATACTTTTCAATCATGTTGATGAGCAGGCAGCACAATCCTTGTGTAAGAAGGAAAGTCTGGTGTCTCACTCCATCTTCCCACCATTCAAGGTCTCTGGTATTCTGTCCAAGTGTGATAGCCATTTACTTGTACCTCTTTCAATTTGGTCTTGTGTGTGCATTAATCATAATGTGAACCCCTCTACAATGGGGAGAACAAACACAGATTGGTTGCTTGTCTTGAGAAACACGTCCATTGAGCCCACAAGCAGGATTCAGAGCCACTGGCCACCAATCATCTGAGCTCTCTATCTTACTCCCACTCTGACTCCTGTTCATGTACTGTTCTACTGAAGTTCAATACAAGGCTGAGCATCAGTTTCTCGTATTTTGATTTATATACTTAATAGCGTTTCAGACTGAAAATCAAGATCAACAACAACAGAGCATTTCACTGTTCCCATTTTTCACACAGCAGCTGTTGGTAAAGATTCTGGTATTTCCATTTACTCTTCCTTTTGATCCAACTTCTGTTTCTTTACTCACTCCAAGACCATTTTGTCAAAAAAAACAATATAAAAGGAGGAAGAGTTGGCTTGATAACAAAGGATGACATCAGGATAGCAGAAAGACAGGATTTTGGCTCTGAAGAGAAATGGTAGAAACCAATCTGAGAAAATGCGGGTAGCAGCCATGTCTGAATCAAATCCAAGTACTTCTGCTGTTGTACACTTAATGGGGAAAAAAAATTGTGGTTTCTATTAAAAGCATTTTAATAATGGAATTGCTTACTGAGGCAGCATTAATTAATAACCACAAGAAAACACCTGGGGAAAGGTGATTATGGGTGGAATTTAATGAATGTAATGGGGTTCTCACCTATCACTTGAAGTGGTGAGAAGTTCAGTTCAGGAGGTTCAATGCAATTACTAAAGCCTCTCCCTTAAGTAACCCCCAAACAAAGTAGAAATCCCACCCCGAGTGCTCCCACTCAGTCCAACAGCTCTCTAGTACCAGAAGTAGCCATTGACATTATTACATTTGGGCCTTCGGAAAGGATTGGCTTTGGATTTACAGAGACAAATGTGGCAGGAGGGGCGTGATGGTGGTGGTGGTGTGTCTCAGTGGAGGTGGAACAGTGGAGAATCAAAAGGAAAGACAGGTAAATGGTTTCAGTCCCTGTATCAATGCTGAGTCTCTCAATCAGGCACAATGAGGCCATTATATAACTTTCAAATGTCCACTTCACCCTTCTCACCCTGAGCTTCATCTGCTTCATTTCACTGTTAGTCTGGCTGCTCATAACCTGTTTTTTTTCCCTTTTGTAAAAGGGATAGCTACTGAAAAGTATAGAACTCCCTTTAAAAAAAAATTGAAGAATTAAATAATTTATTAAAAAGGAGATAACATTTAAATACACAGGATACAACATAAATGGAAAAGATATTACAAAATTACCCCAAAATACCTTGATCAAAGATATACAATGAAACTATTTTTTGGGAACAGCAATTATTGATTCTCAACTGAAAAATCCAGGAAATATTTAACCAAATCAATAAATTGTCTTTCACTGCAAACACAAGTATGACTTCCCAGAATCAAAATACTCTGATCTGATTTTCCAAAGACAGATTCAAACAAAAAAATTGTTTTGCAGAACAAAACATCCTTCTGGTATAAGATGGAGTTGCTTTCTTCAGTTAAAAATCTTTCACAGCCAAAAGAAAGCAGCTGGGCCTCATTGAGATTCACTCCAGCTGAAAACCAGTTTTCCTAAATCTCTTTAAACTTAGATTCCCTGAATAATAAAATCTTTCATATTCCTATGTTACTTCTATTCTTGATCACTCATTCTTTTTAAAATCTGCCCATTAACTCAATATCCCTTCTCATCTTTGAACCTCTTTTGAATCCAAAGCTGCACTTAACACTTAACCACAAATGTAAATTTTATTACTTATAAATTAAACCCCATCATATGGACTCATTATAAATGCAGATGGTGCCTTTACTCTTTTCATCGCTTAAAATCCACAGACAATTTGGTTCCAGAAATCTCTCATTTCATTAATTCTGGAGACTCACAGACACTGATTTCCTGACCTTTGTGGAATATTTATATAACACAAAAATATAAAAATATACACATCACACTACCAAAGGAGACAACCTCACTTTTTCCAACATTGTACTCCATCGACCAAATTCTTGCCTACTCAGTTAAGCGATGTATATTCCTTATAGACTCTGCATCCTGATTACAATGTACCTTCCTACCTATCTTAACATCAGTGAATCTGGCGACAATGGAGCTGACTCCTGCATCAAAATCTTTGACGTAAATCATGAATAGTTGAGTCCTCAGCACTGACCCTGCTGGCACTCCACCCAATTACAGTTTGCTGTCCTGAAAGTGGCCCATTTATCCTGATTCACTGTGTTCTGGTAGTTAGTCAATCTTTTATCCATGCTGATATATCACCACTATACTATAAGCTTTTACCTTGCTTAGTAACCTCTGAATTGGCAACTTATTGAACGCCTTTTAGAAATTTGAATACTCTACATCTACTGGTTTCCGTTTATCAACGGAAGTATCAACCATACTTGACCAGCATTGAGCATGCATTCGGCAGGTGGTGCGGGTACAGCTCTTGGATGTTGATTCATGGGTTGCCTGGTACCTCATGTCGTAAATGAGTGCTTTATGTGGACCATCTGAAGGGCACCATGACAGCTCAGAGACTATCGATTTGGCTGTGCAGACACTTGGAATTGGGCCGGTGTCTGCGGGAGTTTGCGCGTTCTCCCCGTGGTTGCGTGGGTTTTCTCCGGGCACTCCGGTTTCCTCCCACAACCCAAAAATTCACTCTTGGGCTGATTGGGAAACAAATTGTCCCTATAGTGAGAATTTTCCATATTAGGAATAATATATATATTATTATATAGGAATAATATAATAGGAAATGGATTTGCTACTATATAGTTATGACGGCGGCGCGGGCTTGTTGGGCCGAAGGGCCTGTTTCCCGTGCTGTGTTGCTCTTAATCTCTTAATCTTAATCTATCAAACCTTCCTGTAACGTCCTCAAAGAACTCTAATCAATTTGTCAAATACCATTTCCCTGTTCACAAAACCATGTTAACTTTGCCTGATTGCATTATGATTTGTAAATGCCTCTATTTTCTCAGAAAGCTAAGGAAATTTGGCATGTCTGCTACGACTGTCACCAATTTTCACAGGTTCACCATAGAAAGCATCCTTTCCAGATATATCACCGTTTGATATGATTCCTGCTCTGACTAAGACTGCAAGAAATTATAAAGGATTGTGAATGAAGTCCAGTCCATTAGGCCTGAGGAAAGCAGCCAACATTATCAAAGACCTTATGCACCCCAGATGTGCTCTCTTCCACCTTCATCCATTGCGTTCCCATAGCAAAATTTAAAAGTTACATGAGAAATAGATACATTAATTCATGTTTTTTGGAATATCAAAATCTTTTATTCTTTGAATTTCTTGTGTAAATGCTCTGCAACAACTGATTAAATATGTCATGGCCATAGTTTCAGTGGACCACACTGCTTACAATTAAATCCACAATTTGACTAATCATTTAACTAGTCTTGAGGGCATTGATTGGGCTGGGGATAGAGAGATGGCCTTTCATCAGAGAAGTGGCATGAATCCATATCAAACAATAGCAAAATAATTTGTCTGATGGGAGTTCAGTGGCTATTAGTAAATTAAATATGAGCAGTTTCAATTCAGTTCCCAGTTGATCCAAGTGCAGAGCAGAAACTTGGCTGTTACTCAACACTTATTGGCAGTAATTAAACAGTTCCATTAAGGGAAGCCAGAAAGGCAGGCAATTGTTTGTTTTTTGAAGGCAGACAATCTTGGGACTAGAAATAGCAAAATGCTGTTTCAATCACATTTTATCTACTTGGGTGCTAACTAAGTAACTAACCAAATAATTGTTTGCATAAACTAACTGCAAACCTCTGGGTGCTTACTTTGTTTAATTTTGTTTTACAATAAAGTTTGATTTTGTTTATAAAATTGTGGCATGGTTCTGTCAGTTAGTGTGCTGGACATTCAGATTTCTTCTTGAAACTTTTAACAGTCACTAATGGTAATGATGGTAACAGTCTGGTACACATAGTAAGAAGTCTCTCAACGTCAAGTTTAAGTCCAATCAGTTTATTTGATAATAATCCCATAAGCTTTTGGAAACAGTGTTCCTTCCACACGCCTGACAAAGGAACACCGTTTCTGAAAGCTTGTGGGATTACTATCAAATAAACTGGTTGGACTTTAACCTGGTGTTGTGAGACTTCTTACTGTGTTTACCCCAGTCCAACGCCGGCATCTCTACATCACAACAGTTTGGTACACCAGGGCAAAGAGAAGGCTCCTCAGTTTATTCATAGTAGCCTGGATTAACTGTGTTGAGAGATGGAGGCTGGGAAGGAGGATGTGTTTCCTGTGAAGTGAGTGGTAGCAGTTGGTCAATGTCCAGGGGGTAGTTCCCTGAACCTGGTGCAAAGGCTTTTGGTGATCTCAGGTGAAGGGGAACAAATGTACCAGCACATCACAGCACGTACCTTTGAATTACTCAATGCATTGCTTCTCATCACTCACCAGCAACAGATCAAGAAGACAGCTCACCACAACCTTAAGGGCAAGGGATGAACAATAAATGCTAGCCAAATCAGCAACAACCACATCCCATGAATTAATTTGCAAAATTCTGATACTAAGACACAATCCTAATATCCTAATACTATCCGCCAGCCTCAAACCCACTGTTAATGCATTCACACATCTCCAGCTTTTCAGCTGTGGCATATATATCATCCAAACACAGACATGTCACTGACATTATGCCCTCTCTCCAAAAGAAGATTACTCACAAGAGAAGGCATTAGACGACCACCAAGGATCCATCCCCTCAGGATCCTTTAAGTTAATGGTTCCCAGAATCAGGCTTGGGCTGATAAGTGGCAAGTAACATTCACGCCATACAAGTGTCAGGCAATGATCACCTCCAACAAGAGACAATCTAAGCCTGATGTTCATTGTCATTACCATCACTGATTTCCCTCGTTATCAACAAGCTAGATGTTACCATTGACCAGAAACTGAATTGGACCAGCCATACAAATACTGTAGCTACATGAGAAGGTAAGAAGCTAGACATTCTGCAGTGGTTAATTCAAAGACTGTCCACCAGCTATAAGGCACAGATCAGGCGTGTAATGGAATAGTCCCCCCTCTATCAACGCTTAAGACAACTAATACCACTAAGAATAAAGCAACCTCCTTGATTGGCAGCTCATCCACCAGTTCAAACATTCAGTACCTCCATCACTGACAGACGATGGCAGCAATCCCTCTACCTCCAAGGATAAAGACAGCAAAAGCATGATAATAACACCAGCTGCAATTTCGCCTCCAAACCATTCGTCATCCTGATTTGGAAACGTGTTGCTATTTCTCTACTGTTACTGAGATATAATTCTGGAATTTCCTCCTTAAGAGCACTGTATAAATCTACATCTCAAGCAGTGTCGTGATTCAAGAAGGTAGCTCACCACTACCTTCTCAAGGGCAATTAGGGAAGGGCAAAAAATGTTGGCATAGCCAATGATGTCCACATCTTGTGAACAATTTTTTTTTAAATATCATCGGCTCCATTGCCATGGAGCCTGTGCAACTTAACCCTGCCAAAGCCATCCCAGATGATAAGTTGTTGCCTTGTGCATCTTCTCCACTCACTCCTCACTCTCATTCTGAAAGGCATCATGAAATGGAAACTGCAGTTGGAATGACCATGGAAATCTTCCCTCCCCAGCTCCACTCCTCTCACTCTTCCCCTTCCCCTTCCCCTTCCTGCTTTTAGATGGTTAAGAACATTTGTTCAGCCTTGCTGCCTCATGGAGGGACATGAAGAGGAAGCAGGCTAGTTTGGAGAACTGCACATATTGGGCCCTATTTTACCATTCTGATTCTAAATATTGGACAGACTTGAAACTGGGAGTGTTTCAGATCTGACTTTTAGACCCATTCTCGGGTGTCCCCATAAGCGCTCCACCCGCAAAAATATTAGCGAGTCCAAATCACACTGTGCAAGCCTGTGGGTGGGCATTAACAGCGTGAGACCCTGCAGCTCCGATCAGCATCTCCAACTGTGCAGGCACAGAAATATAGAAGTAATACTCCCCTGCCACATCCCTTTTGAGCTAGATAATGCCTCCCCCTTGCTTCCACCTCTGCTACCCAGAACAATCGCGGGTGTCTCCACTCTTTCACCCCCCCCTCACCTGATTTCAGACAGAGTGATCCACCCTTCCCCCTACCCCACTGATCTCAGTGAGAGTGGCAGTGTGGACCCCCCTTCCCCTCCACTGATCTCAGGCAGTGGACCCATCTTCCTGCCACCCCACCGATCTAAGTTGTCGGATACTCATTTATCTCCTCACTAGGTGGAGTATCTGAATCGGATTTGTATGGAGCATGTCTGTTTCATGCCATTTCTGAAGGGCGAATGCAGTGGTAAAGGAGGAGGTGCTGATAAAATTGGGCTGACGGTCCACTGAGTCAATTTAAATGGCCATCATGCCCATTTTGAGTGCAGTCCCAATCATGGCTATTTTCAGGCCTTAGTAAAGGGGAAACCAGCGCAGAGGGTTGTGCTACTTGCCTCATGCTCAATTTTACCAAGTTTTTGTACCTGAAAATGGATGCAATGTGATGGTAAAATTGGGCAGGTTGTTTCACCTGGTATGAGTGAGCTGTAATCAGAACAGGAGGATAGGACAGCTCCTTGGAAGCAATGTCACTTACCAGTTCACACATGGGGACCTTGCCAAGGTAAACTACAGAAAAATGGTGATGATGATGCTAAGTTTGCAGATGATACAAAGATATGTAGAGGAAGCAGGAGGTTGCAGATTGACATGGACAGGTTAGGAAAATGAGCAAAGAAGTGGCAGATGGAATACAATGTGTAAAAGTGTGAGGTTATACACTTTGGAAGGAGGAATGGAGGCATAGATTATTTTCTAAATGGGAAAATGCTTAGGAAATCAGAAGCACAAAGGGATGTGGGAGTTCTTGTTCAATATTAAGGTTAATGTGCAGGTTCAGTCGGCAGTTAGGAAAGCAAATACAATGTTAGCATTCATGTCGCGAGGACTAGAATAAAAGAGCAGGGACGTACTTCTGAGACTGTGTAAAGCTCTTGTCAAATCTCATTTGGAATATTGTGAGTAATTTTGGGCCCTGTATCTAAGGAAGGATATACTGGCCTTGGAAAGGGTCCAGAGGAGGTTCACAAGAATGATCCCTAGAATGAAGAGCTGCTTGTATGAGGAATGGTTGAGGACTGTGGGTTTGTATTCATTGGAGCTTAAAAGTGTGAGGGAAGATTTTATTGAAACTTATAGGGTACTGAGAGGCCTGGATAGTGTGGACATAGGATGTTTCCACTGGTAGAAAAAACTAGAACCGGAGGGTACAATCTCAGGCTAACGGGGCAATCCTTTAAAACAGATGAGGGGGAATTTCTTCAGCCAGCATGGTGAATCTGTGGAACTCTTTACCACTGAAGGCTGTGGAAGCCAGGTCATTAAGTATATTTAAGACAGAGATAGATAGGTTCTTGATTGCTAAGGGGATTGGGGTTACTGGAAAAAGGCAGGAGAATGGCGATGAGATAATTATCAGCCATGATTGAATGGCAAAGCAGGCTCGAAAGGTCAAGTGGCCTAATTCTGCTCCAATGTCTTATGGTCTTATGATGCATACCAAGATGCTGAATGTAAGTTGAAATTTATTTATTAGTATCACAGGTAGGTTTATATTAACATTGCATTAAAGTTACTGTGAAAATTTCCAGTCGTCACACACCGACGCCTGTTTGGGTACACTGAAGGTGCATTTATCATATACCTAACCAGCACAGCAAACCCATGGCAAGAATATGCAGACTCCAAACAGACAGTGAGCCAAGTTGGGAATTGAACCCGGTTCCATGGGGCTGTGAGGCAGCAGTGCTAACCACTGTGACACATTGGTTCACCAATCAGCCTGAGTTACTGGCTAGGACCATGGAAAATTCTAGCTTCATTGTGGTAGAGAGCATCGTGTAAAAGTAGGAGTCATTTTCACTTGAAGTGGTAGGAAAAGTGTTGTTGATGTATTTTTGATTATGTTAGTCTGTTGACTGATCTATGTTCACTGTACTTGATTAATTAAATCTGGGTGTTGCCTCAGAGAACTAAAATAAACAGGAGATGGAGAAATTTCTGCAAAATTTTAGCTGTGAGTACGCGTTTAGAAATCCTGTGATTGCTGAGATATTTTAAAGTACTGTAAATAAACAATGTAGACTTAAATAGTGTATCTCTGCATTGTTCTGAGATAAATCTGATATAAAAGACATTACAAGTTGGCAAATATGCAGCAACAGATGCCTCCATGGCAGCATTGCTAGAGTGACCCATGATAAGTGCTTCCAGGGAGCTGTCCTATCCTCCTCTCCTGGTTGCAGCTCACTCATGCTAGGTGAAACAACCAGCCCAATTGCTTGTTGCTATCTCAACTTCCACTGCAAATAAGCAAAGTCCTTTGGATACACCAATACTGCTGTGGGATCCCTGACTGCCAACTCAGGCTGCTGCCATCTGTCTGTCTGTGACTGCCATGCTGACAGCTGTCATTTGTAAATACAGATATGAGTGCCCAATAGAACATGCTGTCACAGCAGTTGAATAATCTGTACTCCGTCAGAATACCAGGATTGCTGAGATGCTGCCTGGGAGAGCGGCAGAAATCTGTCACACAAAAACCTGATGTTCTAGTTCAGTATGACAACATTCGGATCTCATCACTGCCAACCTGCCATTGCTTTTCTGTTGTCTCCAACCAGCCCAGACTGCTGCCACCAATGCTCAGATGGTGCAATCCAAAGCCACGTCAACAGTTCCAGGGCATCCTGTAAGACTATCTGTAGTCTTCCCCAATAAAAGTAAGCAGCTTGGGGAAGCACTGGGTAGAAGCACCAGACCTATCAAACAGGAACTAACAAGATTGACAGGGGTAATTTGTTTTGTACTATTAGTATTGCTGAATAAAGATTTTGCAATTTGCCTTCACTGAATCATATTGACCAAGAGAACTTTGTTGGGAAGAGTCAGTGAGGAGATGTAATTTAAGTGAATAATGAGTCCATGTTTCCTATTGCCGAGGGGTACGTTCAGTGGAAAACCCCAGAGACAATAGTGGGACTGTCTCTGATGTTTTGATGCTGGCGTTGGACTGAGGTAAACGCAGTAAGAAGTCTCTCAACAACAGGTTCAAGTCCAACAGGTATATTTGGTTTGCTACCAAATAAACGTGTTGGAATTTAACCTGATGTTGTGGGACTGTGTCTGGCAGCAAGCAGTGCACCATCTCCCACCACTGTGGAACATGCCACCAGGAGGGTGAAAAATCCTGCCCAATGTATTTTAAAGAAGCTGTTCAACCCCTTAAGTTAACCCACTCACTTTATGAAGGGGCAAACCCCAAAAGCTTGTGGGTTTACTATCAAATAGACCTGTTGGACTTTAACTTGGTGTTATGAGACTTCTGACTGTTAACCCCTTGAGTGCCATGACTCATGCAATGAAAAAGAGGCAGAGTTTCTTAAGTTTCAAAGAAAGAAAAAAGGTTTATTTCTCAAAGCTCAAATGTATTCACAACAGCGCATACACACTCCCACACAAGTTACAAATCCATGCACGCACACACAAGAAAAGGTGATTGTGAAAGTGGTAATTTGCATTTAAGCTTTAAAAAGTCTACTATAGAATCATAAAATCTCAACAGCACAGAAGGAAACCATTCAGCCCATCAAAACTGTACTGATCACAATCCCATCCAGATCCTATTCCTGTGCCGCTCATTTACTCTGCTAATCCCCTTGATACTAGAATCAATTTAGTAGAGCTGATTAACCCAACCCTTTGACATCTTTGGACTGTGGGAGGAAGAAAGAAAACCCAGCAGAAACCAACACAGACAAGGGAAGAAAGTGCAAACTCCACACAAACAATCACGTAAAGCTGGAATTGAGCCCGAGTCCCTGACACTGTGCAGCATTAGTGCTAACCATTGTCCCACAACTATTATTTTTGAACTTTTCGAGATGGAAACTGTTGTACAGCTTTGCTGTCTTAATAAATCCATTTTGGTTCACTGGGAGAATAGAAGTTGGAAATTTCTACTGGTGAATTTGTCATAGCTTATTACTTGCAACTGTAGCTTTGATGTATTTGGGGTACTGTTGTAGTGAATATCTGGCTTGGTTTTTCAAATCAGCAGTGAAATGGCTAGTTCTGTTCTGTCTGTTAGTGGATTCTAGGTAATGTTCTTTCTTTGCTGGGTGGGATTGCTTCCCTCTGTGGTCCCCTTGTCTCCTAGACTGACTGACATAAGGCTTCTCTCCAAAGATCACTAAATAATTGTTTATTATCACAAGCTGGTTTCTGTCAGGTAATGTTAGTACTTGTGTTCCCATTGACTCTAATAACTTGAGCAATGACACACAATGGGGTTTGATCAATGATTCATACCCTTCCAATAGACTGGAGTTTCCTCCACACTCATTCTGCAGTCACAAAGTAACTGGGATCATTGCGCATTGGTTTTTTTTTACACTGTTAGATCTACATGAGATGTATGTTGCATTTTGAATGCCTTCTCAATGCAATGTTCCAAAAGTTACTTATATTTTACTGTTCTGACTAGACAAGCAGGCAAAATTCCAGTGTGGGCAGCTTCATGTACATTTGGCAGACATGAAGTGAGAAGAGGTCACCTGACCTCCTGATTCCATCTTGTTTCAAATCAATTGTCTGAGGGCGATCTCACCAAAATACTAAGCGCCAAATGAGCATGAAAACAAGAAAGAATCACACCATGTTTTCAGTGATGACTTTTCAGACATGCCTTATGCCACTTAGTGTAAAAAAAAAGGCAAAGTATGATCCTTGCCAGTAAGGGATGGACAGAGTCTACTTTTGCTGGAAAGCTGGACATCAGAGCCAGAGGGCACTATTGTACATGCACACATCTCTGTGATCTGTGTAAAATGTGCACAGAACACAGAAGATCTGCCCCACTCTTGATTGTTGGCCTCTTCATGGGGCACTGCCAACCACTCAGGCCTCAATAGTGGAGACCATATGTGATCCTTGCCGGTGATGACCTCCACCAGTGAAGCCTTTGGTGAAAGTGAGCCCAGGCAATTGCATCAAATGTTCACTAATAATATGGATATAAATATACTAAAGTATTTAAATCAGCCTCGTGCAGCAATCCAAGGCTAGTTAGGTCATGAGAAACGAGAAACCGGGTGCAAAACTTTTTTGTGTGTATCTCATGATTTTATGAGCTCAACATGCCAATCCACCACTGAATGATCTATTTTCCACTCTGTTTTTAAATGTGAAGTGTCCATTTTTATAAAGCCACCAGCAGAGCTTTATGGGCATAAAAACACTAGCAAATAACAACAAAGGGAATGGGACAGAATTTTAAGACATGTCCATTGATTTCAGTATCCATTGATCCATGAGGAATAATTAAATCTCATACAATGAATATAAAATGGATGTGATTGAACCAGAGAAATCTCAACAAAATAACATTTCAGCTGATTGTAGCTGAAACAATGTGAATCACAGTTTTCTGCTCTGTAATGGCACTTAAAGGTAGAAGCATTTTGGATTGTTAATCCTCATCAAAGTCTCAGTAACAAATTCCACACCTAAAGCATGCCAGGAGAGTATAAAATTGGCCCAATGCAATACTGATATCTCTTCTCCTTTGTTCAAAAATCAGGAGCAGCAGCATAAGTCACTTCCGTCTGAATATTTTATTTGTATTTCTTTCTAGCCTAATTCCTGATGTTTACATTTGCTGGTTACAGAAGCATTTAAATTAATTGGGAAAATAAATTGGGCCAGAAAGGGTATCCTTATTACAATTATTATTGGAACACATTATCAAGTTGCTGTTTTAATGAAATGGATTATAATTTTAGTTCCCTTCTGCACTGAAATGATTTGCTTTCATGTTAATTCCTAATAATAAAAAAGTCTTGTGGTTACTTTTAATTGACTTTGTTACTTTGATCTTGTAAAAAAAATTGTAATATGGGGTAAAATGTCATCTTGACTAGATTATAGTTTGTAAATAGTACATTACAGTAAAGGCATGCAGGTTGAGCTAACTATATGATGGAGGTATAAACATTCGATTCATGAATTAACATTTTACCTAATTGCTAAAAGTTTTATTCATACATGGATACAATCTTCACTTCTAATACCATTGTAACTGGTTTCAAACAAGCATTAATTGATAGTAATATTTCTGACTTTGCTGCAGTATACGGGATAATATGGTGGTGAATACAATGCATTCATTCTTTTAGATGACAGCTTAATGAGTTGTTATTGCAAGGGCAATAATGTAAAAATGTTAGGGACTAAATTGCAACATTATTTAGAGTTAATTGAATTCCAGAAATTTGTATACCAGTGTTAAGAAACATAACTGTCAAAGTGGAATAATAGCTTACATATCTTGTAAGAAAATCAGGTAATTTAGTCCTTTGAGTCTGTCCCATTTTTCAGTGAGATCATAGCTGATATGTAAACTAAGTCCATATATCTAACTTTACTCCATATTCTTTAATATCTATGGCTAACAAAAATCAATTATTCTCAGATTTAAGATTAACAATTGATCCTGCAATCTTTGCCTGCAAAAGGAAGTTCCAGTCACCAAGCTTTACACCAAAAACCATTTCCTAATTTCATTCCTGAAAGATTGAGTCTTATTTTTTTTGACAGTGGCTCCTAGTCCTAGAAGTGTCAGTTCAAATTAATGTTAAAAATCAATGAACTGCAGGCTGGATTTTAGGAAGTATCGTTGTCCCTGCATCACCCCTTGGCTATAGAAATGATAGAAAGCTGAGCTACAATCCCAATGGTTGCCCTGCAGAAATTTAACACAAGTAGCAGTACTAATTGTTTTGAAGCAAGAATTCCCATTCCTCTTTCTTGGGAGGAAGTCCCATCTTAGCAAGCTGTTGGTCAGTCAAATGGCCAGCAGCTCTATAACCTCAGCAATGTTATATTAGGAATGGTGACTATGGTTGAAATTGCAGGAAATCCCATAAATGGTGAGGGGCACAAGTAAGTCCAAGGATAGGAAGGTCTTTGCAAGGGACCGAGAGGGGTGGATGAGGGACTGAGTTCAAGAGGCTGGGTGGTGAAAAGACTTGTGGATGTGGGGGGATTGTGGGCTCCATGGCTCATAAGTCTAGGAGGCCTGCTGAAGAGGTCCCCTTGTCCAACACCCATCCACACAGCTAAACTGCTAGATTTCCCACATGGCATGGACAACCCCTGCTGCTGTGGTTGGATAATACCCTTGTGTGGCCATTAATTGACCCAAGGATGAATGTGCTACCTTCTCTGTTCTCTGTGAAATTTCATACAAATCATGGATGAGTGGGTAAGCAGCAGAAAGGCCAACCATTGGATTTTATGCGCTGTTCCCACCCTCCAATCTTCAAACCTACCAGCAGAGAGGTGTCAGACACAGCCCATAGAATGATTGCAGCATTGAAGGCAAGTCTATGGCAGCTTTCCACAAGAGCAATTCAACTAATCTTGTCCAAGCCTGATTGCCCCAGAAACCTACAATTTTTAAAATTTGATTTCTTTTATTCAAAAGATGTGGGCATTTCAGGCTTATCTAGCATCTATTGCCAAATTGATCTTAAGAAATGGTGGTGAGCTGTCTTCTTGAATTGTTGTAGTCCATAGCACGTATATACATCACCAGTGCTGTTAGGGAGAGTGTGCCAAGATTTTGACCCTGCAACAGTGAAGAAATGATGATCTGTTTCTAAATCAGATGATGAGTGAATTAGAGGGTAACACGCGGTTGGTGGTGTTCCATGTGTCTGGTGCCCTTCGTTCATCCAGCAAAAAGAATTCTTCAGTTGCAAGCAATAAAAAGTAATCAAAGAGGAAGGATTAATAAGGAAACTTTATTACTCCAATACTTGAGGCAACCCTGGATCATACAAGCTCCCTACAATTCCCATCTGCTTATTTATACTGAGTCAGCTGACCACCACATCATTTTGTCATTGATTATATAGTCTACTGAGTCAGCTGCTCATCTCAACACAACATGTTAACATTGGTTACAACGTTATCAGTGGTTACGTCCTTGCCCTTCTAGATACTAGTAATCATAGGTTTGGAAGATGCTGTCATAGAAGCCTTGGTGAGTATCTGCTGTCCATTTTGTAATGGTACATATTACTACCAACCATTGTGCATCTGTTATGGAGGGAATGAATGGTTATAGGTAGGATGTCAATTATGCGGACTGCTTTGATCTGGATGGTGTCGAGCTTCTTGAGTGCTTTTGGAGTAGCACTCATCCAGGCATGTGGAGAATATTCCATTATACTTGTTTATGTCCTGTAAATGGTAGACGGACTTTAGGGAATCAGGAGGCAAGTTATTCCCTGCAGGATTCCCAGCCTTTGAGCTGCTCTTGTAGCCACAGTATCTATTTGGCTAGTCCAGTTCAGTTTCTGGTCAATGATAACCCTCCAGCATGTTGACTTATCCAGTTTCCTTTTTGAAATCCATGATAGACTCTACCATGACCACATAATGACATCTATCCACATTACCAAAATTCCTCATCCCTGGATACATTTCACAAATCTTTTTCTGCACCCTCCTTAAAAGCCTTCACATTCTTACTGTCTTGCCCAGATTTAGACACAATACTCTCATTGAGGCTGAACCAATATTTTATAAAGATTCATCATAACTTTCTTGCTTTCTTGACTCTGTCACTATTCATTTAAACATAGAAAAAAGTTAGCTGAGATCTGCCGGATGTCATTAAAATTCTTAATAAGTTGGACAGAGTACACATGGAGAGATTCTTTTGACTTGAGGGAATCTAAGACTAGGTGCTGTAAATACAAAACAGCTACTAATGAATCCAATACAGAAATTAGAGAAATTTGTTTATTTGGACTGCAACCACAGGAAGTGATTGAAGCAAAGCTTTCAAAAGGAAATTAGACAAGGAAAGGGAACAAAAATAAGCTAAAGAACAGAGCTAAGGCAAGTGGAAGAGGAGACTCATAAACATTAGCAAAGACTAGATAGGCCAAATGGCCTGTTTGTGCTGTTTGTTCTATGTAGTTAATTTTAGCCTCCAACAGAGTGCAGTACATAAAAGAAAAGCAGGTAAGAAAATCACCGCTACAATATTTAAACCCCTATCTCTGACTTGCATTCCTTTTGAACGATGCAACACTTGATTGGGAGTGGAGAACTAATGAATTTACCTTTACTTGACAGTTAGTCTAATGAACTCTGAAAAGCTGTGGCCCTTCTGGGACATAAATTCGCGAAACTGTAGATCAGACTTAGGAACCAGATACAATGGAAGGAATTTTAATCAAACAGCATATGGTTTTGGATTGAGGAGCATTGTTAAATTTAGCAAAAATGCCAGCTGTCTGGATGTGTGGTGCAACATATCAGCCTCTGTTGTTAACCCAGGCATGTTTTGATGCATGTGTTTAACTACCTTAGGTGAAGTGAGTCACTGCCTATAGTATTTAAATGAGTCAATTTTGATGTGATTTTGACTGACATTTAAACTAATTTCACATGCATAGGTTTTCTGGGCCAGTGAAAAGATCATGGGACTTGCAAAAAAAATTAGGTATTTGAAAGTCAGTAAATAGTCAATACTCAGTTGCTTCTTAACCCACACTGGGAAATAGTTTCTCGAGACTGCTTGTGTTGAGAGGATCACTTACATAATTTGGATGGATGGAGATTCAAAACAGGCTGCTGCAGAGACGGGAGTGACAACAGAGAGCGATTGTAGTCAGAGGAGATACTATCACTGTATAGGGTGTAACAGGAACTCTGCTTCTAGGCCCTCTCAGAATAGTGCTTTCAAAAGCTCAGATTGTGGTGTTAAAGGGATGACAGATATCTGCTGCCTCACAAAAGATGACTTAATTCCTGCTGGTGGCCACACATTACCAGTGTCTGTTAAAGTGAACACCGGCCCTCAACAGTTTGCCTCCAGATATTTCCAGGATACCATTGAAAACAGAATCTCCCAATTGGTTGTAGATAAATACATAAGGCAGCTGACTGATGAGTTATTTGTCAGGGCTGGAGATTACATCATTTTCACCTATATTGACACTAATGAGAATGAGCAGAAAATTTACAAATGACCATATTAACCAAATATATTCAGGAATCACAAGGGATTCCATTCAATCAATGTCAGCTGGCATACAACTGTTGGAAGTTATCTTGTGCCAAGTACTCGGACAAAATTGATCAAAGTTTAGTCCTCTAACTTTTTATACACTATTTCAACTACCATCAACATTAAAAAGACCAAAGTCATGCACTGGCCTACTCCTCATATACCGTATGCAGAACCTACAATCACAATCAAAGGGTAGAAATTACAGGCAGTGGACCAGTACAGAAGTTAACTGCAGAATAGCAAAGGCAAGTTCTGCTTTCAGTAGACTGTGTTCCACTGTATGAGAATGTCAAGGAATCAGCCCAGCAACAAAATTGAAGGTCTACAGCACTGTGGTACTCACTATCCTTCTGTGTGCTTATGAAACGTGGACTGTGTTTCAAAGGCATGCAAGACAGCTCAATCATTTCCACATGACTTGTCTTCGCAGAATATTACACATCTGATGGCAAGACAAAGTATCAAGTCTACCATCAGTCCACACACTGCTGAGAGTGCAGACCCAGTGGGCAGGTCGTATCATCCATATGTCAGATGAGTGCATACTCAAGCAACTCCTTTTTGGGGAAATCTCGGCTGGAAGATGCTCGCGTGGAGGGAAGTAGAAACGTTACAAAGACACGCTCAACACCTCCCTGAAGTCGCTTGACGTAGACACAACCACTTGGTAAATGCTGGCACAAAATCACCCTACCTGGCACTGCCTCATCTACAAAGGCTGTCAAGCAAGATGTATTGCTGAAGCACAGCTTAAGCATGAGCTGCTCAAGTCCAGAGCCACCAGCACAACAACTACAGTGTCTACAAAAGTCTCTCCAAAATATGTTCCAGAACATTCCATGCCCAAATTGGCCCGATCAGTCATCTTCGGACACACCGCAACCAGCCTCAAAATGACTAATGGTGTCATCAATGAGGACCATGGATGAACAACACATATTTCAACTAAAAGAATTGAAATCCAGTGATGAGGTGAGACTCGTGGGGCAATCTTACCAGAACGTTTAGCCAGTTGATCCAGCTACAATCCTTAAACTTGCACAACTGAAAGTACATTCCTCAGCAGGAAGGACCTACACATCAATATTAATTAAGAAAATCAAATCTATTTTCAGGTAGTTGCTGATTTGATTTCTACTGACTACTGCTGCTGTGTTGGAGGATGTGTGCGTAGCTTGCAAAGCTGAAGTCTATGGGAAATGGCATGGCATGGTATCTGCTAAAGGATTTTGATCTGATTGTAAGGATTCTGCATGAAACACTGGGTTCAAGACATGGGTATAATAGTCTGAAACATCCTGTACCACAGATAAGAGAGACAATTAGCAGAGTAAGTCAAGCTTCTGGGAGAGGGAGGAGGAAGCAAGGAGTTCTCAGCAAGAAGTCTTATCTGTTTGCAGGAGGTTTGGGGAATAATTCTCCTTGGGGAGAAAGTGTTTCAGACATTTCCATTTCACCAAGGGTGTTCTTATTGAAAACTTGCATGAGTCAGAAATGTATCCTTAGGGGTGAGTTTGGAAGTGTTGTCGGTGGCTGTCAAGGCAGCAAGAACTTAATGTATCTGGCTGCTTCCAGGCTGGAGCAGATGTTATTTATAATATCTCTGTTTGTTGTCTCCTGTTGCATGAAGGAAGGTTAATGAGGTTTGGTGTTCCAAGAACACTTGAATAAATTTCACTCTTTGTAACCAGAGTAACAGATGAAGTGAGCATGCAATGGCACAAAAATGCCATTGACTACATTCATACCATTTTGCAGGCACGATATGGCAATTCAGAAGTATACCACAATTGGAAGGGATTCCATTTCCTCAATATCCAGTGGTATACAGGTCCATACCCAGTTTCCTGCAGTTGTTCATTGTGTCATTTGCATTTGAAAAATTACAACAAACTAAATGATAGATGGTATTACAGATAACTCCAATGAACAATGTGCTTACAAATGAAAGTCATGATGTCAAACAACATGTGATCAAGCAGACATTGGGATTCTTAAACATTTGCTCCCACTGCCAAGACTATATTGCTGATGTGTTGGTTAGGCATTGGCCATGCTAAGTTCTCCCTCGGTTTACCCGAATAGATGCCAGAGTGTGGTGACTATGGGATTTTCATAGTAACTTCACCTCTGTATTAATGTAAGCCCATTTGTGACACTAAAAGAATTAAAATACTTTATAACATTGAAATAAACATTCCAAATCAAGTTTATAAATCAAGCATCCAATATTGCATATAAAAGTCAATTGAATAACCTTGTACATTCCCTTAGTGCTTGTTTTTCCTTTTTGCTTGTCCTCCTTCTCCTACACAATGTTAACTTAATAGCTATGGCATGCTGTTGGATGGCTACTGACTTCCAGTGAGGAAAGTCATGGGTGGCCTTGCACTCAAACAGCCCTGGTCCTAGACTGTACTGTCTTTACATTGGCAACATTCTAGTTTGGTTGGCTTGCAGGCAACAGCAAGGGTGTAGGATGAGTGGCAGAGGTTAGTAGGTTAAAGTCATCATCCTGAGACAGGACAGTATGTTGTGCTCCATAGTCACCCGAGAAGGAGATGGTTTTAATAAAGGCTAGTTCTAGTTAAGTAGTTTTCATCTCTCTACTTATACCTTCACGTTCTCTGATTGCAGGCTGTAGATGCTATGTCGTAAACTTGTCTTTCCATTCAAATCTTTTCATCCTTCAAGGTGTGCAGAAACTTGTGTGAGCTGATCTGTCAGCCTTTCATTTGTTTATTTTAATTTACATTTTTTGGCTTCACTTTTTGATCTTATTAAGAAATTGTCAACAGGCCCACTTGGTTCCTGCCTCAGGCTTTGAAAATTCAAATTGGTGAGTCTGAGGGTTTGACTTTGACAGATGTCTGCTAAATTTTAAAAGTATTGTCTGGCTTTTTACTGCTGACTTCACTCATCTCCCAGCTATTAAACAAACTTAACCCTTTATCGCCTACCCACAACAGGGTGTAGCTGACTCTTTCTGCTTTCCAAGTGCCTTTTAGAGAACTATTAAATGTCAACCTGCACTTTTTGTTCGAAATTTTTCAAATGCCTCTAGAAAATTATCAGCATTGCAACTCATTACGGGTGGTAACTGAGCATTAATTTCGCCCTCGATCCTCCCCCACATCTGTCACAGCTTACCCTCTGATTTTATCTTCTCTGCCATTTGGCCATTCACACCCTTTATTCTCTCTGGATTGCCATTAGCAGCCTTTTCCCTGAAATATCTGTGGCAATGACTCATCTTTCACCCTGCAGTATAAATATCTCCCATTTTAAATTTGGTTTATTGTATTCACTGCTCACACTGCAGTCTCCTCCACATTAGGGAGAATAAACACAAACTGGGTGATTGCATGGTGGTGCACTTTTGCTTAGTCCACAAACATGACCCCAATTTTTCTGTATCATTTCTAATTACGACCTTCTCTCATGTTCATATTTCTGTTCTTAGCTTGCCACGATGTTCCAATGAAGCCCAATGCAAACAGCACCTCATTTTCTGATGAAATACTTCACAGTTTTCTGTCCTTAACTTGAATGTAGTAATTTCAGACCATGATTCTGTTCTCCATTATGATATTTTCCCCAATCCCCTTCCCATACAGGACCAGTCTGTCACTCCCTATGTTTTGCTTTCAGAGAGTTCTGACTCTTGTTCAGCAATTAATCCATTCTACTATCTGACCTTTATGCCACTCTTAGCACCTGCCTTAGTTTTTAAAACTCTTTTTGTCTTTTACATGACATTTTCTTCAAATTTCTCCTGAGCTCCTATCTAGGGTGGCACACAGTGGTTAGCACTACTGCCTCACAGTACCAGGAACCTGGGTTTGATTCTCAGCTTAAGTTGCTGTCTGTCTTTCTTCCCACAATCCGAAGATGTGTGGGTTAGGTAGATTGACCATGCTAAACTACCCCTTCATATCAGGGGGACTAGCCAGAGTAAATACCTGGAGTTATTGGGCGGGGGGAGGATAGGACCTGGGTAGGAGGAGGGGGGGGAGTGGTCAGGATTGTGGTCAGTGCAGACTTGATGAGCCAAATGGCTCCTTCTGCAGTGTAGGATTCTATGATCTTTTCCATTCCCTCTCAACAGTTCAAACTCCATTATATTGCTACCTCTCTTCTGCTCTGAAGAAGAATCATATGGACTCAATGTTTCCTATTTCCAAAGATGATCAGATTTCCAGCATCAATAGTATTTTGCTTTTATCACAGTGGTCCTGACCTGCACACTGTTCCTGTAGTTATAATTATGGAATAATTGAAAAGTTTTCCTACACATGTTCTTTGCACAAATTATACATAATATGATTGCAATTGTTAAACTCATAATAATTGGAATCATATGTAATAGATGTTTCTCATTTTTCCTGCACATCTACATTTAAGCTGCACATCTTTGGACTGTGGAAGGAAACCAGAATACCCAGAGGAAACCCACACAGACAGAGGCTGAACGTGCAAACTTCACACAGTTAACCAAGACTGGAATGAACTCAGGTCCCAGGCACTGAGATAGCAGTGCCACTGAGATTAAATAAACAACTAATGAGTTTATAAACCAAATATCAATCTATATTAGTTTACAACTGGGGAAAAAAACAGCAATTCATAAGTTTGAAGTTTATTTATTAATGTCACAAGTAAGCTTACATTAACACTGCAGTGAAGTTACTGTGAAAATCTCCTACTTGCCACTCTCCAGTGCACTGAGGGAAAATTTGTCATGGCTGATACATTTAACCAGTAGGTCTTTCAGATTAGTGGGAGAAAACTGGAGCACCTGGAGGAAACCCATGCAGACTCCACACATAGTCACCCAAACTTGGGATCGAACCCAAGTCCTTGATGCTGTGAGACAGTAGTGCTAACCACTGTGTCACCATAAGTTTTAGACCAAAGCTATTTTTATACTTTCTTTAAGACATTGTCTCCTGACTTATGGGATGGTGGAGTTTGGCTTTGTTTATGCAGTAAATAAGGAGAAATTGCACCCAGAGATAGAAGAAAAGATGATAACCAGACTACACAGATTTAAATTCATGGGGTAAAGAACTAACAACTGGAAAAGAGCAGGTGGGTGGGACAAATTGAAAAGCTCTTTCAAAGATGGCCTCTTTTGGTGATGTATCATTCTACAATTGTAAGTATGATGGAGTGAAAGCCTGAATCATGTTGTATTTAAGTCAAGTTATCTTAATAACTCTCAAAACTCATCTCATCATGTAATATGGAAACAGAAAAGTTCAAATTATTCTCCACTTTGCAGAAAAAATAGAATATACACAATGTATCCTCTGTATTACTTAAGGAAATAATTTAAAACAAGGCAGCATTAAAAGTAAATGGCAGTGTTATGTTTTTGAAATTATAAATTAAAGTACTATAAAATATTATGTCCAGATAATAAAAGGCACAACTTCTGTTCAGATGTGAGAATTATCCTTTGCAACTGAACTAAGATAATCATAAAGAAAATGGTTATATTATTGCTGTGTTTGTAGTATAATGATTTTAATATTTCTGTTTCCAGCATGGTAATGGGATACCCACCATAATTTGGATTTCTGTAGCTTCTTATTTATTTAAACAACACACTGATTTCCAATATTCATGCTGTTTTAACACATTTCCAGCATAGCAGCCATGACAGTTTTGGCATATCCCCAGTTTGTAACAAGATGCTGTCACCAAAAAAAGTGTTATTAATCAATGATCAACATGATGTCAAATGGTGTGGTATTTTATTTTGCAATGTCATGCCATTGTAGTGATAACAGTAATACGCTGAGAATATGAAATTAAGTACATGTTTCACTCTGATCTGTTTTTAGCAGACTTTCTAGCCAAACAGCTGTGAGCATCAGTATGGTAACTGCAGCAATTCTTCACATT
Source organism: Sphyrna mokarran (assembly GCA_024679065.1). NCBI lineage: Eukaryota > Metazoa > Chordata > Chondrichthyes > Carcharhiniformes > Carcharhinidae > Sphyrna > Sphyrna mokarran. The sequence continues at coordinate 64,523,550 of JAGIQG010000002.1, forward strand.
ATCTCTGTTTCAGGGTTACAAAAGCGATCATATGCAATTTTCTTGTAACGTTCCTTGCAACTAGAACAAATGTGCATTAGAGAAGGAAGAGAGAGATAAAGGGACAAAACTGGAATTTGGTCCATTTTTGGATGCAGGGGCATGCCCTGCTTGTATCTATTACCATTGTGGCAGGCTGTACCAAAACATAGTGCCACCTCCTCATTTACTTAGCTGTAGCTTTGGTCCTAGCAGATGTAGGCTGCCTGAGTATTTAGCAGGGCTTGAGCAGTGCGTGCCACTCCCCTTAAAAGGAGCTGTGTTCAGTGATGGAAATCACTACCAACTTACACTGATGCAGACTATGTGGAGATGTTGCACAAATGAGATGACAGGGGTCATGGATGTGGTGCTGAAGGCTTTAGTGGTGATGTTTGATAGGCAAAGGGAGGTCCCATTTCCATGAAATTCAGAAGGCCCTTAAGGACCACCCTCCTAAGTGTAATGAAACAAATGGCCAAGGAGGTTAATGCAAGGAGTCTGGATCCATGAATCTGGCAGCGGTGCCACAATAAGTTTATTATCCAGGTGTGTATGAGGTGTCAGAGAGGGTAATACTTTTGGGAGGAACATGTTGCATCCTTTCAAGTGGTTTGTCCATCCTTCGTCCCCACCTGGCACTCAACTCTCACTTGTGGCTCCCCGTAGCGGCCACAACCCGGCCAACGGCCTCAACAAGCCGGCTAAACCAAGTGAAGGTAGCTGACGGGTCTCAACCTTCAGTGAGATAGGGAGACGTCTATTCCAGCATGTGAAGACAGAATCTGGCGGATTGAGCAGACGAGACCAATGGAAGGTCCAACGGTCAAGAAGGCAATCTCTGCAAGCGTTGTGGAACACGAAGAGCAGGACAAGACACACAAGACGTCCTGGTCATCTGTTGCGCCTAGTCCCACCTCCAGCTGTCTTTACTCTTGTCTTGCCACTGGATCTAGATGGGAATTAGGAAGAGAGAGTGAGACTGATGCTGTGCAACGCTCCCTCACTTTTAATCCAATTCAAGCGTTAGTCTCAACACCATCATCATCATCATGTATCCTGTTCAACCCTTGAAGTCCTGTGATGATGGGCGAGCGACGAAGCAGCAAGTGTGGATACACTGGGAGCTGTAGTCACAGACCCGCATGCAGGCGGCTCAGGTCTAATGGTCGTTTTCCGCTGACCAAAGTAGCAATGGAACTCCGAGTCTACCTGGGCGACTGAGCAGTCCTCTTCAAGAATGTACTGCTCATCTCCGTAGAATGAGGAAGGGGCTAGAAAAGGTGCCTTAAACATTGCCTGTTTCACTACACCCTGGCCAGTTTACTGCAGCTGGGAGGGATCCCAGCTTGCAGTCAAACACACAAAATAAAACACAAGGTGACACCGCTCACCATTGAACTTGGAACGTGTGCACACTTTTGGACAAATCAGAGAGAAAAACAGCCTTAGTTGCCAGAGAGCTTGCAAGATACAACACTGACATCGCAGCCCTGAACGAAACTTGTCTTACCAACATAGGTCAGTTGACTGAAACTGGTGATACGCTTTTGTCTGGTTTGATCATGATGCTGGAGTTGGATTTGCTGTCAGAAATCACCTTGTTCGGAAACTTGATAGTCTACCCCAGGGTTGAACCACCGGCTTATGACATTACAGCTTCTGCTACAGAACAGAAGTCAAGCCACCCTGATCAGCACATGTGCCCCCACAATGAACAATCTGGACAAGAGGAAAGACAACTTCTATGAAGAACTAGACGCCCTACTATCAGCAGTGAGCAATATCGACAAGCTGCTGTTGGTGATTTCAATGCAAGAGTAGGGTGTGACTCTGCAATCTGGCAGGGAGTCATTGGGAGGCATGGAGTGGGCAAGTGTAACAGTAATGGCCTACTCTTACTGAAAACCTGAGCAGCACATGACCTCCTCATCACCAACACAACTTCCATCTGCCTATCTGTAACAAGACATCCTGGATGCACCCCTGTTCTAAGCATTGGCATCTTATCGACTCTGTCATTGTCAAGAGAAAAGACAAGCAGGATGTCAGAATAACAAAGGCCGTATGTGGTGCTGACTGTGGACAGATCATAGGCTCATTGCCTCTAAAATGAGGCGCCGCGTGAGATCCAAGAGGCGACCACAAGGAAGCAAGGTTGTGAAAAGAATCAATGTGGCCAAGTTAAAGAACCCCCGCATAGCTTCAGCACGGGCTGAAGACTGAGAAATTAAGCTTGCTGACCTACACCTCGCAGGCGGTGCTGAGGACAACAGGGAACATTTCAGGGATGCTATCCATACGTCCGCGCTGAAGACGCTCGGACCCTCCATCTGCAAGCAGCATGACTGGTTTGATGAGAATGATGAGAAGATACAGGCTCTGCTTGTTGAAAAGCATCGTCTTCATCGGGCCTGTCAGAATGACCCATCTTCAGCTGCCAAAAAAATGCTTTTACCAATGCTCGCAGGATAGTTCAGAATAAATTGCGTAAAGTGCAGGATGCCTGGCTGAGCGCCAGGGCAGATGAAATACAGGGATGTGCTGACAGAAATGATTTGAAACGGTTCTACGAAGACCTCAACACTCCCTACGGATCTCAGTCTCAAAGTTTCCCCCTCCTGAGTACAGATGGTATAACTCTCGTTACAGAGAAGGTCTGATCCTGCAGAGATGGGTTGACCACTTTGAAGCTGTCGTCAACTGACCGTCATCTATTAATGATGAGGCAATAGACAGGATTCCCCAGGTTGATATCAACAGCGCCATGGATGATCCACCAGTAGTAGCAGAAGTCACGAAAGCTGTCAGCCAGCTATCCGGTGGGAAAGCTCCAGGGGCAGAGATCTATAAAGCTGCTGGTCCGACATTTATCGAGAAGCTTACCGAGTTGTTCCAGTCCTTTTGGAAGCAAGGATCCATTCCTCAGAAACTTAAAGATGCTTCCGTTGTGTACCTCTACAAGAAGAAAGGCAGTTGGCAAGTATGCGACAACCACGGAGGAATCTTGCTGCTCTCCATCACAGGAAAAACCCTCGAGCCCTGCTAAATAGTCTGGTCACTCATCTGGAGTCGGGCCTGCTTCCAGAGTCACAGTGTGGCTTCCGCAAAGCTCATGGGACTACTGCCATGATTTTTCCAGTATAAGTGTCAGGAACAGAATTGTGAGCTCTACATAACCTTTGACTTCACGAAAGCCTTCGACACTGTAAGCCAGCAAGGCCTGTGGAGGATCATGTCAAAATTCAGCTACCCCCCCCCCCTAAAAATTCATTCAAATGGTATGCCAGTTCCATGATGACATAATGGCCAGAGTACTGGACGGCAGAGAATCCTGAGGCATTCCCAGTCACTAATGGCATCAAACAGGGCTTGCACCCACACTGTTCAGTATGATGTTTACTGCCATACTGAATTATGCCTTCCAGGACAGTGTTGCTGGAATCAGCCTCAAGTACAGAGTGGATGGGAAGCTTTTCAACCTGAAGAGACTTCAAGCAATTCCAAAGTGAAAGGACTGTTCTGAAAGATTTCCTCTTTGACTGTGCCCTGTATGTTGGCTCAGAGCCAGAGATGCAAGTCAGTATGGACAAATCTTCCATGGCTTGTGACAACTTTGGACTCGCCATTCACATTAGGAAAACCAAAGTCGTGCACCGTACACAGAACCCATAATCACAACCAAAGGGTGAACTACAGGCAGTTTTATTTATCTTGACAGCACCCTCTCCCAAGCAGTGACTATTGATGCAGAAGTTAACTGCAGAATAGCAAAGGCAAGTTCTGCTTTTTGATACACTGGCTCCACTGTATGGGAATGTTGAGGAATTAGTCCAGCAACAAAACTGAAGTTCTACACAGTGGTATTCACTACCTTCCTGTGAAACGTGAACCTGTATATCGAAGACATACAAGACAGCTCAATCATTTCCACATGACTTGTCTTTGCAGAATATTACGCATTCAATAGTAAGACAAAGTACCAGACAATAAAATTCTCTCTAGAGCAAGTCTACCAACAGTCCACACACTGCTGATGAGAGCGCAGACCAATGGGAAGGTCATGTCATCCGTATGTCAGATGAGCACATACCCAAGCAGCTCCTTTTTGGAGAACTGTCTGCTGGAAGAAGCTTACATGGAGGGCAATAGAAACATTTCAAAGACACACTTAAAGCCTCCCTTAAGTCACTTGACATTGACATGACTACCTGGGAAATGCTGGCACAAAACCACCCTAACGGGCACTGCCTCATTCACAAAGGCTGTCAAGCACAACTTAAGCATGAGTTGCGCAACTTCAGAGCCACCAGCATAACTATAATGTCTACGCAGGTCTGTCCAATATGTGCCAGGACATTCTGTGCCTGAATTGGCCTGATCAGTAAGTCTTCGGACACACCGCAACCAGCCTCAAAATGACTAATGGTGCGAGGTCTCTATCGATGACGATGGATGAACAACAACAAGAGCAACAAGTTTGTTGTCCTCACAGGAATGGTAAAGTCAGTGAATGTAACTTTACATATCTACCCAGATACTCAGCTAGATGAGCACTTGGCACATCATCACATTAAGAGCTATGGGTTAAGTGCTGGCAGATGGGATTAGGTGGGAGTTTGGGTGTTTCTAATGTGTCAGTGCAGACTCAGTGGGCTGAAAGATTTCTTCTGCACTGTCTGATTCTATGACCTCTTAAAATGAATTTGAAAATATATGGGGAAGCAATCTTGAGCCAACACCCACTGTGTTAAATGGCAGTGGGGACTCAAGATTAGGAAGTCCCAAATCTCAGCGACAGAATTATACTTTGAATTTTGTGTACTCCTCACCAGTGATATCACCAACTTGATTTATATTCATTATATGTACTTTAATATGATTATCATGCTCCCTCCCCAGATATTGACCCTCACCATATTTTCAAATCACCTCACCTACCACCATAAAATGGGACACAGGTCAGCATCAGGCAGGAAAGTGATGGGAAGACAATGCTTTGTATTTTATGACCCACCTATCTTCAGACACCATGCAGGAGGATTGTATAATCCAGCACATGGATTAAGAAAAATAGATTCAAGTAAGTTCAAACAAGAGTTATATTCTTCATGAAGATGTTAATACAGGTCTTCGAGATCCCTAAAGGATATAGAAACTCAATGATAACTTTGTTAGTAAGTGTTAAATGATAATGATTAAAGATGATGGGTGACCTTTAGTCATTTTGACTTGTTTTTTACACAGTTAACATAGATAATGAATAAAAGTCTCTCTCAAACCAATGTTTTTATAGAAGCCTGTGCAAATATTACTTTGAGCATTTATTACATAAAACTTCCACAAACATTTAAATCAAACATGTAAAAAGCATGTTGCCAACTTGCCATTTTATGATGTAACTTGCAAGCTTTAGATTCTCTAAAGTGTCCTTCCATTTATAAAAGAATTATAATGTTTAATTTACTGTAATGCCAATGAAGAATATACAGAATTGGAGTGTGCCAGCCCATGCTTTATTACGAGAGTAACTAAAAAAACAAATACCAAAATATTTTAAAAATATTTAATTATTAATATACAAGCCACAAAATGTGTAGAATTGTAACAGTAATGTAATAACATAGGAGTTAGATTACTTTGTCATTGAGACAGCAAATGCATTTATTTTCCAATATCAAGAACAGAGTTAGAAATGGTAGGAATTCTTCTCTTATTCTGTAGGTAACAGTCCATAGAAAATGTTCTGTATTGTGACTAAACCAATTTGCATGATGGATACATTATGGAACACCCAGGCCAGAAACTTCTGACGTCAGCCTAAAATGCAGGAACAAAATCAAGAAAAACAATATACTTCTCAAGCTTAAAATCTTATTGAAATACAATAAACCAGGTACATGATTCATTGGTAAATCCTGACATATTTTCAACACAGTTTTTTCAACAACTGTACAATGAGTACAGAATTTTGGAATACATTTTCTAACAAATTAATTCTCAAATGAGCAAGTTGTTAAATAGTTGAGGTACTTGGACAGTGTTTCCAAATTTTTTTCATTGTATACAAAGAAACAAACGAAAACATTTTAAAAATAAGCAACACTAAGAACAGCAGTTCTACCGCTAAAGTACAAATTAGTGCAACTTTGCTAAAATAGTAAAGCACTCCAAAACACAGCAATAACATATATTGTAATACTTAAAATTGCATAGTCCTAAACAACAGCATACTAGGACTGGTTTTGAAATATCACTTAAGTTGTATTTTTTTCTTTTTCATTGTATATTCAAATACACTTGATACAGTTAAATATTTGTCTATTGGTTTAAAGGTTGCAAGGTGAATAAACATGTTAAGTTAATGGGTTTTTGAATTCAGAAAAGTGACTAAAACAATATCACATTACTATATCAGTGATCCAAAATAAATTTAAAGAAGGATGAATGGATAAAACAGAAAATGCAAATATAAACTTGTTCCAACAGATGAAAACCAGGTAATTTTGGTGATATTTAATTCACTGTTGAGTTTACTAACTTTTTTCCAATCATATAAATTATGTTTTAAGCACCATGCCAACCATGATGCAGATCCCAATTCTTTTCCATATAATTTATAATAAAAAAAATCCACTAACAGTTAACTGTTGACACAATTTGAGAGACTAAATGTCTTTTCATTTGACAACTTTGTCCCCTCTTATTCTCTCATGAAGATGTTAATTCTTTGGGATATAGTTCCACGGATGCTGTTTCCTTTCAGGTACTATGTCCAAGTAGTAATTATCAATGGGTGAACTTGAACAATGAGTGTCAACAGTCTATTTGGTTAGGAGGCATCATAGCAGAGCCCAAAGCTGTCTTCATCCTGTATCCCACACATATTCACTTCAAGTAGGGGTTGCTGGATAGAAAACAAATGCAATAACTCTGGGCAGTTTTTCTCATTGGTAACTCAAGATCTTACCATCTCTCTCAGGACCGTTAATTCAGCATCAACTAGGACATAATTTGGGATCTTCATAATCTGCCTTAGAAATTGCATAGAACCATAGAATCGCTACAGTGCAGAAAAAAGGCCATCCAGCCCATTGAGTCTGCACTCACTCTCCACAAAAACATCCCATCCAGGCCCTTCCCTCCATCCAATACCCATTACCCAACATATTTACAATGACTAATCCACCTAACCTACATATCTTTGGACACTAAGGGGCAATTTAGTATGGCCAATCCACCTAATTGCCTTTGGATAAGCATCTTGATCTACAACAAAGATGTTTCTAAGACAGTTCATGATGTTTCTAAGACAGTTCAGGTTTTTGCAGCATTGCTATATGAATCTAATACATCACTTGTGATGGGTCAACCAAATTTTTGATTTCTAATTAATCTGAGAACACATTTAACCCTTGCCTAACTGCTAACATATAAGCATACTTATATTCTCACAAACACAAGTACAATACTATTCTATTTTCTCCACCATCCACCACATATTAACAATACATTTCACCTCTAGTTTTATTCATTGATATTCTGCTTTATGCAAGCAAATTAACACAACTCACAGCAGATGATCAAATTGAAGATTCCCCACTCCCACCCGCCCCCACCCAATCATCAGTTTTGAAACAATAGTTACTGCATTTTGTAGCATTATATGAACTGCGAATCGTAAAAACAATTGAATCAAAATACAAATAATAACAGAAAATGCCAGAAATAATCAGCAGACCAGGCAGCATTTGTGAAAAGAAACAGAGTTAGCATTTCAGGTTGTGACCTTCTTTCAGATGAAGGGTAATCATCAATCTTAAACTTGGAGAATGCTGAATATTTCCAGCATTTTGATTTTTTTATTTAGATTTCTAGTATTTGCAGTATTTTGCTGCATCACAGTCACACTTCAACCGCAAACAGCAAACTACCCATCCTTTGTAGCTCCTCTGACTATCATTCCATACAAATATGCATTATTAGGTCACTGTTGAGGTGGTGAAGATCAACATTATCCAATGTTGCAAAACTCTTTGCTATCAACAAATTATCTTTCTACCTTTTTATTTCTCACTTTTTCCCACTTCCTGTACTTCTGAAGGTGTTGAGTAATGTACAAGACTCCGCAGTACACTATCAAAATAGCTATTCTTCACATCTAGATTTACTAGCCCATCCTTGACAGATGAACCAGCAAAACGGTGAGGGAAGGTAGGGAGTAGACTGCTCATCATCTTCTTGCCCCCCCCCCCCCTTGACATTTTACCAGGGGTGGGAAGGTGGGGGACCACATTCCAACCAGAGGCAAATTGAGCCATTTAAATGCTGATACTTTACCAGCATCAGGTGATTTCTGGCAACTATGCAGTCTACAACGGGTCCCTTGGAAAAATTGATCAACCATGCAAGAATGGCACTATCTGCTCTCACTAACCCATTCTGCCTCTCAAAGCCTGTCAGATTTGTCCTAGTGCCCATAAACTCCATTTATATACTTGGGAAGGTAACATGTTTCCATAGTGTTATCTTCTTCCAGAGACAGTCCCAAAACTCCCAGAGGTTCTGCAGATGGAGAATCATCCTTCAAAGGGACAGCAGCTCTGTTGGCAGCCAATTAGTCACCTGACAGAAGTAAAATATAGCTAGAGATGTTGATTGTTCACTCAGAGGAATTTCCTGACTTTTCAGCATGTGGTTGGGATCCCCACTCTAACAAAATTCAGCCCGTGTGAAAGATGATAGTCAATTTGACTATTGGGAGGCTTACAGCCCAAGTCAATCTTGTATTAATTGAATTTTCACATGTTAGCATTATACTAAGAGTGAATTGACAGTAATCAGGCGCAGGCACCTAGGCTGAATTTCTTCTCAAAATAAAAGCAAATTTCTGTGGATGCTGGGATCTGAAACCAAAAGGGAAAAGACTGGAAAATCTCAGCATCTGTCAGGAGAGAAAAAACCCTTTCTCAAAAATAAAAGACATAGAAAAGGGGAGGTACTTATACTGCAGGAGGAGGGAATGAAAGATGAACCATAAGTCTTTTCCTCTGGTTTGTGTGGCTAATAGCTATCCACGGAGAGAATAAAGGATGTGAATAGTATTCTGTCTCCCACTTTCTATGCCTTTTAGCTTTGACAAAGGGTCATCTGGCCTCAATGTCAGCTCTTTTCTCTCCTTACAGATGCTACTAGATTTTCCAGCATTTTCTGGTCTGAATTTCTTTCCCGTACCTCAGGAGTACTGAAGGTCAGTATAAATCTCCTACTGCTGACACATTATAACATTTGGATCTGGGACTTTCTAAATTTTAATATTGTTTTGCAAATTAAGGCATCAAGTAAGCTGTCAAAATCATACTTTCAATAAAATAATTCCACAACTTTAGGCAAAATTTAGCTCATGGGCCAAGGGAACACCCATTGGTTGAAGGACAAGAAGGATCCCTGCGTCACTTCCCTCTGGGAGGCCTAACACTGGCCAGGTAGATGCCTGATTGCAAGTAAATAGTGCTGGATCCCAAGTGCTACTACCCAGTCAGATCTCTATTGCTGGCAATACCACCAGAAAGAGCATTGCTAATTCCCTTGAGGCAAGTGCAACAGGATAGGAGTAGGAAGAGATGGTCGCTGGTGAAGTGGAGGGAGCGATATATAGAAGCAATTGATGGGGGCTCTGAGTCATTCTGCCTCGTCCTGCTGCTGGTTCTCTCGGTAAGTACGTGAGGGTTTGAGTGCCTATCGTCGAGGGGCTCCCTCCCCTGACCCACACCTCCTTCACCCCACTACCATTCCACTCCATCTCTATGACACAGGAAACCTGACAGGGTTTAAAAATGACATAGGAAACTAGTGTGAAACCTGTTAAATCCCATGCTGCCATTAAATTCCAATGGGCTCAGGGATAGTTAATTTTAAGTGGCTCATAAATAAGCCTAATTAACATCATGTCACCAGTGAGTTGAATTCTTGTTTTGGGCCCTTCCTTGTCCCACTAAATTTAGAACAGTTTTCTTGCTCCAGATGTAAGTAGTCTTGTCCAATCCTCTTGATACCCTCACTCCCCTGCCCTACTACCCTCATACTTAGTGCAGTGGACTCCATTATTCTTTTGTTGGACAAAACATTCAACAATTCCATGTCTTATCCTAAAGGTTGGGTGAATTAGCAGCATAAGTACTAAATGATAAGATTACAAAGAAGCTACTTTTTGGTGAGGATATTTCCTTCTTGTTTTCTCTTTTGTGGTGTTCTGCACTCAAGAGAACAGGTGACTTGTTCTCACATACACTCAATTGTCTGCCTGGAGGCAAGCAAGCCCAGTGATCACTTTCCCTCCAAGTTTCCCCTCTCAATAAACAAAGGTTAGATTTGCTATCAGACTGAGATGATTTAAAATATCTTAACCAATGACAAAATACCAAAAAGAGTAAGGCTGCTGCTCTGCTGTCATTTTGGAGGAGGATTTTTCCCAACGTTCTTCCTTTCTCTAGAGGCACAGACTCTTGCTGGAATATACTGCTACTTTACACAAATGCCAGTATATACTGGCAGGCCTCGCTTATTGTCTATGCTGAAGGTATGTCACAATACTAAACTGCAATATCCCAGGCACATCCTTTTCCCTTTCTGGCCCAAGGGTACTGTGATCAATAGTGGACTGTTTCCAGCTGTCACATCTGAGATTAACTAACCATCAGTGGGTCAACAAGCTGTGCCTTTTGGCCTAGATCAACCTAACTATCATTTATAAAGGCATTACTGGGGACTACACAAAAAATAGTCAAAAAAAACTTTTGCAAATTATATTTCCATGGGATGGGTTTTGTGGGGCATTATATTTCCCAAGCCCACCCCGAATATAAAAAAGGGCAGGAAGCCTACCCATTGAAAAGCTTGCTATTTTAGAGGGAAGCAGCATTAACTTTTTTTAAGCTCACGACTCCCACCCTCAGCTGGAAAGCAAGTCTTGGCTCAAATAATTAATTGTTGGCCAATCTGATCAAAAGGTTGGGGGTAATTAACTGGGGGGGGGGGTTTACAATCTTTGTGGGGGCTGCCTCAAATGGACACAATGGAGTTCCCCAAAAGAGATGCCCCTGCTCCTTGTCTAAGAGAAGCCCATGATTGTTATTGGGGTACCTGCTTTTGCCTGGTCTTTCCTCTGTCCAATTATTCATCCAGTCATACTAATGAAAGGACAAGGCGACAATTGTGCATGCAATTTTAACTTCCCTAATTCACCTCTTTTCTCTGTCCATACATTTAACTCCTGCTGCCTGCACCCCAATTCTTTCCCTCCTGGGAGCAGGCTGGGAGGTAGGGAGGTGCCACAAAATTGAACAGGAAGGCAGGAAACAGAGTTTCCATTGCCTTTCCAAATCCCTACCAATTAAATCAGGAGTGCAGATTATTGAGGATGATCTTCCTATCCAGCAGCCAAATGGTATATTTAAGTGCCAGTGAAGGGCTTCATTCTGCCACTACTGGTAGTAGAAATTGGCACCCTCTGTGACGGCTGACAGGGAGATGACTCGTGATTAAGCAGAACAGGCGTTTATTCCTTGAAGACTCCAGTAGCAGGCAGGTAACTCGCATGTAATATCACTGAGGCTCCCAGAAACGGCTGCAGCAGGGGTGCCAACAGCTTTCTAGTTTCCAGCACAGCCATTAAACTAAACGCTATGTTTCACACCCTGATAGCAAAGATAAAAGTTTACTTCACAAGGTTTACAGTTCTGTTTCAATGCTTCTTAGATTTAGACATTTTTTAAATTTTTCTCTCATCTGGTGGAAAATTGTGATAATTTGCTGATTCATATTTCTCTTTGTAAAAGTTCTTTCTCATTTGTTCTCTATTGTCAATGGATATCAGTTGTAGAATTAGTGCATTGATCCTCTTCAACTACAATTCTTAATCATTTCGTTTCAGACTGTGGGAAAACAGTTCTTTTTCTAAACTAATTATTCAGTGAGCTGTTGGAAATAGTTACATCATATTGTTAATAGTCATGGAAGGTGGAAGACAATTTTAGGTCTCAACTGTTACATTAGAAATCATAAAAGTTTAAAATGTTTCCTTAGTATCTACATCAACCATATGATTTGGTAGAAACTGGAAAACCTGCCTTCATATCCCTTCAATACGGAGCAAACTTCTGCCGGTCAGATTTCTTAACCCCACTCGTCGAAGGAATTTTGGGAGTATAAGTAGATAAACTCCCTGGGCCCCCTGTAGCGGCCGTGGCATTAAGTGCCAGAAGCGGGACAGTTTTCATGCCAAGCAGACTGGAGACAGGAACGGCATAGTGGGGCGTTGGTAAAGGGGAAGGGGGATTCACATTAACCATGGAGGCAGCTGCTGCTGCTGCCAAAACAGCCACAGAGGTGGGGGTTGAGGTAGGGGTAGCAGACTGAGAGAGGTTCACGTTCAGGTCAACAGGGTTCGTGACGGAAGCAGTCTGGGTGCTGACTTTAGCCATCTCTAAGCTGCAAATGAAGAGAGGAACAGGAACAAACAGTTGGGTAGGTCCAGCCAGGGTGAGGAAGGAAGGAAGAACAGGAACAAACACAGAGGGGTGGGATTAGATTGGTCAACATATGGAAGAGGCAATTGGAAGGAAAGAAAGGAGAGATGAGGATCAAGGGGGGAACATGTTATGTGTTAAAGAAGAGAAATAACAAAAGGGTATTTATGATTTGATGATGAAACATTACTGAGACTCTTAAGTCTTTTCAAATTAAAGGTTTGATCTTATGAATGAAATTAATCTAAGGAAATGTACATAATGACTAATGATGGAAAAGCAAACTTAAAGACCAAGAATTTAAAATAATTGAGGTTTAATCTCCAGCATGAAGAAACACATCCGAATTGGAAAGGCTTTCAAAAATTTTCAGCTAATAAACTGCAATGTTGTAAGTACTCTTGTTTAAGTTGTTTTATGACTTTAAAGATTGCTTTATTGAATTATAATGAAAATGAAACCACATTATTTCTTAAAAGTTGTGAATTTTCAATTTCCTGTTTCAATAAAGTACAGATGTAACTTGCAGTATTGAAAAATAGATCAAATCACGTGAGAATTAAAATCAATTGGAAGTATGCAATTATACTTCGTAAGCCAAACTTTTACAAGGGTACTAATCCTAAAAGCAAAGATACACTAACAAATTAATGAAGTATAAAGAATAAATTAAAACAACATTTTTTTGCATTTCATTTCATGTTGATATAACAAATATAAATATATAATGGTATACACTATTAGATGTAACCAAATGTGCAAAAGATCAGTTGACTAAATTTTAAATATGAAAAATTATAAAACTATTACACTATAATATGCTTACTAACAGCTCAACACGAGAGTATTTCTATCACATTAAATTTTATAGCAAACAATGAAAACTTCCTTTTCACTTTACAGTACACGTTATTGCTGAAACTATGACTTCAAGGATAGCATTCTAAAAACCTTATTAGAATAGGCACTGTACCAAATTGATATTCTCTCAAATTTTGTACTAGCTATTTAATATTACATTTTTATTTAAGTCTTCTAAAATGCAACTTGGGGATATTAACAATATCCAGTCAGACCCCATTATTACAAACCCATGGGGACTGGCCAAGTAGTTCTTCTCATTGGGGCTTCATTCTATCGAGGGTTGAGCCTTTACCACAGACACAGCTGCTACACTGGGTTTTCCAACAGTGGCACATGGACTGGAAACGTGCCTGATGATGTCATTGCGCACTTCCTGTGAGTGTCAAAACAATGACAGCTGACCAGCTCATAATAACGGGGTAAAACTATTGCAAATGTGGGAGCTGAGCTGCAAACCATTCTCTGGTTTTAACTCTATACCTCAGCAGAAAGGAAAACTGTTCTAATGAAAGGTTTGTAATAACCAAGTTGGTTATAAAGAGGTTTGACTGTATGGTCTCTCAATTATAGATTAATTTTGAAGTATAAACAGCATTTTAACTAATATTAACTTTTTACCAGCATTTTCTCAAAGATCAGGACCATATCCTGCTGAATAGTTTATAAAAGAAAGCTAATGAAAATAACTTATTGAAGACTGACCCATGTACCTGCTATATGAATCTGTGCACAGACTGCTGCTATCAGGGGTCTAAAAGTGGTTATTGTGGGAAATATGTTGCAAAAAAAAATATATATCATATAAAGTTTATTGAAGGATAGAATTGAAAAGCAGAGATATTGGAGCAGATTTTCATCCATGTTTGAAAATGGGAATAGGGTCAGGAAACCTGGGCCTGAATTTTGTGCTTGGCATGGGAGTGCAATCAGCAGGCTTGGCAGTGGATGTGATATCTGTTTCCACCCATGATTGACTCCAGTCAATAATTTCATACTGGCTGCCAATTCGCGGCCAACTAGTATGAAATGCACACTGAGACAGGCTCGCCATTCAGGAGAAGGATGGATGCTATGTCCACTGGGATTCCAGGGGTTGGAGGCAGATTTAAAAATGGACAGAGTGCTTGAGGTTTCCCAAGAGATAATTCGGAGTGTGACGGAACTGTACATGAGTCAGTCAGTGCTTGGATGGATTATTTGTATCTGAGTAGTAATTATGGTCTCAGGCTTACAGCCTATTGCAGGTAGGAAGGTAATGTCTCCCAACCCTGGATTTTTCTGATAAAGGCTTACATGTTCTTTTGGAAGTTGAGAATGTCCGGTGAGATATATTGATCCTGCAGGATGGTAAGAGAAAGCCACCTTATCAAATAAAGACATGGATGGAGGTGGCTGTCTATATAAACAGGGATGATGTTGTGCATTGCATTTGGCTCCAGTACAGGAAAAGGTTCAATGACCTTCTGCTGTCTGCCAGATTGAGTACTGAGTCCACTTGTAAACGTCTTAGTGGATGACAGGATGTGCTGATGCTCACAGGGCATGAAATGCAGAGTGCTAGATGGCACAAAGCCCTGTGCTTTGAAAAACTCAAAAATGTGTGATGGTTGGCTTGAATGTATGCAAGGGTGAGGTGTGCATGTGTGGTGGAGTGGGGGGAGGTGCGGTGGAAACTGGTTTAGTCTGGCATTTGGAAGGGGAACTGATGAAAGCACTTTTATGAAGTCATGAAGCTCAGGAGCAAGGATGAATGGTGTGCCCAATCTTCTGATTTTTGATGCAGGAAAAGGAGGAAGCTCTGAAATTAGTCTGTGAACATGGAGTCAGGTGCAAATGTTTTGAAGAGCACGGATCGCAGAGGAAGGTAGGAGTCCAATAGACAGGAAAGAGACTGTGGGAAGTATGAGAGATGTGGATGCAGTGGCATTTGAAAGCAGATGTTCAAATCAATATCCGCATTACACATCACTCACAATGTCCCTCTGAGGCAGTTGTCCATTGTGAAAACCTATCAGAATGATTTCAGAGACTTGGTGATATTTGCTAACGACATTTTCTCTCTCTCTCCTTCAGATACACCATCTTCACGACACTAGTAGACCTCAAAGAGAAGCCACTCACAGACGCATCCATATCAAACTTCCCTCTGCACCAAGCACCAATGCAGATGCAAACAGTGGGCAGAAGTATTTCAGATCCGATGGTAGTGCACAATGGTGAAGACACTTCATGTTTGCCTGAGGAGCTGGTGAAGGCAGAGATTCCACAAGGTGCTAGCAGTCAGAGGATTGCTGGACACGAGGATGCTGCTGAGTCCAGGTGAGCTTCTGGAATTGTCCATTGGGTGGCAAATGCACTGTTAGATTAGGTTGAGCCTTTGCACGTCATTGTCTCTGTTTTACAGGAGCCCACATGAAGCATTAGTACAGCTTTGACTCTTCGCTCTAAATGGACATCCTCCATCATAGAGTGGCACCAAGGTCAGCACTCTCAATCGGAAGTTAAAGTCACTAAAAATACGACAGGGGTTATCATTGGGTGAATTAAGTCTCCTTGGCATGTATTCTGCTTAATACATATTCTTTGCTTCACTACATAAATGTTTCAGTGTGTACAATGGCCTGATTGTTCTTCGTGATTTTGAGAGGTGTTGGGCCCGGGAAAACAGTGTGATACAGAAGAAGGACTGCAAACTTTGAGGATGGACCTTGACTCAAAGGTGACAAGATGGCCTTATCAGGAAAGGTTACTAAAGTTTCATCCCTCTTATCATCACCTTCAACCCACACTTCAGATGTTTAATTGAAAGTCCTCTGAATCAAGGTCTCGCTGAACTCTTTGCCTCCTGGCATTCTGCTCCTCACCCTGGGTCTCTGGCTTTTCCTCAGACATAGCATTTCAGTCATCCTCTGCAGCCTGTGGAGTAACTGTTTTCATCTTCCAATGGTTTCCCCCATTGCAGCATCAGATTGAGAACATTGTGCAGCAACAATACTGAAATGTGATGAAACTGTGCTATTTTGGTATATTTTGAGTGTAATGAAGGCTTGCTTTGTTTTGTTAGGTAAACATGCAACAGATGCTAAGGTGGCAGGCTAATAACTGGTTTTAGCTAAGGAATGTGTTACTTGTAGGGTTAATGGACCTTTCATTTATTTAGGTTCTCCTGGGATTTAAGATGAGATATGCCAAGTTCTGTGAATTGTGATTAGGTTGATAGGCATTGAGTCACTTGGTTAATGAAAGGAGCTAAACTTGCAGGGATGTCTAGTTTCAGTTTAGTTTTCATTTTAAAAATGCAAGCAGTTGCTGCCTGGGTTTCCAGAAAAAAACTCTATCTCTTCCTCTAGAGGTGGCCTGAAAGCTCTTGCACTGTTAATTTAACACAAGCAAGTATGCCTGTGTTTTGCTAACTAATTTTAAAAAGACATTTTAGTCTATAAGGGAAATTTTGCTTGATTGGAACTCAGTAATAGGTCAGCAGTTAAGAATTTCATCTTGCATTTTTAAGTAACGTTCAATTCAAAGCTTAAGGTAATTTGTTTGTTATAATTAAACTGTGCTATTAAATAAAGTGTCTTCTGATAATTCTAATGACAAACTAGGAGACTTTTATGTTTGGACCAAAATATCCTATGCCAAAATAGAAAACTGTTGGGATCTAGTCTGGCTTGTTCATATAATTTAGAGTTTCTGATCTGGTACCTTAACACTCAAGAGGCTATTGAAGTGATCTCCCTGATCAATCCAAGCAGTGGAACCTTATCTTGAGCAGCCCTATAGTCCTCTCGATTACAGTCCTTGTGAAGGAGTGACTTTGATTATAGCTCTCCCCAGCTTCTGTCCAACTACATAATTGGATTAATCATCTGATATCTGAAGTTGACAATCTCCCTGGAGAGGCAGTGGGTTTGAGCCTCAAACGCGTCTAGGAAGCAAGAGTGCTACCTGTAGTATCCTGTCTGCTGGATAACAGGGACTTCTATGAACCATTTTTTTGTTTAAAGGCTATTTATTAGTATCACAAGTAGGCTTAAATTAACACTGCTATGAAGTTATTGCGAAAATTCTTAAGTCATCGTACTCTGGTGCCTATTCAGGTACACTGAGAAAGAATTTAGCATGATCAATGCACCTTTCAGACTTGGCACTTCCTGCTGGCACCGCCCTGCATCTGGCTGCACTTCCCAATCCAGGGGTCACACTCTGGGATGCTGCCTGCTGCACCTAGCCTCCTCTCCTTTCTGGCCCTCTTCTTCTGAGGCAATCCCTCAGAGTACACAGTGCTCATGTTTCCATATGGCTCTGCACTGAAGGGGATTTTTGATTGAAGGCCTCTGAAAATCCTAATAAATGGGAAAGCTTTCCAGAACAACACTCTGACTTCAGAGCCACAGCAACATGGTTGACTCTCAAATGTGCTCTGAAATGGCCTAGCAAGCCATTTAGTTTCAAGGGCAACTAGGGATGGGGAATAAATGCTGGTCAGCCAGCAACACCCATGTGCCACAAATGAATAAAAAGAAAATTGGTTTAGAGCAACTTTGTTTGCAGCATTTCGTTCTTGAAATTAATGCTTGCTTGCCGATCCAATGATTGTGGGGGTCCACAGAAGTAGCTTTACAGTCCACATCTGCAGACCTGTCAGCAACAGACATCCAATGCAGCTTCAGAGTCTTCATCTGTCAGGTACCTTCTTTAGAATTCTTCTTAGTCTCAAGCTGCACCTGTAAGAACATCTCCAATATAGAGAGACACAGGTGCAGCAGCAGCCTGAAATGCTTTTGTGCAGGGATCCAAGGATGGGAGGAGGCAAGATGCTGAGTACCCACAAGATGTGTTGAAGAGTGAGGCATTCCCAACCCAAAAGGGTCTATTGCAACAGGTCACAGACTTGAACATGATTGAGAAACATTACTGGACACGGCTGTGCCTATCCCGAAAGCTAGGCATTGTATTCTCCAAAAAGACCTGCAACTAAGGAATGCAAGAGGCATTTTTACCTTCAACCCAACTCCCAGGCTCATTCTGAGATCCTCAAATAACACATGGGGCAGGTCAGAGTGCATACACCAAATCACTGATGCTGTCATCAGGCTAAACCCAGTTTAATTCATTCTGGACATATGCTACACCAAAGACACAGAGGATGACAGGTTTTGCCCTAATTGCTGATCTACCCTAAGTGCAGGGAGCATGTGTGAAGCAGTACAGACTCTCACACAGAAAAGATAGAATGAGGATGAGAAAAATATCAGCCATGATTCAATAGTGAAGCAGACTCGATGGGCCGAGTGATCTAATTCTGCTCCTATGTCTTATAATCTTCTCTGCTACAGCTCCATATTGCCAGTTCCAAAGGGGGACGCCTGAGATCTTGAGGTTCTGCCTCACTACCCTGTGGCACGTAGGTCAGCACGTGGTTGTCAGTTTTCCTTGTCCTGAACTTGAAAGGGCTTAATGAGGGGAATATGCTGCTGTGTGTGTGTGTGTATGTAGCATGGGCCAAAAGGGTTTTGCTGATACAGATTTGGTGGCCTAAGCATTGTATTTCAAGCGACAGAGCAGCAAGTCATGTCTGCATCGCAACTGCAGTAAGGACTTAAGCAGTTCCTGCCCAACGAGTTGTTAGGATATAGAACTCCCTAACACATGTAGTTGATGTGAATAACAGAGATACGTTTAATGGGAAGTTAGATACACAGAAAAGAAAGGAATAGGTGGATATGTTGACAGGATTAGTTGCGTAAGATGTAGCTTATATGCATCATACACTGTTTCTTGCCATCCATGTAATCCTACATAATGCACTCTTGGTGAAAGATGAGAAGGCACGCCAGTGAAATAATCAAAATAATTTAAAAGGAAATTTTAAAATTTCAGAGTGGTTAAAACATCATATCCTCTTGTCATAAACCATTGCTGAAGCAGATTCCATGTATACTTTCATAATGTAATTCAATTATTGTGTTAAAAAGAGGCATATTGATAGGCAGGAAAAGTAAGTGGAAGAATGGCAGTTATTTACATAAAAATCACCCACGTAAATGCTGGGGCTACAAGAACAAGTCAGACATTGGGCTTTCTATTGTGAGTAACTCACCACCTGACTCCCCAAAGCCTGCCTGCTATTTACACGGCACAAATAAGGAATGTGATGAAATACTGTCCATTTGCCTCCAACAACAATTAAAACAGACACCATCAGGCCAAAACAACTCACTTGTATCGTACCTACAACTTTCATTCCTTCCATCACTTACTCCCAGTGGCAGCATATACCAGAAACTGACAAATATAATGGCATATATCAAAACTGACAACCTCCACCATCTAGAAGGACAAGGGAAGCAGATGCATGGGAACACCACTAACTGCAAGTTCCCTTCTAAGCCATACAGGGTCCTATCTTGGAATGATGGTGCTGGACCTTCAGTATGGCTGTGTCAAAATCCTGGAATATGCTTCTTGATAGGAGTGCCTGTAACCAAATTACAAGAACTAAAAGGTAAAGGGAGGCAGCTCAGCATCACCTTCTCCGGGGCAATTCAGGAAGGGCAATAAAGGCTGGCCTAGCCAGTGATGCCCACAGTCCATGAAAGAATAAAAAAACTTAAATGTCTCGTGTCAAAAACACACAGCAACACATCTGAATTGGTCAAATGGCTATCTTGTGCTATCACTGTCTATGATTCTATGTTTGGTGGCACTTCACTGACAGTTAGCAAGAGAATATACTTAAATATTAGGCTTGAACAACTAAAGATTAGCTGTTTATACATTAAAAACTCTCTCAAAGCAAAAAATAAAATGATCTTTCTTCAGCTAATACTGTGTTTGCAAGTTCTCTTTTTAATCTTTTGATGATTCCACCATCTTTTTCTATATTTAGTTCCCTTTTGAAAACAATGGTCAGCTTGCAGTATCTCACTCAAAACGTCACTGTTTACTTAGTGGCTTTTATAAGGCATAAGACTAAATGACATAGGAACAGAATTATGTCATTCAGCCCATCAAGTCTGCTCTATTCAATCATGGCTGATATATTTCTCAACCTTTATTCTCCTGCCTTTTCCCTCCATAACCTTTGATCTCCTTACCAACCAAGAATGTATCTGTCTTAAATATACTTAATGACCTGGTCTTCTTAGCTTTCTGTGGCAATGAATTCCATGGATTCACCACCCTCTGGCTGAAGAAATTCCTCCTCATCTTAGTTCTAAAGGGTCATCTCTTTATTCTGAGCTATGCCCTCAGATCCTAGTCTCCCCAACTAATGGAAACATCTTCCCCATATGCACTCTATCCAAGCATTTCAGTATTCTATATTGGTTGCCATGTTGATTATCCACAGAGGATAATACAAACAAGCTCAATCTTGTCTTTTCCGGTGTGTGCTTCTAAATTGGGATTGTTAAATCATAATCAGGAATAGACATCTCAGCATGCTGAGTTCCACTTGCCTCATCTATTTTGGCCACACAACTGAGGTGCAAGTTATATTCCTTAATGTCAAAAGCTTTTGTGTTAATCTGTCAAAATTCAATTTACAAAAAAAAGTAAACATCTGGATGTATCATTTTCTTGGAATTATGTTTGAACAGCTCTGTAATCACAAGAAAATTAATTCCTTATTAGACACTGGAAAGAGGTGCAGAGTTTCCTTATTCTGATTTTTTCCTTTCAAGTAGGAATTTGTATAAGAAATCCAATTAACCAGTAGCTAGCTTCAAAAATGCTGCTAAAACAGTATTGCTATTGAGAAAATAAATAGGAACAATTCTTTTTATACAATTTGTGCGAATGGTTGCATTGCCTGCTGTTAGATTTTACAGTAAGAAGTCTCAACTCCAAGACTTCTTACCGTTCCTACCCCAGTCCAACACTGGCATCTCCACGTCATATTATACTTTAAGTCTCTTCTTTCCATAACCTGTAAATTGCAGCTATTTTAGTGATGTAACTCACTGCTTCTTTAGTATTTCTGACAGGCACATGCAATTCTCTTTGTCCCATTTTGTCGTCTTTAGTGGGATTTGACTACACTTCACTTTTAATTAAATGAGAATACGCTGAAGGCAGTTAAGCTTCACTCTGATGCCCTGCAGATGCAATGACACATTCAAAGAAGGCATCATGGTAGCATAAAATATTATTTCACAATTATGTTATTCCAGTGGAATAACAAAAAAGTTGTATTAATGGTTCTGAGACCATACATTAGGTATAAAAAGATGATATGAAGTAGAATTTCTAAATCAGAAGAGGGCTGACTTTGAAGGCATGAAGAGGGAGCTAACCAAGGTCAAAGTTGAGGAGAAATTAAGAATTGGATCTTGACATGTTTAAGTGTTGTTCAATTGTTAAAAGTTAGTTTAATTATAACAAATTAATTAGCTTGTGTTGCTAAGTAAAGGTTATTTTGATAAAAGCACCCTAGTTTGTCAGTGGAATCATACCCAAAGCAAATCATTCTACCTCACATTTATGCCAAACCAGAAAAATTGTTGGGGTCTAGTCTGACTTCATAATAAATTTGGGTTTCTGATCTGATACTCTAGCACTAGTTTTTGACTTGCTCTTATAACCACAATATTGATATAGTTAGACCAGATCAGTTTCTGGTCACTGGTAGCCCCCAGGATGTTGATAGTGGGGGATATATTGATGATAATGCCACTGAATGTCAATGCTTAGATTCTCTCTTGTAGGAGATGGTTATTGCCCTGCACTTATGTGCTGCAAATGTTACTTGTCACTTGTCAAGCAAGCCTGGATATTATTCAGGCCTTGCTGCATTTGGACATGAGTTTCTTCACTATCTGAGGAGTCATAAATGGTGCTGAATATCACCGAACATCCCCCTTATGACCTTACAATTAAAGAAAGATCATTTAAAGAAGCAACTGAAGATAGTTGGATTTAAGACACTACCCTGAATCTCTTCCGCAGTGATGTCATGCAGCTGAAATGTCTGTCCTTCAACCACCACAATCATCTTCGTTTGTGTTTTGTTTGACTCCAACCAGCACAGAGATTTCACCCTGAATCCTACTGACTCCAATTTTGATTGGACTGCTTGATGCCATACTCAGTCAAACATTGCCTCAATTTCAAGCTTCTTGGGCAATCATTCTCACCTCACCTTTGGAGTTCAGCTCTTTTGGCCATGTTTGAACCAAGGTTGTAATGAGGTGAATGGCCCTAGCAGAACACAAAATAAGTGTCACTGAGTATGTTGTTGCTGAGCAAGTATTACTTGGTATGACTGTTGATGACCCCACCCATCACTTTTCTGTTGATCTAGAGCAGACTGATGGAACAATGATTGGCCTGGTGGAATTTGTCCTGTCTTTGTGTACAGGACATACTTGGGCTTCTTGTTATATTGCTGGGTAGAATCCGGTGCTATATCTCTACTAGAACTGCTTGGTTAGGGATGTAGCAAATTCAGGAACACAGATCTTCAGCACTATTTACTAAACATTCTCAGGATCCATAGGCTTGGCAATGTCCAAGGCTTTCAGCCTTTTCACATGGAGTGAATCAAATTGGCTACAAACTGGGATCTGTATTGGAGGCAGCCAAAATGGATCATATACTTGACCCTTCAGGCTGAAGATTGTTGCAAGTGCTTCAGCCTTTTTTTGCACTGAGGTGCAAAAGCTGAGCTCTCCAATTACTGAGGACGGGGATAGTTGTAGAGTGTCCTCCTCCAGTGAATTGTTTAATTGTCCATCACCATTCACAACTGAATATGTCATCTTAGGTTTAATCCATTGGTGGTGTATGGCAGCTGAAGTGACATGTTAGACAGAAACCAAATCACAATTTGTCTCAAACAATTTTTCACCTTTCATTAGATTTTGATATTATGTTCAACAATGATTGGATGTTTAATTTTCAGCAGGACATAATTTCTTGGCAATGGCAACAGTGATCCCTCGAGATGCCGTCACATTTAAGTCTGCTTCCAAATATTGTCTGAACGCTGTAGTGACTGTTAGGGAACACTGACTACAATGCATGTCATTGCACTAAACTTTAAGAAGAGTGACACTGGATCCAATGGAAAGCTGCAGTGTCAGACAATGAGAGGAGGCATTGCATGTGGTCAAAACTTGCTAGCGCTAGATGAAACCAGGAGAGGTAAACTTTCATTTTGACAACATGATGATAACTTGTTAGTGTTTTTGTGTTGGCCATTACTTATTTTCATTTTTTTGGAAATATAAAAATAATTGTGTCTTTATAAACCTTATTTTGTTCAGCAATGGCTTATTTAGCCTATAGCTCAAAACATTTTTTTTCTTGTATCTCTACCCTCAGTGACCACCTTTTCACTTACAACCTACTTTTTTTTGTTATAAAAATATATAAGAGCATAAGGATTTTATAATACTACACCCTCCCTTCCCCCACCTTTCCCACAACATTTCATACTCAATAGGCTTGCATTACTTTTGTCCAATAATTGCAGAACAAAGGTTGCTTCACTGATAAGAGCTAATCAGAAGATTGTTGGCATCAATACAGAACTATTTTTCCAAGTGCCAATGTGATAAGCAAACATATATTTTAGTGATATAGTCAAACTAATGGAAAATGCTACTTCAAATATGCTAATCAGCCTCATGCTCAAAAAAGGTGTGTGATCCAGTTTGCACCAGTAGAAAGGAACCGGGATGGTTGCAAACCATTTGGTGCCAGGTGCGAAAACTGTTTTTAGGCCCACATGCAATTTTCCAGGATCAGCTTGTGCAGCGAGGCTAGAAAATCACCCCAATATCTTGCATTTGAATTTTATTTTTCTTGTTATTTCTAAAAGCTTAAGCAGAATACAGAGCACTTTTAAAATTAATTGCTGACACTTATTTATGATCCTTTTTCAAATACTGCTGCTATGTTTTATAGGAGATACTTGCTTCACTACTTGAATGCATGAACCACAACAGATCAGGAGGTAATTATGGACTCTCATTATGATGGAAATCTGATGCAAGGACTGTCATGAAATACTCCTGGTCAAATTGTTCTTTAATGGGAGTCATACTCCAGCTCAACGAATCAGAACAAAATAGTAAAGAGCAATGAGTTCACCAGTATAATGCTTGCGGTAGCTTTCTTATGACACCAAATTGCAGTGGTTTTAAAATGTGTTGATTCATATTAAAAGTAACTTTTTTATATAAATGAACATTAGGAGGTTTTGGTCATATAAAGAGAGTGCACAATAATGAATTCTGTAAACAAGAGTTGAATCTGTTTTTAGGAAGATCTATTCATTTATGGATTATGACCTTTTTTCCTGTTTATGGAATGAATAATCATAATTCTCCACAATGTATCCTCTATATCCATGATTACAGTATTTGTTTTTTAACTGCAACAACAGCACACTATTTCTTATGACAGTGCGCAATATATTCCCTTCTCTAGTGATATCAAAGAACAAATAATGAACCTACCTTGCATTTATGAGGTATTGTGCCAGGCTAATATTGGCAGGTGATCCTGTGATAGTAATCTGTCGCTCTGTAGAACCTTCTGTTGCATTAGCAATCTTGATCTGTGCTCCTGACATTTGCCTGATTTCATTTATTTTGCTTCCTTGTCTGCCAATAATACACCCTATTAACTGAAATAGGAGAATAAAAAGATATTTAATCAACTATTAAAGCGCACATGCAGAAACAGACAATTGATAAATTAAAGTACCTATTCCTGTGAAGTAAATAAAAAGCGAAAAGCACTGTACAGAATTTAAAATGTAAAACATTGAAGTAGTGAATTATACCCTTTCCTCTGCTTCGAAGTAGCAGGGGTGATCTTACCAAAATTTGCTAAAGTGTCAGTTCTAGCGAGGAAAACTAGTGTGAAATTCTCCAGTTCCACTGGTCTGTTTTCTCAGTAAAGTCTGGCAACACCAATTTTAAATCCAACCGATTTATTTGATAGTAAATCTACGAGCTTTCAGCCTTTGTGGCTTCGTCAGGTGAATGAGCTGTTCTGGTCTCCAAAAGCACACACATCAGCACAGACAGTTTACAGATTGCTGATTAGACTGCGAATCCTTACACCTAACCTGCCATTCAAGTCTTAAAGTGGCTAACAGCAGAGGTTAGAGGGATGTGTATTGTCTCCAGACAGCACAGTAAGTGAGGTTTTTTGCTAACCCAGGCAAGTCACAGGGGTTACAGATAGTGTGACATGAAGCCAAGATCCCTGTTAAGACCGTCCTCATGTGTGCAGAACCTGGCTATCAGTCTCTGCTCAGCGACTCTGCACTGTCATATGTCATGAAGGCCTCCTTGAAGAACATTTACCCGAAGGTCGGAGGCCGAATGCCTGTGACTGCTGAAGTGTTCGCCCACAGGAAGGGAACTATTTTGCCTGGTGATTGTTGAGCGATGTTCATTCATCCACTGTTGTAGTGTCTACATGGTCTCCCCAATGTACCATGCTTCGGGACATCCTTTCTTGCAACATATTAGGTAGCAGAGACTGATAGCCAAGTTCCGCACACATGACGACGGTCTTAACAGGGATCTTGGCTTCATGTCACACTATCTGTAACCCCCATGACTTGCCTGGGTTAGCTAAAAACCTCACTTATTGTGCTGTCAGGAGATAATACCCAACCCTCTAACCTCTGCTGTTAGCCACTTTAAGACTTGAATAGCAGGTTAGGTGTAAGGATTCACATTCTAATCAGTAATCTGTAAACTGTCTATGCTGATGTGTGTGCTTTTGGAGACCAGAACACCTCATTCGCCTGACGAAGGCCACAAAGGCCGAAAGCTTGCAGATTCACTATCAAATAAATCATTTAAAATTGGTGTTGCTAGACTTTACTGAGTTTACCCCAGTCCAACACCGGCATCTCTACATCATGACTGTTTTCTCGCCAGCTATTGTTATTTGAATAGCTGAAAAAGAGAATGGATGGATTTTGCACACCACTCTGGCATGGTGGTGACTCTTAGAGCCAGGAATCAGTTCTACAGAAATCAGGGTACCATTTTTAAAGAATGCCCCATCATAAATAAGAATAAATCCTCCCCCCACCACTACATCATCCCCTTCTCCTCAAGGTCTGCTCTCCCCTACAAGTAGTAAAGTTCTGCTCATGAGGCTACCCCCTACCTGGCAGTGCCAACCTGGTAATGTCAACCAGGCAGTGCCAAACTGTTGGAAGGGCCAGTACAGGAGTACTGCCCAGGCATTGCCTACCACGTCCCTCTTCCCTGATGGTATACTGATCTTTGAGGCTATTGTTCTAACAATAGTTCAGAGCATGTGCTGCTGAAGTGCTATTCTCAGCCAGGGAAGTCTGTTCTGATTATGTAAATTATCTCATCCATTCAAGGGACTGAGAGGCAGTGCACTTGTGACATAGACCCTGCATTTACTAGTTCTTCGTGTTGTTGAACCATTACGTTTTACTGTGATATGTTACACTATTTCTTATATGACTGATTAGAATTTCTAAACGTAACAATTTAATATATTTTGAATAAGATAATAAAACTTTCTTCAATTTACTTTGTGAAGCACCTTGAGATATTTTTGAGGGCTATGACATATACCAATAATTAAACTGGTTTATTTTCTCATCATTTAACCAATGTTCCAAGCGCAGCACCTGAGCAGGGTAAAAATCGCAAACCATTGGATGTTGTCTCTTTATTTAAGGAAGGAAGCATGGATAATGCAGTGAGCCTGACATCACAGTGGGGAAGCTTTTGGAGAAGATACTGAGGGATGGGATATAAGCACATTTAGAGGAAAATGCACTATTGACAGACAGCGTAATTTTGTACAGGGACCATCATGTCTCTCCAACTTGATTGAGTTTTTTGAAGAGGCAACAAAGAAAATTGATGGGGAGGGAAGGTCTAAATTGATAAGTTGAAAATGGACTTTTCAAGTTGAAATAAAGTTGAAATGGACTTTACTCAGATGTTTGACAAGATCCCACATGGTGACTGATATAAAGATTAAAATCACATGGCATTCGGGGGTGGGCTGGCTAGATGGATACAGAACTGGCTTGATTATAGAAGACAGAGAGTAGCAGTGGAAGGATGTTTTTCAGAATGAAGATCTGTAGCTATGGTGTTCCATAGTTTGTAGCATATATAAAATGATCTGGAGGAAAATCTGAGTGGTCTGATTTACAAGTTTGTGGATAACATGAAGATTGATGAAGTTGCTGATAGTGCCAAGGGTTATCTGAGGATACACAGAATTCAGATAGCTAGGAGACTTGGGCACAGAAATGGCAGATGGGGTTTGTTCCAAACAAATGCAATATTATGCATTTTGTCAGATCAAATTTAAATGGCAGAGCCATTAAGAACATTAATATACAGAGAGATCGGGACATAAATTGAAGTTGAAAAAACAGTTCCCTAATAGTGGCAACACAGGTGGTCAAGATGATTAAGAAGGTTATTGGCATGCTTGCCATATGGGCAACATGATGGCACAGCAGTTAGTATTGCTGCCTCATAGCACCAGGTATCCAGGTTCAATTCTGGCCTCATATCACTGTCTGTATGAGTTTGCACATTCTCAACGTGTCTGTGTGGGTTTCCTCCAGATACTCTGGGTGTTCCAAAGATGAGTGGGTTAGGTTGATTGGCCAGGCTAAATTGCCCCTCAATATCAGGGGCCTGTTCCTATACTGCACTTTTCTTTATTCTCTGTTTGCTATCACTGGATACATAAACAGAACAATCAAGCAATTCCACAGCAGCCACTTCCAAGTATCCTCTTACACTGAAATCAATGGAGCCATTATGAGACATTTTTGAGTCGTCATAATGGTAAAATAGACAAATTGGAGCCTTAAATGGCAGTCTCAGTTAGCAAAACAAACACCTTAAAAAATTATGATATCTTCTAAAAGGCAGACTTTTTGTTGAAACATAAGTAATACTTTACGCTGAAAGACTCCCAACCATAGTTTCTCTTTTAGTTTATCACTAGCTGCTCTTTTATACTTTTTTTTATTCTTCCTACACGCAGCACACGCCCCCATACCCTCATACACTACGCACTGCTTCAATTCCAAATGAAGAGTCAACATGTCCTTATTAAATATTGCTGCTTTGAAGTAGTGACCTGCTTTCGCACTATCATTTGCATGTCTTCCTATTGGGAAACATACACTATTTGCTCACTGCTGTCAATATGAGTGAAAAACAGAAACTCTCCATCAGCAGGACTAAAGGCATAAACTATAAGAGCCAACACTTGTGCCACTGGATTAATTAATTAAACTTACTGCATATCTGTAATTAAAAGTAAAATTTCTATTTAATTAAATAACAATTTAGAAGTTAGGAATGATAGTGTCTATCATGCTAATTATGTCTATGTGAATCATGAAAACTTGGCAGGGATAAGTGGACAACTTTATTGTTAAACTAAATTTTCACGCTTCACATTGATATGTAATTCAATAATGAAATCTGAGTGCATTGAGTTCCTAAAATTTTATTCTTCTACAACTTTTTGCATATTTTAAACCTATTTTGAAAAGTGAATAAAAAGTTTAATGAATCCATGAGTTATTCTTACAAGTCAAGACTCTGATGCGAATGATGTGACAGAATTCTTTATAAAGAAGATATGATTAGCTGCTGGCAAGCTCTAATAGTCATTTGAAAAGTCACTACTAAGTGTGTATAAAGAGCCTACTCCCTATTGTACTGGCATCATTAGTGAATACTGTAATCCACTGAATTGTAATTTTTTAACAAATATATCAGTACAAGTTTTTGTCTCCACAGTCTGTGTGGGGACTAATTAGTCAGAGCAGATCAGCAGCCCTGTATAAAATCCATTAATATTTATTCCATGGATTTCAATGGAATAAAAGTTATTCGTATTCTATAAAGGATGAGTGATCCATTTTAACAAATTACCATTTAAGTGAAGAAGATTAAGATCTACTCCTTCAATTTATTTTAATGCATTTTGTCAATGTATAGTATGAAAAATCCTTTTTGTTTCTGCCTTCGCTAGCTCAGTGCCCTGTTCAGACCAGGGATCCAGATAATTTAAAAATAGTCCAGGAATTCTAGCCTTTTGGAGCAATGACAGAAAGAATGATAGCCTCCTTGTACACTGTAAGGATTCTATTTGGTTCATGAAGGCTCACCAACAATCATCCCATCCAAGCTTTATCTCATTAACCCCATGTATTTTACCCTACTAATCCCCTGACACTAACAGCCAATTTAGCATGACCAATTAACCTAATTTGCACATCTCTGCACTTGTACTGATATATTTGTTAAAAAATTACAATTCAGTGGATTACAGCATTCACCTAATTTGCACATCTCTGGACTGTGGGAGGAAGCTAGAGCATGTGGAGGAACCCTAATAAGAATGCAATAACAGTTGTGGTCAGACATTTGGGTTGCAACACTATTCCACCTAAGTTTTCCTGAACTTTGATAGGGATGGTAAATAAAAAAGATACAGCTTCAATCCAAGTGGTTTCTCCCTAATCTAGGAATTGCACCTGACACGAAACCCCTAATCCAATGGTTTACATGTCCTTCATTTCCACAAAAAATACTATTGTAAATCCAAGTTTAAAAATCTGTCTGTATCTAAATAATTGGCTGAATTTTCATAGCGGCACTTTGGCAGATGTGCTGGTCATTTTGTACAACTGGTTAGCCTGTCAGTCAGCTGGCATGTTCCCACCTCTAGCAAATGTTAAGAGATGCAGCTCCTGGAGATTGATGGCTATCTGCCTTCCAGTTGTGGGTGGTCCATTAAAGTCCCTTTTGAGGGCATTCATTACACACCATGTGAAATTTTCCAAACAGAAGATGGGCTCCCCATGGAGGCTGAAGCCTTTTGCACAGATGGAGAGGGCCTTCTGGCAGCAGGCCCACAAATCCTTAATTTAATTTGCCCTCTCATCCCTGCAGCCTCCATTACCTGCAGCTGTTGGTCATCCTATGGGTCTCCCCACAATCATACTGGCCTCACATTGTATTTTTATTGACAATTTTCAGAGATGCCCTTTTGATTTCCAACTACTTTAGTATTGTCCACCTCTAATTTGAGCTCTGAGGAAGAGACTTCCAGACTCAAAGCCTTAGCTCTGTTCTCTCTCCATAGATGCTGTCAGATCTGCTGAGATTTTCCAGCATTTTCTGTTTTTCTTTCAGATTTCAGCATCCATTGTAATTTGCTTTTACCTAATTAGGAGGCCACTGATCTTCCAGCCTTGGGAGCCTACCTGCCATCCTTAATTGGACAGGGTCCCATGTTAATAGAATGTTAACCACAGTATTTGTTAGGGATACACAAGTGGACAGCATTGGTTGATTAAGTATCTTGAACATATATAAAGAGAAATTTTTGGGTTGCTATGTGTTTGTTAATGAGGAGATAGAGTGTTGTTGCACTCTGTAAATAAATTTAGTTTAAAAGAAATTTGTCATCTAACTGTCAAAGTTTTACCAATGTACACAAAATGGATGGCAAAGGTGAAGTAACTAAGATTTTTTCAAATCAGAGACTGCAACTTGAGTTACTTCTATAAAGAATGGCTGAAAACTGCTAAGGTATGATTGCCCAGCAATGTTCTCCAAATCTGAACCTTCTGACCAATGGAAAAATGATGTGGTCACATGAGCACAGATTACATCCTTAGAGAAGGAAAAATATATGGCCTTGACATTGTCATTTCTGAACAAAAGTAAAATCAGAAGCGAAGTATTTTGTGAGCTGGATGCTTATTAGGTGGATACTGATGAAGATTTGAATCTTCTATTAAGCTTCATGCTCAAATTTTGAGGATTTTAGATGTCTACAAAACATGGCCAGACTTTGACAGATTTTAAAAGACTGATGACCATTCCATAAAGGAATAATAGCATGGATTGCAGAAAATATGGCAGAAATTTACTTTGGAGGTTTGTTATTCATATTGCGTTTAAAACATTGGATATGCTAAGGTGTTACGTATGGACAATCTTCTGCCCTAAATTGACTTTCAGTTCTCAAAAATGTTCAACTTTTTGGATCAAATGTCAGCTACTTTAAAAAAAATGCTGGGGAAACAGTTGTTCCCAACAGCCTTGGTGGTGCAAATGGGACATTCCAAGACATCACAAAGGATTGAGGTTTCAATGATTGCAATCTTCTGAGATCATTCAGAAATAGGCACAGTTGGCAGTCCAAGAGAAGAGTCACAGACAAAAAGAACGAGAGTGAAGGTGCTTTTAGTCGATCTGGGTGTCTTAGCAGACAATAGGACTGGAGTAACAACAAAGATGAATGATCCAAGAATGCCCATGGAACAGGAATGAGATAGAGAATCTAGTGAACTGGTGTGGCAACAATAATTTCTCCCTCAATGTCAACAAAACAAAAGAGATTATCACTGAACATAAAGGAGAACATGCCCCTGCCTACATCAACAGCGATGAAGTAGAAAGTGTTGTGAGCTTCAAGTTTTTAGGTATCCGTATCACCACAACCAGTCCTGGTGCCCCGAAGCCAACACTATAGTTAAGAATGCCCACAAATGCCTCTATCTTCTCAGAAGATTAAGGAAATTTGACTTATCAGGTACGACTCCAAATTTTACAGATGCACTATAGAAAACATTCTTTCTGGTTGAATCACTGCTTCGTATGGCACCTGCTCTGCCCAAGACTGTAAAGAACTACAAAAGGTTGTGAATGTAGTCCAATCCATTATGCAAACCAGTTCCAAAATGTAGACTCTGTCTACTTTTCCCGCTGCCTCAGCAAAGCGGCCAGTATAATTAAGGACCCCACGCACCCAGGCATTCTATCTTCCATCTTCTTCCGTTGGGAAAAAGATACAAAAGCCTGAGGTCTCGGATCAACCGGCTCAAGGATGGCTTCTTCCCTGCTGCTGTCAGATTCTTGATCAGACTTACGTTAAGTTAAGTTGCTTTTTCTCTACACCCTAGCTATGACTGTAACATGACATTCTGCACTCTCGTTTCCTTCTCTATGAACGGTATGTTTTGTCTGTTGTAGCGCGCAAGAAAATACTTTTTGCTGTATGTTAATACACGTGACAATATTAAATCAAATAATAAATCAAATCAAACAGTTAACAGGTGTTCTGATGTGACCCAAATTGTCATTATGTGATGAACTGTCCAAAGTGCAACAACAGGGATTTCGAAGCGACACATGGAACTGAAAAGTCAGAAATTAAAGATGATCAGTTTAAAGGAATTTTACCAGTTACAAGAAGTTTTAATCTAGAAATTAGTGTATTAGTTGCAGGCTCATTTAACAATGTGAACAATGTGTTGAACATAAATAAAAACAAAGTGCTGGGAAAAATGTAACAGATTTGTTAGCATTTGTGCAGAGAGAAACAGATTTAAAGTTTTGAGTCCAATATGATTTCAATAGTTTCAAAAAGGCATCATGCTGAACTTGAATTGTTAATTGTTTTTTTTCTCTGTACAGATTTCAGGTTTCCAGCATCAGCAATATTTTGCTTTTATTTTAAAGGCTGGAACAGTTTGGATAAAATGCTATTTAGATTCACTCAGCAGTAAGAATTAAGTAAGATGGCGCTGTGGTTAGCACTGCTGCCTCACAGTGCCGGGGACCTGGATTCAATTCCAGCCTTGGAAAACAGTGTGAACTTTACGTGTTCTATCTTTGTGTCAGCATGTGTTTCCTCCAAAGATGTGCAGGTTAGATGGACTGGCCACTCAAAATGTGCTGAGTTATTGGCACTCAGTCAGTGTAGACTTGATGAGAGGAATGGTCTCCTTCTGCATCATAGGGACTGTATGATTCTATGAAGCTGAGGGTGAATGTAAGTTCTACTTGTTTCAGATGCAGAATAACACATGGAGGTGACTCCCATTTCATTCATACTAATGTAGCCTCTAGTGATATGAAAAGTTTGTTCTGCAGCAAGTATATACTTGCAATCACAAAATGCTGATGATGGGGAGGGGGTAATGAATGTTTAGTGGAAGAAATGCAAATCAAGAGGATCGCTTTATCTTGGATGGTGTTGAGTTGAGCTTCTAAAAATTATTGCAGCTGCATTTATCCAAGCAAGTGGAGAGTATTCAGTCATACTTTGTCTTATGCTTTTTAATTGATGGAAGAGACTTTGGTAAAGCAGGATGTATGCCACACGCTCAAAATATTCAGCCAGCTCAACGTTTCAGAATTTTTGAAAATCTAACATTATGCTTCCTTGGAATGGTGTATCATGAATGTTGTTTATATTTTGGGAGATTTTAAACAATGTATCAATTAGAACGAAACACTCTCAAATCCAATTATTTTTCTGGTTTCTTGTCATTACTGTGATTTTCAATTCAATGTTTCCACTCACCCACCTTACAAAATAATTCCATAGACATTAGTATACTAATAGGCTTATAGTAATGTATATTTATCATAGTTAGTGACAGCCATTATGTATTTTTACTGGGAGTAATATCAATAATAAAACTTGTGGCAGGATTTTATCGTCTTGCTCGAACAAGACCAAAAAATCCTGCCTGAAGTCAACAGATATTTCCATTGTCTGCCCCTTGCCCTCTCCAATTCCATTGCAGGCAGGCAGGCAGAATTCCAAATCAATTCAACAAATAATCACTGCAAAAAGTCATCATTTGGTGCAAATTATAAAATCAATTGCTGGGAGGTAACTATAATTAGCTTCAGAAAACTTGAATTTGAATCAAATGACAATGGAAATGTCACTCCTTAAGTTATATCTCTAAGCAAACTTTTGATGCCTTGATATATCTTAATGTGGCTTGCTGTCATAATTTATTTTATAATGTTTCTGTGGTGTCTTGAGATGTTTTACTATATTAAAGATGCTATACCAATGCAAATTGTTATTAATCAAAATATAGATCTTCAATGACATCTAATGTAAACAGACTTGTCACATTCAGAGTTCATTAAAGAATGCATACTTCTCTTTAGAATTTGTAGTTCTAACACAAGTTTAACACTAATCTATCAATGATTTATCAATAAGCTTTCCATAAATAATCATTCATTATGTGCATAATAACGAAAGCAATTTTAACATTAAATCATGATTAAGATAAAAGAGACCTCATGACCCCAACTCTTATTATTTCAAACTTAATTTAAAATACAATTTCATCAGGTGATGTCTCTGGGGGAGCTAATTATTTATTGTAGTTACACAAACTGTAGTGTTAGCATGATGAAGAGCATGACATGCAGATGGCTAGGAGTAGCTAACATAACATCACTTACATCATTTGGAATAGTGATCTCATGGGAACTGGTTTGACCACTAGTATCCAGTCCTGCTATAGGGGCAGAAATGGAAGTCTATTAGGATCAACATCCCCACAGGCATTGAACAAACAAAGTTTCTTAAAAGGTCTGAAGAATAGTTGCAAGAACAAGGAATAATTGACAAAGATTGAAGCAGACAGCCACACAGCATATGAAATATAAAATAGAACAAAAGTAAACTTAAAGAATGAAGAAAGTACAAACAAAAGAAAAAACTTGAGATGTGAGAAGAAAAGGCTTTGATGTGCAGAAAATATAGGCACAAATATATAAGACACCAAAGAAATGTTTCAGGCTAGAAGAGAAATGGAAAAATGCAGAAGTTTTAGCAAACAAGAAGAGAAAAGTAGAGGAAAGGAGTTTAAAGGAATTAAAAGGAAACATATACTGGTCAAGAGTGATGAGACAGAGTTTGTATTGGAAGAATAAAAGAAAGCTATCTTAAAAAAAACAAATTAAAAAGATCTCAAAAGTAAATTAAATGTGATAGGAATTCAGGAAAGAGAAAGAATGATTTGCAGGTTTTAATTGTTTCTGTCTGTATATTACACAACTTTTCATGTAACATGCATCAGATGTATGTTAATGAGATTAACAACGTTTTGATAATACAGAAATGCTTAAATATTGGAACAAAATGAAACTTAGGAAAGATGTCAAACAACAGGACATAATTGTACAATATTGGAATCACTAACAGAGACATAGTACATTTAAATGATGCTACAACATACTATTAATTTTTTAAACAACAGATCTGTTAACAAGGGTACAAGACAACAACGAATAACTGTTAATGACAACTTTTTACAAGGGTAATTATAAAATTAGTCACAGTTAAACGTGACAACAGGAAACTTGGTCATTGACCACATTTAATTAAGTGATATAATGACCATGGGAGATAAAGGTGCTTTGAGAAAGGACATCCCCAGGGAGTCATGGGTACGTACCAGGGAAACCAGGGGTGGTCTGCCCAAGGGGAGTAAAAGGGGTATGCTGCATAGCCAACTGGTGAAGCTTGGTCAACTGCAGGGCAGGATGGGAAATTAGAGCTAACCAATCAAATGGAATTATATCAGAATACAGAAACCATTTTTCTTTAAAAAAAAACAGGATTAATTAATTAACTTAGACATTTTCAAAATCAATCATTTATGCTACAATTGAGAAATAAATGTGTTAAGATTAATGACATTTTCTACTGTTAAACATATAATAACTATTGTTAATATTAAACTATTATTTACATTTAAATTTTAACGCATTTTTAGCTATTAATACAAAGCTAACAATTTGTATCTGGGCCAATGTACTTTCTAGCAAATATAAATTACAAAACAAATGCCAAATAATTCACATTAGCTATAAAACTGTACTACACACAGCAAAAACTACAGCAAACTCTCTTCCACTTAACAACAACAGAAAGTAAATGTTGCCCAGAACAAATGAAAAAGAGGGCACTTGATTGTAGTGCACAGGACTCACGTCAGGATGAGGAATTGCATACTGTCCCTGAACTGTGTATGCCTAAAATAAAAGGTTAAAAACATGCAATTACATTTATCTATTTATTCTAAAATGCCAAATGAAACCACAACAAAACTGAATAAAATACTACAAAATCACATTCACATACAATAGCCACATTTAAAATTAAAACACTACAATTCATTTTTAAAGCACACAAAAAGCCTCAAAGGAATAGCTTGCCCCTTTTAGACCAGGTTGGATTTTAGTCAGATTTCAAATATTTTTGCATGTAAATGTTCCTTTCTTCCCCTTCCTTTCCCCTCCTGTATACTGAATAATATTGCAGTGGAATTTCATTAGGTCGACATTACTGAAATAGCTATTCATCACAGGCAAGTCTGAGTACTGGGTCTTTCTATGTAGGCAGTTCAGCCAAGATCATTCCTATCCTACCCATGCAAGTAGGAGTCACTGGATAATGATCCAAAGCAGGGACCCTTATTTTTCCATCTCTAGCTAGGGATACGATGTTCAAATGTTCCCTTCCTGCCACCATAGCTGAGGTTGATTAAGTCTTCACAGATCAAGGATTGAATGTGGAATCTTCCTGGTCAACATAATGCCATTCCATTTCATGAAAACAATTCCTAAAAATGAATCAGCATTGAGAAAACTTACATATTGCCTAATCAAGTAGAGGCAAGAGGCTGGAGCAGAGAAAGGCAGGGAATGAAAATTTCAGTGCTAATCAAAATGCCAGTTTTCTATCACAAGTATTACCAGAGCCCAGCCCTGAGTATCTGCCCAATCCATTGAAAACTGCAATTAAGATTGTTAAAGAGCTCCTTCAAAAGCCAACTGAAAACCTATATCCAGATTTTGATGGGTATGCATGGACCATATACTGGGTCTTCGCAGCCTAGGTGCATGGAGATATGCGTGCAGTGGGAATTTAGTCATATCCAGCCCAGGGAACTAATTGAGCCTTGTGAAAAGGAAAATAGTGCAGAAGGAGACACGGCCATTATATCATCAGGCAAAATACTGATTGGATCATTTGGTTGTCTACCTTATGTAACAATGCAATTTTTGTCTTTTTGAATACCATGTATACACTGTCACATGAAGATAGATGTTTGAACCTTTTTTATAATGATGGTACAGGAAAAGATGGAAGTGGTGAAGGGGAGCAAAAATCAGATGATTCCTGACTTTCATGACATTAATTGTTGTAATTAAATAATGCAATAATTTAATTGCATTATTCCAGCTAGTAACTGCAAAATTTAAATGTAAGGATACAGTCTGCATTTTTCTCCATATGTATACCTCCAGCATCACCACACAGATCTGTTTTACACATTGAATAATGGCATCTATACCATGTGGCTATACATAATGGCTTCTATACCATGTCAACCTCAGCCATCTCCTTGTATAGTGTTGGCACCCTAGTGATCCGCATGTTTTCCTTCTTCCTCTATTTCTACCTCCTGACACTCCCTCTTCCTGCAACAATTTGTGTCCATCCACCATTTCACCTTCTTCAAGATCCATGTTTCACTGAAGAGTCATATTATGGAGAGAAACGCAGACCACTGCCACGCATGCAGTTTCAGAAACTGATGTCTTCAATGGTTCCCTAGTAAGCAAATGTATGTGATTGTAGCATCTCTCGACTCTATCTCAGGTCTTCATAAAGGTGTAGACAGCCATCATTTCAAGGGGGATGGAACGAAGGACTGTAGCTGCCTCAACTGCCGAAGTTTAAACAGTCATGAAAGCAGCCAGGTCAGTGAATGCACGCCAACTGCAGTTTGAAGGAGTGGGAACTCTTTAGATGAAAAACTGATGATGCAGGACATCATCAATTGCACCCATGTGGCTGTCAAGGTATTGACTGAGCACCCAGTCAGTCACTGTGGGTTTAAATCAGACCTGCAGTTTTTCTGAACCTCTTCCATTCTTCCTGTTGATTGGCTACAGTGTGGTTTGGGTAACCAATTAATATTTTGGTTGGTGAGGATGCTTCTCTTTGGGAGTGGGCTTGAAACCCAGAAACAGTCCCAAAATCTGTTTCCCAGCCCCAAGAGGAAATTCAAGTCCAAAGTAAGTAACAGTGTCCTTTGCAAGGTGCTCTGCTGCTTACCTACAAGCAATGACACATACTTTAATCATTGACATAGAATCCCTACTGAACAGAAAGAGGCCATTTGGCCTATCGAGTCTGCACCGACTCTCCGACAGAGCAACTTACTCACCTTAACCCACCTTCGTCCTACCCCCACAACCCCACTCATTTATCTCATTAATTCCCCCAACCTAAACATCTTGGGACAGTAAGGGAAAATTTACAGAAGCCAATCCACCTGTCCTGCATATTTTTGGATGGTGGGAAGAAATCAGAATACTTGGAGGAAACTTACATAGACATGAAGAGAACGTGCGAACTCCAGACAGACAACTAAGGCTGGAATCCAACTTGGGTCCCTGGCACTGTGAGGCAGCAGCGCTAACCACTGTGCCGCTATGCTGCCATTTAACAAAATGTGCCAGATATACAAGGGCAATCTATTCCTTAAAATTGAAACATAAAGCTATTTATAAAATATTTAAAAAGCAGTTACTAAGTAAGATAAGATGGCATGCAGTACTTAAAATTTCTTGTCGTGCAATCTAACCAAATCATTATTTGAGGCAGGGGAAGACCAATATAGAAAGTCAAAATTTATCATGTTTTTTTCAAGTTTATTTACAAGTATCACAAGTAGTCTTACATTAACACTGCAATGAAACTGTTGTGAAAGTGCCCTAATTGCCACACTCTGGCACCCGTTCAGGTACAATATGGAAGCTTTTCAGACTATGGGAGGAAACCCACACAGACATGGAGAGAATGTGCAGACTCCAAGCCAGGAATTGAACCAGGGTCCCTGGCGCTGTGAGGCAACAGTGCTAACCACAGTGCCACCCTGCATTCATTAGAAAGCCATTTCAATATTATGTTAAAAGCTGTCAAATAATTTCAGACTGATCAGCATCAGGGAAAACTGAGAATAATTAGAATTTTTAGCAGACGGTACAATATTAGTCACCCCCTGTTTAAATAAGATATGGCGTACTAAGTTTCTAGCAATTAATACAAGAAGAAAGACAGAAAAAAATTTGAAAAACTAACAGGTGCTGGCTGATGGTGGGCCAAGACGCTGTGGTTTCCTGCAGAAGCCAAAATGGTGTCTGCTCTTACCTGGCCACCTGCAAAAATGACGGGTGCAGAGGCAGGCTTTGGGCGATAGGGAATAGTAGCGCCTTTGGGTGGGGACTATAGACAAGGAACATAAAGTAATAGAGCAATGTTTTACTTACACATCTTCTTACTAGACTGAAAGGATTTTTCTTGCTTTTGTAACTGGTTTCACAAAACAATTTGAAGCATTAATGTCCGACAGACAATTCATTGTTGTTGATAGTCAACAGTTATTCATGTATATTACTAATAATTTGCAATGAATTTATGATTTAACAGATTATTGTACTAATAGATATTTTCTTAATTCATTCTCATGACTGAAGAAAATTTAATTGCATTATTCTAGCTAGTAACTGCAAAATTTAAATGCAAGGATATGGTCTGCATTTTTCTCCATATGTCATACCTCCAGCATCACCACACAGATCTGTTTTACACATTGAATGATGGCATCTGGTGTGCCAGAAATAGTAACTGCACGTTCAGTGGAATTTGGAAGCATATCACCTGCTACCTGCACCTGGGCCCCTGTGGTCTATAAACAAAGAAGAGTAAACACATATTTATGCTTTCTAGATACAGTAGAAGAAAGTTGAATGACAACTTGAATCCACAAATTAAAAATTCACAAGAATTATTTCTTAAACATTTGGAACGACTGATTTTCTAAAGACTTAGCACCAAACGTAGATATAAAGGTTTACAGCATGGAAACAAGCCCCTCGGCCCAACTTGTCCATGCCACACTCTTTTTAACCACATAGCTAGTCCCAATTGTTTGCATTTAGCCCATATCAATCTTACCTACGTAACTGTCTAAATGCTTTTTAAAAGACAAAATTGTACCTGCCTCTACTATTGCTTCTGACAGGCTGTTTCGGACATTCATCACCCTGAGTGAAAAAATTCCCCTTTTAGACCCTTTTATTTCTCCCCTCACCCTAAACCTGTGCCCTCTAGTTCTAGAGGCATTTACCCTTGGGAAAAGATATAATCTACCTTATCTATGCCCCTCGTTATTTTACGGACCACTATAAGATCGACCCTAAGCCTTCTATGCTGCAGGGAAAATTGTCCCAGTTTATCTAGACTCTCTTTGTCACACAAGCCATCAAGTCCCAGTAGCATACTAGTAAATCTTTTCTGCACGCTTTCTATTTTAATAATAAACTTTCTACAATATGGTGCAGATAGGGAAACAGATACTGGAGAGATGTAGAAATAACAGAGTTGTTGTGATGGGAGACTTCAATTTCCCAAACATCGACTGGAATATCCCAAGGGTAAGGGGTTTGGATGGGGAGGAGTTTGTTAGGTGTGTTCAGGAGGGTTTCCTGACACAGCACGTGGACAAGCCTACGAGAGGAGAGGCTGTACTGGACCTGGTACTAGCTAATGAACCAGGACAGGTGATGGATCTCTCGGTAGGAGAGCATCTTGGGGATGGAGATCATAATTCTATCTCCTTCACCCTTGCATTGGAAAAGGATAGGATCAGGCAGGCTAGGAAGGTGTTTGTCTGGAATAAGGGGAAATATGAAGACATCAGGCAGATGTTGGGGCGAATAAACTGGAAGGAGGTGTTCTTGGGGAAAAGCACAGAAGGAAGGTGGCAGATATTCAAGGAATGCTTGTCTGGAGCTTTGCACGACAACGTTCCGGTGAGACAAGGAGGTTTTGGTAGGACGCGGGAACCGTGGTGCACGAAGGCTGTGGTGAACATAGTCAGGAAGAAAAGAAAGGTGTATAAAAGGTTCAAAGAGCTAGGAGATGTTGGGGATCTAGAGAAGTATAAGGCTTATAGAAGAGAGCTTAAAAAGGAAATTAGGAGAGCCAGAAGGGGTCATGAGAAGGCCTTGGCTGGTAGGATTAAGGAGAATCCCAAGGCCTTCTACAAATATGTGAAAAGTAAAAGGATGGGAAGAGAAGGGATAGAACCTATAAAAGGTGAAGGGGGAAAAGTCTGTATGGAACCGGAAGAAATGGCAGAGGTGCTTAATGAGTACTTTGCCTCAGTATTCACGGTGGAAAGTGATCTGGGAGGATGCACTACAAGTTTGCAGCAGACTGAAAAGATTGAGTATGTAGATATTAAGGAAGCGGATGTGTTAGAACTTTTAAATGCTATCAAGATAGACAAGTCTCCGGGACCAGATGGGATGTACCCCAGGTTATTGTGGGAGGTGAGGGATGTCATTGCAGAGCCCCTGGCGATGATCTTTGCGTCATCGATGGAGACGGGAGAGGTTCCGGAGGATTGGAGGATTGCGGATGTGGTCCCTATTTTCAAGAAAGGGAACAGGGATAGTCCTGGAAATTACCGACCGGTGAGTCTGACCTCAGTGGTTGGTAAGCTGATGGAGAGGCTTCTGAGGGACAAGATTTACGAGCATTTGGAGAAGCTTAGGTTGATTAGAAATAGTCAACATGGTTTTGTAAAAGGCAGGTCGTGCCTTACGAGCTTAATTGAGTTCTTCGAAAATGTGACTGAACACATTGACGAAGGAAGAGCAGTGGACGTGGTGTACATGGACTTCAGCAAGGCATTTGACAAGGTCCCACATGCAAGACTTCTTGAGAAGGTGAGAGGCCATGGGATCCAAGGGGCTTTGGCCTTGTGGATCCAGAACTGGCTTGCCTGCAGAAGGCAGAGGGTGGTTGTGGATGGCTCTTTTTCTGCATGGAGGTCGGTCACCAGTGGAGTGCCCCAGGGATCTGTTCTAGGACCCTTGCTGTTTGTCATTTTCATAAATGACCTGGATGAGGAAGTGGAGGGATGGGTGAGTAAGTTCGCCGATGACACGAAGGTCGGTGGTGTTGTGGATGGTCTGGAGGGATGTCAGAAGTTGCAGCATGACATTGACAGGATGCAAGACTGGGCGGAGAAGTGGCAGATGGACTTCAACGCGGATAAATGTGTTGTGGTCCATTTTGGCAGATCCAACGGGATGAATGAGTACACTATCAAAGGTAGGAGTCTTAGCTGTGTGGAAGAGCAGAGGGATCTTGGGGTCCGGGTCCATAAGACTCTCAAATCGGCCTCCCAGGTGGAGGATGTGGTTAAGAAAGCTTACGGTGTACTGGCCTTCATTCATCGAGGGATTGAGTTCAGGAGTCAGGAAGTAATGCTGCAGCTTTATAGGACCCTTGTCAGACCACACTTGGAGTACTGTGCGCAGTTCTGGTCGCCTCACTATAGGAAGGACGTGGAAGCTATTGAAAGGGTGCAGAGGAGATTTACAAGGATGTTGCCTGGATTGGGAGGCATGCCTTATGAAGACAGGTTGAGGGAGCTGGGACTGTTCTCCCTGGAGAGACGAAGGTTGAGAGGCGACCTGATAGAGGTTTACAAGATGTTGAGAGGAATAGATAGGGTGGACTCTCAGAGACTATTTCCCAGGGCTGAAATGGTCGCGACGAGAGGGCACAGATTTAAGGTGCAGGGAAGCAAGTACAGAGAGGATGCTAGGGGAAAGTTTTTCACTCAGAGGGTGGTGAGTGAATGGAATCGGCTGCCGTCGGTGGTGGTCGAGGCGAACTCGCTGGGGTCTTTTAAAAGACTTCTGGATGAGTATATGGGATCCAATGGGATTGGGGGTTATAGATAGGTCTATGGCTGGGTAGGTTTTTGATGTGTTCGGCACAACTTGTGGGCCGAAGGGCCTGTTTGTGCTGTAGTGTTCTATGTTCTAATATGGTGACTAGAATTGTACACAATACTCCAAGTGTGGCCTTACCAATGTCTGATACAACTTCAACAAGACGTCCCAACTCTTGTATTCGTTGTTCTGACTAATGAAATCAAGCAAGCCAAATGCCTTTTCACCTCCCTGTCCACCTATGACTCCACATTCAAGGAGCAATGAATCTGTAATCCTAGATCTCTTTGTTCTATAACTCTCCCCAGTGCCCTATCATTAACTGAATAAGTCCTGCCCTGGTTCGATCTACCAAAATGCATCACCTCATATTTATCTAAATTAAACTCCATTTGCCTGCCATTCATCAGCTCACTGGCCCAATTGATCAAACACTTTGAACAACACTGAGTAATATAACCCAACCATTTTTTCCCCAGAATACATACTGAATAAAGGGAAATATTTTATATATTATTTATCAAATTATACATTTGTTATAACATATATTTGTAAAGTTTGACACAATGCCTTGAAATAACATTAGCACATAAATATTGTAGAACCATTATCATGATATTCATTAAGAGATCCACTAAATTACAAAAATATTCCTTTTGGCTTGGGAACAAATTCCTTAAGGCTGTACTTTGTCTCTAGCAAAGGGTTATCCAGATTCAAAATACTGGCTCTATTCTCACTCATAGATACTGTCAGACTTGCTGAGATTTTCTAGCACTCTCTGTTTCTGATTCTACATTAAGCTTTGCTAAATTACAAGATAGCTATGGAGAAGTAGGGGAAATTTCTGCTAAATGTTTGGCAAAAGAAGATTATAACCACATTCTTCACAAACTGATTTTGCTACAGACAGTAATGATTTCTTTCTCCGAGAAAGATGACAAACGTTAGTGTTGTTAGTTTGATTTAATATTGGCTAACATTGTGATATGGATATCTAAAGCTAAAATATGCAATCCATCTTTGGAAAAACTAAAGAAAAATATATTTAAAAATGCATTTCTAAAAACTTAAAATGCTAATTTGATTAGAAAATCAATTCCTGTCCAGTCTCAGCATGATTGGCCAGCCAAAGAACAATGCAAAGAATCCTAAATTCATCAATGGACTTGTCAATTTCACTTGAAAAATAAATTTTCAGTAACAAATGCTCCATAGTCACTCAGACAAATATTTGACTGAATCGAGAGCCTGCAGGCTGCAAGTTACAGAGAACATTCCTGCAACCCCTACAACAACATGCAAACGAAGGATGAAAATTTGCACTTTGCTCGGTGAACCGAAGAAAAAAAGCCCAAGGGAAGTAAGGCTGGAGAGGAAATGTGTTAGCATAGATTGAAAACTGGCTGTCAGATAGAAAACAGAGAGTTGGAATAAGTGTGTCATTTACAGAGTGGAAAGATGCAACCAGTGGAGTATCACAGGGATCAGTTCTTGGCCTGCAACTGTTCATTAGTTATATCAATGACTGGAGTGAGAAACAGAACATAA
Organism: Sphyrna mokarran; assembly: GCA_024679065.1. Classification (NCBI taxonomy): domain Eukaryota; kingdom Metazoa; phylum Chordata; class Chondrichthyes; order Carcharhiniformes; family Carcharhinidae; genus Sphyrna; species Sphyrna mokarran. The sequence continues at coordinate 64,568,173 of JAGIQG010000002.1, forward strand.
GCTTTCCAAAGTTGCCAATGATACAAAGATTGGTGGAAGGGCATGTTGTGATGAGGGTAGGGTGATTCTGCAGTGGGATATAGATAGATTGAGTGACTGCGTGAAAACCTGGCAAATGGAGTTTAATGTTGAATGAGAGCTTGTACATTTCAATAAGAGGAATCAAAAGCCTGATTATCTAAATGGAGAGAGACTGCAGGTGAGTGGAAATACAAAGGGATCTAGGTGATCTAGTACATGAATGGCAAAAAGCTAGCAGGCAAGTCCAACAAGTTCTTAAGGCGGCAAATGGCATTTTGATCTTTATTGCATAGGGAGGTTTTATTGCAATTATATAGGGTGTTGGTCATCTGGAATACAGTGTAAAGCTTTGATTTCCTTATTTAAAAAAAATTATGTAGTAACATTACAAGCAATCTAAAAGGAGATTTATTTGGCTAATTAACATTCCTTTTGAATCTACCCTGTCTAATCCTGTTAGAATTTTAAAAGTTTCTATAAGATCCTCTCACTCTTCTAAACTCCAATGAATACAATCCTAACTGACTTAATCTTTCCTTATATGCCACGTCAGGAATCATCCTGGTAAACTTTCATTGCACTCCCTCTATAGCAAGGGCATTCTTCCTTAGATAAGGATAACAAAAATGCACACAATACTCCAGGTGTGGCCTCAATAACGCTCTGTACAATTGCATTAAACGATCCCTCTCCCTATATACAAATCTTCTTGTTATGAAGGCCAACATACCATTCGCCTTCTTTACTGCCTGTTGTACCTGCACACCTACTTTCAGTGATTAAGGCACAAGGGTACCAAGGTCTCACTGAGTATCTGTTCTCTCAATTTATACTCATTCAAAAAATAATCTGTCTTCCTATTTTTGCTACCAAAGTCGATATCCACATACTTATCCACATTACACTGTATCTGCTGTGCATATGCCCATTCACTCAGCCTGTCCAAATTACAGGCTGAGTTCCCTCTTCTAAATCATTAATATATATTGTGAACAGTTGGGGTCCTAGCACAGAACCCAGTGGTACCCCACTAGTTACTGCCAGCCAATCAGAAAAATATCTATTTATGTCAAGTCTTTGCTTCGTACTTGCTAACCAGCTTCTGTTTCATCTCAAGACATTATCTGCAATTCCATGTGTTTTAACTTTACATGGTAGTCTGCTACGTGAGACACTGTGGGGTTGAATTAGGCTTGAAGATTCCAATTATCCAGTGGTTCATAATGTAGGTGAGAACCAGACAATGTACCTGACAGAGCGCATTCTGCTGTTATCTGTGTGATAGTAAGGTGTAGGCAGCACAGGCTTGTGCCTGGAATTACTTTTCCTTCAGAGGGCAAACAGCAGCTGACAATAATTACGAACAGATTATTAATTAAAGGAATTCAGAAAGCTCAAGTCTTGGTCATGTGATAGCATGGTTTCAGGTAATTAAAGCTCTTTGGTTGAAACACATTGTTTGGGAATAGGTAATAATTAGGCCATAAATACCACATTGGGTTATTAAAAGTCACGTTGCTGGCTTGGGCAGATATTCCAGCCAGGATTCTCTGACCTCATCCATGGCTGGGACTCTCTATTCAGTTGCTGTTAATGGAGATTTGACTGGGCACTAAATTCTCCATTCTCTTCGGCAGTAGAGGCAAAGCACAAGAGACCAGGGAATTCCAGCCATCATCTCCTGGACTCTGCCTTAGAAATAGAAACCAGTTGATGTATTTCTCTGGAATTCAATTGTCAACAGAGGCTATTAGCACTTCCTTACAGATATGGAGATTGGTAGTTTGAAATTCTTCTGCAACGAGTCCTAACTAGCCATAGAAAGCCTGATCCAATTTTACAAAACTCTTTTTTTTAACCAAGTAGTCCAGGTAACATAGATATGTATTGATTTTTGTCCCATCTCAACCGGGACTATATAGAAATAAATCAAACCTCAAACCAACTTCTGTTTTAACAGATATAAGATCAGGAGGGATTGTGGATGGCGGGGGCTACAAAACAACCAACCCACTACCAGCAGGCAGGACGCTCATTGAAATATTGCAATGAGACTGCCATGCCTCAGGTTTTGTTTCTCTTTCAGCACTAACACTGGGTTTCAGTAACATCCCACACAAGAGGTTGGTAAACAAAATTAGAGCACATTAAATATGGGGTAATATTCTATTATGGATTGAGGATTGGTTGACAGACAAAAAACAGTAGAAATAAATAAATCATTCTCAGGTTGGCAGGCTGTGACGAGTAGAGTTACGATAAGGATCAGAGCTATAGATAATCTGTATCAATGATTTATACGTGGGGACTGAATGTAATATTTCCAGTTTTCTGATGCCACAAGACTTGGTAGGAATGTAAGTTATGAGAAGCATGCAAAGACAATTTGTACAAGCTTGCGAGTGGACAAGAACACGGTAGTTGGAATTTAATGTGGATCAGTGAGATTATTCACTGGTAGGAGGAGTGGAAGTCTAGAGTGTTCCTCAGGTGATGACAGATTGAGATGTCTAAAAGGCCCTGGATGTCCTTATTAATGAGTCACTGAAAGCTAACATACAGTTTCAGCAAGCATTTAGGAAAGCAAATGGTATATTGGCTTTTATTGCAAAAAGGATTGACTGCAGGAATAAACCTCTTGCTTCTGTATAGAACAGGCTTGTCCAACCTTTTTTTCTCCTTGGGGGATCACATTTGCTTTTATTTCTCTCTCAAGGGGCAAATGAGCAAATTTTGCAAAGATTAGGTTTGGTGCAGCAATGAATTGATTTTCAAAAAACAAAGTTGAGCTTTTAAAGAAAGAAACAATTGCTGAACAAATCTGTAGCTTGGCTTCCTGGGCTCCAGTCCCATTGTACTTTGCCATCTGAGCTCCAGCCCTGCTATATTTCTATCCATTTCAGCCATTGAAGGAGTGCAGCGGAGGTTCAGCAGACTAATTCCTTGGATAGAAAGACTGCCCTGTGAGGAGTGTTTGAGCAAATTGCATCTGTATTTTCTTGAGTTTAGAACAATGGGAGGTGATCTCATTGAAACTTACAAAATTCTTAGTGGGCTAGACAGATGCAGGAAGAGTGTTTCCTTTGGCTTGGGGTTTGGGGGGGGGGGTGGTGGTGGTGAGTTGTCTAGAACCAATTAAGGACACCTCAGTCAGTGGACATGTTCAAGACAGAAATCACTATCTTTCTAGAGACTAATGACATCAAGGATTATAGGGATACGTGGGAAAGAGACATGGAGATAGATCAGCCATAATCTCATTGAGACAGACTCAAGGGGGTTGAATGACCTATTCTTACTCCTATGCTCCTGGGCATTGTAAAATTCACTCACTTTGGGGAGGAAAAGAATGCAATCAGCAACCTCCCAATCACTAATAACTTCTGATTACCATCCACAAATTACTGAACCTGCCCCAATCACTGGCCCTCCCAGCAATTATCGACTGACCCCTGATTATCAAAGCTTCCTTCAATAACTGTCTCATACTCCAATCAATGAATGCCCTTTCCCACAATCATTGACACGTTGATCAAAGAGGGTGCCCTAATCATTGATTCTCCTCCTGTTACTAATCCCCGAAAACTGAATCTCTAATAACCGTAACCACAAATACTGATCCACCCTGATAACTGATCCCCAAAACAGAAACATGCATGCTGTAGAGTTAAAACTCCACTCTCAGTGACCACAACTCCTTCCCATTTCCTGGAAATGGTGCCTGTGGGTTTGTGAAATTTCAGTCATATTTAGCATAGTTGTTTAGAGATACTTGTGGATTCCTGCCAATTTTCCTAATCAGATTTGCTCTTATATTTTGATTTATATATAGTATATTTCAATCAGAAGTATGAACATCAAATTTGATAAAATTTCCAAGAAAACCTTTGTCACATACTGTTACAATCCTCCAGCATATATTTTTAGAACTTTGATGACACTTCCTTAAAATACATGTTTTACAACAATTAGCTTCACTCAGTGATGGACTTGATATCCTCCTGTAAAAGTCAGTATACATTTAAAATATAACAACATTTCTAAGGGATATTATAGAATATTCAACCATGATATCTATCAGGTTATTTTGATAATGGTCATAATAATGTAATCAAATTGAAATTTCTCATGCATTGTCAATGTAATGATTGATAGAATTTAATTTAGTCAGTATTGCAGACTGTATGCTGGTCATTCAGGAGTGCAGTTAGTTTACCCATTGTGTTGAGAACAGCATGTAAAAAATATTCAGATTAAATATCAATTCCAGTGTCTAATGGATTACCTCACGGATTTCTTTGATCTTTGAACCTCCTTTTCCTATGAGAGAGCCACATTGGCTTGCTGGAACTACTAGACGTAATGTCACAGGTGGTTTACTTGTCACTGTACTATTTGTCATTGAAGCATTTATATCCTGTAATAACAATGTCACTAAGAATTAGTCTTAGATTTGTCATTCAATTTAAAACTTTAATCCTCTACTTAGAATATCTGGGATTACCGCAAATACAGTAACCATAAAGGAGAACAGGCATGAAATTCACTGTGGGTTCTGTGAAAAATGAATACCTGCAGAATCGCAAACAGATGACTAAGAGATATGTATGCTGAAAAGTAACAGATGAAGTGTGATGTAGACGTGCTCTTCAGATCCTGAAACTGCATGGTGACATATATGAGTACAATTATTTCAGTAATGGCAACATTCAAATGACTAGTATTATGAATGAGGAATAATTTCAATTCTGCTGTTTTTCAGATAAGACAAAGGTAACAACATTTCATTCCTTATTGACTGTTTTAGAGTGTTACAGTTGCCATTTTGCCTTCACTGGAAATATACAGATTTAGCATCTTACGACATTAATCACCATGCAATGCTTATTTGACGCGAGCACTGCAATTTTGGAGCTCAATGTTCCAATTAATGCCCTCTCTTAATTTCATACAGCTAAACAAGCGTTCCGCAGCAAGAAGCAACACATCTCTTGCAGCCACCACCCACCTGTAAGTGATCAGAGAATAAACTATTCAAATCAAATTTGTAAATAAATTTGCCATATTCCCAAGCCATATTCCAGTCATTGATAACTTTTGTGCATTCCCTTGGTAGCTGTCCCTGTTCTCCTATGTAGTGTTGTCCCAGTGAGGGGCAGGCAGCATGGCTGATGGAAAACTTCTGATTTTAATGGGAGAGATTGTAGATCAGCTGACAGGTGACCTTGAACTGGGATAGATTTTTGATCTTTCAGAGAATCTAATCATGAGAGTTCTGTGTTCATCCTGCTTCACTGACCAGTAACTTGGACTGCACTATTCTGACCTGGGTGGCCACAGCCAGAGCTGCTGGATGATTAATCAGTAGCATAGGCACTGATGGATTGCCTGGATGAATGAATGCTGCCATTCTGAGAGAGGACAGTGGATTTGTCCTCCATAATGTCACCGCCATTCTTCCTAGCAATCTCCAGTAAACTAAATAATGTGTTGGAGGAAAGTTTGCTGGACAGCTGTTGCAGCTTGCAAGCCTTTTTGAATACTGCTTTTAACCGGTATGAAGGCAGTTGTCGAAGCAGTTGACTTCAGCCTGACCTTCCGCTTCTGCGATTAAACAAAGAACAAAGAACAACAGAGCACGGGAAACAGGCCCTTCAGCCCAACGAGCCAGCACTTTCATTTTAACGTTCCTACTTCCACCCATGACCCTTGTCTATGTTTATGGAAATCTGCATTGGAATCAAATTGGGGAGACAATTTGTTTCACCAATCAACCCAAAAGCACATCTTTGGGATGTGGGAGAAAACCGCAGCACCCGGAGAAAACCCACGTAAGCACAGGGAGAATGCACAAACTCCCACAGATAGCAGCTCAAATCCCTGTATCTGTACAGCAACAGACAATGGGTGGCTTATAGAACATATAGAACAATACAGCACAGAACAGGCCCTTCGGCCTTCGATGTTGTGCCGACCAAAATAAAAAGCAATAGAAGCTGAGATAATGGTCATCAGATACTGCATTATTGTTGGGTCTTCATATTGGGAAGGATGGGCTCCAAGTTTTGTGACAAATCTTACGGCAGGTTGCTGCCAGACTCCTCCAAGTCCTCTAACAGATCACAAGATTTTGGGCAGGCCTGTCAATATATCAAACATTTAACAGTTCATAACCATCAGTCTTCTCCTGTAGGTTTCCCCACAAAGTTCTCATGTGAGTCTTCTGCAACAGAACTCATGTGCAACCTCATCCTCTAGTACCTGTGCAGCCAACTTGTTCTCAAGTTTCTCATCACTTGCAAATCCATCTATCCTCTAAAGTACTTGCAGTGTCAACATCTGAAGTAGTGGCTGAAAAACTGTGAGAGCAAGTAATTGTGTTTCTTCTCGATCAATGTTTCCCTGCTTTCCCACCACCTGCTCTCCAAAATTGCCTAGCGAAGTTGCAGTTATTGGGTATCTGAAAGGTGAGAGGCAGAAGAGAAGGCTTGTGATGAGAGAGAGGAAATATGGATTGGAGGAAGCAAGAAGTGCACGTTTACACTAGCTTTAAATTGTGGATAAGGAGTAAGAAGGAAGTGAGATGCGAGAAGAATTATGTATGAGGATTTCACCTTTGACGATTTTACCTCAGTCACTTGTCACTGCTTGAGCCATGGTTACTCCAACAGTTGTGACTACAGTCTTTCCCATTAGAGTAAAAACATGGAGCTGTGCCTGTCCCTATTATTTAGATGTTGCTGCCTTCAGTAATGGCTATGCTTCTGAAAAGAATCTAAATGCTGCCGCCAGTGGGAAAACCACACTGTTTCCTACTGGTGCTGGCAACACTAGCCAAGTGGGATTCAACCACTGTTTGATTGCAAACAAATTCCCAACATGAAACATGCCACTGAGCTCGGCTTCACTGAGGTCGGGGTGTCCTTTTTAAAAGGCGCTGTGATCTCAGAGCCAGGCACCCTTACCCCCATAGCACTATAACCCCTCCACAGACAAGGGGAACTTCTCCCAACCCTTCCTGGCAATGGCTCATTAGCAGTGATATCCTGCTAATGCCTTCATGGAGAAATCCTGTTGGAAGAAACTGTGGTTAGAAATCACAGCAGCTCAAAAGAGAAAACACTTCAGGCTTAATGGAGCATGAACTAATCATATCAATAATGAACTGTTTGATGTGCCCTGGAGCTGTCAAAAAAGCTTTTAGCAGCTAATGAAACTTCAGCTCCTTGTGTAAACAAACCTCAGCTAATCCCTCTTTGATCAGTTCTGGAGCTGTCAATCAAAACAGTCTAAAGAGCTTTCAGAACAGAAATGGCTCATTCAAACTAGAAAGAGTAACCCCCTTCCTCATGAAATTCAAAGCTACTGTCAGAGTGCTTCAAAGAGCTTTCAAAGTACCTGGGGCTTATAAAAGAAAGCAAAGAGATCTGCCTAGTGAAAACTACATCTCCTGTCAATCAAAGCACAGAGAAGGGGCTTCTGAAATCAACAAAAGGCAATCCCTACAGTATAATGGGGCGGCGTTGTCGTTGGATTCCAGGTGTTTGGGGACATGGATTTTAAAGTGACCGGGCCATTTCAAAAGTATTACAGGACGCAGTTAATAATAAAGACTTCAATGAAAAATTTGCCCGAAATCATCATTACCAAAAGCAATTTCCAGTTTCCCAGGACTTGTTTAATGTTTTGAATATTTAAATAGCTTAAGGGTGGGAGAATCCCATCTGACAGGCGCCACTAATACCAGCAGACAACACTCTGGTTTTCCCACTGGCAGCAGCACTTAGAGTCAAATCAGATGAATCGTGCCTATAGCCTTCCCCACACTCCTATTCTGAACTTAGCACAGTGAATTATATCTAGACCTTCTCAATTACAACAATAGAATATCACATTGAGTAATGTAATCATATTCATCCACTAAGTCAAAGGAGTTTTTTTTCCTTCTGGTCTACTTCTACTGCACATTTAGTTGACAAATGAACTGCTTTAATCTCATTGAAGTTCAAACATGCATGTTTACTCACCTCTTCAAATTTATGTGCTATCATTGAAAAGGCCTTGAAAATGGCATCTGTTGGGCCTGTTATTGTTACAATGCGTTCTGGACAGGACCCCTCTGAAATGTTGATTCTTGCACTACTCTATGAAACAGAATAGCTTATTGTCTGAATGTCATGAGAAGTATCAATCAATCCTTATTCCACTGAAGAAAAATAAGTCACAACTTACCTCCTCCCTCATCTTTTTTACCGTCTCTCCTTTCTATAAAAGATAGATAAATGTTCACAGTGATTGTAACTTTCTTTCGACACTTTAAAAACCGGACGATGGGGAATTAAAAATAATTGCACTAACCTTTCCAATAATGCTTCCAACTTCCTGTAGAACAAGAGGAAAAAATGTTATATCATAGATGACTTGTTTCTTTAGGTAAGTGAATTCCCCAGATTAAAATAAATTATTTTAATTTTATAGATTTTTTTTTCTGATTTAGGCAAGTGTATTGGAATTGGAAAACAAAAGAGTTCATTACTCCCGAGTTAGATTCAGTAGCATTAGACACAGCAATTTTGATATATCATGGCCTAGTACAGTGAAATTTCCAATTTAGGGACAGTTTTGTGCAATGGGCCACTGAGAACTGGAAATGTGGAACTGCAATTAAAGGGTCACTGAAGTCAGCCCACCTCCTTAGGAAAATGTTGGGAGTGACTCTGCCTTTTGTTCAACATGTTGATCTGTAGGGATCAGGAAGGGCATTAATTGGTTTACTTCTGGACTTCTACTGCCATTTTGCAGGAAGCACCACCTCAGAAAGCCGCTGGCCAATCAAATGACTGGCAGCTCTCTGTCCCAGCGGCACCACTGGAATCAGTGGGCACTCCTGGGACTAGTCCCCACTGTTGAGGAATTGAAACCATAAAGAAATTTAATTGAGAGCGAGGGTATTGCTGGGCAAGTTTAAAAACCCTGGTGAGGGAACTGAAAGCCAGGTATACAGGCAATGGGAAGGAAAACCAAAGAGGCGGGGGGGAGAAACAACCTGGAAGCTCACCAGTGAGCCCAATAGGCCTATTAAGACAATGATACACCCTGGCAATCTTACCCATCACCATCCTGGACAGGAAAAGCTGCTGGGCTGGATGTTTGGCATGGGCCACATCTGCCATTGTTTGTATCCCAGTGGCTGTGAAATAAGGTCCTTAAGTAATCATTAATTAGCCAAACAAGGATCTCAAATGATCCAGGTCACCCAACGTCCTCACTTTATGTAAACTCAGGGTAGGTAGGCAGCAGGCAATTGTGCACGGCATTTTCCAGCCATGCTGCCTAAAATCCCACTGCCAGATGTGGGAGGGGCCATAAAAGTCTAGCCTGCAGTTAAAGACAATAAACAGATACTTCCTAACAGGCAAGGTTGCATCTGAATCCAGATTTCAAATAAAAGTTAAGCCTCTAAACCAATGCATCATTTAGCATAACATGCTGCATTATCTTAAATAGTGCAATGGTGCCCTGAAATAATCCCAATTGTTATATCTACTTCTGTGCCAGATCATTAAATGACAAAGCATAAAGTAGGCATTGGAGAACATTGTAAATATGCCTCTGACTGTATGCAATGACATACATTATGCCCGGGCACAGATGGGGGTAGGAGACCCTGTACCAGCCAGTATCTGTCAGCACCAATCACAGCCTGATAACTCTCCACTTGCTGATAAGCTCCTTTTGAGTGACATCAAATTCTGATTGGTCGAGTCCCCAGAGTGGGGATCATGCTCTGAACATTGTTTAAGGTGACGGGAGGAAGAGAGGCAGCACAGGTGAAGATCTTGTGTTTTACTCATCTTAGTTTTGCAAACTTTTCAGCCAGTAGGCTTCTTGGTCTCTATCCAAGGCTGAGGAGGGCACGCTATGAGGCAGTCAGCAACACTGAGGCACATTGAGGTACAAGGCATCACCAGAGCCAAGCTAAAAACATCAGGAGGTGTTTGAGACAGCTGATCAAGGTAAACATCAAGCAGCAAGGAGAGCAGGGGCAAACAAAGCACCAGGCCTGATGCATGCAGGCCAGCAAGGCAGCTCACAAGAAGTGAGATAACAGGCATGGCTGAGACCAGGCAAAAAAAGCCACAAGGTGGTGACCCAGTCAGTTGAGACTTGGAATATGCATTGAGCAGCGAGGCAGGCAGGGGCAACCCAATCCTCTGGGCTGAGAAGGGCATGTCAGCCAACCTTCCAGCAAGAGTGAGGCCAAGCAAAAGATGCCACAAGGTGGTGATGCAGCCAGTCAGCACTGGGGTAACCACCAATCAGTGGAGGGAGCAGGGGTGACTCAACCGCCAGGGCCAAGGAGGGCAAAAGCCTGCTCTTTCAAAAAATACATTAAAGTCAAGATCAATTATTATGAAATAATACTGTCAATCTGCACATCAAAAAACACAAAATTGAAGGCAAGACAAGAGGACAAAGTGAGGGAAAAAGACAACTTTTCGTTTTACCATAGAGGTGAATTATTGATCGTGATGTGGAGTTGCCGGCGTTGGACTGGGGTAGACATAGTAAGTAGTCTAACAACACCAGGTGCATTCACTTTGTGAAGGAGCAGCACTCTAAAAGCTTGTGCTACCAAATAAATCTGTTGGACTTTAATCTGGTGTTGTGTGACTACATACTGGAATTATCTGATGACTAGATTTCCAATTTCTGGAGAAGCCATTTCACCTGAATACATTGCACAAGAAATAGAACCTGAAATGGCAGTGGAGCTACAAGATATTCCTTCTGATGAAGTGACGACATAAACCTACCCTGAAGACTTGCCTTATGGTTAAAATCTGTTCTACTGGATATGATAGAATATTTCGTACTAAATTGGAAAACAGAGGTAATGTGGAAAATTTGAGAAGAGAATTTGTGGTTGGAGGCTGAAAGCAAGTTAGAAGTTTTCGTAAGTCTCATTTTGTGAGAATGAAGAGAATTGGGAAACTAGAAACTGGTTGATTTTTTTCAAAACTAATCTGGTTTACTGTTATGTTTTCCTAATAAAAAGAAAAAAGTATTCATTGATGGGTACTCAAACTAGAGAAACATTGGAAGAGATATTGCTGATCATGAAATCCAAAACTCATACTAAAGTTATTCGCTCATTGAAAGATGTTAATTATCTGGACGAATTGATTCTGCATTATCAGCTCAGTTTGAAAAGAGGGTATTCTTACTGGAAGAAAGTGATGAAATATTGTTGCCATAGTCAAACTGCTGTCTTCTTTGGGACTATCTCCAAGAGAATATAATGAGTCATCACTGTCAACTTGAAGAGGTTTTTTTTAAGACTACTTTGAATATCTTAGTTTGATGAGGTTCTCAAAGAGCAAATTATCAATATTGTGACTCAGGAAAGACCAACCTTTTAAATGCACCAAACCTTCAATGAATTCATCACAATAATGGCAAAGTGCCTCAGAAACCAATTCACTAATGAAGTTAAAGATGCCAAATACTATTCCATAATAGTTGATGCAACACCAGATATGAGTCATGTGGACCAATTAACATTAATTTTAAGTTATGTGACCAACGATAGTGAAGTTGTAGTGCGACTTCTTTAATTTGTTCAGCTACAGTTCCACACTTCTGAGTATCTGGAATATAATGTTTTTAAAATCATTGCAAATTTAGGCTTGTACATCAATAATTGTCATGGGTAAAGCTTTGATAATGCTGCAAATATATGAGGAAAATATTCAGATCTACAAACAAGATTGAACAAAGAGAAAATGCTGAAAAATCTCAGCAGGTCTGGCAGCGTTCTTAGGAGAGAAAAGAGCTAATGTTTTGAGTCCAGATGATTGTTTGTCAAAGCTTTGAGCTTTATAAGGGGTTATAAGGATAGGGAGAGGGAGAGAGCCTGGGTAAGATATTCCATCAGAGAGGCAGTGCAGACACGATGGGCTAAATAGCCTCTTCTGCACTTCAGGGATGCTATGATTCTGTGATTTTATTCTGATTCTTATTAAAGGTTTCAATAACCAGAAGGGATAGATTTAAGATAAGGAGCAGGAGATTTAAAAGGGATTTAAGGAAAACCTTTTCACCCAGTGAAACTCTCAGCCTGAAGAGGTGGGAAACATAGAAGATTGCACAGAGCAAGTCAGAGACTGGTGAGTACATAGAACACTACAGCACAAACAGGCCCTTCGGCCCAAAGGTTGCGCCGATTACATCCATACCTACTAGGCCATAGAACTATCTATAACTCCCAATCCCATTAAATCCCATATACTCATCCAGAAGTCTTTTAAAAGACCCCAGCAAGTTCATCTCCACCACCGACGGCAGCCGATTCCATTCACTCACCACCCTCTGAGTGAAAAACTTACCCCTGACTTCTCCTCTGTACTTGCGCCCCAGCACCTTAAACCTGTGTCCTCTCGTAATGACAATTTCAACTCTGGGAAATAGCCTCCGAGAAACCACCCTATCTATTCCTCTCAACATTTTATAAACTTCTATCAAGTTGCCTCTTGACCTTTGTCTCTCCAGGGAGAAGAGACCTAGCTCCCTCAACCTATCTTCATAGGGCATGCCTCCCAATCCTTGTAAATCTCCTCTGCACCCTCCAATAGCTTCCAAATCCTTCCTATAGTGAGGTGACCAGAACTGCACACAGTACAAGTGAGGTCTGACAAGGGTCTTATAAAGTTGCAGCATTACCTCCCAACTCCGAAACTCAATTCCTCGATTAATGAAGGCCAGTACACCACATGCCTTCTTGACCACATCCTTCACCTACAAGGCCGATTTAAGAGTCCTATGGACTCGGACTCCAGATCCTTCTGCTCCTCAACACTGCTAAGACTCCTACCCTTGATATTGTACTCCTTCATCCCATTGTTCCTGCCAAAATGGACCACTACACATTTATCTGCATTGAAATCCATCTGCCACTTCTCCACCCATTCTTGCATCCTATCTATGTCTTGCTGCAACTTCTGACATCCCTCCAGACTATCCACAATACCACCAACCTTCACATCTAATCCATCCTTCCACTTCATCATCCAGGTCATTTATGAAAATGACAAAGAGCAAGGATCCTAGAACAGATCCCTGGGGCACTCCACTGGTAACTGATCTCTATGCAGAAAAAGACCCATCCACAACCACTCTCTGCCTTCTGCAGGCAAGCCAGTTCTGGATCCACAAGGCCAAAGTTCCTTGGATCCCATGCCCTCTCAACTTCTCAAAAACTCTTGCATGGGGGACCTTATCAAACGCCTTGCTGAAATCCATGTAAACCACATCCACCGCTCTTCCTTCGTCAACGTGTTCAGTCACATTTTCAAAGAACTCCACAAGGCTCGTAAGGCACGACCTGCCCTTGACAAAGTTACGTTGACTATTTCTGATCAAGCTAAACTTCTCTAAATGCTCATAAATCCTGTCCCTCAGGATCCTCCCCATCAACTTACCAACTACGGAGGTCAGACTCACCGGTCAGTAATTTCCCGGACTATCCCTGTTCCTTTTCTTGAAAGTAGGAACTACATCTGCAATCCTTCAGTCCTCCAGAACCTCTCCCGTGTCCATTGACGATGCAAAGATCATCGCCAGGGGCTCTGCAATCACTTCCCTCACCTCCCACAGTAGCCTGGGGTCCCATCCGGTCCTGTAGTAGTTCACTTCCTGACCCCCCAGTCTGCTCACCATCTACAAGGCACAAGTCAGGAACGTGGTAGAATATTCTCCACTTGCCTGGATGAGAGCAACTACAACAAGACTCAATCTGAAAACCATTCAGGACAAAGCAGTCCACTTGATTGGCTTCCACGCCTTCAATATCCAGTCCCACCACACCAACGTAAAATAGCAGCAGTGTGTACCATCCACAAAATACATTGAAGCAACCCAATAAAATTTTTATGGCAATACCTTCCAAACTTTTGACCTCTACCATGTAGAAGGATAAGTATAGTACAGGTCTTTTATTTAAGAAAAGAGGTAAATGCATGAGAGCAGCTCAGAGAAGATTTATGAGACTATTATGAGGAATGGGTGGGTTGGCTTATGATGAAATGTTGGAGAGGTTAAGTTTGTATCCACTAGAGTTTATAAAGAGTAAAACCTATAACATCCTGAGGGGCATTGATCGGGTGGAAGTGAAGGGATGTTGGAGAATCTAGAATTAAGGGTCACTGTTTAAAAATAAGGGGTCACTCATTCACCCCTAAGACAGAAATGAGAAGAATTTTTTACTCTCAGAGGATTAAAAGTCTCGGGAACTCTTCCTCAAAAGGCAAGGGAAGTAGCACCTTTGAATATTTTTAAGGCAGAGCTGGATAGATTCTTGATTAACAAGCAGATGGAAGTTACTGAGGGTAGGCAGTGAATGTGGGGTTGAAGTTACAATCAGATCAGCCACAATTGTGTTGAATGGCAGAGCAGGCTTGAGGGATTGAATGGACTACTCCCGCTCCTAGTTTTTGTGCTCATCTGTCCTCTTTGTAGCCTCAACGTTTTCCCTCTAGTGTAGGATCTAAAACTCTATAGTGCATTCAGCAGTCGTCTGACTAAAGACGTGGATCAGCGCATTTGTGAAAACCAGAAAATCCATCAACTTTGGAGAACAAACTATAACCTATTTGAGAAACCCGAAAAGTGGAGTTAAAAAGAGCAAAGGCAGAAGTGATCTGGTGCACCACAGCCCACAGAACTTTCTAGCCAATGGTTATCTCAGCAGGGACTTTTCAAAAGACAATATGCCATTGATTCAGAGCCAGAAACTGTTTTTTTATAGCTGTTTGTTTAGGATTGATTCAGTGAGTTAACTCCCTGCATCTACAGGAATAGATTGAATACCTTTATCCTGGTGTCAGAAATAACGTAAGTAAGGTGTTTTAATGTTACCTATTGAGAACATATCATTTGGGCATATGTATAGTATGGAGCACAGCTCGACATCCTTTTTATTACCAAGTTTGAAAACAAAAAGTATTAATAACAGGTGAAACCAGGTTTTCAAGATGCAGAAACATATTCTTATTCATTACAAGCCTAAACACTCAACAATTTATTGATTTAAACCTGGTTTAGAAGGCTTCACTATATACAAATGCCACTGCAATGAGACATGAATTCGGTAAACACAAGGATCTATTTCTTAGATTCCAAGGAAAATAAATAGTAATATAAAATTGTTTGTATATTGTGGCCACTGTAGTCAGCTCCTGACTGGGAGTTCATAGTTGCCTGCCTTCACAAACCTAACAATTTTATTTGATGGTGCTCTGTCAGCTGTATGAGACTTGCACAATGTGAGGCAAGAACTCCAGCATGCCACTAAATGCAATATAAAATCAGTTTAATTTCAGCTAATGAACACAGTCTGGAAAACCTCATTTTGAACCGAAAAAGTTTCTGTCTTAAAGATTATCCTGAAAGATTTTAATAGCCAGCCTAGAGTACAGCTTGATTGATAAATAATCTTTTACATTTCGATGCTCAGTTCAGTCTTTGTGACAAAACTGTAATATTAGAAACAATGCTATTTAATTCTGCGGCAAGTGAGCTATTAGTAGATATGCACTCATTAAATCCAGACTTTTCTGACTTTTTTTGTTATTTAATATAAACTTCGTTCAGCTATCAACACTTTGGAATCTGCCAGTGCTGTATGCATCAGGTAGCAAATGATCTAAGGTAAATGCATACAGCAAGATCAACAGCAAGAATAACAACTTGCCTTTCAAGTAATGAACTATCCCAGGCATTTCACAGGAGCATTGTGAAATAAAATAGGACACAAAGCCATATAGGAGATAATAGATCAGACAGCCAAAAATTTGGTCAAAGAGGTATGTTTTAAGGAATATCTTAATGGGGAAAAAGTGAGCAAGTTATTCTTGCTGTTGATCTTGCTGTATGCATTTACCTTAGATTATTTGCTACCTGATGCATACAGCACTGGCAGATTCCAAAGTGTTGATAGCTGAACGAAGTTTATATTAAATAACAAAAAAAGTCAGAAAAGTCTGGATTTAATGAGTGCATATCTACTAGTAGCTCACTTGCCGCAGAATTAAATAGCATTGTTTCTAATATTACAGTTTTGTCACAAAGACTGAACTGAGCATCGAAAGATAAAAGATTATTTATCAATCAAGCTGTACTCTAGGCTGGCTATTAAAATCTTTCAGGATAATCTTTAAGACAGAAACTTTTTCAGTTCAAAATGAGGTTTTCCAGATGTGTAAGGAGGGAATCCCGGGGCTTGAAGCCAAGGCAACTGAAGGTAAGTTCACCAATGCTTTGGTGGAGCAATAATAATTGGGAATGCACAAGGGGCCACACTGAGAGGAGTGCAGAAATCTCAAAGGCTGTGTTAAGAACATAAGAAATAGGAGCAGGAATAGGCCATCTAGCCCTTCGAGCCTGCCCCACCATTCAATAAGATCATGGCGATCTGAAGTGGATCAGTTCCACTTACCCGCTTCCTCCCCATAACCCTTAATTCCCCTATCTATCAGAAATCTATCTATCTGTGACATAAATATATTCAGCGAGATAGCCTCCACGACTTCAACGGGCAGAGAATTCCAAAGATTCACCACCCTTCGAGTGAAGAAGTTCCTCCTCAACTCCAATCTACATCACCCCCTCCCCTTATTTTGAGGCTGTGCCCTCTACTTCTGCTATCCTTTCTAAGCAGGAAGAATCTCTCTACCTCTACCTTATCTATTTCCTTCATTATCTTATATGTCTCTATAAGATCCCCCCACTCAGCCTTCTAAACTCCAACGAGTACAAACCTAGTCTACTCAATCTCTCCAGATAGGCTAACCCCCTCATTTCTGGTATCAGCCTAGTGAACCTTCTCTGCACTCCCTCCAAGTCCAATATATCCTTCCTCAAATGCGGTGACCAAAACTGCACAGAATACTCCAGCTGCAGCCTCACCAGCACCCTGTATAGTTGCAACAAGACCTCCCTACTTTTGTATGCTATTCCCCTAGCTATAAAGGCCAACATCCCATTCGCCTTTTTGATCACCTGCTGCACCTGCAGACCAGGTTTTTGCGATTCTTAGACAAGGACCCCCAGGTCCCTCTGCTCCGTAGCTTGCTGCAGCTTTTTGCCTTTTAAATAATAATCCCTCCTACTATTATTTCTACCAAAGTGGATAACCTCACACTTGCTAATAATACACTCCATCTGCCAGGTCCTTGCCCATTCACTCAACCTATCCAGATCTCTCTGCAGACTTTCCAGATCCTCCGCGCAATTTGCTTTTCCACTCATCTTCATGTCATCAGCAAATTTCATTACCCTACACTCAGTCCCTTATTCCAGATCATCTACGTTTTTGGTAAACAGTTGAGGCTCCA
This sequence comes from Sphyrna mokarran, assembly GCA_024679065.1. NCBI lineage: Eukaryota > Metazoa > Chordata > Chondrichthyes > Carcharhiniformes > Carcharhinidae > Sphyrna > Sphyrna mokarran. The sequence goes on from JAGIQG010000002.1 coordinate 64,585,587, forward strand.
GCACCGATTGCTGGGGCACTCCATTAGTCACCAGCTGCCAACCAGAATAGCACCCATTGATTCCTACTCTCTGCTTCCTATTAGACAACCAATCCTCTATCCATGCTAATACCTTATCCCCAACTCCTTGCACCCTAACCTTTTGCAGCAACTTTTTGTGAGGCATCTTATCAAAAGCCTTCTGGAAATCTAAAAATACCACATCCATCGGTTCCCCTTATCTACCGCACTAGTCACATCCTCATAGAAATCCAATAAATTCGTCAAACACGACTTCCCCTTAATGAATTCGTGCTGCGTCTGCTTGATCAAACCATTCTCTTCTAGGTGCCTCGCTATTTCTTCTTTGATGACGGATTCAAGCATTTTTCCGACTACAGACATTAAACTAACAAGCCTATAATTCCCTGCCTTTTGTCTGCTACCTTTTCTAACAGTGGCATAACATTAGCCGTTTTCCAATCTTCTGGCACTTCCCGGAATCCAGCGAATTTTGATAAATAATTACTAAGGCATCAGTTATCACCTCTGCCATTTCTTTTAGAATCCTGGGATGCATTCCATCCAGGCCCTGGGACTTATCTACCTTCAACTCTGTTAGTCTATCAAGCACTACCTCTCTAGTGACTGTAATCACATCAAGGACCTCATCTTGGGAGGGAAGGGTAGTGTTTAGAGGCAATGAGGTAAGGGGAAACCCCATCAACAGCAGCAGGACCAGAAGATCCTACCACTGATGAATGACAAGCTACCTCCTGTTGTGAGAAACACACTCAAAATTTCTCCGGTGGTTTCAGTCTTTCTGATATTTAATTTGAGGAAATTTCAGCCCATTTGATACTGGATTTGGAAACAGTATGAGAATTTAGCAACAGAGGCGGTGGTGAGTTAGATCTGGGTCAGTTTAGTTGGATTATTTTAGAGCTCTGCAGGTAAACTGCTTCTGATGAAACACAATTTACAGGACCATAATGGCAGTCATCAGAAGCCATTGAAGAGCTGCTTTCTTACTGCAGAATGCAGAATGATTTTCTGGTATTGTGCAAGAAACATCAAGCATTGGATAATGAATACAAAACAGATATTGATGGGTGGCTGGGAATTTTTTTGTTCCAATGTAATTTTTTGCTCTCAACAGGCATTGTATATGATTGGAGTGCTGCTCAAGTGCACTATTTCTATTACGGGGCTACATGGGAGACAACGCTAATGGGCTTAGTACACAACTTGTGAAGATGCTCCTGAGTCCAGTTGCACTCATAGCCACAATGGGCTTGACTGCGGCACAGGACTCAGGTTTGTGTATCCAACAACATAGGAAATGAGCACTTAAAATGCTCTCTGACTTTCCCCATTATTGTCAGATGTATGTACTGAGTGAGCATGGCTATGAAATAAATACTTGGAACAGAAGGCCAGATTCTCACCCTCAGCTGGCATTCTCCGGTCCTGCTGCAGTGAAAGGAGATTTGACTGAGTGCTAAATTCTCCATTCTCACTGGCACTGCCAATGGGGCATGAACTGCCAGAAAATTCTAGCCAGTATTTTTTGCTAAACATATTCTAAAATGGAAGCTCTGGCTTGTGTCCAAATTTTCAGATCTGCTTAAGAAATTCTTGCCCTCACTCCTGCCTTTAGAAAATCTCATGGGCTTATGACAATGATTCACAGCATTAAACAGATAAAACTGTTGATTCATAATTAAGTACAGTCCAACTTGAGTTAAAGACGCAATTGTCCCAAAAGATTTCTAAACACAATTCCTATCAAATGGGTCGACATAATTCAGATTACAATCACCCACATTTAAATATTTTTTAGGAGCTTGGGGTGATTTGAAGACATAAACAGGACATAAAGTAAGACTGCTTCCTTAGAGATCAGGGTGCCATTTTTAAAAGGTGCACCAATCTGAAAATGAAGTTAAGGACCCTTTTCTCCCTCCTCCAGAGACATCACAACCTCCCCCCAGACAGGAGAGATGCCCTAAATCTTGGCCACAGAGGGGCAACCTCCCTCTATTACTAAATGATAAGGTCACTGCCCTCCCCCACCCCCACCAACCACACACCACACAAGCATCATCAGGGTGATCTGACTAACCCCCTTTTCAGGCCCTTCCTTGATAATGCCAACATGCCACTGCTCCCTGATAGCTCAAAACTGGCAGCGTGCCAAGGGACAATGCCAGGGCATTGCCCATCCATGGCCCTGACCTATAATAGCCTCTGAACCCCCTGACCCCACCCAATGCCGTCATCACATCTATCCAGAGAATGTCCTCATTAGGGAACCAATAGCTGTGAGAAAGTCCTCATTGAGGAATTCTTGGACTTTAATGTTTAAGTTGTGCCAGACGCACATATTGGTTAAAACCAATCTCCAGTAGAGACGTGCTATTTGGCATAAGAGTTAGAAAAAAATTCCCTTTAAGAAATGCAGTCAGAATGCACACCTGGACTTTCAATGAAGCATTTCAGACTTGAAAAAAATTCCTCTTAAAAATGTAGTCAAAAAGAACACTGAAGAAGCAATTCAGAATTAATGCACAATGAAGTGCATTAAAAATGAACAAAGCTAATCCCTCCTTTGAAAAGCATTCAGCTGTCAATCAAGCAGCTTGTAAAGTCAATGGACCATGAAATTAAACAGGGGCTTAAAAAAGTTAAATGGTACAAAAAAGGAATGTAAACAAACTACTTCAAAGCTTTTCAAGGCAACAGAGAGATTTTCTACTTCAACCTGAGGCCTCTTTGAAATCAGTACATTGGGAGAGCGATTAAAACTTTGAAGGAAGCAGAGAGAAGACTTTCTACATCAACCTGAAATCTCTTTCATAGACATATTAGGGGAAAGAGATCAAAACTATTCAAGGCAATAGAGAGAAGATTTATGTGGACCCTACCCTTGGGAAGACCCATAATCTGCACCCCTCCAGCCTAACCTGAGCCCCTCAAATTCTCTTGAAGGACCCTCTTATGCACCTTGGCAGTGTCTGCTTTGGCCAAGGATACAAGTGTGCAGATAGAACATACCTCCTTACTTGCCCTTGGACTCCATGGTGTCTGTTCCCCACTTTTAAGGACCAGCAGCGTTTCACGCCTGAGTGACTTCCTGCCGGGCGCGGGAGGTGGGGGAGGGGGAAGGGAATGCCAGCATAACCAGGAGCTTGTGTTGTCGACTTTAATCTTACTAATGGGATGAAAGTGAATGCAAAGGGCTCTGATCAGGTACTCACCCTTTTCTGGGCGAGATCCTCACCATGTCAACTGGAACAGGCCAGGAGCATTGGAAACTGTTCAAAATCTGGCGCAAATCCTGCTTTAGACCTTCTGTTAAATTCACTGGCCCAGTGAGGATTTGCGCCTGGGGCTAACAGTACCAAAGAATCATCTGTTGTGTTTTTATATTGCAAACATTTTGCTAGTTTCATCTTTGTGATGCTTCTTTAGTTTAGATCTTTTGGCATTATAATTCCTGTGAATTTGTTCATTTATCAGCCTTTTCTTTTTCATCCATTGGTCTTTGCATAAAGCTACATTTGCTGCTTTCAGATTGCAATAATTGTATACAAAACTTCCCTACCCTGTGACTTTCTCAACTATGAATAACTGTTGGAGAAGAGGCAATAAAACAGATACAGCATTTCTAAACATTGTGTGCGGGTCATCTGTTTCAAAATAAGATGGATATGAGTTCAAGTCCTTGAGACGTCTGTCACTTCAACTTGCACAGCTGACAGCAAATAATATTGGCTTGTCACCTGCATTGTTAGATAGAATATTGTGTCATGGAACACATCATTTTGGGGGATGAGAGGAAAGAAATGACATGGCTTGACCAATAACAATACCTCTATCACACAGCAGCATGAAGTTAAAGAGACCCAGACCATCTGTGCGAAGGGCTTTCTAAAGGAGATCTTCTCCTGTGAGAATATTGAAAATAACAGCGGAAGAAAGAGAAAAGAAAATGAGACTAATGATATGAGGCACTAATATCCATAAATAAAAAATCATTTGATAAAGGAATAGTGCCACAAGACTAACAAGCAGCAAATGTAATTCCTATTTGCAGGAGCGAGTAATGTGATGAATCTTCTCCCGATTCCTGAACACTGTGTTCCAACTGTTACACCAGCTGAGGTCAGGGATCAAAAAAGTGGTACCTTCTGCCTTTCCATGTCTCAACTATTTAATGAATAAATTCCATGACCATATAGGGAAAACGCTGCTGAGAAACTTATTGTGTTTTATGTTATGCATAAAATTAGACTTCTGTTAATTAGATTTCTGTCATCAACAGAAATAAAAATATTTGTTTTTTTATTTCAAAACCAAATATTTAGCAACTACAACCAGTTTTAAATGCATAGCCTTATTTCAGCAATGTCTCTTTGTTGGGAGCACAGCATTAATTAATTCAAAATCAATAACTAATAACATGCACTCCCAAGTGCAACCCTTAGGGAGCTATTTGTTGTTGACACAATACCTTTCCATGCATAAGTAGGCGAATTGTCAGAGTGACGTTCAGTCCCCCTTCAGTCACTTTGGAATCTGATTTATTCATGCTCAAGTTTGGAAGCACTCTGTTCTCACACAAAAATACTGGAAGCCTACAGGAAGAAAAACATTTTCAAAGATTACAGTTTTTGCAATATTTGTATATTTTTTGAATTGAAGCACATTAGTTATGAAGTTTCACATATTGCATGTCCCTTTTGATTGAAGAAAAGTTGTTATGCTTTAGAATTGTTTTTTGAAGTACTGAAGCTCAGATAGCAAACTGTTCAGAAGATCTTACATAGGATTTTGACAACAATCATACTGGAAAAACCTGAGCCATGAAAAAAGGTATGCATTTACAAGCAGTAAATAGAAATAGTTTATATTTTGTTATAGATGTTCCTGCCTAGTGATACAAAATGAATACATTTCTATTGCTTGCACTATTTTTCACGTGTGAAATAAAGTGAACAAATATCTTCCCATAATATGCATTACTGCCGGCATAAAAGTATTTACATTTCACTGTAGAAATGACATGTATGTGGGTATGATATATCAGAATTAAATTTAAATGTTAAAAAATGAACAATATGTAGACAGCAATGTTGCTGAAGCTTTTTGGCTTTGTCATGAACTTAACAAGAATGCTAAATTTCAAATGATCACAACTCACACGAGAGGAGAAAAAGTGTTGACTGGTTGGCAAGTCAACTCTGATTGACTCAGGTGTTGCCATATAAAAGAATACAGGGAACTAAAGTCTCCCCAAGCCCAAAGGTAATTCAAAACGATGCATATTCTTTTTGTTTGCAGAGAATGGGTCCCTGTCAATAAGTTCATATGTATGAAGTAATATGTTTGAGCCTTGCATGTTTTATAAATTACCTAGGAGTTTGGAGAACATATAGTTCCCTGTTACTTTGGTTGTAGCGTTCCAATGGCAAAAGACAACTTGCCAACAAATCGCTGCTCTTTTATCTTGTAGTGTGTAGTGAGCGTTTAAAATTTGGCATTCGTTCATTGGTCCTGATTCTAACAAGATGAAAAGCTTTGGTAACATGCCTCTTTTCAGTGATACTAAAGTTCTGTACTACCAAACCATTGTACACCAACAATACTTATTTGTGTTTTCAAGTCTAATGCCTTTGCTTTGCTGTCAGTAAATTGTATTAGGTACAAATAAAACATTTCACCAAAACTAAAACGGAAACATAAAACTAAAATCAGGATTTGGCAATTCAGCTTTCTGAGCCTGCTCCACCATTCATCCTAATCATGGCTGATCATTGAATTCAATATCCTGATTCTTCCTTCCTCCCATATCTCTTGATCTCTTTAGGCCCAAGAGTTATATCTAATTTCTTCTTCAAATCAGATAATGTTTGGCCTCAACTGCATTCCACACATTCACCACCCTCTGGGTGAAGAAATTTCTCCTCACCTCAGTTTAAAAATGTTTACCCTTTATCCACAAACAATGACCCCCTCGTTCTGGATTCCTTCAAAAATTCTTTCTCAATCTACTCTGTCTAACCCTGTTAGATTTTATAAGATTTCTATGAGATCCCTTCTTACACTTCTAAATTCCAATGAATATAATCCAAATCGACTTAGTCACTCCTCATATGACAGATTTGCCATCTCAGGAGTCAGCCTGATAAATCTTCACTGCACTCCTCTATAGCAAGAACTTCCTTCCTCAGATTAAGGACACCAAAACTGTACATAATATTCCAGGTGTGACCTCACCAACATCCAATACAATTACAGCAAAACATTTCTATCCCCATACTCAAATCCTCAAAATGTTCATTCTTGTATGCTCACAAAATGTGTCACTAAAGATAGGGCTTCTAAATCAAATTAGTTCCCCTGACAAAAAAAAAATACAGTAACAAGTTTCACAACATTATGTTAAAGTTGGGCTTTAACCTGGTGTTGTGAAACTTCTTACTGTGCCAATCATCCCAGTCCAATGATGGCAACTCCACATCAAAAGAAATACATAATCAAAGAAGACGAAATGTTTGTTCATTGTCTTAGATTGCTAATATAGTACTTTAGTTCATTACTATTTGTGAAGAAGCATTTTAGTTTTGGCAGAACCAGCCTTAATGTCCATTTTGTCACACTGACTTGAGTGGGTGTGCTTATTGAATTACTGCAAATCTGGAATAAAATATCGCAAGAATTGTCCTTCCATTGCTGTGATAAAAGATGAAAGGAAACTATAAACCTTTCATAGAAACATAGAAAATAGGGATAGGAAGAGGCCATTCAGCCTCTCTTCTCCCATATCCTTTGATTCCCTTTGTCCCCTAGTGTTATTTCAAAATGTTTCTTGAAGTTTTGTGTTCAGCTATGTTCTGTGGTAGCAAATTCGACAGGCTGACCAATCTCCAGGTGAAGGAATTCCTCGTCTCATCCCAAATGGTCTACCCTGTATCCTCAGACTGTGACCCCTGGCCTGGACATTCCCACTATTGGAAACATCATTCTTACACCTATCCTGTCGCATCCTGTTAAAATTTTATAGGTTTCTATGAGATTTCCCTCCTCAGTCTTCTGAATTCCAGTGAAAACAATTCTAACCAATTCAATCTCTCCTCATATGTCAGTCTTGCCATCCCAGGAATCAGTCTGGTAAACTTATTCCGCATTTCCACTACAGCAGGAACATCTTTCCTCAGATAAGGAGATCGAAACTGTACACAATATTTCAGGTATGGTCTCACTAAGGCCATGCATTTTTGCATCAAGACATCCCTGCTCCTGCACTTGAATTCACTTGCTATGAAGGTCAGCTGGCTTTCATCAGCCAGGGCATTGATTATTGGAGTTGGTTCATTATGTTACAGTTGTATATATTATTGGTGAGGCTGCACTTGGAGTATTGTGTAAATTTTGGTCACCCTGTTATAGAAAAGACATTGATAAATTGGAAAGATTGCAAAGAAGATTTACAAGGATATTGCCTGAACTAGTGGATCTAAGTTATAGGGTGAGGTTGGCTAAGCCAGGACTTCATTCCTTGGAACATAGGAGAATGAGAGTGATCTTATTGAGATATTTGTGTCTTCCTTTGTGAAGGCAAAACCAAAGTATGTATTCTATTGGTCAGCTATTTCTTTGTCTTTCTTAATCAGTCCCTTAAGTCCTCCTCTGCTAATTTCTAAACTGCTCCCACTCCTCAAGTCTATTGTTTTTCTTGGCCCATTTGTATGCCTGTTCCTTGGGTCTAATACTATCTCTAGTTTTCTTTATAAGGCATGATTTGGCCATCATTCCAGTTTTACTTTTGCACCAGTTAGGAACAAACAATTGTTGTGTTCACCCATGCGCTCCTTGAATGTTTGCCATTGTCTAGCTGCTGTCATTCCTTTAAGTAGCGTTTTCCAATCTATCTTGACTACCTTGCACCTCATATCATAGTAGTTTCCTTTATTAAGATTCAGGACTCTACTCTCGTAATCAACCATGTCACTCTCTATCTTGATGGAAAATTCTATCATGGTATGGTCGCTTATCCTAAGGGGTCTTGCATAACTAGATTGTCAATTATTCCTTTCTCATTACACAATATCCAGTTGAGGATAACCCTCTAATGAGTGCTGAGGATCATCTGGCATATTTTACCACAAATTTATTGCACACCACAAAGGTATTCTTCAGTTAAGCATGAATAAAAACTTCCAACTGTTAAAATGAAAATATAGGAATTAAACCACCTGAAACCCAAAAACTACATGCTCTTATACAACAGCAGTACAATTTAATTACATTTCTGCAGCTTGGTGCATTCAATACATGGCTTAATGCAGCCACGTTTTAACTGTTATGGAGATTGAAAGTGCCCCAGGATCATTTTTGTGTCCTTGATTTGACATCCTTTCACAAAATGATTTTATTCATGATGACATGTAGCATAATCAGAACCTTACTTAATCCAGATAATATAGAGTGAAGAGGCACAAATCTATACTAGACTGAATCAAATATTGTCCTGACCCAAGGCTTTAACTGCTTTGCCAGTTTTAATGCAAAGAAGAAACCTGTCCTTTTAAGGAATACTCCAGGCTACATTTAATTTGAAATAAACAGCACTTGTCATATGAAAAGGAAGTGGAGGAAATGTAACTACACGATGGAGTTTATAGACCTTTTTATTTTAGGGATGGCATTTATCTTATGCAGATGTTATCAAACTACAGGACATAGCTAACAGTGAGAAAGAATGCAACATGTTACAAAGATACATTAGAAAACTGCAGGTTGAGCAATTGCTTAACAAATGAACATAGATAATAATACTGGGAATTATTTCTAGGGTTACAGAATTTAAAAGTAATGAATTTACCTTTCAATTTATATAGATCACATAGAATACTCTTGGAGTATGGTGTGCAGTTCTCCATGTTATGAAAAAAAAGGATACAGAAATACTGTAGAAAGCACAAAAAAGATTAACAAGAATTGTAGCAGAACTAAGAGATTACAGCTATTGGGAAAGTTTGAAGACATTGGACTCTTTCTTTAGCAAAGCAAAGAATGGAAGTTATTGACAGAGATTTTTAAAATTATGAATAGTGCTATAAAGCACCCTGATTCTGTGTCTCAACATAAAGAAACACAGCAGTGGATTTGCCAATAAAGATGCTATGTACAGTTAGGAAGAGACCTTCTCCTTTGGCTTTTCTTTTTGTATCACTGCTAGCTAATAGTACCTGCTAAAATGAGAAGCAAACTAGCATACAAAAAGTGGAAAGCAGTGAAATTTCACACACTAGAAGCATCACATTGCTTAGTTGGACACACAATGAAATAATTACAACAGATAATGATAATAATATTGTAATATATAATGTCCACTAGCTTATCCACTAATAATTATCAGATTGGAGATTTTGGAGTTCTCTCTTACCAATGCACTAACATATGTCATATTTTCTGTAATACTGATTGCTCTCAACCGACTTAAAAAGAAAACCAAAATACCTGTCCTTTTTGCATGGCCTTTATGACATCAATTTACTATAGTTTCTAAATACAATATTCCTATTAAACAATCCTATACTATGAACAAATATTCTTCTGTACAAAAGCAGAGTTTTCTTTATGGCTGAACAATCAGATCATGAAAATGCTATTTTTACGATAGAAAAAAAAACATTGATTTTTCCACTTAGTCAAATGTTGAACCAAAGAAAGCTTAATGGTATTAGTTAAGATGGAATCATCATTGTTATCTGTCAGTTAATAAAATAATTGAAAAGATGCAATGATCCATAATGAACGTGGTTGTTTTGAAAACAAAAATAAATCCATCAAGATGATTATTGAAGCTTTACTGAAACCATCAGTAGACACGTCTACATTTATACCAATGCCTTGATACTGAAAACAGTATTAGGCAACATCAAATCAGGATATATTATATGTCTGTTCTGGAATGTCTGGCCGGTTTCCTTTTTGATTGTTAGTGCTGAATCATAATTCCATCACTGTTGAAATCCATGATTTTAAGCTAAATACACATTTTAGAAATGAAACAAACAAATGAAAAAAATAGAGAAGGTTTAATTTAAGGTTTCTCTCAACTGAGCACCCAACTGTACTAAAAACATCAATTGATTAAAGAAATCACACAAAAACTTGTCATATAGAAGGCACTTTACACGGACAGAATTGTGAAATGTATTTTTTATTAACTGCGTTACAGTTGAAAGGCATTTGCTAGCCCTTTAAATTATTTTGAACAGGTCATTTTTTAAATGGTTTGCTAAGGTTACTCTGACAATTGCGTCAAATTTGAAAAGATGAGTTATCACGTATTCTGCATAACAGAATTTTGGACACCTCAAGAGACTATCAGCTACCTGTTGTACTGTGATGGCAAGTTGCAAGTAATTGGTCATAAATACTGAGGAAATAAAATCAAGAAATTTTAAGACTATTAATTAACTCTAGTATTGATTGATTAAGAAGAAAACTCTCACAATGGTGCAAGCTCCAAGATGTTGCAGTTACCACACAGTCAAATGGCCAATTGCCTTTCAATTATGGCTTTGTTCAGAAAAACTATTCTCATTTCTAATTCTTTAAATCAATGCAGTATTAGATTAGTAAGTGCCCAATTTATGAGAATATTTTTACCTCGATGTAAAAATAAATTATTAATTTAAAAGCTCTGTTGTGATCTGGGTCACAGAGATCCTTTTACAGTTCTTAGACTTATACCCTCTGCTGCTATTTGTAAGTGTACCCACATCACTCCAAATTAGCCCAGAAAGAAGGAAGGGCATATACATGAAAATGTGGAACACAGTTTGAAAGTTAAGGTGCAGGAAATTCTGGCAGTGGGAGCAGACAACAAAATCCCTAAATAGTGAAACATTTTGCTGTAGTTAATACATGGAACAGCAAAATAACTACAGCACAAGTTATGAGCTTAAAAATTTGCAACATGCAATATGCTTACCATCTTTCACCTTTATAGGGCTCTGGGATATATGAACATTTTATACAGAAATGTCATTTTAGTGGGATTGCAAGTTGCAATGTTTGGGTCTATGGCCTTGCAATATACAGAAAGTTTTACGTGGAAAAATATTTTTTATTTCATCCTTATAGTGCAGCAGTCTCCAAGCTCCAGATGCAGCCTGCTGCGGGCCGGATGTGGCCCTCGGACCATAGTTTGGAGACCCCTGTTATTGCGTAACAAAAAAATTTCAAAAATGCATGGATGAATTTCTTTCTGTAATGCAGCACTCTCATGAAAGTACTGATTGTACTATTATAGCTATGTTTTGTACAATTCTTTGAAAAGCAGTATTAAGTACAAATTAGCCAATTTTTTTTCTTTTAATTCACATTCATTTCTGAAGCAAACAAAATATTATTTCATTGTAAATAATAAAAGCAAGGCCAATCTGAGTGTAAAATGTATTATCTTCAAGTATTGTACACCTTGGTAACCATATTTCAATATGAGATTTCCAACCTACTGAAATGCGTTACAAATTCAAGTATTTTAACTGCTTGCAGCTCAGTACTTCCTTGACTACCAAATGGCAGACAATAAAGATGTACACTCTCCTGGAGAAATGAAAATGGATTAGGTGCATATCCAGTAGGTCATCAGGGAAATCAAATCATAATCAGTTTTATGGCATTTACATAATTATCTCTCTACCCCCCCCCCCCCATCTTGCTCAAAGCATGCAACTTAGTTTTACATAGAAAGGAGACTATATTAATGTCAATATCTCACTGTTCCATATTTATTAGATTAACTTATGCCATTTAATGCACTTCCCAAAGGCAAGTTTAGTGGTGGAGGTATATTTAATCTGGGATGTGGGCAGTAGGGCACCTACTGTGGGGACTTTGACATCTTCCCAGTTACATCCAATTAAATCCATGGCAGAAAGGCTCATGGATTGCCTTCCTACTCCACTGCCAATTGAGGTTCTTAAGTGAGCAAATAATGGTTACTTAAGGGATTGATCCCTCTACTCATGTATTCAACCAGTAGCAGGTGGGGACTCGCGATGTGGGGAATAACAAACAAACCTGAGTGGCTTGTTGTGGGCTTCCAAGGTGTGTGTGTGTGTGTGTGTGTGTGTTCTTCATTCAAAAGGCATTCAATGTCTAATTGGGGGCATTGACAATGGGCAGTGGGGTTCTCACAGGCCACTTATCTATCAGTGCTGAACACACCCTCCTGCCATCACTCACCTGTGGCCTGGGATACAGCAATGATATAAGGTCTCAGGTGAGTGTTGTACTGGCAGTGGCCATTGCCTCCCCAGTGGTACCACAATTGAACAGAACTTCTAGCCTCTGAATAGCAAGGTGATGGAGAAATAGAACTGAATGTTGTCAGTGTATTTGTGGAAGATGGTCCCATTTATTACTAAAGAACAACAATTGGATAAGATAAAAAATTTCTGTGATGTACAAGTACTCAGTAATAGTCAGCAAACAGCAAATTGTTGGGCAATAGGGGAAAATGTTCTTTTTTATGTAATTAATAATAGCAATGACATTTCAAGGCTCATTTTTGCTGGAAATGTCATACTGAGAGACTACAAATTCAATAATGAAAGTTGTATAGTTAAATCCTCATACCAGAGCCAGACACAGACAGACACAGGCTCTGAGCATTAGTTGAGCATAAAGGAAGTCATATGTGATTAATTTTCCATTTTTATTTTGAGTATTATTCAATATTAATTTTCATATTCAGCTATTTATACCCTAATATCAAGAGGCAATACTGTTAAATAATATTCCTAAAGATAAAATAGATTATGCTTGAGTACTAATTTATGTGAATCCTATAATTCATTAATATATTGAATGTCTTTGCATGCTAAAAAGTACAGCACTAGCACTGTGCACAAAGAAAAGAATGTATAGGGCTGGAAAGTCTATTGCTTTGACAAGCTCGGGCAGTTTAGAAAGCTTTGGGATTTTTCTTTCATGGCACTCATTAATTTTCCCAGTTACATTGCTCAACTCTCCATTGTACTTTCCATCCTTGGAAGTCTACAGTATATAGTTTTTAGAACACAGTTAAATCTAAGTTGTTTTTTTTTTTTTTTACACACTTTCATTTAAACTTAAGGTGATTGTTTTTAAACATATTCATTTTAATTTTATTTATGGCCTTTAAAGGCATTAAGTAGTTCTTATACTAAGTATTTAACCCTAAGCCTTCTCCATCACAAGTATTCCAAGCTTCCACACTCTCTAAGGATAGCTTAGCTATGGATTTGGTTACCCTTCAGAACATCCTTTTTAATGTCTGGATGCTTTATAATACAATGACCAGAATGTGACACAAACAGAGAATTATTTACTAAGATAGTCACTCTGAGGGCAATCTCACCAGCTCATCCCACTGGTTGATTCGTGTGGCGAGCTGGTAATAGAGGCAAAAAGCTAGGTTTGTGCCTGGTTTCTCATCTCTCTGATTTTACCAGCCCTGGATTTCTAGTGCAAGGCTGATTGAAATATTGGACCCGATTTTGCACCTGTTTTCAGGCAAAAAACTTGGTAAAGTCAGGCGTTGGAAGAGTAGCATGATCTGTGCCCATTCCCCTTTTATCAAAGCCTGAAATTGGCCACAAGCAGGACCGTGCCCAAAATGGGCACAACGGCGATTTTAGTGCATCTAAATTGACTTAATGGGCTGCATACCCAACCATCACCTCACTATTCAGAGTTTCCTCTTTACCACCAAGTTCACCCATTGAGATTCAGTGTGAAACAGACATATTCTACAAAAGTCCAATTCTGGTATTCCAGTGAGTGAGGAGATGAGTGCAGAGCATCTGACGGCTCTCTGCTTGAGATCAATGGTGGGGAATGGCAGGCAAGGGAGGGGTGATGTTCCACTGCCACTCTGCCTGTGATCAGTGAAGGTGAAGGGGAGTCCAATACCACTCTGCCTGTGATCAGTGAGGGGGAAAGGGGGACAGGGCCTCTGATTGATCAGTTGATGGAGGGACGAGAGGATAAGGGGTTCAGTAATGTTGTGAGGATGGGGCAATGTCTATGGGGATGGGGCAATGTCTGTGGGGGCCAGAGGGAGGCATTATCTGACCCAGGAACAAATGTGGCAGGGGAGTCACATTCTATCTTTCTTTTCTGCGCGTGCGCAGTTGGAAGCATCGATCGGCGCTGCAGGATTTTGGGCTCCACCCACAGGCTTATGCTGTAGATTCAGAATCACTGATATCTTTTCAGACAGAGTGCATATAGGGCTGCCTGAAAACGGATCTAAGTTGGATCTGAAACACTCCCAGTTTCAAGTTTGCCCAGCACTCAGAATCAAAATGGCAAAATGGGCCCATTGTAATTTTAATATCATTAGTGAGTCCTAGACAGAATCATCCAGGCTCACTTGTCTTAACGGCCTCGCCATGGAGGTCCTCACTAGCAAGGTTCATGTATGGTCCCAATTTCCCAAAGCGGTACGTGGTAGCCTTGTCGATGAGCTGGAGGTTATTGAGGCCTGCGAGTAATCAGGGGCAGTGCCCCATGGGCATTGTCAGACTGGCAATAGCACACTCTGGTGTGAGAAGCTGGCCTTCTGGCATGAATAGACTGGCTACTCCCTCTACTGGCATGAGTTACACTTTGCCTTTTTTGTGCATTAAGTGCCATAAAATCATATCTGAAAGCTTGCTGTGACAAGGGGTACAATTCTCTCCCATTTTCATGCTCATTCAATACCATCTCTATTTCTCCAGCTACGATGTCCAGAATTCTATTTTGCCTTTACTGCTGCTTTTTACTGTTTTGATAGTTGGATGATAAATTCATCAATACTTAAATAGGGGGATTCGCTGGATCCTTTAGTTTCCAGTGGGAAACGTGTTGGTCCAGAGAAATGGCCATTGGGCAAATGCCACAGACCCACCACGATGCTCCTGGCCTGCATATCGGGTAACCAGCCATAACCCTTATTTATCATGTCATTACTGGGCTTGGAGCCCAATTCAATTCCCTCCTGTTACTCACCCACCTCACCTGCAGGATCTGAACCTGGTGGACTTTCGTACGGGTCCTGATAAATTATGATCTGGCTTGTGGGAACTCAAGGGGTCAAGGAGGTAAGTCCTGTGTCCAATAACTCAAATTAAAAATTTTCATCTTTGCATCTAAATTCTTTTGTGACTTTGTCTCCTCCAGCACAACACTACTTTAGATTCTTGTGTACAACTCCTCCTTTTATTCAATTAGCTCCATCAACCAGCAACATACTGAATTACTTCACTTTACCATCTGTTTTTTCCTTTCCACTTCAAGACCTTCCTTAACTTCACCTCACTGACCAACATTTTAGTATCCAGTCGTCCTTTTTTGGAGTCAGAGTCCTTTTTTTCTGGCTGTTCCTTCTCATTTTGAATTTTAGTACTAAACCTCTATTAATGTTCAATGTTCGCTATATATTTCACTGCTCCTATTTTGTTCATGTGGTTCATCCCACTAGAACTAGATCCAATTCAGCATTGTCTTCTTGTTTTGCATTGCAAATTTACTGATTTGGAGAACAGTCTTCTGCATACTGGAGAAATTCCTTTTCTTTATCACTTAACTGACTTTACACCAACCTCAGAACAAAAGACCTACTATGCTTTTATTTCTGCATGTGTTTTTAATTGATCTATATAATTGTAGTACTATCTTATAGAACATAGAACAATACAGCACAAACAGGCCCTTAGGCCCACGAGTTGCGCCGATCACATCTACCAATCCACAGACCTATCTATAACCCCCTATCCTATTCATTTCCATATACTCATCCAGAAGTCTCTTAAAAGACGCCAGTGAGTTTGCCTCAACAACCTCCGACGGCAGTCGGTTCCATTCACTCACCGTCCTCAGTGAAAAACCTACCTCTGACATCTCCTTTGTATTTGCTTCCCTGCATCTTAAATCTGTGTCCTCTCGTAGTGACCATTTCAGTTCGGGGAAATAGTCTCTGAGAGACCACCCTATCTATCCCTCTCAACATTTTATAAACCTCTATCAGGTTGCCTCTCAACCTACGTCTCTCCAGTGAGAAGAGTCCCAGCTCCCTCAAACTATCTTCATAAGGCCTGCCTCCCAATCCAGGCAACATCCTTGTAAATCTCCTCTGAACCCTCTCAATAGCCTCTACATCCTTCCTATAATGAGGCGACCAGAACTGCGCACAATACTCCAAATGGGGTCTGACAAGAGTCTTATAGAGCTGCATCATTACCTCCTGACTCCTAAACTCTATTCCTCGATTAATGAAGGCCAGTACACCGGACGCCTTCTTGACCACTTCCTACACCTGCGAGGCTGATTTAAGAGTCCTATGGACCCGGATCCCGAGATCCTTCTGCTCTATAACACAGCTAAGACTCCTACCCCTTATATTGTACTCCTTCATCCCATTATTCCTGCCAAAATGGACCAATACACATTTATCTGCGTTGAAGTCCATCTGCCACTTCTCCGCCCAGTCTTGCATCCTGTCTATGTCCCGCTGCAACTTTTGGCATCCCTCCAGACCATCCACAACACCACCGATCTTTGTATCATCGGCAAACTTGCTAACCCATCCCTCCACTTCCTCATCCAGGTCATTTATGAAAATGACAAACAGCAGGGGTCCCAGAACAGATCCCTGGGGCACTCCACTGGTTACCGACCTCCATGCAGAACAAGACCCATCCACAACCACTCTCTGCCTTCTGCTGGCAAGCCAGTTCTGAATCCACGAGGCCAAAGCCCCTTGGATCCCATGCCCTCTCACCTTCTCCAGAAGTCTTGCATGTGGGACCTTATCAAACGTCTTATCAAAGTCCATGTACACTACATCCACCGCCCTTCCTTTGTCAATGTGTTCAGTCATATTTTTGAAGAACTCAACTAGGCTCGTAAGGCATGACCTGCCCTTGACAAAACCATACTGACTATTTCTAATCAGTCCAAACTTCTCCAAATGTTCATATATCTTATCCCTCAGAAGCCTCTCCATCAGCTTACCAACCACTGAAGTCAAACTCACCAGTCGGTAATTTCCTGGACTATCCCTGTACCTTTTCTTAAAGATAGGAACCACATCCGCAATCCTCCAATCCTCCGGAACCTCTCCTGTTTCCATGGATGACGCAAAGATCATCGCCAGGGGCTCTGCAACCACTTCCCTCACCTCCCACAATAACCTGGGGCACATCCCATCCGGTCCCAGCGACTTGTCTATCTTGATAGAATTTAACAGGGCTAATAGAATTTAACAGGTCTTATTTCCACAATTTTTCTTAATTATAATTAAATGGATTTACATTTTCACCATTCTGCATCACTCTTACAATGCCAATTGAGTATACTGAAATGTGCTTTTTTGGTTTGAGCAACCCTTTCTGGGAGCACAACTTTATATAGGTAACTTTATGAATTTTGCCATTTCCTCAGGATGCCTCTACTGTAGAAGCTCACAATCTGAAATTCACGTGAAATATGTAGAAATATATTCAACATAAGACGAAAACAAATAGGTGCATAAGTAGGCCATTTGGCCCCTGGGACCTGCTCTGTCATTCAGCAGGATCAGGGCTGTTCGTCTATCTCAACTCCACATTATTGTTCTGTTCTCACATTCCTTGATTCCTTTACAATAAATCAATGCTTCTGAATTTATAAATAAAATTATCCCTCATATGATTGCAAGGGCAGCGCAAGTATATTCTTTACACAGTGATGCTGAAACTTACTTACTGGAAATTATAAACACAGTGTCGGCGGGAATTTCTGAATTTCTTTCATGTCAGCTCAGTGGGGAAAGTAAAGTGTTGGCTGTGCCTTGGGCTTTTCTTATCAGATTTTTTGGTGCTTTGAAAAATAAAATGAAGGGTAGATCCAATGACATCATGCTGGTGGGATGTGCTAATTCAGGGACTCAGGCTTTAAAAGATCAGGGTGCCCTTTTTAAAGTAAAAATAAAACATGAACACGCCACATAACATCCCCCACACCTCGGAAACCCTCCCAACACCAAACACCGTCCCCCCCAACTTTCAACTAGAGCACCGACAGCGTATCAGAATGATGTCCAGTCTAACGTGAGGAAGACAATCAGGCATAATTTTAAAATCCATTACATTATTGGCAGGAGAGTGGTTGGGGGAAATTGAGCAGAAAATCCTGCCAGTAAAAATCATTCTGGGTCTCCCATTCAATTTTCTACCTCAAGCTGTTTCCATCCCCCAAAAATAGGGGCTGAAAATCCACCATGAGCATTACATATTTATAAAACATTTCAACAGCTCAAAATAGCATGAAATCCCAAGTACAAACACTCATCCCACTAGCCCCTGGCGGGAAACCCAACAGTCCATTGAATTGAGCATTGCATTGCTTCGCTTCCAGCCTGCCCTACCAATACTGATCATATTCCCACCCATTCTGGGTTCAAAACACCTCATGTACATTTAATTAGAATTAAATATTTATAATTTTAAAAATACAGTTATGTTGAGGAGATGGTGCAAGGAAGTGAGTGGTATGTCCAGTACCTAGTTGCAGAGGGTGGCCTCCAAGAATCTAGGAGTTGGGAAGGCTTGGGCTGGAGGAAAGGGCTTGACCTCAAGACTCTCCCTTGGGATGGAAGGTCTAATGGCTGCATTTGTCCCTATTAATCAAAGGCTTAATGTATACAAACATTGTGGTTAGGGTCTGTCAGCATGGAGATCGAGGTGCCCTTTCTCTGTAAAGCTGGAATAGCATGTCTCACATTTTTAATATGTTTAAATACTAAAGATGGATGAATCCTCCCTGACTTGTGCTGTTAATGCCAGATGAGGGATACAGTCCGACCCACTAACCCTAGAAGCAGTACAGAAGCAACAGTAGGTCTTGCATTGGTCACATGACACAGGCAGAATATCAATGTAACAAAGGAGAGCATATAAGGAGTTTCTATTGTGAGGCAAGAGATGGATACAAGTGCAGGTGTTGCACTGAAGAGATAGTAATCAAGAATCAGACGAGCATTAACCGTAGTTGTCCAATTGGTGTTGAACTGGAAAGGATGACTCATCATGGACTTTCAACAGGAAAATGTACACATTACCACTGCCTAATAACATTGTAGTGAAAGAGCACAGGCTCCAAAATTAAGACTGGAAAAGCTTTACAAGATACGACAATGGAGATGGCAGTATCAGTTGTTCATTATATTTCGCATTGATTCAGGTTCTTATAGCACCTCAGGAGACGACTGATAAACACAACATTTGCCAGGAATGTTTGTACTTCCACTTCGCCTTTTTCCACACATCGCTCAGGTTGCAGCTATGCAATTCAGCCTTTAACAGAACCCTCAAGGCTGCACACTATCATGGCAGAGCAGTGTGATTCAGATGGAGTTGGCCAGCATTGTATTTTGTACCAGGATCTAAACATGCCATTTGGTAGTGAGAAGCCATCTTGCGTCCATCTAGCCCCATTCTCCACACCCTCCATCAGCATTTGGATTTGATGAGATGCAGAACATATTTTGTACGAGTGCAAGATCATTTGAAGCTGGAAACTGATGCCATTTTTCATTTGTCAGGCCAGGATGTCACAGAGCTTTCCCTGCTGTACCTGCATATTACCTTTTGTGATTCATGATGCAGGACACCCAGATCCATCTATATCTCAAAGTTCTGCAATCTCTCTCCATTTAAATAATATTCTGCTTTTTTATTCTTCCTGCCAAAATGGACAAGTTCACATTTTCCTATGTTATACCCCATCTGCCAAATGATTGCCACTCACTTAATCCATGTCCTTTTACAGACTCATGTTTCCTTCACAACTTACTTTCCTACCTGTCTTTGTGTCATTAGCAAATTTAAAAACCACATTCAATCCTGTAATCCAAATCATTAATATAGATTGTAAATAGTTGAAGTCCAACTACTGATCCTTAAGGCACTCCACTCATTATATCTTACAGTTCATTTATATCTAATCCGTATTTCCTGCTAGCTAGCCAATCTTCCATCCATGTTAACCCCAACCATTTATATTATCTATGTGTTACACCATAGCACATAGCTCAGTAACCAATTCTTGGGTTAATCTGGGCCTTCCTTGTGGCACAGTAGTTAGCAATGCTGCCTCATAATGCCACGGATCTGGGTTCAATTCAGGTCTAGGGTGACTGACTGTGTGGAATTTGCACATTCTCCTTGTATCTGCCTGGGTCTCAAGTTTCCTCCCATAGTCCAAAGATATGCAGGTTAGGTGGGTTGGCCATACTAAATTGCCTTTAGTATCCAAAGATGTGTAGATTAGATGGATTAGCTAATTTTTAGTTGATTCAGCACAGGATCACAGACATAGAAAGGGGGAAAATGGCCTGGGTAAGATACTCTGGCACAGAATTGGTGCAGACTCCTTGGGCTGAATGGCCTCCTTCTGCACTGTAGGGATTCTATGGTTCTGCTGTGCCGGTTGTCTGTCATATCCAGATATAACCTCCATAGTTAATACAGCTTTACCTTGAAGGAAAATCTTGATGCCTCCCTCCTGCTAGTGCATGCTGCATTGCCTCAACTCTTGGCCACTTATCCTCTCTCTGGGTGCATGTTGCTCCTACTCATGTGCCTCAATGGCACAAATGTATAAAAATGCCACTCCCGTTTCACAGCTTCTTTGGCATGAATGCATACCCCACCCATCCCCTTGGCTGGTACAGTCTCCTTCTTCCCAATTGGATGCCTGAATGAGGAGGACCAAAGGTACATACTCTTGCAAGGCCACAGCTCAACCCTCCAAATCCCTCAGTTATCAGCCACTCATGTGGAAATTGTTGATTTTCTGTGGTATTTTATGAAACTTTTTAAGCTCCCTAAAGGGATACCTGACTGCTTCAAAGACCTTCCACAAATATTACACCTTTTGCTGAAAGTCATTAACCCATGAATCATGTTCTGGAAATTTGTGACAAAAATCATTTGATTGAAGGCAGTCGCATTTTTTAAAATGTGTCCTCAAAATGCACATGTACAAAATCTAACCTTTCCTGTTCCCCCATGTCCCCCCCACACTCAAGAGTTGTTTTGATTCCACAAAAATCTGGGCCACTGTTTCAAATGCATGAGGTTGCACTCATCTATAATGACAGCACAATGCATAACGCCCTGTAGGCAAAGTACTCTGGTTAAATTAATTTGTTCCTTTATAACGGAGCACATGGGAGTTCTAGGGATCTGGAACTCACAGCTGTCTTTTTGTAACAAATTAAGTAAGAACATACAAAGATGCTTGCTAATTAGGAATTACAGTAGAGGCCATAGAAATAAAAAAACATCTGCACATTTCCTTACTTCAGGTACTGTGTTGAAATTTGTAAGGGTAAAGCCAACTGAATAAATCATTGTATGTTCTTACAATGCTGTTTTATCCTAAGCTGACATTCCATACATCAAGTATTTAGTCTAATAAGTCGTATTGCTTTAATATAACATACCTTGTTCAAATAACAAATTCAAATACAATAATATGTATAAAAAGCTCAATCATTCTTAATGTGATTGTGATGAATAGTAGTGATTGTCCATTTAAAGGGCAACACAGCAGAGTAAGGATCACCGAGCTTGGATAACCAAGAGTGATGCAGTCGGTCAACCCAGGAGGTAGAGTCCTCTCTTAGACAGGGGAAGCTCAGGGATCGAGATTTGGCACTGTGGCTGCTGTACAATTCTTCTTAATAATAAATCCTTTTGTGTTTCTAATGAAGTCTATGAAAGTACATCATTACAGTGATGGTGACAAGGACATCATTTAACTGGGTGAAAGTCAGTCATCGTAGACCTGAATTGAATCCGGATCCCTAGCACTATGAGGCAGCAGTGCTAACTACCACCAAGGTGGCCCAGATTAACCCAAGAATTGGTTACCAAGCGATATGCTATGCTGCAACACGTACATAACATAAATTGTAGGAGTTAACATGGATAGAGGATTGGCTAGCTAGTAGGAAAAATGAATTAAGCATAAATGGACTGCAAGATATAATGAGTGGAGTGCCTTAGGGATCAGTAATTGGGCCTCAACTATTTACAATCACTTTGCAGTCAGCACAATAACTTGTATCCTACTTCTGTTTACACCATTAGGTTTACAGTCTCTTTATTTGCAATCACAACAAATAACATGCTTTATTCTTTGCTCACTAACATACAAAGTGGAGACCTAAAAGAAATCTTATCCCATAACCCTAATTAATGAGCAAAAATTTAATACATAAATGTAAAATCAAACATTATTAAACAAGAAAAAGATTTATTAGAATGCTACCAGAACTTGATGAATTGAGTGAGAAGGAGAGCTGAATAGATTGCGACTTTTTTTCCCTGGAGCAGAGGAGGATTGGGGGATCTTATAGAGATCTACATAATAATAAAGGACATAAATCAGCTAGATAGTCAACATCTTTTCCCAAAGGTAGCAGTGGTCTAAAACTAGAGGGCATAGGTTTAATAGGTTTAGGGGACAGATACAGGAACTTCAAAGAGCAGTTTTTTCCACACAGAAGGTGGTGCATGTGGGTAACAAGCTACCAAAGCTAGTAGTAGAGACGGGTACAATTTTGTTTTTTAAAAAGCATTTAGACAGTTACATGGGTAAGATGGGTATGGAGGGATATGGGCCAAATACAGGCAATTGGGACTAGCTTAGTGGTTGAAAAAAAAGGTGGCATAGACAAGTTGGCTCAAAAGATCCATTTCCATGTTGTAAACCTCTATTTTCAATGACTCTAATTTTACCAGCATACCCACCCGAGGCTCATAAGATCACATCAAAGCCAATGGAGAATGCCATTCTGCTTGTTGGCAAAATCACAACCTATGACTCTGAGAAACAGATTGGGATTTTGCGCCTGTGTTGCTGCAGGCAAAAATCCTTAAGAGGATCAGAAAATGAGAATCTTACCAGCGAGATCTTGTTTTCTGATTTTCCCCACCCCTTACCAATGTAATGATGCTCCTACCAAGGAAGCTCATTCACATTTAAATGTAATTAGCGGGCTTCCATCCCATATCATCTCTATATCCTTACTAATATGAGATTTACAACTGGTTTTGCAAAACATGAAGAAGGTAACGGGAACTAGGAGCGCATAGTAAAGTATAGACAATAGGAGGATAGAGACATGCTCGAGCAGTACCTTGGCACAGGTTCCAGGGAAAGTGCTGAGGACCCTTCTGGAAGGTGGGAGGTTTCCCTTATCCATGGAAATGGGTTCTATGCACGTGGGAGGGTTTCTGTGTACATCGGTGGAGAGAGTTCTATGTTCTTTTTAAACCAGAGATTGCACTGCCCTATAAAAATGGTGCGCTGAACAGGGCATTCCTGAATTGCAAACTTTTTCCAGCTCTGTCCCACTAGTGCAGCAGCTTGGATCATATGCGCAGATTTCATTTTGCACAATATGGCGAGCAAAGACATCTATGCGGCTGACAAGTTGCATGCTGATTTTCTTGCCTCAGCCAGCACTCCTTTTAAAAAAAGGAAAGTTCCATCCACAATGTTCATCATATGTGTGAACTGCCTACAGACTGCTATGCTGACATGCATTGTTCTTCAATTATTTCCTGTGATTTGCTACAAAAGGATAGACTAGCAAAAAGTGAGATGAGTGATATGTTCTCCAGAGTCAGCTACTTATCTCTCTCATTTTTCACATACAGATGTTTAACAAATTTACAAGAATAGACAACTTTGAATGGTAACAAAAATATAGCAACCAAACATTGACACATCTGTAAGTAATTACTCTTTAGCACTTCTCATGAGCCAATAAACTACTGAACTGGTATAAATGGTGAGAAATAATTAATCTCGTCATGGACCATAAATTTTCTAAGGAACGACAAGTTTAAAAAAGCAATTTTTCCAATCAGGCCAATAATAATGCAATCATGCCAAAATTTTTCAAAGTGTCAGGCTCAGACTGAAAACCAGCATGAAGCACTCCAGCTACACAGACCAGTTTACTCTTCAGATCTTGAGCCTCTTAGATTTAAAAAAAAATACATGGATGTGGTTGATGCCATCACGAGGGTCCGGTGTGGCCTCATAGAGCTGACAACAGCCACTCTACAGAGATCGGTGCATCATCTTTAAAGGGCACCTGAAAAAATAAACATTCCCTTGCTGCTCACACCCTAGACACATTGAAACTCTGCCAGATTGTCATAGTGCCAACCTAGTAGTGCAAAGGCATGTTCTTTCCCTCAAGGATTACAGTTATCTCTGCTCCCTAGAATGATACCCTGAACTCTTTGCCATTTGGCCAAACATGTGGACCTCACCAACATGACATCACATTGGTGAGGTATGAACAGTTAGTGAGGGGTATCATGTGGCAGATGGCCAGTTATTAATAGTTAAATTAATGAAAGCCTCCTTCAATGAAGTCCCGTCTTCTGTGGGCATGAATCAGAAAATGCGGTCTCCCCAGAGGGGATCATGTCTCTCTGGATTTTCCACTCACATCGCTGTTCTCTCTGGCAGCAAACAGCACACTCCCGCATTCCACAAGCTCTGTTATAAAAATTATGAATATATTTTGGTTGGGAGGATGCGTCCTAAATATGCTAAGAAAATGTTAATTGCTATGTCATTAGAGAATTAATGCAGTATCAAAATAAGCAATCAGGAATGGAAGAAATTTGTAAACTTCATAGCAGTACTATTAAGCTCAAGTAAGTATACCAATGGTGATAACTGTCACCATCCAGTACCTTCCAGTCTTCCTGGCCACATTTAGATAAAGTATTACGAACAGCCAATTTGATTCTTTAAGGGAACTGAAAACAGTATAAAACTAAGTTATATGCAAAGAAGTTTTGTATCGCCAGTGTAATGAGGCATCGCCAAATGCCACATACCGTACTGGAAAAAACTGATCTGTTTTGTATATAATGTCAAATTTGAACTTAATTTATCTTCACAAATTTTATAAGTATATTTTTGGGAAAAATATATTCTGATTAAATCTTTTCCTTACCACATGCAATGTAATATTCTCTCTAGTTACTAGCACAAGTGAGAAGAATTCACATCTGTGAATATTACAGTTGCTTAGATGATTTGCTTGTGATAAAATATTGGTTGGAAAGTAATAGAAGAGTTTGATATTGTGTTAAAGTGTAAGTGTGTATTTCCAATCTTGTTTCTGGGTCTTTAATAGAAACTTCACTATAAACCTATTGTGACTAAGCTGTGCAATTTTTACTTATAAAATGTCAAAACCATAATTTGTTCACTGAATCTGTTCTTGCCTGTGGCGATTTCCCTCTCTGCTGTTATATAAATTTTTATCTGCTGTTCAAAATTTTGTTTGGATGGGACAGATAAGAGTAGAGAATCACAATCACTGCATACTATACAGAAGACTGCACCTAATGTAGTTATTTACAGCGGCAACAGGTTGATTGTTTTTAATTTTAGCTTTATTTTGTTCATGTCACAAGTTAGTTTACATCAACACTGCAATGAAGTTTTACTGTGAAAATCCCCTAGTCGCCATACTCAGGCACCTGTTCTGGTACATTGAGGGAGAACTTAGCACGGACAATGCATCTAGCCAGCACATCTTTCAGACTATAGGAGGAAACCGGAGCACCTGGAGGAAACCCACACAGATACAAGGACAACATGCAGACTCTGCACAGATAGTGATCCAAGCTAGTAATCGAACCTGAGTCCCTGTCGCTGTGAGGCAACAGTGCAGTGCGAACCATTGTGCCACCATGCTGCCCTACTGCTAATAGAATATGAACCGAACAGCTGTTAGCAGAAAAATGAATTCTTCTTTGCTCAGAAATTTTTTAATTTCTGTATTTTTGACATAATTGCAGTATTCTTTTACCTTAGCAGACAGCAGTGAAATCTTCTACAATTTGCTCCATAAAAGTGTGAACTGCTAAAAATATTGCTTGGTAGTGTCCTTCATAACTATTATCTTTAATATCATATCACAACACTAATATATCTTCCATTTTAATTTCCAGGCAATTTCTGATATTAGAAAATGCAAAACATAATCCAATTACTTCTAGCAGTGCTATAGCTTAAGTGTCTTATGTTAGTATATCTCTAATAAGATTGATGCAAAATGTATTTTGGCAGAATCTTAATAAAACCAGTGTGTCAGAATGAATAAGTGCAACAGTTCACCATTACAGACCACTGTAACTCTCTTTCAACAATACTTGCCAAACACATTAATCCAATATAATAAAAGGACAGAGAAATATAATTATATTGACCATTAATTAAATCATCCAGTACATTTTATGTGCTGTCTGCGGTAAAGTCCCGTGAACACATTATTTCTAAATATAAAATGTACCATTACATCTCATCAGATTAAATTCACACAGCCTCAGTACTCAGTCTACACAAAAAAGCAACTGTCTTTTGTCTTCTCAAAGGATTGAAATAATTATAAGTTTAAACACAAACGTTAGTTTTTTGGGTTTTTCGCAGATCTCATCATATGCTGCAGGCTGATACATTATTGCTTAGAGTCTGACTATAGTTCAGTCATGCATAATGTGGCATTCTGGATAATTATGTATCCATTTGCATGAATGTATAGGACGAGATTTTCACCACTGTAGTTGTAGTGACTTTAACGAGACCTCAAAGTGGACCTCTTGAAATATAAGCTTCCAGATTAAGGCAGTAATGGCTTATTCAATTAGGGAAACCTGTATACATACGTAATGTGGAGTGTCAGGGTTACTGGCACTCCAGAATTATACTCTGCATGAGAGAGTACCTTTGAGTGTTGTTGACTATGTAAATAAATCTAAATTTGGTGAAGGGATACCACCCTCAGAAGAATTATTTTAATGTCAGATAACTCAAGTGGAGAAATTTCCAGGCTTAATGAACCCACCTCATGAAACAATGCCTGAATGACATGATTTTCACACTAGGAGCAGAGGCAAGAGGACAAATGAGGAATGTTGTAAAGACCTCAACAAATCCCAAAAGGTTGACCTCTTGGGGTATGAGTTTTCAGATTGAGGTAATAATGAACTCCCATCAGGGGGATTCACCTGTAAATATATTGAGGAGCATCAGGACTACTGACACTCTAAATTCTGACTTTAAGAACCTGGTCCAACAGAACACTCAGTTTCTGTCAGAGATAGGTAGAGACCTGCATTCCATTGCTATGGCTCGGCGTCATCTTTTGTAATGGTTATGCAAGAGGGATTGGGATGCCTCAACCTCATTGCAGATGCCGCTTTTCTTCAAGGAGGCTCTCAGGCACCAAAAGGGAAGAGAAACATTAGGTGAATATCCCTAGAACCTTTGCTCAGGAGTCACAGAGAGCACCCAGCCATGCCAATTCCTCCCTGTCTGAGACTCCCATCAGCTCCAAGACTGACCTGCCCCAGAGTAGAAGACCCAAACTAAACCAGGGCCTTTCAGATCACAAGACTCTTGAAAATGCTTGCCAAAGTCATCAAAGACAACAGAACATAATGTGACTAGGCTGCCTCCATTCCAGCTGTGGATGTCAGAGGAGCAACCTAAATGCAGTGGCAGAAAATGTAAAATTAAGAGGTACCTATCTCACTATGGTAGCACAAGCCAGCATTGATGCACACCTGTTAATATTTATGCAGTTGCACACTAAGGAGTTCTGCTACTTTTTGTTGCATTTGTTCACTTTAAAGCCTAAGAACACCCCTTATATTCAAGAGGAAAATCCTGCCTGAGTCTATGTCTTTCAGAATCACGTATGCATAGGGAGGTCAAGTGCAAAAAGCCTCCCACACACTCTGCTCCTTTGCTCTTTGCAAATCATTTTGACCAGTCAGAATAACATGTTGGATTTCCCTATACGTTTGCAATGACCATACTCCCATCCAGTCTTTCTAAATCTGGACTTCAAGGTACCGAGTAGGTTTGCAGCAGCCATGGTGCATGTGTTCTTTGGAGTTAACTCAAATACCTTTACCTGGAGCTAACTCAAATACCTTTTATCCTTTCTTCTATACCCACACCCATTTCCCCCCACAACTAATGTCCCTAGTGTCACTGTCAACCTCTCCTAAGGACGATCCTCCATCTCTATTATCCTTTGTCCCTAGTAAATGTCTAAGTCCCCTTTCTTTCTGAACCAGTCATCATTGAAATGTTCACCCTTTCCCCTTCAATCACAAACATCTGTATGTCTCTTTAACATTATCACAAGAACCTTATTCTCCCAGCCAACTGCACACCATTATCCCTTTAACATTCAATATTCCACCAAACCATCAATTTCCTTGTTTAGTCCTCCAGGTTTCTTCTATTGATCATAGATCCTTCCATCTGAATCCTCCCCCCCTCCCCCTCCCATCCACCTGTATACACCTACTCCCCATCCACTTAACTACACAAGAAGGGAATTTTCTGGAGCAGCAAGTGGAGTCTGGAGCCTTATGATGTTGAAGCCAGGAGTTACTAACTAAAGACCCCCCCGGCCCCCAATCCACCTATATACACCTATTTCCTGTCCAATTAATACTACATTATCCTTCCTTTTCTCCTGCTTCATATCCCCATCATACCCATCCAAGATCCCTGCAAAGTCCCTTCAATTTTAGCATTTAAACCTGCTCCACTATGTGTGTCTTTCCTCCCACCACCCCCCCACCCCCCCCCCCCCCCCCCCCACACACACACACACACAAATCTCTTGTTGTGTATCATTATCTAGTGCAGCCATTCAACAGCTGTTGGATGCTTGGCCAAGTAGAGACTTGGTCAAGGCTGCACTTTCTGTGTGAGGTTCCACCCAAAACTCCTGGTTCCAACATTGCAAAACTCCACCTGCAGCTTCTGGTTCAAACATCATGTGGCTCTATCTATAGCCTCAACTTTCAACACCATTAAACTCCACCTGCAGCTCCCAGCCCCAACATTGAGAAACTCCACCTGCAGCTCCTGGCTCCAACATTAAGAGACTCCACTTGTAGCTCCTACTTTCAAAATCAGGAGGCTCTACTGTAACATTATAAGGCTCCAGACTCCACTTGCTGCTCCAAGTAATTCCCTTCTTGTATAGTCCATGTTTGTCTGGATATGTTCTGGATCAGCATGAAATCCCACTGGTGGGACAGTCAATTGACGGCAGGAGGTGGAATTTCTGATGGGCATTCATTTGGTCCCCAACCATGAGATGCAAAAGGGCTTTCTGACAGTCACTGGCAAGAATGATGTCCTGCCATTACCTTGCCATGACTGTTGGGATCATAAGTTATCACCATCATTTCCTGCTGTCAGGGAACTGATTTTTCAACTCCTTGTTGCAGAAAATATCCTGGATACATTTTAAAAACTCACCATCTTTTTGATGTGCACTGGTCTATTTTTAGCCAGTCTGGGTTTTGCTCCTTCATTGTCTAACCTCTACATTCTGCAATGTATACTTCACACTATTATCAGAGCATTCATTTTTAAAGCTTACATCATGTTATGTTATCTCTTATCATTGAAATGACTTCATTCTTCATCACCAAGTCTCCCCATCTACTATTTATTTCTTGTGTGTGAAATATATAAAAAATTATAATTTTTATTAATTATGTTTAGCATAGCTTTATTCAGCAATACCAAAACATAAGTTGGTTTCTTTTAAAAAAGGAAAGGCAGTGGACAAATAACAAGGAAATTACATCTGTCTACAATTTATAGCTTGTTTTTAAAATCATATTTGATTTTATTTCTTCAAAGTAAAATTATCCAAGGTATTTGGAAAGCAGGTGTAAAAAATTTAAGGGTTGATACAAGGACAATGTAATAGAGAATAAATAGACCAGGCTTTATTTCATTATTTATTTATCATATTTTTCAGTTCAGGTCAACATGCAAATTGATTACTTCTGTTTGCAATATTAAGAGGTTTTAGTTATTGTATTGACTGGAGCTGACAATACAAGGTCATCCTAGTTCTCAAAAAACTTAATGGATCCTCTTGTAATTAGTAACAAATGTGATCAATGAAGTAACACTTGTATATCTTCAGATTACCTCTTAAAAGATTAAATTACCTATAAAAAAATCTGATTTCTTACTATACAGTACTATATCAATTACTACTACGAAACATGTCACAAATTCAATTTCAGTCTATAACTTTACTAAATATCTCAGGGGGGAAAAATGAATCGCTGAAACAGCATTTGTCAGGGTGCCAAGGCAGATCCTTTACAATCCCTCCTCAAGGTCGCAAAAGGCAAGAGGAACAAACTATTGGAGATTCACAAAACTTCATAGTTTTACTTACCTTGGCACATAATTAGAACAAGGGCGCTGGGTTTTCATAGAACATAGAACACTACAGCACAAACAGGCCCTTCGGCCCACGAGTTGTGCCGATCTATATCTATCAATCCACAGACCTATCTATAACCCCCTATCCCATTCATTCCCATATACTCATCCAGAAGTCTTTTAAAAGGCCCCAGCGAGTTCGCCTCTACCACCTCCAACGGCAGCCAATTCCATTCACTCACCACCCTCTGAGTGAAAAACTTACTCCTAACATCCCCTCTGTATTTGCTTCCCTGCACCTTAAATCTGTGTCCTCTTGTAGTGATCATTTCAGCTCAGGGAAATAGCCTCCGAGAATCCACCCTATCTATTCCTCTCAACATTTTATAAACCTCTATCAGGTTGCCTCTCAACCTACGTCTCTCCAGGGAGAAGAGTCTCAGCTCCCTCAACCTATCTTCATAAGGCCTGCCTCCCAATCCAGGCACCATCCTTGTAAATTTCAATAGCTTTTACATCCTTCCTATAGTGAGGCGACCAGAACTGCGCACAATACTCCAAGTGGGGTTTTCCTTTTAATTACCATCTTATTTTAAGTGATTTTAGGGTTCAGAAAAATGGGATAACAAAATCATGTCTCAAATCAATCCAATAAATGTAATCATTTCACCTAAAATACAAAATCACCAGTCCCCATAACAATTTTGTGGAACTAATCCTGTCTCTGCATAAATAAAGTAAAACCTCATAAGTAAAATACATCTATAATTAGTTGATATTTTTCATTAGTCCCTTTACAAATGCAGCAGATTCAGAAGAATTCTGTCAAACGTGCACAGACCTTGTTTTGTCCAATTTGGGAGCTAGTTCTGAAAATAGGCATTCAGTCTATTTTGATATAACAAGGAGTCTAAAGTCTGTTTTACACAGGTTTCCGAGAAACTGTCTTCCAATTTGACAGATACTATACTCCAGTGGTATTAAAAAAATCAAAATTCATACCCTGCAAAACATCTGGGGAGTAATCATACTAGCTTGTCAATGTGGTGAGCCAGTAACATTGTGGAAGAGACGATAAAATGGATTCACATTCAATTTCTTGCCTCTTGCGATCTCATCAGCCCTGGATTGCCAGCATGATCAGCCTCATAGCCTTTCTGTGCACGAGGCTGATTTTAATATTTAAACGTACTTTAGTATGAATCAAATTTGCCCTTTTTTTGCACTAAGTGGCTGAAAGCTTGCTGAAAAACGGGCGCAATTCTCTCCTGTTTTCAGGCTCGTTCAGCATTTAGAATTTTATTTTGATAAGATCGCCCCCTTGAAGTTAGCTGAGTAACAGGGAAAAGAAACAGTAGTGGTGAAAGGTTGTTTCTCAGACTGGAGGAAGTTATACCGTGCAATTCCTAGGAGTTGATGCTAAGACCATTGCAATCTTGATATATGTTAATTGCCTAGATAAGGCACTCTGTTTCAAAATTTTCAGATGATCCAAAATTTTGGAAGTGTAGTGAACTGAGGAGGATTGTGACAAAAACATACGAAATAGGAGCATGAGCAAACCATATGGCCTCTTAAGCAGACTCCACCGATCGATATTTATTGCCACAGGAATTGAGTGTAAATGTAGGGGAATGTTGCTGCAACTATAAACGGACTTAGTTAGGCCATATCTAGAGTGCTGTGCCTCTCTACTTCAAAGCAGTTCAGAGAAGGTTCACTTGACTGATTCCTGGAATGAAGGAATTGGTCTAATGAAAAAAGGTTGAACAGATTGGAGCTATACTTATTGAAGTTCAGAAGAACGAGGGGCGATCTTATTGAAACATACAAGATCCTAAGGGGACTACACAATACGGATGCTGAATGTTTCATCTTGTGAGGGGGTCTAGACTAAGAGACATAATTTAAAAATTAGGGGTCTCCCATTTAAGAATGAGGAGGCATGTTTCTTCTCAGAGGAGTCAGTTGTAGAACTCTTTCTCAGAGACCAGCGAAGGCTGAGTCACCTAATATATTGAAGACCGAGTTAGATAAATTTTTGATCACATTGACAGCCACCAGCAAAGAGTTTTTTTTTTAACCCCCCTCAGAGTTTCAGTTTGTGACTGAACCATAGTATCACTACACTGCAGAAAGAGGCCATTTAGGCTGTTGAGTCTGCTCTCTCTCTCCAACAGTGCAGCTTACTCAGAATTGGAAGACAGCAGGCTTGCAGTTCAATTTGTTCAGGCAATGAACGGATTGTTTTCTGGATCTGCCTGTCTCCTAACCACACAAACAAGCCATTAAAATCAAAATAGCCAGAGGAAACAAAGGACTGCACAGGCTGAACATTTTATGACCATTAAAAGATTACCTAAACTCTGTTTAGAGCAGAAAACCAATTAAGAGTTACACTTAATCTTTGCATATACTGTTGTTACAGTCCCAGCTAACATTAATATTGGACAAGGCAGGTTTAAGAGGCTTTCTTTGGAAACTACGGATAAAAGTTATTCAACAAATTCACAGGAATCTGCTGAATTTTGAACACAATATTAAAATATGTATTAAAAACAATTAAAATGAACTATATTACACCAATCAAAAAAAAATGAAACAAATTTCAGTACAAGCACAAGAAAATGATTCAAACTATTTCTTTTATCCCTGGAATATTTTTGCAGACATATGTAAATTCAGAAAGATAAAATTAACAATATCTATCTTATACCCTAATAAGTTACATGTAAATTGATAAGAGAGCTGTGGTCAAATAAATGACATATGACCAAATCAGATTCCATGGAGTTCTCAACACACCACCCAGATGTTTGTCACATTGTCAGCCAACCAAACTCACCAAAACCTTCTCTTTTGCACGGGTGTTTCCGATGTCCACATTTGTTGAACTCACCTCAATTCTCTCCAAACGTCATTCCCACTTGGACAGCTTCAACAAGGATTCACATTCATGGCTTCAATCTCACATTGAGATTCCTTTCCCTCGAGTCTCCAAGTACACTCAAACCTCACCATTGAAATAAAAATTAAGACCTTCGATTATCCCAAGCAGTGCATTACTATTCCATAAGAACAAAAGAACAATGAACAAAAAAAAAAGCACAGGAGCAGGCCCTTCGGCTCTCCAAGCCTGCACCACCCATGCTGCCGATTGAACTAACCCCCCCCCACCCATTGGGAGACCATATCCCTCCATTCCTATCTTCATGTATTTGTCAAGATGCTCTTAAAAGTCACTGTTGTATCTATTTCCTGCGCGAGTTCCAGGCATCCACCACCCTCTGTGTACAAAATCTGCCAGGTACATCTTCTTTAAGCCTTGTTTCTCAACCTTAAACCTGTGCCCCCCAGTAACAGACTTTTTCACCCTGGGAAAAAAACTTTTGACCATCCACTCTGTCCATGCCTCTCACAATTTTGTAGATTTCAATCAGGTCACCATCAACCTCCATCGTTCCAGTGAGAATAAACCAAGTTTCTCCAACCTTTCCTCATAGCTAATGCCTTCATAATAGGCAACATCTTGGTAAATCTTTTCTGTCCTCTCTCCAAAGCCTCTACATCTTTCAGGACGTGTAGCAACCAGAATTGAATACTATATTCCAAGTGCAGACTAAGGTTATAAAGTTTTTATAAAGCTGCAACATGACTTGACAATTTTTAAAGTCAATGTCCAGGCTGATGAAGGCAAGCTTGCCGTACGCTTTCTTGACTACCTTCTCTACCTGCATTGTCACTTTGTGATCTATGTACCTGTACACCCAGATCCCCCTGCCTATCAATATTTTTAAGGATTCTGCTATTTACAGTATATTTTCTATCTGTATTAACCTTCCAAAACGCATTAACTCACATTTGTCTGGATAAGGCCCATAGTAAGGAGTTAGCTGCTTCCTCAGTTCTTCCAGGCTTCAGGGGCAGCATGGTGGCACAGCAGTTCGCACTGCTGCTTCACAGCGCCAGGGACCTGGGTTCAATCCAGCCTTAAGTGAGTGTGTGGAGTTTGCACATTCTCCACGTGTCTGCATGGATTTCTCCCACAATCCAAAGATTACAAATTAGATTGCTAAACATAGTAAATTGCTTCTTAGTGTCCAAAGATATCAGCTAAGCATGCACACCCTCAAAAATTGTCCAGCTTTCCACATCATAAATAAGGTAAATGTGGCACCAGAGGACATTGGAAGACCTAATTCAAAACACCAAAGCTAGAACAGATGGCTTGACACCTTGACAAGACATAGTGGAAAGCAAGACAGATACAGAATTCCTACTAACACGCAGCAACCTGATTCATTGCAGTGATGAGACAATGGCAAAGATAACGCTATCATCTCTGTAGCTGACCCAATATTGGTCAACCCTGGTGGTTCAACAGGATTTGAAGTTTCAAAGATTATGCAAGAATGCATACATGTTCAGACACTTCTCCTTTCATCAATCCTCCATGCAAGTATAGCATCATACTCAAAGTAAGTTGATAGAAGAACTGAATAAGGTGAAAAGAGATGATAATCTATAAAGTGCAGCAATACACCAATTGGTATAGCTCTATCACAGACATTATAAAAAATGCTCCATACAAATTTGTTTAGGCACAAAGGATCTGAATACAGCATTGAAAAATGCTCACATAAAAATGGATTGAACCCCAAGTTGGCAAAGAATAAATCTTTCTTCAAATGTGATTGAAAAAATGGATAAAGATCACTACAGTTGGAAATGATCGCTTGAGAAACATTCCACGAGTTGTTCAGGAGGTACTGTTTCCAACAATTTCCATACAGATTTTCCATAAACCAAGATCTTTTTCAACAACACATGGACCACATCATGTGAATTCTAGGATGCAACTGCATTGCAGACAACATTGCGGTCGTTAGCCAAAAAGAAGGGAATATGATGAAATTTGTGTCTCCTAATATCCAATTGCTAACAATGCGACATTAACATACAACAGATCAAATATATGGGGTCAATTTATTCAGACAATAGCATTTGATACCAAGTAAAAGAAATACCAGAAGAGGAAAAAAATAAGCATAACACTATTGCAAGTAAAGCACTATCTAAGACATGACCAGCACAATGCATACAAAAATCTCAAACCAACTTCATAGTAACCAACTTTGGGCATTTCAGCAAAACATCATTACACTTAGAAGACTCGTGTTTATCACTATATATAATGTATATTTAAACACATAACAGTTTTCCTCAGATTTAAATAGTTCTCATTATTTAAGGATACATGTATATGTTATAAAAAAGGGTGATGTTGTGGTCTAGCTTTAAGGAGTACATGTAAAACAACTGTGCATCACCAAACAGGCTTCATATATATACTCATATAATCAAGGCCAAAAGTGTTAACGAGCTTCCCAATATTGTAATTAAGTTAACAACCCTCTCTGTGTAGTTATTATGTTTGTGTAAAGTAGAAAGCATAACTGCTCTGTAAGCTCCGTAACAGCTGGATGTTAAATGCACATTCACACTTCTTATCTGGCCCACTTTTCATAAGTAGAATGTTAATCTTAAATGTCTTATGGTGCTCAAAACATAACTCTACTGAGCTCAATTTTGCCCCCATCATATTGTTTGTCAAGCCAATTTCAAAATCAATTATTAAAAGAGAATATTATTTACATTTACCATCAAACTTTGAGATCCTCAAATAGTGGCAATCCATACTATCTAATGTTTGATATTTTTTGCCATGTATACAGAAATATCCTTTGATTTAATTCAACAATGCATCTTGACCCCAACCTCAGAACAGAATTCTGCTTGACTAACGTGAATCTTTCAGTCATCCTTATGGCAACAATATTAACATTTATGCCATCCACTTCTGAGCATCCAGGTCTGAAACAGCCTTTAGGCCCCGTGAATGCATTAATTGTTGTAAGGTTGCTTGGTTCTCATTTAAAGGTCTCGAGGCTGTGTGGATGAATAAAAATTGTTTATTAATGATTCAAGTACATACATTTCCAAGGTACAGTCTGCATGAGTGCTGTCTGCATGCTAGCTTCTGCTATACTCTATTACACATAGTCTATCATGTGACTATTCAAATACTGTGGGCTAGATTCACATAATCGTTGCTCTGCCTGAGCCCTTTTATACTATAACGCCCGTCAAGTCCTTATCCAAGTGTATTTACAACACAAAATCTTCATTACTTGATGCCTCTTCAATATCTATTAATGAATTAATCCAAATGCAAGACAATGAGAATCCTCAGCCAAATTTGATGAGCTATCAAAAATATTTTAAGCTCCAAGTGGAGGACAGTCCATAAAAGGAGGACTAGAAAACCCCCTGTAAAGCTATTCATGGCTGTTTCTCATAAGAGGCAAGTATATTTGTTCCAAGATTGCTCAAATTCTCAATACAACACTAATTTATACAATTACAGTGTGAATAATGTGAGAGTTTACTAGGTGATATTTATGTACCAAGATTTCTCTAGAAAACATCACTTCACTCGTGTTATAATGGCCTCAAAGGGCATAGCGTGGGATAATTTAATTTTTTAAAAAATTTTGCTGGTAGCTGCAAAGCAAATTAACACATGAGCACAAAAGGATCCAATCTTGACTAAAATAAAGCATATAATTCTCTATAATGGATTCTGAGGACAACTCTTAAAACAAAATGAAACTGACTGAGAAAGACAAGCTTAAGTGTTTTGAACTAGATCATTCCTTGGGGTTCCGGAGTAGTTGTCCCTTGCTCAGGATTTTGTCTGATATTATCGCACCTACATAATGGCCATGCTGGAGTATCAAAAGTGAAATTGCTGGCTAGGAGCGATGTCTGGTGGCCCAGCCTTGGCTCATACACCACAGATTTGGTGAAGCAGTGTGACATATGCCAAGAAAATCAAAACTTTATCCCTTACTTTTTCTATACCCACGAGAGTGGCCTTACAGGCCATGGGTATATGTACACCTTTGGTGGGGGAATATGTCACATCCTTTGTTCACCTGGCACTCAGCTGTCACCTGTGCCCTGTAGCTGTTTGCATGTGACAGCGGCCATACCCCAGGCAACGGCCTCAACAAACCGGCTAAACCAGGTGAGGGTAATCAATGGGTCTCAACCCTTGGTGAGATAGGGAAATATCTTTCCCAGTATGTGAAGACAGAGTCCAGCGGATTGAACAGAAGAGACCAACGGGAGGTCCAATGGTCCAATTGGCAGTCTCTACAAGCATCGTGGAACGTGAAGAGCAGGAGAAGACATAGAAGACATCCTGGTCATCCACTGCGCCTAATCCCACTTCCAACCATCTTGACTCTTGTCTTGCCACTGCATCTCAATGGGAATTGGGAAGAGAATGTGAGGTTGATGCTGCACAACTCTCCCCACTTTAATCCAAATCAAGTGCTAGGTTCGATACCATTATCATCAGTGCCCTGTCCAACCCTTGAAATCCTGTGGTGATGGGCGAGTGATGAAGCAGCAGGTGTGGATACACTGGGAGCTGTAGCCATGGACCTACATGCAGGTGGCTCAGGTCTAATGGTCATTTTCCGCTGACTGAAGCAGCAGTGGAAGTCGGCATCTACCTGGGCAACTCAGCATCCTCTTCAAGAACACGCTGCTCACCTCTATAGAATGAGAAAGGGGCTAGAAAAGGTGACCTAAATATTGCTTGCTTCACTACATGCTGAGGCTGGCAGGAATCCATCTTGTGGTCAAACACACAAAATAAAACACAAGGCATTGGCACTTGGAAAGTGCACATGCTTTTGGATAACTCTGCAGCAGACAGACCAGAAAGAACTGCCTTAGTTGCCAGAGAGTTTGCAAGATACAACATTACAGCTCTGAGCAAAACTTGTCTTGCCAACATAGGTCAGTTGACTGAAACTGAAGGTGGAGCAGTTGCGGCAGCGATGAGCTTCATGACGCTGGACTTGGATTTGCCATCAGGAATCACCTTGTTCAGAAACTTGATAGTCTACCCAAGGGTGTGAATGACCGGCTTATGACATTACAGCTTCCGCTACAGAACAGAAGTCAAGCCACCCTGGTCAGCACCTATACCCCTACAATGAACAACCCGGACAAGATGAAAGACAAGTTCTACAAAGAACTAGATGCCCTACTATCAGCAGTGAGCAGTACCAACAAGCTGATCTTGCTTGGCGATTTCAATGCAAGAGTAGAGTGTGACTCTGCAATCTGGCAGGGAGTCATTGGGAAGCATGGAGTGGGCAAGGGTAACAGTAATGGCCCACTCTTACTAAAAACCTGAGCAGCACACGACCTCCTCATTACCAACACAATTTCCATCTGCCTACCTGTAACAAGACCTTCTGAATGCAATCCCGCTCTAAGCATTGGCATCTTATCGACTATATCACTGTCAGGAGAAAAGACAGGCAGGATGTCAAAGTAACCAAGGCCATGTATGGTGCTGACTGCTGGACAGGTCACAGGCTCGTTGTCTCCAAAATGAGACCCAAGAGGCAACCATAGGAAGCAAGGTTGTGAAAAGAATCAATGTGGCCAAGTTAAAGAACCCCAGCATAGCTTCAGCACTGGCTGAAGACTTAGAAATCAAGCTTGCTGACCTACACCTCGCAGGCAGTGCTGAGGATGACAGGGAACACTTCAGGGATGCTATCCATGCATCTGCGCTGAAGACGTTCAGGCCCTCCATCCACAAGCAGCATGACTGGTTTGATGAGAATGATGAGAAGATACAGGCTCTACTTGTTGAAAAGCACCGTTTTCATCGGGCCTGTCAGAATGACCCATCTTCAGCTGCCAAAAAAATGCTTTTACCAATGCTCACAGGATAGTTCAGAATAAATTGTGTAAAGTGCAGGATGTCTGGCTGAGCGCCAGGGCAGATGAAATACAGGGATATGCTGACAGAAATAATTTGAAATGGTTCTACGAAGCCCTCAACACTCTCTACAGACCTCAATCTCTCAGATCTCTCAATCTGTATCCCTCCTGAATACAGATGGTAGAACACTCATTACAGAGAAGGCTAAGATCCTGCATAGATGGGCTGAACATTTTGATGCCATCCTCAACTGACCGTCATCTATTAACGATGAGGCAATAGACAGGATTCCCCAGGTTGATATCAACAGCGCCATGGATGACCCACTGGTAGTAGCAGAAGTCACGAAAGCTGTCAGCCAGCTATCCAGTGGGAAAGCTCCAGGGGCAGATGCCATAACCGCAGGGATATATAAAGCTGCTGGTCCTGCATTTACTGAGAAGCTCACCAAGTTGTTCCAGTCCTTTTGGAAGCAAGGATCCATTCCTCAGGAACTTAAAGATGTTTCCATCGTACACCTCTACAAGAGGAAGGGCAGTCAGCAAGTATGCGACAACTAGCGAGGAATCTCGCTGCTTTCCATCACAGGAAAAACCCTCGAGTCCTGCTAAATTGTCTGGTCGCTCATCTGGAGCTGGGCCTGCTTCCAGAGTCACAGTGTGGCTTCCACAAAGCTCATGGGACTACTGACATGATTTTTGCTACGCGCCAACTTCAGGAGAATTGTCAGGAGCAGAATCACAAGCTCTACACAACCTTTGTTGACCTTGCAAAAGCCTTTGACACGGAGCTGACAAGGGCTGTGGAGGATTTCACCTACCCGCCTCCCCCACCACCCCCCCCCCCCACCCCCTCAAATTCATTCAGATAGTATGCCAGTTCCATGATGACCAGAGTACATGATGGCAGAGAATCCTCTGAGGCATTCCCAGTCACCAGTGGTATCAAATAGGACTGTGTGCTTGCACCCCTCTCTGTTCAGCATGATGTTTACTGCCATGCTGAACGATGCCTTCACTGTTGCTGGAATCAGCCTCAAATACAGAGTAGATGGGAAACTCTTCAACCTGAGAAGACTTCAAGCAATTACCAAAGTGAAAGAGATTGTTCTGAGAGATTTCCTCTTTGCCGATGACTGCGCCCTGTATGCTGTCTCAAAGCCAGAGATGCAAGTCAGTATGGACAAATTTTCCACGGCTTGTGACAACTTGGAACTCACCGTCAACGTTAAAAAGACCGAAGTCATGCACCGGCCTGCTCTTCATGCACCGTACACAGAACCCACAATCACAACCAAAGGGCAGAAACTATAGGCAGTGGACCAGTTCACTTATCTTGGCAGTGCCCTCTCACAAGTAGTGACTATTAATGCAGAAGAGTAAAGGCAAGTTCTGTTTTTGATAGACTGCGTTCCACTGTATGGAAACATCTAGGAATCAGCCCAGCAACAAAACTGAAGGTCTACATCACTGTGATACTCACTACCCTCCTGTATGACTGTGAAACATGGACTGTGTATCGAAGACATGCAAGACAGCTCTATCATTTCCACATGACTTGTCTTCAAAGAATATTACACATCCGATGGCAAGACAATTACCAGTCAATGAAGTTCTCTACAGAGCAAGTCTACCATCAGTCCACACACTGCTGATGAGAGCACAGTCCTGGTGGGCAGGTCATGTCATCTTTATGTCAGATGAGCGTATAACCAAACAGCTCCTTTTTGGGGAACTCTGGAAGACACTTGCATGGAGAGCAGAAGAAATGTTTCAAAGACACACTCAAAGCCTCTTGAAGTCACTTGACATTGACACGACCACCTGAGAAACTGCCCTAACTGGCGCTGCCTCATCCACAAAGCTGTCAAGTTCACAAAGCAAGCTAGATTGCTGAAACACAATTTAAACTCGAGCTGCACAAGTCCAGAGCCACCAGCGCAACAACTACAGTGTCTACACAAGTCTATCCAATATGTGCCAGGACATTCCGTGCCCAAATTGGCCTGATCAGTCATCTTTGGACACACCACTACCAGCTTCAAAATGACTAATGGTGTCAAGGTCCTCATCGATGACAATGGCGAACAACATATGTGCACATGGACTTTGCTGAACCCATTGTGGGTTCCGTTTTCTAATCAATATAAATGCAAGGCCAAGTGGTTGGAGGTGCACCACATGGACTCCACAACCTCTTATGCTACAATTAAGAAATTATGACAAAGTTTCTGCATGCATGGAATACCAGAAGTCCTGGTGTCTGATAACAGCATGATTTTAATTGTAGTGTTTTTGTGCTCACTAATAGTATCTGACATATCCAAATGCCACCTTATTGCCCATTGTCAAACGTGTTGGTGGAACGGGCATTGCAAACTTTCAAAAACAACATCCAGAGACCAAACTGGTATTATTTCTGTTTGACAATAGGACCATAACTCACACAACAGGAATTGCCCTAGCAGAATTACCAATGGGATGATAGCTTTGTAGAAGACTAAGTCTACTGTTGCCAAATCAGGCCGGGAGGATGCAGACCCAACAAGAGAAATCAGAAAAAAAACACGATTCTGCAATGATAGAAAGAACCTTTAAAACAGGTCATTTGGTTTATGCAAGGAATTATGGAGTTGGTTGCAGTCAGATCCTTGGGATCATTACAGACAAAGCAAATCCAATATCTTGGTTAAAACCTTGAAAAAACACTTGAGCCATCTCAAGAGCAAGGAGTCCACTCCTGAATAGGTCACACTAATGGCAATGGAGGCAGTGGCCACTAGTGTCTGTCCATAACTCCAAGCCCACCCAACGTGAGCTGCTTCGGAAAAAGAGAACACGAACCTCGCAATAGAAGCAGAGGAAGGTGGCATCCCAGCTGAATCAGAACACTAAGAGGAACCTGAATCAGTTACCATGCAATGCTTCCCCCATAAACCAAAGTCCCCATTCGTTTCACACTGTTGGATCCAACCCACCGTCAATTAATCGCAGATTGACCATCAAGCAGTGGAAAGGACTTTCTCATGGGGGAGCTACTAGAAACAGACCTAAGTGGGGAAAGGTGGGCTTCATGGAGTACATTATTGAATGAGCAATACAAAGTGAACAGTGGAAAGATAAAACCCATTGCTCTAAATTGGACTGGTATTCTATAGGACCCAGGTGTTGACTTGTAAGTTGTAAGTGTAGCTCTCTTATATTATCATTAAAGGGTTTCTGGTGTTGGAAGGCAGGCCTTAGCAGAATTATTACACCAATTTCATGCTTTAGCCACAATCACAATCACAAAGCCCAAGCACAAAGGTTTCAGAAGTGTATTTTTCCCCTCAGGTTTCCACTCACTTATTTGCATATCATCAAATCTCCTGTGAACCTATATGATTGTCGGTGTTTTGGAACTTTTTAAATTTTTCTTTTGATTTCAAAATATTCTTGATACTGCACATTCAAGAATGGTAATTTGGTTCATTTTGATAAATACAGCTGAAAATTGGGTTGTCGCAAAAGGAGTATTTTAATCAATGTCTAACCCACCATCTGTGTTTAACCAAATTTTAAAAGCTGAAATGACTAAAAAACTGTACAGAGTTATTTTCTGATATTGATACTCAATTTCTTAGTTTACATTTTCTTAAATTACATTTAAAAGGTTTTTAAAAGATGCCGATTTAATACTTCTGCATTTAAAAAAGCTTAATTTTCATATTCTCCTCTAAGGCCCACATATTACCATAATTAGTAAGAATATGCAATGATGATCAATTCAGTTTTGGAGGGCATGGTCAATTTTGTCCACTAGCCTGGCTTCTGGCACGTTATACTGAGAAGGCCAGTACAACCTCATACAAGTGATCCTTGTATGGGTTTCCTCCCACAGTCCAAAGATATCTGGGTTTAGGTTGATTGGCCTTGCTGAAGTTGCCCCTTAGTGTCCTGAGATAAGTAGGTAAATGTGTAGGGATATGGGGGTAGGGCCTGGGTAGGATTGTGGTTGGTGCAGGCTCAATGGGACCAATGGTCTCTTTCTACACTGTAGGGTTTCTATAATTTCTATGAAGTGATATAACAGAACTGAGATCACAGGAGTAAAAGAACAGTGTATAATTCATTGTGCCATTCATTCTTGGACAACATTTTTTTCCGTGCAGGTTTTTATTTTTCTTTTATCCCATATACCAAGGGAGAGAGACAGTTTTGGTGAAAATCAGTACTTTTTGTAATAGGTAGCATATCTTCAGTTTTCCCACATACAAAATCTTTTGTACAAAGATATTAATCAAATAGCAGAAGTGCTGCAAAGTTTT
This sequence comes from Sphyrna mokarran, assembly GCA_024679065.1. NCBI lineage: Eukaryota > Metazoa > Chordata > Chondrichthyes > Carcharhiniformes > Carcharhinidae > Sphyrna > Sphyrna mokarran. Next base: position 64,629,047 of record JAGIQG010000002.1, read on the forward strand.
ATTATATGCAAAGAACATGATACATATGAAGGAAAATAACTGAACTGTGCCATCTCTTCCCAGTAATTCATGCACAGTTTGAATTCCAAGTATTTTCCATCTTCACTATAGTCAATATGCATAGCTTCCATGACCTTTTCAAACTTTTCAGTGAGAGTTAAAATGACAGGAGTGGTGTGCTCATTGGCCCTTCAAAACTTGCATCATCTCGGTTGCATGCTGATGATTTCAAGCAGATACGCAAGAACAGTAAAAATACCAATTCTGGGGCATTACAACTATGATGCTAACCTTTAAAGATCATGCCCACTGTCTTGTAGAGAACAAAGGAGCTCTAAATCAAAACAATACACAATCAGGCCTAAAATGAGCTAGTATCAATCTATTTCCTTGGTTTAGCGGTAGCAGTCTTGCCTCTGAGTCAAAAAGTCATGTATTAGAATCACAGAATGTTGCTGCATACAGGGAGGCTGTTCAGCCCATTGTGCCTGTGTCAGTACTTCAAAACAGCTGTCCTTAGTCCCACATCCCTCTTTAAATGCCACTCCAGAAATAGAATATAATCTAGTCTGGCATGCAGGGAGTGCTGCAGTAAACTAGGTACCATTCTTCAGCTGTGATATTAAACTGATAGGCATAAGAGAAAAACAGTGGGTAATTCTAATGTTCTGGTCAACAACATCACAAAAACAGGGCATCAGTTAATTAGTGATTTTGTGGGACCTTATCATAAGTAAACTGACTGCCATGTTCTGTATGTTACCAGAATGTATATTGCCAAGCTTACATAATTAAGTTCAAAATTTCTTAATTGACTGTAAAGTGCTTTGAGTCATCTGGAGGTTGTGAAACATCGTAACCTTTCCTATTCATAACTGTTCAAATTTGAATCCATGTTAGTTCCCAAACCCCCACTGTTAAAAAATATAAATTCCTTCAATGCATAAAAACCCTCACAGAAAAAGTGGATTAATCATGTCTAACAAAGAGAATTAAAGGTAACATGAGATCAAAGAAAGTTTACAATTTTGCCAAACATGTTAGTAAACCAAAGTGTTTGGCATATTTCACAATTCAGATAAGAGGACGAAGAGGTAAGAGGTAAGAGTAAGATAAGGTAGTAGAGCATAAAAACAGGTTGCAAATGCTTCTGTATAGGAATGTAATTAAGAGATTAGTTCAAATAAATATGCATACATTGGAGGCAGTAGCCAGTGAAATTATAATGGGGAATAAGGAAATGTCAGAGACATGAGGCAGAATTTTACAGGACTTCCAGTTGGTTTACATGCAGAAGGACCTGTAAAGTCTTTTGGATCACATTTCTGCTGGCTTTCCCAAGTTTGCAGCAATTTTATGGAGAAAAGGCAAGGCATAGGGCAGCTCACTCATTCCAGTTGAAACCTTTAATGCATGCCCCACTAACGCTTTGATTGCAGGTAGGAAACTTGACACCCATTAACCTGGAATCAAGAGCCGAGTGTGAATGATAAACATTCACAAGAAAATCAGTCTAATAAACAGTATGGAAAAAACTGATGGAATTAAGTGGCATGAAATATCCTGGATCTGGTCATCTGTTTCTTAGAGCTTCAAAAAGAGGTAGCAGAAGGGAAATTAATATAAGCTGATCTTCCAGATTCTATAGATTTTAGAAAAGTTCCAATGGATGGGAAGGTAGCAAACATGACTCTACTATTAAGAAAAGAGGAAGAGGAAGAGACAAAACAAGGCCAATTAGCCAAACAACGGTAGTTAACAAAATGTGAGAAAATATTATAATTTTCCAAGTACCCAGTGAAAGTAATAATATGATTAAGCAGTGTCAACACAATTTATGATGGGAGAAGATATTTAAAAAAATCTATTGGAGTATTTTTAAGATGCAGTCAAAGATGGATAAGGGAGAACAAGTGGATATGGTGTATTTGAATTTTCAGCATGATAAAGTGTCACACAAGAAATAATTTCACAAATTTAGGGCTCTTGAATTTGGGATATTATATTAGCATGGATTAGAAATTGCTAAACGAACAGAAAGTACTGAGTAGGCATACACAGGAAATTGTCAGCTTGGTAGAATGCAAATTGCAGAGTCTGCACAGACCCATTCATAACATGGTCAAATAGGTTGAGCATGTTAACTTGCGAATCCTGTCAAATATGCCTATGGTTAGCAGTAAGAGCAGGGAGATCTTTGGTCAGCCATGTTTGATGTGCAGTGGCACCCTCACAAGCTATAAGCTCCTAGCTGACAGACTAGCAACCTATTACAGGAATATTTAGCTATGGAAACAGATGAAAGTCCTAAAGTGCCACTAGGTGCAGAAGGAGACTTGAAATTAGAACTGCACAAATCAATACTCGCACTTCATATATTAACAAGTTATAATTTAGATGAGAGGACTGAGTGAAACATGTCTAAGTTTTCTAACATTATGAAGTTAGGTGGGAAAATGAGTAGTGTGGATGTTATCAAGAGGCTGCAGAAGGATATGAACAGGTTGGGTAGTTGACAAGATGAAATTCAATGTGGTGAACTTTTGTAGGAAAATTTTTCAACGTCAGAACATTTCTTGGACAGTGAGAGACAAGGAAATTTGTGTAGTCGTGTTCTTAGGGACCAGTTCAGAAACTCCAAGGTATATTATGAAATTAGCCTGGACTTCAACTATTTTTAGTTTGGGATTTTGTGAGTACAAAGTGTTCCACTCCAGGTATGATTTGAATGACCCTCTAAGAAGCTTTAACAACAAAAAAATTACTTAACAACAGAATTAAAATATAACAAAAATGAGCATAACTTTCACCAATTTAAATATTTAAACATGATAGGTATAATTCTTAACTACTAGCTATTTTTATTAATTCCAATTTAAGTAATTTTCCTGGAGACATAAATTCCTCTTCAGGATCAGTTAGCAGGCTTATGTGAATTCCCAGTCCTCCAATCTCTCAACTCCTTTGGGCAGAGTTAGAGAGAGAGATATAGACCCATCTTCTCAAGCAACAATACTCCAGAGATAGAAAACACCTCTTGCCTTTTGAGGATCTTTGGAGAGTGATATTTATTTTCTAGCAGGTTCCAGATTTTAATTTGCAGAAAGAGCCCCTTTTCAAATTCAAACTGTAACTGCTTGCTTCTTCTTGTTAGTCTAGTTCCCCCCATTTCACATGACTCCGTCAGTCAACCTAATTAAACCTACTCTGAAACCTCAGGGAACAATGGAAGGAATAACAATAAGCCCAAATTAAAACAAATACTCCAATGATTAGAAGAACTAACCTTCTGCATGCTCAATATGTGACAATCAGCACCATAATCAGAACTAAATCACGACAATTCACCAGAAACGGTGACATAAAATAATTTCTTAAAGGCACAGTGTACAAGGGTTCCTTGTACACAAATGCCATATAGTTAAGAATAGAGAAGCCTTACTAAAATTACACAGGAACATTGTTGAGGCTAGACCAGGAGTATTGTGCGCAATTATCATCTCCTTATCCAAGAAAGGGAATAAATGCCAAAGAGAAAATGAAGGAAAGATTCACTAAACTGGTTCTGGGGACTAAAGGATTTCATTATGATGAGAGATTGAAAAGAGTAGGCCTATTTTCGATGGAGTTCAGATGACTGAGAGGCAATCAAATTAATTTGATAATTCTTACAGAGCTTGAAAGGGTAGGAGCTGAGGAAATGTTTCTCTTGGCTAGGGAGTCTAGAACAACACTGGGTCATAATCTCGGAATAAGGTAGTAACAATTCAGGACTGAGCGAGCAATTTCTTCATTCAAAGGCTTGCAACTCTTTGGATTTTGTAGTCATTGAGTATATTCAAGACAGGGGTGGATAATATTTTGGTACAAAGGGTGCTAAGAGATATTGAGGATATCCCACTCTGACAGGACTGAAAAATTCCACCTGCCATTTCAGACACCCAGGTGAGGATTTATCCTACAGGCTTCAGGACCCTGATGTCTGTTTTAAATAGGGGCCTGTAGAAGAGTCAAATAGACTCAAAACCTTAAACTTGTTTCTCTCTTCACAGATACTGCTAAGTCTACTGAGTTCATCCAGTATTTTCTGTTTTTATTTCAAACTTCCAGATCCACTGTATTTTGGAGTTATACTGTCAGCTCGCTCTCAAATCAAGTAAATCATGATAAAAGTATCTTTACATTGAATGATGCTAACAGACTTCCAACAGACTTGTAAATGTTTTAGTGTGAGAAAACAGTCAATAATCATAAGTCTGTTGATCACATTAAGAACAATGTTACATAGGTGGTTTGTTAAAGTAACAGAATAACTATTAAAGAAGAGATTAGAAAAGTGACAAAAATGAAAAATGTAATAATAAAGAATAGTCAGCAGGGATTTCAAAAGGAAAATCTTGCTTAATTAACCTTATTGAATTTTTGGAGAAACTAATACAGAGAGTGGACAATGGTAATACAATTGGTATAATTTATGGATTTTCAAAAGACATTCAAAAGATGCCCCATAAAAAACTAACAGAGAAGGTCAGAGAATACAGAGTCAGAGGACAAGTCACAGAACAGATTGCTAGTGGTTGCAAAGACTTGGAATAAAAGGTATTTATGCAGAACGGCTGAAGCTAGTAAGAGATGTCCCAGAAGGATCAGTCCTGAGACAACCACTACAACAAAAAGCCATCAATATAAAATGTTCATGAGGAAATCCATTAGAGAATTTACAAGAAATATCTTTACCCCTGTGAAATGCTAAGAAGAGACTTTAGGAGGAATTTTCCCACGCTACCCACCACAAGAATCATTGCAGACAAGACAGGCCATGCAAAAGTTCCTTGACCTCGGGCGGGATGTTCAGGTTTTGGGCAAACATGGCCACAAATCCAATCCATTTTGTCAAGGTTTTTCATCTTGCAGTCATCCAAAGAATCACAAGAATACCAACGTCAGAACAAACAACAACTTTATAGAAATAAGAAGAGAATGCAGATTGGTTGGGATGTGGAATCCAATTGGTATAGGCTTTGACATGGAGAATATATAAATTAATGGTGACAGAGTTAACCGCCAAACATTATATGAAAATTTAAACCAGACAGTTTGATCAAGACTTTGTCCTAAGGAATGAATCACTGAACGGCTATCACTTATATTGTTTTGCTGGAACAAGTGTAATATGCATACATGTTCCATCTACAAAAAAAAGACCCTATGAATTAATATATGTAGCTTCCACTATGTGTAAATGTGCCACCACTGTGAACCTGACTGATGATCTTAAATTGGTTGTCAGCATACTCTCTGTGCTAAAGATTATGTTGACAAACAATTTAAGATTGCCATTCAGGCTCATTGGTCAATTTCAGTTACATGCATGCAGACATAGAAGATAGGAGTAGGAGGAGGCCATTTAACCCTTCGAGCCTACTCCGCCATTCATTACAATTATGGTAGATCGTCCAGTTCAATAGCTTAATCCTGCTTTTTCCCATAACCTTTGATCCCATTCACCTCAAGTTCTATAACTAATCGCCTCATTAGACTTTGTAATTAGTGTAAGTCACACAAACAGACAATCTCTTTGCAGATTTGGAATTAGAAAATCCTGATGGAATTAGAAAAGCTGCAGCTGTACTGCTCTCTTGGATTAGTGTGATACAGAAACTATTTCTTGTTGGGAACTTGTGATTATTTGATAAATGACCTTTCAAATTAAATATTATTCAAGGTTTGTTATAAAGATACTGGGCCCAAAAATTAGAGGGATGTGATTCTGGCAGTCATGATAAAACTGCACCTGGTATCTCCAATAGGATTTGTCTATGTTTGCTCATCTCAGTATTCACCCTTCCCATGCTGTTAAAAATCTTGATAACTGGCCAAGATTAGAGATTGAGGCATTTCTATCTCCCTCCCAAGGGTTCAGACTTCCTCTGCTCTTTACCTTCCTCAAGCCATGTGTGAGATAGCCAATGCTGAAACTTATCTATCTTGCTGTCAGGTCACTTTCATATTCTGGACCCTTTCCTCTGGTGAAGTCCAACTGTCCCTTTGATGGGCCAATTTGTTTCACATCATTCATTGCACTAGGCACCAGTGTATCAGCCAGGAAAATAGGGATTCTCTTAATGTGGCTGATTAGATGCTACATTGCTTAGAAAATTAACTGGAATTTCAGAACAAAGGATGGTTCCTGGTGCATCTGGATCCTGTCTTTTTCATCAAATCATTCTGCAGAAATATGGCAGGAATATATAGAAAAATTCAGGGAATTCTGCTACATTTTTAAACTGAATATAAATGTTCACTAGTGCACAAGAGTTCTGATACTTACATTCCATGGTTTTTATTTCACCCACTGTTAGAAATATGGATCACTGGGATATCTTCTGGGGAAGGTGAGACCGTACAAGGACGAGTTGCATCTGAACTGGAAGGACACCAATACCCTGGGTGGAAGGTTTACTTGTGTGTTCAGAAGGATTTAAACTCATGTTTGAATTTTGTGTTTCTGATGAAGAGTCATCTAGACTCGAAACATTGGCTGTATTCACTCCCGACAGTTGATATCAGACCTGCTGGGATTTTCCAGCATTTTCTGTTTTTGTTTCAGATTCCAACATCTGCAGTATTTTGCTTTTATTTAAATTAGTGTGGCTGGGAACCAGAATAGCAGGCCAGTAAGTGTAGAAACTGGGGGAAAATGTGAAACTGAGACAAACATAATCGCAGGGTAAGAGCAAGCAGAGGAAAGCCACAGAGCTCAGTGGAATTGGAGGCCTGGAGTGTGTTTGGTTCAATGCAAGAAGTATAACAGGTAAGACAGATGAATTGGGAGCCTGGATTACTGCATGGAATTATTATGTTAATACAACTAGACACGTAGTTAAAGAAGAGGTAGAACTGGCATTCCAGGATACCTTTGTTTTAGATGAGACAGAAGAGGAAACAAAAGGAGCGGGAAGGGATTGTATTGCTGATTAGGGATTGTATTGCTGATTAGGGAGTGCATCATAGCAGGGTTGAGAGAGGGCACATTGCAGGGAACTTGCAGTAAGGCATTATGGTGGAGTTTAGAAATAGAAAGGGTGAAATCACAATGTTGGGAATGACCTCCCAACGACCTGCAAGAAACAGAGGAGCAGCTGTTGTCAGAAAAAGTGTGAAAGAAACAGGGTAGTTGTGGTGGATGATTTTAAAATCTCCCATAACGTCTGGGACTTCCTTACAGTCAGGGGCTTGGAAGGACAGAATTTGTTAGGTGCGGCCAGGAGGGATTTTTAACACAGTTAAAAACTATTCAGCCAGGGAAGGGGCCATTCGAAACTTGTACCAGGGAATGAGCGGGATCTGGTGATCAATTTTTCAGTGGGGGAACATTGGAATTATGGTCGGCTTACCGACCATAATTCTATAAGATTTCGGGTAGTCATGGATAAGGACAAGAGTGGCCCTCGAGTGAGGGTACTTTATTGGGCAAAGTCCAATTACATCCAAATTAGACAGGAGCAGAGGAATATGGATTGACAGAGGCTGGGAGAGCTAATCCACGTCTGGCATGTGAGAGGCTTTTAAAGGGCAGCTTATTGAACTGCAAGGTTCACAAAATAAAGGATAGAAATGGCAGGATTCAGGAAGGCTGGGTGACAAGGATATTGTAAGATTTGTCAAAAGGAAAAAGAAAGCATCTGATAATTCTAGGCATCAAAATATTGATGAAGTCTTTGAGTGGTAAAATGAAAGTAGGAAGAAACTTAAACATGGAATTAGGAGGGCTAAAACAGGCCACAAAATGTTTTTAGCAAACAGGGTCAAGGAGAATCCTGAGGCATCTTATGCATAAATTAGAAGCAAGAGGGTAGCAAGAGAAAGAGCAGGCCTACTCAAGGACAATGGAGGAAAGTTATGCATGGAACCATAGGAAGTGGGTGAGATCTTATGAGTCGTCACCAAGGAGAAGGGCATGACAGATATTGGGATCAGGTATGTGAATGCTCTAGAGAATGTCGATATATTGAAAGACGAAGTGTTGAGTATTCTAAATTGCATTAAGGTAAATAAGTCCTGGAGGGTTTGGAGGTCTATCCCAGGTTACTGCGGGAGGCAGACGAAGAAATAGTTGGGGCCTTAACAGATATCTTCACACCCTCTTTGATCACAGGTTAGATTCTAGAGGATTGGAGAATGACCAATGTTGTTTCCTTGTTTAATAAAGGAAGTAGGGATAATCCAGGAAATTAATCGGACTGACATCAATGGTGGAAAGTTTTTGGAGAAGATGCGGAGGAACACGATATGTATACATTTGGGAAAAAAATGGATCAATTAGTGACAGACAGCATGATTTTGTATGGGGAAGGTCATGTCTCACCAAATTGATAGAGTTTTAGAAAGATGACAAAGATAGTTGATGAGAGAAGGGCTGTGGATGCAATTTTGATGGACATGAATGCTTTCAATTCTGCTATATCACATTTACAACTTTGCCCAGAAGTCCAAATGTGGTCCGAGCAAGCTTCTATACAAATTGAATGCTCTTCATCCAACCAATATGGAGTTTCTTCTTCCCACCAAAATGCACTAATTCTCATTTAGCGATACTGAAATTCATTCACCAAATAAATATCCATTCTGCAAATTCATCATTTCTTTTGTATCACAGTCTTCCTTCCAATAACTGTTGTCTGCAACTTTAGGAATTGTACAACATATTGCCAAGTCCAAATTCTTAATGTATATCACGAACAGCAGTTGTTCAAATACCTTTCACTGTAAAACTTTCCTAATTGATTTGTATTCCCTCTAGTCACCCTCTCCCTTTTTGCTGATGTGTTAGTGCATGCCTTTTTCCTTTTATCCTTTTCTTTACTTTGTTTGATTTCTTGCTCATTTGTTCTTGCCTTTTTAAAAAAAGGAATATTTTTTCCTGAATTCTGTTGAATATGACTTTAATTATTTCCCACTGCTGTTCTATCTCTTCGTATGTCAATTTTTTTTCTCCAGTTCATCTTCTCCAGTTCTATTCTCATTCCCTGAAAATTAGATTTTTTTCTCAATCTGTTACTTTGGCTTTTGTCATATCTTTTTCAATCATTATTTTAAACTGCTTTACATAATTACAATCACTATTATATATTTCCCTATGATGACTTTTACATTTGTTCTAATTTGTTTTTTATTATCTAATTCTGTAGCAATTCCTCTCCTGTTGGACTTGGCTCCTAGGAAAAAGAGCCCAAATCACACTGCAAAAGCTTCTGTCACCTTTCTGTACCTCTACTTGCCAGTTTAGTGGGGGTATTTGAAATCGACCAGTTTTATTATTCCACATTTTATACTTAATTCATAGAAATATCTAAAAATTTCAATTTTCCCTTTTCCACTGATAGAATAATGCAGTAATGTTATTGATCCTTCTATCTTTTGTCTCAAGCCATTCAAGAATTACAGTAGCATAATGATTATGTTTCTGGACCTATAATCCAGAGGCAGTAAATATGGCTGACCAGGAGTTTCTCCCTCTCTTACCACCTGCCAAAGATGTGTTGGAAACATTTGTAGATAATCAACACATTTGATCCAGTTATGAATATACCTTCAATAACCATCAAGTCCTGGAATGGGACTCAAACCTAGAGATTCTAGCTTTGTAGCATGGATATTACCCACTGTGTCATAAGAGCTCCACCTCATTATAAAAAACTTGTCAGTGAATGATAGATAAAATACACCAAAACGTGAAGAATAATGCAAAAACTTCTGTGACTTGATTAATCATGGAATAGTCAGAGTTCCATCGGCTAGACAAATGATGATTTACAGTATTACAAATAATTTTCCTACATAGTTAAAGCTGAGTAGAATAAAATTGGGCAAGATAAATTTGTTCCCACGTTCCAATCTCATCTTCAAAAAAGGAATGCAACAAAAAAAAAAAAGCACTTAAATGGTCATCTCTGAGAACCCCATTCAATTAAGGACAGAGGCAGGCTCCTACGTCTGGACAGCCAATAAGAGACCATCCACCACAGTTCCAGCTTCATAATACTGGACAGAACATGAAGGTACATCAAGATAGAGATGCCCTTTCTGACAAATTTGCAGTTTAAAGTAAGAAGCTGCAACTGCCAGACTGCCATTGTGGAAGGAGAACTTCTTGTTGCACCTGTGGCCCAATCACAGTTGTTGGGAAGCTAAATTTAATGAGGCATTGATGGTATCCTAATTAGCCACCTCCATTCATCTGTTGAACTTTGGTCTCAATGAGGCTTTCAATGACTTCTAATCAGCACCCTCAATGGTCAATTTAATTCCTAATCACCTCTGTGTCATCCCACCTATTCAACTTTTCTCAAAACAGCCCAGAGATCGGACCATAGCAACAGATAACACGCTAGCCAGGAAACTGCCTGCCTCTTCAGACCTGCTTCTACATCTCAATGAAAAATCTGCCCATTCTACGAAAAACTGATGTCTGTTAGTTTCCCCAATCAGTAACTGATTTAAAAAATTAATTACTGATTGGGGAAACTAACTAAGTAACCTCACTTACAGGTACAGTTTAATGTTCTATACAAGTTACATGTAGGGAAATCTTCATATAATGTGATTTAAATTGTTACCAGATATTCAAAAACAACTTACAAACTGTATCTTGAAGTTTCTCTTGCTCTTGAAATATAGTAAGGGCAAAAAAAAACTGGTAAGTGCAACAGTATAAAGATACTAAAAAGGCAAATCCCATCCAATGCATTTTTTAGCTTTGATTCTAGAAAACAGTAGATTTTCTGATTAAAAAGAAAACATCTTCTATATTGATATATTGACACAATTTTGAAATGATTGAGGATAAACATTTAAAAATACTACCAGATGGTTATTCAGTAAAAAAAAAGCTGTACAAGTCAAGAAATGCCAGGTTTAATCCCTTTAATCTCCGGTTTGTGCTGAGATGTTAGTTGCAATGGGTGGAAGAGCTACAATTAGCTACAGTATCCCCAAGAAGATATAAAACAGAAAGGATTCCCTTTCCACTCCCAATTGCTACCCATTGTTTGAGGTGCTTCCATGGACATAATTGAATCTGGCCAAGATTCTTTGGTCAAATAATTTGCCAATGGTCAACAGTCATAAAATTCAATGTTTTTTCAATATTTTTTCAGTACTATCAGCTCCATTTTGCAACACTAATAGCATTTGTTGAGGGCATTAGATAAGAATGCACATTGGAAGCATCCACCAGATGTTTAAAGTTTTAAAAAAGTTTGTGTCTCAAGTAGGCTCACATTAACATTTCAGTGAAGTTACTGTGAAAATCTCCTAGTGTGAGAAGTTGCAGACTATATGAATCAGTGTACAACACTGATCTGATGTCAGCACTACTAGTCTGAATTATAATATTTGCCGAATGAGCAGAGGATGTAGACCAGATATGCTGCCACTGGAGGAGGGGAAAGGTATTCAAGGAGTAATTCTTCAGCTTGTAGCTCAGCAAGGAAACGTGTCAGACCCTTATTCTTTAAATCATTCATGAGATGTAGGTATCACTGGTTAGGCCAGCATTTATTGCCCATTGCCAACTGCCTTAAGGAAGTAGTGGTCAGCTGACTTCTTGAGCCACTGCAGTCCATGTGGAGTAGGTACACCTATAGTTCTTTAGAGAGTGTTCCAGAATTTTGACCCAGTGACAATGAAGGAACAGTGATATATTTCAATTAGAAATTGGATGATAAGCAGGTTGGAGAACAGTGCCCAGGTGGTGGGATTCCCACGTGTCTGCTTCCCTTGTCCTTCGAGATAATGATTGTCATGGGTTTGGAAGGTGCTGTCGAAGGAATCTTGCTGAGTTCCTGAATGCATCTTTGTATTTGGCACACACTACTGTTATTATATCTTGGTGATGAAAGGATTGAATGTTTGTGGTTAGTGTGCCAATTAATTCACTAAGAGTAGTCTCACTAGGCCATCACCTCCTACAACCCTAACTACAGCATTAAGGTAGGATGAGCTCAACATATCAGTGGTTGTGAATACTCCACATTCTAGCAGCAGCCATGAAGAATTTATTCTGCAGTGGACCACTGTGCCATCTTCAATATAGACACTGCAACAAACCAGTTGGTACCAACTTGACAATAAGAATATCCTTCAAAAACCTAGCTCACGACTCTGATGCTCAATCCACACATGTGAAAAGCATGCTTACATCATAAGCCATGTTACTACATGCACCAATAATGCAGCCTTGACTATTCTAGAGATGCCTGCAGGACTCATGCCCAGACTCAGGCAATCTGCTGCATTACGTACAATCGCAGCATTAAAGGGTACAGACCTTTCCACTGTTGTATGATAACAAATTGAGGAATTATCAAATCATCGAATGTATACAACACAGGTGGTGGTAATTTGGCCCATCATATCTGTGCCACCTCTCTGCAAAAACAACGCCCCTTAACTCTGCAAATTCTTTTAGATAGTTATCCAACTCCCAATGGAAAGCTATGATTGAAACTCCCTCTGCCATACTCTGTGTATTCCTGAATACTTACTGTGTAAAACAGCTTTTTTTAATGTCAATGTTGCTTCATTTGCTATTAGGGTCATCCTGTTCTCAACATTTCCACAATAGTATTGGTTTCTCCTTAACAACTCTGTCCAGATATGTAATGATTTGTAAATTTATTCTCAATCTTCTCTTCTTTAAAAAAGAAAGCTTCACCAACCTCTTTAGGTAACTGAAGTCTCTCATTCCTGGAACTTCTCCTGTGAATCTTTTCTGCACCCTCAAGTCTTCTTATCCTTCCTAAAGTACAGTATCCAGAATTGGAAACAGCTCTCCAATTGAGTACATATTATTGTTTTATAAGGGTTCTCCATAATCTCCTTGCTCTTATATTTAATACTGCTGCTTTCAAAGTCCAAGATTCTGTATACTTTATGAATGGTTTTCTCAATCTGACTTGCTGTTCAATGAATGATGCACATATACCTTAAGTTTCTCCACTCCTACACCTCTTTTAGGATTATATTTTTAACTTACTACCAACTTTCCTCATTCTTCCCACCAAAATGTTTCACTTCACACTTCTATGTTTAAACTTAATCTGCCATTGTCCACTCATTCTGCAAGACAGTCCATGTTCCCTTGAAGTCCATCACTGTCCTCTTCAAAATTCACAATGTTTGAAAATTGTGTGCTATTTGCAAATTTGGAAGTTGTGCCCTAGGTCAGTGGTCCTAATACCAATCTTTGTAAAACACCACCATGTATACCTTCCTCCGGTCAAAAACAGCCATTTATCAATACTCTCTGCTTCCTGTGAGTGAACTTAATATCCATGCTGACTATCCTGTTGTTCCACTGGCTTCAACTTTGCTGACTAGCTTGTTGCGAGCCACTATATTAAAATATCTTTCAAGGTCTTTCTACATGACATCAACTGTATTACCGTCATTAACTATTACTTTGTCAAGAAGCTCAGTTAAAGCTCATTTGCCCTTAACAAATCTGTGCTGTATTTCTTTAATAATGCCCTTTTGCCCGAATGACAATTAATTTTGTCATTTTTAAAAGTTTCTCGACAACTCAGTTAAACTGACTGGCATACAGTTGCTGGATTTATCCATGCACCTTTTTCTGAATTAGGATATAGCATTATCCTAAGATATATCGCATCCCATTCTGGTGATTTATCAATTACAAGTACAGCCAGCCCTTCTAATACCTCCTATATTACCAATTTTAAGATCTTCAGTATTCCTCATAATATTCTTGCTGCAACTGTACAGGGTACTGGTGAGGCCGCAACTGGAGTACTGTGTGCAGTTTTGGTCACCGCATTTGCGGAAGGATATATTGGCCTCAGAAGGAGTGCAAAGAAGGTTCACTAGGCTGATACCGGAGATAAGGGGGTTAGCCTATGAGGAGAGATCGAATAGACTGGGTTTGTACTCGGAGTTTAGAAGGCTGAGGAGGGATCTTATAGAGACATAAGGTAATGAAAGGGATAGATAGGGTCGAGATAGAGAGATTCTTCCCACTTAGAAAGGATAGCAGGACTAGAGGGCACAGCCTCAAAATAAGTTTAGATTGGAGTTGAGGAGGAACATATTCACTCAAAGGGTTGCGACTCTCTGGAATTCTCTGCCCATTGAAATGGTGGAGGCTACCTCGCTGAATATATTTAAGTCATGGGTAGATAAGTTTCTGATAGACAAGGGAATTAAGGGTTATGGGGAGAAAGCGGGAAAGTGGAACTGATCCACTTCAGATCATACATTATCTTATTGAATGGCAGGGCAGGCTCGAATGGCTAGATAGCCTCCTCCTACTCCTATTTCTTATGTTCTTATTTCACTGCAACTTTGATAACACCTTTATCTTTATAAAAAAAGAGATGCAAAGTTCTGATTTAGTACCTCAGTCATGCCATCTGCCTCCATGCATAAATCTGCATTTTAGTTCTTAATCTCCAACTCTTTCTTTTACTTCCTTTTATCACTTTTTAATTATTTATACATGTATATAAAACTTTTGGATTCAGTTTCTTATTGACTGCCAATCTCTTTTCATTCTCTCTCTCTTTTCATTTTCCTTTCATTCCTGAAGTTTTATTTTCAGCTTGGTTCTCACTTGTACTATCAATCTGAAATCTATGGTAGATAAAATTTAACCCTAAAAAGAGAGAAGTAATGCACTGTGGAAAGGGTAATTTGACAAGGAAGTATTCCATGAATGGTAGGACACTAAGAAATTGCCGCGTAGTGTCCAGGGATGCATAGGTTAGAGGGATTAGTGGGTGTAATATGTAGGGATATGGCCTGGGTGGGATTGTTTTCGGTGCAGACTCAATGGGCCGAAGGGCCTCCTTCTGCACTGTAGGGTTCTATGGTTCTAAGAAATTTTGTGTAACAAAGGGACATTGGTTTGTTTGTCCACAGATCTCTGAAGAGGGGAGGGTATGTTCATAGGATGGTGAAAAAGGCATATGGAGCACGTGTCTTTATCAACCGAGGCATAAATTACAAAAGCAGGGAATCATGCTGGAGTTGTATAGAACTTTGGTGAAGCCACAGCTATAGTGCTGTATAGTCCTGGTCACCACATCATAGAAAGGATGTGATTGTAGTGAAGGATTGTAGAGAAGATTCACCAGGATGCTGTTTGAGATGGAAGGTTTATGTTACAAAGAGAGGTTGGGCTGTTTTCGTTGGAGTAGAGAACACTGATGAGTGACCTGATCGAGATGTATAAGATTTTGAGGGACACGGACAGAGTGGATAAGGAGCACTGTTCCCCCTTAGTTGAAGGGTCAGTCATGAGGAGACAACAGTTCAAGATGCAGGATAGGATGTTTAGGGGGAATGAGAGGAAAAATATTTTACCCAGAGGGTGGTGGTGGTCTGGAATGTGTTGCTTGGAAGGGTGATGGAGGTGAGTTGCCTCACATCCTTTAAAAAGTATCTGGATGAGCACTTGGCACATTGTAACATTCAGGGCTATGGGCCAAATGTTGGCAGATGGGATTAGGTGAGAGTTCAGGTATTTCTAAAGTGTCGGTGCAGACTCAATGAGCCAAAAGCACTCTTCAGCGCTGTATGATTTTATAATCTATAATCTGCACGTGCTTTTTGCTTTCTATCTGTTTCATCATCCAGAGAGATCTGGCTTTGTTTATCTTTTTCCCTCGTGGGAATGTATCTGAACAATTACCTCTTTAAATGACAGCCCATTGCTAAATTATAGTTTTGCCTGTCAGTCTTTGATTTCAATGTATCTAGGCAGATCCATTCTCACTCCATTGATACTGCTGGTCCTCCAATTAATTATTCTAATTCTGGATTGCTCTTTCTACTTTTTCATAGCTATCCTAGACTTTAAGGTACTATGATCACTGTTCTCTAAATGTTCTCCTGTTGACACTTGATCCACTTGTCTCACCTCATTCCCTAGAACTTGATTCACCAATGACTCCTCATTGAATTGGAAATATATTGATGTAGAATATCCTTTGAACACAACTTAGAAACTCTTATCCTATCTTTCCTTCACACTGTTATCCCACTTTAAATTAAAATTATTAAATTCTCCCATTAGAAGGACAAGGAGGAGGAAGAAGAAATCAATACAGCCTCTTTCTGGTTGCCCATGATCAAGTGAGTTAGCTATGAAATTAGTAAACACAACTCCAGTTCCAACAATTCTGCAACTGACCATCACATCTTATTGGCTCTAATATAAAAGTTAAAACCACCACAAAATTAACATTTCAAAATAAGTTTATAAATCAAATAATTCGATGCCTACAAACATCAACTAATCACCCTCCTGCATTCCCTCAGTTATTCTGTTCCTATGTCTGTTGGTGTGATGCTCTGACACAATGCTACACCACAGGCCAGATTGGTGGAAGGCTGAAAAAAAACGGCAGTTGGCTTCGCAGGATGACCTTAAGCAGTCCTGGCGCCAGAAGGTTCGACCTCAAAACAGCATCACCACAGCATGGGCAGCAACAATCTGGTTGACAGGCAACAGCAAAAACCCTGGTGGTGTGACAATGCTGGGAAAATGAATGCAGTCATCCTGAGAAAGGACAGCAGGTTTATGCTCCATTTTGTCACTGCCACTTCTCCAGGTTGGTACCTTGGCAATCCTGGCAATGTTTTGGATGACAGATTTCTGAACTGCTGTGACACGCTGCAAGCCTGTTTGAACACTAGTATATTATGCAATCAGTCTGAAGCTGCGTAGTAGCATATTGAACTTGCAATGACAGCATACGAAGCTTCAATTAGAATGGTAGATTGCATGTTTCTATAATTTATTTAATGCAAGCAATATGAAGTTTGCATGCTATCTGCATCATAATAAACAAGTATAAATTAATTATGCATAGTGATCCCAATGACGATTACCCCTTATTAAACTACTTCAGTCCTGCTGATTCACTATGCCTGAGCAAAGTTGTTGATCGAACTGTTATAGATCAAAGCAGGGATAGAAGAATAATTCAAAAATATTCAATAGGACACTGTTAGGGAGTGGACTAAATGCATTTATTGTGATAAAAGCAAATTACTACAGATGTTGGAATCTGAAACAAACAGAAAATGCTGAAAAATCACAGCATATCTAACAGTATCTATGGAGAGAGAACAGAGATAATGTTTCAATCTGGATGAAAATTATCTAGCCTTTTCTATTTTTGTTACATTTTACTGTGGTTTGCTATAAATTAACTGAAATAAAGCATGAGTAATATGTTCTGGTGCACCTGCATATCAAAATCTTATTGAAATCATTGCAAATTTAACCTGAAAAGTGTTGTTCTGCGAGAATATTTTTATTTTAAATAACATTTCAGAATAATTATTGCAGTGCTGTTTTGTTTCTCTTCCCAATTTTGTTCTGAAATGGTACAATTCAATTTGTGCTGATCCTTCAGGTGTATTGCCCAAGCTTCTATCTTTCATCTGTCAGCCCAAATATTAACCTCAAATTTGATAAACCTGGTTCAGAGAGCATGATGTATAATTAACACATGCCTATTGTTTCTGCTGCAAGCAGCACCCAAATCTCATGTCCCCTGCAAAACGGAAACGATTATAAGCTGCAACCAGTGCTAAACTGTGGAATGGATACAAGTTTAAGCAGTGTTCATAAAATTGTGAGGGCCAGCATAAACTCAAGATAGTCTACAATACTTAAAGCTGGTCTTCAAGAAGAGACACGTTTTGGCTGAAACACAGTCATCAGAAATCATTCCAAAATCAATCTGATTTGGGAAAAATGCAAGAATAGCACAGGAAAATATTTCCATTTTCAATATCAATATTTGCTGATGCTGCTCTAGAGACCTAGATGCAAGAAATGGAGAGGAAGAGAGCTATCATCTATTCTAAGAGGGCTAGAAATCCATTCACATACTGAAAAGGCAATGGGAACTGATAGCAGTGCAACAATGCCTGCAACTCTGAGAACCCAAATGTCACGCCATTAGACATTAAGTAGCCATAATCCATTGGTTGAGATCAGTAAATGCATCTTCATGTCCTTATCCTGACAAAGCAGACAGTGCTCACTATCATTGGAGCAGCCACAACTGAGGCAATTGCAAGCTCGATGACTAAAGTCAAAGATTATGGTTCCTTTAAATACAATCTCTCTTCTCACATTCCACTTCCTGATGATCCAACAATCTCTTTAGATTTACAAGTTACGGAATGTGCAAGCATATACCTCTCTTACTCCCTTCCCCTCTCCACAATCCTATTTTTGTGCTTTTCTCCTTTCAGATACCTGGCCAGGTAGTGGTGTCAGAGCAAGGGATGGAACAGTAGAAAAGTATGCTGAAAAATAAGCAGCACTACACTATTCTCAAACCCACATTCATCAGTTATATGTGTAATTTACAGGATAGCTTACATATGAGATCTGCACATGGTGAGATACTGGACAAAAGTAGTCAGCAACTCAGGCAGGGTCATGGGTAAGAAAACGTCATTTTATTGGAGGAAGAGATTGCTGTTAAAGTTTGCCAGAGTGGCCCCAGATCATCAATGGAGCAGCCTACAAAAGACTGATGGATATGCACCATGAAATATTTGGCATGATGGGAGGCCTGCCAGAAAGCCTATGGTCAATATAGAGGTGCGTTGAGAAATCTGGCATCAACTTGGCAAAGGGTTTTATGCACAGTTTGGGGCCCATCCTTTCCAGCAACTCCATTACCACATTTGTGGATCCAACCAAAAATGCGGCATCTGTAGTCCAGATCCCAGTTTCATTGCCACGAAAGCAGATGCTATTCAATAACTGGGTACTGCTATGGAAGCTAAGGTCAAGTTATAAAAATTTCACCTTGTTGCCATGCAGGCTCAGATTGTTGCTATCATGATTGTAGGAACAAATGATCAAGAGTTTTGTAGGTTGTTACAGCAATACTGCAATCTGTCTTCCAAAAGATTTCTAAAATTGCTGAGCTACCACCCTGCAGGAGAGGCAAGTCCTTGGAGTTAAGACTGTTTTCCATTCTCATTACGATAGCCTTCGTCCTTCCATCCCTGCCACTCCACCAGTGTCCTTGCTGTTGCTTGTCAATTAGTCAGTCAAAACTGTTCCTATCCATGCCTCATTAGTACAGTCTGAAACCAAGCCTCTGGGTTTAGCAATGCTCACAAAACAGTCTGAAAAGTCAATTCTAATCTTCCCAATTAAATGTCAGCAGTCTTCCACCAGCCTTGTACTTCTTTCAATTCAAAATACCATATTCATTGCTGATCAATCCCTGTAAATAGGGAGATCCAACACAAACTGAGTTATTGCTTTGTGAACACCTCAGTTCAATCTTCAAGATGGCCCCAAACTCACTGTCACATTATTTTAATTCTCCACCCTGCTAGTATTCTGATCTTTCTGTCCAAAATTGTTCCAACTGAGTTCAACAAAAGCTTGAGGAACAGCAACTCATCTTTCAATTCAACTCTTTAAGCATTTTGGACTCAATAATTATTTTAACAACTTCTGATCATAACCTCTACTTCATTTTATGATTGTTATTTTGTTTTTCTTTTTACCACTTCATATTGCATTCAGACAGCTGCATCTAGCTAAGACTTTCTTTTAAACATATACAACAGAACATACACACACAACATCAGGAAGATTCCCCCAACCAGGCTGCCCTTACAGAGCGGAAAGATGGCACAGAGGTTAGTGCTACTGTCTCAGTGCCAGGGGTCTGGGTTAGCTTTCTGGCTGGGTCACTGTCTGTGCAGAGTCTTCACGTTCTCCCCTTCTGTGTGGGTTTCCTCCAGGTACTCCAGTTTCCCCCATAGCCCGAAAGATGTGAGGTTAGGTGCATTGGTCACTCTAAATTTTCCCTCAGTATGCCAAACAGATACCAGAGTGTTGCAACCAGGGAATTTTCACAGTAGATTCACTGCAGTGTTAATGTAATTGTGACACTGATAAATAAATTTGAAAACTTTAAACATTACCATTCACACCTCATTTGGACTTGGTTTGCTTCTTTAGTGCACCCCTTAACAAACTCTTTGGATTTTGTATCATACAAACTATTTAATCTCTTCTACCTTCCACCTTATCACAGAACTTCCTTTTTCAACACTGAAACTGTGGAATGACCAATACAGTTAATAATTAAAGCCAAGATATAGAAATAAGGCAGCGTGTGATTTGGTTTAAAAAGCACTTTGCACGAGCAGAGCAGTTAGGGTCCACCAGCCTTATGAACAGTCTTAACCTTTCTGCCCTCTTTCCACCTCCACCAGTTTAAAACCAATTACATTTCTATTTATATTCAGTCCTGATAAAGGTCATCAATCTAAAACATTAACTTTGTTTCTCTGTGCAGACACTGCCTAATCTGTTGAGTATTTCCATCATTTTCTGTTTTTTATTCATCAGCTATGCTGCAGTCACTATAGTAGTATTGTGTAGGTGCACTAAGTCATAAAAAGATTGTTACAAGCCGTTGAAGAAATATTGGATGATTTATTGGATAAAATTGGTTTGGAATAGTTGCTTGTGATCTTTTATTTTAGCATTGTGGCCACTGACATAGAGAAGGTAACAGATGCAAAACGAGCCTTTGGGTTGGCTCAGTGGAACAGAAGTAGAATAAAGTGATTATGGGCAGCCTGGTTGGGGAATCCTTCTTGATGTTGCGTGCACGTCCTGTTGTATTTGTTTAAAATAGAGTATTAGCTAGAATGACAAAATCAAAGTTGGACAACTGCTGCTTCACAGCTCCCAGAACCTGTGTTCGATTCCCGGCTTGGAATGTTCTCCTCGTGGCTTCTTTCTGTACTACAGAGTTTCTACGATTTCTATGATTCTAAAACTAACAGTTTTAGTCATGTTGACTAATATCATCATTGTCTACTTTTTAATATTTCTGGCACATGCTCCAAAGACTCAAGTCACTAACTTCTCCAAAACGGAGGCAGGCATGAACCATGCTGCAAGTGTGTGGTTGAGATGTAGGCACCAATTTAGGGCCAAAATAGCACCCATAACCCAAAAAGGAGTAGTGGTAGTAGATTGAATTTTATGGCAGTTCAGCTTTGCTGAATCAAGCAGAATGCTATTATTACTTTCTATGTTCCCAGGTCTATTTGTAAGGCTGGTAAAATCTAAATGCTCTGCTCATGCAAAATGCTATTTAAACTAAATCTCACGTTTCTACATCTTGGCTTTAATTATTAACTGTGATTCCACCAGTCAGTCAATTAGAAACAGCAGCTCTGCAAGTCCAGCAGCACCACTGGAGGAAGTGGCCAAGGCCAGTTTGGCAACCTCTACCAAGGATCAATGCCAGAACCCCAAGAAACAGATCAGTGC
Source organism: Sphyrna mokarran (assembly GCA_024679065.1). Lineage (NCBI taxonomy): Eukaryota > Metazoa > Chordata > Chondrichthyes > Carcharhiniformes > Carcharhinidae > Sphyrna > Sphyrna mokarran. The sequence goes on from JAGIQG010000002.1 coordinate 64,650,411, forward strand.
ACTTAGACTTACTAGGGCTTCATTCTGGAAGGGTTGGGAGGTGGGGGGGTGTAACTCTGCGTCTCTCCATTTATGTCAATGGGCACCTTCATTAGGCACAGAAGCCCCTACCTATCCTATAAGGAGGGAAAACTGTATCAGATCTGAGGTCTGCCTGCCAAAGTTTTCCTGGTGGGAGGCCCATGCAGTGTGGAGGCTGCTAATTAAGTAGATTAAAGGATTGAATGTTTTTGTTGTTATAAGAGATTAAGTACTTTCAGGGAGTAAATATTTTAAATGAGCTTTCATAAAGTGGATTGGCATAAGGTTGACATGGGATAATAAAGTGGGATTATAACGGGCCATATGGATCGGCACAAAGGCTAGACGAGATCATGAGGATGGGTGGGAAAGAGATGTCATTAAATTGACATGGAAACTATAAGGGGCCATAAAGGTTGATGGAAGTATGATGGTTATGGAGCATATGAGTGATTACTGGGAGAATGCAGAAGTTGGTATGGATAGGGTTTGAGGCATTGTGAGGGCTGAGGATTAGAAGCCTAACAAATTAATAATATTGGCATAAATTCCTGGAGAATTGAGGCAGGTTTTCTATTCCTCTTTGGCAATGTCGATGTTAGACTACCATTTTTTCCATCTGCTAGACTTGGTGAGCAAGACAGGCATATTTTTGTTGATCACACATTTATAATCAACTCATTTTTTTTAATTCTGATTAAAAACTCCCAGAAACTTAACCATATGAAACAAATTCTGACAAAGAGCTTGAAACTGAGATACCTTTCAGTAAGATCATGCGTGTTTACTGTAAGATGTTGTTGAGTTTTTTAATTTGGTGATTTTCTTTATGTTCTGCATATCCACCCATACCTCCACCAACGTCCATAGCCCCTTATAGTTCTCAAGTGAAAATCCCCCCCCACCCCCTGCTTCAGATGAATTTCTCTCAAGGAGGGCACAATGAGTTGAGAGTTCCCAAATCCAACTATACAACTCAGTTGTGAAATTCCAGACGTTTGTGTCTGTCTTCACAACAGAAGATATAAATTTTGTACAAGTATAGGATAACCTAGGGACTAAAAAGAGTGAGGAAATTAAAGTGAATATTACAGCAGGGAGCAACTATTGGATTCCAGGGGAGATAGAATCATAGCATGCAGGAGACCATTCAGCCCATCAAGCCTGCACCAACAACACTCCCACTCTGGCCCTATCCCTGTAACCTCACATATTTACCCTACTAATTCCTGTGACACTAAGGGGCAGTTGAGCCTGACCAATCAGCCCAACCAGCACATCTTTGGACTAGGACTAAGGACTAAGGAAGGAAACCAACGCCGATATGAGGAGAACATACAAAATTCACATAGACAGTGACTTGAGGCCAGAATTGAATCCAGGTCCCTGGCACTGTGAGGCAGCACTGCTAACCACTGTGCCACCCCTGCATAACCAATACATCTATTATCTCCTCAGCTATGATCTTCCAAAAATTCTTTACATTAGGAAAAGATTTTAATAGAATGCAAGTTGGCAGGCAAAAAAATGGTTTTTCAAGAAAGGAAGGAGAGAGAAAAGAGAGAGCTTATTAGCCTGACATCATGGCCAGGTTTTCCCCCCAAAAAAATTCTAAGTTCCCACGTGGGCAAGAGGGAATAAATCCCACCGTTTTTTAAAGCAAGATTTCAGAATGAATCTCCAACGTGGTACATTACTGAGTGCCCTAGCGGGACTCGCTCCAAAAATAAGGGGCTGGGGCCTATTCCCACCTGAGAGACAGGCAGCATTGCACTGAGTGGGCCACTGCACATGTGCCAATCTACCAGCATGAAGATTTGCTGCTGTGAAGTTTCTTGAGAAATTTTACTATGTCCAAGGTGAAAGTTGTTGCTGTTGTGTACTGAGTTGAGAGGTGGAAATACTTCTCTACACTGTGATTGAAAGACTGTGGAATGATTATCACAGTTAATAATTAAAGCATGCATGTAGAAACAAGGCAGGGTGAAATGAGGCCAAGTACTTGTTTGGTGTGTAAATACCAATTTGGAGTATAAACATTAATTTTTTTTTTAAGAAAAGGCACAGGACTGCCAATTTTGGTGCCCTCTGACTTCCTTACTCTAGGAGATCAGAGTGCTGATACCTGGTTCACTCCTTACTATCATTATGCTAGGTTCTACCATGTGCAGACAGGAGTGGTTCCAACTTTGGTTCAATAAATTCAGCCATTGAACTGAAAATACACAGCAACTGTGACAAAGCTCCACCTATTGACACCAAGCGATAAGCAATCAAACCTCTATTTCTTAACGGGATCACAGAATGAGGAAGAAAAAAAAATCAAAATCCAGGCTGCTGGCAGGGCTTTTTGAGAACAGCATTAACAAATTAATTTTCCAACACTGATATAAAAGCTTTTCAACTAATTCCATTACTGGCAAAATTCTACCCCCAACCTGTAATTTGTTTGGTCCTTCATGTACACTTCAAAAAGTGAAGTTGTCTTAGCTCAAGAGGTAGGCTACTAAATTTCCCATCCTCTGCCCTAACCAATTGCAAGTTATTGAAAATGCACAGGAATCGTACATTAGTCCCATGCAAATGAGATCCTAACTATTAGCCTGGACCTCTTACTGACAACATTGGTCAGGCATTCTGATGGCTGCATCCAACACTCAGTCATTGTATACCAATTAAATTTGAGCTGAATGTTTACAGAAGTCGAGTAAACAAAGGATCTAATATTCTGGATAGCAATAGCATTTGTTAATCATAACAATCAAAAAGAAAAGAACAATGTGAAAGCTTCTTTCCAATATCACCAGTAGGAAGTTAAGGAGCAACATAACTCAAAAGAATTTAGATTTACTTTGGGATAACTAATAATTGAGCTACCGTAGCAAGAAAGCAGCAAAAAGAAAAGATACTTTAAGCCACATAGGACAACTTTGGCAAATGATCAGAAGGAAGAGTGGCTAAAAAAAAGACAAATTAATCCAATTATAGGTGATACATTATTTGTGACTTGATTAGATATTTTGCTGCATTATTCAAACCACTCTGAAGTAATTTGCAAGCTTTTTTTTTTTTACAGAAATGAAATAATACATGCCTAAAAGACTATGGACTGATTGTTTGTGAATGCAGACAATGACAAGACAGCTGATATTAATCTTATTTAGCTTCTCAGATATAGCTCAAACACATGGATCTATTCTCCCTTACTGATAACATCACTAAAAGTAGCTTGCTTCCCTGTTACAGTTTAGCAATGTTGTAAGTAGCTATTAATACAACTAGGATATATTCTTCAAAACTGAAAAACTTCTCAGACCTTTAATCAAAAGCCCAAAATATTAGCAAGAAAGATTATTTTTAAAACCTAAAAAGATGATTCCAATGTCAAATATAAAAATCTGAAAAACAAATCATAACATTGTTGTTACTGTTTCATCTGCTACTAATACTGAACTTTAACACACTTACAATAGAGTAACATGAGTTGCATGAGATATGCTGTTCATCTTGCAACTTTGACTATTTTTGGTTACCAAAATAAGACTTGAACTTGGCAGATTATTAGTTATTATTGAAGCTATAAATTTGGAGCAGTAGGTATCTTTCAAGCTGTTACTTTATTACTTCATTTTCATTATTTTTCATTTTAATTTTCACCATTGCAGAGAGATGGTATCAGGCATTGAGGCCTGATAATCAGACATTAGTGTATTCCACTAAACGTCAGAATTCCCATTGGCAGAACATTTATAACAGGAAATCTCACTGCCGTAAATTGTGTTTTAGACCTCCAGTGGGACTTTATGTTCCCATTGTTGATCCCATCCCCCGTGTGCAGTGCATGGGCAGAAACTGACTAATAGAACAAACATATAATGCAGGAGAACAGTGGTGTATAGCAAGGACTTTGGATAACTCAGTGTCATAGAATTGTGTTTGCAAATGTGTTTTTTTGTTCGTTTGGAAAATTAGATATTTGTATCTTTTGTTCAATTTGAATGGGAGGATGCTTGGGCTTTGGAAGTGCAATCTTACTGGGTGTACTACCTGATTTGCCATAGTCATGTGACTCTACCATGAGGCATTATGAGTGTAGACTGCTTTTTCTGATCTGTTCAATAAAGATTCTAGGACAAGATGCTGCAAAGACTGCTGTACTTATACATGAAATATACTAGCAATTTAGACTTTGGCATGCACAGCACAATTTCAAATTTGTGAACAACAGAAAACTTGAAAGCATCATGAACCATGATAAACACCAAAAGGAAATAAACCATTTGGTGGACTGGACAGAAAAGTGATAGGTGAAATTTAATGCAAAGAAATGAGAAATTATTAATTATGTTCAAAGAACAAGGAGAGGCAACATAAGATAAAAGGTACAAATCTAAAGGAATGCAGGAACAAAAGGACCTGGAGATAGATCTGCACAAATCATTGAAAATAGATGGGCAAGTTCAGAAATTTATTATATGATCCTGAGTTTTATAAATAGAGGCACAGACGGAGCACAAAAGCAAGGAAGTTGTAATAAATCTTACAAAATACCCTGATCTGTCCTCAAAATGGAATTGTGTCTCTAGTTCCGGACACTACATCTTAGGAAAGATATTAAGGCATTAAAGAGGGTGTAGAAAAAGATTCAAATCTTTTTCCAGAAATTGTTGCAGGAATGTTCCCAATGGTGGGAGAATCCAGAACTAGGGGTCATAATTTGAGGATAACGGTTGGCAAATGATTGACAAAAGAAGCATTGCTGATATGAGGAAACAATATTCTATGCAGCCAGTGGTTTAGATCTACAGTGCAGTGCTTGAGAGCATGCCAGAGGCAGATTCAATTGTTTCTTTCAAAATGAAATTGGATTATTATCTGAAGAAAAAGAGATTGCAGGACTAGGGGGAAAATGAGAGAGTGTCAAAATAGGGAGATACGCTTGCAAAGATCTGGCAGAGGCTTTGATTTGATTTCATGCACAGTCTATAGACAAAACATGCTGTTCACAGAGAAGAAAACAAGAGATTGCAGAATGTAGTGTTACAAGCGAAGCTAGATGTAGAGAAGGATCAACTTAATGTAAGTAAGTAAGTACATTCAAAAGTTTGACAGCAGCAAGAAAGAAACCGTTGTTGAGTCGGTTGGTACGTGACCGCAGACTTTTGTATCTTTTTCCTGAAGGAAGAAGGTGGAAGAGAGAACGTCTAGGGTGCGTGAGATCCTTAATAATGCTGGCTTGCTTTGCCGAGACAGCAGGAAGTATAGACAAAGTCAATGGATCGGAGGCTGGTTTGCGTGATGGATTGGGCTACATTCATGACCTTTTGTAGTTCCTTGTGATCTTAGGCAGAGTAGGAGCCATACCAAACTGTGATATTACCAGAAAGAATGCTTTTTATGGTGCCTCTGTAAAAGTTGGAGAGAGTCATAACTGACATGCCAAATTGCCTTAGTTTTCTGATGTGGTGAGCTTTTTTAACTACAGTATCAGCATGGGGGGTACCAGGACAGGTTGTTAGTGATCTGAACACCTAATACCATTGATGTAAACAGGGGCATGTCCTCCTTTATGCTCCCTAAAGTTGATGGCAATCTCCTTCACTTAGTTGACATTGAGAGAGAGATTATTGTTGCTGCACCAGATTCTCTATTTCATTCTTGTACTCTGTCTCATCATTGTTTGAGATCCAACCCACTACGGGTGATGTCATCAGCAAACTTGCAAATTGAATTGAAGGGGAATTTGGCCACACAGTCTTAGGTGTATAAGGAGTATAGTAGAGTGCTGAAAACACAGCCTTGTGGGGCACCGTTGTTGAATATGATTGTGGAGATGGTATTGTTGCCTACCCTTACTGATTGTGGTCTGAGAGTTAGCAAGTTCAGGATCCAGTCAGAGAGAAAAATGCCAAGGCCCATGCCATGGAGTTTGGAGATGAGTTTCATGGGAATAATAGTATTGAAGGCTGAGCCGTAATCAATAAATAGGAGTCTGACATAGGTGTCCTTGTTATCTAGGTGTGCCAGGATTGAGCGCAACACCAGGGAAATGGCTTCTGCTGCTGTGCATAGTGCAAATTGTAGTGGATCCATCCAGTCCAGGAGGCTGGAATTGATTTGTGCCACGACTAACCTTTTGAAGACTTTATAATGATGGATGTCAGAGCCACCAGCCTATAGTCATTAAGGCATGCTGCATGGTTTTTCTTAGGTACTGGGATGATGGTCACCTCCTTGAAGCAGATAGAGACCTTAGATTGTTGTAAAGACAGGTTGAAGATGTCTGTGATTACCTCCGCCAACTGATCCCCACAGGATCTGAATGCATGTCTGTGTACCCCATCCAGATCAGTTGCTTTCTATAGCTTGACCTTCAAGAAAGCTGCTTTGACATCTGCAACCTCAGATATAGGTTCATCTAGGGCTTCCAGGGTGGAGGGCACGCTCTTACTGATCTCTGGCTCAAAGCAGCATAGAATTCATTGAGCTCATCAGGGAGGGATGCATGGGAGCCAGCGAATTTACAAGCTTTTATCTTGTAGGATGTTACATCGTGCAGATTTTGCCATAGCTGGAGGGTGTCAGTATGGCTAGCCTGGGACTCTAGCTTGATTCAGTATTGCCTTTTGGCATTTTTGATGGATCTCCTTAGGTTGTATCTGGCTTTCTTGCATAGGTCAGTGTCAGCTGACTTGAACTCCTCAGACCTGGACTTCAGCAAGCAATGGAGGCACAAGCCTAATAATCTCCCCTGTATTTAATCATTTTATGATTCTATGACTTTGCAGCATTGCTCATTTACACATTAAAATGTCTCTTATAACCTGCAACCGATATACTTGAAGGTAGGAGGCTCATAAAGTGGTACCCTTTCCACTTTCTTCCTGCCCATTCCTGAGCTGCCTCTCATATCAGTGGGTGGTGAAGGCATCAGCCTGCTCAATCATGAGGCCTACTAAGGCCATTAAATTTTTGATTTGGTTTATCATATGTCATGTATTAATGTACAATGAAAAGTATTTTTCTTGAGTACTATACAGACAGAGCATACTATATATCGAGAAGTTAAGAGGAAGGTACAGAATGTAGTATATAAGTCATAGCTAGATATGGAGAAAGATCATTGTTAAAAGAGTTATAATAAAATTTTAAAAGCATAGAATGAAAGTAAAATATAGAATTAGAGGATATGCTGGGCACAGCTTGCGAGAACTCGCTTCACTCTCGTAAAATTAATGGCCCCTTATGGACCTCATTCTGCCTTAGCAAGAGGGGAAGATGGAGGCAAAGCAGACAGCCCACTAGTTTTAATTGTGCTGGCTAATGTCGAACGAAGTCACAATGCCCTATCACCCCCATGTTCACTGTCCTACATTGTCTCTTGGCTTCTGGCTCTTGGTCAAACAACATCTTGATTTTAAAATCCTTACCTTTGTTTTGAAATCCCTCTATGCTCCCTGTAATCTGTCCAAGAGAAAGAGAAATCTGTGTACCTCCAATTATGGCCTCTTCAGTATCTCCAATTTTAATTGCTCCATTATTGATGGTTGCGCCTTCAGGTGGCTAGGTGCAAAGCTCTGGAATACACCTCCTACACATCTCTTCTATTTTTATCTCATTTTCCTCCTTTAACCTACCAAGTCTATGACCATCTGATTAATATTTTCCTTTGTGGCTTATGCCATATTTTGTTTTATAATGCTCCTCTAAAGTATATTAGAATGTCATAGTTTTTTTATGCAATTACATCCCCCATCTCTCTTCTTGTTATGCACCTTCTCCAAATGTACTGCATCCATTTGCTAAAAATATGCCATTACAGTTATTCCTACTGTGGAAGAAACCATAATACACTAAGGAGAGAGAAAGAACTAGAGATGGACCTCCATTGGTCTCCCAGCTAACTACTTTGGAGGAATCACTGGGAATCAATGGATTTTGGAATCCATTGTCATTGGAAATGGTGAACTTCTAACTATCTGGTAGCAGAATTAGAATTAATCAGTGACCCACGTCATGTTGACTTGCTGCCAACAGCGTGTGAAATATGATCATCCTTATAATAAGCTGCAACGTTCTTACTTCATTACTACTAAGTTCATGGCCAGAATTTTACCACCCTGTCTGACATGGGAATCCGAGCAGGTAAGGGGTACACAATGAAAATGTCCACTTGGGTGGGATTTTACGGTTTCAGGTCGAGTGAGGCTGTAAAATCCCACCCCCTATCTTTGCTCTCCACCAGGGCCTTCACACATGCGAAATAGGTCCATGGAGATCACAAGTAACGACTCTTCAGAGGAGCAAATTCCTCTGCGGATATACTATCACAGGACTCATACATAAACACACAAGAAATAGTAGCAGATATAAACCAAATGGGCCCTGTTGACCCTGCTTTGCCATTCAATATGATTTTGAGCTTCAACTCCATTTTCCAGCCCATTCCTCATACCCTTCAATTTTCTGAGGCACCAAAAATCTGTCTATACCAGCGTGAAATGAACTGAGCTATGCTACATCCATTACTCTCTGGAGTAGAGAATGCCAAAGATTTACAACCCTTTGAGTAAAATAATTTCTCCTCATTTAAGTCCTAAATGATCAATCCTTGATTGTGGAGCTGTACGGAGGCATTTTGTATTCCCTAACCAGTGGAGAAAATCTCTCAGCATCTATCTTATCAAATTCCTTCAGAACTTTGTAGATTTCAATGAGATTACCTTTCATTCTTCTAAATGCCAGCGAATATAAGTCCAATTTACTAGTCTTCCATAATAGGGCAAACCTCTCATCCCAGGGACCGATTTAGTGAACATATGTTGTACTGTCTCTGCAGTAATTCAGTCACCATCAAATACACAATTGTGTGACACTTACCTGACAAGTTTGGGAACAGTAAGCTTAATCTGATTCAAAGCTATTGTCCCATTGACAGCTCTGCTGGACAACACCTGTTGTGTGTGGTGTGGTCCTACAATCAAGCAGAAATCGTGCCAGTTTGGTCTTCATGAATGCTATCACTTGCGGCTTATAGCAAGACAGTCGACACCTTGGGACTGACAACACTGGTTTGTCTTGAACAGCAGGTTTAAAAAACTCCCGCTGATCTTTTCTCACTGGGCGAGCCTCTGATTAGCTCAGTAAGGCGACTCGTACTCCACAAAGCCCATGGGGAGATCTTTCGATGACTCCCAATAGCCTTTGTGCCCATCATAACATCCCTCCCACTTTAGGTCCATATCTCTCGCAGCATCCTGATTGTGAAGGTCTGTTCCATTACTTAGCAGTTGGTTTGAAATCCAAAGGTTGGGCTGTGTTAGGCAGCATAAACCAAGCAGGGAACCTTTGTTCCCTGAGGGAAAATCGCAGAGTTACTAGTATGGGTTCATCCTTATGTTCTGTTTCAGCCTAAGAAGAGGCCCACTTCTTCAGTCTCTATCTCTTGTACCTTCACTATTTGGAGGGGCTAACATGAAAACGACAGCTGCCATCTTTGTGGCTGATAGTGAGGACTGCTCAGGCATGGACTGTCTGGCTCTGAAATGGTTCAAATACTGCTTTAAGGTTCAACTCTGGGCTTTGACTTTGTAAGACACCAGTCCTGTTTTCTCTATGATGATCCTATGGATCCAACTGGGACCTTCTCCAAAGTTTCTCATGTGAAGCAGATCACCCATTGTGAAAATTCTTTCTGTTCTTGCAGGATCATAATTTCTTTTTCGATTTTCCTTTTGGGATTTCACTTACCTGACAAGTTTGGGAATACTAAGCTTAATCTGATTCAAAGCCATTGTCCCATTAACAGCTCTGCTGGATAACACCTGTTGTGTGTGGTGGTCCTACAATCGAGCAGAAATCATGCCAGTTTGGTCTTCATGAATGCTGCCAATTGTTTTTCATGCCATTTGTGAAGGTTTGAACCATTCATTCTGCCAGTCCATTTGACAATGGGTAATAAGATGCAGTTCAGACACCACTGGAATTCTGGAAATTACCGCTAGTAAAGACTGTGCCATTATTGGTAGTCTGTGGGTATTTGTCATAATTTCTTGATCAAAGCCTGAGATGGTATGGAATTCACTTCCAATCACTTAGGAATGTCCATTGGCCATGGAGAATTCAAGGGCATCTACTAATTACTTTATACACGCTCCTCACCCCTAACCTGAAGATCTGCAAACAGTTCAGGTAGATCTGCTAGAGCCAATCGCTCCATGGGCTTGGTCTATGCCATCTATAAATTACGGGAGCCATTGTGGTGACATTTATTTGTAAAGGAGCGAGAGCTACAGTGAGAGAAAACCTGTCTGCAACTTGAAAACCAAAACAGCTTCTGACCTGGAGCCAAAATTAAAAATGAATCCTTTGATTCCTCCATGGTGGAACCATCTGACTTTGATTTATCAATCAATCTTGTCCCTAATAATTCAAAAAGTCAGAAAATCCCAGATATTGTGTGCAGCCCAGAGTGAAAATAAACAAAACCCCATTTAAACCATTGAAGCAACAACAAAAGGGACTTGGAGGTAGGCAGCCAGTGCCAAGTGAAAAAAAAACTGCTTACAATCTGCACAGAACCTGATTTTAAAAAAAAATTTCTTAAAGGCACACTGCTATCACAGTTACATCCTCCAAAAACTCTCAAATTTGTCAAACATCGTTTCCCTTAAATAAAGTCATGTTGACTTGTTCTAATTGCATAATTAAGACTTCCTTAATAATACATTTAAGAATTTTGCCAATAAATAATGTTGGGCTAACTAGCCTGCAGTTCACAGTTTTGATGAAAAGGAGATTTATTTAGCAGCTGTAGAGTACTTTCCAAGCTTATGGAGTATGTCAGCAAAATTAATGGATTAGTCCTGCAAAAGTATGAATGAGATGATGTTGCATCAAATGCAGAAATCAAATGAGTGCATACATAAGTTTAAAATTAATTAGTCACAAGAAAGACTTACATTAACACTAATGAAATTATTGTGAAATTCCCCTAGTTGCCACATTCCTGAACCTGTTTGGGTCAATGCACGTCTTTCAGACTGTGGGAAGAAACCCACAGCGCCCAGATGAAACCCACGCAGACATGGGGAGAAGGTGCAAACTCCACACAGACAGTGACCCAAGTTGGAATTGAACCTGGGTCCTTGGCTAACCACTGTACCATCATGCTATCCATACATGCCTTACTTTGTATGATAAAGATTTCCACCATCTTAAATCGAGTAATGAATACCTCAGTTTTGACCTTACAATGCATTAGTGATCTTTACCGAGGTGCTCACCAGCTATTAAATACACTCAGACGAGTGCCTAGTTCGAGTCTTTACGTCGCTCGTCGACGTTTTTGTCAACCTCTAGCGAAACCCCAGTCAGGGCTCACTTGATCTTGATTGAGGTACGTGTGTTGGAGTCACCTCTAAGATGTTACTAGCTAGAGAACGTGAGTTGGGTTCACAGCTAAGGTGTTATAGCTAGGTCGTGTTGTCATCCCAGGTGTGCATGGGCTTACTGGTGAGCCAATTTTGTCGGTCCTTGGTACTCGGGTCTCTGTACCCGCGTGCATGGGGTGTCAATTTAGAGGGAATCAGGCCGAATTAAGGGGGTTCATTTCATTGACACTTTAGTTTCGCCAATCAGCCTGTTATAGCACGTTTTTGGCCATGTGGGAGGAAACCGGAGTGCCCGGGGAAAACCCACGCAAGCACAGGGAGAATGTGCAAACTCCCGCAGACATTGACCTTGGCCGGTAATCCGCCCTTGATCTCCGTAACTGCCCAGCCGACAGTGCTAGTCACCGGGCTGACGTGCTGCCCAAAGTCAGTCCATGTCAGCTCACACTACCGGCAGTGAAGTTCTGGATCACTCTCAGATCTCCACCCAAGACCCATCCATGCACCACCCGCCGAGTGCATGCCCCTTGTCATAGACAAGGTGGACTGTGACACCTGTAGGTGTAATAGGTGTTATTATACATATTTACACATCACACGCTGTACAGTATATACACAAACACACAGTCCGACAAACACCAAAGAGTCCTCCATATTGACATATGGGCTCTGCAGAGGGCAGTTTGCCATGATGTCTGACAAGTGGCCAGCTTGTCCTCCGGTTGTGATCGCCTCTCACCTGTCGTTGAAGATCCCCAATATCTCCAACGTGAGTGACAAGGTGAGCCTTGAAATTTGTTGGGCGAATGAACGGAATCTCTTTATTCCCAGGAAGGCCATGAGGCTGTTATTCTTTTCCAACCATTTGCCCCTGGCACCAACAACAAATCCAAAGTATTTGGAGTTCGGGCATCCCGTCAATTCCTCAATTTCTGGTCCCAGATGTTGGTACTTCTGGCACTTTTCCTGCCACGCCTTCTCCAGACTGTCATAGTTGTCTTCAAACCGGACTGTCACATCCACCACCGCTACCTGCTGATCTTTTTCCCTCTTGAAGACGATGTCCGGCTTCCAGAGGCTGCCGTCCTTGGCAATGAGCCTTGGCTCCAGGTATGATGTCCAGCCGTATTTTCCGACATACTTATGCAGTTGGTCCAGGATCTTATTATGGCGTTTGATCTGGCAGTTTTTCACGAATGGGCAAAAGCCTGAAATGTGACCGAGTGTTTCAAGACCTGTCCCACACCTTCGACAGGTCTTTGTGGCAGAGGGGTTCCCTCTTGACAGGGTCACCCTCGTCGGGTATAGGTTGCACCGGAGTAGCATGTTATTTACCAGGCGATGGGACTTCAGCTGGTATGCAGCCTTCATCCAGCTGTTTGAAATTCTGTCATCGTGGTAGTAGTGAACTCCCACTCCTTGTGATGTGAGCTGTCTCCACTTGTGGAATTCCCATTCCCTCCACCCAGCATATCTATTCAGTGGTTTGCTGGGTCCTGTCTCCTCGGCCGCCAGTGTCGGCAGTGCGGCTCTGATCATGGCTGTTTCGTCATTGCCACCGTCTTCCCTTGTAGGCATGAAGTCTTCGATGTCCCTCAAAGCCTTGAGGGATCTCAGATCTTCGATGTTTCTGCCAACGTCCTGTTCACAGAACTGGAATGAGGCGCGAATGACTTGATCTGTGGAGGCACACAGTGCTTCCCATTTTCGGATCACTGCAGATGGTATCTGGATCTCGAGCTTAGGAATGCCCAGACCTCCATTTCGCGCCCGCGAATAGAGGATTCCATCTGTAGTATGAGGTGGAAGATGCAGGAACTGCTTGACAGCATTGCGTATTAATTGGTCCAGTTTTACCAGCGTGTTTTGTGACGCTTGAGTTAGGATCAGGTGATAGTACAGCCTTGGTATGACATGGACAGTTAGCAGCTCGACGCGTTGCCTTGGGCGAAGAGCTGCTGCTTGTAGACTGGAGATCCAAGTCTTCAGCCTGTCCTCCCATGCTCCTTCTTCCACACCAGCCCACGGGTCTATCCGTGCTCCCAGGTATTTCTCTGTCTCACCTGGTGGGATGTATGCAATCTCTTCCTTCTGAATCCTCCAGTTTTTGCATTGATTATAAATAAAGGTCTTCCTCTTACAGGTGAAGTGGAATCCTTTGGTCTTGTTGATGTTGACAGTAAGACCAGTCATCTCGCAAAAAGTCTGAAGAACCTTCAGGTTCCGTACCATCCTGGTGTGCGAGTCAATGTCATCAGCGAACGTAAGGGCGGAGCAGTTGATTCTCACTCCATCTAGCATCATACTGACACCAGACTTAGCCGCTTCCAGACTGCACAGCAGCGGATCCAAAGCAATATTGAATAGTACCGGTGAGAGCAGGTCTCCCTGCTTGACACCCCTCTCGATCGTTATTGGGGTGGTTTTCGACTTGTCGCCTTCCACCACCGTTGTGTTGCCAGTGTAGAGATTCTGAATGAGCTCCACAAAGGTGTCTGGTAGTTTGACTCTCTGTAATGCTTTAATGAGTAGTTTGTGACCAACCGAGTCGAACGCTTTCGCCAAATCAACAAAAACGACTGCGAGGTCCTTGTGGTTTTTCTTAGCTCCCTTCATTATATTTTGCAACACTGCAATATTCTCGTTGCACCCGGGAGTAGCTGCCAAAAACCCTTTCTGCCTTGGGTTTATGTCGACTGTCTCACTCAGTCGTTTCGCCATGATCTTTGTAAATAGGCGCAGCAGCATTCGACCGATGGTAATTGGTCACCAGTTGTCAATGTTTTTAAGGCGTTCCCTGTCCTCGCATTTTGGGATCAGGACCGTTCGACTCTGTTTCATACAGAGAGGGATCGTCTTTGAAGCCAACCACAAGGAGAAGAGACGAGGTATGCGGGTTTCGTAGGCCTCGTGTATCTTCCGGATGTCCTCCAATTTTTTGCCCATCCCATTGTAGGTCTGAAGCGTACTAGCCCAAAAGATGAGCGATGATAAAATGGAAGTGAAAGTGGGCCTTCAGACATTTCGCCTCGAGTCTGATGAATCTATCCGTACATGTACAGGTGCTGGTGGAGAAATCCTTGGTGGAGACCTGAGGCTCTCAGACCAAGAAGCCTTTCATTAGTTAAATGAGGAATCTGAGTAACCTGCTACTTCCTGTATTGAAGAGGCATCACAGTTGTACAAAGATATGCATATGGATGTATGAGAAAATGCTATATTGTGATTTTTTTTTTAGTGGAACCACAAATTCCATTAGGATCCACCACTTCCCCATCTTGGTTCCCCGATAGAAAATCACCTTTTAATTTAATTGATAATGAATGGAAAGACATGAATTGGTGTGGACTGGTTTGGTGGGAGGGAGGGGAATGGTAGTCTGCTCTAGGGACAGTTGATTGTTCAGTAGCATGGAGATGAGGGAAGAGACAGAAAGAATGACTGGTGCGTTACTTCTGAAGTTAGTCCACTAGTGCAACCTTACATTGATAAAGGTATCCTGGGCAGCAATTTGAGCACTGAGTACTGCCTTTCCTTCATCACCATCCTCCACATAATTTTCCTCCTCCACTTCCTTTGAATTGTCCAAACCACACTCTACATCCATAATTTCTACAGGTTCAAATTTTACTGCCATGCAAGGTTGTACAAAGTATAGGACACCATGACCTTTCCAGCAATCCTAGCTGCTGTGCATTGAAGAGTGCCTCCTGATGTGTCTAGGTAACTGAAGCCAATCTGTTACATGCCAATGGCTTATTTGATTACAAATCTGCTGCCCATATGGCATTCATTGTAGGACTGCTGGAGTTCATTGGTCAAGCTTCAGATGGATTGTAATCAGCTAAGTTTAATGTGGACAGTCCAGGTCACTGTCCACATTAATGACAGTGGACAGTGTCATTAATTGAATGATTAATGACATTCAATTAATGTCATTGATTGTCATTGATTGACAATTGAAAAAATTGAAAATGTTTCATGTCAATTATTTATCCCATCCCTCTCTATTTCTCACACAGGAGAAGATTCTACAAAACAAGGAGAGGATTTTAACATGGCGAATTCCCAAATTCCAGCTGTGCATGTTAGCAGAAGAGGCAGAGACTATGTTCAGAAAATTAAAGATGAAGTAGAAGAGCTGCTACCAGTGGTCTGATCATGGAAGAACTTAGATTACTATTAATTGGAAGAACTATGTAACAGGATTTCACATTTAAAGGAAACAAAACTTTTACTAATGTCAATGAATCAGTTAGTTTTAAGGATTTACATGTGTATAGATAAACATCTTAGGTTTAATTGAATGTTT
Source organism: Sphyrna mokarran (assembly GCA_024679065.1). Taxonomy (NCBI): domain Eukaryota; kingdom Metazoa; phylum Chordata; class Chondrichthyes; order Carcharhiniformes; family Carcharhinidae; genus Sphyrna; species Sphyrna mokarran. Next base: position 64,666,137 of record JAGIQG010000002.1, read on the forward strand.
CTGTCCTTGCAAGGAAGCTGTGATTAGTTCTCAAGCTGAGCAAACAATGTTTTTCTGTGTGGGGGGTTCATTTCAATATTAAGTTGAGACTTTATTATTTTTTAGAGCTTCAGAATGCCGACTTCCAAGAATTGCTTCGCAATCTGTGGGGGGAGCAGACAGCTTCCTATGTATGGAAATCTGTGGCAAAAGCTATAATAAAAGCAAAATACTGTGGATGTTAGAATCTGAAACAAAAACAGAAAATGCTGGAAAATCTCAGCTGGTCTGACAGCATCTGTGGTAAGAGAATAAAGTCAACATTTCAAGTCTGGATGACTGTAAATCAGACCTGCTGAGACTTTCCTGTATTGTGTGTTTTTCTGTAGTCAAAACTAGTTTGTGGGGTTGGAGACTGGAGGAGAGATAAGGTGGGTTTCTCTGCTCTGCTTGAAGCTGCAACCTGAAACTGGAGTAATGATTCAAACAGCCAATCAGAGCTGCAAAAAGAGCTGGGTCGGGAGTTAGTGAAAAGTCCAGAAGCTGCAACATGATGATTGTGGAATATCAGAAACTTAGTAATCAGAGACCATTAGAAATAGACTTCTGTTCAAAAAACCATAAAGTTGGGACAGATCAATGGATGAGAACGATTAGAAAAAGGCTTTCTAAAAGTAACTCAAGTAATTGTTTTCTGTCTATGAATAAATTGTAAATTAGTGACCGAGACTTTAAAAAAAGTGGTGGAACAGTGTAATCAAAGGGCTGGTCCAAAATCCTTACACAATCATTACTAAAAGGTGAAGCAGGATCTCTGGTCATCTTTAACTTTGGAAAACATGAACCAGAATTTGGAATGCAGATTGCTAATGACAAGAGACAATTTTAAAGTTTATATCTGGGAATGGAATTTAAACTCTCACACCTCAATCATCTGGAAGGAATTCTGAGGAGAAATCCACAAATATTGACTTTTGGTGCTGAAGAGACGATTGCAGCTTCAAATGTATTTTGTCATTTGTAGTAACCTTAAATCTATGGGGAAGTGTTAAGCTCAAGGAGGAGTATAGGAGAATTGTTTAACATTCTATTTTTCAAATGTTTAATAAATATTTTATTTTGTTGTTAAAAACTAATTAGCAGTCCTGTGACTCTTTCTTCCACATTTCATAAAACCAAAAAAAAAAACTTTATGATCTTTTCTGATAGAATTCCATTTCAGGATCCTCCTGTCCTGGTTACACCAACCAGGATGATAACTAAAGAAAAAGAAGAAGTACTTTTCACTTAATACCCTCAATAAGCACATATTCTTTAAACATAACTTTGAACAGAAGTGTCCTCATTCTGCTTTTAATTGTAACCAAGAACTCTTTTTTTAAGATTAATTATTTGAGGATATTTAATTCTCCTAGAACCAAACCAAGAAATATCACAGCTCCCAGGAATTATCTTCTGAGGTGAAGGTGTCCTTGGAGATAGTCCATTGGCCCAACTTCAACACTTCAAAATTTCAATTTCTCCAGCCCAAGGATGGGCCTCACTCACATCCTTGCAGTATGACTCCAAATTAGACTCCATGGTTCCTCATGGAATTTTCTCCTTGTCTTGGGTGCTGAAAGATTCTGTGTCTTCTCCAAGCTGATTCAGCCACAGACTGACCCCTAGACTGTTCCAAGGCAAACTGTCTCTCAGAAAACAGTAGAGATGTTTTAAAAACAAGGGAACCTTCTCTTTTAACCCATCTCAATGGCAACATGAAACATAAACCCTGATTTAGATCAAAATACAAATTACTCATCTTTAATTTTAACCTTCTCTTTGGATCCAAAAGTAATTGATACTTTAAAAGTTTCTTTACTAGTGGCCTTCAATGGGGAAATTGCACCCCCATCAGAAAGGCAACTATAATCCTCGGTGTCAATTCTTTTTACTACCATTCTACAAAGGACTTCCTCTCTAATATGTAACTCAAAATCTGATAAGTTAAGCTATCTAGGTAACATTTTTCATTTGATGTGTAAAAATTATAATTTGCAAATGAAAAATCATATTTATATATGTAACACCAAGTCAGAGTCTGTGAACAATCTTTACATTTCTTTATATTTCTTTTATATCTTGTTAATTGCCTCATTGCAACCACAAGTTCATAAACATGCAAACTTTGTCTGACCTGGAGCTAAAAGTTACTTGATATTCTTGTCATCCAAACTATTTAATTAATAACTATTCTTAGCAATTAACATATTAACTGTTATTCTTCTTCCATTTCCCCAAGTTGCATTGATGACCAAGACTTAAAGTCCAAGGAAAAGGATGAGGAAAGACCACTTGAAAATGCACTCTTAACCAGTTCAAAAATTAGCTACGATTTTGAAGATAATCTAGTGGTTGATGCAGTCAATGTATCTAAACAGGAGAAAGCAGCGATGACAAAGAAAGAAAAGGAACAAGCCTTCTCTTTTCTGCAATGAACAGGACAAATACCCCTAAGACCTCAGTAAGAAGTTTCTGAAGGTTTTGAACTAAGCACTAAGGATTATTTCACCAAATGTCAGTGTATAGAAATCAACTATCTATTTGTGTGATGTTTTGATGTATAACATTGAAACTTTGTACTTAAAAATCCAGATTCCACGCACTATTTTTGAAGGTATCCAGAGTTGATCCCATCTTAATGTTGACCGGGTTATCCTGTGTACTTTTCTACTTTTCATAAATATGTTTTGGGACATTACACAGCTATTTAGTCAAGCAGACTGAAAGTTTGAGGTCAATGTATATCTGCAGTAATGCAATCCTTTATCATAGTCATTGAGTCATACAGCACAGAAAAGGCCCTTTGGCCCATGAAGTCTGTACCAACAATCCAACTCAGAACAATAATTACTACTAAAGTTGCACTAATTCCATTTTCCAGTACTTACCTCATATCCTTGGATATTATGATGTTTCAAGTGCTCATCCAAATACTTTTTAAAAGGCTATAAGGTTTCTAGCTTCCCAGGCAGTGCATTCCATCCTCAGTGAATTGTTTTTCACAAATCCCCTTTCGCTTAACCTAAAACTATGACTCCTCGTGATTCACTCGTGAAGCAAGAGGAATAGCTGCTTCCTATTCACCCTGTACGTACCCCTCAATCATATCCACCCTAGTCTTCTGTGCTCCAGAAAAAACAATCCAAGCCTCTCCAGTCTCTCCCTATAGCTTAAATGCTCCATCCCAAGCAATGTTCTAGTGAATCTTCGTTGTACCTCCTCTCAGGAAATCACATCCTTCCTATAATAAATGACCTGAACTGCACACAGTGCTCCAGCTGCGGCCTAGCCAATATTCTGTACAGCTCCAACATTAGTTCTTTGCCCTTGTACTCTATGCCATAACTGATAAAAGCAAGTATCCCATATATTTATCTGCTCTGCTTCCTTCAGTGATGTGAATAAGTACCCAAAATTCCATCTGCTCCTTTGAGCTTCCTAGTGTCTTGTCATTCATATTTAATGAATGAAAAGCTCTTGTTACTTCTTTCAATGTGCATTATCTCATACTTATCAGGACAAAATACCATCTGCCACTGCTCTACCTATCTGACCACCTCATCCATATTTTCCTGTAAACCTAGGACCTTTTCCTTCAGTATTAACCACCCCAACCTTGGTGTCATTTGTAAACTTGTATACCATTTCCCCCCCGCCCCACATCCATTATCTATATCATTTGTGTATATAAACAAACAATAAAGGTCCCAGCACTGAACTTGCTTTCACCGGCCCCCAGTCACTTAAACAGCCTTTTACCATCACCCTTTGTATCATATCACTAAGCCAATTTTGGATCCATCTCATCAAGTTTCCCTGAATTTCATATGCTTCAACCATTGCTAAGCCAGTTTCACATCTATCTTTTTATGTTTTCCTGAATTCCACGTGCTATAACCTTCTCAATTAGTCTGTTATGTAGGACCACGTCAAAGACTTTGCTAAAATCTATATAAACTACACTCATTTACATATTTGATCACATTTTCAAAATATTCTATCAAATTTGATAGGCACGACCTCCCTCTGACAAAGTCATGTTGATAGTCTCGAATTAACCCAAGCCTTTCCAAGTGGAGATTAATTCTCTCCTTCAGAATCCTCTCCAATAGTTTCCTTACCAGTGACATTGAGGCTCAGTGGTCTGTAACTTCTTGGTTCATCCCTACTACCCTTCTTCAAAAGTAGTCTTCTGGCACTTCCGCTGTGGCCAGAGATGAATTAAAAATTTGTGTCAGAGCCTTGCCTCATACAGAAGCCTGGGATTTGTCAATTTCTAAGCCCATTAGAGTCTTCAATATCTCCTGAGTTGCTATGTCTAACTGTGCAAGTTCCACACAGTCCCTTATCCTGAATTCCATACCCATATTCTCCTTTTCCTGAATGAAGACCAAAGAAAAGTAACACCCTTCCAAAATCCTGCAGCTTCACACACACATTGCCCTTCTTTGGTCTCTAATGGGCCCTACTTCTTCCCATGTTAACCTCTTCACCTTAATACATTTATAAAATACTTTAGAATTCTTTCCTAACCCTTGCTCTTCTTCATGCTCCCTTTTTGCTTTTGTAATTCCTTTCTCAAGTTCTCTTTTCCACTTTGTATATTTCTCTAGGGCCACAGCTGATTGCTCCCTTTGGGCTTGCTAAAAGTCTTTCTCTTCCTCCTCATCGAGTCTTGAATTGCTCAAGATATCCAAGGTTCCCTGAATGTATTGCTCCTACATTTCCTCTTATCGAGAGCATGTTGGACCTATACTGTCCTCATTTCCATTTTGAATGCCCCACCACACTATCTCCAATGCAGACTTCTCCCGCAAGGAGCCGTTCCCAGTCAACTTTGGACAGATCCTGGCTTATTTTAATAAAATCTGCCTTTCTCCAATCCAAAGCCATCTTTCTCATTTTCCATAACTGTACCATGTTGCACCTATCAATAAAATGTGCTCTCACTGCTAAATTGAGCACTTGTCTGATTTTATTCCCCAGAACCAGATCCAGGACGTGGCACCTGCACCCATGGCTTCAAAATTGGAAAGTTAGCCTAGGTTAAGTACTTAAATCCTGAAGTTGAACTTAACTATTTAACTAAGAATTGGTGTTATCAACACTTTGCTAAAACTGATATGTTGTAGAGCTTTGTTTCCTGAAGGTTGTCAAATGGATTGAATTCCCCCAAAACTCCCAGCTAATTCAAAAATGCATGAGCCTTAAACAATTTTTTTCACTGCAGAGAACCAATCCCTGCATGTGAACATATATCATTTCTAGAAACTATCTAAAGCCACTTTAGATAATTGATTGATGTCTTAAATACATCATTAGTGTAGCTATTAGCATACAGTAGTTCAACAAGTGCTGCTAATTGTGGAATCACATCTAACAGTGGATATTTGATTTAGGATTTTGTAAATGTGGGCAAGTTGAATACAGTCTATGCACTACCCATTAAGAATCAAAGAAGCATTCTACTTGCTTCAATCAGCTAAATCATGACGTCGTGTGCAGAAATGTTTTACCCATTACACCTTGGATTCTTAATCAAATCTGTGGTCTTTGATTACCAAACCTTCTGCCACTTGAAAAAATTATCCTTATTAATTAACAAAATCTTTCATGGTTTTGAAAACTCTATTACAACTCACTTTAGTTTTTAACATCTTATTTTTCATTCGTGGGAATTAGGTAATTCCAACAAAGCCAGCATGTACTGCCCATTCCAATATCCTTGGTGCCAGGTCATTTTCGTAAGAAGTTAAGAATCAACCTTGATTGGAATCAATATAGGCCAGAGGAGAAATGATAGCAAATTCCTTCCCTGAATTGCATTAGTGACCAAGATGGGTTTTCCAATATAATCCAATATTATATTTTACAATAATCCAACATAACATTAGTTCTGTTTTTTTATTCCAGATTTCTATTTAAATTTCTTGTAATCATCAACTAATTGCCACAGCTCTATCACAACCTTCTTGGTAAGCCTCATTAAACAACACCTATCTGCATGGCTAGGCCTTTACCTGGAGAGTACTTAGTATTGACATTCTGCGTTTATGATTGCTGAGATCCCAACACCTCCACTCATCTTCTATAAATGATGTTATACCCTTGGCAAAAAAAATCAATTTTGTAAGGGTTGTGATGACATGTCACAATTTCCCCTTTCATTAAGATCACTAACATTAAACATCAATAGGAGCAAAATGCTCTTTTGACATCATGTTTTAATGAGTTCATTAAAATGGCATGAATAAGGCTTAAATAAAAATTGGCTTTTTCTATTTCAAAAGGGTTAGAGATCCCAAGAGTAGAACTAAATATGAACCAAATGTAATTTCAGGAAATTAGCAGAAACAAATGTTAATGTTGGTCCCTCTGCGTTTTCAGTGTATTGAAAAAAACTAACTTTCAACTAAATTCTGTTGGTTAGGATTTGTCATTTAATCCTAAAACCCGTATGACCCATTTTTATTTCTGAATTTTTTGTTCTTTTTTAATTCCTTGGGATTATCATTTTAAAGGATTACAAAAGGAGATTTATTATTTAATCTATATGCAGTATATGTGGAATGGTAGCACCAAAATCAAATTCTGATTTGTATAATATTTACAATATTTTATTATTTGTATTATATAATTACTTAATGAAAGATAAATCTTAATTTAAAAATTGCAGAAAAACAGCTAAAGTATGATTTTTCTTAACAAACATGTATAAACATCTACATTTTATTTTTTACTTTAGCACATCAATTGTTTAATATTCAACAAGAAATGAAACAAAAATCCACCTATCTTATAAAATGATTTGAATTTGTGAAATAAAATGAAAAAGCAGATTTGAAATAATCACCAGTGATCACAGAAAACTACTGTAAAAGGCAAAGATTCTTTTTTAAGAGTGAAGGGGATCATGTTTGAACGATACTGCATAGTATAAAACGGCACTCAATTTTTATATGAGACTATGATAGATATTTTCTTGCTAGTTTTCGAACTCACTATGTTCAACAAGACATACAAAGAAAATTCATGCACAAGAATGAATGAAGTATTTTCTCAATGTAGTAAATTATTGCTTAATGATTCAACTTTTCCAAAGTGAACCTAAAACATACACAATCACATCCCACCCAGCAGCACCTTACATCACATATACACGTGTGTTTTTTGACACCATGTACTTATACTTCGCTCAGACTGTTCATTAAACAAGTTTCTCCAAATATTAACTTTGATGCGTGTTCTTGAAACACCATCGCAACATTACCACATCTTTGACAGCATTTTAAGCATTTGTTTTCGTATAGTTTAACAGTACATTCTTTGCTCCCTCACAATTTTGTGCATTCATTGAAAAGACAGCAAACCATTGTACTTAAAATAATATTTCAGCTGTTTTCTACTCATTATCATCGTGTCTCATTAAATAACATTAACAGCTAACATAGTAATAATGTCGAAATGAATTGCTGTCAAAGCGGCATAGCTTTGTGCAAGAGTTTACTCTTTTTGCCATTGTTCATTTCTCTTTGCGAGCAGTATAAACATAAATACAATCTCCATTTGCAAATTCATGTATCTATAAGGCAACTGGCAGAAAAGGTCCACAGCATTAAAAAAATAAGTTTCTTGGGTCACCTTTGCACAGGTCTATTGAAACACAAGATATAAAATAATTGTTTATTCTATTAGAGCAGCAACAAAATATAATTGCATTAAAATCAAAGATTTAACACTATATTAAAAGTAATACATTAAATTAAATTTAAAATTACCGACCTACCGAGGTGTGTCTGTACTGCCGTCCTAATGAAACGTAAATGCTGTCTTACTATTGCTCCTCCACCGTTAGCACAAGTGTAGTCCCTATTTGTCTGACAATTCCTAGTGTGGACAGATGGCCAGGAGCCCTAAGCCCTGCTGGTATAAAGGAAGCTTTGCTGTTCCTAGCTTAGCCCTTGGCAGATAAGCCTGAGTCAGGCACAGTGAGCTCACAACCTCTTATCCAATCATTTAAATTACTGCCACATGAGAAATTCTGCCCAAATCTGCTCAGTAAAGGACCAGAGGGTAGGACAATCAGCTTCAAAACTGACTAGGAGTAATCACAATTGAACCAATGCTTTGCAGCAAAGATATTTTGAATATGAATCTTAAAAATACCTGAATGCTTATAAAATAGCTGAATTTAGAGGGAATAGAAAACCTGCAGAGAATATTCCTTTCAATTGTAACAACTGTTTTCTCACAGTGCATGTATCTGGGAGAACAAGCAGAGACTAACATAGGTATAATATCAGTTTACTTTCATATGTCTCTGGCCCTGAAATAGAGGTCATGCTTTTTTGTCTGTAGAAAATGTTCCATTTCTGAAAATAAAGAAGCATTCAGTTCAGCAATTAAATGAATAAGTAAATGAATCAGCGGAGCAGAAGTGCCAGATTTAATTACTGCTCTGAGCTAAAATGTAACTAATTATGGGGTTCATGAACTGCATACCACAATTTTCTCTGACATACTTGATTCTCTTGAACCAGGCAATGTCAGAAAATAAGAAGACAGGTAATAAAGTCTTCAGGCTAACTGAAAAGAAAACAGATGTTCAAAGAGATGAATATGTTTCATTAAAAATAATTAAATTGCATTCTCTTGATAAAATCTGTTTTATCTGATTCTGGAATACAATATTATTGAGACTATTATATTGGATTGTAAAAAAGGCAAAACTAACATCCTCACTTTGCCATTTGTTGTTTCTTCTTCAAATCTATTATAAAACTTACAGTAAAACAGGATGATTATGGTTGTACTGAGCAAGTAGCATAAATATGATTGATGTTTTAAAGTCTACTCATTAATTTTATGTTAAAACACCACTTACGATGCATAGTCTTTAGTTAATGCTTCAAACCTAAGGAGATTAGAAAACATTCACTTGAGTAGCAATTAAGTAAGTCATCTTCAGATGTTTCCAATTCCTATTCAGAATTGTCACTAGATTACAAGTAAAAAAAACCAACAGTCTCAGGAATTTCCACTTCAGTCACAATTGGCAATTTGGTTGCAAATTGCTCTCATAATTAAGCTAGTTAAAGAAATTTCTTCTGGTTCAAGTTTCCACACACTCATTTGTATATCACCAAACATGAAGGATTAGATGTTCAGGTGATAAAAAATTTGGGTATAGAAATGGAATTGGAAAACAAAAGTCTTCAGGTCCTCAATTTTGAATTCACTCCAGAAAAATAACCCACGTAATCTTTCACAGACAGGAAGTGGTTTATGATAGTTTTATGTTCAGACCCCCTCACACATATCCTCTGATGTCAAGGTCTACATTAACAGGCCAAAGAGCTATTTGCTTTTCATGTCCACCAGTATTTTAGCTAGGTCAGTTGGATTTTGGGAGGCTTCTACAAATTCACCTTGTCTGACAGTTCTTAAACTCATGGAGAGCCTGTTGAGGAACATTCTGCAGGAAAGGGTGAAATGTTTTGAAATTTCAATATCATGATTAGATGCTATAAGTTAGAAGTATTTTTACTTAAATAATTGATCAGAAGGTTTTGTCCTGCAAAGGTAAGTTTACCATTATATTAACCAGCATAATGTAAATATTGTGACACATTAAAGTACTTTTCCCAATGAGAAAAGAATATTGTGTATTCCAACCTGAATAAAGTAATGCTTGAAAACTCTAGTGTCATGATCTTAAATGATTTCAATGTCCACAGTACTTTAAATTTTAAAAAAATGCTCAGCTACTTAAGAGGAAAAAAGTCATCTATTCCTGGATTGCTTTCATTGACACATCATCTAGTGTAGTTTAGCAAAAAAAAAAAGCCATCTGTTATTTCAGTTTCAATAAGCCCAATTGTTTGCAGGTATAATAGGCTTGAAGGGCCAATGGCCTTCTCTTGCTCCTACCTTTGATGTTTCTAATAGTTCATTTGATTCTTGATCATTGTGATGGTTTGGCTAAGTTTCAAAAGCTTATAAATGACTTATCTCAGTATGAGGTTGTGTACATAGTTTGATTTTCTGTTTTGAGTTGTAGTTAAAGCATTAACTATCTTTGTGATTACTGATTAGATGTTTGTTTGTTTTCACACTAAATGATCACTGGAGGGATTAGGTTTTTTTTTCATTGGGTATGAAGTTATTTTTCCAGTAAGAATAGTTGAGTGATAAGAACAAAGAACAACATAGCACAGGAAACAGGCCCTTTGGCCCAACAAGCCCGTGCAGCCATTTTAACATTCAGTAAGCGCCTCATTCCAATCCTCCTTCTATCTATAACTTTTGCCTACGCCTCTTGGACTCCACAATGAAGGTGTACAAATTTAGAGAATTAGGGAGGTCTAATTTAGGGACAATTTGTTAACACCAATCAGCCTAAAAGCACGTTTTTGGGGCGTGGGAGGAAATCGGAGCACCCAGAGAAAAGTCACACAAGCACGGGGAGAACATGCAAACTCCCACAGACAACGACCCAAGTCAGAGATCCAACCAGGTCTATGTATCTGCACAACAAATAGTGATAGTCACTGAGCTGTCGTGTTGCCTGTCAGTTGGTCCAGTTTAAGAGTACACTAACGACGTGAAGCACTAGGCAACTCTCGAAGCAACATCCAAGAGCAGCCCTTGCACGACCCACCGCATGTATGCCCCTTGTTGGCCAACAAGGCGGACTGAATCACCTGTGGATGTTAAAAAAAAAGACATCAATAAACATACACAGCTTATACAGATAAATCTAGTAGATTCTCAAAGATTTGCTTTTATAATGTCCAGTTCAAAGACTTCCCATTGCTATTACTTGGCTCCTGCTATCTGTCTATAGTGAACATAAGTAGTAAGAGCAGGAAGAAGCCACCTAGCCTATTCAAGCCTACTCTGCCATTCAATAAGATCATGGCTGATCTGATAGTGATTCAGTTCAACTTACCTGCCTGCTCCCCATAACCCTTAATTCCCTATTGGTTAAAAATCTATCTGTAATTTAAACACATTTAACAAGGTAGCCTCCAGTAGTTCAACGGGCAGAGAATTCCAAAGATTCACTACCTTCTGGGAATGAAGTTCCTCCTCAACTCTGTTCTAAATTGACTCCCCTGTATTTTGAGGCTGTGGCCCCTAGTGCTTGTTTTCTTTTTAAGTGGAAATAACCTTGCTACTTCTACCCTGTCTAGTCCCTTCATTATCTTGTAAGTCTCTATAAAATCTCCAATACCTAAATGAGTTGATTTGGAGGATAAATGGAGTCAGGACAGTAAAAGGGGGCATGCAAAGTGTATGGAGTGAGAATCAGAAGTATGAGGAGGAATGTAGGAGGCATACTGACCTGGAGAGGGATAGAGAGGCATGGGGATGGGTGGGTAACACAAAGACAGCTAATTCATACCTGACCTCGATCCCCACTCTTCCCAAATGTGTGATCCCTCTCAAGTCAGGCTTATAAGTACATTTTCCAACTCATCTTATGTCAAGTGATTTTGTTTGCATCATGCAAGTTCCCATGACTTTTATGGTAATGTGGCCGCTTAAAATAAGCCTTTGATTTAAAATAGTCTGGGTGAGATATTTGCATCAAGCCTCAATTGGGACATACAAATCACTTTCATGTTTGGGCCTCATTAAATTTTCTCAGTGCACTGCAAGCTATCCTGTATCTTGGCAATCTGATGAGAAGGAAAATCAGTCAGTAACTACACAATGTTGTCTGCACATAAATCCTGTCTGGGGTGCTTTGGGGTGGGGTGGTTTGGTTTGGTTTGGTTTGGGGTGGGGGTTTAAGCAAACAGACACCAGGTAGATGAGGGGTGGGAAGAAAAGAATGGGTTTGCAGCGGGCTGGAAGATGTTTTATGAGACCTTCTGCTTCTCCTAGATGAACAACATTCTGGAAACAAAAGGAAAAATAAATATACCAAGAAATATAAAGGATTGCTAGTAAGGCTTATCAATGCTACAGAATGTAAGACTAACAAACACTATGTTCCGTCCATTTCTTCTTAAACGTTATCATCAAGATTCAATAATAGATATAGAACTTGACTTACATACTTGCACGTTGTTTCAGATGCTTTATTGGACAATGATATATGATGCTGCTTGATTCAGGAGTGCAAATGAACACATGTAAATTTCCAACCACTTTTCTTCAAATTTCAAATTTCTTCCACGTTTTACAAGGAAGCAATTGGCAGCCAGTAATTGAAAGTCACCTTTGTAATTTGTTCTCAATTTTAAGGAAGTTTTACAAATCAAGCAACAACTTGGAGAAAAATTACAAAATTAAGCACAGAATTATTTGCTATGTAAAGCAAGTGCACCTTCATAAGTTTTTTCTAAACGACAATTCCAGTTTGGACATGTGTCAATTATCATGATAGAAAAAAATCCAGAAGTTAACTTCCAACAAATAGGATAAATTATATTAGAGAGAATTTCACTATCTTCATCAGGGCCTGCATCAAAATGCACAAACATTAGTTCGTCTGGAAATAACACTCAACTCAGCAAGGCCAGAGAACTCAGAACTTTGACCAGTTTTTCAGTGCTCCCTGGCCAACTGAAATATACATTGTAGGGCATTATAAAGCACCTCATTCATTTTATCTGAACAAGACTTCAGTGAGCAGTTCAAGTAAATAACAGCTCAAGTGAATCAATATGACCAACTGAATTAAATTGCTTCCTTCCCACAACTACACTGATACAAACAAGAACATAAAAATAGCACCAGGCTAGGTATGTTTCATCATTCACCAAGAACATAGCAGATCTTCTACTGCAACACTTTCCCTCCCTGTACCCATATCTATTGATTCCCTGATTTGGAACAGAGAAGTGAGAATACCAAAGTGAAAACTAGATCATTAGTTTCATCAGGAAATGAAGGAGGATGTTACTCTTATTGATGAATGCATGCATGTTATAACAATTAGAACAAAGGAATGTAAATGTATATTTAAACAGTGAAAACAAATCCAACTACAAGATGAATAACGAGACATTTTTCTTGAATTTTGTTTTAGATTTTATGGGGATGGTCAATGTAGGCAAGCATTAACATCTATAATTGCCCTGAGAAGATGGCGGTGAATTTTCATCTTGAATCTCTGCCATCCTCGTGGCGATATGTGTTCCTATAAAAAGTGTCAGTTAAAGATGTCAAAGCAGCAATGAAGGAACAAAGATATTTGTTTAAATTATGATAGTGTATGAATTGGAGGGCTGTTTAAAGGAGACAATGCTGCCATGACATTACTGCTGCCTTACTTTTCAATGGTATATGTCATGGGGATGGTGGTGTTGCCAAGGTTACTTTGGTAAGTTACTACAGCACCACAACCAAAGTACAGTAACAACGGAAGAAGTAGATATTGCCCTGGATTTTAATCTGAAGTTCAGAAAAATGAAGTCAAACTATTTTCCGACATTGTCAGCAAAAGTGCTCCCATAACCACCATATTTTTTTAAAAATCCGAGAGACATGTGGGCAAGATCTTTGGTTGCTGCTACCCTAGGTAGGCCCAAAGCAGAGTCAGAGAAGTGGGTGTCAAGGCAGACAGGTTAGGAGGTACATCTCAATTCTCAGTAACATTAGTCCACCTCTTCTTATGATTCTTATTCCTCCACATTCCCATCCACTCTTATGCCCCTTCATACTCTCCACACCCTTTGCATACCCTCTCACATCACCCAAACCTTCCCCATCTATTTTCCATAGTCACTCGCCCAGTATGAACTATGAGCAAAAAAATCACTGGCAAAAAGAAGTCTTTAAACAGACATATAAAAGTAAACCTCTCACAATAGTAAGAGTTGCCACTCAAAACAACTATTCACACTGGAAATGAAAAATGACCCAGTGAAAAAATTACCTAATTGTCTCAAGCAGTTGTAAAAGCAAACATTTATTCAGTAGCCACATCAAAGACAGAGAATCCTTTAACAACCTCCCTAAACTGACAAACTGTGGTCAAAGCTGAGATAAGTTGTTAGTTGTATGTGAAGCTGAGTGAAGCTCAAACAAACAATCACAACTGCAAAAAAATGGGTGTGTTGAAAATGAAATAATAGATACTTTTTTCTACACTAAATCGTATGTTAATGAAAGCAGTCTGGAAGGAGGCTATTTTTTTCCTTAAGTTAAAGTTGCTGAGCAATTTCTTTTTCAGTTTGAAAGCATTGTGGGCATTTAAATCACTTCAGATAATAATACTAGATCCCAAGCATAGTCTTATTCAGCTTTAAATGCATTATAGCAATTTCCCCAAAATGATAAGTACTCTATTACATCTTACTGCTTACACAATTTTGGTCTGCAATAAAGGCCATCTAACTTACAAGACAGCATCTAGTGATGATATTTTAAATTGTCAAAACATTGATTACTAATCTGTCAAAATGTTCCTGACTTCTCAGCAGACTTCCTGCGAGGGGTATAGGGAGGGCTATAGAATATAAAAGCAGGGAGGTCTTGCTGCAACTGTAAGGGCATTGGTGAGGCTGCAACTGGATACTGTGTGCTGTTTTGGTCCCTGTATTTGCAAAAGGATATATTGGCCTTGGAGTACAGAGAAGGTTCACCAGGCTGATACCGGAGATGAGGGGATTAGCTTATGAAGAAAGATTGAATAGACTGGGTCTGTACTCGTTACAGTTTAGAAGGCTGAGAGAGAATCTTATAAAAGCTTAAGGTAACGAAGGGGGTAGATAGGGTAGAGGAAGAGAGATTCTTCCAGCTTAGAAAGGATAGCAGAACTAGAGGGCACAGCCTCAAAATAAGGAGGGGGGGCTAGTTTAGAACAGAGTTGAGGAGGAACTTATTCAAAGGGTGGTGAATCTCTGGAATTTTCTGCCCACTGAAGTAATGGAGGCTACCTTGTTGAATATATTTAAGTTACAGGTAGATAGATTTCTGATAGACAAGGGAATTAAGAGTTATGGGGAGAAAGCGGGAAAGTGGAACTGATCCACTTCAGATCAGCTATAATCTTATTGAATGGCAGGGCAGCATCAAAAGGCTAGATAGCCTACTCCTGTTCCCATTTCTTATGTTCTTATATTCCCTCAGGGTTCACAAACTGTCAAACAAGGTAGGTTTTCGGAAACTTGCCAAAACAGCCTGACTTGAGAAAAATACTGGTGGTCCTGCCAATGTTGATCGTCATTTAAAAGAATGCGTGGAGTATCACATCCCAAACTTCTTCCTGTATATGGGAAGTTGTGTGGGCTTTTTCTGGGGGAAATTCTCCATTTTCCCCCATTCTGACTCTTACATACTTGATCCCATCAAATCCTATGTAAACCATAGTGGCAATTCTACCAAAAATTCTAAGTGCTGAATTGGTGAGAAAAATGTCTGCCCTACTTCATACTGGGCAAGTGACTATGGAAAATACATGGAGAGGATTTGAGTGATGTGACAGGGTATGGAGACTATGAAGGGAATCGGAGTGGATGGGAATGTGGAGGAATAAGAATTATAAGAGATGGGCTGATGTTCCTGAGAATTGAGATGCACCTCGTAACCTGCCCACCTTGACACCCACACTCCTCTGACTCTGCCTCGGGCCTATCTAGGGTAGCAGCAAACAAAGATCTTACCCACATGTATCTCGGATTTTTCCGTGGGAGTTCAAACTCAAACTTTCCACACTCTGTGCAATGCAGAGGCCACGATTGTGGATATCATTAAAAGCCAGGGTGGGGAGAAGGGGCCTATTCATGATGGAGTCTGACAATTCTGGGCCTTTGGCCCTGATTTGTCAGCCTGCAGTTTGTTGGTTAACCCAATCATTCACCAACCCGAGACCCTCACAATGCTGCCCCCAACCCTTCTACAGCCTGACTGCTGCCCCCATGAAAACTCACAGGCCAACTCCGACCTCTCCCAGAGTGCTCCAATCTTCAGCACCCCCAACCCCCCCAGCAGTGACAATCCCCTGACCTCCCCCATCCCAGTACACCCCAAGAAAAGGCAGACTGTCCGAGAGGCAGACCCTCTTCCCAATTGCTGGCCTCTCTCCAGCCTGGACCAAATTCCAATGCAGAATGGCAGTGAGACACCCCACCCCCACTGATCACCCCTAGGTCCCACCCCTTTGGCATTGCCCATGTTCAGCAGGCAGTGCCAAGGTATCCCTGGGCATTGGAACTTTGCCTCTTGGGCAGTGCCAGGGGCACAAGCTACCAGGGTGCTCATGCCCATGGACACCAACCCCTGCTGCTGGACCTTTGAGGGAATCCTGATTGGAGTGAAGGGGGCAGAGGGGTCTCCTACTAGTTTCCCAAACATGGGGAGCAACTGAAATGCCCCTGGCAGGGTGGTGGGAGATGCTAATCGGATCCAACAATACATTTAAATTACATTTGAAACAAAATCAAAATAATTTTTCTGGTCTTCCTGCTGGTTTTCAGTGTGGTCTTGACAGCACCTGTTCTGCAACAGTGGGAGAACACACGTGTCAGGAATGCATGTGCAAATCCCACAAAATGGCCAAAACATGGATCTCCAAACCCGACGCAGCAAAAAATTAGTGTGCTACATTGGGAGAATTGGGCCCCCTATGTTTCACAACTCTATCAAAAATATGGCTCATGGCAATCTAAACAAAGCAATTAAATCGTAACTTTCTTGAGCAAGGTACTGTGAAAATTATGCTACTTACCCAATGCCACCATATTAAAGAATTACATACACAACTATTTTAGTTGGGAGCAAGTGAAAAAAAAAACACATATGACATTGATTCTGCAGGTTTGAAAATTCTTGCCTTATCATATTCTGATCTTGAGAATCAAAGATAACAAGTACATTCCTGAAAATATGTGCACTAGTGTAAGCTTAAAACATTTAAGACAAGACTCATCATAAAAAAAAACAAAACTATGATCAGTTATCTCTATTTGTGTTCATAAAAATGGTTAGTAATCTACACCCAATTTTGGAACCAGTGTCTCTTACCCTGCTCTTGTATTTTGATCGAGTCTGCTGCACTGTCAGACAAGTACAACAAAATGTAATACTCACGCCAGCCAGTTTCTATAACAAACCTCTTTTGAATACACTATTCCATTCAACAACTCGGTGTCACATGAAGCATTACAGTCAGCCACACTTGACTATTTATCAGTTGTCATACCTTCTCTAAATCTGATAGCTAAAATGGTAATATTCATTCTGCCTGCCCGGCCATTGCAATTGGGTTTCTAAACTAACTGCTCAGCTGTCAGCTCCCCTGTAGACTGCATTCTGTTTTAATAAATCACAAGTAGTGAGGCAGTTTCTTGTTATTTATATCAGCAATACAGAAAAACACTGAATTCCTTAAGTCTTTATCATGAGCAGATAATGGATATATGTATGATGCATTAGTGATTGTATACCAAGCTAGTAATCCTGGAAACATATAATCAATAGATTTTCTTTAATTGATCAACTTAACAGTTGGTTATGTAACAAAATAAGGTCTTCTTCATATTAAATCATGATTGTTGATGTGAACAAAGTAGCTTCAAATCATTGCCTGACTTCTCAAAATAATTAGCACTTTAACAGCATTTTATGTCTCGATTATAGGTTTTTTTCCTAAACAATCTTCCCTTTTTGGTGAATATCATTCACTTAAGTTCTTGAAATTTCCCTATTAATTATTAAATGCAAACATCTATGTTAAAGAAATGCACAAATGGAAGAAAAGTACTTGCAATATAAAGTTTAATGTATCTTCCAGCCTTAAATAAAAATATATAAATTCCATTGCCAATGAGGGAAGTAGCTGTCCAGCCTTTCATTTCATTTGTGATGTGTCCCGTCTCTTCCTCTATTAGATGTTACACATGATTTTTCTCTGTCAGCTACCATTATCAGTTGTATTTTTGACCAACAACCAAAACAATAAAGGAGTCAGTTAATGCAGTAGGAAGAGCTGATATCTTGGAAGGGATATCAAATGACGCTTTGTGGATAGACCTTAGGAATAAAGGGGCAGCCATATTGCTAAGTGTTTATTATTGATACCTAAATAGTCAGTGGGAAATTGAAGAGCAAATACATGCACAATTTGGAGATGTGTAATAACAATAGAATGCAAGACCATAAAAAATAAGAGCAAGAGTAGGCCATCTATCCCCTCGAGCCTGCCCCGCCATTCAATATGATGGCTGATCTGATAGTGGTTCAGTTCCACTTACCCACCATAAGCTCCCCAAAACCTTTAATTCCCTTATTGATCAGAAGTCTATCTACCTATGACTTAAATATATTCAACAAGGTAACCTCCACTGCTTTGATGGGCAGGGAATCCAAAGATTCACTACCCTTTGAGAGAGGTTGTTCCTCCTCAACTCTGTTCTAAATTGACTCCCCCTTACTTTGAGACTGTGCCCTCTAGTTCTTGTTTCCTTTCTAAGTGGAAATAATCTTTCTGGGTAATAGGGTAATTAAAGTAGATGATTTTAAAAAGGTGCTCTAAACATTGCCTGCTTCACTACACCCTGGTCAGTTTTCTGCTGCTGGGGGGTTCCAATCTTGCGGTCAAGCAAACAAAATAAAATACAACATGAAACCACTCACCATTAGCACTTGGAACGTGCACACATTTTTGGACAACTCAACAGCAGACAGACTAGAGAGAAGAGCAGCCTTAAGTTGCCAGGGAGCTTGCAAGATATAACGTTGACATTGCGGCCCTGAGCAAAACTTGTGAACATAGGTCAGTTGACTGAAACTGAAGGTGGATACACTTTCTTCTGGAGTGGTCGTGACAACGATGATCTTCATAATGCTGGACTTGAATGCACCGTCAGAAATTACCTTGTTTGGAAACTTGATAGTCTATCCAAGGATATGAATGAACGGCTTTTGACATTACACCTTCCACTACAGAACAGAAGTCAAGCCACCCTGGTCAGCACCTATGCCCCTACAATGAACAATCAAGACAAGATGAAAGATAAGTTCTACGAAGAACAAGACATCCTACTATCAGCAGTGAGCAGTACCAACAAGCTGAAGTTACTTGACAATTTTAATGCAAGAGTAGGGTGTGACTCTGCAATCTGGCAGGGAGTCATTGGGAGGCATGGAGTGGGCAAGTGTAACAGTAAAAACCTACTGTTACCGAAGACTTGTGTAGCACACGACCTTCTCATCACCAACATAACATTCTGTCTACCTACCCGTAATAAGACCTCCTGGACGTACCGCCACTAAGCATTGGCATCTTATCGACTACATCAGGAGAAAAGATAGGCAGGATGTCAGGGTAACCAAGGCCATGTGTGGTGCGCTGACTGCTGCACAGAACAAGGGCTCATTGTCTCCAAAATGAAGCTCCGCATCAGACCCAAAAGGTGACCACAAGGAAGCAAGGTTATGAAAAGAATCAGTGCGATCAAGCTAAAGAACTGCAGCAAAGCTTCAACACTGGCTGAAGACATAGAAATCAAACTTGCTGATCTACACCTCGCAGGCAGCGCTGACAACTATTGGGAACGTTTCAAGAATGCTATCCATACATCTGCACTGACGATGGTCGGGCCCTCTATCTGCAAGCAGCATGATTGGATCGATGAGAGTGATGAGGAGATACAGGCTCCACTTGTTGAAAAGCGCCGTCTTCATTGGGCTTGTCAGAACACCCCATCTTCAGCTGCCAAGAAAAATGCTTTTCATCAGTGCTCGCAGGACAGTCCAGAATAAACTGCATAAAATGCAAGATGCCTGGCTGACACCCTGGCAGATGAAATACAGGGATATGCTGACAGAAAGATTTGATACGGTTCTATGAAGCCCTCAACACTCTCTACGGACCTCAATCTCTCGGGAGTTCTCCCTTTCCGAGTACAGGTAGTACAATTCTTATTACAGAGAAGGCTAAGATCCTGCAGAGATGGGCTGAACATTTTGATGCCATCCTCAACTGACCGTCATCTATTAACGATGAGGCAATAGACAGGATTCCCCAGGTTGATATCAACAGCGCCATGGATGACCCACTGGTAGTAGCAGAAGTCACGAAAACTGTCAGCCAGCTAGCCAACGGGAAAGCTCCAGGGGCAGATGCCATAACCGCAGAGCTCTATAAAGCTGCTGGTCCTGCACTTAGCGAGAACTCACCAAGTTGTTCCAGTCCCTTTGGAAGCAAGGATCCATTCCTCAGGAATTAAAGATGCTTCCATCGTACACCTCTACAAGAGGAAGGGCAATCGGCAAGTATGTGACAACCACCAAGGAATCTTGTTGCCCTCCATCGCAGGATAGACCCTTGCAAGAGTCCTGCTAAAATCATCTGGTCACTCATCCGGAGCTGGGCCTGCTTTCAGAGTCAGTGTGGCTTCCACAAAGGTCGTGGGACTACTGACATGATTTTTGCTGTGCGCCAGCTTCAGGAGAAGTGTCAGGAGTAGAATCGCGAGCTCTACATAATATCTGTTGACCACGTGAAAGCTTTCGACAAAGTAAGCCGATAAGGTCTGTGGAGGATCATGCCAAAGTTCAGCTGCCGTCCCCCACACCACCCCCCCACCAATTCATTTAGATGGTATGCCAATTCCAAGATGGCCAGAGTTCTGGATGGCAGAGAATCCTCTGAGGCATTTCCAGTCGTCAATGGTATCAAACAGGGCTGTGTGCTTGCACCTACACTGTTCAGCATGATGTTTACTGCCATCTGAATGATGCCTTCCTGGGCAGTGTTGCTGGAATCAGCCTCAAGTACAGAGTGGATGGGAAGCTCTTCAACCTGAGAAGACTTCAAGCTATTACTAAAGTGAAAGGGACTGTTCTGAGAGACTTCCTCTTTGCCAATGACTGCACCCTGTATGCTGGCTCAGAGCCAGAGATGCAAGTCAGGATGGACAAATGTGCCACAGCTTGTAACAACTTTGGACTCACCACCAACATTAAAAAGACTGAAGTCATGCACCAGCCTGCTCCTCGTGCACTGTACACGGAATCCATAATCACAACCAAAGGGCAGAAACTGCAGGCAGTAGACCAGTAGACCCAAGCAGTGACTATTGATACAGAAGTTAACTGCAGAGTAGCAAAGGCAAGTTCTCCTTTTGGTAGACTACACTCCGCTGTATGGGAATGTCGAGGAATCAGCCCAGCAACAAAACTGAAGGTCTACAGCGCCACAGTATTCATTACCCTTCTGTGTGTCCGTGAATCGTGGACTCTGTATCGAAGGCATGCAAGACAGATCAATCATTTCCACATAACTTGTCTTCACAGAATATTACGCATCCAATGGCAAGACAAAGTACTCTCTAGAGCAAGTCTGCCATAGTCAAGCAGCTCCTTTTTGGGGAACTCTTTGCTGGAAGATGCTCGCGTGGAGGACAGAAGAAACATTTCAAAGACACACTCAACGAATCCCTGAAGTCACTTAACATTGACACAATCACCTGGGAAACGCTGGCACAAAACTGCCCTACCTGACGCTGCCTCATCCACAAAGGTTGTCAAACTGATGAATCAAGGTGTATTGCTGAAACACAACTTAATTGTGAGCTGCGCAAGTCCAGAGCCACCAGTGCAACAATTAGTGTCTACACAAGTCTGTCCAATATGTGCCAGGACATTCCGTGCCTGAATTGGCCTGATCAGTTATCTTCAGACACACCGCAACCAGCCTCAAAATGACTATTGTGTCAAGGTCCTCATCGATGACGATGGACAAACAACAGTCCAATAGTTGAATAGTTAGGAATTTGGAAGTATGGTGATCAGAGACTTGAGAGAGAGATTTCCCTCCCATGGGCAGGCACAGAAAGAAATGGTTAGGGAACATCATTGAGATATCGAACATTGAACATAGAACATTACAGCGCAGTACAGGTCTTTTGGCCCTCAATGTTGCACCAACCAGTGGAACCAATCTAATGACTCTCTAACCTAAACTATTCCAATGTTATACGTATGCCTATCCACTGCCCATTTGAACGCCCTTAAAGTTGGCTAGTCCACAACTGCTGCAGGCAGGGCATTTCACATCTTTACTACCTTCTGACTAAAGAACCTACCTCTGACATCCATCCTATAAAAACCACTCCTTAATTTAAAGCTATGTCCCCTCGTGTTAGCCATCACTATCCGAGGAAAAAGGCTATCACTGTCCACCCTATCTAACCCTCTGATTATCTTGTATGCCTCAATTAGGTCACCCCTTAACCTTCTTCTCTCTAACACAAATAACCTCAAGTCCCTCAGCCTTTCTTCATAAGGCCTTCCCACCATACCAGGCAATATCCTGGTAAACCTCCTCTGCACCCTTTCCAATGCCTCCACATCTTTTTTATAATACAGCAACCAGAACTGTACGCAATACTTCAAGTGCAGCCGCACCAGAGTTTTTGTACAGTTACAACATGGCTTCACAGTTCCAAAATGCAATCCCTCTACCAATAAAAGCTAACACACTGTACACCTTCATAACAATCTTATCAACCTGGGTGCCAACTTTCAGGGAGCTATGCACGTATACACCGAGATCTCTTTGCTCGCAACACTACTAAGAATCCTTCCATTAGCCCTATATTCTGTACTCCTGTTACTCTTACCAAAGTGAATCGCCTCACACTTTTTCACATTAAACTCCATTTGCCACCTCTCAGCCCACCTCTGCAGCTTATCTATGTCCCTCTGCAAACTGTAACATTCTCCTCACTGTCCACAACTCCTTTGACTTTGGTGTCATCAGCAAATTCACTAACCCATCCTTCTATAACCACATCCAGGTCATTTATAAAAATGACAAACAGCAGTGGCCCCAAAACAGATCCCTGAGGTACACCACTTGTAACTGAACTCCAGGTTGAATATTTCCCATCAACTACCACCCTCTGTCTTCTATCAGCTAGCCAATTCCTGATCCAAACAGCTAAATCACCTTCAATCCCATGCATCTGCATTTTCTGCAGTAGCCTAGAATGGGGAATCTTATCAAACACTTTGCTAAAATGCATATATACCACATCAACTGCCTTACCCTTATCCACCTCTTTGGTTATCTTTTCAAAGGGTTTAATAAGGTTTGTGAGGCACGACCTACCCTTCACAAAACCGTGTTGACTATCCCTAATCAATTTATTTCTCTCTAGATGATTATAAATCCTATCCTTTATAATTCTTTCCAAAACTTTGCCCACAACAGAAGTAAGGCTCATCAGTCTATAATTACCAGGATGGCATCTACTCCCCTTCTTGAACAAGGGGACAACATTTGCTATCCTCCAGTCTTCCGAAACTATATCTGTAGCCAATGATGACATGAAGATCAAAGGCAAAGGGCTCTGCAATCTCCTCCCTAGCCTCCCACAGAATCCTAAGGCAAATCCCATCCAGTCCAGGGAACTCTCATACTCTCAAGAATTGCTAACACCTCCTCCTTATGTACCTCAATCCCATCCAGTCTACAACCCTGTATCTCAGCATTTTCCTCGACTACCTTGACTTTTTCCTGCAATGAATACTGATGAAAAATATTCATTTAGTGCCTCTATCTCTTCAGGCTCCATGCACAACCTCCCAGTGCTGTCTCTGACTGGCCCTAATCTTGCCCTAACCAATCTTTTATTCTTGACATACCTGTAGAAAGCTTTAGGGTTCTCCTTGATCCTATCCGCCAAAGTCTTCTCATGTCCTCTTCTAGCTCTTCTTAACTCTGTCTTTAGTTCCTTCCTGGCTAATTTGTAACTCTCCAGTGCCCTAACTGAGCCTTCTCGTCTCATCTTTATATAAGCTTCCTTCTTCCTCTTCACCAGGGATTCAACTTCCTTAGTGTACCACAGTTCCCTTGCTCGACCATGTCCTCCCTGCCTGACAGGTACATATTTATCAAGGACTTGCAGTAGCTGCTCCTTGAATAAGCTCCACATTTCAGTTGTTCCTAGCCCCTGCAGTTTCCTACTCCAACCTATGTATCCTAAATCTCTCCTAATAGCCTCATAATTTCCTTTCCATGAGCTATAATTTCTGCCCTTTGGTATATACCTATCCCTTTCTATGACTAAGGTAAATGTAACCAAACTGTGGTCACTATCACCTACCTCCAAGTCTAACACCTGATCTGGTTCATTACCCAGTACCAAATCCAATGTAGCCTCACCTCTTGTTGGCCTATCTACATACTATGTCAGGAAATCTTCCTGTACACATTGGACAAAAACCGACCTCTCTAACGTACTTGAACTAAAGCTTTTCCAATCAATACTTGTCAAGTTAAAGTCTGCCATAACAACTACCCTGTTACTTTCGCTCCTATCCAGGATCATCTTTGCAATCCTTTCCTTTACATCTTTGGAACTTTTTTGGAGGCCTATAAAAAACTCCCAACAGGGTAACCTCTCCGATCCTGTTTCTAATCTCAACCCATACTACCTCAATAGACAGGTTCACATTAAACGTCCTTTCTGCCATCGTAATACAGTCCTTGACTAACAATGCCACACCTGCCCCTCTCCTACCATCTCTCTGCTCTGACTGAAACATCTGAATCCTGGAACTTGCAACAACCATTCCTGTCCCTGCTCTATCCATGTCTCTGAAATGGTCACAACATCAAAGTCCCAGGACCAATCCAAGCTGCAAGTTCATCCACCTTATTGCATATGCTCCTTGCATTAAATTATACACACTTCAAACCAGTCTGCCACCTGCCAATACACTGCTGTAACCTAGAAATCTTATCCATGACCTCCCTATTCTCATCCTCTTGTACACTGGAGCTACAATACAGGTTCCCATCCCCCCTCTGAATCAATTTAAACTGACCCCCTCCCCCCAAATAGCATTAGCAAATTTTCCCCCCAAAATATTAGTACCCCTCTGGTTCAGATGTAGACTATCCCTCTTATAGAACATAGATCATAGAACATTACAGCACAGTACAGGCCCTTTGGCCCTCGATGTTGCGCCGGCCAGTGGACCCTCTAACCTAATCATCCATATGCCTATCCACCGAACATTTGAATGCCCCCAAAGTAGGCGAGTCCACAACTGCTGCAGACAGGGCATTCCACGCTCTCACCACCCTCTGTGTAAAGAACCTGCCTCTGACATCCGTCCTATAACTACCACTTCTTAATTTAAAGTTATGTCCCCTCG
This sequence comes from Sphyrna mokarran, assembly GCA_024679065.1. Taxonomy (NCBI): domain Eukaryota; kingdom Metazoa; phylum Chordata; class Chondrichthyes; order Carcharhiniformes; family Carcharhinidae; genus Sphyrna; species Sphyrna mokarran. The sequence continues at coordinate 64,691,286 of JAGIQG010000002.1, forward strand.
TGTTGGTCATCACCATCCGAGAAAAAAGGCTCTCACTATCCACCCTATCCAATCCCTTGATCATCTTATACGCCTCAATTAGGTCACCGCGTAACCTTCTTCTCTCTAATGAAAATAACCTCAGGTCCCTCAGCCTTTCCTCATAAGGCCTTCCCACCATACCAGGCAACATCCTGGTAAACCTCCTCTGCACCATTTCCAATGCTTCCACATCTTTCTTATAATGCGGCGACCAGAACTGTACGCAATACTCAAGTGCGGCCGCACCAGAGTTTTGTACAGTTGTAACATAACCTCACGGCTCCTAAATTCAATCCCTCTACCAATAAAAGCTAACACACCGTACGCCTTTTTAACAACTTTATCAACCTGGGTGCCAATTTTCATAGAGCTATGTACTTGTACCCCAAGATCCCTCTGCTCGACAACGCTATTAAGGGTCCTTCCATTAACCCTATATTTCATATGCCTGTTATTCCTACCAAAGTGAATCACCTCACACTTATCCGTATTGAATTCCATTTGCCACCTCACGGCCCAGCTCTGCAACCTATGTCCCTCTGCAAACTTTAACATCCATCCTCGCTGTCTACAACTCCCCCCACTTTGGTATCGTCAGCAAATTTACTAATCCAACCCTCTACACCCTCATCTAGGTCATTATAAAAATGACAAACAGCAGTGGCCCTAAAACAGATCCTTGAGGTACACCACTTGTAACTGCACTCCAGGTTGAATATTTCCCATCAACCACCACCCTCTGTCTTCTATCAGCTAGCCAATTCCTAATCCAAACTGCTAAATCACCTTCAATCCCATGCATCTGCACTTCTGCAGTAGCCTACCATGAGGAACCTTATCAAACACTTTGCTAAAATCCATATACACTACATCAACTGCCTTACCCTTATCTACCTCTTTGGTCACCTCCTCAAAAAACTCAATAAAGTTTGTGAGGCACGACCTACCTTTCACAAAACCGTGCTGACTATCTCTAATCAATTTATTTCTCTCTAGATGCTTATAAATCCTATCCCTTATAATTCTTTCCAAGACCTTGCCCACAACAGAAGTCAGGGTCACCGGTCTATAATTTCCAGGATGGTCCCTACTCCCCTTTTTGAACAAAGGGACAACATTTGCCATCCTCCAGTCTTCTGGCACTATACCTGTAGCTAACGACGACATGAAGATCAAAGCCAAAGGCTCTGCAATCTCCTCTCTAGTCTTATAGAGGTCCCACCTAACCCAGAATGATCCCCAATTGTCCAAGTATCTGAACCCTGCTGTCCTGCACCATTCCTTTAGCCACAAGTTCAAATGTTCTCTCTCTCTCTCTGTTCTTCTCAGTGCTATCCCACAGCACAGATAACAAATCAGAGATAACTCTGATTGTCTTAGTCCTAAGCTTTCACTTTAACTCCCTGAATTTCTGTCTTACATTCCTGTCCCTTTTCTTACCTATGTCATGGATGCCTACATGAACCACAACTTGGGGCTAGTATCCCTCCCCCTTAAGGATGCCAAACACTTGATCAGAGACATCACGGACCCTGGCACACATACCAACCGCGAGTCTCACTCATTCCCATAGACTGTCCAATCTGTCCACTTAACTACGAGATACCCAATCACTAATCCTGTTCTTTTCTTCCCCTTTCCTACCTGAGCATCAAGGACAGACTCTACTCCCAAGACCTGTATCCCATGGCTTAGTCCCATTGAGTCTTCCTCTCCAACAGCATCCAAAACAGAGTACTTATTTTGGAAAGGAACAGCCTCAGGGGCTCACTGTTCTGACTGCTTCTTACCCCTTCTAGCAGTCACCCATGTATCACTTTTAGGAGTAACAATATCCCTATCTTAGTGATCAGAAATGGGTACAGAAAGTTACAAGGAAATAATTGGAGATTGTTTCATCAGTAGTATTGAGGGTGATATCAATGAAAGGACATCATATATAAAACAAGATTTTACCTAAGTTTAAGAAACAAGACTGATGTTTAACTAAAACTTTGAATTAATTCAAATACTTAACATGTTAGAAGATAATTCAAATGGCAAATTATATGAAGATATAAATCTGTAACAGTGAATTAAGTATCTATTTTTTGTAACAGTGATTCCATTTTCGTTCCATTTTTCATAGATCAAATGGCATTTTCTTTTTCATTTCTTTCTCTATTGCCTCAAGTCTTAAATTTTTCTCTTGTCCATTCACTTCTTCTCTCACTTTGCCCATGGTGTCTTAAATTTAGCCACCTTTCACCATATTACTCTGCATTTCTGCCTTTGATACTTTTTTCATTAGCTCTGATCTTTCTGTTCCTCTGACCTTACCTTTTTTGATTAAAAATCAAAAAGATGCAGCAGATAAAACTGTCTTCTGACTGAGTAGCTCGAGCCACAGAAATGTAAAAGGCATTGCCTTTTGGAAGAAGTCATGCTGCTGTATAAATCAAAATGAAAAACAACTAACAACAGTGCCATCACACAAAACATTAGGAAGAAGAGTTCCAGTCTCATTCAGCAAAATTGAACTTCAAATGTTATGACTATTCCCTCGCCTTAAAGAGTGTAATGATGCATTTTTGTAATATGTTGGCCTTCATAGTGAGAGGATTTGAGTATAGAAATAGGGATACTGTGCTGCAATTCTAAAGGATGTTGAAGTCAGACCTAGAGTGCTGTTTTGTGTCTTTATTGGAGGAAGGATGTCTTTGCTATAGAAGGAGTGCAGTGAAGGTTTACCAGAATGATTCTTAGGATGGCAGGACTGTCATATGAGGAGAGACGAAGTCATTTAGGATTATATTCATTGGAGTTTAGAAGAGCGAGAGGGGATCTCATAGAAACTTATAAAATTCTAACAGAATTAAAAAGAGTAGATTTAGAAAGCATGTCTCTGATAGTGGAGGAGTTCAGAACTAGGGGTCGTAATCTGAGGATAAAGGAGTAAATTTTTTTGGACTGTGAAGACAGAAATATTTACGCAGAGAATGGTGAATCTTTGGAATTCACTACCACAGAAAATAGTTGAGGCCAAAACTTAGTGATTTCAAGAAATAATTAGATAGCTCTTGGGGTGAAAGGAATCAAGGGATATGGGAGAAAGACAAAATCAAGATATTAAATTTAATGATCAGCCACAATCATAATGAATGGCAGAGCAAGCTCAAAGGGCTTCTATTTTCTATATATGTTTCAATATATTTTTCTATTACCTCAGAACATGTTGATAATGTTGATGTATGTTCTTCAGTATGCAAGCTTACTATTCCTCTTTTCATGGAGAAATAAAAAAGACAGCCATTTATCATTATTTATCTTTAAGATGGTGTAAGTTTATATCCAGAACCATAATTTACAAATTGATGTTGGAAAGTTTATGTTTAATTGAACATTGCTGAAAGTCCTCAGATTACAAAATATTCCAAAAAAAATCTCCATGTTGTTATATGGATCCAAGCCATGTGGTGGAATATGAAACACATTTACAGTTCTTTTCCTTGAGATTTACAGATCTCTGTCTCTTAAACTATCCACCCAATGTTCCAGCTGATTCTCTTCATAATTGTTCTCGATCCTTAATTGATCAATTCCCACATCATATATTTAATAACATAACAATCAACTGTTAATACATTTCTGAGCTTGGGAATCATGCACAACAATGGCTTCCCTTGGGCAAATCAGGGATGCAACATCAGGGGAGTAACATTATTAAATTGTTTAAAGGGGTTACAGACATGGTGTGGATGGTAGTGGTGCTGGTGAGCCCAGGAAAGATGTTGTAGGGCTTCTATGATCCTATGGGATGTAGGTGTGGTGGAACTACATGTCCCAGCAAAGCTGCACTAGGTTTCTGTAATACAGCCTGCAGCAGAGTTACAGGGATGAATTTTGCACTCTTTAGTTATAAAGCAAAAATAGTAATTTAAACAATGTCAATAATGTACTTAAATTGTAGCACAAAGAAAAACAGCACAGATGCAACTTTCACAAAATACAGGTGCAATGGAGCATCCACAGCTGAGACACATAGGTTTGTAGAATCAATTCCACAAGAAGTGAAGGAATGAAGAATTTTTTGATGGATATGACAATCCTCCTTATAAACGCGCACTAAAAATAACATGGAATAAATGTTGCCTTTAGGGCATCGCTGGCCTACAGGGATGTAAAAATAACTGACCTGACAAAATCAAACAAAAGTACTGTTATGTATGCCACAAGTAGGAAAACAAGCCCTAAAAATTGCAAATTATGTTCTGCTAAATAAATCTTGTGATAACAGGAGATTAATTGATGCCATATAGCATGAAAAATTAGGCTACAAATGCTTATCTAAACAGTGAAATAGCATGATCAAGTCTGGATGCCAAATCATGAGTGTTTCACAAGAAATCTGTGTAATAAAGCCTAAATTTGGTATGATTTGGGATGGAAAATGTTGTATAATCTAGAATCATAAAAACTTGGAAGTACAGAAGGAGGTCATTAAGCCCATCGAGCCCAACAACAATTCCACTAGGGCCTTATCTCTACAAATCCCTCTAACCTACATATCCCGGGACACTAAAAGGGGCAATTTAGCATGGCCAATCAATCTAACCCGTATATCTTTGGACTATGGGAGGAAACTGGAGCACATGGAGGAAACCCAAGCAGGCATGGGGAAAATATGCTTTTCCCTTAAACACCTATCCAACTATGACATAAAACAAAAGCAAAATAATGTGGGTGCTGGAAAACTGAACTAAAACAGAAAATGCTAGAAAAACTCAGGAGGCCTGGCAACATCTGTGCAAACTCGAAATGTTAACTCTGTTTCTCTCTCCACAGATGCTGCCAGAATTTTTTTCCAGCATTTTCTGTTTTATACCCAATTATGATTGTTGGCATTGTTTTTGCCTCAATTACTCACCTTGGAATCAGACTCTACAGTCTCACAATTTTGTACAGAGGTGTCTTTTGTTACCTGTTCTAAATCAGTTGATTTAATTTTCTATTGATAACTATTTGCTCTTGACCCCTCAGCTACTACTAACAGTGTGCTTCTATTTATCCAGTCTATCTTTCCAGAACTTTAAAACTTCTAATGCATTGTAACCAGCAATATTCTGAAAAAAAAGCTCTAAGGTCTTTCATCAAATTTATATTTCTTGATTGGTTAATAACGTGCACATTATCAGTTTCTGCATGTGCTACATACTTTGTCATGTCCTTCACTGCCCCTTTGTGGAGGCTTTTGTCATCTCAGGATCAGTTTTGCTTTATAACTAAAGAGTACAAAATTCATCCCTGTAACTCTGCTGCAGGCTGTACTACAGAAATCTAGTGCAGCTTTGCTGGGACATGTAGTTCCACCATACCTACATCCCATAGGATCACAGAAGCCCTACAGCATCTTTCCTGGGCTCACCAGCACCACTACCATCCACACCATGTCTGTAACCCCCTTGCCAAGCCTATGCCGTATGGACTCTTCAAAATAGTATTCATTGGGCATTCCCAACATGCTGGGAAGACTGTGAAGCTGTGCTATCATGATGTAGAGTATCAAACAGCTCAATCAACTTATACAATGCCATGATTTGGATCATGGTGGTCCTAGCATGAACACATGCATATTCTATAAACAACAGGCGCAGAGATGCAAGATGGTTCCAGTACCAGAGCTCCTTAAAGAACCAGCACCCAAATTGCAAATTAGGTAATTTTCAAGAATTTACGTTGTTGCAAAGTGCATAAAAATACAAAGAACAAAACAGCACGGGAAACAGGCCCTTCGGCCCAACGAGCCTGCGCTGCCACCTCAATGTTCCCACTTCTACCCATGATCCTTGTCTATGTTTATAGAACAATGAATTGGAACCAAATTTGCGAGACAATTTAGGGAGAAATTGTTTTGCCAATCAGCCTAACAGCACATCTTTGGGGTATGGGAGGAAACCGGAGCCCTTGGAGAAAACCCACGCAAGCATGGGGAGAACATGCAAACTCCCACAGACAGGTCAAAATCCATGTATCTGCACAGCACAGCAATAGTCACTGAGCTGTCATGTTGCCCATCAACTGATCCAGTTCAAGCGTACACTAACGATGTGAAGCACTAGGGTACTCTCGAAAAATCCAAGCGCAGCCCTCTCACAACCCATCGCATGTATGCCCCTTGTCAGACAACATTCAGTCTCCGACCTTCAGGTAAGCATTCTCCAAGGTGGCCTTCACGACACACGATAGTGCAGAGTCACTGAGCAGAGACTGATAGCCAAGTTCCGCACACGAGGACGGTCTCAACAAGAATCTGGGGTTCATGTCACACTATCTGTAACCCCCACGACTTGCCTGGGTTAGCAAAAATCCTCACTGTGCTGTCTGGAGACAGTAAGAAGTCTGGCAACACCAGGTTTAAATCCAACCAATTTATTTGATAGTAAACTCACAAATAAATCGGTTCGATTTAAACATGGTGTTGTCAGACTTCTTACTGTGTTCACCCCAGTCCAACACCAGCATCTCTACATCCTGTCTGGAGACAATACACATCTCTTTAATCTGTGCTCAGTGCTCCGTCCACTCTCATTGTCAGCCACTTAAAGACTTGAATAGCAGGTTAGGTGTAAAGATTCGCATTCTAATCAGTAATCTGTAAACAGTCTGTGTTGTTATATGTGCTGTTTGAGAGCAGAACACCTCATTCACCTGATGAAGAGGACAGACTCGAAAGCTTGTGAGTTTACTATCAAATAAATCAGTTAGACTTAAACCTGGTGTTGTCAGACTTCTTATTGTGTTTACCCCAGTCCAACACCAGCATCTCTACATCATTGCCACCATCACCAGCCCTTCTGCTCCCCCCCATTCTTTCCCATTTACCCACTTATACATTCCAGTGGCCTGAACTTAAGTCAGCCTTCTCTATTACGCCAATACCATCATTAATAGAGTCATCCCTCTGTAAAGGCTATCAGATCATACATATTTATTTCTACTTGAGCTATCAGTCCAATTATATTATTCCAACTACAAATGCATTTCAAGACAAAGCATTTTATTTTATCCTATTATTTTTGTAATCTTAAGCCGTATCTGCCAATTTATTCTCAGATTTGTACTCTGTCCTTTACTTTCATAGTAATCCTTTCACATAATGATACCTTTTCCTCGTGTCTTGTCTCTACTCTTTAATTTACTACATCTCAAATCTTCCCATAACCTCTAGTTAGATTATAACAGGAGTAACAGGTCAAGTTCTGGTCACCACACATTAGGAAGCGTGCGAGGGTCCTTCGGAGAAAACAGAGGAATTTTCCCAAAGTGGTACTGAGCGATGAGCAATCGTAGCTACATAGTTACTTTGTGAAGCTAGGATTGTTTTCCTTGAAATAAGGAAGATTGAAGGAAGACTTAGAGGAGGTGTACAAGATTATGACAATTTTAGATGAGGCAAACAAAGAAAATCTGTTCCCATTACCTATTAACACAAGAGGATAAAGTTTTGGCTGTGAGACAGAATTTATTTTAAGCAGCAAATGGTAATGACATGAGGGTGTTCAAGGTGGAGTCAATCATTCATTTCAAATGCAAACTGCATAACCACTTGATTTGACTTATTGTCACATGTATTAGCATTCAGTGTTGTTTCTTACACACTATACAGACAAAACATATAGTTCATATAGAAGGAAAGGAGAGAATGAAGAAAGAAAGCAGAGTTACAGCCATTGCTAGGTTGTGGAGAAAGATCAATTTGAGTGGAAATAAAATTGCATTGGTTAGACAGATAATTTGATGAATGGGACCGACTGGATTGACTAGGACGAAAAAGAGATGGCATTGATCCAATGAGCTGAATGATCTTCTTCTGTGTTGTATTAACTCTATGATCTGGACAATAATAATGTAAGCCCACTATTCAAAAAGGGAGGTCGAGAGAAAACAGGGAACAATAGACCAGTGAGCCTAATGTCAGTATGGGGAAGTTACAAGAGTGTATTATCAAAAATTTCATAACTTGACATTTGGAAGACCTATAATCAGACTAAGTCAACATGGATTTACAAAAGGAAAATCATGCTTCATGAATCTATTGGAACTAGTAGAGTTCACCAAGCAGAACCAATGGATGTGAATTATTTAGACTTTCAGAAGGCTTTTGACAAGGTCTCGCACAGCAGATTACCATGTGAAGTTAAAGCACACGGATTGCATTTACTGTCTTGAGATGTATAGAAAGCTGGTTAACAGATAGGAAGCAAAGAGTTGGCATAAATGGTTCTTTTTCTGATTGGCAGTCAGTGACTAGCGGGGTTCCACAGGGATCTGTGCTAGGACCCCAACTGTTTACATTATATATTAATGACTTGGAAGAGGGAATTGAATGTGTTATCTCCAAATTTGCAGATGATACAAAGGGGTGAGGTGGGGTGAGCTGTGAGGAAACAGTGTGATTTGGACAGGCTGAGTGTGTGGGCATCTGCAAGGCAGATGTAGATAAATGTGAGGTTATCCACATTGATATTAATAATAGGAAGACAGATTCTTACTTGAATGGGTGTAAATTGAGAGTGATGGATAATCAATGAGATCTTGAAGTCCTCATGCATCAGTTGCTGAAAGTAAGCAGTAAGGAGGTAAATGGTACATTGGCCTTCAAAGCGAGAACATTTGATTACAGTGAGTGATATTTTGGTGCAATGGTATAGGGCATTGGTGAGGCTACATCTGGAGCAGTGTGTGCAGTTTTGGTGTCCTTATCTGAGGAATGATGTCTTCGCTATAGAGGGAGTACAGCGGAGGTTTACCAGGCTGATTTCTGGGATAGCCAGTCTGTCATCCGAGGAGAAACTGAATTGGTTTGGATTATATTCACAAGAGTTTAGAACAATGAGAGGATATCTCATAGAAACTTATAAAATTCTAACAGAGTTAGACAGGATAGATTCAGAAAGGATGTTCTCAATAATGTGGAAGTCCAGAACTAGAGGTCATAGTTTGAGCGCAAGGGGTAAACCTTTTAGAACAGGTTTATAAGGATGTTGCTGGATTGGGTGGCATGCCTTATGAGGATAGGTTGAGAGATCTCAATCTTTTCTCCTTGGAGAGAAGGATGAGAGGTGACCTAACAGAGGTGTATAAGATGTTGAGAGGTATTGATCAGGTGGATTCTCAGAGGTTTCTTCCCATGGCTGAAATGGCTGCCACAAGAGAACACGAGTTTAGGGTGCTGGGGAGTAGGTACAGAGGAGATGTCAGGGATAGGTTTTTCACTCAGAGGGTAATGGGTGCGTGGAATTGGCTGCCGGCGGTAGTAGTGGAGGCGGATTTGGTAGGGTCTTTTCAGAGACTTCTGGATGAGCACATGGGACTTAGTAGGATTGAGGGTATAGGTAGGCCTAGTAGGTAGAGATATGTTCGGTGCAATTTTTGGCCAAAGGGCCTGTTTGTGCTGTAGTTTTTCTATGTTCTAACAGAGGTGAGGAGGAATTTCTTCATCCAGAGGGTGGTGAATGTGTGGAATTCACTACCACAGAATGTAGTTGAGGCCAAATGGTTGTCTGATTTCAAGGAGAGATTAGAAGAAGATCTTGGGCCTAAAGGGATCAATAGACATGGGAGGAAGGGGGAGGGGTGGGAAAATCGGGATATTTAATTCGATGATCAGCCATGATCAAGGTGAATGATGGAGCAGGTGCGAAGAACTGAATGGCCTACTCCTGCTTCCAATTTCTATGTTTCTATAATCAGGTTTGGAGTCACATTGGCAGGTAATATTTGCATCACACAGCTGCTGAATAGTCCAACTAATTTCCCTTGATATTCAATACCATAACCATTGCTGACTTTCCAACTATTAATATCCTGACGGTTATCACTGACCAAAAATATAACTGGACCACCACTTAAATATTGTGGGTACAAGAGCAGACATGTAGAGATGCCGGCATTGGACTGGGGTAAACACAGTAAGAAGTCTGACCATACCAGGTTTAAGTCCAACCAGTTTATTTGATAATAATCCCACAAGCTTTCGAAAACAGTGTTCCTTCGTCAGGTGTGTGCAAGGTTCTGATCAGAAAAAGGCATATAAAGGCGCGCACAGTTTACAGAATACTGATTAGAATGCAAGTCTTTGCAGCTAACCTGCTATTCAAGTCTTAAGGATGCAGACAAGTGAGTGGAAATAGCATTAGCATAGGTTAAAGAGATGTGTATTGTCTCCTGATAGGACAGTAAGTGAGATTTTACAAGCTCAGGCAAGTCATGGGGGTTATAGATAGTGTGACATGAACCCCAGATCCTGGTTGAGGCTGTCCTCATGTGTGCGGAACTCAGCTATCAGTCTCTGCTCGGCAACTCTGCGCTGTCATGCGTCGGAACATAACTTGCCGGGGCTTGTAAAATCTCACTTACTGTCCTGTCTGGAGACAATACACATCTCTTTAACCTATTCTAATGCTATTTCCACTCACTTGTCTGCATCTTTAAGACTTGAATAGCAGGTTAGCTGCAAAGATTTGCAATCTAATCAGTATTCTATAACCGTGTGTCTTTATATGCCTTTCCCTGATCAGAACCTTGCAAACACCTGAAGAAGGAACACTGTTTCCAAAAGCTTGTGGGATTACTACCAAATAAACTGGTTGGACTTAAACGTGGTGCTCTTGGACTTCCTATGGTACAAAAGCAGGTCAGTGGCTGAGAATTCTGTGGTGATTAATTCACCTCTGGACTCTTCAAATGTAAAGGCACAAGTCAGGAACATGATGGAATATTTTTCACTTGCCTGGGTGAATGGGAGTCTAAAACTCAAAAAGCCTAACACCAAACAAGACGAAGTAATCCACTTGATTGGCTACCACGTAACATCTCTTTAAGCATGCATCTCTTCCAACAACACATAGGCAGCACTGTGTACTATTTATAGAGTGAATTACAGAAACTCACCAACCCGCTTTTAACAGTACTTCCAAACCTGACAAGTCTGCCACCTAGAAGGACAAGAGCATCAGAAACTTGGGAACACCACCATCTGCAAGTTTCCCTCCAAGCTGCACACCATCCTGACTCAGAACTATATTGTCATTCTTTCACTATCATTGTGTCTAAAACTAAGAACTCCCTTTCTAACAGCATTGTGGGTCTATCTACACCACAAAGACTGCAGCAGTTAAAGGCAGCTCTCTGAAAATGATTAAAGAAGAGCAATAAATGATGCCATTTGCAGCAATTTCCACATCCACTGAACAAGTAAAAATCAATGTCAGTATATCTACCTGTAAACTTTAAAGATTTATATTTAATGACTTACCTCTTCTTCCCCTAAGTTTGCTGGCCAATTTGTACATCAACAATGGTATCCACACAGTGAACATCATTACTTTTCCAGAAAGACTTGGACCACTGAGCTACAGGAATTTAATTCAAACATCCTTCATATAAGGAAAAATACAAATTTATGGAGATTATATTTGCCACTAATCCGACCATGGAAATTTCATGATGGCATTTAATTATTCACCTTAAGGAAATGTAAAGCAGATCATATTTAATAAAGTATATTTATAGGTTCTTTATTCTCCTAATTATTGCACAAAAGAACTAATAATACTGTTTATAATGGATAAATGACTTTGTATGTATGCACAGGAGCTGTAAAATAAAATTATTTCAAACTGTGCTGCTATCTATAATTAATTCAACAGTTTATCTCTTATGAATAATCACTTTAAGTCACTTCAAAATATTTTTATACATTGCAATGGACATAATCACCCGTAGTACAAAATATACAGCATACTACAAGCAGTAAATGAAGGCTCAAATACCATTAAAATTAATTTTATGCCTGCACTTGCCAGATTGGTTTGTCTATTTAGTTAAAAGAATAACCAAAATTAGAATCACCAACCTTATTTTTTTATTTCATGTATTAATGATATGTCAGAATTAGAAGATTCTAGAAGAGAAAATGGCTGCAAAAATACTCCTCTAAGAAAAGATGTGGACCCATGTGTCAACTAGTATAATATTTTGCTTTGAGATAAAACTGAATACCTGCCAACTTCAATTTGATTCAACAGTTGTGGCCATTTTCATTTATGCATATTATTTTGTAAACAAGTATAGCTCCTTTAAAACTTACAATTTATTTGATTTAATCAGCAAATAAAATTATATGCAGAAAACACTGCATTCAAATACTACCATCAGAAGGAAATACATGAAACCCTGATTATTGAAATACGTTAAACAAGCTTATTGCAGAAGCAATTTTATTTAAGCATTTGTTGACATATCAGAAAAAAATGCTTACATATGTGGGCCTCTGGAAAACTGATAATGGTGACTTTGTCAATGAAAATTAGAATATGATGGAAATGGATAATTACTTTTCTTCTCCTGTAAATAAATACTAATGCAAAGATTAACCTATCAGAGGTCCCAAGAAAGCCAATATTAAATTGGGGACAGTGACTCACCAAAGCAAAGTACCAATAAAGAAGAAAATAATAGCATGAAGTGTGACAAATCCAGAGAACAAGATGATCTCCATCTATGATGACCCATGTGTTTCAGGAGAAACCAATGTTTTATTCATGTTTGATGTTCTCTTTAAGACCAGGATGGACTGGGTGGAATATTGAAAGAGTGTTAATCAATTTCCTGATTTTGACATCATTAGATTTGAAGAAAAAGCCATGTGATGTAAGGTAGCAATGAGGAAGAAACAAAGGGTAAGTTGAAGTGGGGTGGAGTTTTAACTTGTATTGCTGTTAGGCAGTTCAGATAACATTGAGAATTCAAGTGAGAGAAAACAGGCATGGGTCTCTTGGAACAGAACAGTTTTCTGTATGGCAGATTTCAAACAGATCATTGTGATGAAGTCTCTGAGAATACAACGTGTCTACTACACAATTGGAAAGGATGGAGAGATGAAGATAGAAACGGCAAGAGATAGTGGATTGAATAAGACTTATTGCTGCTGTTTCAATGCTCCATAGTTAACAAGACTGAAGGAGAAGGAAATCTCTGGGGATTTTGTACCATCTGGACAGTTGCAAACCAAATGAGAGAGTTCACAGACAGTCATTTACGGTAGTCATTATACCCATTAACTTCAGATGGGTGGAATTAAAAATGCAAGGACAGTTCCATAAATGCTGCCAGAAGGTGCCTGGAATCGAGTGCTGCAATTGGATATTTGTATGGCAATGGCCTCAGCACCTAACAGCCGTGAGAGGAGGCAGGAGACGTCTGATGGCCATACAGCTTCACATTTCTTGGATGGCAGCCTTTGTGTCCTTGTCCAGGATGCAAGAGTCTAGCAGGGCATCTGTGATGCCCACGAATGGTAGGAGAGGGCCATCTCATTTCACCAAAAAAACTTGGAGCAAGATGGTCACACATCAACATGGTTCACTATGTCTGGGTGCAGTCTGCAAGAGGTTCAATGATCCACTGTGGTAGGCAAGGGTAAGTGCAAAAGTGGCAAGGAACTGTGCATAGGATTGTAGTTGGATTCCTGTTCCCTGGATTGGGTAAAATTGTAATGTGATGTTTGACAACTGATATTGAAGCATGCGAAACTATGGTTGGGATGTCTGACTACTTGGCCATTATGCACTGGAAGATGAGGTCTTGAAGTGTGACACAGCCAGCTAATTGGGATTTGGGGCATGGGGTGGGATACTCACCATCACGAACAGACCTTCAGGGTGAGGGTGCACTAATAATATAATCTGTTTGTCACTTTCAGGAAAAGAGAAGCCATAATGCAGCAGAGCAGATGCAGACACAAGGTGGGCTACCAAGCCTGAGAATCATCACCAGGTTCAACAGCTATATACTTGAGCTAGATTTCCGTCAGCCAGCTCATTCCATTGGTTATGGCAAAGGGAAGTTATGGCTAAAGGTAATGGTGCAGTGCGCAGATTTTTATGTGACAGGTCTTGCAAATATTATTGAGATCCTCTTGTTTCAAGAGGCAGGCCACAGTGACACTACCCGTCGAAGCTTCAGTGCAGATGGCACACAGATTGTCTCCATTGTGTCACTTGCCTGCCTAGCATGCACAGTGAATAGGTGATGACTGAATGTATTAATAATATTTGCTTCCTTCTACGGATGTACCATCTACCAGTGTCACAAACCGCCCTGGTATCTCTGTATCCTCCAACGAAGACTATAAAATCTAGGAGCAGTAGCAAGCCATTCAGCCCACTGACACTGCTCCAAAATTCAATGACATCATGTTGATGCAATATTCCTCAACTTTACTTTCCTGCCTTATCCCACAACCTTGGATTCCCTTATTAATTAAAAATCTATCTCATCCCTGAACATTCTTACCAATGCAGCCTCTACAATAAAGAATTCCACAGATTCACCACCCTCCAAAAAGAACATCTTCCTCACCACCAGCAGAGGCTTTACAATGTCTCTCAGAATCAGGCATCAGTGCACATACACACTTGTCAGTGGAAATTAGGTGTAGTCTCTGTGAGTAGTGCACAATTGTGAGCACCCTAGAGGTTCTAGGGTGCTGATAGTGGAAGCACTGATGGGGATCAGGACCATCCAAGGCAGATGACAAGTCTCTGGTGATGTTCATCAGGTGACAAATGCTTTCTGTCCAGTAGGATGTGCAGGGAGTATAGGAACAGGACAAGGCCATTCAGCCCTTCAAGTCTGTTCCTTCATTGAATGAGCCCATGGCTGATCTGTAGCCTAACTGCATATACCTGCCTTTGGCCCATAACCCTTAATACCTTTGCTTAACAACAATTTATGCATCATAGATTTAAAACTTGCAATTGATCTAGTAAAAACTGTCACTTGCGGAAGAGTGTTCCAAACTTCTACACCGTTTGTGTGTGGAAGTGCTTCCTAACATCTCTCCTGAACAGTCTACCCCTACTTTTTAGATTATGACCGTCTAGTTCCTCCAACATGTGGAAATATTTATCTTCATCCAACCCTGTCTTTCCCTGTCAATTAGATCACATCTTGCCTTCTAAATTCAAGAGAAAACAGGTATAATTTGATTAATCTCTCCTCCAAATTAGGGTTTAATTATGATTACAGCTCATCACACCTCACTGTCGGTCCCAATCCCCAGTATCTGACCCTGATCCCCAATGGACAGCCTCACTTCAGCTCCGATCCCCTGTTGATAAGTCCCCCCTTTGCTCCCTTCCTCCCTTCAATTGCATCCATTGCTGGCAAAATGGAATTATATAACCTCAAGAATATTGTAATCAGCCTCACACCGTTCCACGGCACAAGACTGATTATGTCAGAAATTATTGCCTCTGAAGATCACGACTGACCAGACACCAGCCACTTCTCCTATTTCTGGCCTCCTGCTTAAATTTCTTGCCCCGCTACGCTACTCGACCACCTATTATCTTTACAAAATTTGACAGTTATATTCTCTCTTCAGGTTTGTCCATTGTTATATCCTCCACAACATTCTGAACCACACAGCATTTTTGTGTCTCTGCAGAATACCACATGACTGGTAGTTTGATCATTCAGTTGGATCTCTACAGGAATTCCAGTATGGTTCTGGTGAATGATAACTCTGTTTCAATAATACGGTGACTCTTGAAGTAGATGATACAGGATGTCCAACATGAGGACCATAAACTGAATGAGTTGTGCATTTCACTCTAAAATCAGCAGTTCTTTCACCTATCACAAAACTGACAGCATCAATTACCAGGGGATTTTGTTGGCTCTATTCGAATTACAGCTATGATTTCTGTTGTTGAGTTCGCAGGTGTTCTTTCTTTGAACACTTTTTACCTTTTTCACATTTTCCTGCTCTAACTCTAGTTCCTTCACTGCTTGCTGAGGAATGTTGTACTATTTCTTACTGATCCTACTAAATTTCTTAGCTCTGATATAGTTGGGCCACTTCTCCTTTACAGTTACAAATCTTAAATTTTTTGATTTTTAAAAGGTTCTCCTGTAAATTTATCCAATTCTTTTCTCTTCCTCTAATTTCTTCCTTTGCTGTGGCTATCTTACTTTCTAACGAACTACAACTTTGTTACTTGCTTGTAGTTTATTGCTAAAACTTCCAAAGAACTTATTACAATACAATAGGATGGGACTCAACTCTATCTTTCTGCCTTCAACTCTTCATGTAGTCACAGAGGGTCTTCCATTGCCTTCTGACTTGAGTTTTCAACCCCTCCCCCTTCAGGGTTTTCATCACTCCACCCTCTGGGGCTTCTCAGCCTCCTAGGTGTTTTACTGCCTGCTCTGAATCTGCTATTGCCTGTGGCTTGAGGCCTCAATTTTCTCTGCTGAAGTCTTGTATTGCTTACAGACATCTTTCTGGGGTCTTTTCTGATTTTCCTGTTCCTCATCTTTTATTCCTGCTTATGGTTATTGCATTAAATGTTGTACAACTTTAAATGCATTACTGCCTTAAGTGTGTTGGATTTTCTTTCCTCCCACCACCATCTCCCCAAGTCTGTTGTTACTCAGACAGTTGGTTTCTCTTTTTCACAGGTGCATTTTGCAACAATATATGAATGTAAGTACACAGTGGGCATGATTTTCTGCACTTGCCACATCTGGCACAGATCCCAGATCAGTTCCATGTCTAGCACCCAAATGTTTGCAATAATTCCAGCCCCCCTCTATTGGAGCAAACTGGGGGTCACATGGCTGATGAACATAAGATTGACTGGATTTTGATCTCATTAGTGAGTCTGGCACACTATCATCTCCCTTCCCATAATGTTCCCAGCTCTCCGACATGATGTCACCCAGACACGAATCACCACTAGCAGATGCCAGGCACTGGGGGCGTCATAGGCCACTGAAGCCTTTGGGTGACCAAGCTGTATCCATTGGGCAGTACACTTGCAGTCTCCACCAGACATCCTAATAGTGCTGGTATATTTACCCTATGCCAATTTTCTCAGACAATGAATTGTTGTTTACTTGCAGTAGGAAAAGATTTCACATTTGTTTGCCTTAAAAGTTGAAATCTTGAGTTCTAATAATTAAGTTCTGACATTTGATGTTTGGGTAGCTAGAGATGTTGGATGGTGATGGCAGTGGGTATCGATTCATTTTAATGCAATTTTTGGATGGATTTCTTATGAATAAAGAGCTAGTAAGGATGGTATACTCAGAAGGAAAAAGTTCATTTTGGGCTTATGATTTTTAAAGCTGGCCATCAGGGTTCTTATTGTGTCATCCATTGTACTATGATTAGGAACTAGATGGGCCATGGTTTTTTTTTGTGTAGAAAATTCTACTAAATTCCATTCTTGTAATAGTATAAAAGGGTAGTGCAGATAAAGTTTTCTTAACAAAACTCAGAAAGTAAGTGATAAAATTGGTCCTCTTGAAGATCAGAGTGGTCGGCTTTGTGTGGAACCAAAAGAAATGGGGGAATATTAAATGGTTTTTTTGCATCTGTATTTAGAAAAGAAACTGGCATGGAGTCTACAGAAATAATAAGGCAGACAAGGAGGGAGGTCATGGAATCTATATAGATTAAAGGAAGGAGGTGCTTGCTGTCTTGAGACAAATCAAAATAGATAAATCCCCAGGATCGGACAGGGTATTCCCTCAGACCATGAAGGAGATGTTGAGTGTTGAAATTGCAGGGGCCCTTGACTTGAGAAACTGGGTTACAGAGAAAGGTTAAGACTTTATTCCCTGGAGCATAGAAGAATGAGGAGAGATTTGAGAGAGGTGAATAAAATTATGATGGGTATAGATAGAGTGAATGCAAGCAGGTTTTGCACTGAGGCTAGGGAAGAAAAAACTAGAGGACATGGGTTAAGGGTGAAGGGGAAAAGTTTAAACGGAATATTGGGGGGGTGGGGGGGGGGGTGCTTCTTCACACAGAGTGGTGGGACTATGGAATGAACTGCCGGATGAAGTGGTAAATGTGGGTTCACTTTTAACATTTAAGAGAAACTTGGACAGGTATATGGATGAGCAGGGTGTGGAGGGATATTGTGCAAGTGCAGGTCAATGGCACTAGACAGAAAAATGGTTCAGCACAGCCAAGAAGGGCCAAAAGGCCTGTTTCTGTGCTGTAGTGTTTTATGGTTCTAATAATTCAGAAATTATCTTTGAGATTCTGTTTTTTAAATTTAGTGCCTAGTTACTCATACTCTCTATACAAAACTGCTTTCCTGGTAGTACCTATACCATTATACCTACAGGGACCACAGTGACAGAATCCTCCCCCTTCTACTGCAAGTTCTTCTCAAGCCCTGAGCAGACATGCCAAATCCTGGCATTAAGCAGACAATACAGCCTTCTAGATTCTCACTCTCAGTACAAAGAACAGCATCTTTCTCCTTGACTATACTGTCCCCTCCTACTACTATCTTCCTTTTTTGTTCCCGCCACTTGAACAGCTTTCTGCACCATGGTGTCTGTTCATCCACTGTGCAGACCTTTGCTTTCCTCCACACAAGTTCCAAACATCTCACACCTGCTTGACAGTTGCAAAGTCTAAGGTTCCTTCATTACTTTCTGCCTGACCTTTTTACCTGCCTCACTCACGGTCATACCCTCCTGTACTTCATTGCTGACCAACCCTATTCTAAGAGGTTTGGCCATCTACTGATAAAAATATTTCACCCTGATGTTGAGCACTGTCTGCAGTTTGGCTTCCAGGTCAATAATCCTGATCTGGAATTTCCCTCAGCTACTTACACTTTCCGCAAACATATTTGTCTTGAATTGGGTTGGTGTCCAGCAGCTCCCACATTCCACATCTATAACACAACAGCTGTCTTGCCATTGTTACTTATGTCATTTAGTAATTTAGTTTAATTACTTTGAGAATGCTTCTTATGTATACTACCATTTACTGAGCTTATTATATGCTTGTACCACAACTAGGTTATACATTCCTTAATTCAGAATTGGCTTATCAGTTACTCATCAACCTTATGCTGCACCTAACTAAGGAGCAAATCCTACCCCTTCACCAAACTCATATTAGCTCATTCTGCTTGCAATATCGCATGCAGACTTCTGTATCTATGAGCTTCGGTCTTCCCCACTGCAACAATGCTTCTGCCAGCACTTCAAAATCCACCCATCCCCTATCCCTCCCTCCAATGGCAGAATCTTTCTCGAATAACCAGGTAGCCAATCCTACATGCTGTAGGTACAAGTGTACCCTGCCCATGTAATTTTCCACCACTTCCCGTCAATTTCGCACCTATCACAGCTGAGAAACAGTCAGCTAAATTTGGCTGATTCTTATTTTAACAGTGGGTGTCAGGCAAGGAAATGAACAAATCATGAGGGTTCCCACTGGAAACGTGTTGAGAATTAAATCAGGTTCATAATTTCAGACAAAAACAACATCTTGCTGGTGCTGACCAGTTCTTGATGCCCAGGGTTCATGTGTCTTCTACTACAAGGTTATTCTGCTGAAGCTCCAGCTGTTCACAATGGTCAGGCAGGTGAACATAAAACTAGTACTAGTGCAAAGTACTAAAACAGTAAATAAGAAATGATGCTAGATATTTGGGTCAGATTTCCACAGCATTAAGTAATAACATAAGTTATAAAAATAGTTTCAAATCAGACACAATGAATATTGTGTTGTATTTTGATCCAAAACTGAATGCTCCCTTGACTTGCCACTGTGCAAATGCTACTCATATCTAGATGATCTGGAATACAATTTGTATTGGAATTTCCATTTGCAGTGAACATTGAAACCTTTTGTATTCTTATCTTGATTCTGTGGAAACGCAACAAAACAAAAAGGATTGTGACTTCCTCCTAGCTACAAAATTAGAAGTTCTGTGGTTAATATCCAGTTTTCATTGATCCAATTTTCCTTGGCACAATAACATAAACAACTTGCTGTTAATTTCTTCCTCAGTACTAACATGAAATTTCTACCAATGACAAAATGACATTTTAACTTTAAAACTTGGGTGGAGAAACATAATGGCCCAAACTTTCCTATGTAACAAAACCTGGATTTAGTTCTAATATTGTCTAGGAAATTTAAACTTCCAATGGGCTGATTTTCCCAGCTCTTGACCCCCTACAAAGATATCCAATACTGAACTTAGGGCCAGAGTTATGAAACTTACTTGAATATTTAATGTTACATTGGTCAATACCCATTGATCTAACTCAGTGATCAACCAGCGTAACTGAACTAAGCACCACAACTGACCCCCTCCCATCCCCAGCAATTCCCTTCTAACCAACCCTCTCTTTCACCACTTCCACCCCTCTATCCAACAACCACCCCATTGACTCAAATTAACTCTAGCACCATCACCGGCTAACTTGACTACCCACCTGACCCAAATACCGTCTCAACTACTCCCCCCACCCATTCCACCACTAACTCATTCATCCACTTTTCTATTCATCAACTCACCCACCCCCTCACATAAAGATGAGACCTTTAAAAATGTACCCAAATACAGCAGCCAATGTAAAGGGGGGAGGGGCGGGGTGGCACTTTACCCTCTCCTCACCCATCTTCTCCTACATGGACAGCTGTGCTGACCCATCCCTACTACAAGCAGATTTGGGAATCCCGACTGAAATAACAATATGGTTAGAAGTGCAAAACCTTCACAGCATCAACAGTGGCTGGTAGTTCTGGGCCACAGTCTTTGGTTTTTATAGCACAGAAAGAGGCCTTTCAGCTATCAGGCAAGTTTCTACTTCAAGTCCATTTTCCAGTGGTTGGTTAGTAGCCTTTAGATGCTATGGCATTTAAATGCTTTTTAAATAATGTGAGGGTTCCTGCCTCTATCATACTTTCAATGAGTTCCATATTCCTACCATCCTCATTTATCTTCAAATCCTCTCTAAATCTCCTGCCCCTTGTCTTAAATCTATGCCCCTTAATTATTAACCCTTCTCCTAAGGGGAAATATTTCTTCCCTTATTCCCTATCTATGTCCCTTTTAATGTGTACACCTCAATCACGTTCCCCTCAGTATTGTTTGCTCGAAGGAAAACAACCTAACCAAACTTTTTCCATAGCTGAAACATTCCAGCCTAAGCAACATCCTAATGATTTCCTCTGCAACTCTCCATTGCAATCACAACCTTCCTATTTAGCGATCAGAACTGCTCACAGCACTTCAACTGTGACCAAACAAGCACTTCATACAAGTCTGTCAAAATTTCCCTGGTTCTTATACTTGATGCCTCAGCTAATAAAAGCAAGTATCCCATATGGCCTCTTAATCACTTCATATATCCATCCTACAGTCTTCAGGGTTCCAGGAAAAAGCACTAACATGCATCTGAATGGCTCCTACTGTTCCAAAGTGAATTTTCCTACAGGTAGTTGGTACCTGTACACTTTGGTCTGATCCTGACTAATTATATTGAAATCCGCTTACCCCAACTTAGAATCTTTATTTCCAGTCCGTCTTTGTACTTTTCCATAACTTCCTTAAATCTTACTGAGTTATGATCACTACCACCAAAATGCTCCCCCACCTGCCTGGCTTCATTCCCTAAAATTAGGTCCATTGCTGTCTCTTTTTTTTTGACATGCTGACACAAAAAGGTTTTGTGGATATATTTTAAGAATTCTGTCCCCTCCAAGCCTTTCACACTTTGGGCAATCCCCTACTATTATTACACTATTATTTTACACTTCTATGAGATTGCCTGCATCTCTGTTTTCCTATCTTTCCCTGACCAGGGCCTATAATCCATCCCAAAAAAGTGATTGCCCCTTTTTTTTGTTTTTAAGTTCTATCCATATGGTCTCAATTAAGGAGCCTGCTAAGCTATCATCCCTTCCTCAATGCAGCAATTGATTCCATCAATATTACAATACTATCTCTTCTTTTACACACACCCCTTTTTGTGATAGCAGGCATCATACTACCACATGTTAATCAAGGCACTCAGTTAATTAGAAAAGAGATCACATGACATCAAGCTATAGTTCAACAGGTTTATTTGAAATACAAACTTTAGAAACACTACTCCTACATCAGGTAAAGAAGGATAGCACTTCAAAAGCTTGTGATTTCAAATAAACCTGTTGGACTATAACCTAGTGTTTCGTGACCTCTCATCTTATTTACCCTAGTCCAACATCTTAATTAATTAGCCTCAACATTCCTTGCATTAAAATAAATGTCATCCAGCCTTGTCATATTTTCTTGTACATTAAGATGTCTCTGTACGTTGCCTTTTAAACTGGCTTGTTTTTTCTTCTATATTTGGGTGTGCATATCCCCTACTCCAAAATGTAATGTACCCCCCTACCAAATAAGTTTAGCACATGACACCAGGAGTAAACCAGAGATCACAACCTCTGAGGTTCTACTTTTCAGTCTGTTCTCTAGCTCCTTCAATGCTTGTTGCAGAACCTCATTGCTCTTTCAACCTACATTGTTAATACCAATGTGAACCAAACCCTCTGACCTGTTCACCCTCCCCCTTCAGAATGCCCTGCAGCCTTTCAATGACATCCATGCTTCTGGTACCAGAGACAACACACTTTCCTGAAGTCACATCTGTGGCTGCAAAAATACCTGCCTCCACCATTCACTATCAATTTTCCTACCACTATTGCTCTTCCACTTATACTCCTCCTTCCCAAATTCATGTGCAGCTCAGCCACTAAAGTGCTGTGAAATCTTCAAATTTGCTGACGACACCACCGTAGTGGGTCAGATCTCAATGACAAGACAGAATACAGGAATGAGATGGAGAATCTGGTGAACTGGTGTGGCAATGTCTCCCTCAATGTCAACAAAACAAAGGAGATTGTCATCGACTTCAAGAAGCGCAAAGGGAACATGCCCTTGTATACATCAATGGGAATGAAGTAGAAAAGGTCAAGAGCTTCACGTTTTTAGGTGTCCTGGGTCCCCCCATGCTAACAGTATAGTTAAGAAAGTCTTCTGAGAAAATAGAGACAAAGGAAATTTAGCACGGCAGCTATGACTCTCACCAACCTTTACCGATGCACCATAGAAAGCATTCTTTCTGGTTATATCACAGTTTGGTATTGCTCCTGCTCTGCCCAAGACTGCAAAGAATTACAAAAGGTCATGAACGTGGCCCAATCCATCACACAAAGCAGCCTCCCATCCATTGACTTTGTCCACACTCCCGCTGCCTCAGCAAAGCAGCCAGCATAATTAAGGATCCATGCACCCCAGACATGCTCTCTTCCATCTTCTCCCTTCAGGAAAAAGATACAAAAGTCTGAGGTCACGTACCAATTGACTCTTCCCTGCTGCTGTCAGTTTTGAATGAACTTACCTTGCATTAAGTTGATCTTTCTCTACATCCTAGCTTATGACTGTAACACTATTCTGCATTCACTCGTTTCCTTAACATAGAACACTACAGCACAAACAGGCCCTTCGGCCCACAAGTTGTGCCGAACACATCAAAAACCTACCCAGCCATAGACCTATCTATAACCCCCAATCCTATTGGATCCCATATACTCATCCAGAAGTCTTTTAAAAGACCCCAGCGAGTTCGCCTCGACCACCACCGATGGCAGCCGATTCCATTCACTCACCACCTTCTGAGTGAAAAACTTTCCCCTAGCATCTCCTCTGTACTTGCTTTCCTTCTCTATGAACAGTATGCTTTGTCTGTACAGCGTGCAAGAAACAATCCTTTTCACTATGTTAATTTCTGTGATAATAATAAAAAAAAATCAAAAATCAAATCAACTCAACTAGTCTCTGATTGCATTTCCCAGAGGAACCGTCACTCTATTTGCCAACACAGTAAAACAATCCTCAAGACAGATGCATTTTGGTGCTTTCCTGACTATCTAGCTGCCCTGCTTCTTCTGACTGGTGGTCACCCTTTCCCTCTCTGACTGCACTTCCAGAAGCTATGGAGTGACCATGTCTAAGAATGTGTTATCCACCAACGTGTCAGCCTCACAGATGTACCACTTTGCTTCCAGTTGACATTCAAACCCCAAAACCTGCTGCCAAGTTGGCCAAACGTGTAATCCAGACTGCAAGGAATGTTTAGGAATTTCCACAGGGTGCAGGCCATGGCAAACAGAGGACTGAGCTCTCCTATCATCTTTTAGCTTAAAAGACTCTTACCTCAAGCTTACAGCAAGTAGAAAATTATTTAAGATTTTTTTTAAAAAAACCATAACTCTGACTTTGCCTTAATACAACTTCAAAATGGAGAAAATAATTTACCTATTACCTACCAATCAACTCTCTCCCTTGTGCTGCAATCACAATTCAAAAATCAATATCAGGCTTTTGAATTCTGGGGTCAAATATGTCAGAAGTCTGGAGTGCTCTACTCTGTCACATTGTTCTCTTATATATCAGTTCCCAACTTTGACCTCAGCTGCCATGCACTCAATTTATCTGCTCAGGTCTGCAATGCTGTGCACTGCTGTTTCTTAAGAGCTCAGCTCCCGAACTGCTGTATTCTCAAGTTTTACTTGTTCAGTCCACTTTGCTCCACCCTGCTGCTCTCTTGGGTTAGCTTCCGAGGATGAAAGTTAATATTACAGAGAGTATAGCAGCTACAGCTGCACAAAATTGTCACAGTGGTTAATATTGCATCATTTGGGAAAAATTTAGTTGGAGAAATAATATATAATACAATTTATTAGTCTCTAATAATTTACTTAGATGTTAAATGCTTAATTATGACAGATTTAAAGGCCAAGGTCCCAGCATTACCAAATGAGATACACCCATTATTGATAATAAAAGTGGGACAAATTATTGAAAAGATGTTTTATTCTGATGCAGAGAAATCAAGATACCTTCACTACTTAAAAACACTAGAATTAGGAGCAGAAGTAGGCAAATTCAGCCCTTCAAGCTTGCTCGAATGCATCATGGCTGTTTTCTCTGTTCTCAAATCCACCCTCTATCTATTCCCCATATCGCTCTTTCCTTTTTTTAAAAAAAAAAGGAATATGTCTATCTTTCTTTTGACCTAACTCCTGTAAAAGGCTGAATGACCTATGATATTTGGCAAGGGTGAGCGAACAATAATTTTCTACATGGACCTATATGGGAAAATATGACAGTGTACGTATCAAGAGTGAGACTGCGTCATGCATGGACCACATGTAGAATGAAGTTGACATGCCACACTACATGATACCAGGGGATTCTGAGTGGGTCTGAAGTTCAATTCCTGTTGGTTTGTGAAATGGTGGCCATTGATAAAATACTTGTGGCTCACAAAAACATCATGATTTTTCCAAAGAGGATTCACGTCAATGTCCCTTTTTACTTACGAGAGGAGGCCATATAATGTCTGTGAAGGTCATAGATCAGCAGAAGAGCACCAAGCTGGCCATTTTAACTCCTGTGGAACAAATGGTATTGGAGATGGCCAACAGTCAATGGTGCAGGATTACTGGACATGGATAGAATGGAGGATGGCCCTGAGGATGGAAAAATCCCAAGGGTTCTTAGCTTGCTCCTGGAAAGATTTGCTGAAGGGCTGTGTGGAAATATTAGGTGCAGAAAAGAAGCGATGATGGATTTGACTGTGGCACCTTGCAGCATCTGAGGTGGAATGTGCATCTCCAGCACTTGGTTTGTTTTCTATAATGAGAGTACTTCAAAAGCAGCTCAATGATGATATCCTTCATAATCTTATTTAAACATTCCACTGGGGAAATTGTGGATTGGCAACCAATTGGCAAAAAGAATAAGTGAAAGAGATTATTTTTCAGAGTTAAGATTTGGAAAACGTTAATTGAACAGGTGGTGGGAGTAGATTCCGTAAGAAGATTTGCACCATTTTAGAGATAAAGCTGTAGTGGGGGTCTAAATTGAACAGCTTTCTGAAAAGGCTGAATGACCTCCTGCAGCTCATTAAGATTTTATTATTCTATCTAAAGCCAAAATAAATTCCTGTTTTCAGATTTGCATAAATCACTGATCTATCAGTCTTTTTTAGTTCAAGCTATTATTTTAGATCATTTGTTTTAACATTATCTTTCTGGAGGATTTTCACTCAAACTTAAAGTATTTCTATAGCCTGGATTTCTCTTCTCTCAATAACTTTCCAGCTGTAGCATCTCAAATGATCTTTTGAAAACATTAAAATGTAGAACATCAATCACTTCCTTCTTTTTTTCTTGGTTTTGATCAGCTTACCTCATTCAGAAGCCATTGCCTATCAGCACAAAATTCCCCAGTGAATGTTTGCCAATTGACGTTCTGCCTCTTGAGTAGCATCCCTACATTATGACTGATCAGCAGCCTTAGAGAGCAAAGCAAACAGCAGAGAGAGAAGAATGGAGTTAACTGATGGAATCTTCTGCTCTCACTGGTGGCAGGACAGATAATTAGCGAGGGTGATGATGCACTTGAACCTCATCAGTTTTCCGCCTCCACCAGAATTAAGTTCCGGGCAATTTTGTGGCCTAGGTTCCTTCTCTGCCAATTAACGGCCTCATCTTGCTATGGCTGAGTTTCACCCAAATGCAAATCGAGCCTATAAGAATGCACTATGCTTAGCAGATGAAGTTTATTTTATTTTAATTAATTCATATGATGTGGGCCAGCATTTATTGCCCATCCCAAATTGCCCTTGAATGGAGTTGCTTTCAGACTGCATTAAGTGTTCACATTGATGTGAATCTGGGGTCATATGTAGGCCAAACTAGGTAAGGACAGCAGATTTTCTACCCTAAAGAACATTAGTGAACCAGCTGGATTTTTACAACAAACAACAATGGTTCCATGGTCATCATTAGACCTAATTCCAGATTTTTATTGAATTCAAAGTTTCACAATCTGTCATGGTGGGATTCAAACCTTAACACACTCCCTGGGTCTTTGGATTATTGTCCAATTTCAATATGGCTTCCCAATAGGGTTGGGGTTTTCGGGGGGGGGGGGGAAGCGGTTATTGGAAGAGGTGGGTGAATCTCTCTTGATGCAAGGCAATCAGTGTCTAACTGCTAGGTTAGATATTGGGAAGGTCACACTAGCCCTTGCTTCCAAATCCTCTATCACCCTCTCTCCACAACTCCATGCCACAAAATTGCTCTCCTCCACACTACTTACGTGTAGCCTGGAGATTGTCCTTCCAGAAGCAGCCACTGCCTCCTCCATGGCACTACTAAATGCAAGAGCTGTCAGCCTTTGAATGGATGGCAGATAGTACTTGGCATAATTGACATCTATAGGGTCTTGATTCCAGGGGAAAGACCTGCTGCTGGCCTTGCCACACCTGATTAGTATGTGGTTCATTGGGCCATCCCAAAAAAGACACCCAAAGTCTTGAGCCAGCATGCAACATCTGTGTCACAACAAAGATTTCATCCAATGGGTCGCATATTCCACACAGCGTACCGCATATTTCATGATTTCAGAGGTTGCCTACCATTGGCCGCCAGCAGGATCATCCAGTCTCACCATTGTCAATAGGGTTTCCCTATTGGATGGATCTCTCACCACTGTGAAACCTATGAGGAGAGTGCACCATTGGCAGGACTAGAAGGTTACACCGCCATGAACAGCCAAAGTTTTGGCTAATTTCTTAGGAGTCAATTCCATTTCTTTTTCCACTGCATTTCCTGTTTTTATACCACATTTCCCATGATTTGTACCATAGAAAGTCAATTAGATTCCTAAAATAATTATTGGCCATGCCAAAGCTATAGTGTCAGTATTTAGAAAATGAGAAAAATTGACAGCTGAACCCAAATTAAAGGTTAGAATAGCAGGCCTCCCAATCACTAGATAACTTTTGTGAGTTAATAGCTCAGCCGTACAGATCAGTGACACCAAATAAACAACAAAATACTTCACTGAACAAAGACAGGAAAACTTACACTTATTCTAATACTAAAATACAAGCTGGATTTATCATTTTCATTATATACATGATTCTCAAAGCTATTTTCTCCCCTTGAAAGTCTGGACAAAAACAAAATTCTGCAAGTTGATGCCCAAATAAAAACAACAATAAGCAACAAGCTGATGAGTTACAGAATTCAAATTGGGGAGCTAGATTAACGTAGTAAATGTAATTTAATGTGGATGAATGCAAAGTCAATATACAGGTTAAACATTGACAGCCCCTTGTAATGTAAACAGCTCAGAATCTCTTAAATTTTGTACTTCAATGTTTTTACTTTCCTCACTATGAATTTATTTTGAAAAGTATACACACTGTCATAAGCAGAGATAGGAACTGAATTTTTCAACAAATTAAATATTGCTCTATTTTGAGGCCACCACACAAGGGATAGGTGAAAACTTTATTGCAAAATGTTTGCAATAAAATCGTGACACATAAGGAGTACACATTAGACATAAGAGTTAATATATTATAGATCTATGATGATTTAAATGTTAAGGTTTTTTCTAAATCACTTTTGCTGAGATATTTTTCCAATTATTCAATAACAATGCTATTATTGTAGCTTTAAGAGCAAACGTTCTTAATGAAAGAACATCTTCAATATTTAAGATGAAACAGATGATCCTTAAACTTCAAATACATAGTAAAGAATGCTCTGCATTCTTTATTTTTCCAAGCAATTGTAGTTTGTCATGTGCTAGGATTTCAAAACACTGCAAACTTAATGGTTGCCAGATACAGAACATTTATAGCTTGTTTGCTTGTGCCAAAGAAACTTTCCCCTTGGTTATTGTCATTCCATGACCTAGCTGTTGACATATATTTCAAGATCATAATGTCCAATTCTTCAAATGATAGACGTACATTCTATTGTTAAAGTACCATGTCAAATTCAAACAGCAAACAGAAATATTACGCTTGGTTCATGCCTGACTCAACCTCACTATTCTTAACAATATGATTCTTTTCAAAGGCAAAACAGTATGTTACACAACACAGCAGGTGTTGTCTCAAATGTCCAGGATTTGATGTTTGGTCTTCAGATGCATTAAGATGTTTCCATATCACTTATCTGTTCTCAGAAAACCTGTTGTACAGGAATGGCTGTAAAATCATTCCCCACAAATGGATTTAGTTGATCCCCAAATATTTGAAAACTCTTGCCCTGCACTTCACTGAGAAATTCAGGGTACAATATCATATTTGAATTTAGAAGGCAATTTTGAATCAAAAATTTTAAGGTACATTATAAATTGCATATTTTGTTTTAAAATGTTATCAATTTATATCACTTTTTTCCTTTTGTGAGACCAAGTGGACTGTTCAGTTAGGAAAACTGCTGCATTAAAATTAATCAAAAGTTACTTGAGCTAATGCATATTCTTCCACCTCAAAATAAAGATTATATGCTGAATTTTCCCAAAATGGCAAAAGTCCTATTGCTGGGACAGAAAAGGACGCAGGGCCACATTTGTTTTGTTAGCAGCGTCCAATTAAGGACTAAAACAAAAGTAAAATACTATGAATGCTGGAAATCTGAAATTAAACAGATTAATGAAAATACTCCACAGGTGTGGCAGCATCTTATGAGAGCAAAAAAGAGGGTTAACAGGCAAAATTCTCCCATCCTGCATGCAGAAGCAGAGAATCTAGTGGGAATGAAAAAGTCAGAAATCCACCAGCATAAAAATCTTTTGCTATTCACCCAGTGGTGGGCTAGTTTTCCCACTGCCTGGTGTTGTGAATGCGATTTTGTTAATGACCAGATCAGAAACTCCAAAGTATTTTATGAAGTTAGCCTAGACCCTAACTTTTACATTTGATTTTGCTTTTGGGTGGGCATAAAGGTGTTTGACTCCAGGTATGATTCAAGTGGCCCGTTAGGGAGTTTTTAATCAAAACAAACTTTATTTAAGAACACAGTTATAATATAACAAGAATGAGCTTAACATTTACCAATTAAAATACTTAAACAGGATAAAGTATAATTCTTAACAGCTAGCTATCTCCAATGTTCCAATTTAGCAGTATTCCCACATAGACATAAATACTTCCTTTAGAACCAGTCAGCACAGAAAACCAAATTCGCTTACTAGTGGCAGAGATTTATTCCCTCGAAGATTCCAGTGTCTAAACCTCAGAGATAGCAAGAAATACAGAGAAAGTGACCTCTCCTTAAAAAAAATCCCAAAAACCAGACTGACTTGAGTTCTATGTGAAAACCCATTTGTATTCAATCATGTGACTTACTTGTCAATTAATCTAATCAATCAGCAGTCTGCAATATCCCAGGGGAAATCTCAAAATAACAACACTGCATTAATTCAGGTTAAAACAAACATGGCAACCATTAAGATCAATTAGGCTGCTGCAGCAACAATACAGTGCTGTTATATACAGACAAAGTGGCTCTGATAATAAAGCTACAACAGAACCTGAATAAAAACACATAATATCATGAAGCGGGAGTAGGCCATTTAGCCCCTCCAGCCTGCTCCGCCATTCAATAAGATCATGACTGATCTTTCAATAAACTCAGCTCCACTTACCCACTCACTCACCATAAGCTTGAATTCCATCACTGTTCAAAAGTCTATCTTTGCCTTAAAAATATTCAAGATACCCTCAACTGCTTCACTGGGCAGGGAGTTCCACAGATTCACAACCCTTCGGGTGAAGAAGTTCCTCCTTAGCACATTCCTAAATCAGCTCCCCCTCATTTTGAAGTTATGCCCCCTAGTTTTGGTTTCATCCATCAGGGGAACAGCATCCCCACTTCTATCATCCATTCCATAGAAACCACAGAAAATTTACAGCTCAAACAGGCCTTTTGGCCCTTTTTGTCTGCACCGAACCACTTTTTGCCTAGTCCCACTGACCTGCATTTGGACTATATCCCTCCACACCCCTCTCATCCATTACCTGTCCAAATTTTTCTTAAATGTTAAAAGTGACCCTGCATTTACCACTTTGTCCGGCAGCTCATTCCGCACTCCACCACTCTCTGTGTGAAGAAGTCCCCCCTAATATTCCCTTTAAATTTTTCTTCTTTCACCCTTAACCCATGCCCTCTGTTTCTTTTTCCTGCTAGCCTCAGTGGAAAAAGACTGCTTGCATTCACGCTATCTATACCCATCAAAATCTTATACATCTGTATCAAATCTCCCCTCATTCTTCTGCGCTCCAGGGAATAAAGTCCTAACCTATTCGATCTCTTTCCATAACTCAGCTTTTCAAGTCCCGGCAACATCCTCATGAATCTTCTCTGCATTCTTTCAATCTTATTTACATCCTCCCTGTAACTAGGTGACCAAAACTCTACACAGTACTCTAAATTCGGTCTCACCAATGCCTTATGTAACCTTACCGTAACACTCCAACTTTTATACTCGATATTCCAATTTATAAAGGCCAAATGTACCAAAAGCACTCTTTACGACTCTATCCACTTGTGACATCACTTTTAGGGAATCCTGTAATTGTATTCCCAGATCCCTCTGTTCAACTGCACTCTTCAGAGTCTTACTACTTACCCTGTAAGTTCTACTTTGGTTTGTCCTTCCAAAGTGCAATACCTCACATTTGTCTGCGTTAAATTCCCTTGTATGTGTTTCTACAAGATTCATTCTTCTAAATTTTAATGGGTGTAGTCCCAATCTTTTCTCATAAGCCAACCCTCTAAACTTCAGAATCAACCTAAAGAATCTCCTCTGCACCACCTCCAGTGCCAATATATCCTTTCTCAAGTAAGGAAACCAAAACTGTACACAGTATTCCAGGTGTGGCCTCACTAGCACCTTACACAGTTGCAACACAGCCTCTGTTTTTAAATTCCATTCCTGTAATAATGAAGGACAAAATTCCATTTGCCTTCTTAATTATCTGCTGCACTTGCAAACCAAGTTTTTGAGAATCTTGCATAAGGACATCGGGTCCTTCTGCTCAGCAGCATGCTGCAATTTTATCATTTAAATAATAGTCAATTTTTTTGTTCTTCCTAACAAAATGGATGGCCTCACATTTCCAACATTGTACTCCATTTGTTAGACCCTTGTCCAATCACTAAAACTATCTATATCCCTTTGCAGACATAGAGCAATATGTGCAGAGAACACTACCTCTCATCTTAGTTTCATCTTTGACACACAACACTTGGTCCCCAACTCCAAATCATCTATGTGAATTGTAAACAATTGCAGTCTCAACACTGATTCCTGAGATAAACCACGAGTCACTGCTTACCAACCAGAAAAACACCCACTTATCCCCACTCTTTGCTTTCTGTTAGTTAATCATGCTAATACATTATCCGTAACGCCATGCACATTTATCTTAAGCAGCAGTCTTTTATGTGGCACCTTGTCGAAAGTCTTCTGGAAATCCACATTCACTGGCTCCCCGTTGTCCACTGCACTCAATGTCCTAAAAGAATTTCATTAACTTAGTTAAACATGACCTACCTTTCATGAACTCATTCTGAGTTTTCCCAATTGGACAATTTCTATCCATATATCTCACTATTTCTTCCTTGGTGATAGATTCTCATGACAAATACTTAAACACACACTTTCATCACATTTGCATTCATATGTACACCACGAATGCTCATTAAACAATAGCTCACCAGAAACTCATCAGGCCTTCCAATTTTATGTCACACCAACAGGAAATTACATCAACCTTAAACCCATTTGAAAACAAATGGCATGCACAAGGCAGACCTCCAATCGGTCAAGACTTTAAGAGGAGTCCGACGTACATAGTCAATCTGCCATAACGTTGTGCCGCTCTTGTTGCATTGCATGCCTCTCTGATTGAGCAAATTGATTCATACAAGAGCACGAGTGAAAACAAAGCTAAGTCCTTGAGTAGAACTTCCAATAAAGCCCAATGCCAACGGGAGGAACCACACCTCAGCTTCTGATTAGGCACTTTACAGCCTTTTGGACTTAACATTGAATTGAATAACTTCAGACCATCAACTCTCTAATCCTTTTTGATTTTTTCCAACTCCCTCTCCCATGAGGCCATCTGTAACTTAGTTTATTTATTAGCGTCACAAACGCGTTTACATCAACACTGCAATGAAGTTACTGTGAAATTCACCTAGTCGCCACACTTCAGTGCCTGATCAAGTACATTTAGCATGGCAAATTACCTAACCAGCACATCATTCAGGTTGTGGGAAGAAATTGGAGCATCCAGTGGAAACCCATGCAGACATAAGCAAAACATACAGACTCCGCACGGACAATCACCCAAACCGGGAATCGAACCCAGGCACTGCAAGGCAGCAGTACTCACCACTGTGCCACTATGCCATCCTGCTTGCTTTTAAAGGCTGACTCTTGCTCTGCTTTTCATGCATTTGACTATCTTATACTTGTTATCACCTTTAGTCTTTGACATGACTATTAGCCATCTGTCTTCTGTACATGACACCTTTATCAAATTCTCCTGAGCATTATTTATCCATGACCTTCTGTTCTGTACCAACTTCTCAATGCTCCTCTCCAAACATATAATCCATCACATTTCTATCCCTCTTATCTCTGAAGAGTCATAAATAGACTTGAAATATTAACTCAGTTTCTCTTTCCGCAGATATTGCCAGACCTGCTGAGTCTTTCCAGCATTTTCTGCTTTTATATTCACTCAAGGATGGCACTTGCCACAGCTCAGCAGTGCTACCAGCTATGTGTCATGAAAGAGGGGTAAATATTTTGGGGGAGGTCTAGGCCAAGCAGAGGAATTCTAGCAATGTTAGCACATAGTCCTGTATTAGCAGTGGAGAATTAAGTGTGGGTGGTCTCCTGGGTCCCCTCTGAGAACCATGAAATGCTCCTAAAGGAGGGAATCACTCACCTCAGTCCATCGGGAGGCTACCAGGTTTCCTAATATAGACAAAATGCTTGTGAAGGTGAGAAGTGGTTTTAAACGTTCACTGGGTTCCTGGATGCTGTCCAAACAGTCAATTTTCACACTGCTGGCAAAATGACATCAGAGAGAGAAGTCACTGGATGCCCCCATATCTCCCCCTTTCTGTACCATGTCGCCAGCCTATCCATTCCTAGCCTGTCTCCAGATGGCCTGAAAAATTCTGGGCTGTGAAAGGGTAATCTGAAACTTTATTAATTTTCACAGCATCTGCTTATTCTCTTGCCTTGATAGGTCTTATCAGGTCAGTAAATTTTAAATGAATAACCTTAAGAGAAAACAAACAGAATTACCCCAATAACTGAACAGAATTTGTGTCAGGGAGTAGAGATCAAAATGGAGACAGGTTGGATAGAAAATCATTCCACCCAGAAATGTAACTTTATTTTGATGCAGCACATGTGCTGCAATTTATGAAATAGCATCAGAAACTGATAAGCGGCAAGGCATTTGAAAATGTGGATCAGTAACAGGTCATGCAAATTAACTAACTGTCAGCTTTTTCAGAGGTAGTCTGCAATTTTTAAGATGAGGCATGGGAAGCATGGAGGGTCACCAGTCTCTCCAAGAGGAGGAGCTGGCATTGTAGTGAACAACCTTATGGGTGTGGGTGTAAGCCAGAACACTGCGCAATATGGAAAGCTCAGGGATCATCACCTCATTTACAGGCATATATAGGCCATCACATTATCAGTGCTCCCGTGAATTTGATTAGTTAGCTCTGGTGAGACTGCAGATATAGTGGTCAGCAAGGGTGATCCAGGAGGCTATATTGAGTCCAACTGGGGGCAAAGGTGGCCATTTCAGCAAGTGGGAATTATTTGCTCGGAATTGGAAATGAATAGCAAAGAAAAACAGCTTCAGCAGCACATGCAGATCCCTGGCCATGAGGGACATAGAAATAAGGATGCAAGATCTTGGAGATAACCAAACCAATACACTCACAGCAGAGTGTACCAATGAAGAATAAGCTTCACCGAAATATCAGTCTCAGTGCTGCGCCTATACAAACAAATAGTTTCTGACTTGTGTGCCCTTGTTGAAGATTGGATCAGGCCTAGCAGATTATCAGGCCTAGCACCGTAAAAGTTACATTGATTCAGATACGAAGATGTTCAGAGCCATTTTAAAATTGGTTGCTGATTAAAATGGCAGTTCTCAAGCAGCTACCCATGATTGCATTGGGCAGTTCATGGATGCAATGTTCAAGAGCACTGCATTTCACATAGAGCTTCCAATGCAGCTCAGGCACAGTCTCACTGTTGGATTCTTCAGATAAAAGGAGTCATGAACTGCTCCCATGTGATAATTAACAAGTACTGAGCAGCCAGGTAAATTCCTCAATAGGAAGGGATATCAATCCTTAAATGTTCAACCAGTCTGTGCCATAAAAATAGTTTCACGCAAATATGTGCATGAAATTTAGGCAATTGCCTTGATTCCTTCATCATGAGGCAAATTGCAAATGCTATGATTCATCATGCCACTTAAGAAACTCCGTGTATGGTTACTAAAGGACAAAGGATAAACCTAATGCAAGATTCAGCAATGGAGTTGCAGAGACACTACAATGATGCCATTGCATCACCAGGAAAAAGTCACTGGACCTCTGAAGATGTGGATCCAGTGTCTTAACTGATCAGGAGGCACCATTGAGGACCATCCCTCGAGTGTCCCTTGCATTGTGGTTATCTGCTATGCTCTCCATAACATGGAGGGGTATGGACTTTAAAGAGAGAAATAATGGAGCAGCACAGTTTCTCAGAGGACGAAGAGTCAGAAGAGGCATTGGAGGACAGTGTATGTGTTTTGCAATACACTGAGCAGAATGACCAGAAAAATCAGATAGCACTTATCTAGAAACATTTCACGAGTGTTGCATCCCGAAAAGTACTTGGGTCTGATGCTCACATTCACATAAATAAGATAACTCATCCACCATATAAACAAAGCAAAACTCTTCCATTACTCCCCATAATGAATGAGACAGAAATCACCACTAGCCACACATCTAACTCAAACACATCTTTACGCTGTATCCCCTGCCTTTGTTGCTTTGCTAGGGTACAAGCAAGGGATAGCACCTTTCACTGAAAGGCTTGTCACACTTTTTGGAATGACTCGTCCTGGAAGAAGCTGCCAGGATCACTGCACATGGTGTAACCAAATGAAAAGTAGGAGTCCAGTCTCCTTTGAAAGCAAGTGCACATCGCAGGCAGAAAAAAAATGCAAAAAGAGAGGAAATGCTGAACCAGCAGCTCATCTCAAATTCAGTTAGAGTAACTTGCCCTAATTGCAGCAGAATCTTCCAGATAGTGTTACAGACATGGGACAGATAGTATCAGGCATTTCCATTTTCCATCTTTTGATTTATTTCAATAAAATGAGTTTTTAAAGAAGAAATGCTTTAATTCCTGGGTATTGTGAAATTCAGGAACAGACACATCAGATTTCCTCAGAGGTTTAAATTAAAAAAACATTTATTTTCTCAACATCTGAAATGTAATCTCAATAATATCCATTTAAAGTTTATTTAATAGTGTCACAAGTAGACTTACATCACAACAACAATG
This sequence comes from Sphyrna mokarran, assembly GCA_024679065.1. Classification (NCBI taxonomy): domain Eukaryota; kingdom Metazoa; phylum Chordata; class Chondrichthyes; order Carcharhiniformes; family Carcharhinidae; genus Sphyrna; species Sphyrna mokarran. Next base: position 64,727,648 of record JAGIQG010000002.1, read on the forward strand.
AGATTACTGTGAAATTCCTGAGTCGCCACACTCAGATGCCTGTTCAGGTACAGAGAGGGAAAATTTAGCATGGCCAACACACCTAACCAGCACATCTTTCAGACTATGGGATGAAACCGGAGCATCCAAAGGAAACCCACCCATATGTGGGGAACACAGACAGTGACCCAAGTCAGGAATTGAACCCGGGTTCCTGGCACTGACAGGCAACAATGCTAACCACTGCGTCACCATATTCCCTCATTCATTAAAGGTACACGTATCAAGAACAGATAAATTATGAAAGATGTAGCATGCACTTAGATTTCTTAGAATTCAAAAATCATTTTTTGTGTTAGCTTTCAAAATGCTACCTGGAAACATTACAGCCTGAGGCTTCTCTCTTAGCTCAATGAACACCTTGGAGGTACGTTGAGCTCACATTCCATGCAACAGTAGGTTTCTGGCTTTTCTAGTCCAATTTGTGGCGAGGCTCTGCAGTAAAAATATAATCTGCAGGTGAAGAATAGCCTTACTTCTCTGCCTGAGAGCAAATTTCTAGGTAGAACTTTTCCTGGGTGGGATGTCTTGCCTCTGTGATCACATAAGACACTGGCCCCAGAAATAGTATATCCATTGGTGGTCATTTTCCAAACTTCTTTGGACTCTGGAATGGTTCCTACAGATTGGAGGGTAGGTAATGTATGCCTGATCTTCAATAGGGAGGTGAAGAGAGAACAGGAAATTATTGACCAGTGAACATAATGTCAGCACTGGGGAAGTTGCTAGAGTCCATTATCAAGGATTTCATAGCTCAGCATTTGGAAAGCAGTGGTATAATCAGACCAAGTCAGCATGGATTAATGAAGGGGAAATTGTGCTTGATGAATCTATTGGAATTCTTTAAGGATATAACTGGTAGAGTTGACCAAGAAGAACCATTGGATATGGTCTATTTAGACTTCCAGAAGGCTTTTAACATATAGCAGAGTACTCTAACTCCATGTATTAAAGCAAACAGGATTACAGGTACTGCCTTGAGATGGCTAGAAAGCTGGTTAGCAGACAGGACACAAAGAATTGTAATGACTAAGTCATTATCTGATCAGCTGGCAGTGACTCTAACTGCTCACATTATGTATTAACAATTTGGACGAGGGAACTAAATCCATTATCTCCAAATTTGCTGATGACGCAAAGATGAGCTGCAAGGTGGATGCAGAAATGCTTCACCATGATTTGGACAGCCTGAGTGAGTGGGCATATGCAGTATAATGTGGATAAATGAGATTTTCCACTTTGGTAGCAGAAACAGGAAGCTAAACTATTATTTGTATGGAAGGAGGTGGACACTCTGCAAGATCTTGGAGAACTTGTGCATTAATCGCTGAAAGCAAGCACACAGGTACAACAGGCAGTGAAGAAGGGTGGCCCAGTGATTAGCACTGCTGCCTCACAGTGCCAGGGGCCTTGGTTCGAGTCCCGGCTTGGGTCACTGTCTGAGCGGAGTTTGCACATTCTCCTCGTGTCTGTGTGGATTTCCTCCAGATGTTCCAGTTTCCTCTCAGTCCAACAATGCACTGGTTAGACAAATTGGCCATGCTAAATTCTCTCTGTTTACTCAAACAGGTACCAGAGTATGGCGACTAGGGGATTTTTCTCAGTAACTTCATTACAGTGTTAATGTAAGCCTACTTGTGACTAATAATGCTTCTTTAAAAAATTAAAAATGATATGTTGGCCTTCACAAGAGGATTTGAGGATAGAAATAGGGATGTTTTATTGCAATTGTATCGTATTGGTAAGACCACATCTGGAATCTTGTGTGCAGTTTTGGTGTCTTATCTGAGGAAGGCTGTTCTTGCTTTAGAGGGAGTGTAGTGAAGGTTTACCATGCTGATTCCTGGGATGACAAGACTGTCATACGAGGAGAGACTATTTGGTTAGGATTGCATTCATTGGAGTTTAAAAGAGTAAGAGGGAATGTCATAAAAACTTACAAAATTCTAATATAGAGTTAGACAGAGTAGATTCAAAAAGAATGTCCTCGATGGTGGGGAGTTTAGAATTAGGGTCATAATCTGAGGACAAGATAAACCATTTAAAACTGAGGTGTGAGCAATTTCTTCACCCAGAGATTGATGAATCTTTGCAATTCACCATCACAAAACAGTTGAAGACAAAATATTGTGTGACTTCAACAAGAAATTAGATAGAATTCTTGGGGCTAAATGGATCAGAATGATACGGTTCAGGCGGGGGGAGGGGGGTATTTGTGGGGGATTAGGATATTCAATTTGATGATTAGCCATTATCATAATGAACAGTAGAGAAGGCATAAAGGCGTAATCACCTAATTCTATTTCTATTTTCTCTGTAATGGGGCTGTATGAACAGTTGTGGAGAAGGGCACTTCCCTGCACCTCCCCATGACTTCTTTCAGTCAAAGGACTTAAAGAGAGTTTTCTCACATTTGCAACTTCCTAGTGGAAGTTCTTCTGCTAAACTGAATACTGCAGGTGATTTGAAAGTCTTCCAATTGTCCAGGAATCATGGAGATTGAAATGATCAGTGAACTTCAAAGGGCTTTAACGGAAAGAGACAATAATGACTCTCTTATTCCAAGACGGTGTCTTCATTCACCATCCTGATATTCAATAACACCTTTTCAGTGGCATGATAGCACTGTGGTTAGCACTGCTGCTTTCCAGCTCCAGGGATCTGGATTCGATTCCTGACTCAGGTCACTGTATGGAGTTTTCACATTCTCCTTGTGTCTGCATGGATTTCCTCCAGGTGCTCCGGTTTCCTCTCTCAGTTCAAAGATAAGCGGGTTAACTTGATTGACCATGCTAAAATGTCCCGAGATGCATAGTGTAGAAGGTTTAGCAGGTAAAATATGTGGGGATATGAGAGTAGCGCCTGAGTGGGATCCTGATCAGTGTGGACTTGATGGGCTGAATGGCCTCTTTCTGCACTGTAGGGTTTCTATAATTCTTTCCCAGGACAAGAAAGGGCAGTCTAGCCAATGGGATCCCTCATCCCAAAATACAGTACCAAGTGCAAATCCTTGCCCCCATCCCAAGCCCACTCAATCCCGAGGAACTGCGGAGGCCTCTTCCTCTGCATACGGGACACTGGACCTACCTCAATAACCCCTCCCCCACTCCCTTTGGGTCCACATCCACACTGCTCATAACAGTGCCAAAGCCTGCCTGGCTCAGTGCCACCTAGGGTGGCAAGTGAATAGGGGGAGGCCGCTGAATAGGCCATCCAACCCGCTACTGACATTTAAACAAGGGGTTTTACATAATTATTCATCAGGAGACAGGGGGCAGGCTGGATGAATCTCAACACATAGCAGGAATTCCATTTCAGGCCCAATGTCACAATGAGTACGCAATCAGGATTTCCACCAGTGACAAAAGGAGCTGATGAATTCTCCCTGTCAAGTAATAAAGCTAAAACAGACAGCTGCAGTTTGCCATGTGCTCTAATGGGTCAGCAAACCTCAAGGTCAGATACAAACAATGTGGCCAAGTTGACAAGTCACTGACAATATACTGCTAAGCCTCCAGGTTTCAGGTTCCCTGGTTACAAGTGAAGCTGACAGCTGAAATTCAACCTTAAGTGTTTGAGTACTGTAAGATATAAATGAATGCTGAAATAGTAGTATTGTGGTACAGTACAATTTTCTGGCTAAAGAAAACGTGGAAAAATCTGGTTGGTAACGTTCCACATAAAAATAATTAATGTCTATGTAGAATATGTACAATCATGCTAATCCTGTGTGATATAGTACAAGTGTACAAAGCTTTGGTATGTGAATGTCAGTGATGCAATGACCCTGAAATATGCCACATATTCCATATTCAAATGAGGAATCTCAGGATCTACCCTAGTAATCCTTCTAACCTAGACATATTAGGACACTAAAGAGCACAGTGACGAGCACTGCTGCCGCACAGCCCTGGGGACATAGGCTCATGTCCAGCTGTGTGTGACTGTGCAGGGTCACGCACATGTGCCGCCCCCCCACCCCCGGTGTCTGTGTGGGTTTCCTCCAGGTGCGCCAGTTTCCTTCCACAATCCAAATGTAAAACACACAACAATGCAGGTCAGTACAGGCCCTTCAGCCCTCAAATTTGTGCCAAGCTATGTCCAAACCCAAGATCAAGCTATCCCACTGTCTATCATTCTGATGTGTTCCACGTGCCTATCCAATAACCACCTGAAAGTTCCTAAAGTGTCCGACTTCACTATCACAACAGGCAGTGTTTATTCCACACCCCAACCACTCTGAGTGAAGAATTTATCTCAGACATCCCTCCTATATCTGCCACCATGAACCTTATAGTTATGCCCCATTGTAACAGCTTTACCCACCTAGGAAATAGTCTCTGCACACCCACTCTACCTATCCCCCTCATCATCTCATAAACCTTTATTAAGTCGTTGCTTTCATCCTTCTCCACTCTAACGAGAAAAGCCCCAGGTCCCTCAACCTTTCCTCATAAGGCCTACCCTCCAATCCAGGCAGCATCCCAGTAAATCTCCTCTGCACTCTCTCCAATGCTTCCATATCCTTTTTATAGTGGGGTGACCAGAAGTGAACACAATATTCCAACTGTGATCTCACCAATGTCCAGCATAGTTGCAGCATTACCCCACAGCTTTTAAACTCAAACCCCCTGTTAATGAACGCTAACACACTAAGCCTTCTGCACAGCTCTATCCACTTGAGTGGCAACCTTCTGAGATCTGTGGGTATGAACCCCAAGATCGCTCTGCTCCTCCACATTCCTCAGAACACTGCCATTGACCCTCTAATCCGCATTCAACCATCGGCAAGTTAGGTGGACATGCAATATTGCCCTTTAGTCTCCCAAGAGAGGTAGGTTAGATGGGGTGAGCCATAGTAAATGTATGAGATTGCAAGGATAGGGCAATGGTGAAGAGAATCAGTGCAGGTTTAATGGGCCAAATGGCTTCCCTTGCACAGTAGTGATTCTATATTTCCTACATAATATATGACGACATTTCAAAAAAGTACTTCATTGCTTGTAAAGCACTGTGTGTTGCCCAGTGGTCGTGAAAGACGTAATATGAATACAAATTTTTCTTTCTTTTAATTGCAGCCTGCCACATCGTACTTTACATGGAGGTTCACTATTCTGAAAAACAAAAATGACAAACTTGCTTGCTTCTGGTGTACTTTAATAATACTAAACCTCAGTTTGATATTTAAAAAATTCCAATTCTCCTGCAACACACCTAGCCCTCTGCCGCACTTCCTTTACTACTTTTTCTTCAAGAGCAACTAAAGAAAAAATTAAAACTATGAAATGTATTTGACTGAGAATGACTATTTCGGCGTAATCTACTGCAATAACGTATTGGTCTTTACTGATATAAGAAATTAACATTTTAATAATGATGGTAGCTACATTCAGAGTATTATCCCAAAAAGAAGTTCAATCAAACTGTTACTTCATACCTAATAATAATTTAAATTTTATTTATTAGCATCACAAATCGGCTTACATTAACACTACAATATAAATACTGTGAAAATCCCCTTACGTAATAATAATGGTTACGATCTGAAGTTGCTAAACTCAATTGAGCCCAATTGATGAAAGAAAGCAACTCAATCCAAGACAGTGAAATAATTCTTCAATAGTTATGCTAACTCATTTGAGAAATAAGGAAGGATTTTTGGAGTGGAAGACAAGGCTGGATTTAACATGTTCCCTTGGCCCACTACCCCAGGGAGTGGACTGGGAAATGGTTGAAGTAAAACTGGGCGAGATGTCTTCATGCTGCTGCTGGGATTTGTGAGCAATCGATGGTACCTCACTATAAGGGGAGACCATAAATAGTAAAACCTCGAGCCAGAGGAAATGGGCAAAGTATTAAACAAATACTTTGCGTCAGCATTCACCAAAGAGAAAGACTTGGTGGATGATGAATCTGGGAAAGGATTGTTTGGGTCATGTTACAATCAAAAAGGTGGTATATTGGGGTTCTTGAGAAACGTTAAAGTAGACAAATCCCCAGTGCCTGATGGATTATATCCCAGAATACTGAGCGGCAAGCAAAGAAATTGCTGGGGCCTCGAGAGAAATCTTTGGATACAGGGGAGGTCCCAGAGAATTGGAGAATAGCCAATGTTGTTCCTTTGTTTAAGAAGGAAAAATAATTCAGGTAATTACAGCTGGTGAGACTTACATCAGTGGTAGAGAAATTATTGAAATCTTCGAGACAGGATTTATTCCCACTTGAAAATTAGTGAATGTATTAGCAAGTGGCAACATAGTTTTGCAAAGAAGAGGTCGTATCTCACTTGCTTGACCAAGTTTTTCAAAATGACGAAGATGACTGATGAGGGTAGGCCTGGAGATGTTGCCCACATGAATTTCAGGAAGGCTTTTGACAAGGTCCCTCATGACAGACTGGTGCAGAAGGTGAAGTCGCATGGGATCAGAGGTGAGCTGGTAAGATGGATACAGAACTGGCTTGGTCAAAGAAGACAGAGGGTAGCACTAAAAGGGTGCATTTCTGAATGGAGAGCTGCGATAAATAGAATTTCACAGGGATCAGTGCTGAAACCTTGATTTGGAGGAAAATGTAACTGGTTTGATTAGTAATTTTGCAGATAACATAAACATTGGTGGATTCGTGGATGGTGATGAGGACCATCAGAGGACACAGCAGGATATAGATCGGTTGGAGATTTGAGTGGAGGAATGGCAGATAGAATTTAATCTGGACAAAGGTGAAGTAATGCATTTTGGAAGGTACAATGCAGACAGGAAATATACAATAAATGGCAGAATCCTTAAGAGCATTGATCTGAGTGTACAGGTACACAGGTCACTGAAAATGCAATGTAGGTAGAGAAGGTAGTCAAGAAGGCATATGGCATGCTTGCCATCTTCAGCTGGGGCACTGAGCAAAAATTGGCAAATTATATTACAGTTTTATAGAACCTTAGTTAGCACTTGGAATATAGTGTTCAATTCTGATACCACACTACCAGAAGGATGTGGAGGCTTTGGTGAAGGTTTATCAGGATGTTGCCTAATATGGAGGGCAATAGCTATGAGGAAAGGCTGGGGAAACTTGGTTTGTTCTCATTGGAATGATGGAGGTTGAGTGGTGACCTGATAGAAGTCTGCAGGATTATGAGGAGCATGAACAGAGTGGATAGTCAGAAGAATTTTCCCAAGGTGGAAGAGTTAATTACGAAGAGGCATAAGTTTAAGGTGCGAGGGGCAAGATTTAATTAAAGGAGATATACGTCAAGTTTTTTTTTACACATAGGGTGGTGGGTATCTGGAACACGCTGCTGGGATAAGTAATGGAATTAGATACAATAGTGACTTTTAAGGGGCATCTTACAAATACACGAATGGAGGGATAACGGTCCCCTGAAAAAATAAGTGATTTTAGTTCAGTCAGACAGCACGGTCAGTGCAGGCTGGAGGGTCAAAGGACCTTTGTTCACACTCTGCCACCACTGTTAGCAAGAATAGAGAATTTGGTGCTCAACATGGCAGCAGGACCAGAGAATCCCCGCTGCACTTAAGGTCAGAGAATCTGGCCTGTTATTAGAATTGGACACAGAGTTAGAGATGCAAAAGTTTTGAAACAAGCACAGAGTTTGGGGCTTAGATTCTGGGAACAGAGGAGGAAAGAATTGCTGCATAAATATGCTTGCATAGGATGGCATTGTGGAAAGGGGAGAAGTTGTTAGGGGTAATTGAGTAAGTACCCAGGCTGTCAGAGTGAATTATCCTTTTGGAACGCTGAGAGGAAAAAGAAAGTTGGCAGTGAAATCATGTTAGAGATTTAAAAAAGGCAGAGATATCATCTGAATACAGGGGGATGGAAGGTGGGGAGAAAGAAAACTATATTGTAGATTAGGGAGAAAAAAAAAGAGTTGAAAGTAGATGTGCAGCAAATGGGACAGACATGGTGAGAGCCCTATAAACCAGAATGGAGGGGGAATCCTCTGCTGAGGTGAAAGGAAGACATATTGAAAGCACTGGTATGGAACTGTATTTTCTGTGTCCCACAGAAGTGTTTTGGGGGCGGCAGGGTCCGTAAAATAGGGTTTCCATTCCACCATTTTTCCACCTATCCCCTAAGCACACTCCATAATACATGGAGTGGAAAGTGGGCCAATTAAACTTGTTACCAAGCCAATTAACTTAAATACCCAGCCCACATCATAAGACATTTGGCATGAGTAGCTGGGCAAGAGCATGCAACCTGATCTTTTTCTCCAAGGGACAAGAAGAGGAAGGTTCAGTTTACACATGGAACTGTAAATAGTTAATACTCATCAATAAGTGTTTATGTTCATCACACCATCCTCAAAATCTTATCAATAAGACATCACAGCAGAATAGAGAACCAATATTGTGACATGGCTTGGGAATGGGATTTGATAGTGGCAATCAACAATACAAAAGGTGGCGACTAAATGCAGAATAATACCCAAGATATGGAAAATCTGAACCTAACTAAAGAGATGTACGAAGATAATTGTCATACTCTGTAATAACAGAGTAAAGAACCTGTTATAGGATGGGTGAGCAATATAGAGAACATTGTAAAACCTCTTGCTCAGAATCTACAAGAATGGTGAAAGAATTGCAGAAAAGTACTTGTATTATATTTCAGAGGTTCAATAGATTGCTAAAGCTGAAAGATAGATACAGAAAACATGTAAAACTAGCTCACAGAAACAAAAGTTTAAAAAGAAACGTACAGAATTTAAAAAGAGAACCTGTGATGCCAATGTTAAGATGTGCTACGGTTTTAACTTTTAAAAAAGGAATTTAAGTTTAAAAAAAGCTGCAGAGTCTGAAAAGAAGATAGAGGGAGGCTGTCACTAAGTTTCAAAAAAGGTCAAAAAAAGAAAGAAAACAAATAGCCTGCAGGGTTGAAGTCTTGTGAGTTTCAAAATAGTGCACACCCGCTGGGTTTCCCAAACAGCAGGAAGATGAAAGACAAGTAGAAATCGATAGCTAAGAACTTCAAAAAGAAACATGTCTGCTGATACTCCCACAGCATGTAACATTCAAAGAGGCCCTGCAGGAGTTTAACAGAAAGCAATGTCCTTACCTTGAAAGTCTTGGCAAGTTTGGAGCAAATCATGGTCAATGGAGAACTAACTAGGGTTGAAAAGCATGGGAAAAAACACAGACTCAACCAGCTGTTACAGAGACAGCTGAGTGAAAAAAAGTGACAGTCTTAAAGCAGCAATACATTTAAAGCAGCTGCCACAAGAAGAAATAAACAGCTGTGGGTAAGAAAATTACAGAAAGTTCAATAGAGAGCTGGGTTGGGGGCAATGAGAAAGATGCCAGAGGGAGGGCCAAGACCGACTCCCAACAGCACCAAATGACTTCCAAAGTAAATGAGAAATTGGCAATAAAGAAGAATCAGAAAAATAATTAAAGCTTTAGAGAAGATATTAAAACAAGATGCTTTGGCTCAAGCAAGTTTGAAGAAAAATGAAAGAAATTGCAAACATATACAAAATGACACTAAGTAAGAAAAATGAAGACAATTGAGAATAAGCTAAACTCTGTGAAAAAGCAACTTGAAAATAAGACCAATGAAGAAATGAATCAGAAGAATAAGTTTGAAGAAGATTAGAGAAGAAACAAAGCAATGCAGTGCTTACAAGATGGAGAAAGAACAATTGAGTTTGGAACTGTCAAGTCTCAATAAGGAATTTGATTAAACTATTCAGAGCCTTCAGAAGAAAGATGAAGAAGGGAAGCTCTACAATGAAAGTTTAAATGAAGAAGTACAAATTGATAGCAGAAGCAACAATATAGACACTGAAGAATCCAGGATTATGCATCAGAAAATGATTGCTGAAATGGTCATAAAAGGAAAAGAACAGGACCAAAATGATAAAATGATCAATGAAAATGATGCCAAATTTAAGAAAAATACAACTTATCTAAACAGCCTTTGGAAATTTATCAAGAAACAAAAACTTAAGAAAATAGCTGAGCAAAAATCCCAACACAGAAAAAAGCTGCAGCAATGGAATCACAAGACAGTACTTTGTTTCAAATGACAGTCACCTCAAACTAATGTTGTGTACAATTGGAATCGACAGGAAGATTCTATTCTCTGATCATGCAATAAAGAAGAACAAACATCAAGTTAGAAAAGCGACTGGGATCGGATGAGTTGTACTCCAGATTATTGTGGGAGGTGAGGGAAGAGATTGCTGAGCCTCTGGTGATGATCTTTGCATCATCAATGGAGATGGGAGAGGTTCTGAGGATTGGAGCATTGCAGATGTGGTTCCTTTATTCAAGGGAGAAGGAATAACCCAGGAAATTATAGACCAGTGAGTCTAACCTCAGTGGTTGGTAAGCTGGTGGAGAAGATCCTGAGAGGCAGGATTTATGAACATTTGGAGAGATAATAGTATGATTGAGAATAGACAGCACAGCTTTGTCAAAGGCAGATTATGACTTACCAGCCTGACAGAATTTTTTGATAATGTATCTAAACACATTGACGAAGGAAGAGCAGTAGATGTAGTTTATATGGACTTCAGCAAGACGTTTGATAAGGTGGCCTATCCGAGGCTTACTGAGAAAGTGAGGAGGCATGGGATCCAAGGGGACATTGCTTTATGGATTCAGAATAGGCTTGCCCACAGAAGGCAAAGAGTGGTTGTATATGGGTCTTTTTCTGCATGGAGGTTGGTCACCACTGAAGTGCCCCAGGGATCTGTTCTGGGACCTTTGTTCTTTGTGATTTTTAAAAATAACCTGGATGAGGAAGTGGGGGGATGGGTTGATAAGTTTGCTGATGACACAAAGGTTGGAGGTGTTGTGGATAGTGTGGAGGGATGTCAGAAGTTGCAATGAGACATTGATAGGATGCAAGACTTGGCAGAGAAATGGCAGATGGACTTCAACCCAGATAAGTGTGTGGTGGTTCATTTTGGCAGGTCATAAGAATATAAGAAATAGAAGCCGGAGTAGGCTATCTAGCCACTCGAGCCTGTCCCGCCATTCAAATAAGATCATGGCTGATCTGAAAGTGGTTCAATTCCACATACCCGCCTACTCCCCATAACCCTTAATTCCCTTATTGATCAGAAATCTACCTGTGACTTAAACATATTCAACAAGGTAGCCTCCACCGCTTCAATGGGCAGAGAATTCCAGACATTCACTGTCCTCAGAGAAGTTTCTCCTCAACTCTGTTCTAAACTGACTCCCCTTTATTTTGAGGATGTGTCCTCTGGTTGTTGTTTCCTTTCTAAGTGGAAATAATTTCTCTGCTTCTACCCTATCTAGCCCCTTCATTACCTTATATGTCTCTATAAGATCACCCCTCAGCCTTCTAAACTCCAACGAGTACAGGCCCAATCTACTCAATCTCTCCTCATAAGCTAACTTCCTCATCTCCAGTATCAACTAGGTGAACCTTCTCTGTACTCCCTCCAAGACCAATATATCCATTTGCAAATAAGGGGACCAAAATTGCACAGTACTCTAGTTACGGCCACACCAGTACCTTGTACAATTGCAGCAAGACCTCCCTGCTTTTATATTCCAATCCCCTCGCGATAAAGGCCAACATTCAAGCTTTCTTGATTACCTGCTGCACCTGCAGACTGAGTTTTTGCAATTCATGCACAAGGACACCCAGGTCCCTCTGCACAGTAGCATGTGGTAATATTTCACCATTTAAATAATAGTCCATTTTACTATTATTCCTTCCAAAGTAGATAACCTCACACTTGCCAATGTTATACTCCATCTGCCAAATCCTCACCCTATCCAAATCTCTCTGCAGACTGTGTCTTCCACGCAATTTGCTTTTCCACTCATCTTGTGTCATCAGCAAACTTTGTTACCCTACGCTTGGTCCCCTTCTCCAGATCATCTATGTACATGGTAAACAGTTGAAGCCCCAGCACCAATCCTTGCAGCACGCCACTAGTCACCAACTGCCATTCAGAAAAGCATTCATTTATTCTAACTCTGCTTCCTGTTAGCTAGCCAATCCTCAATCTATGCTAACACTTTACCCCCAAATCTGTGTACCTTTATCTTTTGCAGCAACCTTTTGTGAGGCTGTTATCGAACACTTTCTGGAAATATAAAAACACCACATCCACCTATTCCCCTTTGTCAACCGCACTCGTTACATTTTCATAAAAATCCAGTAAATTCATCAAACACGACTTTCCCTTCATGAATCCATGTTGAGTCTGCTCAATCGAATCATTCTTTTCCAGGTGTCCTGCTATTTCTTCTTTAATGATGGATTCCAGCATTTTCCTAACTATGGACGTTAAGGTAACCAGCCTGTAGCTACCCACTTTTCGTCTACTTTTTTTTTTAAAACACCAGCATAACATTAGCTGTTTTCCAATCAGCCAGCAAATTTTGATAAATTACTACTAACACATCTGCTAATACTTCTGCCATTTCTTTCAGTTCCCTGGGATACATTCCATCCGAGCCCAGGGACTTGTCTACCTTTAGTCCCATTAGTCAACCAAGCACTACCTCTTTAGTAATAGTAATCGTTCTAAGGACTTCATCCCCTACAGTCACACAACCGTTAACATTAGGTAAATTATTTGTGTCCTCTATTGTGAAGACCAACAAAAAACTGGTTTAAGGCCTTGGCCATTTCCTCGTTTCCCATTATCAAATCCCCCTTCTCGTCTTCTAAGTGTCCAACATTTACTTTAGCCACTCTTTTCCTTTTTAGATATTTGTAAAAACTTTTACTATCAGTTTTTATATTTTGTGCTAGTTTAGGTTTATAATCTATCTTTCCTTTCTTTATCACTTTTAGTCGTTCTTTGTTGTTTTTTTAAAGCTTTCCCAATCTTCTAATTCCCCAATAGTTTTAGCCACTCTGTACACATCTGTTTCTAATTTAATACTCTCCTTTATTTACTTCGTTATCCAAGGCTGGTTATCCCTTTTCTTACATTCCTTCTTTATCACCGGAATATATTTTTGCTGAGTAGTAAGAAAAATTTCCTTAAAAATCCTCTACAGTTCTGCCGCTCCCCTACGAATTAGTCTGCGCTCCCAGTCTACATTAGCCAATTCTGCCCTCATCCTATAGTACTCCTCTCTGTTCAAACAAAGGACACTGGTTTGGGACCCTACTTTCTCACCCTCCATCTGTATTAGAAATTCAACCATATTGTGATCATTCATCCCAAGAGGATTCCTCACAAGAAGATCTTTAATTCAACCTGTCTCATTACACAGGACCAGATCCAAGATAACTCGCTCCCTCGTAGGTTCTGTAACATATTGTTTGAGGAAACTATCCCAACAGCATTCTAAGAATCTTCCTCAAGTCCACCTCGTCTGACTTGAGTCAACCAATCAATATGCAGGTTAAAATCCCCCATGATTATTGCTGTTCTATTTTTGCAAGCATCCATTATTTGCTTGTTTATAGCCTGCCCCCACCTCAAAGTTATTCTTTGGGGGCCTATAGACAACACCCACTAGTGACTTTCTCCCCTTACTATTCATTATCTCTACCCACAACGATTCCACATTTTGCTCCTTAGAGCCTATATTGTCTCTCACTATTGTTCTGATATTATCTTTTATTAATAGAGCTACCCTGCCTCCTTTTCCTTTCTGTCTATCTTTCCAAAATGTCTGATAACCCTGGATATTCAGTTTCCAGTCCCGGTCACCCTGTAACTACATTTCTGTAGTGGCCAATAGATCATACTCATTTGTACTGATTTGTGCCGTCAATTCATTCACTTTGTTTCAAATGTTACATGCATTCAAGTAAAGTGTCTTTATACTAGCTTTACCTGGACTCGATTTGTTGAAACGCTACTAACCTCTCCTGAGCCATCGACTCCTTTAACTAGTTGAACGTCCTCAACATTAACCTGCACTTGTTACCCTCTCTTTTACCTTTCATTTCGTAATTTCCCCATAACCTTGAACCCTCCCCTCCCACTATTTAGTTTAAAGCTGTAGTTATATGATTCACCAGGATTCTGGTCCCAGCACAATTCAGACAAAGACTATCCCATCTGAACAGGTCCCATCTTCCCCAATACTGCTTCCAATGTCCCATGAATTCAAACCCACTCCTCCCACACTAACCTTTGAGCCATGTATTCACCTCCTTAGATCAAACAGAATGACAGAATATAAGGGTAAGACTCTTGGCAGTGTGGAAGATCAGGAGGATCTTGAGGTCCGGGTTCATAGGACGTTCAAAACTGCTTTGCAGTTAGAGGCTGTAGTTAAGAAGGCGTATGGTGTACTGACGTTCATCAATCGAGGAATTGAGTTTAGCAATCAGGAGATAATGCTGCAGGTATATACTATTCAGACCCTACTTGAAGTACTCTGCTCAGTTCTGGTCGCCTCATTATAGAAAGGATGCAGAGGAGATTTACAAGGATGTTACCTGGATTGGGTGGCATGCTTTACGAGAATAGGTTGAGAGAGCTCAGTCTTTCGTCCTTGGAGAAATGAAGGATTAAGGGTGGCCTGATAGAGGTATTGATTGAATGGATTCTCAGAGGCTTTTTCCCAGAGCTGAAATGGTTGCTACAAGAGAACACAGATTTAGGTTGCTGGGGAGTAGATACAAAGGAGCTGTCAGGGGTAAGTTTTTCACTCAGAGGGCGATAGGTGCATGGAATCGGCTGCTGGCAGTGATGGTAGAACAGATTCGATGGGGTCTTTTAAGAGACTTTTGGATAAATACATGGAACTTAGTAAGACAGAAGGTTATAGGTAAGCCTAGTAGGTAGGGACACGTAAACAACTCCTTTAACTAGTTGAATGTCCTCAACATTAACCCGCACTCGTACCCTCTCCTTTACTTTTGATTTTGTATATTCCCCATACCCCTGAACCCTCCCCTCCCACGATTTAGTTTAAAGCCCTAAATAGTTTTAAACTATTTTGTGGGCCGAAGAGCCTGTTTGTGCTGTAGTTTTTCAATGTTTCTAAACAAAGAACAGAAAGACATGGCTGGGTGCTAAGTAGGTATTTCCAGCCGCGGGAATATTGATTGCAGTTAATGACCTACTCAGGTCGGGATTCGCGAGTGCTTTGACACATTCACAAACACCCTGATAAGTATTTAACCCAACTCACCCTTTCTTTAGCCTTCACAAGCTAACTTTTGTACATAATTTTTCAAATCTATTTACCTTGCAAGTATACCTTTGTTGCCTGTCTTGCACTTCTTCACATACCCATCTAGCCATCCACTGCAATGCAACATCTTCATCTTAATGCAAAGTTACAACGATCCCTTTCACTAAAGTGGTCTAACTACCTACATATCAAATTCCATTGCTATCACTCATTAGTTTTTTCTCTTTCCACAAGAGAACAGAACATCATGAGGGAGCAGAGAACCAGAGATAGCACTCAAGCGAATATCTGTAGAGAGAATTTATTTTATTTCAAGTCTTATAATCTTGCACTCTGAATAGGAATCAAACCTTTCTCAACCCAATTCCACACTGGCAATTTCAGGGGAAGTAATGGAGATAAACAGACATTAAGATATGTGTATCTCCAAACTACTGCCAACAATTGAATTATCACACAGCCACCTGGCATATAGAACTTACTCATGTCAACTTGATGTAGCAGCCAGTGAATTATGATCATGTATACATAGGCGACTTAACACAATTATTCCTTGATAGAAGGTGTTAGAAATAGTCAGGTCAGCCGGGATCCATGGAGAAACATTTTAGGCCTTTTATGCTTAGTTGGAGTGAAAGGTTATAAAATCTGAAATATAATAAGACCATAGCTTACCTCTCCACAGATGCTGCCTAGCCTGCTGAGTATTTATAAAACTTCTGTTTGTAATTTCAGATTTCTAGCATCTACATTTTTATTTGCTTTGCATTTGGCTCGCATCATTCCAGCCGATCTGTTTCTGTTTAGTCAGAAAGCTTATTTCAGTGCATTTTATAAGCAAGTGGGTTAAGACTACAAAGTACTGATGGCATATTCAATCAACTAAGCTACAGTTTATTTTAAGACTGAATAAACTAAAATTTTAGCTGCACTCTCAAAAATGTTATTGAGCATTTTCTTAATGTAGTGCTTCAAGCCTATTGTGACAAAGACATTTTGATTTTTAAACTTAATTCCTCAAACAACTTAGATTAATAATGAAGAACAGGGCTACTTTCAATAATCATGGATGCAAACAATCCAAGTAATACTGGATCAATATATTTTGTAGGACTTCTCAAAATAAAAAACAGTACCTCAATACAATTGAATATTAACAGAGCAAAGTTTGTGTTGCTATGGTTACACTTTGCACCAAGGGACTTCTTTTCCACAAATATGCAATGCACAAGTTGTTTGTCCACTACTGAAATGAAGGAAAACTTATTGAAAAGTGTCTAAAATAACTATTTCTTTTAAATATTCTTTTTGTTAAAACAATTTGGCCCAAAATTGACCCTGGTTTTTAAACCATGAAATTTGATCCAAAAAAAGTCTCCATAATATTGAAAATTTTAATCAGATTACCTCACTTATCAGAAGAAATTGCTCCTACTATTTTTAAAGAATGAAGTCAAACATCTCCCTAAAGTTCCTGAAATAAAAGTCATATTGACAGAGGTAAAGCAACTCTTAAACAACTTATCTACCACATGTATCTCTTAAATTGAAGTGCTAAACAAAATATTACATAAGTAACATCTTTTAATTCTTTCAATAGATACAAGCGACACTGACAAGGTCCACATTTGTTGCTCAGGTTTTTGGCTCAGCAATAACGATGCAATAGTGATATAGGCTCATGGCTTGGAGGGGAACTTGCAGGTAGTGGTAATCACAGCACCTGCTGTTCATGTCTGTCTAAACAGTAGAGGTTGTGGATTGAAAGGTGCTGTCGAAGAAGCTTTGACAAGTTATTACAGTGCATTCTATAAATGGTACACACTGCTGCCACTGTGTGGCAGTGTTGGAGGGAATGAATATTTAAGGTGGTGTATGGGAAGCCAATCAAACAGGCCTCTTTGTCCCAGACAGTGTCAAGCTTCTGAAATGTTGTTGGAGCTCCACTCATCCAATAAGTATTTCATCACATTCCTGATGTGTACCTTATAGATGGTAGACAGACTTTGGAGAGTCAGAAGCTGAGATACTCGCTACTAAATTCCCAGCCTCTGACCTGTTCTTGTAGGCATACTAAGTGACTGGTCCTGTTAAGTTTCTGTTCAATGCTACCCCAGTATGCTGAGGTTGGGCCACTTAGATTTCACCTTTTTCTGTAAGAAACTCTTCAAGATGCTGTCTAAAAATTAGAAATTATAAAAAGAGTTTGTTTCAAAAACATAAACTCACACGCAATACTAAACATTTAATAAATTTAGTTATTTTATGATTACGGTACATACTTCTAAATCTATTAACAAAATTACTGCATATGGACTCTGGATAAGACCACATCTTACCTGGTAATTGACTTTCTTTAGAAAAGTAAATGTTATATTTTGTTGAAATATGAAATTTCTCACATTAAGAGATAACATCTCCATAAAAATTCAGATATCATAATTCACTCTTCACATTGAGTGAGAAAAGAAAAAAGCATTGTGCCGTTAAAGTAAATTAACAGCATTTCAAATAGTTTTGTAAAATCTAATTTCATCTAAAAAAAACTACATATTGCATGGTGAAACACAGCACAATGTTCCTTTTGGTAGCTCAGAAATATTTCTGTTCCTGGAAATTTGATTATCAGCTTTTAATTTGATTTTTCAAAGTTTGGCTGAATTAGTATCTTGAATGCAAAAGAAACTCTTCAATTTGATAATGATGTACATTTTTCTTTCATGTAGCGTTTATTTTGCAAATTTTTAAACTTGATTAGAATTCAATTCAAAACCAAATACAAATATAGTAAGTTTTAATTTGCACTAATCTTGTAATTAAAAAACAAATTATGATCTGATCACAGAATTCCTATAGTACAGACAGAAAGCATTCAGCCCAATGAATCTGCATCAACTCTGACAGAGTTCCTTTCCAAGACCTTTTTCTCTCACCCTATCCCCGTAACCCACACATTTACCATGACTGATCTATCTAACCTAGACGTCTTGGGACTGTGGGAGAAACCGAGTATCCAGAGGAAACCTACAAAAGGCAGAGGAAGAATATGCAAATTCCACATGGACAATCAGCCAAGGAATTGAACCTGGGTCTCTAGTGTGTGAGGCAGCAATGGTAGCCATTGTGCCACAGTGCCACCCTAATCTGAATAACTTTTTTTTAGATAAGCTATCCTTTAATTTCCTTCTTTCGTCTTCTTGCAGCAAGGCAGCAAATGGCCTCTCCAGTTTGAATTTGCTGCTTGCAAATCAGTCCTGGAGATGTTTTCCCTGATAATTTACATTCTCTTATTCTGAATAAGCAGCTTCTAGCAGTACAACCTAGATCAAACAGGTGGAACAATTCATTAATAAAATCTCAAAATAATTAAGGCCAAGATCGACCATTATGGCCCATTTTAAAACATACATCCAGAAAGATTAAGTTCCTACCACTTCCATTTCAGCATCCAATTGTTCCACAAACAATACCTGGTTTTCCATTCTATTTATCTTTATGGGTATTTATTTATTATACTCTTCACAGCTAAATATTTCCTGATATCAAATTGAATTTATTTTTTATTAGATGGAACCTTTGGCCACTTGTTAAATTCTCAGTTTTATGTCATTGTCTGGAGTTACTTTTTCCATTCTCTTAACTCTAAATGACCATTATGCAGACGCCTCCTTTCCAGGATGAAAAGCCAAAGTTCTCCAGTCTTGTTTGTTTATTTATTCGTGTCAAAAGTAGACTTGCATTAACACTGCAATGAAGTTATTGTGAAAATCCCCTTGTCACCATGCTCATGCTGTTCAGATACAGTGACAGAAAAATTAGCATGGCCAATTCGAATTAGGTTGATTGACCATGCTAAATTGCCCCTTAGTGTCATCTGGATTAGTAGGGTAAATGTGTGAGGTTACAGGAGTAGGACCTGGTGGGATTGTTGTCTGTGAAGATGGGCCATACGGCCTCCTTCTGCACTGTAGGGATTCTATGATCTATGAATTCACCTAACCTGCACATCTTTGGACTGTGGAAGGAAATGGGAGCACCTGAAGGATATCCACTCAGACACAGGGGGAACATGCAAACTCCACACAGACAGTGACCCAAGCCGGGAATCGAATCCCGGTCCCCGGCACTGTAAAGCAGCAGTGCTAATCACAATGCCACCATCTTGCTGCTGTAGAATTCAAAGACATTTGTTACTATCAGCTATTCTTTGCACTGCCTCTAGAATTTGAATATTTCTCATGTCTGGGCAACCTGAAATGGATGAAGTATTCAAAGTGTACTTCAACAATAGCACTATGGATGTGGTTTACAACTTCCTCTGACTCAGTCTACTGTTTTGTTGTTTTGGTAACAAGTTGCTGGCTTCATTGATTATTGTGCTGCCAAGTTTCTCGTCCCTTTTTAGCTTCATCCTTCACTACAGATACTTTCTGTAAATTCTGCTACTGCCCTTTCTCCTTCTGTACTTTACATCAAATAACTGAATCCAATTTGAGCAAATTTAAACAGTAACAAACTCAATGCTGTGCTTTGGGCCATTATTCAGCAATTCCCATCCATTCCAGCACAGAAGGCATATGTAAAAACATTCTGGATAGGTGCAGAAAGAATAGGGCTGTTATAGCGGGAGATTTTAATCTCTCTGGGGTGGACTGGAAGGTCCCTAGAGCTGGAGGTTCAGACGGGGAGAAATTTATAAAATGCATACTGGAGGGATCATTGGAGCAGTACATAGCTAGCCCGACTAGAGAGGGAGCTATATTGCATTTAGTTCTGAGTAATAAGCCAGAAAAGGTTGTTAAGGTTGCAGTAGGGAAACATGTGGCTAACAGTGACCACAATTCTGTCTACTTTAGGATATAAATGGTAAAAGATGCTTGTTGCCTTAAGTGGAGGGTGCTAAATTGGGGGGAAAGCTAACTACAATCGGATTAGGCAGGAATTTATGGAAACAGATTGGGGAAGGTTGTTCGATGGGAAGTCCACGTTTGGCATGTGGGAGTCTTTCAAAGGAAAACTGAAAAGATTGCAGGAAAGATATGTGCCAGCTAAGAGGAAGGATGGAAAAGCCAGGATTAGAGAGCCGTGGATTACTAGGGATATTGAGGACTTGGTTAGGAAGAAAAGAGGCGTATGTTAGGTATAAGCAACTGGGAACGAAGAGAGCATTGGAGGAATATAGAGAAGTAGGAGAGAGCTCAAAGGGGGAGTTAGAAGGGCAAAAAGGGGGCATGAAATAGTTTTGGCAGACAGGATTAAGGAAAATCCAAAGGCTTTTTACTAATATGTTAGGAATAAAAGGGTGGTTAGAGGAAAAATCGGTCCTCTTAGGGACAAAGGAGGGAATCTGTGCGTAAGAGTCCGAGGGAATGGGGGAGAGCCTGAATGAATACTTTGCATCAGTATTCACAAAGGAGAGGGGCTTGTTGACCAGTGCCATCTTGGAGGGAGCAGTGGACAAATTGAGGGAAATATCCATTAGAGGGAGGAAGTGTTAGAGTTTCTAGGTAGCATTAAAACTGATAAATCTCCAGGTTGCTTAGGGAAGCACGAGGTGAAATTGCTGGGCCTCTGATGCAAATCTTTGTCTCTTCTTTGGACATAGGTGAGGTCCCAGAGGACTGGAGAATAGCAAATGTTGTACCATTGTTTAAAAAGGGTAATAGAGATAACCCTGGAAATTATAAGCCAGTGAGTTTGACATCAGTGGTAGGGAAGCTGTTGGAGCAATTTCTTAGAGATAGGATGTAATATGAACTTGGAGCGTCGTGATCTGATAGGGATACGCAGCATGGCTTTGTTAAGGAGAGGTCATGCCTTACGAATCAGGTAGAATTTTTTGAGGAGGTGACAAAAACAGTCGACGAAGGACAAGCCATTGATGTCATCTATATGGATTTCAGTAAGATGGAATTTAATCCTGATAAATGTGGGGTGATGCAATTTGGGAAAAATAATGTAAGGGGGAGTTACATGATAAAGAGTAGACCTATTAAGAGTATAGAAACGCAGAGGGAACTGGGGGTGCAGGTGCTCAAGTCTTTGAAGGTGGTAGAGCAGGTGGAGAAGGTTGTGAAGAAAGCTTATGGTATGCTAGCCTTTATAGGAAAGAGTATAGAGTACAAGAGCTAGTGTTTAATGTTGCAGTTGTATAGAACGTTAGTTAGACCTCATTTGGAATACTGCGTCCAGTTCTGGTCACCTTACTACCGGAAGGTCGTGAAGACCCTGGAGACAGTGCAGAGGAGGTTTACCAGGATGCTGCCTGGCACAGAAGGACTGGGTTACAAGGAAAGGTTAGGCAAATTGGGGTTGTTTTCTTTAGAAAAACGGAGACTGAGAGGAGATCTAATAGAGGTGTACAAGATTATGAAGGGCATAGATAGAGTAAACAATGATAAGCTTTTTGCTAGGTTGGAATCAAATATCATGAGGGGCCACGGGCTTCAGGTGAGGGGGGCAAGGTATAATTTGGATGTTAGCGGGAAGTTTTTCACACAGGGTTGTGGGAGTATGGAACGCACTGCCAAGTAAGGTGGTGGAGGCAGGTAAGCTGGAGTTATTTAAAAGTTACTTAGATAGGCACATGAGCAGAATAGGGATGGAGGGATATAGTAGACCGATTTAAATATAGGGATCATGAGCCTTGGGACATTCCTGGGAATTGCATAAGTTGTACATGTTATTGATGTGTTTCTTTTTCATCCTACAGGTACTTTGGTTTGCCTTGTTGGCCAACAAGGGGCATACACACGATGGGTTGTGAGAGAGCTGCTCTTGGATTTTGAGAGTAGCCTATTGCTTCACGTCATTAGTGTACGATTAAACCGGACCAGTTGATGGGCAATATGACAGCTCAGTGACTATCACTATTGCTGTGCAGATACAGGGATTTAAGCCGGTATTTGTGGGAGTTTGCGCACTCTCCCCGTGCTTGCGTGGGTTTTTTCCGGGTGCTCTGGTTTCCTCCCACACCCCAAAGATGTGCTCTTAGGCTGGTTGGTGAAACAAATTGTTCCTAAATTGTCTCCCCAATTTGGTTCCAATGCAGATTTCCATAAACATAGACAAGGGTCATGGGTGGAAATGGGAACATTAAAATGGCAGCGTGGGCTCTTCGAGCTGAAGGGCCTGTTTCCCGTGCTGTGTTGTTCTTTGTTCTCAAAGCTGCTTGTTATTGACTAATTTCAGTCACTTTTTTATGCATTTCTAAAGGTTAATGCTATAGCTTCACAGCTTTGAATTCAGTGAAATTTAAGTTTAAGTGAAACTTTATTGAATGTTTCTGCAAGCTTGAGTGCACTATAATCATAGGATGTTTCAGTCTGCTTGAATTGTCACTTCCTCAAAGAAAGTGAATGATATACTTTCTCTCCAAACTCATGCTAGCTGTGTTCTCAATCATTATTACAATCAATTCCTCTGTGTTACATTAATTCATATGTGAATTCCTGTGTCTGTTTAGACTATTGAAGCAACTTTGGCCCAGTTTAAATATCCTGGTACCTCCTCATTATTCAAAGTTTTCCAGTGTCTCACCACTCACCTTCCTTGTTCATTTTCAGAACCTGCCACTTCGCAATGTAGGGTGTATTTAGAAATTGGAAAATATCACATGACAGTACTTCAGAATTCTTAATTAACCATTTAAGGAACTGTTAAATCATTCTACTAAGCACAGCGTCACAAGAAATCAGTTTTCCATCTGATCCAAACACACGCCCTTTTTTATAGTGGACCCAAGTTGGCAGGAACAGAGGCTGATTGTTTTCTCTCTCCAACTAAGGATAGAGTTGTTCTAAATTCATACCTTTATTTTTCTTGTTCTCAGAGATCTGCACATACCAGAGAAGCTAATTTACATTACTGATCAGCACAAATGGACAGTAAAAACAAAAAAAGATTTGACATCAAAATGCACAAACCCTTTAAGTTAGCCACCAACAGCATTTTTGTTTTGCTGAATACAAGCAGCAAACCTTCTGCAGACACTACTCTGTCACTGGAGGCACACTGACGCTTAGTTATAATACAAGAACATCTACGGAAGCATGATCGAGGGATCGTTTTTGTAGTAGTTGTACAAAAGCTAATATGCATTTAGTCACTTTGTGGTACCATTTGCTGGTGATGCAATTCAGATGGTATTTAAAAAATTAAAATGAGAATGCCAAATCAGTTTTTACAGAAATATATACTTTATAGAATAAACTTATTCTCATAAAACTGAAGTGCTACACGTACTACTTCTGTAGCAGTCAGCCAATTATCACTCACGCGGGTGTAGAAATTGAATCTCCAGGTTTGCAACACATAAAACCACAAACTGCAATATGACGATTTGTATTGAAAATATGGAGACTTGGAGATTATAATTGAAATTAAATATAGCTGGTTACCTAAACTCATCTGTTGTTTGAAGATTGTTTTTCAGATGTTTATACCAAACTCTGCAGTTTGCCCAGTTTTACATGTAAATTTATCTGAATGTTAATTTCAAATAAAGTTCTTAACTATTTATGCTATTCACAACAATCAACATGGTTATTTTATGTTTACATTAGCAATTCCTTCTTTTAAAATATACATTATATCCAATGAATATATGTGGATTTATAATATTGCTTTGTTTGGTGCAACAAGCAACATTTTGTTTATTTATCTGACACAAGTGTTGTGCACATAAATCTCCCATTTTGCATTAATCTGTTACAGCAAACTCTACAATTAGAAAACAGTTGAAGGAGTGTA
The DNA here is from genome assembly GCA_024679065.1 of Sphyrna mokarran. Classification (NCBI taxonomy): domain Eukaryota; kingdom Metazoa; phylum Chordata; class Chondrichthyes; order Carcharhiniformes; family Carcharhinidae; genus Sphyrna; species Sphyrna mokarran. The sequence continues at coordinate 64,751,551 of JAGIQG010000002.1, forward strand.
CCATCTGTTCTTTTATCTCCATAGCCCTGGGGAACTGGCCTTTTGTGCACAGTACATTGCCTCAAAGAACTGGCATTCTGAGAGACAGAGAATTTAACAATGCAAACCATCCAGGCACACAAAGGCAGCTGCAATGTCTTCCACCATTATGGACACCTGTTTCAGATGGAGATAGTCTGAATAAATTTGGCCTAGAATGTGAACATACAAATAAGCCATGCTTTTTTCCTGTCAACTCGTTGTGACACATTTCTTGCTTCAAATTTCATATCCGAGGGAAAAAGCTGTTCAAGGAACAGGAATCCATTAATATTCAAGCAAATCCAAAGTATTTCTTTATAACATCCAGAGGACTAGAATAATTTCTTTGAAGAAATACTGTTGAGTAACTTCAAACCGCAAATGTCACTGTTCTCTACACAATTACTTTTTCATAAATCTCAGATTGTTGACGTTTGACGATGTGTTCTTTGGTATGCTGGACTAAAACAACAGTTGGCTCACATTATTTTCTGCTGGTAACTGTCTTCTCAGTTTAAAAACTACATCCAAATAGAATATGTACTGATTTACAGCATTGTTGTTAGGTGCATCCTGGACATCAGCTTTCAATTCCTGTAAGTCTGTTTCCATCTCTGTAGGAGCCAGCGTGGTCAATACTTTATATCCTCAATTGTTCAGTCGTTATGCTGTGATTGGATTAACATAGCAACTGAGAGTATCAATTAGAAAGAGGAGGTAGAGTAGGGAAGTACATAAGGGTAAATGAAAGGGAAAAGGGGAAACCAGGCTGGGTTTCTAACACATGCGAAGGAAACTAGGATCATACAATGTTAGGGGTCAGGGGTGAAAATCAGGATCAAATTCAGCTAGCCCACACAAATGCAGCATTAGTGACTAATGAATGGCAAGACAGAACTCAATCCAGGTGGTGATGGCATCAAAAGGGACAGAAAATTACAGCTAAACAGAAAGAACAATAATCCTCCTCAGCCTCAAAGCACTTTTAAAAATATACAGTTTAACAGAATGGCATCTCAGTTTTCCCTTAAATTCCATGGGGAAATTTCACTCAACAACAAAAAAAGAACACCTAGCCATCTTAGATTCCCTGATTCTCTCTCCCTTGCAACATTACACACTTAGATATTTCTCTTTCCATTTCTAAAATATATTTAGCAAAATACTCATTACAAAATTCTTTATAGTTGAATACCTGCTATAAAATGTTAAAACATATCTTAACAGCTTGTGAAGGTGCACATAGTACTTAATCTCACACCACTACACAATAGAAATGTCATTCATTTAGTTTAACTCAGATAAAATACCAACATAGATTCTGGTCAAAAGAAATATATTTATACTTTAAAAAGAAATGCAGCTGAAAGTTTGCAAGTTAGCTCATTTTAATTTGTAAAGTTAATTAAAAACTAATTTAAAAACAAAATGAATTTAGAGAAATTCATATTATTTTGCCAAAAATATTTATTCATGCTCATTGTTTCTTCAGACCTAATATAATAATTTTCTAATCAGAGAAAAATCTACTGGAACTTGTCAGCATTTATATTTCATATTTATCAATACATTCATAATCAAATCTAAAGATACCTTATGAACTACTTTTAACTCTCAAGTAAACGTTATGTCTTGAAAAAAAATAAATCCATAAGAATCCATATTGCCAAATATAAAGCCTTCTAAATCAAAGATGGATGAAAAATATCCCATTGGTTGGTCTGGCATTCTTAAAGTCATTCAAACATAATAGTTTTTGCATGAAATTTCTTGATATACCAGTAAGAATGCAGATTTGCACTTCTATAATTTTGAAATTATATATTGCTGAAGACTACAAAATGTACTTTGTAATCAGATTGTATCATACAAGGAAACTTACATAGTAAATAGAAGCAGGGGCCATTCAGCCCCACTTTACTATTTATGATGTTCATAGCTGATAAAATTCAATACTCTGATCCATCTTCCTTCCATATCTGTTGGCTACTTCAGCCACAATTGCTATATTTAATTCCTTCTTGAAATCAATGTTTTGGTCTCAACTACTTTCGGTGGTAGTGAATTCCATAGATTCACTACTCTAGGTGAAGAAATTTTTCCACGCCTCAATCCTAAATTGTTTACCCATTATCTTCAAATTATGATCCCTAGTTCTGGATCCTGCACAATCAGAAATATTCTGAGTCGATCCTAAGTCACTTAGAATTTTATAAGCTTCTACGAGATCACCTTCACTCTAAACCCCAATGAATATAATCCTAATCGACTCAACTTCTCCTCATATGACAGCGTGAGTTCAACATATTAATTATGTTGAATAAGACATCTTTACATTCGAGTACCTTATACACATCATTTTGAAATATTTCTGTCCAATCCCTTCCTGTTTTAAAAAAGGAAGATGAAAACACCTTTGTACTAAACTTAAGTGTTATCTGCAGGCATAATAACAACAGTTCTGTTTAATAGTCAATGCAATTCGAGCACTGTGGGCATCCTTCCTAATTAGCACCCAACCTGGCAACAGATGGATGCTCAAGTTTATCTTTGTACAGTCACTAATCTACCACCAAATGACAGCTCTTGCAGCCAATCACAGTGGATCTCTATATCAGGTCTAAAGTAGCCACATCAATTATTAAAGTTCTGCTGAAAGCAAAGCAATGTTAAAATTATGCTGGCAGGCAAGAATTCTGAATCACTAAGGATATTTATTAGATGCAAAATGCTACCCTGCATCAAAAATATGATTGTTACATGGATCATTAAATTAATACTGAAGACCCGTTGTCCCTTCTTGACATGATTTATTTCATATAGGTTAAAATACAATCAGTATTTTTATGATTTTATTTGAAATTTTCTACAGATGCTGCAGAAGAGGCCAAGTATATCATGTTTCTCCTGAAGAAAGGTTCTGGGTCACAGCTTTAATTAAATAAAAACAACTAAATTGTACATGTCAAGGATACACTGAACGCTGAGAAGGTGGAAGGAATAAGGCACCACATCCTTCTGACACCAGAACGTACATATTTTGCTTGATTGGATAAAATAAAACTGTCATGCATAAGGAATTTGTTTCTTGAAATACAAATTGCAGCATTATATAACTAAAAAAATACTAGTTTTTAAACACGTTCACCATTTAGTATTATAGCTTACTTTTTAAGTTATAACCACCATTGAAGCAAAACTGCTAACAGGATGCTTAAGTTTAATTGTACTATGATATTTTAGAGTAAGAAACCATTCAATAAATGTATTCTAGTTAGAGAGTAAAGTTACATTGTCGTTATTTTGGAGGAAATCAGGCGAATACGCCAAGCTTTTTAAAGTAAGAACATTAAAGTATGATCAATTAAACTCAGCAGCACTTAAAAGGCTGTGCAAAGGTGAATCAAAGCCATTATAATAATCTCGACATGACAATCATAGGCACGTCCTGAATAAGAACGTATAAAATTGAACTAAATCAAATCACAGTTCTAAAACGGTTTAAAAATAAAAGATTTTGCGAAACAAACCTGCAACAACCTAATCAAGTTCTCAGCCTTGCGTGGCTTTTTCCCTTCAGCTGCCTGTCAAATTCAGCTACCCCCAACTGAGCGCCCAAGATAAATAGCAAAGTAACTGAAATCTGCAAAGTCCATTGAAAGCGATTTTCACTATAGATTTATTGGAAATTTTACGAACTTGGCACATTTCAACCTCACGAACATGTTTCCACTCGCTTGCTTGAAGGAACACACAGTTTACATTAAGAGGAAAGATATGTCGCCCTTCCACAAATACACACCAAGCTCACTTTCTCTAAAAGCTGCATCCCGGAATGAGGCACCTTTTGCATGATGCTGACTGAGGCTGCACGAAAAGAAAGCTGCTGTTTACTTCGAATGGGGATGCCATCGAAGCCCTTATTTTAAGTACACGACTCTATCCTCTTGTACAAAATAAAAAGGAAAGTGATGAAAAGACAAACTCACCTGGACGAGAATACACAGGAGGGTTTGTTTTTTTGGGGGGATGCAAACGTAGAGGGTCAGAGCAGGAAGGTGCGGAGATGATGATTAGATACAAGACAGGGTTCGGACTGAAGGAAAGCGAAGGAGGGAATTCGGGGTTTTAATAAGACTACAAGTCAGGAATCACCCAGGTAACACAGAAATATTTTGTCCTTTGCTCCTTTTTCTGCCTCGTTTTTTTCTCCTCTATATAGCTGAAGATGAGTCGGGGTCGTGGTTTCTTGGATTTTTTTTTTAAAGTGCTCGGTGTTTGACGTCCGCTTCCAACTGAGATTTTAACTGTCTGCAGGCAGGGAGTTCACCGCTACCTGCACCTCGCCTTATCTCCACTTCCACTCACTGCATTCCAGCTCCGCACGCGCACTGACTCGCTCTCACTGTCATTGGCGGAGGGATAGCGCCTCTTCACCGCCCGGCCAGCCGCCCCCACTCAATGAAAAGCCGGCGCGCGGAGTTAACGGTCGTGTCGCGTGAGGGGGAGGGGGGGGCACGCAGCAGGAGCAGGTCCTCGCGGCGCCCTGAAGTCGGCAGTAACGCTAACTGTGATCTGGTCAGTCAGCGCCTGGGATGGTGCTAACGTAAGTGACGCTTTGCTCACTCCCAATATAGAGCCCACTGGGGAGGAGCAGCCCTTTATCTTCCCAGTAACAAGATGGGAATAATAGCAGTACTGAATTTCATGAAAAGGTGCATCCAAAAAGTTAGAACCGCAAGGTCCCGCCCCACCCCATATATGGAATTCCCTGCCAATCTAATCAGGTTATTTCTCTCGCCCCCGCCCACGAAAACAGAATGGACATTTAGCTGCGTAAACAATTTGCACGCAAGGGAAGTCAAATTTATACCCTATGTTCGTCTTGAAAAATAAGGTCTCAGCTCGTTCAACCATAGTTCACACACATGAGGCAAACATGGTTCAGAACCAGAGAACTTTTTCACTCGTTGATGTGACCGAGCGATACCATACACATTTATTAAAATAAACTGCACATTCCAGCAAAATATATTTTCAAAACGTTCAAATATGCAATAAAACAAAAAAAACTGCTCCGTTTGAAAATCTGAGAGACTTTGTCAGAGGTTTAAACAAATGAAATTGCAAGAGACTCGTATTTGAGACTAACTGGTAGACCTGGCCAGCGGATTGGATCGATAGCTTGAAAAGATTAGGAATATTATACGCCTTACTCACTAAAGTCCCGTGATTTTTTAAACCGGTTGACTTGTTTGAATGCAAGTTATACGTGTCTGGAAATTCAAGACGCATAGTTAAATCATTCATCAGTTTCACACTTAGTCATCACTACAACGAAAGGCACCGATTTATTGTAAATTTTGTTTTAAAAAAATAACAGCCGAAATACTATCAGAAGGACTAATGCACTGTTGCAATAGTAACTCGTATTCATTCACTATCCCAGTAACAACACAGAATCCTGAATTCCCTAAATCAAAGACCACAATCAGTAAGGAGAGGCAACAAGACCTCCACTATTAACCTCAATACTGATACTCCACAAGACTGTGTTCTCAGCCCCCTACTACACTCCTTACACACCTATGACTGTGCAACCAAATTCCCCTCCAATTCGATTTTCACGTTTGCTGACGACACCACCACAGTGAGTTGGATCTTAAACAACGACGAGACAGAGTACAGGAATGAGATTGAGAATCTGGTGAACTGGTGCGGCAACAATAATCTCTCCCTCAATATCAATAAAACAAAAGAGATTGTCATCAATTTCAAGAAGCGTAAAGGAGAACATGCCGTTGTATACATCATTGAGGAAAAAATAGAAAGGGTCGAGAGCTTCAAGTTTTTTGATGCCCAGATCACCTGTTATGGTTTCCCCCCCTTGCCGACACTATAGTTAAGAAAGTGCACAAACGCTTCTACTTTCTCAGAAGACTAAGGAAATTTGGCATGTCAGCTATGACTCTCACCAACATTCACAGATACACCATAGAAAGCATCCTTTCTGGTTGTATCACAGCTTGATATGGCTTCTGCTCTGCCGAAGACCACAAGGATCTACAAAAGGTTGTGAATGGAGCTCAATTCATCATGTAAACCAGCCTCCCATTCATTGACTCTGTCTAAATTCCTGCTGCCTTGGCAAAGCACCAGTATAATTAAGGATCTCATGCACCAAGACATTCTCTCTTCCACCTTCTTCCTTCGGGAAAAAGATACAAAAGTCTGAGGTCACATACCAATTGATTCAAGAATAGTTTCTTCTCTGCTACTGTCAGACTTTTGAATGGACTTACTTTGCATTAAGTTGATCTTTCTCTACACCCTAGCTATGACTGTAACAGTACATTCTGCATCTCTCATTTCCTTCTGTATGAATAGTATGTTTTGTCTGTATAGCGTGCAAGAAACAACACTTTTCACTGTATGTTAATATATGTGACAATAAATCAAATCTGTAACTGTCACAGGTGTAATAAAGGCTAATTTTCTATTTATGGGAAATTACATGCCTTTCACGAAGCCTACAAACTTTTACTCTATGTTTTTGGAGCAGACTTCCATTTTTTTGTACAGAAAACTCTTTCAGGGTTTAATTCTTATTCATTTGTGAATTATAAAAGTAACTAGGATAAACAGTTAGGGTGCCAAACAGCAACCTCAGGAAGATTCATCACACGACTGACCATGACCAGTTATTTCCAAGGAATCCATAAGTTGCTACGGATAAGAAAATAGGCTAACTTGCCACAATGTCAAAACAACTCTTAGCAAAGTCATAAATGACATCCTACACTTGCATGAAGCCTTTGACACAGTAACTTTATCATCCACTCCCAATGTCTCTCTATTTACATTCAATTGATGGGGCTGATGTCAAGTAGTTCCATTGTTATCCATCTAATCATAGCCAGAGAATTGCCTGCAAAGCCACAACTGCCCATTGTTTGCAGCAAAAGTCATGAATGTAGCCCAATCCATCACATAAACCAGCCTCCCATCAATTGACTCTGTTTATACTTCCAGCTGCCTCAGCAAAGCAGCCAACATAATAAAGGACTCCAGGCATTCTCTCTTCCACCTTTTTCCATCGGGAAAAAGATATAAAAGTCCGAGTTCACATATCAAGTGATTCAAGAATAGTTTCTTCCCTGCAGCTGTCAGACTTTTGAATGGATTTACCTTGCATGAAGTTGATCTTTTTCTACATCTTAGCTATGATTGTAACACTACATTCTGCATTCTCTTGTTTCCTTCCCTATGCATGATATGTTTTGTCTGTATAGTGCTCAAAAAAAACAATATTTTTCATTGTAAGTACATGTAACAGTGGTAAATCCAATTACCCAGCCTTCAGGAGAACAGCAACAATGACACCATACAACCCTGCCACGGGCAATCTTGACAGGACGTGCCAGATCATCAACATGGATAATACTATCTCGTGAGAACAACACGCGTCAGGTACATGGCATATGCTCACGCAATTTGAACAATACTGTTTCCTTTCCTCATACGGTGCAGGAAAGGAAGTCCCAAGGTGTGATATATCAGCGAGACCATGCAGACACTAAGATAACAGATGAATGGATACCATGCAAGAATCGCCAGACAGAAGTGTTCCCTTCCAGTCAAGCGCATTCAGTCTTCGATCTTTAAAGAACAAAAAACAACACAGCAAGGGAAACAGGCCCTTCAGCCCAATGAGCCTGCACCACCATTTTAACAGCGTGAGTTCCCTCTTCCATCCATGACCCTTGTCTATGTTTACAGAAATCCACATTGGAAACCAGATTGGGGAAACAATTTAGGGACAACTTGTTTCACCAATCAGCCTAAGAGCACATCTTTGGGGTGTGGGAGGAAACCAGAGTACCTGGAGAAAACCCATGCAACCACGGGGAGAATGCGCAAACTCCCACAGATACTAGCCCAAATCCATGTATCTGCACAGCAAAAAATGATAGTCACTGAGCTGCTGTATTGCCCATTAACTAGTTCAGTTGAAGCATACACTAACAACGTGAAGCGCTAGGCTACTCTCGAAAAATCCAAGAGCAGCCCTCGCACAACCCATCGCGTGTATGCCCATTGTTGGACGACAAGGCGGACCAAAGCACCTGTGGAACAAAAAAGAAAAACATCAATAACATGCACATCTTATTCACACATTCAAGGGAATCCCCAGAAGCTCAAAAGTAAAGCAAATGAGCTAGAAAAGTATGTTGGAATGTCCATAGGAATCATTTGATTCCCAGGAACGTCCAAGGCTCTTGATCCCTATTTAAAACAGTCTTCTATATCCCTCTATCACTTTTCTGCTCATGTGTCTATCTAAGTATCCCTTAAATAACTCCAGTGTGCCTGCCTCCACCACCTTACTTGGCAATGTGTTCCATACCGCCCAACCTTCTGTATAAAAAACCTCCCTCCAACATCCAAATTATACCTTGGCCCCCCCTCACCCTAAGCCCGTGGCCCCTCGTAATATTTGTTTCCAATCTAGGAAAAAGCTTACCACTGTTTACTCTATCTATACTTTTCATAATCTTATACACCTCTATTAGATCTCCTCTCAGTCTCTGTCTTTCTAAAGAAAACAGCCCCGATTTGTCCAACCTTTCCTTGTAACCCAGACCTTCCATACCAGGCAGCATCCTGGTAAACCTCCTCTGCACTCTCTCCAGGGTCTCCACGTCCTCCCACTAGTAAGGTGACCAGAACTGGACTCAATACTCCAAATGAGGTCTAACCAACATTCTATACAACTGCAACAGTAAACGCCAGCTCTTGAAATCTCTGCCCTTGCTATAAAGGCTAGCATACCATAAGCTTTCTTCACAACCTTCTCTACCTGTACTGCCACCTTCAAGGACATGTGCACTTGCATCCCCAGGTCCCTCTGCATTTCTTAATAGGTCTACCCTTTATCATATAACTTCCCCCTATATTATTTCTCCCAAAATGCATCACCTCGCATTTATCAGGATTAAATTCCAGCTGCCATTTATCTGCCCAATCTACCAACCTATCTGTGTCCTACTGTATTGCTTGACAATGCTCCTTACTGTCTGCATGTCCAGCCATCTTTGTGTCATCTTCACACCACTTACTCTTCCAAGTCATTTATGTATTATTACAAATAGAAGAGGTCCCAGTACTGAGCCCTGCGGCACAACACTAGACACCGACCTCCAGCTAGAAAAAGACCCTTCCACTACTACACTCTGTTTCCTATTACCAAGCCAGTTACTAATCCATTTAGATATCTGTCCTTGTGTTCCATGATCCTTGACCTTTTCAACTAACCTCCAATGAGGGACTTTGTCAAACGCCTTACTGAAATCCATATAGACGACACCAACGGCTCGTCTTTCGTCGACCGTTTTCATCACCTCCTCAAAAAATTCTAGCAGATTCGTAAGGCACGACCTCCCCTTAACAAAGCCATGCTGCGTATCCCTAATCAGATCGCAATGCTCTAAGTGCGTATACATCCTAAAAATTTGCTCCAACAGCTCCCTTACCACTGACGTCAAACTATAATTACCAGATGTCAGTCTATAATTACCAGGGTTATCCCTACTATCCTTTTTAAACAACGGTACCGTGTTTGCTATCCTCCAGTCCTCTGGGACCTCACCTGTGTTCAAAGATGAGACAAAGATTTGCGACAGAGGCCCAGCAATTTCATTTCTCGCCTCCCTAAGCAGTCTGGGATAAATGCCATCAGGCCCTGGAGATTTATCAGTTTTAATGCTACCGAGAAGCTCTAACACTTCCTCCCTCATAATGGTTATTTCCCTCAACTGATCCACAGCTTCCTCCACGACAGTGCTGGTCATCAAGCCACTCTCCTTCATGGATCTCCCCCATTCCCTCAGACTCTAAGCACAGTTCCCCTCCTCTGACCCTAAGAGGACCGATTTTTCCTCTAACCACCCTTTTGTTCCTAAGATAGGAGTAAAACGTCTTTGGACTTTCCTTAATTCTGTCCGCCAAAACCATTTCATGCCCCCTTTTTGCCCTTCTAACTCCCCGTTTGAGCTCCCTCCTATTCTTTCAGTATTCCTTAAATGCTCTCTCAGTTCCCAGTTGCTTAGACCTAACATACGCCTCTCTTTTCTTCATAACCAAGTCCTCAATATCCCTAGTAATCCATAGTTCTCTAATCCTACCTTTTCCATCCTTCCTCTTAACCAGCACATATCTTACCTACAACCTTTTCAGTTTTCCCTTGAAAGACTCCCACATGCTGAACGTGGACTTAACCCCAAACAGCTTATACCCAGGAATATTTAGCTGTCAGTGCTCCCCTTCCTTCAGCGTCTCTGTAACTGCAACCACATCTAAATTCCTTGCAAACATTAAGGCCGTAAGTTCATCCGTTTCACCCGTTACGCTCCTTGCATTAAAACAGACGCATTCTAGACCTCCAAGCCCACTCAGAACCTTCTTCTCCCTGGTGATTTTCCTCTTGTCCAAACTTACGCTGTCACCCATCTCGCTTCCAATCCCACTACCCACCGAGCTATCAGTCTCATCTCCTCCCCTCCTCCATATTAGTTTAAATCTTGCCGAAACATTCCAGCTAACCTCCCAGCTAAGATATTCATACCCTTCCCATTTAAATGTTCCCCATCCCTCCTATACAGGTGCCCTTCTCTCACAAATACTTCCCAATGATCTACAAATATAAAATCCTCTGCCCTACATCAATCCTTCAGCCATGCATTCAGCTTTGAGTAAGCATTTTCCAAGATGGCCTTCAAGACACATGACAACACAGAATCACCGAGCAGAAACTGGTAGCTATGTTCCGCATGCATGAGGACAGCCCCAACTGAGATCTTGGGTTCATGTTGCACTATTTGTGACCTCCACAATGCTGCCTGGCAAAATCCTACGAACTGTCCTGACTTGAGACAATTTACACCTCTTTACCTTGAGATTATCCATCCACACACAATGTTTCTACCTGTAAAGACTTGATTACCTTTAAAAACTTTCATTCCAATCATTCTTCATATTCCAATCTGTAATTATCTTTAAACTGTATCTTTGCCTATATATGCCATATTGACGAACTAACCTCTATGCACCTGATAAAGGAGTAGCGCATCTTAAAGCACTTGATTCCAAATAAACTTGTTGGACTTTAACCTGATGTTGTAAGACTTCTTTCTGTGCACACCCCAGTACAATGCTGGCAACTCCACCTCACGGTATAACCCTGGTAAACCTCCTCTATATTCACTCCAGGGCCTTGACATCCTAAAAAGTGGAACCTTGACTTGAAGAAAATTCTCCACCTGAAGCCTAAAGAGTAACTTGTAAAGATTTCACATGACTTATTTGTTTTTGTATTCAATGCACCTAGTTAGAAAACCAGATTGCCAACATTAAGGGCATTTAAATGGTCATTGGATAAACATATGAATGATATTGGAATAGTATAGGTTAGATGGGCTTTAGATAGGTTTCACAGGTTGGCACAACATCGAGATCAAAGAGCCTGTACTGTGCTGTAATGTTCTATGTTCTATCCACTTACCTGTCTTCTGACCTACCCACCTTACCCTCTTATCCACCTATCCATCTATTCGCTCATCCATTCACAAACATTCAAAATACACCTTACAGAAGTTAGTGCTGTAAGGTATATTTTGAATATTTGTGAATGGATGTGTCCTGCTGTGCCTGACTTTATTCTGAATGACCACTCCAGTATCCCACAGCACTGTGCATTTCTCGGAAAGCTGAGTATGAAAGATTCTGGAAGAAATGCAGAGCAGCATCAGATCAGAAGAATCTTTGAGCAAAGCATCAATCTGCTCATTGCTGCTGCTTAGAAGATTCAGACATTGTACCATTTTGTGATCCCACAAGGTCCATGGGAAGTTACTGATTGGTTTCTTTGTAAGTCTTGTTGAGAATGAGTTCCCATGGTAACAGGCAGTGGCATGTCCAGCTAGAACCCATTATCTGAAGTCTTTTTTAAAGCAGGTCCAGTGCTGAACAATGGTCCAAGGTAAGGACTAGAATATGTACATCACAGTAATAGTTTTACTTTGCATTCCATAGTAAACTGTGTTCCTTTCCAGTCAGGCTTCCTGAGTCATTACATTGACAATGAGAAACAGGAAAATTTTCAGACAACCTTGTCTTTCCATGAACCTGGTAAGACAGTGAATGGCTTCAATGGGAAATCCCATTGACAGTGGTGGGTACCAGAAGATCACGAAACTAGCGAAAGGACCCCTGACTCTTACTGACGAGAAACTCATGGATGGGAGGCTGGAAGATTCCCGCCATTGAATGCCTTTAAGAGGAGAAAGATGCTTGTACCATGATGGCCTGTAAATAAAGCTGCTGAGTCCTGCTGTTTTCAGGGGCCATAGACTGTGTTGCAGCAGAGAAAAAAAAATGAAGAAAGCATAGAGGTGATTCTCCCACCCAGAGGCTAAATGGCCCAGAGGCCATTTAGCAGGCTCCCACTAGGTGTCATGGCCTTCATGAGTCTCCACACATCAGATTTCATTACTTAAATTAAATTTTGCATGTAATTAGTGGGTTTGGGACTGAAGTCTCTGGGCCAACTAGAATCTCCGGATTTATAATAGCTCCCCACTTGCAGGGTGCTGATAGTTGACCCCACCAGAGTGCAGGGACTCCTCAGGATGTCTGGGGTAAGAGGGGTGCCCACTGGGCATTGCCAACCTGGCAATGCCACCTGGCCTCCTTGCACTGCCCAAGAGCAAAGAGGCAATGTCCAAGGGGTTCCCTTGGCTCTGAGCATTGGGCATCTGGCAGAGTCTAATGGGGGCAGGGCCTAATGGGGACAGAGCATCTGGTGGTGAGCAGGGTGGAGATCTGGCTGCCATCACATTCGGCAGTGATGGAGGGAGGGCAGCAATCAGGACTGACCATCAGTGGGGAGGATCAGGGCTGCCGGTAGGAGAGGGGAAATCAGCACTGTAGTGGAGTGGTGGGGAGATCAGGACTGACGGGGTGAAGGGGTTTGAGAGTGGCCCGGACATCTCCGGTGGAGGGGCAGTGATCAGTCCATGGGTGGATCACTGGGGTAGTGATGCGGGGTTGCAGGGCTGCGTGATCAGGAGGTGGCAGTGGAGGCTACGGCGCATACACCGATCTCCACTATGATAAATTGGCGCATGTGTAGTGGCCTGTTTGGCGTTATGCTGTGATGTAGAGATGCCGGCATTGGACTGGGGTAAACTCAGTAAAGTTTTACAACACCAATTTTAAATCCAACCAATTTATTTGATAGTAAATCTGCGAGCTTTTGACACTATGTTGTGCCTTCGTCAGGCAAATGCAGTGTTCTGATCTGCAGAGGCACTCATATCCACAAAGACAGTTACAGATTGCTGATTAGAATGCGAATCCTTACATCTAACCTGCTATTCAAGTGTTAAAGTGGCTAACAATGTGTGTGAAGGGATCCTGAGCATTGTTAGAGAATTGTGTATTTTCTCCAGACAGCACAGTAAGTGAGGTTTTTTGCTAACCCAGGCAAGTTACGGGGGGTACAGATAGTGTGTCATGAAGCCAAGATCCCTGTTAAGACCGTCCTCATGTGTGCGGAGCTTGGCTATCAGTCTCTGCTCAGCGACTCTGCGCTGTCGTGTATCACAAAAGCCCCCTTGAAGAACATTTACCCGCAGGTCGGAGGCCGAATGCCCATGATTGCTGAAGTGTTCGCCCACAGGAAGGGAACTGTTTTGCCTGGTGATTGTTGAGCGATGCTCATTCATCCGCTGTCGTAGTGTCTGCATGGTCTCCCCAATGTACCATGCTTTGGGACATCCTTTCTTGCAACGTATTAGGTAGACAACGTTGGCCGAGTTGCAAGAGTATGTACCGTGTACCGGGTGAATGGTATCCTCACGTTTGATGATGTCGTCCATGTCTATGATCTGGCATGTCTTGCAGAGGTTGCTGTGGCAGGTTGTGTGGTATTGTGGTCACTGTTCTCCTGAAGGTTGGGTAGTTTGCTGCGAACAATGATCTGTTTGAGGTTGTGCGGTTGTCTGAAAGCAAGAAGTGGGGGGGTGGGGATGGCCCTAGCTAGATGTTCATCGTCATCAATGATATGTTGAAGACTCCGGAGAAGATGTCGTAGCTTCTCCGCTCCGGTGAAGTACTGGACAACAAAGGGTACTCTGTCCACCGTGTCCCGTGTTCGTCTTCTGAGGAGGTCAGTGCGGTTTATCGCTGTGGCACGTTGGAACTGTCGATTGATGAGTCGAGTGCCATATCCTGTTCTCACGAGGGCATCTTTCAGCGTCTGGAGGTGTCTGTCACAATCCTCCTCATCTGAGCAAATTCTGTGTATACGGAGGGCTTGTCCATAGGGAATGGCTTCTTTAACGTGTCTAGTGTGGAAGCTGGAGAAGTGGAGCATTGTGAGGTTGTCTGTCGGTTTGCGGTACAGTGAGGTGCTGAGGTGACCGTCCTTGATGGAGATGCGTGTGTCCAAGAATGCACCTGATTCTGGAGAATAGTCCATGGTGAGTCTGATGGTGGGATGGAACTTGTTGATATCATCATACAGTTGTTTCAATGCTTGTTCACCATGAGTCCAAAGGAAAAAGATGTCATCAATGTATCTAGTATACAACTTTGGTTGAAGATCTCGTGTAGTGAAGAAGTCTTGTTCGAACCTGTGCATGAAGATGTTGGCATACTGAGGTGCAAATTTGGTCCCCATGGCTGTTCCATGTGTCTGGATGAAAAGCTGATTGTTGAAGGTGAAGACATTGTGGTCCAAGGTGAAGCGGATGAGTTGTAAAATTGCATCCGGAAACTGGCAGTTGTTGGCATTGAGTACTGAGGCAGTTGCAGCAATACCATCGTCGTGGGGGAGGTTGGTGTAGAGCGCCGAGACATCCATTGTGACAAGGAGTGTCCCTGGTTCAACTGCTCCATGTGTGCTGAGTTTCTGTAGGAAGTCCGTAGTGTCAAGACAAAAGCTGGGGGTTCTTTGTACAATGGGTTTCAGGATGCCCTTGATATAGCCGGAGAGGTTCTCACACAGCGTCCCATTGCCCGATACGATGGGACGGCCCGGTACGTTTGCCTTGTGTATCTTTGGGAGGCAGTAGAGATCTCCAATGCGGGGAGTACGTGGAATGAGAGTCCGGAGGGTGTTCTGAAGGTCCGGATCAAAGGTTTTGATCAGAGTGTTGAGTTGACGAGTGTGTTCTTTGGTCGGATCCGCTGGTAACTGTTCGTAATGTTTCACATTGTTTAGTTGTTGGTACACTTCTTCACAGTAGTCCATTCTGTTCAGTATGACGGTGGCGCCAGAGACTGGCGTTATGCTGCCAGTCTCTCCAGCAGGAATAGGTCTTGCCCACCACTTTTTCATGAGATTCAAGCTGTGCACAGAGTTGGGGAGATTTACTTTGAATATCCTGCTGAAAAACACAGCAGGATTTACTCGTTTTTACATGAATGCAACACTTAGAATTTTTTTGGGAAAATTCCATCCCACTTGGGTCAACACTATAATCACTCAGCTGAGGTGAATATACAAAAGTGGGCACGTTGTTCACCTCAATTTGAATACAAAGGGCACATCGAGAATCACGAACCTCATTCCCAATACATAGCGTTAACCAATTCCTAACCTGTGAGATTTTAATTTACCAAAGCCACTCGTTCTGAACCAATTTATATTGTCCAGTTTAAACATATTTACAATTACATAATTCCAAGCCATTCAGAAATGAAAAGCAGTGCAAGAAGGTTGCACAAACAACATGAAATGAACGATCAGATTAATCTATTAATCTAGTTAATCTATTTGGTTGCATTAGTGAAGGGATAAATGTTGTTTAGAACATTGCAATTCTTTGAACAACGTCATGAAATCGTTTATCTCCATCTAAACAGGCAAAGCATTAGCTCAACATCTCATTTGAATGACATCACTTTTAACAATACAGTCTTCCCTTAGTGCAACGTTAGAGTATTGGCCTAGATTAAATGCTGATGTCTGAAAGTGGTGCCTGAAAATTTGGCTTTCTGATTCAGTCAAGAGCGCTATAACTAAACCAGTACTGACATTCCACTGAACTATTTTCAATATTCAAGGTGTCAGTATGATTTAGCAAGAATTTAGAATTTCCATTCAATGTATAACTGACAATTTCACCTTCCTAAATTCTACTGAAATATTAATATAAAACATACAGTGTTTCCATTTTAGTAGCCTGACTAGTTCACTAATTTCCTCCAAGCTGCTCAGCTTCTCCTCTACAGATGTTATGGTGAGTCACAGTTCTTGATTCATGTCTTCTTTCTTTAGTTGTCTTCTGGACTTGGCTTAATTAATTTTGCACATATGTTATTCTTAAGTAGTGTACAGTATTACTTTACTTTCTCAGAGACCCAGGAAGCCATGAGTGCCAATTTGGAATCGAAGTGGTATCTGCAGCTTCTGTGGTGAAACTTACAGCTTCTGCTGTAAGTTTCACCACACATCATATTGGTTAGAGAGTTTTTGCACATGCAGCTAACAGCCATCAGAAGGGCAGACAGATCATGAAATCAATCAGCATGCAATGCCCACACAATGCCAGGACTGTCTTTGGTGCTCAATACTCCAGCTGAATCACTTCCTAACCTCACAAAGCAACACACACGTTAAACAGCAGGAAGGACATCCCACTATGCTATTCAAAGGACAAAAAAGAGAAGAGAAGGAACGAGAGCTGGACAGCTTTCTACTGCCCCAGCTGTCCATGAAGAATTGACATGTGCAGTAAGCACAACCCCAATTCCACTTTCACCAACAATTCCACAACTTAACTTCCTTATGTCATTGATCATCACAATATCCACTTTACCACAATGTAAAAATAAAAGCACCTCAAGTGACAGGCAACAGCAAGGATACTGATGAAGTGGAAGAGGTAGGGTGATGATTGCTGTCATCTTGAAGAGAAAGGATAGCAGGTTCAGGCTCTATGGAGAGGAAGTGTGCCTATGAACATTATGCAGTCTGTTTGACTGATGTAACTGTTATGGTTGAACAATGCACAGTGTGTACAAACTGTGAAATGTGGATGTAAGGCAGGCTTGTCCAGTCTTTTTACTCAAGGAGACATGTTTGTATTTTTTCTATTCAAAAGGCCAGTAATTGTATTTTGGAAAGTTAAGATTTTGCACAACAATGAAACAGAATTTTGAAAAAAACAAGCTGATGTATTAAAAGAAATAATTGCTGAGCAAAAGTAAAATAATATTACAGCAATACATCATTAAAACAATAATTGATAAAAATGAGCAGAATGTGACAGGATCAGTTTATGTGTGTGCTCACACTGCATTTGCCTGAGGAAGACACAAGAGTGTTGAAAGCTCGCAATTTTACTATCAAATAAATCGGTTGGATTAAAAATTGGTGTTGCTAAATTCTTACTGAGTTCTTACCACCCCAATCCAACGCCGGCATCTTTACATCATGCTCACCCTTACCCACAGTGAAAGATTTGTGATAATGCATTGGTTTATGGTGCTGAGAGTGAGTAAGAAACCTAAGACTGGAAGTAACACACACACTCATTCACTTCCTCCCACTTCTTTCTCCCTTTCACTGTCAGGCACTTAGTCACACACAAATACTCAACTCACTCGCTTCGAACATGTTCATCACTGCACGTACTCTTCTGAGGGCCCATCATAAATTCAGCCTCCCCAGGCTCACTGGAACATCAGACTCTCCAGGTCTGCTGCAACTTCAGCAATGACTTTGGTCTTCCTGGGCCTGCTGTGACTTCAGCCTTTCTGGGTTCACAGCAACTTTGGCCTCCCCAGGCCAGACACAACATTGGCTTCACCGGCTCCGCCTTGACTTAGTCTTCCCTGTGCATGCCACAGTTTCATTCTCCAAGTCCGCTAGGACTTATGCTATTCTAGGACTGCTGTGACTTAGGCTCACTGTGACTTTGCCCTTCCCGGCCCATGACAATGTCACCCTCCCTGGGCCTGCTGCAACCTCAACTTCCCTGGGCCCTGTAGCCTTCAGTTTATCCTCTAATCACGGAGCGTTTCTCTCCCTCATGCCAATAGCAAACATGGGAATGAATTCCCTGTGTTAGGAGAAGCAACCCTTTCAAAATCAAATTGCACTTACCTGCATTTTGAATTTACCAACCTGTCTTACCAGCTTTTGAACAATGGCTCAAGGGACTACATAGAGGAATTAGAACAAGCCTAGTGTAAGGTTTGTCATAATGCTAAATGTATGACAGTGAGATGAAATATACAAATACCAGGTATGAGCCATGATGAAGAGATTGTTGATAAATGAGTGAAAGGGCTGTATTGGATTGAGCAATGGCTGATATTCATGGTGCAGTTGTTGGGATGTATCATTTGAAGATGTATTCACTGACCTTTACCACTCATGTGAAATCTTAACTTTTTGCAGCACTACATCCAGGTCCTTCCAGCTTAAGTCCTAGCATTAACCTCCAATGCTATCTGCTTCGATTGCCTTTTGACCTTAGATCTGGGGACTCACTGCCTTCTTGTGGATACAGAACATCTGTTCTTTCCCCTCTTACGTCAAGACTTTCAAGGCAAAATCTGAAAACTTCAGAACCCACCGTCTCACGTTGTGCCAATCATCACTGTTTTCCAAGGACATTCCCCTATTGCACGACTCCCTGCATCTGTTCCAGCCACAATGTACCTCCCCTTTAAAATATGTAAGCTGGGCTGCAGGTTATGTTAAGCAGTCCTAGAAAGCTATGGTTTTGGGTCCATAAGGGGAGTAGTGGTATTATTGTTAGACTGTTAATCCAGAAACTCAGCTAACATTCTGGGGAAATCAGATTCGAATCCTCTTGTGGCAGATAGTGGAATTTGAATTCAATAAAACATATCGGGAATTAAGAATCTATTGATGACCATTAAACCATTGTTGATTGTCAGAAAAATTCCTTTGGTTTACTAATGTCCTTCAGGGAAGGAAATCTGCCATCCTTCCCTGGTCTGGCTGACACTTGACTCCAGAGCCAAAGCAATGTGGTTGACTCTCAACACTAGGAATGGGAAATAAATGCTGGGCAACTACAGATGGACAATAAATGCTGGCCAGCCAGCAACATCCATGTCCCATAAACGAATAAAAAAAAATGCACAAAGTTAATAAGCAGCAGGGTTAACACTGGCTTAGTACAAAAAAATTCCAGTTAACACGCAGCACAATGTTGACATGCATTTCAGTCTATGGTGTGAGTTAATAATGCATCATTATCTTTGTGCCCATTATCAAAGATTGTTGAATGTAGCTCCCTTCAACTATTAAGCAATAGTTGTGATATATTTTGCAAGTTTAATTCTAGTTGTTTAAACTTGCACTATAACAATCTCTAATTTTGTTGAACTATTTTAAAGATTGTTCACAATTTTTTTTAACTTTCGTTTCATGTTTGGTAGCTTCCTGAAAATTCACTGGAATCTTCTCAGAATATATCTTCCTTTCCCTTTGTCTATTGTCTCTTTATTTGGGGTGTGTGTATGCATAACTTCATAGGAAAGATTTCCTGCTTTTGTGCCAAGCTGCACTGTTTCATTGAAATAGAGTGAATGTCAGAGACTGGATCTTGTTTGAACACATGTAGGAATCTGCCTGAATTTTTTGCATATAAATTAATAAATGGAAATTGAGTGAGTTCCTTTACAGAAGTATGTTTTCACCTGCCTGATATTCTAATGTCCACTGAGTTCAAGAAATCTAGTTATGATTATTAAAGTGATTCAGAAAACCCCGGGATTTAAAAACTAATATAATAACTAAACAGGAGAAATCAACTGAGAATGAGGACCACAATGTGTCTTATACTTATTTTATACAAAGGTACTACTTACATAGACATGCACATAACTACTGTTATGAAAATTAAAAGTATTTTAGATTTAAACAAGTATTTTTGAATGGATTATGCACTTTGGCCAAAATGCAAACTGTCCTGGAGCATAATGGGAAGATAGTTAAATGAAACAGGCTAATTTCTTTGGAACAATAAGCCCCAGAATAAATTATGTTATCAGAAGAAAATCATGGAGTAGATAAAATATTCAATTCCTACTGATAATAAGGCAGAGTGAAATAGTGGGAACATCACCTTTTCAACTCTGTGGCTTACAGTGAGAAAGCAACCTTTGAATCTTACAGATATATGTAAATGTGGTTGCTTAGTAACAGCGGATAGGAACTTCCGGGTCCTATAGACCAATGAAATCCTAATTCTGCTAGAAGGTAAGATGCAATTGGCTAAGATGATTAATGTGTACTAATGTAATTAGAGCATACTGTTAGGATGACAGGATAGGCAGGAGAAATGAATTTTCAAAAATGTATAACCATTTTGCCACAGCATTGTAAACTTCAGAAAGAGTTGGTGTGTGTCTGGCTGCCTTTCTCGTGGCATTAAAAATCAATTAATTAGTCAATTAAAAAACACCTTCAACCAGCATACCATCTTTCACAAGTCCTTGTTTTTAGCTGGGTTCAGCTCAATACTTAGCGTCTAAGAGAAAACCCTCGTTTAAAACCCCAATTGAATCCAAAGGTTTTCTTTGTCATTAACTTTCCTGGAGAAAAACATTTTGCTGTTGCTGAATTCACCATTACAGCAGTGATCCCAACTGTCAGAAGGCTTTCCTGTTTGTTAGTCTTTATGTTACAGGCCTCACAGGGCATTATTCAATTCACTATTCATAACCTTGAGAAGCTTTGTTCCAACATATCTAAACAGGCTCCATCTCCAGTGACCTGCGAACAACAACAGCTGAATGTATATTTACGTTCTTTGTTTAGGTTTCAACTCTACAACACTTAAGGATCAATTAATTTTCATTTTAAACAAGGGTTGTGTTATGTTTTAGAATCATCAGCTCTGCTACAACTCCTTCTAATCACTTCCTCTAAGGCTGAATTAAGCGAGATAACCATTTTTTGAGAGTCAGTGAGTACTTTTTCTGCACTTTTTAAAATTTATTTATCAGTGACACAAGTAAGCTTATACTAACACTGCAATGAAGTTATTGTGAAAATCCACTAGTTGGCTCACTTCGGCGCCTATTCGGACACACTGAGGGAGAATTTAGCATGGCCAATCCACCTAACCAACACCTGTGTACAGTTACAATATGAGTATGCAAGTTAAGCAATTTAGAATTGCAGAGTTGAAACAGTATAGAAGATAATTATGCCATGATTAGTTGGACTATCTACATGGTAAATTATATTGTTAGGTCATTTTACAGGTACAAGTACACATGTCACTGAAACTGGCAATGCAGGTGGAGAAATTAGTCAGGAATGCATAAGACATGCTTGCCTTCGTCGCTGGGGTATTGAGTTTAAACGTTGGCAAGTCATGTTGCAGCTTTATAGAACCTTAGTTAGTCTGCACTTGAAATATAGTGCTCAAATCTAGTCACTAGACTACCAGAAGGATGTGGAGGCTTTGGGGTGGTTATGGGAAAGATTTACAAGGATATTGCCTAGTTATGGAGGGGAGGTCAGAGAAACTTTGTTTGTTTTCACTGGAACTACAGTGATTGAGGAGGGACCTGATAGAAGTCCACAAGATTATGAGGGGCATGGACAGAGTCGATAAAGTCTTTTTCCCAGGGTGGAAGAGTCAATTACTAGGGGGCAGAGGCTTAAGGTGTAAGGGACAAGGTTTAAAGGAGATGTATGAGGCAAATGTTTTGCACAGAGATTGGTGAGTGCCTGGAACTCGTTGCCGGGGGAGGTATTGGAAGTAGATATGATTGTGACTTTTAAGGGGTGTCTTGACAAATGTATGAATAGGATGGGAATGGAGAATATTGTCCCCAGAAGGATAGGGGGTTTTACTTCAATTGGGCACTATGGTCGGTGCAGGCTTGGAGGGCCCTTCGTTCCTGAGCTGTAATTTTCTTTGTTCTTTACCTTAATCATTTCCTTAAGGTGGATCATACTGTTCTGCACTGTTCCCAGTCCTCTGCACTGCCACCTCCTGTCAAGCATACTTCCATACTGCCCTCTGAAGAGAGCGCTGTGAGTGTTAACATTATTATATTCACCTTACACAGTAGTCTCTTGACTCTGCTAGCCATTAAACATGAGGTTCAAGTACTACACCACTCAATTGCTTGCCAAAAAACTCTGTTCCATATTTCTGGATTTGTTTTGTTGTCTTTTTTTAAATAAAAAGTGAAAGTTACCAGTTAGGAAAGGCAAACTTTCGATACAACTGTAGTTGAAATGCTATTCCTTTTGGATGCCTTCCATGGTACTGTTGTTTTCGGAAAGCAGACTCTTTAAGGTACAGAGATATTGAACCAGACAGAAAGAGTATTTGATGAGAAACTCTTGATGAAACCTGCTCTCGAAAAATTTTGAAGAAAGTGAAAAATACACTTAGTCTCAGTGTGACTGTTGAATGTATTCAGGGAAAATCCCTCAGGTGCAGGACAAGTTAGTTCCTGAACTTGTTTGTGCTCTTTGCTAGAAGAAATTTTAACAGGACCAGTTTGATGTGTCGACAAGGATATGCACACAAGGTGGAACTGACCAATTATTTTAATGCATTGAAATTTTCTTTCATTTTATTGTTGTTTGTTTATGTGTAATTTTTTTAGTATATGAGCAATGTACCTGAAAATGAATGAACACGTGAACAGCAAAGGGAAGTCAAATTGAATTGAAATTGGATCTTGCTGTACCCATTTTGGGATATAAAATAAATATAACAAGAGCCCATTTCTTGGATTAAAGTCCTGTGCTACAATGTCAGAAAACTTGATAATGGAATGGAACTTTTTCACATTTCTGGCAATATTCACCTCAAATAGGCTTTCTTGCTAATTTGGGACCTACAATATACATTTTATGCCTTTCCCTCTTTCCCCACCCCACCCCTTCCTTTCGCCTCCCCACCCCTCCTTTTCCTTCCCATCCATTCCTTTCTATTCCCCTTCCCTCTGCCCTCCTCCCCACTACTCCTTCTTCCCTCCCACTCCCTCTCTCTCCCATCCCTTCCCTTTCTTCTCCCCTCCCACTCCTTTCCCTCCGCTCCTCTTTCATTCCTGCCTTTTATCCCCTCTTCTCCTCTCTCCTCCTCTCCACCTTTACTCCCTTCTCCCTCTCCCTCTTCTACCCTCTCCTCCCCTTTTCTCCTCCCCCTCTTCTCCCTTCTCCCCTCCTCCCTCCCGCATCCTCTTCCTTCCCCCCCTATCGTTCTCTGCCCCTCCTCCTTCCCCACCCTCCTTACTTCCCACCTCCCTCCCCACTCCCCATCACCTCCCTGCCCCCTCCCTCCCCTCCTTCTGCCCCCCATCCTTTATCCCCTCTGTCCTCTTCCCCTTCCCCTTGCTCCCCTCCCCCTCCCTCCGTCCCCCTTTTTCCTTTTCCCCTCCCCCTCTCTCCACTCACCCTTCCCACCTTCTCCTCCTCTCCCTCACTCTTCTTCCTCTCCCTTTCACTCCTTTCCTCCTCAGCCCCTCTTCCCTTCCTTCCTCTCCTTCTCCTTACCTCTCCCCTCTCCCCCTTACTACTCCCCACTCTCTCTCCCCTCCCCTTGACCCTCTCCCTCTCCCTGTTCTCTATTCCTCCCCCATCCGTTCCACTCCCTCTGCTCCTTCCCCAATCCCCTCCCTCTACGTTCTCTACCTCTTCCACCTCCCCTTCCCTCCTCCGTCCCCTCCTCTCCCCTCTTTCTTTCCCATCCCCCTTCTCCCTATCCCTCCCTCTTCTCCCTCTTCTTACCCCTCCCCGACCCCATCCCCTCCCTTTCCTCCCCTCCCCTCCCTCCCCCTTCCCTCCTCCTCTCCTCTCCCCTTCCTCGCCTCCCCATTTCCCTTCAATGTTAACATGGTATCAAAGTTTTGTACTTCTCGCATTATTGTGTTCATAAATGGTTTCCATTGAACTTTGCAAAATTCTACAAATGCTTTATTGAATCACATTTAAATATGAGATAATTATAAATGAATAACATAATTAAAGTAAATAAGATAGAAGGATATAATGATAAACACATGATGGTTTAGATTTTCCATAGCCCAAAATGTGAACTCTCCTTTGCTCAACCCCATGAAATAAAATATCCAAATCATTATCAAAGAAATTCTGACCTCTATTCCAAATTACATTTTCAGTTTATGTATTCTAAATCAAAACATACGAACATTTTTGAGTATGCCACATGTAAAGCTATACAATAATATAATACAGATTTAAGTAGTATTTTCTTGGATTTAAAACAGATAAAACCTAAGTCCAGTTATAATATAAATATAAATAATACTCACCTTCAACCATAAAAAACCTATAAATTAAACCTATAATTAAATGAGCCAATGACAAATGGATTAACTGTTTAAAAGAAATAGCAAAAAAAAACTTCAACATACCTTCATAATACCCGGGAATCATTTTGATCTCTCTGTCTTCACTTTAAAATTGCTGTTTCAAAGCATGACCTCAATGGGCATTCCCAAATGGCCCCATTATAAGGGAATGTGATTAGTGTCCTTCTGTGCCATGCTGGAGCCTGCAAAAATTGTTCTGATGATGTGGAGTCCCACTGCGGGAGTAGAGGATGAAGGAGCAGCACTCCAAAAACTGGTACTACCAAATAAACCTGTTGGACTTTAACCTGGTATTGTGAGACTTCTTACTGTGAAATTGTTCCGACACAGGTAGCTGATCCCATCGGGAGTTAGACTGGGATTTTTGAATGTAGGTAACTTCAGAAAGAATTCCCCTATATGATTTCCAGTGACAAGGCAGAAGTTATAGGCCAAGGTGAACTATTGTTGAGGGCAAATTACACTTGATAAGTAAGTATCACTAGATTTTGTGGCGAGAGCAAGAAACCAGTATCTTGTGGAGTCAACTGCTGAGGGTAGCCAAGAGAAAAGGGATTTTGGTTTGATAAAACCAATAAGAAAGATAAGATAGCTTTGAGCTACTCAAGAGTTATTTTGTTAGACAAGATACCAGGCACTTACTATCAATAATGCAGGAAGATAAGACTCAGAAGACAATGTCAATAGGAATATAAATAGAATAGTTTGGACTAAAAAGCACTTCAGAAGGAGTTCTAAACCACATGCACAAGTTACCCTTGATTAATTTTATTAATTACATCCTCAAAAAATTCATCAAGAATGATTTCCCTTTTGTAAATCCATGCTAACTTTGTCAAATTACGCCACTGCCTTCCAAATGTTAAACTATGAAATCCTGGATAATGGATTTGAGATTATAGTCATAATAGTTGCTCAGGAAGGAAGACTGCCACATCTGACATATAGACAATATCTATAGATAGTGAGTTTCATACCTGGAGTGAGGGTAATGTATGGTGAGGGAAAGTTGGAAGAGATACTGAAGAGTACACGTAGAACTCAGTAGTAGTTGTGTAGGAATAAATTTAATAGGGTTATTACATATAATATAAGAAACAGAACACAGAAATATAAAAAATAGAAGCAAGAGTGGACCATTCAGTCCTTCGAGCTTGCTGCACCATTCATTTTGATCATGGCTGATCAACAAATTCAATATCATGATCCATCCTTTCCCCCAAATCTCTTGATTCCTTTATCCCCAAGAGTCATATTGAATTTCTTTTTGAAATCACATTTTGGTCTCAACTATTTTCAGTGGTAGTGAATTCCATAGATTCATCACTCTCTGGATGAAGAAATGTTTCCTCACCTCAATCCTAAAAGGTTTACTTATCCCTTATCCTCAAACTATGACCCTGGTTCTGGACTCCCCATCATCAGGACCAGTTTTTCTGAATCTACCCTATCTAATCCTGATACACTCTCACTCTTCTAAACACCAATGACTACAATCATAACCAAATTAGTCTCTCCTCATATGTCAAATGTGCCATCCCAGATTTTATCCTGGTAAACATTTCTTGTGTTCTTTTTAAAGCAAGGACATCCTCAGATAAGGACAGCAAAATTGCCCACAATATCCCAGGTGTGGCCTCACCAATGCTCTATGCAATTGTAGTAAAACATACCGATTGCTATTCTCAAATTCTCTTGTTATGGAAGCCAACATATTATTTGTGTACTTCACTGCCTGCTATACCTGCATGCATACTTTCAGTGAGTGATGCATGTGGACACCAAGGTCTTGTTGAATATCACTTCTCTCAATTTGCACCCATTCAAATAATAATCTGCCTTCCTATTATTGCTATCATTATGAATTCTCCCACTTATGATTGTAAAATGCTTACATTTAGTTTTGTTAATTTTTTTCTCCTTCCATACTTATAGAAATTTTTACAATCAGTTTTTATGTTCCCAGTTAGCTTATTTTCATATTCTATTTTCCACTTAATCAATCCCTTTGTCTTCCTTTGCTGAACCCCAAAAGTTGTTTATTCCTATTTAGCATAAGAATGGAAAGAGAACTGTGGCCAAACCATGGTTTACAAGGAAATTAGAGACAGAATTAGATCTAAAGAAGAGGCATACAAATTGGCAAGAGCAAGCACTAGATATGAGGATTGGGAGCAGTTTAAAATTCAGCAAAGGAAGACAAAGGGAAGACAAAGTGGAAAATAGAATATGAAAATAAGCTAACTGGGAACATAAAAACTGATTGAAAAAATTTCTATAGGTATGGAAGGAGAAAAAGATTAACAAAAATAAATGTAAGCATTTTACAATCATAAGTGGGAGAATTCATAATGGGGAACAAAGAAATGGCTGGGGAAATAAATTGGTTCTTCGGTTATGTCTTCACAAAGGAAGACGTGAAGTACCAGAAGTTTGGAAAGAAACAAGTTTTAGTAGAAAGCTGAAGAAAATCAATATTTGTAGAGAAATGGTTTTTAAGAAATTGATCACCCATCAACCACTTGGCAGCAGTGTGGTCATTCAACAGGATCTTCTAATATCTCCATTACCTGGAGAGACAAAGGCAGCAGCATTAGTACACCATTATCTGTATTTTTTTCTGCAAGTTAAACTCCATCTAACTTGTAAGTATATTGCCGTTCCTTCACTGTCATGGGATCAAAATCCGGGAACTCTCTTCATAAAAGTATTTGGATGTTCCTGCAACATGTGGACTGCAGTGGTTCAAGACGGCAACTCACAACCACCTTCTCAAGGGCAATGAGGAATGGGCAATAAATACTGGCCTAATCAGCAATGCCCCACATTCCATGATCGAATAAATAAAAAAGGGGCTGAATCTACTCCATTTCTATCTTCTCAATCTCTATTGCTATTTCACCCACCTGTCCCTCACCATGGATTAGAAGCAGTAAGTAGTCTCACAACACCAGGTTAATGTCCAACAGATTTATTTGGTAGCATGAGCTTTTGGAGTGCTGCTCCTTTATCAGGTGAGTGCCTGATGAAGCCGGCAACTCCACATAATGGACTAAAAGAATCCAGCTTGAGAGGTTGACTGATGCATTGCAATGTCAACACTGCGTTGAAGTTCCTGGATCTGTAGACACTGCAGATTTGGTTGCTGTGAATCACATTAGCATCTACTAATTCCCACAAGCTGCAATAATGACATGCTCAGTCTTCATTATTATGTTTTATTTAAGATTCAAAAATTTTTAATTTCACAGATTCTAGTTTAAATGAATAACATAATTTAAAGAGAGAAAAGAGAAAAAATAATCACCAAGCAATCACTTATCTTTTTTCCTATAATGTCACATGTCAATTTTTGTTTCGAAAGCAGATAATATGTTCTGAACACACAGAATCACCTGCTAAGTCTTTAAACTCTTACTGCTGTTTCACTGCTCCATCTTAGACTCACTCTTTAATCTCTTGCTGTTACCATATGCAATAACACAATCTTTCCAATTTTTAACACAACTCATTCTGATGTGTTCCTCACGGCTATTTATTAGATCTAACTATCTTCAGTTGTTTCATCAATAACCAAATAGCATTCACAAATTCAGAAACTACAGTGCAAGACTTCAGGGAACAAAAATAATTGCATTCACTCCTTCCTATTTCACTAGAAGACGTATGTTTCCTGGTCTCGCTGCATGCAAATCTAGACTTCCTCATTATCTCAGGAATTTCCAATGAAGTTGAAACTGTAAGTATCAGCAAACAACTTCATGTGAAATTTTGCAGTGGCATTTTTTGAGCTATTAACTAGAAGTTCAAATTTCTTTTTAAAAGTTATTAGTCTCAAAGGATATCATAACATTGTTGAACTTCTGAATTACCCTTGATAATGTGATAGTGAGCCATCTTTATGGACCTCTGCAGTCATCGTGTAAGCATTCTCATAGTGCTAATAGATTGTGAGTTCTATTCCAGGATTTTGAGTCAACAGGGATTCATATAGGGATAGCGATATATCTCAAAGTCAAGATGATATGTGACTTGGAAGGGAACTTCAAGGTAGTGTTACTCCTATGCACCTGCTGCTCTTGCTTTTTGAGTTGATAGAGGTCATGAGTTTGGAAAGTGCTATCAATGGAAGGTGGTGGAAGGGGTGCCAACAAGTGGTTGTTTTGCCCTAGATGATGTCAAGATTCTTGAGTGTTGTTCTTGCTGCATTCATCAGGCAAGTTGGGAGTATTCCATCACATATCTACCTTGTGGCTTGTAGATGGTGGAAAAGCTTTGGGTCAGCTTATTGAACACTTTCATATGGTTGAGTGGGGGGACAAATTTTAGGTCAGTCAGGTATCTGGATTGGATATTTACAGTAGAAGTGACATTAAAAATCAATATGGTTGGGTGTTCAACACTGTTTTGCAAAGACAAATTGGACTCAAGAACAGCTTCTTCCATATGCTATCAGATTTTTGAATGGACTTACCTTGCATTAAGTTGATCTTTTCTCTACAATGGGGATGAAGTAGAAAGGATCGAGAGCTTCAAGATTATGAGAGATATAGATAGAGTAAACAGCGTTAAGCTTTTTCCTAGGATGGATTCAAATAGCACAAGGGGTCACGGGCTTAGGGTGAGGGAGGTAAGGTATAATTTGGATGCCAGAGGGAGTTTTTTCACACAGAGGATGGTGGAGGTATGGAATGCGCTGCCAAGTAAAGTGGTGGAGGCAGGCACTCTGGAGTTATTTAAGAGATACTTAGATGGGCACATGAACAGAATGGGAATGGAGGGGTATAGAAAACTGATTTAAAATAGGAATCATGAGCCTTGGGAGTCCCTGGGAAGTGTGTAAATAGATGATGATATTGATGTACTTGTTTTTATCCTATAGGTGCTTTGGTCCACCTTGTTGTCTAACAAGGGGCATACACGCGATGGGTCGTGAGAGGGCTGCTCTTGGATTTTTTTTCGAGAGTATCCTAGTGCTTCACGTCGTTAGTGTACGCTTGACCTGGACCATTTGATGGGCAACACGACAGCTCAGTGACTATCGCTGTGCTGTGCAGATACATGGATTTGGGCCTGTGTCTGTGGGAGTTTGCGCATTCTCCCTGTGCTTGCGTGGGTTTTCTCCAGGTGCTCCGGTTTCTTCCCACATCCCAAAGATGTGCTCTTAGACTGATTGGCAGAACAAATTCTCCCTAAATTGTCTCAAATTTGGTTTCAATCCATAGATCTATAAACATAGTCAGGGATCATGGGTAGAGGTGGGAACATCGGGGTGGCGGTGCAGGCTCGTTGGGCCAAAGGGCCTGTTTCCCGTGCTGTTTTGTTCTTTGTACTTACTGTTCCTACCCCAGTCCAACACAGGCAACTCCACATCAAGAGTAAAAGATTAATTATGGAAAGTGTAGGTCCCATTAAGGAGCACTTTGGTAATATGTGTATGGAGACAAAGAACACAGGTATATTTTCTGTCAGTGTTCACTAGTAAGAGACAATGTGGATATAGAAATGGGGTAGAGGACTGTAATATAATTAAAGAAATTAACATAAACAGAGAAGAGGTTCTGAGTGATCTGGCAGGTTTAAAAATAAGTAACTCTCTGGGACCAGATAAAATGTATGACAGGCTGTTGAGCAAGGGAAGGAAGGAAATAGCAGGTACTGGCAATCATTTTCAATTTCTCTCTGGCCATAGAAAAGCTATCAGAGGACAGCCAATATGGTACCATTATTCAAAAAAGGAGGAAGAGATGAATCAGGAAACTACAATCTAATCCCAGTCCTGGAGAAACCATTGGAAGCAATACTGAGAGACAAAATTAATCTGCAATTGAAAAGACATTGACTGCTTAAGCAAGAACAGTCAGCATGGTTTTGTTAAGGGGAGGTCATGTCTGACCAACTTAATTACATTTTTTAAGAGGTGACTAAGTGTGTAGATGAGGGTAATGCATTTGATGTGGTCTACTTGGACTTCATCAAGGCTTTTGATAAGGTCCCAAATGTTAGGAAAGATAAGAGCCCATGGGATCCAAGGAAATTATTTAAATGGACAAAGACTGCAGAAATCTACAGCACATAGGGATTTGGGAATTCATGTGCATAGATCACAAAAAGCTAGCACGCAATTAGTTGTTTATTTATTAATGTCACAAGTAGGCTTACATCCACAACACAATGAAGTCGGTATGAAAATCCCTTAGTTGTCACACTCCAGGCCCTGTTTGGGTATACTGAGGGAGAATTTAGCATGGCCAATACACCTAACTAGCATGTCTTTCAAATATAAGAGGACACTGAAGCACCTGGAGGAAACCCATGCAAACATGGGCAGAATGTGTAGACTCTGCACAGATAGTGACCCAAGCCAGGAATTGAACCCAGGTCCTTGGTGCTATGAGGCAGCAGTGCTAACCACTCTGCCACCATGAATATTGAAGGTAAGTGGCATTTTGGCCTTTATTTCAAAGGGACTGGAGTACAAAATAGGGAAATTTTGCACAAACGATACAAGCACTGTTTAGACCATACCTGAAATACTGTAAACAGTTTTGGTCTCCTTATCTAAGGAGAGATAGAACATAGAACATTACAGTGCAGTACAGGCTCTTCGGCCCTCGATGTTGCACTGACCAATGGAACCAATCTAATGATCCTCTAACCTAAACTATTCCAATGTTATCCATTTGCCTATCCACTGACCATTTGAATGCCCTTAAAGTTAGCAAGTCCACAAATGCTGCAGGGAGGGCATTCCACGCCCTTACTATCTTCTGAGTAAAGAACCTACCTCTGACATCCGTCCTATAACTACCACCCCTTAATTTAAAGCTATGTCTCCTCGTGTTAGCCATCACCATCTGAGGAAAAAGACTCTCACTGTCCACCTCTATCTAACCCTCTGATCATCTTGTATGCCTCTATTAGGTCACCTCTTAACCTTCTTCTCTGTAATGAAAATAACCTCAAGTCCCTCAGCCTTTTCTCATAAGATATTCTCACCACACCAGTAAACCTCCTCTGCACCCTTTCCAATGCCTCCTCATCTTTCTTATAATGCAGCGACCAGAACTGTACACAATACTCCAAGTGCGGCCGTACCAGGATTTTGTACATTTGCAACATGACCTCATGGTTCCGAAATTCAATCCCTCTCCCAATAAAAGCTAACACACCACATGCCTTCTTAACAACCTTATCAATCTGCCAACTTTCAGGGAGCTGTGCACATGTACACCAAGATCTCTCTGCTCATCAACACTACTAAGAGTCCTTCCATTAGCCCTATATTCTGTACTCTTGTTACTCTTACCAAAGTAAATCACCTCACACTTTTCCACATTAAATTCCATTTGCTACTTCTCAGCCCAGCTCTGCAGTTTATCTACGTCCCTCTGCAAACTGTAACATCCATCCTCACCGTCTACAACTCCTCCAATATATTGGCGTTGGAGGCAGTCCAGAGAAGGTTAGCTAGGTTGATCCTGGATGTGGAGGGTTTTAGTTATGAGGATAAGTTGAGTAGGTTGAGCCTATACTCATTGGAATTTAGAAGAATGAGAAGCAACCTAATAAGACACATTGGGGATTTAAAACTGGTATTGTCAGACCTCTTACTGTGTTTACCCCAGTCCAACGCCGGCATCTCTACATCATAAGGAAAATATCACAGCTGTACTCCAGGAGGACACCTTGGAGGGCTCACACAAGATAACATGTGTAGAGCTCAGGAATAGGAAAGGTGTAATCACAATTTGATGATGTAGAGATGCCGGCATTGGACTGGGGTAAGAAGTCTCACAATACCATGTTAGAGTCCAACCAGTTTATTTAATAGTAATCT
Organism: Sphyrna mokarran; assembly: GCA_024679065.1. Classification (NCBI taxonomy): domain Eukaryota; kingdom Metazoa; phylum Chordata; class Chondrichthyes; order Carcharhiniformes; family Carcharhinidae; genus Sphyrna; species Sphyrna mokarran. The sequence goes on from JAGIQG010000002.1 coordinate 64,783,823, forward strand.
CACCAGCTTTCGAAAATGGTTTTCCTTTGTCAGGTGTGTGCAAGGTTCTGATCAGAGAACGGCATATAAAGTCACACACAATTTACAGAATACTGATTAGAATGCAAGTCTTTACAGCTAACCTGCTATTCAAGTATTAAAGATGCAGGCAATGTGAGTGGAGATAGCATTAGCATAGGTTAAAGAGATGCGTATTGTGTCCAGACAGACAGTCAGTGAGATTTTACAAGCCCAGGCAAGTCATGGGGGTTACAGATAGTCGACATAAACCCAAGATCCCTGGTTGAGGACCATGCTCATGTGTGCAGAACTTGGCTATCAGTCTCTTCTCAGCAACTCTGCGCTATCATGTGTCATGAAGGCCTGCCTTGGACAGCGCTTACCCAAAGATCAGAGACCGAATGCCTATGACAGTTAAAATGTTCGCCAACAGGAAGGGAACAGTCTTGCCTGGTGATTATTGAGTGGTGTTCATTCATCCATTATCGTAGTGTCTGCATGGTCTCCCCAATGTACCATGCCTCGGGACATCCTTCCCTGCAGCATATCAGGTAGATGTTGGTCGAATTGCAAGAGTATGTACCCTGTACATGATGGATAGTTTTTTCATGAGACGATGTCATCCATGTCGATGATCCAGCATGTCTTGCAGAGGTTGCTATGGTAGGATTTGTGTGGTGTCATGGTCACTGTTCTCCTGAAGACTGGGTAGTTTGCTGCAGACAATGGTCTATTTGAGGTTGTGCGGTTGTTAGAAAACAAGAAGCGGAGTGTGGGATGGCCTTGGCGAGATATTCGTCTTCAATGATATGTTGAACGCTCCAGAGAAGATGTCATAGCTTTTCCGCTCCGGGGAAGTACTGGACAACGAAGGTACACCAGGTACATGGTACATATTCTTGAAACTCAGCCAACATTGTCTACCTGATATGCTGCAGGAAAAGATGTCCCAAGGCATGGTACATTGGGGAGACCATGCAGACATTACGACAACGAATGAATAAATACCGCTTGACAATCACCAGGCAAGACTGTTCTCTTCCTGTCGGGGAACACTTCAGCGGTCACAGGCATTCAGCCTCTGATCTTCGGGTAAGCATTCTCCAAGTGGCCTTCACGACACATGATAGCGCAGAGTCACTGAGCAGAGACTGATAGCCAAGTTCCACATGCATGAGGATGGCCTCAACCGGGATTATGAGTTAATGTCACACTGCTTGCAAAATCTCACTACCGTCCTGTCTGGAGACAAGACACATCTCTTTAACTGTACTTAAGTGGAGTGCTGTCTCCACTCACATTTTCTGTGCCTTTGAGACTTGATTACCTGTAAAGACTTGCATTCCAATCATTATTTTGTAAATTAAGTTTGTTTCTTTATATGCCCTGTTTGTGAATAGAACTCCCACTCACCTGCGAAGAGGCAGCGCTCCAAAAGCTAGTGACTTCTGCTACCAAATAAACCTGTTGGACTTTAACCTGGTGTTGTGAGACTTCTTACCGTGTTTACCCCAATCCAATGCCGGCATTTACATGTCATGACTACCATCGGTCAAAGACAGAGGGTAACAATCAGGAGGGTATAATTCTGCATGGAGGACTGTGACAAGTGGCATTCCTCAGGATTCAGTGCTGGGATCTTTGCTGTTTGTAACATATATAATTTTGGAGAAAATGGAACTGGTTTATTAATAAATTAATAAATTTGCAGACGACAAAAAGGTTGGTGCATTTGCAGATAGTGATGAGGACCATCAGAATACAAAACAGGATATAGATCGGTTGGAGACTTGAGCGGAGAAAAGGCAGTTGGAGTTTAATCCAGACAAATGTGAGTTAATGCATTTTGGAAGGTCTAAAACAGATCAGAAATATGCTGTAAATGACAGAACCTTAAGAGTATTGATAGGCAAAGGTACCCAGGTCACTGAAAGTGGCAATGCAGGTGGAGAAGGTAGTCAAGAAGGCATATGGTATGTTTGCCTTCATCGGGCGGGGCAGGGAGTTTAAAAATTGGCAAGTCACGTTGTAGCTTTATGGAACCTTAGTTAGGCTGCACTTGGAATGTAGTGTTCAATTCTGATTGCCACACTACCAGAACGATGTGGAGGCTTTGGAGAGGATACAGAAAAGATTTACCAGGATGTTGCCTGGTACAGAGGGGATTAGCTATGAGAAGAGGTTGCAGAAATTTTATTTGTTCTCTGTGGAATGACAGAGGTTGAGGGGCGACCTGATAGAAAGCTACAAGATTATGAGAGGCATGGACAGAATGGATAATCAGAAGCTTTTTCTTAGGGTGGAAGAGTCAATTACCAGGGGACACAGATTAAAGGTGCAAGGGCCAAGTTTTAAAGGAGATGTACAAAGCAGATTTTTTACACAGAGACTGGTGGGTGTCTGGAACTTGTTGCTGGGGCAGGTAATGGAAGCGGATATGGTAATGACTTTTAAGAGGTGTCATGACAAATACACGAATAGGATGAGAATAGAGGGATATGGTCCCCAGAAGAGCAGGGGTTTTAGTTACGTCAGGCAGCATTGATGGCGCAGGCCTGGAGGGCCAAAGGGCCTGTTCCTGTACTGTAATGTGCTTTATGGGGTACCCTACTGTAGGGAGATGTAAAGTTTGGTTTGCACAGTGGTTAGTATTGCTGCCTCATAGTGCCAGGCACCCATGTTGCACGTTCTCTTTGTGTGGGTTTTCTCTGAATGCTCTGGTTTCCCCCCACAGCCCAAAGACGTGCAGGTTAGGTGAATTGACCATGCTAAATTCACCCTGTGTACCCAAACACCTGGAGTGTGGAACTAGGGGATTTTCTCAGTAACTTTATTGCAGTGTGAATGTAAGCTTACGTGCGACTAATAAATAAATTTTACATTAAGGCAGATGTTTAATCAATAAGGGAATCAGGTTTATGATGATGAGACAAAAAACTGGAGTTGAGGTATCAGGTCAGTCATGATCTCATTGAATGGCAAAGCAGACTTAATGGGATAAATGGCCTAGTTCTGCTCCTGTGTCTTATGGTCTATATAAATACGTTTTCATTGTTGTTGGATATCTACCCAAATTTTTCTTTCAATTCCTGCATAACATTTAAGGTGGCACAACGGAAAACATTGCCACTTCACAGCACTTGGGACCCGGTTTCAATTCCTGGCTTGCGTGACTGTCTCTGCGGAATTCTGCACATTCTCCCTGTGTCTGCATGGGTTTCCTCCAGGTGTTCAGGTTTGCTCCCACAGTGTGAAAGACATGCTGATGAGTTGAACTATGCTAAATTCTCCTCAGTGCACCCGAATAGGTGCCGAAATGTGGCGACTGGGGATTTTCTACGGTAACTTCATTGCAGTGTTAATGTAAGCCTACTTGTGACACTAATAAGTAAACAAATATTTACTTTGAAGCACTTTGGAATACCTTGCTGTGTAATGATGAGTATGTAAGTGTAAGATATTATCATTGCATTGGCTGACGAAATGGTGCATATACTTTGATTGATTTTGGCTGTACAGCTTTTAGTAACTTTGACCTACTGAAGTTTGGCATTGGAAGACAATAATTGACTTATTCAAACTGAATTGAGGACTTCCTGACTAGTATTAACATTGTGAATATTTAAAAAATTGGTATTCCACAACACATTACACAAATATATTCTTAATAAGTCACATATTCCATATGGAAATCCTTTGTATTTTTTGTGGAGTCTTACAAGTCCAAAGGTAATGAATGCATGGTTCATCTGTTACATTTCCCTGGATTTGTTATATTTCCCTGGATTTGCATTCGATTAATGTACAATTTCACTCTGACCATTAATTTTAATTGTCTCTAATAAATAAATGTCCTCACATTTTCAACATGCCATCTAACCGGTGGAACAATCCAGCCCTGTTGCTCATCCCTTCACAATTCCAAATCCATGCACCTGCAGCCTCTTCTTGTTGTGTTTCAGATTCCAGCATCGGCGACATTTTGCTTTTATGCCACCCCAGACATGCCGAGCCAGATGGCTTTCCTTCTCTGCCGTAATGACTAATGTTAAGAACCAGAGCTGACTTCACCCTCAGGCACTCCCCACCCCCAGCAGCAATATGACTCTCCCAGCTCTGTACCCCTCAGCCAATCCCCCCCACCTCGTTCTCTGCCCCTCCCCAAGTTATAATTTTAAAAATGTTTTGCAGCATGTTGATTTTTTTTCAATCTTTAAACATGGAGCTCGGGGCGGACAGGGCCTTACACTACCCAGGGCACAGAGGGAGGAAGGAACTCAGTAAGAATTTAGCAACACCAATTTTTAATCCAACCGATTTATTTGATAGTAAAATTGCGAGCTTTCAACACATCACGGAGGGAGGAGTCAGGATTGCCCCTTGATCTTCCCAGTGTGGCTGTCACAGGCAGCCGCTTCCCGTCCGCTGCGGGCCGCCCCACGATGGAGGGGAACGGGCCCCCGGCCGGGGAATCCCATAGCCTGGAGCGGTTCAAAAATACCTTCAAATATCAGGGTTGCGGGGAAGGGATAGAGGCGATACGGGATCATGAGTTCAGCAGACTGAGAGGTAATTGAGTGAGGGGAGGGGGGGGAGGGGGGGGAGGGGAGGGGGGGGAGGGGAGGGGGAGGGGAGGGAGGGGGGCGAGGGAGGGAGGGGAGGGGGGGAGGGAGGGGGGGAGGGGGAGGGAGGGGGGGGAGGGGGGAGGGGAGGGGGGGGGGAGGGAGGGGGAGGGAGGGAGGGGGAGGGGAGGGAGGGAGGGGGGGGGAGGGGAGGGGGGGTAGGGGGAGGGAGGGGGAGGGGGGGGAGGGGAGGGAGGTGGAGGGGAGGGGGAGGGGAGGGGGGGAGGGAGGGGGGGGGGAGGGGAGGGGGGGGGGGAGGGGAGGGGGGGGGGGAGGGGGAGGGGGAGGGGGGGAAGGGGGGAAGGGGGAGAGGGAAGGGGGAAGGGGGGAGGGGAAGGGGGAGGGGGGGGAGGGGAGGGAGGGGGGGGGAAGGGGGAAGGGGAGGGGAGGGGGAAGGGGAGGGGGAGGGAGGGGGTGGAGGGGGGGGGGGGAGGGGGGGGGAGGGGAGGGGAGGGGAGGGGGAGGGGGGGGGGAGGGGGGGGGGGGAGGGGGGGGGGAGGGGGAGGGGAGGGGAGGGGAGGGGGAGGGAGAAGGGGGAGGGAGGGGGGGAGGGGGGAAGGGAGGGAGGGGGAGGGAGGGGGAGGGGGGAAGAGGGGAAGGGGGAGGGGGAGGGGGGAGGGGGGGGGGGGAAGGGGGAGGGAGGGGAGGGGGGAAGGGGAGGGGAGGGGAGGGGGGAGGGAGGGGGGAAGGGGAAGGGGAAGGGAGGGGAAGGGGGAAGGGGAGGGAGGGGGGGAAGGGGGGAAGGGGGAGGGGGGGGGAAGGGGGGGGAGGGGGGGAAGGGGGAGGGGAGGGGAGGGGGGGAAGGGGAGGGGGGGGAAGGGGAGGGGGGGAAGGGGGGGGGAGGGGGAGGGGAGGGGGGAGGGGGAAGGGGAGGGGAGGGGAAGGGGGAAGGGGGAGGGGAAGGGGGAAGGGGGGGGAAGAGGGGGGGGGGAAGGGGGAGGGGGGGAAGGGGGGGGAGGGGGAAGGGGGGGAGGGGAAGGGAAGGGGGAGGGGGGGAGGGGGGGGGGGGGAGGAGAGGGGGGGGGGGAGGGGGGAGGGGGGGGGGAGGGGGAGGGGGGGGGGGGGGGGGAGGGGGGGAGGGGGAGGGGGAGGGGAGAGGGGGGGGGGGGGGGGGGGAAGGGGGGGGAGGGGGGGAAGGGGGAGGGGGGGGGAGGGGGGAAGGGAGGGGGGGAGGGAGGGGGGGGAGGGGGGGGGGAGGGGAGGGGGAAGGGGGGGGGGGAGGGGGGAAAGGGAGGGGGGGGGGAGGGGGGGGGGGAGGGGGGAGGGGGGGGAGGGGGGAGGGAGGAAGGGAGGGGGGAGGGGGGGGAGGGAAGGGGGGGGGGGGAGGGGGGAGGGGAAAGGGGGGGGGGGGGGAGGGGGAAGAGGGGAGGGGGGAGGGGGGGGGAGGGGGGGGGGGGGAGGGGGGAGGGGGGGGGGAAGGGGGGGGGGGGGGGGAGGGGGGAAGAAGGGGGGGGAAGGGGAGGGAGGGAAGGGGAGGGGGGGAGGGGGGGGGGGAGGGGGGGGAGGGGAGGGGAGGGGGGGAAGGGGGGAGGGAGGGGGGGGAAGGGGAAGGGAGGGGGGGTGGAGGGGAGGGGGGAGGGAGGGAGGGGAGGGGGAGAAGGTGGGGGGAGGGGGAGGGAGGGGGAGGGGGAGGGGGGGAGGGGGGGAGGGGGGGAAGGGGGGGGGGAGGGGGAAGGGGGGGGGGGAGGGGGGGGAAGGGGGGGAGGGGAGGGGGGGGGGGGAAGGGGGGGAGGGGGAGGGAGGGGCGGGGGGGGGGGAAGGGAAGGGGGGAGGGGGAGGGGGGGAAGAAGGGGGGCGGGGGGGGGGAAGATTCATGTTGAAGGGGGGGAGGGGGGGGAAGTAAGGGGGGGGGAGTGGTGAGAGGGGGGATGAAAGAAGGGGAGAGGGGAGGTGGGGAGGGGGGAAGGAGGGGGGAGGTGAAGAAGGGAGGGGAAGAAGGTGGGAGGGGAGGGGGGAGGGGAAGAAGGGGGGAGGGGAAGAAAGGGGGAGGGGAGGGGGAGGGGAAGAAGGGGGAGGGAGGGGAAGAAGGGGGGAGGGCAGGGGAGGGGGGAGGGGAAGAAGGGGTGGAGGGGAGGGGAAGAAGGGGGAGGACGGGGGGAATACGGGAGGGAAGGATGGTGGGGAGGGGAGAGGGGGGAGGGGGAGGGGTAGATGGGGAGGGGAAGAAGGCTGGGGAGGGGGAGGGGGAGAGGTGTGGGGGAGGGACTGGGGAGAGAGAGGAAGAAGGGAGGGGGGAGGGAGGGGGGAAAAGGCGAAAGGGTTGAGGAGGGAAGGGGGCGGGGGGAGGGAATGGGGAAGGGGGGAGGTTACGGAGAGGGGGACTGTAAGGAGAGGGGGGGAGGGAGAGAAGGGGGAGGTTTGAAGGGGGGAGGGAGAGATGAGGGGGGGAGGTAGGATTGGGGACGGAGAGATAGGGGCAGGAGGGGAGGTGGGAGGAGGAGGGAGGGGGCAGTGGGTGGGGGGGACGGGGGCGTGGGGAGGGGGAGGGGTGGGTGGGGAGGGGCAGGGGGTGGGGAGCCGGGGGGAGGGAGTGGAGGGGTTGGTGGGGAGTAGGGGGTCAGGGGGTGTGGGGGAGGGGGCAGGGGGGAGTGATGTGCTTTTAGTTGGGGGAAATTTAGTGCTATAATAAGAGGTTTATTTGAGGAATTTGTTCGTTCATGTTGGCTAAACCTGTATTTGTTGCCCATCCCTAATTGCCCTTGAAAAGGTGGTGGTGAGCCATCTTCCTGAACTGCTGCAGTCATGTGGCTTGAGTACACCAACACTGTTGTTAGGAAGGGAGTTTCAGATTCTGAACTTTGTGATAGTGAACGAATAACAATATCGTTCTAAGCCAGAATGGTGTGTAACTTGGAAAGTACCTGAAAGTGATGGTGTTCCCATGCATCTGCTGCTTTTTGTCCTTCTAGGTAGAGAGGTCATGGGTTTGGAAGATATTACTGAAAAATCATAGAATCCTTACAATGCCTTGTTGAGATGCTACAATGCGTCTCATAGTTGGTATATATTGCTGCCACCATTTGCTGGCATTGGAAGGAGTAAATGTTTTAAGGTGGGGCTGGGGTGCCATTCATGTGGGCTATTTTGTCTTGAATGATGTCGTGCACTTGAGTGCTGGAGCTGCAAGTTGGGAGTTAACCATTACACTCCTGACTTGTAGATTGTGATGATGTGGAGATGCCGGCATTGGATTGGAGTAAGCATAGTAAGAAATCTCACAACAACAGGTTAAAGTCCAATAGATTTATTTGATAATACAAGTCACAAGCATTCAGAGCACTGCTCCTTCATCAGATGAGTGTGAATTAAAGACACAAACTCAATTTACAAAATAATGGTAAAAACCATTAAAGGTAATCAAGTCTTAGAGGTGCTATCATTGTGAGTGGAGAGAGGGTTAGCACAACTTAAGAAGATGTGTATTGTCTCCAGCCAAGACAGTTAGTGAGATTTTGCAAGCCTAAGCAAGTCGTGGGGATTGCAGATAGTGTGACATGAACTGAAGATCGCGGTTGAGGTCGTACTCGTGTGCAGAACTTGACTATCAGTTTCTGCTCAGCGACTCTGCATTGTCGTGTGTCGTGAAGGCTGCCTTGGAGAAGGCTTACTCGAAAATCAGGCTGAATACCTGTGACTGTTGAAGTATTCCCCACCAGGAAGAGAACACTCCTGCCTGGTGATATAGAGCAATGTTCATTCATCCATTGTTGTAGCGTTTGCATGGTCTCCCCAGTGTACCATGCTTTGGGACATTTTTTCCTGAAGCTTATCGGGTAGACAACGTTGGCCGAGTTGCAAAAGTATGTACTGTGTGTGGACGATCTCTTTAACCTGTGCTTAACCCTCTCTCCACTCATATTGTCTATATCTTTGATTATTTGTAAAGACTCGCATTCCAACCATTATTTTGTAAATCGAGTTTGTGTTTTTATATGCCCTCTTTGTGAACAGAACTCCCATTCACCTAATGAAAGGGCAGCACTCCGAAAGCTTGTGGCTTGTGCCACCAAATTAATCTGTTGGACTTTAATCTGGTGTTGTGAGATTTCTTATTGTAGGTGATGGACAGACTTTGAAGGAGTTGCGACATGAGTAACTTTCCACAGAAATCCTAGCCTCTTACTTCTTAAAGCCTTAGAATTTATTTGGCTGGTCCAATTCAGTTTCTAGTTGGTGGTAACTCCCAGAATACTAACAATATTATAATAGAACTCAATAGAGATTGAGGGACTGAATTGTACAGAGTTGCCTAACTCAGATCAATTCAAATCACTCGTCAAATAGTGCTTCTATTTTTCTGTGCTGTTGAATGCTTCCCAATTCTTCCTGTCCATATCAAGCCATAGTTCAGAAACCTATTTTTATAGTGGAAACTGAACTGGTCAACATTTTAGAAATTAAGGAAGCAATAAACCGATCTGAATGTGATACAGTAGCAATCTAAACTGTAAGTACCAAGATATGGTGATTTTTACTGGAACTTATCTGCTCGAGAGATAGTGATAAATTTGAATAATCCAAGGTGCTCAAAATAGCTGTTAACTATCTAAGAGAGAAGTTTTGCATAATCATTCAATTGAAGATAAATCTTCAATATCACTCTGCAAACTTGACACTAGAATGTAACTAAATGAAATAAAGCCCTTGGTAGAAATACTAATATCCAAGAGCTTGGCCAACCTTTCTTTGTAGAATGCTGCAATAGCACTGAATACCAATGAACTTCACATTCTGCACAGTGTACTGCAAAAAAATGCAATTCATTTGTATCCATTGTATACTTTTCAGAAAATATTTTATTCACTGGACTGGTGTTTTTTTTCTTCCATGTTCCTGTGGGATTCCATAGAAAATCATGCAAAGAATATATTATTAAATGTAAAGGTACATGCAACTGGTGAAGAATTAGAAAAACTTCAGTTTAGACAGTGCCTTGTGCGTGTCTCATATACAAAATGCTTTATATCTTTTGATATGTATGTGTTACTTTGAAATATATTAGGCAAACTAAGGTCTTCATGTTAAAAACTTTAACATTATTAAAAGGACAATGACAATCCAATAGGTTATAATATGAAATGTATGATTTTTTAAGGTATGATTTTGTTTGGTTTATAATCTTACTAACATCAGAAATTTGAGTTATTAATGCCAATAGGTGAAAATATATTCAGAATTATTATAATTTATTCAATAGGTGTGCTTTGTTTTGTATTACTGGTAAATCCATCTCATTGGCTGGTTTCATAAATTTGTAATAATTTACCTTTAGCATTTTTTTATTTTTTATTCTTCATCAGTTTTATTTGGCTCAAAATAAGATAAAAGCAGATCAATAAAGTTTGATGGGGTAATAATAAATTTGAATAATCCAAGGTGCTCAAAATAGCTGTTAACTATCTAAGAGAGAAGTTGTTTAACAACAACTATTTTTTCATACGAAGGATAGCACGTTGGCACAGTGGTTAGCAGTGTTGCTTCACAATGCCAGGGATCTGAGTTCAATTCCAGCCTCAAGTCACTGTCTGTGTGGAGTTTGCTATTGTCTCCTTGTCTGTGTGGGATTTCCTCTGGATGCTCCAGTTGCTTCCCACAGTCCAAAGATGTGTGGGTTAGGTTGATTGACCATATAAAATTGGCCCTTAATGTCACTGGTTCTAGTAGGATAAATACTGAGCGGGATTGTTGTTGGTAGAGGCTCGATGGGTCGATTGGCTTCCAAGCATTATAGGAAGTCTATTTTATAGAAATTAAAATTAATTTGTATAGGGAATACACAATATTAATGACCTCATATATTAATCCAACCAATTTCCCATTGTGTTCCACATGGGAAATCAAGGCTAAGTGTAGTTTTCAGATGAAGTGATATTAAGGGGCATGAAATAATTTGATCAGGGAATGCGCGTTACTCAATTTTGGTCTTTTATATATTTGCTGTGAATTATTGTATCCAAATTTATAATGTGCATACATGAAAATATGGATATACAGACACTTTCAGAAGGGAAAGAGGCCATTTGCTTTGTTGTGCTGACCCTTTAAAAGAGCAGGTGTGCTTAGTCACACATCCCAGGTTTTTTTTCCATATCAAGGATGAGCAACTTGTATTGTTCTAACTCCCTTTTGCATTATTCATGAAACAAGCTTCCAGCACCTTTTCTGGCAATGTTCTGAATCCTGACAATCCCTTGTGTGAAAAAAAACTGCATGTCTCACAAGATATTTTGCTAATTAATTTAAATGTGTAGTATTTGATTATTGATAAACTTAACAAAGAGAATATTTTTCCCTGTCTACACTATCAAAATCTCTAATTATCTTGCATATCTTTTATGTCATCTCAAGAGCGAGAGAGACCTTGAGTATTGCTTAAAATAGATTTTTTTTGTTGAAGCTTTTCATCTGGCATTCACAATTTGCAAGAATATCAAGTGAGGAAAACAACACATTTATGTTGTATATGAGAGAACTGATCATTTGCCAAGTGATCTGTGATTGATAGAGGTGTTGCCATGGAGGATGCACCAGTTGATGATGGTTGACAGTTAACTACTAAACATTGTTTGAAATTTAAACCAGACAACTTGACTCTGGCCAAGGCATTGTCCTGAGAAATGAACCATGAATGGACATCAATTATTTTGTTTAGCTGAAAGAGGTGCAATGGGTGTATGTATTATTTCTGTCTGCAAAAAATAGAGACCCGTGTTCATATATGTAGCTTCGAGTAAAGGCAAATACACAATTATTAGTTCAGCTGACACCTTAAATTGGTTGTCAATGTAATTCCTAGTACACTGAGGATTATTTAGCAAATGTTGTCCAATCACATTTAATGTTGTATATTGAGTTTTGCAAGCATGGACTGATTGGGTATGGTCTGCACTTTGCCCATCATGAACTGTGGAGGGTCTATGTTTGCTATGATCTGTCAACCTTTAGGATGTATAGCCTATATACCTAGGCCATCACACTGGCATTGAAATTAATTTACCACATTACTCATTTGTGACAGGCAGAATGTCTTTTTGGCTTGATGGCAACATCCTGTTAGTGGCAAATATCACTGTGTAGCAATCGCACATCAGCAGCATTCAAGTAATCTGAGATGGATTTAGCAGTTTCAGGGCAGAAAGTGATTTGAGAATACCTCTAGAGCCAGCAAATGTCTTTGTTGGGTTCCATGAGAAACATGTCTTTGATGGAATTACTCTTAATCCTCTACTTCTTGCATATTTATGATATGTGAATGATACATTTGCTATATTTAAATCTGCAGCTACTCAGAATAATTGCCTTAGATGTCTGAATGAGCTACATCCTGTGCTCCAAATTCTCCTTTGAAATGGAGCAGTCAAAAGTACTTCCTTTCCTTGATGTACTGATTGTGGAGAAACCTTTGGCATATTTCCCAATAGTCTATTGCAAACCTCCTTTCACTGGTCAGTACACACTTCAGGGTTCTTAAGTTCCACACACTATTGGCCTTATTCACAGCCTTGTAAATAGGGCCTGAACCATTCGTTCACCATGCAAGCTTGATGTTGAAATAGAGCACGTTAAAAACACCTTGGGGGATAATGGCTATCCTGATCAGATATTAGGCACTGTGTTTGATACAAACTCATGAACAGGCTTAAGGCTATCAACTTGTGTCCAGAAATGCCAGACCGGAGTATAATTTATCTGTGTTTGGAAACCTCCAAAGCTGAGATGAGAAGAATTGAATGAGCACTATATTCTCCTTCATTATTTTGTAAAGCCAATCTCTGCAAAGACCTTGCCTGTTTATCCTTTGTTTGTGTGTAAGGCTGGGATATTTTATAAAAGGGAAAGATTGTTACATTTCCAAACTTTATTGTGTTAACCAGTTCTTGCACCTTGCTTTTAAAAAAAAGTTTTGTTTTGTAATTAAACATTTTGGGACAATCTTACCAGCTCTTTGCACCAGTTAGTTGGCTTGGTGAGCCAGTGAGATTGCCAGAGAGGTGAAAACTGGGTTCATTCCTGGGCAAGAGGCTGATTTTAGTATTTAAATTATTATTTAAATATTGATAGCACACTTATCATCCAGGTTAACTTGCCTTAATGGTCTCGCCGTTGAAGGTTCACATTGTCGAGGATCATATATGTCCCCAACAACTCACTGGTGGGATCAGAGACCATTGAGAACCCTTGCGTGGTTGGGGATGGGGGAGGGGGGGAAATGCCCTTTGGAATGTCAGCCTGAGAGCCTGGCATTGCCAGCCTGGGACCTTGGCAGTGCCCACCGGGATGGGCCCTGATGGGAGTGGCAGGGCCGTGATGGGGCAAGGCAATGATGGGGAGGCAAAAGGTACTGTGCATTGATATACGGCTGGAGTGGAGGAGGATTGGGATTGTGATCAGCCGGAGAGATGAGCGATTGGCCAGGAAGGCCAGTGATTGGAGGTGGCGGAAGGGAAGCAATGTCCAGGATTGGGTGGGGGAATGTACACTTGCACACAGTACACCGGGAGATCAAGGCACATATGCAATAATGCCCCTCGCAGCCAATGAGAACAGATATTGTCCACTCTTACTACTGGCGTGAGTTATACTTTGCCTCTTTGCAGTAAGTGCCAAATGATTGCATCTCAGAGCTTACCTAGAAAATGGATGCAACTCTCTTCTGTTTTCACACTTGTTTGCAATTAAAAGTTAACCTTGCTACCTGAAATTTGATGATTCACCTCCTTCTTCTGCCGTGGGATTATTTCCATTAGAGTTCACTCCCTCCATTCCACAATCTAATGATTCTATAATATAGGCTTGTTCTACCTTTTTGCTTGGAGACCATAATTTTGGTTTTTTTTGTCACTCAAGAGGTTGATGCACAGCAAAATGTACCTGAATTTCAAATAAATGGAGATTATAAAGAAAAGTAACATCTTCAACCAAACACATACACCAAATATCTGAACCTGCGGTCCTTCTCGTACTGAGCAGGATTACTATTGCAACAACTATCGTTGCATTTAGGCAGGATTCTGACTTAGAGGCATTCAGTCATAATCCAACGGATGGTAGCATCGCACCATTGGCTCTCAAGACATCTTGGGTCTTTTAAAAGACTTCTGGATGAGTATATGGGATCTAATGGGGTTATAGTTAGGTCTATGGCTTGGTAGGCATAGATGTGATCGGTGCAACTTGTGGGCTGAAGGGCCTGTTTGTGCTGTAGTGTTCTATGTTCTAAAAGTAACATCTTGCTGAACAAAAAAAAGCAATGTAAAAGCAATAAATTGATGGTTAAAAATGGAGTAATGGATGAAAATAACCATTTAATTGTAAGTGGGTGAGTGTGTATGTGTCCAGTTCACTCCCAGTTTCAGAGTGGTCACTTATTCACCATCACCCAACATGAGATTTGTTATGTAAGTCTTGTGTGTTGAGATGAGGATGACTGAGAATCCTGAGCATGGGGATGAGCCAGATGTGCAGTTGTATACATGCTTTCTCTCTCCTCACACACATATTAATAACAAGCAGTGAGTCTCTTCACCCCTGGCTATGGCATGTCTGCCCCCTTTCCTGGGCCCCATAGTACCTTCTCTCCCCAGATAGTTACTTAACTATCTTACTGGCATTTTGAACAATTGAATGGCTTGGAATCCACAATCCATCCCATGGGTAGTCAGTTACACAAGCTTGCTTCACTGCTTTTCCTGTGTTCTATTTCTTCCATTCCCCAGTGTTCTCCAGACCCCATGATCTCCCTGCCTGCTACCCCTGCCCCACCACCCAAGTTGTCCTTCACGCCACAATAGTCTTTTCCCACATTCCCTCACTCCTTCCCAATCTTTGTTTGTAGCTTGATCCAGTGAACATTACCACCCAACAACTTACCACCCAACAACTACCCACCCTCTCCAATAAATTTGGCAGGACCTCTGGGTTATCTGCATTGTTGCATTCCCTGTTTGCTACATCTTGTCCTTCCTTTTAAATGCTACGGCAACAGATTCAACCTGAACCACTAACCCTGAAACTGAATTGCATAGCACCAAATTCTGTGTAAAAATATTTCTTTTGTTATCTGTTCTAAATTTCTTACACTGAATATTTTATTTCTGATATTTTGTTCCAGACCCTCGATCTAGAAGTCTGTCTACTAAACCCACATTATTCCCCCATTCATAATTTTAATCACTTCCAACATATTATTCCTGCATTGTTCTAATTAAAAAATGTCTAATAGTTCAAGCAAATGAGTCTGAGTTGTAACTTGTCTATTGTCTTATATTCTTCCTATGATTGAGTCCAATCACAGAGCTTATACTGAGGATGTATTAAGTTTTTAAAAAGGCCCACTATACTTGTTTTTTTCTCTCTTTATTTTATCCCTCATGACAAAATCTAAGACCTAGAATCCTTTCAGATTTGTTTCCCAAGTCTTATTAAAGTGGAGCACCTTTCCTCAGGTTACAGTTTTTGCACAAAATGTATCACCTCTTACCCACTTGCATTGATACCTGTTTGATCATTTTCGCTCAATTAATTAATGTCCATTTGAAGTTTCCTTTGATGTTTTATCCACACCTTGGATTTTGGTATCCAAATTTCAGCATCACTCACACTAATTATGTTTTGAACTGTCTTCTTTAACCCAAGTTAAAATGGAATAGTTTAGAAAGGGGAATGTGCTCTTGTACAAAATCTTCCTGGAAATGAGCATGTTTAACTTCTGCCCGGAGATGAGCTCATTTTAGTTTGTTGCAATAACTGACCCTTTCCATTGGTCATTGGAAAATTCATTTCTTTTTAAAGAAGTCATTGGTTTCTACTAAGACCATAACACATCCATCTACTCTGAAAACCTGACCTTTCTTTCTAATTTATTTTAGCTTTCCAATCAGTTTTTAAGCCAGTTTGCTATTCTTGCCAAATATCCATTATATGTCTCTGCTGTTATTTCAACTGCACATAAATCCAGCTTTTTATTTAGTGGTTCACCAGAAAAAGGCCCTAATTCAAGAACTGTTCAAATAATTATAGTCAAGATCCACTTACAAGAAATTGGCATACACCAATCAACAGATGTAAACAGGAGTTATCAAGAACAAAGAAAGAACAAAAGAAAAGAACAAAATAGCACGGGAAACAGGTCCTTCAGCCCAACGAACTTGCGCCGCCACCTCGATATTCCCACTTCTACCCATGATCTCTGTCTATGTTTATAGATCTATGCATTGGGTCTATATTCACAACAATCAATTAGGTTTACATCATGCATAACATGAAGATATAGTTGTCCAATTACGTGTGCACATCTACCTAAGCATAATATCACCAAGCACGTATTTCTTTCAACACAATTATGAAGTTATCTTTTTCACCAGTGGTTCATCAACTCCCCAGTTCTGTTGTCTTCTTAGAACAGGCACAGTTGCAGCTGTGCATAATTCAGTGAGTGTTGTGTGTAGTTTTATTGTCCTTGGCGCTTATCTAGGCCAGCTTTAATCAAGACATGGTTTTCTCAGTCTAGCAGCTTATGTGACTTTTAAACTTGTGTGATTATTAACTCTTTCAGGGAAGTACGAGAGGTTATTTTAAAGGATGAATGCCAGCACCAGTCCGGGAGAGTTGGGATGGGGGAGAGATGGTTCAGGGTGAATGCTGTCTCCAATCGGAAGGAGGGGTAAAGGGATCAGAGCGAATGCTGGCTCTGATTGGGGGGGGGGGAACGCTAAGGCTTCTGTTGTAGGAGGTGGTTTATAGCTGTTTTGATTTGGGCATTCTTTAAAGATTGCATTTTGCTGACGTGTTGAGGCTGCAGCTCTGCATAGTGGTGTAAAACACACCCCTTGTATTTTTTTTGTATCATAAGATCTAGAGAGACAACTAACTTGTTGCGCTGGTTTTCTTGCCAAAAATACACTGCCTTTTTGTTTGGTAAGATTTTGCCTGCTATACAATTGCAAATTATTGTATAGGTTTGTATGAAGCATCCTTTATCAGAAGATAATGCTTTTCATTTGCCACATCATGTTGGATTTCGAAACAACCAGAACTCGTCGTGCAGTCAGCATACAAGCAGGACACTTGAATTATAAACACGTAAAAACTGCATAATTAGTCTTAATGGATATGTTAATTCACAATATTGTGTGTAACTTATTGCATAATTAAACATATTAAAACAAACATTGCTGCAGTTGATTGAGATTTTCTATTCATGTACATTGTATTTAGATGTGAGACATGTTGACAAGAGCATCAGAAGGATTTGCACGAGGAGTCAATGGCTGAATTTCATTTTGAGCTATCAGCTGACAGCCATTATTTGATACTTTAATTGGATACTTGGCACACAACCATGCTGTGGTCAAACACTGCTGCCTCTTGATGCTTTGATCAACCAATATGTAATGCACACAAGAATTGTATGTAGCTCATAATAAATAATAGTTGAATTTGTGCAACAGTTGACTGTAAAATCTTTCCAGAAAATTAAAAACAAAACTGATTCATTAAATACTTTTTGCAGTCATATCTTGCAAGTGATTTTGGATCATTAATTTACTAATAGGCCAAGTAAAAGGCTAGTTCCCAAGATTTGAATCCAGGGAGTAAAATTTGAATTGGTAAGAACATGGGAATATCCATTCCTACTTACAACAGGTGGAAAAGATGGTGAGGAAGGTATATGGCATGTTCATCTTTATTGAACGGGACATAAGAGTATAAATAATTTATTGATACTCATATTGATACTGCAATTATATAGAATGTGATTAGGCCACATTTGGAATACTGTGTCCAGTTCTGGTTGCCACATTACCAGAAGGATGTGGAGGCTTTAGAGAGCATGCAGAAAAGGTTTACCACGATGGTGCCTGGTATGGCGGGTCTTAGCTATGAAGTGAGATTGAATAAACTAGAGTTGTTCTCCTTGGAAAGACAGAGATGACCTAATAGAAGTGTATTAAATTATGAAGTGCATAGATAGGGTGAACAGTTGGAAGCTTTTTCCCAGGTCAGAAATGACAAACACAAGGGGTCACAAATTCAAGGCAAGGGGGGCAAGGTTCAATACAGATATGCTTATTTTACACAGAGGGTGGTGGTGGCCTAGAGTGCACTACATAGCAAGCTGGTTGAGACTAGGATCATTTAAGGCTAATCTAGATAGCCACATGTATAGACTGGGAATCGAGGGATACAAACACATGATCGGTGCAGGCTTGGAGGGCCAAAAGGCCTGTTCCTGGGCTATATTGTTCTTTGCTCTTTGTTTTTAGTTCTACAGCTTTTATTCATTGAAGTTGAATTTCAATTCCAAAATGTTTACTGATAAATGTTCTAAATGAACATAAAAAATCCAATCCAGAAATTTGAGTGTGAAAATCATAGTTTGCACTCTGCAGTACTCAAATGAATACTGCATTGGCCTCGGTACTAACTTTCAGATGATGCATTAAACTGGAGATCAGTCTGCTCTCTCAGATCGATCTAAAAGAATTCAAGGCACTATTTCAAAGAAGAGTGGTACACTAGCACAGTGGTTGGCATTGCTGCTTCACAGCCCTAGGGTCCTGGGTTTGATTCTCAGCTCAGGTCATTGTCTATGTGGAGTTTGCACATTCTCCTCGTATCTGTGTGGATTTCCTCCGTGTGCTCCGATTTCGTCCCACAGTCCAAAGATGAAGAGAGGAGATTGCAGAGCCTCTGGCTCTGATCTTCAGGTCCTCGTTGGTTACGGGTGTGGTTCCGGAGGACTGGAGGATGGCGAATGTGGTCCCATTGTTTAAGAAGGGGAAGAGAGACCTTCCTGGGAATTATAGGCCAGTGAGTCTTACTTCTGTGGTGGGCAAGGTATTGGAGAGAATTATTAGGGATAGGATTTATAGTTATTTAGAGAGAAATGAATTGATTGGGGATAGTCAGCATGGTTTCGTGAAGGGTAGGTCATGCCTTACTAACCTCATTGAGTTTTTTGAGAAAGTGACCAGAGAGGTGGATGGGGTAAGGCGGTTGATGTAGTATATATGGACTTTAGTAAGGCGTTTGATAAGGTGGCCCATGGAAGACTTCTACAGAAAATGCAGATGTGTGGAATAGAGGGTGATTTAGCTAATTGGATTAGGAATTGGCTGGCAGATAGAAGACAGAGGGTGGTGGTTGATGGGAGATATTCATCGTGGAGTTCGGTGACGAGTGGTGTGCCTCAGGGGTCTGTTTTGGGGCCCCTGCTGTTTGTAATTTTTATAAATGATCTGGATGAGGGTATTGAGGGATGGATCAGTAAATTTGCAGATGATACTAAAGTTGGTGGTGTGGTAGATAGTGAAGAGGGGTGTTTTAGTTTACAGAGTGACTTGGACAAGTTGCAGAGCTGGGCCGAGAGGTGGCAAATGGAGTTTAATGTGGAAAAGTGTGAGGTAATGCACTTTGGCAGGAACAATAAATGTGTAGAGTATAGGGCTAATGGTAGGGCTCTTAATAGTGTTGAGGAACAGAAGGATCTTGGTGTATGTGTCAATAGATCCCTGAAAGTAGGCAGTCAAGTGGATAAAGTTGTTAAGAAGGCATATGGAGTCTTAGCTTTTATTGGTAGGGGGATTGAATTTAGGAGCCGCAGCATCATGTTGCAACTGTACAAAACTCTAGTGCGGCCGCACTTGGAGTATTGTGTGCAGTTCTGGTCCCCACATTATAAGAAAGATGTGGAGGCATTGGAGAGGGTACAGAGGAGGTTTACCAGGATGTTGCCTGGTATGGAGGGCAGGTCCTATGAAGAGAGGTTGAAGGATTTGAGGTTGTTTTCGTTAGAAAGGAGGCGGCTAAGAGGGGATCTTATTGAAGCATATAAGATGATTAGAGGTTTAGATAGGGTGGACAGTGATAGCCTTTTTCCTAGGATGGAGAAAGCTAGCACGAGGGGACACAGCTTTAAATTAAGGGGTATGAGTTATAGGACGGATATCAGAGGTAGGTTCTTTACTCAAAGAGTGATTAGGGAGTGGAATGCCCTGCCTGCAGCTGTTGTAGATGCGCCAAGTTTGGTGGCGTTTAAGAGGTTAATTGATAAGTATATGGAAGAGAAGGGAATGGTTTAGTTTGGAGGGGCATTGCTTTTTATTTTGGTCGGCACAACATCGAAGGCCGAAGGGCCTGTTCTGTGCTGTATTGTTCTATGTTCTATGTGCGGGTTAGATTGATTGGTCATACTAAGAAATTGCCCCTTTAGTGTCCAGGGAGACAGAGGTTAGAGGGATTAGTGGGTATAATATGTAGGGCTATGGGGTAAGGCCTTGGTGGGATTGTATTTGGTACAGACTGGATGGGCTGAAGGGTCTCTTTCTGCACTGTAGGGTTTTATGATTCTATTAGAGCAGAACTGTTCTCATCAATGTTGGCCAGTACTTATACCTCAAACAACATTACTAAAATAAGTTATCTGGTCAATATCATGTTTCTGGAATCTTGCTGTTTGCTAATTGGTTACTGCATTTCTTACAGCAGCAACTATTACCTCACAAGTACTTTGCTGGCTAAAAAGTGATTTGGAACATCTTGTTAAGAAAGGCAATATTAAATGCAAGTTTTTCTCCTTGATTTTCCTTTCGAATATCTCAAAGCAAGTTTGAACCAATGAAGAGTTTTTCCACTTCTGAAGCACTAGATTTGTTAGACATGAGCTGTTCCTTGTAAAAAAAATGGAACTTGTTTCAGCTAATATTTAGGTCATTTACCTTTTTAGTCTAGTAGTTGTAAGCCCTAGAGATTCTATTTTTTATTGCTTTGGTTTTAATTAGATATTTTCTTCCCATTCCTATCAATATAAGTTCCAATACTGTAGCATGTACGCTAGGATATTTTAAAATTGTAAGTGGAAATGATTTAATTGTTTTTAGGTACTGTTATTTTGTGAGAGTCATATTTTAAATGCTTCCGCGCCTCTAATGTTATACACACATTTGTAATTAAACCAAATGTGTTTGTGAAGTACAACATCAGCTCATAGTCTGAGAATGATTTGCCCGGTACAGAAATAATAAAAAACAAACTATTCTTTTTCTGGTTAAACAAGTTATTCCAAAGACATTTTCTTCCTGCAAGCTGAGATAGTCAAGTTAATCTGTAATTAGACAAAGTCACTCTAATGTGAACAATGTTTAGATATAATAGAACAAAATTGGAAGAAACTGTCTCTTCTGCATTGGAGATTGAAGTTTGCTTAAGAATTTTGAATTTGTACTGTGAAGAAACTCAAATCCTCATCAATTTATAGTTATAATCAGTTTATATCATGAAATGTGAAAAAGTCTAGCATAAAAGTTTATCAATATCTGAGCATTGATAGACATTTGCTAAGAATGTCATGGTGTAGTGTTTTACTGTAGAGGTGACAGTGTTTGTGTCTAACCTGGTGTATTCTTCCTTGATTAATTAAAAAGCAGGGATTAGATAAGGCTCATTGTTGATTTCTTTCCAGCTTCAGCGTTTTGACATTGCAATCATTGTGAGACTTGACAGTTCTGTATTTTTATAAAACCAATTGAGTTTATAGTACAGAAGAAGGTCACTGTGTTTGTCATATCTGTTGGCTCTTTGCTTGCTTAATCCAAAAGTAACTCCACTGAGAATTTTGCCTATGTTTATGTATCTTTCTGTTTCAAATATTTATGCATTTAGCTTTGCTACCATCAAGCCAAAAAAAACCACTTTCTGCCTTAAGTGAAAATGTTGTATATTAATTTTGAGACTTGTGCAATGCTAAACACATAGGAGAGATCTTTCTGGCTCATCCTACATGTCGATAGCAGGGTGAACTGGTAAGATAGGGTGAGAGTGAAGTATCAGGATCATGCCCAGTTTTTACTGGCCTGTTTTGCCGGCAAAATCAGTTTTGCACTTAGGCCAATTTCAATATTAATTTTAAATAGACCTATTGCACCCCTCTTCAAGAAGGAGATGGGCAACCTTGAAATGTCCATTACTGCTGGTGTACATGTTATCAGTGAGTCGCTGATGCTATCAGTTGGGCTGACTTGCCCTTACTTGTCCCATGGTCAAGGCCTCGCTGATGATGATCATTTACAGTTCGAATCAAATGGGACCCAGACGTGATGACCTTACCTGTAGGAAGGAGGCCATTGAGGCCCCCCGGCGATGGTTGGGGGCAGGGCCGGGCAATGTTCCTTAAGCACAGCCAGTCTGGCAACTTGGCACTAGCTGCGTGGCACTGTCCACCTATTCTCCCTGGCTCATCATGCTGATCAATGGGTGTGGCAAGCTAGTAAGATCATGCTCATTATCTTTTGAACATCCTTAATGTGCTAATTGTTGGTCAAACCATCTGCTTTGACAGCAAACACAGTGTTCTCTATACCCAAGCCCAAATCATTTATATAAAAGTTAATTTTAATTTTATTTGCCAGCAAAACAGGGTAAACAAGCAATTTATTCAGGTGCTTAGAACTCACTGGATTTCCATCATCTCCAATACTAACTTATAGGGTTCTGCAAGCAATGAGACACATGCCTAAAGTAAGTGACGGTCTCATGAATGTAGGATCAGAAATCTAATAACAGTTAATCCAGGGTCTGAGTGGGGATGTTGCCAGGGATTTTTCACTAGGTTAAAACAGGTTGGCAGATGCTGAAAAGGATAAAGAGGCTCTTTGTATAATTGTAATATGTTTCTTTGTGGGGCTAGCGTCAAGCTTCTATGTATAGAACTTTCCCTCCCCGACAATCTCCTGGCCACGCATAATGAGTGAGAGGTTAACTGAGAACTGTGAGGCCAGAAAAGTAATCTATGTACAGAGGTAGAAGATGTCGGCATGGTTTTAACTATTTGCGTCTGTCTTTACAAAAAAAGGGGACAATGCAGACATTATGACCCAGATCTTCCAGTCAGTGGTATATTGGGACAGCGTGCTGCTGACCATTTTCCTAACCTTGTTATACCAGAGCCTTAGAGCCTCCTTGTCCAGGTTGCAGTTTGGATCCAGTGACAAGTTGAGTAGTCATCATTTTTTTCCATTGTGAAGGTCAGCCTTCGTTAAGGAAGGGAGCCCTTTCATGGGGTTCCAATTTCACACTATGTAATTAACTCTTAGATTGGCAATAAATGCGGCCTTGTTATTTTTAAAAATAGTTACTGAATGCTAAATTTGCTTCTATTTTTAAGTTTTGTGTTAGTAGACCCTGCAGAATGTAATGAAAAATTTCTGTGCCATTGTGTTTTGACAGTCCTTTTAAATATTTCAAAAATGATTATAGAATGTTTTGTCTGAACTTTCAATAATCATTAGGAATAGCAGAATGGTTTAGCTTGAACGCAAGGTCTATTCAAAGTGCTCATGTTATTAACAATCACAGTGTGTCTTGATAGTTATTCAAATGAGAAAAATTAAAATTGATCTGAGTTATCATGAGGAATTATTGTTTTCCATGCTTTACAAATGCAGAAAATCACTTATTATTTAGAGGTAACGTTAGTTAAATGCATTTGAAGTCTAGGGATTATAGAGGAAGTGCTGAAATAAAAATGGATTTCAGGCTCCCTAAATGGTCTACATCCAGATTGGCTGTCTAGTCTATGTCGAATTAACTGATGTGAATAGGCGAAACACAATTGATCTCACTACTCTGCTCCTGGGAGGGGAACAGCAGACCATGAACCTGCAGCTGTTCACTAATCATTGATCCCAGATGGAAAAGCGTGCAGAAGTTGGGTTTGACCAGATTGATTTTTGCTGTGTTTCAGCCGTCAAAAATTTTGCAGATACTCTGTAGGATTTTGTAAGGATAATAATTTGTGAGGAAGTGAAGTATCTACGGTATGTTAATATATCTTTCTCTTTTAAATATTGTTTAATGCATTTTCTGCTTTTATTTCACATTACATTTGTTATAATATTTCTTGCACCAACAAAATTAATTCATGTTTTGATGTTTCTAGGAATCACTTACCTGGACCATGGAGGTGCAACTCTTTATGCACAGAGTCAGATTCATCACTTTTACCAAGACCTTGCAGAAAATATCTATGGTATGAATTTGGCAATAATTTCTTAATTTGTCTTCAATTTTAAAATGATTTGGTGCAAAATAGTAAGAACTGCTTTGTCATATACATTTTCCTTAAATGCTAAATTTCAACTTCCATTAAATACTTTTGAAAAATTCAACGATCAGGAAACATAATTTAAGTGATCTGTATTAGTTTTGTTAAATATTAGAATTACAAGTTATGGATTTAATTGAGTTTGATTTAGCGTTTTGTGTAGGAAAGAGTAAAACTTCAATTAGATTCATGTTAAACCAAGATGTTTACATGTAAGGGGGATTTGGTTTCAGTTCAAACTGTGTTTCTGTTGTGTTGAGAGAGAGTTTACAACTGGCAAAGTGAACACAAGCTTGGGGAAAGAATGAGATGTTGCTTTGCACTTTTAGGAAGAAGACCTTTTTGAGTTTTAGTATTTAACTGGATCTGGGCAGAAGGAGCTCAGCAGCTAGGGAGAGAACATCTCTCTTAGTTCTGCCAGAAGCAAAAGTAAAACAATGGTGTAATGGGCATGAAAGCAAGCTCCAGAGGAAATAAAGAACAGTTAGTCCTGGAAACTACAGAACAAAAAGAACTTCTCTGGATGCTTAAAGTTTAAGGAACTGGAATTGGAGCAGAATACTGTTCGTTGAAGTTAAAGGAAGACCTTAAAGGGCAATCTGGGTGAAATTGGCTAGTGAAAAGCCACAGAGTTAAAGTAATCATAAGCTGGATGGAATTCTCCCAAAAAAGTTCTGAGTGTCAAATTTGTGGGAAAACTGGAGTAATTCATGGTGGTTTTCGAGTGGGAGTTCACGCTCAATCTCCTACATTCCGCAATGCAGAGGCCGCCAGCATGAGGGGCGGAGCCTGTTCATGCTAGAGATGCTGAATCAGTAGACTCTGCAGATGCATAGTGGACCCAAACTGTCCACCCTCCCCGTTTATTGGCCAGTTCAATCGCTGGCCAGCTCAGAAGCCCTGCTGTGCCCCTCACCCCCATGGCCCAGTCACAGCAACCCTGCCCCCAACCATTTCCAGGCCAGCCTTGACCGCCCTGACCGTTCCCTTCTTCCCATCCCAGTCAGCCCAATTCCTCCCGGAAACAGATTTCCCCTCCCCACCCCCATTTCCAGCAGTCTAGCCCATCCTGATTGCTGGCCTCCCACCTTTTCTCATTATCCCCATGTAGAGTAAAAGGTTTCGCAACACCCAGGCAGTGTAGCTGTAGGACCCCCTGCCCCCACAGATTGCCCCAATCTCTTAACACTGCCTGATGCCCCGTGGGTAGTGGCACCTAGCCTCTTGAGCAGTGCTAGAGGGCATAGGCTGGCATTGCCAGGGACCCTGATTACCTCCCCTTTCACTCCAACAGATCAGGCCCCTAGGTCCCCCAAAAAATCCTCCTGGAGCAAAATACTCATAGATCCTACAGTGCAGAAGGAGGCCATTCAATCCATCGAGTCTGCGTTGACCACAATCTTCCCAGGCCCCATTCCCATAATCCCATATTTTAATCCTGCAAATCCCCCGGACATTAAGATTAATTTAGTATGGCCAGTCAACCTAACCCACACACCTTTGGACTGTGGGGAAAAAAACCGGAGCTCCTGTGTCTGTGTGGGGAAACCCACAGAGACACAAGGAGAATGTGCAAACTCTGTACAGACAGTGACTAAAGGCCAGAATTGAACCCAGGCCCCTGGTACTGTGAAGCAGCAGTGCTAACCACTGTGTTACTGTGCTGGAACAAAGATGCAAGCAGGCCCGGAGAAATCAGACCCGAACCCGCTAATCACTTTGAAATAAGATGCAAAATAATTACTTGGTATTCTTGCCAGTTTCCAGTGCGAATCAGATGCCACTGGAAATCTGGCGCTGGGAAATGTGCGCACGGTGGGAATGCATGTGCACATCCCGGGCAACCCTAGATGCGAAATTCTCCCACACACTGCGCTGGAATATTAGTGTGATAGGGTGGGAGAATCACCCCCTTTATTTCCACCTTTGGAAACAATAGTATTCTGTTAGGGATTGAGTACTTGCGTTTTGTGTAGAAGTTTGGCTGCATGTAGGAATTCAAGACAAAGGATTACTTAAAGGAGAGTTGGAAAACCTGAAGGTGGATCCTTGCTAAATTGCACTCATGATCTTTATAATAAGATTTTTATGGGTGGAATTTGAGAACACTTATATGACAATTATCATTGAGAATTTGAGGAGAAATCCACAAAAGTTCGATTGGATGATATCTACCACTTAGTTCCAAAGTGAGCTGCTTCTGACTACAGCTAGCCTGTTGGTTTGTAAGGACTGTGTATTTTATTGAAAACTGTCTAGCATAAGATGTATTTTGTAATCCATGTTATCTTTTAAATCTGTGTACATTTATGAAGATCATTGGGAATGAAGGAGTATTGTATTATAGTCAAACTGGTCATATTTAATAGATGTTTTATTTTGTTGTTAAAAGCTAACTGGCAGTCCTATGACTGTCCATCCACCTTTTCTTAAAAAAAATAAAAGTTATGGTTTTTGAGTCATGGTTCCATTCTGGGACCTTCCTGTCCAGTAGTAACACCAACTGAGATGAGAATACAGGTATGACTTGCAGCTCAATATTTAGTTCAATTTTCCTTGTTGCATCACAAATGGTGGTCAGGATGAACATGATCCACTTTTTGTACAGAAAAGAGAGTAGTTATATTTAGTCTGAATTGAAAATCTACAGATGACTTGCAAACTCTAAACTTCCCTCACTCAACAGCAAGTTAAAATTCAAAAGAAATTCAGGAGATATGTCATTAATTTTGAAGGTTTACTTCTCTTTCATGATTGTTTTCTATACTGGCATTAACAACAGCTCAAACAGAGACTGACCAGTTGCTGTTGTCACCAGATTAGTAGTGACTGAAAATAAATGTTAGGTGCTGGCAAAACACAACTGTGATCTCTAGACATCCAGTAGTATACATTCCAGTTTCATTAAGCTCATGTAAATTTATAGAGGCTACACTACTTTTTGTTGTAATGTTTGAATACATCTGATTTTTTGAAGACTTGAGATTAATAAGTTTTATGAAATAACTTTTCTTGTTTCTGATATTTTTCAGGTAACCCCCACAGTGCAAATGTTGCCAGTCGATTGACACACGACACTATTGAACATGTTCGGTACAGGTATGATGATAAGATTTTAGCATATGTACCAAGCCACTTCCTTAGATTCCATTCTGTGAAGTTAGTCAATCTGTAAGTCTGTCACTTTTTCTGTGCACTTGTCTGTCATATTCCCTATCTCCAATACACCTCAGGTGCTGGATTTGCAATCAGGACTTGGGAATCAGAAATGATTTAACTCTTTAATCCACAAGGCATATTTATGCATGCCCGAGGAGATTTTCAATTCTTAACCGGGCAGCACAGTAGCACAGTGGTTAGCACTGCTGCTTCACAGCTCCAGGGACTTGGGGTCGATTCCTGCTTTGGGTCACTGTCTGTGTGGAGTTTGCACATTCTCCTCGTGTCTGCTTGTGTTTCCTCTGGGTGCACTGGTTTTCTCGTGGGTTAGGTTGATTGGCCAAGCTAAAATTGTCTCTTAATATCCTGAGATGCGTAGGTTAGAGGGATTATTGGGTAAATATATAGGAGTATGGGTTAGGGTATGGATGGGATTGTAGTCAGTGCAGATTCAATGGGCCAAATGGCCTCTTTCTGCACTGTAGCGTTTCTATGATTCTAATCAATAAATGGTGAGGGAGCATCCAATAGATGACAATAGGTGGAGAGCCAGTGGGAGTCCCACACTCAGTGATTAGTAGTCCCACTGGCTAAGGTTAGTGCTGCTGATCTGAAGATGGAGACTGTGAGAGACAAACCAGGTAAATTTATTTCACTTCTTAAATATCCATTGCTACCTGTGTGATCCTGGAGAGACAACACTCCAGTGGATGGCCAGCAACTGCGCCTCTGTCCTGGCAGTCTGTGGAACTGCCTGGCGTGTGCCTCACATGACTCATATCCTGCATCTCCCACTCCTGTTCTCAGCTGCCTGTGTCCAGTCAGTAATGGGGCCTCATTAAAGTCATCACACGCACCTGCCTTCAATCTGACCCATGACTCTTTTGAAAATGCTGGCTCAATTGTATGTCTTAATCTGTTTGTGTGGCTCTCTCAGTCGCTTTCCTGTTGTCTCTTTCTTATTGTTTCTTTGCATCTCTCTGACTGCTTTTATTTGTGCAAGAGTGTATTTATTTTCATATTCATTTTTTAAGTCAAACATGGCAGTGTAGATTTGTAACATACCAGAATCAAAAGCTTGTAAACCTTTAAAATTACTTGATCTTGTTTGTGTGGCAAAAGTACGTTTATTATCTACTTGGTATTGATTTTTATCTTTCCAAAGGTCTTTGAATGGAAGCTCTGAGCTGAAATTCAAATGAAGTTTACAGGGACTAGAGATCTTGTCTAAAACAGAAGATTAATTTATTCTTGAATAATTTGTTCAACTGAGAGCAGAGCATGCTCCATTTTAACACAGTAGTGAAAGTACAATTAGCCTGAGTCTTGGGTCCTTCACTGAGAATTGAAGAAATTTGCTCTTATAAATCTTTAGCTGTGTCATTGAAGATAACTGTGTTTTCATTTTGTGAGAATCATTTGGTAGATTGGTTAGCGAATTCAAAACTCCACCTGATGTAAATAGACAAGTATCAACCTGCTCAGATGAAAATGCATTTAGTGGGAGATGTAACATAGGTTTGATCTTCTGTTCTTAATTCTCATGTCTACAATATTTTGTCATTTTTGAGTCATTTCAATCTAATTAGCTTTTGTAAACTGACATTTCTTTAAAGTTTATTATGCAATACATGAAAATAAAGATACAAAATGAATCCAGATCTTATACCTAACCATTGGACAGTATAATCTCATGCGTCACCT
Source organism: Sphyrna mokarran (assembly GCA_024679065.1). Lineage (NCBI taxonomy): Eukaryota > Metazoa > Chordata > Chondrichthyes > Carcharhiniformes > Carcharhinidae > Sphyrna > Sphyrna mokarran. The sequence continues at coordinate 64,812,410 of JAGIQG010000002.1, forward strand.
CCTGCCTGCCACTTGTTATGTTAATGCTTGTGGAAGGAAAAATTCAAATCTTGGCAATTCTTTTTGGAAAAGAAAATTCCTTCCCAATTCTCCTAGAAACAAGTAAACTTCAAAAGATGAGGATTGCCCTTGATACAGTAATTGACATTCAAAGCAGAAACCTTCCATTCTTAAACAGAAAATGCTGGAAAATCCTGGCAGGTCTGACAACATCTGTGGAGAAGAATAGAGTTTTGAATCTGGATGACTGTTTGTCAAAGCTGATGAAGCTCTGGTAAAGAGTCATCTAGATTTGAAACATTGGCTCCAGTTTCTCTCTACAGATGCTGTCAGACCTACTGGGATTTTCCAGCATTTTCTGTTTTCTGTTTCAGATTTCAGCATCTGCAGTCTTTTGCCTTTACCTTCCATTTTTATCCCATTTTCCCTTTATTATCTTTCCATGGACCTGACTGTGAAAAATATAGTCATCTTCCTCTTATAATTATTTTCATCCTCTGTTGCCCCCGTCTCCCTGAATAGGTTATTTCACATTTGCCATACTCTGCAGAAAAAATACATACTGACTCAATATTTATTGTTCTTGTCTAAATTTGAATCCATGTCCCTTAATGTGGTTGACTCTTAACTGCCCCTTCAAGGCCAATTAGTGATGGGTAATAAATGTTGGTCCTGCTAAGGATACCCACATCTCATGAATGAATAAAAAACAAACTAGTGTTAATATTATACAAATTTAAGTTTATTCATTAGTTACAAGTAAGGCTTATATTAACACTGCAATGAAGTTACTGTGAAATTCTCCGAGTCGCCACATCCAGGGCCTATTCGGATCAGTGCACCCAAATCTGTCAGACTGTGGGAGGAAATCAGAACACCTGGAGGAAACCCATGCAGACATGGGGAGAATGTGTGTAGAGATTGCACAATGACCCAAGCCGGGAATCAAACCCAGACCTCTGGTTCTTTGAGGCAGTAGTGCTAACCACTGTCACTGTGCTACCCAATCGTGCCCATGAACGAAATGGCTTGCTAAGCCAATTTGTTCAGGTGGTCACAGCATTATTTGAATAGAATCTTTTCTGTTTGGCCTGTTGCTGGATTTACTCCAAATTTAAGAAGTGTTCAATAATTTTGTTCTTTAACTGGGAGGACCAGTTTCAACTTGAACACATTTACTGCACTAGCCATGTGTGACAAGTCTGTTCCTCTTCTGCAGTTCAATGTTCACTCATTCAGTTTTGTACTTATGTCCATAAGAAAGAACAAGTCTAGCAACCACACATTGTCTGACTGTTCCCTGTGCCACTCATTTCTTGATTTAAGATGGGTGGCAATTTCAGGAAGCGGATCTAAACATCTCTGGAGGACTTTTCCTCGACTTAACCAGTTCACATCTGCATGAATGATTAGCTCACCATAGATGGCATCAAGCTCATTGAATAACAATTTGAACAAGTGATGTTACAAAACTCTGGCACCAGTTGAGTTGATGATCTTGACAACAACTGTCATTACTTGAGAAAAGTCAATAACCTTGCTCGCTGGCACTCATTGGTGGATAACACAGTGGAGAGGAATTCAGGATCACTTCTACAAAGTTTAATAAAGCCTGTACTGACACCCCGCATTGACGGTGCACTGTCAGTTGTGATTAACACAAGTGATTGAAACCAGTTTCTTGATTGGCATGTTTTCCTCATATATATCTTTTAAATTCATTGTAGACATCCTTGCCTCTTGTCCTCTCTTTGAGTGGCAAAAGTTTTCCTTTGTTGATACATCTTTGAATGCCATGTGTACTCACTCATCAAACTGCAATGGGAAACATTCACAGCCTGATAAATCTTGGTTTATTTGCTGAGACACATCTCAAATAACAATTTCACCCAACTGGCTATTGTTACAGCACTATGTGGCATGTTTTTGATGACTGTCATAATTTCATCTTTATTTTTAAAGTCTGAACAAGATGCATAGTTTGCTCCCTTAATAACTTTGCCATCTATGAACAGTTTGTTACATTTTGCCATCAGACAGCTAATCCAAAAAGATACCTTTTTGCCAGCCTTGCCTTTAGCCACAGCTTTTGAATAAAAGTGACTGTCAATTTTCAATATTCCCTTTAACTCCCCAAATTGCTTTGTCTAAATGGTGCTGTTTAGTGGGAAATTTTCTTGAAATTTTGCATGCATTGTCTTGTAATGCTGTTCCAAATTACCTCTTTTACTCAAGATACACTCCATTGACAAATAGTCCTGCCTTAGACATTCATAAAAATAACTTAACTTTCCCATTCCTGGTGGAATTAATAAGTTTTTGGCCCCTTGGAGACCCCGGCTCCTTGCTGATCATTTTTATCTTCACCCAGCTTAGTCCATATTTTGGCGCCTTGTTTCAGCAGTCAGTGAGCTGATTTGCTTGTCATTACATGAAGCCTGAGTCCCACGCATTTTCAGCAGTGGTTCGATAGCCAATGACAATCAACCTTTGAGATTCCTGGATTGTTCTTTTGATTGTGATTGATTATTTTGAGACCACAACTTTAGAAGGTACTTTTATTTCCATTAAAAACAATTCCAGTATCTTTGAGGTACATTTACACTTCACAATTTATAGTGCCTGTATAAGGAAGAAATTGTATTTAGAATTGCCAATTCTATGATAATAGACCTTTATATTTATGAATATCATCATAGAAATCGTAGAACCCTACAATGCAGAAAAAGGCCCTTCGGCCTATCGAGTCTGCACCGAACACAATCCCACCCAGGCCCTACCCTCATATCCCTGTATATTATACCCACTAATTCCTTTAACCTACGTATCCCTGGACACTAAAGGGAAATTTCTTAGCATGGCCAATCAACCTAACCCGTTTTGGACTGTGCGAGGAAACTGGAGTACCCGGGGGAAACGCATGCAGACACGAGGAGAATGTGCAAACTCCACACAGTGACCTGAACCGGAAATCAAACCTAGCACTGTGGAACTGCTGTGCTATCGTGCCACTCATACTGACAAATAAATCCTTAAGGACTTCTGCCATCCTTGAGCATTAAGGATTCTTGTAATATAAAAATATGTTTGGGGAAAAGAACACGAATAAATCTAGAATTGTAAATGTCAAATAACAACTATGAAAATTCTACTATTTTAAGGTTCAGTACAATTACCAGTGGATAAAGTTACTCCTATCTAATTGTTTCTGATAGTATTTAATTTCAATACTGACCAATCTGGTTGATATCAACAACTTTCAAACATAATTTGAATTATTGTGATACAGCTTCTATGTGTAATTTTAATAGTAAAATCATATTTATCACAAAATGGTTTACAATATAAAGAGGAGGAACTTTTGCAGCAGCTATACTTGGAATCAGATCACACTTGGAGTACTGTGTATTGTTCTGGGACAACATCTTAAGCTAAAATGACTTTGGAAAGAGTGCATTGTAGACTTACCAGAATGTTATCAATGTTGAAAGAATTAGCTGATGAAGAAAGATTGCATAAACCAGACTTGAATATATTTGATGATTTGACAAAGGTTTTTAGGATTATGGAGGGAATTGATGGAAATTTTTTTCTGCTGGTGATGCAGTCTGGAACATGAATCGTAACATTTAGAGTTTGGCCATTCAGGAGCGTAGTGAGGAAACATTTCATTATCCAATAGGCAGTAAGAAGATTGGAACTGTCTCTCACACGAAGAAGTGGATGCTAGCTCATTTTAAATCTGATAGATCCGTAATAGCCAAGGGTATAAAGGCTGTCAAGCCAGGGCAGGGCAGGAGTTAAAGTATAGATTAACCAATTGAATGGTAGAACAAGCTCAAGAGCTTGAACAGCATGCTTCTATTCCTTTATTTTAATATGAAAGGTATATGTTAATGTTATATTAGATATGTTAAATTTGATTCGTCATTTTAGTGAAATTAAGAAATTGCTGGGTTGTTGTAAAATCTTAACTGGTTCAACACTGTCCTTTAGGGAAGAAAATTTACTATCTTTAGTCTGGTCTACTTGTGCCTCCAGTCACAAAAAGTTGACTCTTAAATGGCCTAACAAGCTGCCCAGTTGTATCAAACTATTAACAAACAAATCTGAAAAGAATAAAACTGGACAGGCCACCTGGCATTAGCATAGGCACCAGAAACAACAAAAGCGCAAAAGAGTCAGAGGTTTACAGCATGGAAACAGGCCCTTTGGCCCAACTTGTTCATGACACCCTTTTTTTTAACTCCTAAACTAGTCCCAATTGCCCACATTTGGCCCATAATCCTCTATATCCAGCTTACCCATGTAACAACTGAATGCTTTTTAAAAGACAACATTGTACCACCTCTGCTATGACCTCTGGCAGCTTGTTCCAGTCACTCATCACCCACTGTGTGAAAAAATTGCCCTCCTGGACACTTTTGTATCTCTCTCCTCTTGCCTTAAAGCTATGCCCTCTAGTTTTAGATTCCCCTATTTTTGGGAAAAGGCATTGACTATCTAGCTGATCTGTGCTTCTCATTTTATAGACCTCTATAAGACCACCTCTCAATCTCCTGCGCTCCAGAGGAAAAGTCCCAGTCTATTTAGCCTCTCCTTATATCCCAAACCATCAAGTCCAAGTAGCATCCTAGTAAATCTTTTCTGCACTTTTTCTAGTTTAATAATATCCTTTCTGTAATAGGGTATAATAGGACTAACATCTGGAGATTTGTCTATAATTGGGAGAGTTGTCCCACAAACCTGTCAAGCAATTGCCTGTCATAGTCATACTTACTGAATCACACCTTACAGACAATATCCCAGGATGGTGTCCTGTTTCATCGGCAGGATAAACACACCAAGTGGCACCGTGATTTACAGCTGGGAGGGAACGGTTATAGGAATCTTCAACATAACTTTGGATCTTGTGATGTTCAATTGAATCAGGTCAAACATGGACAAAGAAACCTCCTGTTGGTAGCCAACAACTGTCTCCTCAGCTGATGAACCACTTCTCCATTGTCTTGTGCGTGACTTGGAAGAAACACTGAGGGTAATAAAGACACAAAATGTACTCTAGGTGAAGGACTTCAGTGTCAGTTACCAGGAGTGGTTTGGTTACACTACTACTGAATGAAATGGTCAGCTCCTGAAGGATGTATCGATGAAAATGTTGTTGGGTGTGACCACAGCACAGTTATGGAGACCAAGTTCCATCTTCACACGCTTATACTCTCAATTATGCTGTATGGCACCATTAGTATGTTGGAGTAAATTTAGAACAGATTTAACAGTTCAAAATTGAACATCCATGATATACTGTAGGTTATCAGCAACAGAGAATTGTATTCGAGCTCAATTTGTAACCTTGTGTCCAGGCAAGTTAGTTTGATGTTGGTGGTGAGAGAAGAAACAATAATTTGTGACAAAATTAAAGCTGGAAAAATGTCAGTTAATTAAGCCAACAGAGATTTCTCGAGAGGAAATTGTATTAAACTAACTTGCTGGAGTATTTTGAAGCTGTTGATATGATGTACATAGATTTCCAAAAGACATTTGACGCAGTTCCCCATAAAAGACTTATACCTCATGTAATATAAGGGACAGTAGCAACATGAAATTGACTGAATTACAGGAAACAGAATAGTGGTTAGTGGATGTTTCCAGGCTGGTGGAAGGTTTGTAGAGGAGTTCCCCAGAGGTCAGTGCTGAGATCCTTGCTTTTCCTGATATAGATTAATAACATGGATCATAGTGAATAGAGCATAATTTCTAAATTTGCTGTTGATGCAAAACTTTGAAGCATTGTGAACTGAGGAGAATAGTGTAGAACTTCAAAAGGACATAGACAAGTTGGTGGAATGGGTGGACAAATAAGATATGAAGTTCAATACAGAGAAGTTTGAAGTGATTCATTCCTGTAGGAAGAACATGGCATGACAAAACAAAATATAGGATAAAATTCTAAAGGAGTTACAGGAGCAGAGGAACCTGGGTTTATGTATATATAAATCATTGAAGGTGGCAGGATAGGTGAGGGCAGTTAATAAAATATTCACTATCCTAGGCTTTACTAAAAGGGACATAGGGTATAAAAGCAAAGAGGTTATGTTGAATTTGTACAACACAATAATTTGGCCTCAACTAGAGTATCATATCCAATTCTGAGTGCTGCACTATAACAAGGATATAAAGGTATTGGATTGAATGCAGAAAAGATTCTCGAGAATGGTTCCAGGCTTGAGTATCTTCAATTATGAAGATAGGTTGAAGCAGTTATAATTGTTTTCCTTGAAGGAAAGAAGGCTAAGCAGACATTTGATAGTGATATATGGTCTAAAATGCACTGCTTGAGAGTGTGGCAGAGGCAGATTCAATTCAAGCATTCAAAAAAAATTACACTGTTATCTGAAAAACAAGAATACGTGCGGTTATAGTGAGAAGGCAAGAGAATGGCACTAAGCGACTTGCTCATTTGCCGAGCTGGTACAGGAATTGAGATGAATGGCTGCCTACTGTGCTATACCAATTCTGTGACCATGTGAATTTCGTAAACCGAGTACACCTGACTCCCATAAGTTTGCCATGAAAATTTAATTTCAGTGTCAACTCATATTTTTGTCTCAGTTGCTAAACAGTAATTTTGCTAATTAAAATAAGTGGGATGGGTTATATTTCCATAACAGACTTTGCTGCTAATGATCAATATAATTGCAGTACTGCTGGGAATTTGGGTAGATCATCAGAATACTCCTCACTCTTCTAAAGTGTTTCTAGGGGACGTTGTGTCCTTGATGGTCGCCTTTCTTGTGCAATTACTACAGTATTTCATACAGATATTGCTTGTCATGGGTCACAAGTCTGCTGTTTATTTTTAATCTACTAAGTGCTTCATGAGCATGGTGCTGCATTCCAAAAGTGTTTTTTAGATAATCAATTTTAAACTCTTTTCAGGAGGAATTCAATACATTTGTTAAAATGGTTTCTGGCAAACACAAGATGGATTTCTACCCACACGATTTTTCTTTCAAGTATTGTTATATTTAATAAGTATAAAGTGAGCATATTGGAACTACTAATACAGTGTTCAGAATGTATATTACAATATTTGCAGTAACATTCAATTTAGTTCCAGCATATTTGTCTTATAAATCTAGATTGAGGCACACAGAGATGCATATGATGCTGTAATGTAGCCAAAGATTTTCAGTGACAAAGCTATACATTTATAAATATTTTAAAACAAAAAGGAAATACTTCAAACATTGGAAACACTCAAATCAGCCTCCATGTGGAAACAGAAATAGTCGGTTTTCAAAATATCTTAACCCTTATTTTTTCAGATTTTCATTGACCTGCTTTGTGTTGGCAATATTTTCAAGTTTGCTTTTATTTTATACAGAAAAGATATATACCAGAAAACTATGAATACATCTGATAGAGAAGTTTCAAATAATCAGGGATTTAAGACACTAATAAAACTACTAGCACTAAGTGAAATGACTCCAGATCAGACTTACAGACTAATAGGGATATTGTCTGCATAAAAACACATGATCACAGTAAGAGATTTCAACAATTAAGAGATTTGAACAAGTGTTACTGATTTAAATATATATTTTGAATTTTAAAATGTACTTTTAAACTAATCTTTACATTTTAGCCTAAGGCCAGCTGCTCCCGAGCATGATGGAATGAAGACTGGTGAGACCAACCACATTCTTTGGAATAATGAAACCACGGAATGAGCATATTCTTATCAGCATATGTTATGGACAGTATCGGTTCCCAAAGCTATACTGGGAACCCATACTGAATGAATAGTATGAATAGAACTGTTCAGTTTGTACTGATAAGACAGTGCTTCTGTGGTTAGCACTGCTGCCTCACAGCACTGGAGACCCAAGTTCAATTCACAGCTTGGGTCACTGTCTGTGTGGAGTTTGCATATTCTCCCTGTGTTTGCATGAGTTTCCTCCAGACGCTATTTTCCTCCCACATTTCAAAGATAAGCAGGTTAAGTGAATGGCCATGCTAAATTCTCCCTCAGTGTATCTCAACAGGTGCCGGGGTATGGTGATTAGAGGAATTTCACAGTACCTTCATTGCAGTGTAAATGTAAGCCCGCTCGTGACTAAAAAATAAAGTTTAACTTTCATTCAGAAATGGGAATATCAACTGTCTGACTTGATTACTGATGTAATTGAGAGTTGACGAGGACAGTACCTTGAACTCCATAGCTAAGCATCAAGGGTTGCTAAGCAAAAGGGGGAAGAAGCTTCTGGATTCAACAGACTAATAAAATCCCATGATGTCAGAGGGTGGAATGTAATTCGCTAAGATATATGACAACTGTTAATGATTGATTTGTACTAACGATGATTGATTCATAACTAACACAGTCTGGTAAAGCAAACTCGAAAATGTATAATTGTCCTGTCTGATGCATTGTAACTTCAGAGAGGTATTGGAATGCTGAAGGCCTTCTCTTCAGAGAGATGTTGAACTGCCCAATGTCATCTCTCCCAGCGATCATTGGTCAAAGAAGGGTACGTCTTTAACCAGGATATTGATTTTGTGAGTCTTTGTATTAGATGAAGTTTTGGCAAATGCTCAGTCTCTGAAAAATCCTTGTAAAAACAGCCCACCAAACTCCTCCTTGTACATAAAGATTTCCTGTTTTAATCAAGAAAATACATGTGTGAATCTTCCTTTTTTATTGTTGAATGAATTCCGTTTACATTGTTATGTCAGCTTTCCTGTTATCATCCATTGTGAGCACCAAGCTTGGCACCTCAAAACATAATAATTGATATTAGCTTTCTGTGTCTATCAACCTGAGTTTCTTTTACCGCATCAGAAAACTTTATTCTGAAAGAATGACTGACTTAAGACTGGATATCGATCTGTTATCCATATTTTGTATCTCATGGACAGAGCTTACAGGATTTATATCATTAATGGTGGTGCTATAGATTTGTAAATGCTGTCGTGAATTTATTTTTCTGCTTCCCTTCTTTTCAAGTCTTTCCATCGTCCCCACTTCTCCCAGTCACATTTAAATACTTATCCATTTTTAAAGTCTTTTACATATCTGCTGTGTGCAGTACTTCACTCAGATTAAAAATGGCATGGAGCCACAAAACTGTTTTGTTTTATTTGTTAGACTTCGAGAGGGACAGGGGCTCCACAGTCCTGATTTGTCTTTATGTTTTTATTCTGTAGTTTCAGCGATATAGAAATGAAATTACTTCAAAGCTTTTACTTCCTTTGTGAAGCAATATCCTTTCCAGCAACCTGGTAAAATGTGACAGTTTGTCCTCAGTGTCCCAAAAATCCATTAAAGTGAGGTCATACTCATTTGTTTGACAATATAAAATTACAGTTTACACTGCCAAGTCAGTTAGTTTGAGGTTGCATATGTATGAGTATATTGGGCACTGATGCATAAAAATAACTAGAATTTCATTGTTTCTCCTAAACTCCAGGTTATTTTTTGATTGCCTAGTTTAAGTGATTTTTGAGTTGTAAGTCATGGAATCTGCAGTCCTTATTTTATTAACAATTTTCATTATTTTTAGAAACCTAATCTCATCCACCCTTTTCTTTCCTTGTTTCCCCTCCCATCTTAATGCTCTTTCGTCCTGCAGTTGCCTTTTTCCCTCCTCTTTTCCCCTGTTTCTTCCAGCCTATCATTTGTTGCATAGCCACTGTTTCTACTTTCTCCTTCCATGTCCATGTCTCTTTTCATGTCCCATTTCTCCTCTTTCTCTCGTTTCAGTCTATTCCCCATCTCTTTCAATATCCTTCTCCATCTTCTTCCTTTTAAATTAGTGATATTTTTTGGGATACAATGCTGAGTATCAAAATATACCTTATGTGATGTGAATAACAGTGCTGTTTTGGTGCTTTCCACCAACCTTGTTAACACTGAGGTCAAACTTACAACAGGTTGATTAGCTGCTTTGTTTCCCAGGGTGTGGGCTAATGTTTACCATGGGCAACATAAAGTGGCAATGTTTTTTAAAAATTCATTCATGGGATATGGGCATTGCTGATGAGGTCAGCAGCTATTGCCCATCCCTAATTACCCCACATCCCATTAATGAATAAAAATTACAACTGCCACCATATTTTATCCATAGTGGCTGTAGACCATGCCACGTGGAAAATCTGGCAACTTGTACGGCTTAGGGTAAAGCAAGGTGGGGGGAACCTCCTTTGTGGGTCCTCTGCATAAAGATTATCTCTTCTTTTAGCACACCCCTCCCAACCCCAACCAATCAACTCCAGCGTCTTGAACCTACCTTCCCCCATCTCTTTTCACCCCACTTACAGTGTCCCCAGCTCAACTGGGTCACTTGTCATGGTGGGACTGCTTGTAGTTTTAAAAGAAAATGCATAATATTTATTCAGCTTCTGTTTTAAAACTTTCAGACCTCTGTTTGTGTGTCGTATGTTGACTTATGGGATTGATTTTATTTCTTAAAAGTTAATGCAATCAACCAAGTGATCGGCACACCTGGGAGTAACAACAGAGCAACTTGGCTGATGTTGATGGCTGTAATTCATCAGCTTGCTGGTTTTTGACTTTCCCTCCATGTTGACAGGCTGCTTCTTCCGCCTAATCAATATCAAATTCATTGGCTATTTACTGATCAGGAAGGCAGATTGTGTAGATTGCTCATGCTCATATTGCAATAATATGATTGGAAACTCTTAATTAACCTGAAGCATTGAAGTAAAAATCATTGAAAGACATTTAAAGTTGTAAGGTTTATAAAAAAAAAAAAGTTTGTAAAACTGGAAGGAGCAGGATGTATCTTTTCCCATTCACGACCGGTGAACAACCTCTAGGGCAGCATTGGGCACCCACAGCTCACAGGTGTTTTCCCAATGAGGCTGGTGGACCAACTTGCTGTAATGGGATGTGGCCTTGTTTCCTTAACATGGTCAATGTCAGTTATAACTAGAACCTGACTGTACATTTCATCAATACCCAATTATGTCCTCTGTTCTGTAAATCATTGCTGTTTATCTCTTGGAAGTCAGTCATAAATTTAGAAACTGTGTTTGGCATCTATTTAGTTGTAGGATCACAGAATCCCTACAGGCCACTCTGCCCATCGAGTCTACACCGACTCTTCAAAAGAGCATCCCACCCAGGCTCTCCCTCTGCCCTATCCCTATAACCCCGCACATTTACCATGGCTAAACCACCTAATTTTGGACTGTGGGAGAAAACCAGAACACCTAGAAGAAACCCACATGGACACGGGGAAAACATGCAAACTCCAAGGCCAAAATCAAACACAGGTCCCTTGTGCTGTGAGGCAACAGTGCTAACCGCTGTGCCACCATGCCGTCCTTTTCAAACTCTGATGGTAAGAAAATATTGCAGATGACACCTGCTGAAACCCAACAGCTAAAAGTGCTGAAGAGTGAATGTGCTGTTCATTTTAGCAAGATGTTCACACTGGGGCCACACTAGGAATTCTGAGGGAAGGAGAATCTTTGTTTTTGGAATTGTATGCACAGGATGTTGATGCTTTTTTAAAAATAACATTGATGGAATTTTTTTTAAAAAAAGCAGAATGATGCACGTTATCATGGCATAAGCAATTACATTATGTTCTTTGTTTTTAATTGCAAAAATTGCAGAGGCTGGAAATTCAGAATAGAAACAAGCTGGACTGTAGTAGGATGATTTTTAATTCCAAGTAACCACCATAACCGCTTTGACTTGATGTGGAGATGCCAGTGTTGTTGGACTGGGGTAGGCACAGTAAGAAGTCTCACAACACCAGGTTAAAGTCCAACAGTTTTATTTGGTAGTACAAGCTTTTGGAGTGCTGCCCCTTCATCAGGTGAGTGGAGAATTATGTTCACAAACAGGGCATATCTAAACACAGACTCACTTGCAAGATAATGGTTGTAATGTGAATCTTAACACGTAATCAAGTCTTTATAGATGCAGACAATGCAAGTGGAGAGGTTAAGATTCTTGGGTTCATGTCAGACTACCTGTTATTGCCATGATTTGCCTAGGTCTGCAAAATATAATTAACTGGCCTGGCTTGAGACAATTTACATCTCTTTGGCTTGTACTTAACCTTCTCTCCACTCGCATTGTTTGCATTTGTAAAGGCTTGATTACCTGTTAAGACTATTCCAACTATTATCTTGTAAATTGAGTCTGTGTCTACATATGCCCTCTTTATGAATCCAGTCCTCCACTCATCTGATCAAGAGGCAGCATTCCAACAGCTTGTGCTACCAAATAAACCTGTTGGACTTTAACCTGGTACTGTGAGACTTCTTGCTGAGCTTTAATTTGAAGAATGACCTGGAGATACCTGATTATCAGTCTCCTAAATAAAATACTGTCATACTGATAATAATAAATGGAGGAAATTTCAATTTCTATGTTCTGATGTTATCCACAGTTTTGTGTGATTTATGTTTTACTAGTCAAAACCACATTTTATTACAAATCTGTTGAAAGATTTGAGAATATTTGAGATCCATCCCATAAAATGCAAACATATCTATCCCATTTTCTAAATTCTGCACCAATATCTGAGTTCATGCCTGTAAGGGAATGTCGAGTTTCCTCTTAGATTGTCCCTCCTTGCTCTTTCATTTCTCATCCCGGACTTGTAGTTTCAAAATCTGAATTGGATAAGTTAGTAATAAGCATTAGCAGAGAGAAATGAACTCTACTGAAAGGAGCTACACTTATTCAAATAATGCCCATTAACAAATCTTCAATCCATGATTATATGTTAGTGTGAGCCTCATGAGCCTGAATTATGTGTAACAACCACTTCTGTGACACCTTTTTGAATACTTTCTGATAATGTTCATGGCTGCTCCTGGTTATTATGTGCCCTCTTGTCCTGCAATAGAGAAGACATTGTGTTAGTAATTGCTCAGTGAGATGTTTTGAGGATATGCATGAAATCAGATAACGTGCATACAGAAACAAAAAGCTGCAGAGGCTGGCAATTCAGATAGAAATAAAAAGCCTGCAAATACCCAGCGTCTGTGCAGGGAAACAGATTATTAAACTGACTTTGACGTTGCAGGGATGCTTTTTCCTTGTTTCCTACTGATGTCTGGCCCCCTACCATGAGACTCTTCAGACCAGCATCACTAATGTTGCATAATTTCACATGTACTGTCTCCACTAGGACGCACTGAGCTGCATTTGAGAATTTTGGATTTCTTGCATTAGTGTTTCAGATGTGTTGAAGTCTCTATGCCACATTGTAATCTACAACAGCCAACGTACATTTCCCTTTTGAGATGTGTACGCTGCCTATAAATAGCATCAAGGGTGCATGATATCATGTCCCATCCCAACTAGTCGATGAATTGCCAATGATCAGTGCAAATCATCTCCGCTATTCAATGTTAATGAAGAATAGGGGTCAAAATTTCAGCAACTTGATGCCTGAAAAATTAAAATTAACCAGGATTTTTCAGCCCTATTGTGACGCAGTGGTATTTTCATTTGAAGACTAATGCAGAGACCGAGGGTAATCCTCTGAGGACATGGGTTCATATCCTTTAAAACTCAATCTGGACTTAAAAGTCAAATGATGACCAATGATGTTATTGATTGTCATAAAATCCCTCTGGCTCGCTAATGTCTTTTAGGGAAAGAAATCTGCTGTCCTTACCTGGTCTGGTTTGCATATGACTCCAGACTCACATCAATGTGGTTGACTCTTAAATGGTCTACGAAGCTTTGACAAAGGGTCATCTGAACTCGAAACGTCAGTTCTTTTCTCTTTTCACAGACCTGCTGATATTTTCCAGTGTTTTTTCTTTGGTACCAAGTCATTCAGTTGAACTCAACTGCTACAAATAGAACAAAAAGAAATAAAACTAGATGGACCATCCAGCATTGACCAAGGCACTGAAAGCAGTAATGGCAAACCCAGCCCTGTTGAACCTGCAAAGTTTCCTTATTAAACCTTGTGCCAAAATTGGGATGGCTGTCTCACAAACCAGTCAAGTAACAGCATATTGTCATGCTCACAGAGTCATACTTTAGTGATTATATCCCTGACACCATCATCATTCCTGGGTATGTCCTGCAACTCCCTCCCAATTGTATAAACAGTGCCACCACCTCTGCTGGGTCTGATCTGCCAATGGGACAGGACATAATCATGTTGGTTGACTACTAACTCTTCTCATCCATAGCATTTTACACTACATCTAATTTTACTTCCTTTTGAGGAGAGAGGTCAAAACAGTTACCACCATTGATAAAGCTGATTAGCATCCTTCTGTCTGTGAGAGATGATGGGAATACATTCTCAAAACTTTGAGGCAGATGAGATCATCTGATGTATTCCTGGAAAGGCAAAATTAGCAAGATAATATAAAAGTTAACAATAAATTAGTAATTTAGCAATCTATATGAAATTGAGTAATACAATTTATTATGAATGAGTTAGTCCCTAAAATTAATCATGAAATTAATGCTGCAATTTCTAAAAATGATTTAATAGTTTAAGAGAACTGAATTGAATGCTGGGGGTGGGGTGTGTGTATTGATAGATTATAAGATGTTTAATTTTTAATAAACTGCAATGGGCACATGATGAAATTCTTCATCAGTAGTTGCATAAACTGATCTCTTCTTGAGCACTTTTCAAATGTGATTTAATTATTTAAAGCATTTATTGATTTGTTTCAACAAGCTTTCTGAAGGGCCTGTACTACACTGTAATGTTTCTGTGCTAAGATCTCTAATGACAGTTGCCTGCCATTTTGTGTTTTTGAAAAATGCAGTATTGTGTGTTGTTAATGGAACATTCTTTTCAATTAAAATTGTATTTACCTGTTTAAATTGACTTTTCCTTTGGAGTGCTACTGGATAAGCCTTTAAAATAACGCTCATCACTTTCTGGGTGTAGAACCTGATCAATTATTCATAGCTGTGCCCATATTGTATTGCTGATTGTAAAATGCTCTTGGAGGTCACTGATTCATTTCCCCAACAGTGTCAGGTTCTCTCAGTAATGGATCCTAGTATTGGTAGAATCTCATTCTTCTAATCCGCTAGGTCATGTGTATGTTACAGGGTCTTAGACTTCTTGTTTTGTCAATTTCAAAGCAGATATTAGATAATCAGTATTGTAGTTGAATGAATGGACTCCATGTATTACTGATTTCCATTAATTGAGAGTTCTGAGTGCATGTCATTATTATTGCTGATATTCATAAAGGTTGACAGCCTAACCACTTTGCTTGCATAGTACATGTATATCATAAACATTCATTGTTCAGCTCACGGTATGTGGCATCATGTAATTTAATCTTTGATAAGGTTGGATAACTGGTGATACTTTCAATGTAACATAAAACTGTCAAGCTGTAGACAAGCTTTTGTTTATTCATTTTGTACTGTGGCATAAAATATAAATAAATAAAATTAGCTTTGATAAATTGTATTGAAAATTTAAACTCTGAAAATCCCTGACATTTTAAATGTAATGCACTGAAACTCCCAACAAAAGTGCAACAGATGGATATGCATTGTATAAAAACAGAAAATGCTGGAAAAATCTCAGCAGATCTGACAGTTTCTGTGAAAAGAGAACAGAGCTAATGTTTCAAGTCTGGATGATTCTTTGTCAGACCTGCTGAGATTCTCAAGCTTTTGTAATAATTTGCTTTTATGGCTATGTGCTGAATGTGATCCAATCAAATCTGGAGATGAATAGCTGAAAACAATTAGTTGCCAGTATGTTCCCATCTTTGTCTCTGGGAATTGAAAGATTGAAGATGGTGGCAATATCAGGTGGCAGGTGGTAAAGTTTTACTGGAGACAAGGGCATCAGAGGTGGGGATGAAGGAGCAGTTCAAAAGATTACTGGCTCCAGAAGGTTTTGTTGATCCTCATTTCTGTGTCCCTGCTAAATCTAGTTTAGGCTGCAGGACAGAAGATGAAAGAAATGAATAAATAGTTACTAAATGCAGTTCAATGAAAAACAATGAACCACAACAGATAGCTAATTGACTTCAAATATTAAATCTAAAATTTCTTTTCCACAGAGATTATCTGACTTGTTGAGGATTTTCAATATTTTCTGTATTTCATGCTGCATTTATATTTCTTTATCCTAAAAGTCAGTAAAAAGACATTGACTGATAACGTTTTGTTATTTCCTTTGTAGAATTTTACAGCATTTCAACACCAGCCCAGAAGAATATACCATCATTTTTACATCTGGAAGTACAGCTGCTCTTAAACTGGTTGCTGAAAGTTTTCAATGGACTTGTACAGAATCAGGAAACTCAAGGAGTCGGTTTTGTCACCTGACTGACAACCATACGTCTGTCGTGGGTATAAGAGGATTGTCTGCTTTAGCTGGTGCTTTAACTATTCCATTAAACCACTATGAGATTTATGAAGATAAAAGCAAGAACGTTCCTGTGGGCAAGGAGGAAAATTGTGACACTCATCATCTGTTCTGTTATCCTGCTCAAAGCAACTTTTCGGGGACAAAATATCCACTTACGTGGATAAGGGACATCAAATCAAATAAACTGTCTCCTTTTAGCAAAATCCCAGGGAAATGGTCTGTGCTGGTGGATGCAGCGTCATTTGTGGGCACCTCACCACTTGACCTCAGTTTACACCAGGCAGATTTTATCCCCATCTCATTTTATAAAATATTTGGGTTCCCAACAGGTTTAGGAGCTCTGTTGGTGAAAAATGAAAGTGGATATGCACTGGGAAAGAAATATTTTGGAGGAGGAACTGCAGCTTCGTATTTGTCAGGGGAAGATTTCTATGTTCCAAGGCAGTCAATAAGTGAAAGGTAAGATATCTCTCTTCAGAAAGGAATATATAATGTATTTTTTTGATTGCTTGATTGTTATTGGCCAGAAAACATTCATGAACTATAAAATATTCATTTGCCAGTGACAAGCTTTTAACATTATCTTGATTGAGTCACATGCAAGGATGATGTTTCAGAAGAATTTTATATTCTGATATTCATATTTCTCATAAAATATGTTTCTAATTCTTCAATCCCCCTAATGCAAACTATGGGAGTAAACATGGGAGAAGACTGTCTGACAACTGCCATGGAGCATACATCCAATTTATCCTTCTCAAAATTTGCTGCCCACAATGAATTTTTAAGTGTGTACTTCAACTTCAGTTTGGCTTACCTTTCTCACTTGTTGTGAAGTGTCATCGCCAGTTTTGTGTGCAGGCTGTGTGCGAGAAGTACTTTTGTCTTTAATATTTCTAATATTTTCAAATTTTTTAGAGGTATTTATTTAATATTTGCATACTATTTAATTTTGAATGTCTCTGTAAAGTACATTCAGTTATGTAGTCTGCAATCCCACTTCTGTGTAGGGGTTGAAAATATACAGTCTCAAGTCTCACTCCAGGACTTGAGTAGATACATTTAGACTGACTCTCCAGTGCAGTACTGAGGGAAGTCTTCACTGTCAGAGGTGCTGTCTTTTGGATGAGAGATTAAACTGAGGTCCAATCTGTTTCTACAGGTGGATGCAATAGATTCCATGGAGTATTTTGAAGAAGAACAGAGGAGTTATTTCCCTTTTCCTTGTCAATATTTATTCCTTAGTCAACCTCGCAACAGCAGATTATCTTTCCATTTTCACATTGTTGTTTGTGGGAGCTTGTTGAATGCAAATTTGAAGTTATGAAAGGTGCTATATAAATGCAAGATTTCCTTTATAATAATTCACTGTAACTTATGAAAAAAAGGAGGATAACTCCACAAGTGCATAGTTCAGCGAAATGCCTCACTATGGAGTGCATCAGTTTACCCATGATTTTCTAGACCTAAAAATTACCAATATGTGCCCTGCCAGAAGTATGGACCTTGAAGATTTATCCACAAGTGAAATAGATTTCTTCTTACAAGGTTGCCACAACAAATCTGGGGTTCATTTTGTTAATGTTGTACTTTTTATTCTGTATTTTTATGGTGACTATTATTGCAAGCACTGAAGATTCTCTTTTACTTCTCACTATATTAACCAAAGCATTATTTTCTTGCAACAGAACGAGCCGCAAAAATACATTTGAACAAGTGACAGACTTAGTATGGATTTTTCAGTCTGAGAGTGTGTGGGAACTTAGAACGTCTATTTAGCTTGTCAAACTTCTTCTATTGTTTATTCAGATCATAGAAATTTACAGCAGAGAATGAGGTCATTCAGTCCATCATCTTTGTACCAGAAGAAGAGCTATCTAATGAGTTATAGAGTCATAAAGGTTTACAGCATGAAAACAGGTCCTTCAGCCCAACTTGTCCATGCCACCCCTTTTTTTAACCCCTAAGCTAGTCCCAGTTGCCCGTAATTGGTCCATAACCGCCTATACCCATCTTATCCATGTAACTGTCTAAATGTTTTTTAAAAAACAAAGTTGTACCTCCCTCTACTATTGCTACCTTGCTTGTTCCAGACATTCACCACCCTCTATGTGAAAAGATTGTCCATCTGGACATTTTTGTATCTCCCCTCTCATCTTAAACCTATGCCTTCTAGTTTTAGTCTCCCCCATCTTTGGGAAAAAATACTAACTATTTAGCTGATCTATGCTTCTCATTTTATAGACCTCTATAAGATCACCCCTAAGCCTCCTACTCTCCAAAGAAAAAGGTCCTGCGTGTCCAGCCTCTCCTTATAACTCAGATCATCAAGTCCCAGTACATTCTAATAAATCTTTTCTGTGCCTTTCTAGTTTAATAATATCCATTTTATAATAGGGTGACCAGAACTGTATTTTCCTGCTCTTGTATTGTAGCTGAGTGAGTTACAGCACATAAAGTGCATATCCAAATACTTTTTAAGTGAGAGACAGTTTCTGCTTCTATCGCCCTTTCAAGCAGTGAGTTCAGGCCCCATCACCTTCTGGGCCAAAATTCTCTCAACTCTGATCCAATCCTTCTGTCGATTACTTTAAATTAATAATAATAAGTTCCTTCCTGTCCACTCTATCAAGAGCCTTTCTGTTCCAAAGAAAACCACCTTTCTCTATCTAAAAAGCTAAAATTCACAGCTAAATCACAGCTAAAATTCTCCAGTCCAGGTAACATCCTACTAAATCTTCTCTATATGCTAGGGCAATCACATCCATCTTACATGGTGGCACAGTGGTTAGCACTACTGTCTCACAGTGCCAGGGACCCAGGTTTGATTCCCGGCTTGGATCACAGTATGGAATTTGCACATTCTTCCCATGTCTGCATGGGTTTCCTCTGGCTGCTTCAGTTTCCTTCCACAGTCCAAAGATATGCAGTTAAGGTGGATTGGCCATGCTCAATTGCTCCTTTGTGTCAGGAGGACTAGCTAGGATAAATGCATGGAGTTTTGGAAAAAGGGATTGTAGTCAATGCAAATTATAGGATTCTATGTGGTGACTAGATAGAATGCAAGACTCGTGGTGGAAATTGTATCGATAGTTCATTGAATGTAGAAACTGGTTGGGTGGAAGGCGAGTTAAGGGGAACACTATCATGATTCTAGGAGAGAGGAGAAGGGGTTAAGACAGAAGTGTGCGAAATGTGTTTAGAACCCTGTTAATCAATTTGGAGTTATCTTCAGTTGAGGATGAAGGAAGTGGGAAGAGAGACTAGACAAGTGAAAGAAAGTTAGTTAAGATAGGAGGAAATTAATTAATTAGGCAAGAACAGGCAGAAATGATGGTTTGCCAGGCCAATGATGTTTGAGTGTCAAGACAAGTGTCAAGACAGTCCTGAAAACAATGGCTTGATGTTCCGTATTGGAATTGGAATCATGCTCCAGAAGAGTTGGGAGGCACTCTCAGGTGGATGCGAAAGATACTTTGGGTCTATTTTGAGGAAGGGCAGAAGAAATATTTATCACTGACATCCTGGGTAATTTGAATCTCCCCAACCAACATCTGGTCATTATTACTATTTCTAAGGCTTTGCTATGCACAAATTGATTGTGATGTTTTCTACATTGCAACAGTCACTTCAGTACTTAATTGGTAGTAAAGCACTTTGAGGCAGCCTGAGTTTACAGAAACCTTTATCAACACACAGGTGTGTTTTCAAATTCTAGGTAGAATTTTACGCATCTCCCAAGGCAGGTTCTGAGGCAGAACATGTAAAATTGACTAGTATGTGCTACACAAGGAGGATGAAAGAGAGCCTCCACATCCCCACGCATTCCGTACCAAGTCATGGAGGAGGCTGGGCATTAACCTATTTGTCTTTAACAGCAAATCATTTTTTTTAGTAGTGGATTACTTTTCCAGATGAGTTGAGGTGAAGCAACTATTTATGATTACCACAGAAGCAGTAATTAAGGCAGTAAGAGAAATGTTCACAAGTCATGGAATCCCAGACAAGATTATTCTAAAAGCAGCCCATAATTTTCAAATGAATACATTACACACTTCATCACCATATCCAACTTCTATCACCATACTAGTTCTCAGGACCTCTGTAAAGGACCCCTGAAAAAAGAATGAGGATTTTTTTTCACATTTCCACCTCATTACAATGGCTTGGCTCCATTGAAAATCATGATGAGCAGGAAATGTTGCACATAAATTCCAGAGTTGGTAACCTAGTATTAATAGGACATTCAAGATTAGAGCGTTCGTACAGACAGAAGGAGGCTTCCACCTACAATGAAAGATACCAAATAAGACAATTGCCACAATCACAAAAGGATGACACGATCTGGATTAAAGCTCCTTAGAGAGGGGGTACAATCACCAGAAAGGACAATAACAAACCTTAATCCAACTTGATTGGCATCCCAGACAGTACAGTAAAGTGAAATAGGAAGTTTGCTTCCTTATCCCTAGATCATCAGTTCAGTACAGTGGAGAAACGTCAAAAAAGATATCTAGATATCAGAACATCTTCCAGATCAACAGAATTTACCTGCAATGACAGATCCTACCACTCCTATAGTAATGCAAATGAGATATGGAAGCTAATTAGACTTCTGGATAGCCTGAGCCTGTGAACTCAGAGCTTTCAACGGGAGACAAGGAATAGTAATAATGATATAAATACATGGAATAAACTAGAATAACTTGAAATACATTGGATGAAGACTTGGGGTGGTGGGGGCGTATAATATAGAGGTTTGGCATTAAAAGGGTTAGTGCAACATTGAGTGCAGGACTGCCCATACAATAATGTAAAAGAACACATAACCCTCAAATAGTGGTCAATCTAGTGTTGGACAGAGCCATGTGCACAAGCAAGCATGAATTCCTAGCTCCTAGCTTGAGTTTTTATTGTTTGTGTATATAGTTCTCGTAGTTAATACATACAGTTAACCTGTTTACCATAACGAAGATTTTATTAAGACATACCAAATCATATCTAACATCCTGCAACAGAGTGCCCCTGAGCTCTTGTTTTCGCTTATTGTGCCCATGACCAGTAAAAAGTCAAAGAGGCCCAAGTGACCAAGCAGTTTATGCCTTCAGTAGAAGGCAGAGTGTAGTCAGTCCATAAACAATAATACAAACACCCTTGTAGAGTAAAAGTGCTCAAATCATCTCTGGTATGTTATCCTAGGAATTTTCTAGATTTATGTCTTACAAATTGGATTTTACTGATGAAAGAAACATTACTTACAAGAACACTTAAGTGAAATGACATTCAATGTTAGTCTTGATTTATTGCCATTTGGATAAGATGTAATTATAGTTGTCCTTTTTGTGTCATTTTTTCTACAGTGGATTGCTTTTCAGAAGAGGGAAAATTACTTTTTCCTCTAGTCTCAGCCAATAAGATATTGAATTTATACAACATAGTCTTATTAGATTTTCCCTACATTTGGTTACAAATTTTACTCAAACAACCCTTAATAAGATCAGTATGTCTCAATTTATTCATGGTTTGTGGTTGATGCAGGTTTTGCTGTGTCCATTTTCCTTGAGGATGTTTTGAAGTGTGGGTTTACAGCTTCATATCATCTATAGGAACATTTTCTACTTTCTAAAAATATTGCATCAAGAGTGTCTATTGTGTTTGACTTCCAAAGACATAACAGCTGATGTCATGGCCTCTGAGGAATCTCAGCTCCAAGCTGTCATTGATTTGAGAACAAACTGGTTCAAGTAATCATCAATTAAGTTAGCAATCAAATATTCAACTGACTAAATGCATAAATGTCAGAGAAATGAGTAACCATCAGTACACCAAGGAAATAAATTGGTTACTTCTTTCAAAAGCTGCCATGCATGAACCAGCAATATTGCAAAATCATCTAACCAGGTTGCTCAATTAATTGATAGGTTGAGGGAGCTAGGTTTCTTCTCCCTGAAGAGACAAAGGTTGAGAGGTGACCTGATAGAGGTTTATAAAATGTTCAGAGGAATAGATAGGGTGGATTCTTGAAGGCTATTGCCAGAGCTGAAATGGTCGCTATGAGAGGACACAGGTTTAAGGTGCTGGGCAGCAAGTACAGAGGAGTTGTTAGGGGTAAGTTTTTCACTCAAAGGGTGGTGAGTGAATGGAATTGGCTGCCATTGGTGGTGGTAGAGGCGAACTCGCTGGGGTGTTTTAAAAGACTTCTGGATGAGTACATGGGACTAAATGGGATTGGGAGTTACAGATAGTTTTATGGCCAAGTAGGTATGGGTATGATTGGCGCAACTTGTGGGCTGAAGGGCCTGTTTGTATTGTAGTGTTCTATGTTCTGTGTTCTTCAAATTGTTTACAGCCATCACTTTCCCTGGTGATGAATTGACAATCCTGCTGGTGAAGTAAGTTAAAACTGGATTTTCTTTTGCTATCACCCCTGCAAACAGGCAGGACAACAATGGAAAGGATTGCAAAATAGGCTTGTCATGCTCCTTCTCTCCCAACCCCAATATAGCCACTAATCCGATATTTCCGATTTATCCCCTTATTTTTGTTATGTTGCCAATCTTGGGGATTACCAGGACTAGGTTGACAGTTGATCCTGGGATAATGAAGGTTAACTTTAATCATTAAATAGAAGCAGATAATGGTTGAATTGTATCTGTAAGGTGATAGAATACAACTGTAAAGAGATAATACATTTATATTAAACATTGATTAAACTACGGCTAGAGTACTCTGCACATTTTGGAGCTTCTCAATATCGAAATTGCATTGAAGTCATTAGAATAATGCCATGGATGGAAAATCATTGTTATAAGTGATTTAAGATCTGGGGTTATTTCCATCAGAGCAGTGAAAGTTACAAGATGACTTCATAGATATATTTAAAGTAATTAAAGATATTCATAAGAGTGATAGAAAAGGATTGTTTCCTCTAGTTGGAAGTCAGTGACAAACATCACCTCCACCTTCAATGATTGCCCACATGCTAACTTTTTAGGGCTCAGCCTTGGTCAAGGACAAAATAAATATAGGTAAAGTATAAGGGGAAAAGTAAAATACTACTTTTGAAGATACCTGAAATCTGAAGATAAAATTTGTAGATAAAATGTAGGTAAGGTCTATTGCAAGCTACATTTACTGGTCAATATATGTATTGGGATTCCTCCTGTTTCAGATGCTATACTAGATTAGCCTTATTGGCAAACTCATGAATAGAACCTGAGCCATTTACTCACTGTGCTGCTGAAATGTGGTGCAGTTATGTAGAGTATACATTCAAGCAACTGGTAGATTGTATCAAACAGCATGTCCTTCAGCCATTCAGAATAGGCAACGTACTGATTATATTCAACCAGCTTGTACTTGCAAAATTCAGAACATGCCAAAATTTTACCACTTCGCCTGCCCCGGAATCAGAGTGGATGAGGCTCGCAGAACGGAATTCTCCGTTGGTCTCGGCGGGATTTTATGAGCCTCACCTGAGCGAGGTTGTAAAATCCTAACCATTGTGTCCAACTTTAGATATGATTCCATAATTGGAGAACGTTTGCTAAATAATTCGAATTGTACATAGAATTACACGAGCAATAAATTTATGGTTATCCGGGTGCCTCATAGTATGGCTCTCTTAAACATACCAGACTACATGTATTATATCTATGAATATAATATATCTATGCATTGTGCCTTTTTAAACCAAACAAGAAGTTTGGTGGACAGTCATTCCCTGGTTCATTCCCTACAGCAATGCCTTGATCAAAAAGAGTCAACTTGTCTGGTCTGAATTTAAACCAAAGCTTCGCTGTTAATGGTATGCTGGTGCATTCTCCACAGCAAAATCTCTGCCTATCAGAGTTCACTTGCCAATCAATCAGGACCCTCTTCTCAAATACTATTAGTTGTTGTTGCCTTTGAGATTTGGCATTATTGTGACTCTGTATTGATGAGTGCAAGATCAAAAGCTTCAACAGCATATCCTTTTTGTCAGCAATGCACAAATGTAGATTTCCTATTTGGGGCTCTTTTCCACATCACTGCCCACTTGGACAGTCACTTCAGATATTCCATCAATAGTCCACTTTAATACCCTTGGGCGTACTCTTTGGCACTAGTGGGCTCCTTCTGGATGGCAAGGATCCTGGTGATGTTCTGTCTTAACACGAAACAAAAACATTTGCATTCTAAGGGTGAGTAATCTATACATTTGTCAGGTCTTGAAAATACAGTTTATTTCAAAGGTATTTAAGTGCAGCTGATCAATTCTCTTTGTTGCCTTTATATTGCCATTTTAATGAATAATGTGGAGTTGCCAGAATTGGACTGGGGTAGACACAGTAAGTAGTCTCACAACACCAGCTTAAAATCCAACAGATTTATTTGGTAGCATGAGCTTTCAGAACATTGCCCCTTCATCAGGTGAGTTCACCTGCTGATCTTAAAGGATGGCAGTATTAACATGAATTATACAGGCTTGTCTTGAAGTGTGAACAATTGGTGTTGGACATGATCTTACCAACAGTTTATGCCGTGCTCCTGTTGCAATGAAGTCGGAGATTTTAGCGGCCAGTCAAATCTCCATTTGTTGGATGGGAAAATCCAGCCGGCTGTAACATTCCAGCCATTGCCTTCCAGATTGACTAGTTATTTTTAAATTCATGAGATATTGGTCTTACTGGAAATTGACAATCCTGAATTACCCTTGAGAAAATGGTGTGAGCTGCCTTCTCGAATGGCTGCAATCTGTGGGGTGAAAATAATGCCCCAGTGCTGTTTGGCAGGAAGTTCCTGGATTTTGACTGAACAGCCACATGGACTTTAGGTGGTATGACACAACTTCCTAAAAAGTATTTAAAAATGGACAATAAATGATTGTATTGCTAGAGACACCTTGTGAATGAATATGAAAAAGAAAAAACAGTGCCAAAAATATGCAAGTCAGGACGGTATACTAAGAAATTTACAGTATAGTAGGAAAACATGGTGACACAGTGGTTAGCACTGTTGTCTCACAGTGCCAGGGAATGAATAGGAAAAAAAAAACAGTGCCAAAAATATGCAGGTCAGGATAGTATATCAAGAAGTTTACAGCACAGTAGGAAAACATGGTGTCACAGTGGTTAGCACTGTTGTCTCACAGCGCCAGGGACCTGGGTTCGATTCAGGCTTTGGCTGACAATCTGTGTGGAGTCTGCATGTTCTACTGTGTCTGCGAGGGTTTCCTCTGGGTGCTCCAGTTTCCTCTCTCAGTACAAAGATGTGCAGGTTAGGTGGATTGGCCATAATCAATGTGTGGAGTTAGGGCAGGAAATTGGGCCTTGGTAACATGTTTTTTCAGAAAGTTGGTGCAGACTTGATGGACCGAATGGCCTCCACTGCACTGTAGGGTATCTATGATTATATAATTTGGCCCATTGTATTTGTGCTGACACTTTGCTGAAGCAATCTAACACTGCTTCTGCTGCCCCATTCTATTCCTATACCTTTGTACCTTCCTTTGCTTCAAATATTTACCTTAAAACTTGTAGATGTCTGTCTCAATCATTTCCTGTAGCAAAGTACTACCTACTCCAACATTGTTTGGTGAAAGTTGTCTCTGACAACTGTTGATTTTTATTTTGTAATTTGTCTAGTGTGCATTTAAACGTCAAATTCAGTTTTTTACTAAGTATCATAACAGCAGGCAGCACTATAATGAAAAGTTTCGTCCTCTCTGCTTCACTTATTACACCATCCAGTTCTGCTTTCACGCAATACATCAACATGAGCTATAAACCAATGGAAAATCTAGGCAAAGGTCAGGTAAATGCATATACAGCTAAAAATATCTGACTTTGTTTTTAAAAGTCAAATCACTGCCTGGAAGAAAATGTGATCTTATTTCTGCTTGGGCACTAACTGATATCAGTACTCAGAACATCTTGCTAAGAATTTCTATTTTCTATTTCTGTTTAGAATTTTTACCATTTGTAGTATTTTGTTCGTGTTGTAGGAACATCATAGAGTGACTGTATTGAAACATGTTACATCACAAAATAATTCTGGATGACATTCTTCATTCTTTGTTCATCCATCATGAAGAAGCATTCATTCCCCTGTACCCAATTGTTAACTAGTTCCATTGATTTTCCTTCTACTTCTCTAAATTAGGCTGTGTTCCTTTGAGTATGAATGATTAAGGTATGATCTGATTCTGGATTTTTGAAGATCAAATGATTTGATAGGGTAGATCGACATTTTTTCCACTGGTAATGAAATCCAGAGCAAAGAGACATAACTTTAAAATTAGAGTGAGGTAACAAGAATTATATTAAGAAGCATTTCCTCAGTCAAATAGGAAAGGGAAACTGGAACTTGCTTGCCCAAAAAGCAGTTGAAGCTTCGTCAACTTAAAATTTCAAAACTAAAATTGATGGGGTTTTATTATGCAAAAGTATTAACAGTCATTACTTACCAAGTAATGTTCAGATGTTAGTCTAATTGAAAAAGCTTGAGAAGCTAAAAGGCCTACTCCTGTTCCTTTGTTGGAAGATTTTGCACCTCATTGCAGGGAATTTCATCATAGAGTGTATTTGTTTATGTTAAAACTATTAGCTGCCAGCCTTTGTATCTTCAATGAAAAACTTGGCACACAGGCTTCCTATGCCTTACGAAACAATATGATCGAATTGCTGAGAATTGAAAAGTAATTATTTTGCACAAAGTTAGAAATGTTCTTTTTTGACTTGATTATTTTAAGAAACTATACAGCGCTATGTGATTGAAATTCTAAAATATCCTTGCAAACAAATAATAGTCACACATCTAAAAAAGTGACTTTTTTTTAAATGAAAGATGTATTGTTGGTTTCATCTTTTAATTATACAATTGTTTTGTGGGAATATTCATTAAAATTTTGTCCAAAATCCTTCCACAAATGTTAGTTTAAAAAACTATCGATTCATATGGATTAGTCAAACTTAAGTGATTCAAAAAGATTGAATTTTTTTAATTCTTTCGTGGGGGTGTGGGCACTGCTGATGAGACCAGCATTTATTGCCTATTCCTAATTGCCCTTGAGAAGATGCTGGTGAACGACCACCTTGAATTGTTGCAGACCATATGGCCTAGGTACATCCACTGTGTGTTTCTGCACCTTAGCTATAAGAATATTGAGAGCATCATTATCTTATAAAGAAAAAGATCTAGTTTTGTTGTCCATTTTATTATAGTTAACTGCATGGATTACCTGTGTGATTAATTATTATTTTCATTCCAGGTTTGAAGATGGCACTATTTCGTTCCTTGACATAATAGCAATAAATCATGGATTCAATGCATTGGATAAGTTTACAGGTCAGTAGTAAAGTACAATGTTAAATCTTTTTAAGTTTTATAAGGATTCCATAAAAATATACCATAGTATTCTGAATTATTGCAAAGATGGATTTTTTAATAGATAAAAATAGTGACAGAGATTGCAAGTATGCTGAAATTCTCACAGCATCGTGAGTATACGTAAACCATATGGACTCCAGTCATTCAAGAAGGCTGGTTATGTGCTGTTAGCTGGTTTTCATTCATGGCTGTGTTCCCGAAGCCAGCATGTTTATCTTGCTTAGCAAAACTGGAAGATGACTTTACTCTCTGGCAAGCCGACCACTGGTGTGTTCTTGCCACCATTATCTAACCTGTTCAATTTTATTTAACCAAATGCAGACTTCTACAGCTTACTGTTTGTAGCTCACCTTAAGCTATAAACAGTATTTTATATGTTTCTGTGATGGTGTCTGGCAGGAATAAAGTATGAAACTGTGCAACCTCAACCAACTTTTTTAAAAATGAGCTAATTTGAAAATAGAGATGGCTGGAAATAAGTGTGATACAACAGGCCTAAGGCTCAAGCCAACAGAATGGAGGGCAGATCTTGACTTTGTGCAATAGTGTAAAATGGGTGACAATGACTTGGTAGCCCATTTTACATCATATCAATTTTTTATTTCCATTGAGGTGTAAAACTGTCTTCCAACTCAAAGCTAGTCCACTTAACATGCACATCTTTGGAGCGAGGGAGGAAACCGGAGCACCTGGAGGAAACCCATGCAGAAATGGGGAGAAATGCAAACTCCACACAATCACAGGAGGCTGGAATTGAACCTGAGTCCCTGGTGCCGTGAAGTAGCAGTGGTAACCGCTGTGCCACCATACCACCTGGGTCAGTCTGGTAATAATGCCAGGGAATTGCTCTCTATTTTTATATTGAGAAAGGTGGGGACTCCACACTCTGAGCAAGTCCTAGCTGTCACTTTGGAGTTATACTCCTCCATGAATGGAGCCTCTCTGACATGACTGACAGCACAGCAAGTATCACAGGTGTGCATTGTGATCAGTGTTTCTGTTGTGCACTTCGAAGAGATCCTCATCTGAGTCCGTTGCAGCAGAATTCATCAGCAACCGTGCTGTCTGGAGACTTTGAACATGAATTGACCTATCCAACCTTGGCTTCAGTGCATTTGAATCTGGTGACTCAGCTTGTGCTGATGCCAACTCAACGTTGGTTTGTGCAATGCTGTATTTGAACTGGTTCTAGAAGTGTAAGGTCAAGTGATGGTGTCATCTCTTCATTCTGCTGAGGTTGTTCTTCCTCATCTTTATGGCTGCAGGCTGAGCAAACATCTGTTTTCCACTATCTAAAGTCATAAAACTGTAATGAAAGATTTGAAATTAGGATGGGAAGAATGGGGATGAAAATAGGAGTCCCACAGTCACATCATTTGCACTTTCCATTTTATGGTACTTTTCAGGATGAAAAGGAGGAATGTGTGAAGATGTTGTATAATGCAGCAACTTGCCATCATCCTGAATGGTCTTGGTAGTGTCAGGTGACACTAGCTCTGGGATAAATCGTGATAGTTAATTGCCCATCTCCTCCAGAGTGTTGACGGAATACAAATGTTCTGGTTTTTTGCGAGTTGTGGATAACGTACACCCTGCAAGTCAGAGGACTGTTTGTTATTGTGCTTGGCTAACGTGCCTGGCCTAAGTAAATGGTTTAAGTTTGTGGAGACGTGGAACGATGTGTATGACTAGCATTATTGTTAAGTGTGTGTGAATAAAGTATAGTCTAATGACAGTAGGGGTAATCCCTGTATGCCAAAGTGTAGTACAGATTGAGTGATGGAGATGTGGTGCATTGTGCAGTATGAGAGGTGACTGGTGTGGCAGATCTAAGATGTGATATGCAAAAGCATTCATACCTTGGTCACCTGAGTGAGATCACTTAGTTCTTTTCTGCTGTGCTACCTTGTCTTCAGGACAAAGCTCAAGACATTAACCTGCTCCCATTTCTTTTGACCCTGTGTCTCAAAGATGTTCATTTTCACCCCCCCAGTGGAAAATTGGTATCTCCTTGCCTCCACTTATCTCATGAGTGCTGACAGGATTGTGTTACTGAAGTGGGCAGCCCTCCTACTGACACATTCTGAATGTTCCAAAATGATAATCCAGCAGTCTTGGGTTCATTCATGCAGCATCCCTTTAAAAAGGAGTGCTTTTGAATGGAATGGTTATCTGAAGCATTTCAGAATGCTAATTGACTCCTGTGGAGCACAGATCTCTGGCAGAAGGAGAGCAGCATCATTTTCACTTGGGACCAGCTGCAACCTTGGAAATGAAATGGATGAACTAATTTTACATGTTGCCCACCTTGTTAGAACTAACATGGACAGGTCATGAGCCTACTCCCAAATATGTACCTATTTCTAGCCTCAAGCATTGTCTTTAGATGATGTGTGTTTAGAGGACATGGAATAAATGGATTAAATTGAGCAGATGTAATTCAGTCCTCATTTTAATGCCATATGCTGTAACCATTTTTAGTTAGCATTTGATTTTGTATTATTACTAAATTGTAATGCTGGTAATTTGAGAAGCAGAGAAGTATAGTTGCTGAAACAAAGATGTTCATTTGAGGTAAGAAATTATAACTTTGGAGGTGCTATTTTAAAGACACTTCGATGGAATTCTCTGTGTCAATATTTATTCCTTCTGTCTTCATGCTGTTTTTCTCTTTTCAAGCTACTCCATGAAATCATTGAATTCTTATACGGATGCACCTCTATGTATGAGCCCAGATATCTTATTGATATATAATGGTAATGTTACTGGACTAACAAGCAGGAGATCAGGAATTGATCTCTGGAAAGACAAGTTCAAATCCCACCATGGCACTGAGTGGAAATATAATTGAATTAATAAACCTGAAATAAAAAGCTAGTCTCAGGTGTAAAACTGCTGGATTGTTGTAAAAACCCAACTGGTTTAACAATGTTCTTTAGGGAATGAAATCTGTCATGTTTGTACAGTCTGGTCTACATCTGCCTCCAGAAACAAAACAAGTTGACTCTTAACTGCCCTCTGAAATGGCCTAACAAGACACCCACGTGCATCAAAAAGAACTACAAAAAAATCCTTAAAAAAATTGGCAACTTCATACAAACCTAGGCACCACAAACAACAAAAGTAGATAGCCCAGCCCAGCTGACTTACAAAATTCTCTTCACGAGCATCTGGAGACTTGTGCCATAATTGGGAAAACTATTCCACAAACTGGTTGAACAACAGCCTGACATTGCCTTACTTACTGAATCACATCTTACAGACAATATCCCAGGACAATGTCCTGTCCCATCAGCAGGATTGACCTGCCAGGTGTGATGGCATAGTGATTTACAACTGGGAGAGAATAGTTCTGGGAATCTTTAGATTGACTTTGGATCCTATGATGTTTAATTGGATCAGGTCAAACATTGGCAAGGAAACTTCCTGCTGTTTACCACCAACTGTTGATGAATCAGGTCTCCACTATGTTGCGCACCACTTAGAAGAAACATTGAAGGTATCAGGGTCACAGAATATACTCTGGGTGAGGGACTTCGATGTCAATTACCAAGAGTGGCTTGATGAGAGCACTACTGAATGAGATGGTTAACTCCTGAAGGATGTATCTGCCAGACTGTGTCTGTGACAGGTGAAAAGAGAGCCAACAGAGTGGCAAAATCTACTTGACCTCACACTCACCAATCTACCTATCTGTTGATTAAAATATTGGGAGGAGTGATCACTGCACAATTGTGGAGAGTAAAGATATAACCCCATCCTTATTCTCAGTTGTGCTGTATGGCACTATTATTATGCTGGAGTAGATTCAGAACAGATTGAACAGCTCAAAACAATCCTGTAGGTTGTCAGCAGCAGAGCATTTTATATCCAGCACTATCAGTAACCTCATGACCAGTTTAACTTTCGTGGTGGGGAAACTTCTAGAAATAATACGTCAAGACAAAATTAATGGTCACATGTAAAAATGCAAGTTAATTCAGGAAAGCCAGTAAGGATTTCTTAAGTGAAAATCATGTTTAACTAACTTAGTGGAGTTTTTTGAAGAGGTAACAAAGAGATTTGATGCGGATAATGTTGTTGATGTGGTGGACATGGGCTTCGAAAAAACATTTGGTACAGTGCCACATAAAAGTTTTGTGAGTAAAGTTATAGCTCATGTAATAAAAGGGATAGTAGCAACTTGGATACAAAATTGGCTGGGTTACTGGGAACAAGAAGTAATGGTTAATGAATACTTTTTGGGCTGGAGAAAGGATCAGTGCTGGGATCCTTGCTTCTACTGACATAAATTAATGACCTAGACCTTGGTGTACAGAGCACAATTTCAAAATTGCAGTTGATACAGACTTTAAAGCATTGTGAACTGTGAGGAAAATAGTGTAGAACTTCAAAAGAACACAGACAAGTTAGCGAACTGGGTAGGCAGGTGCTAGACAAAGTTCGATATGGAGAAATGTGAAGTGATTCATTTTTGTAGGAAGAACATAATGTGATCAAACAAAATGAAAGATACAATTTGAAAGGGATTGCAGGAGCACAGGGACATGGGAATTTATGTACATAAATCAATAAAGATGGCAGGTCAGGTTGGAAGAGTGTTAATAAAGCATACAGAGTCCTGAATTTTATTGATAGGGACATAGAGTACAAGAACAAGGAGGTTATGTTGATCTTGTAAACCCAGTAGTTTGGCTTCAGCTGGAGTATTAGATCCAATTCTGGGTGCCGCACTTTGGAAAAGATGTGAAGGCATTAGACGGATTGCAGAAAAGATTCTTGAGAATTGTGCCAGGGATGAGAAACTTCAATAATGAAGATAGATTGGACAATTTAGTGTTATTTTCCTTGGAGGAAGGAAGACTAAGTGAAAATTTGACAATGATATGTGGTCTTGAATGCACTTTCTGAGACTGTGTGGAAGCTGATTCAATTTAATTGAATGCTTAAACCTAGAAAAGTTAAACTGTTATTTGAAAAGGAAGAATGTGCAGGATTGCAAGGAGAATGGCATTAAGTGACAACTTATTTGGAGAACTTGTGCAGACATGATGGCCACCTAGGCTGTAACAATTCTCTAATATCCCTTAGTCTATTATTAATATTAAGCCAGGGGAGTCTGGAAGAAAACTTATCATTGGTTGGAGCCATACTTTGCACAGAAACAACATTTTGTGGCTGCTGATGCCAGTTTTTTCAGTTCCAGGACTTCGCTGCAAGAATTCTTCAGGGTAGTGTCCGAGGCCCAATCATTTTCTGCTGCTTCATCAGAAGACCATAAGTGGGGATGTTCAATGATAATTGTGCAGTGCTCAGTGCTGTTTAATGAAGTAGCTCACATTCACATGCATCAAGACCTGGACAATACTGGGACTTTGGCTGATAAGTGGCATGTAATATTTCTACCATACAATTGCAAGACAATAACCATCTGCAACAAGAGATAATCTAACCCTCATCCATTGATGTTCAGTCAAATTATCATTATTAAATCCCTCACCATCATGGCCAAAAATTTAATTGGGCTAGTTATATAAATATGTAGGCTACAAGAGCAAGCCAAAAGCTGCGAATTCTGAGCCAAGTAACTTACTTTTTACTTATCTAAATCTGTCTAGAAGCTTAAATCATGAGTGTGATGGAATTCTCTGTACTTTCCTGGATGAAAAAGCTCCAACCACACTCAAGAAGTTCACTGCCGTTCTTGACAAAACAACTCACTCCTTACTCTGTACAATGACAGCAGTGTGTACCATTGACAAGATGCACTGTGGCAACTTGCCAGTGCTCCTTCACCAGAACCTGCAACTTCTATAATCCGAAAAGACTTTGCAGCTGACACACGGAAACATCACAGTCTGCAGGTTCCCTTCCAAGTCACATACTATCCTAACTTGGAACTATATTGCTGTTCTTTGACTATCTCTGGATAATATCCTGGAAACACTCTTCCTAACAGCATTGTGAATGTACACTAAAAAAAGACTGCAGTGGTTCAAGATGGTGGCTCATCAAGACCTTCCGAAGGGCAATTAGGGATGGAATATAAATGCTGACTTTACCAATGAAGCTCACATCTCATGAACAAATGGAGTTTGAGAGTATGAGCAAATTTTTTCAACTACAAGTGGGGGTCTAATCCAGACCCCACCTGATGTCCACAGACACAAACTTTCAGTTGATGCTACTATCTATTAATTGCAAGGGGGATGTCTAGTTGAATTTACCTCTCCAATTTGGGACAGTGAAACTAATTCAGTATGGCTCCCATCCCAATAGAGATTTAGCAACTCAGCACTTGACAGGCATCAAAACTGAGCCTTTCCTATTTGCATAGCTTAGCTATTTGCAACCTTAACCAACACACTCATTAAGGGAGCTGCTAAACCAACTTAAAACGATCCTGCTGTGGAAGTCCATGTAGAAGACGTAGTTAAACAATCTGTACAGTCCTCTAATTAAACATTAAACTTAATTGCATTTAAAGACAATTCTTGCCAAGTCAAATGCATTTACTGAATTTTAATACAGAATGGAAAACCCAGAGGATAAAATATTAATCAAAGCTGCTAAACTGTTACTGGTTGGCTCTGTACAGTATATTAACCAATGTGCTAATTAAAAGAAAAACGTTTTTTATTTTTGGTTCATGCTGAACCAGTTAATGCAATGTCTAGGGAAACCAAGTTGAAGCACAACTTTCACGGAATGCTGAAATCATCCATTTTTATAAAATGTATACTTTTTGCAATGGTAATTGCATGAATTATTTGAAAAGAAGATATCATGACAAATTAGAACCTAATGGCTTCTGAACCAAACCATTTGAATGTCAACAAGAAGACAGCAACGTGAACTTACTGTGGCAGCGTGCCCTTTTAAGGGTCAAGCTCTGAATCATGTGACCCATTTGGCCAGTTGGGCCAGAGCACGTGAATCCTGGAACTAAGCATGGGCTTTCCTTGTTCGGAGTTCAGAATCACAGAGTCCAGTGCTTTTATTATCACTCTCCATACGTAGTTTCTTAC
Organism: Sphyrna mokarran; assembly: GCA_024679065.1. Lineage (NCBI taxonomy): Eukaryota > Metazoa > Chordata > Chondrichthyes > Carcharhiniformes > Carcharhinidae > Sphyrna > Sphyrna mokarran. The sequence continues at coordinate 64,847,178 of JAGIQG010000002.1, forward strand.
CTTAATAAATTGTTCATTTGTTAATGTACTTAGTGGCTACCCATTTTTGGAAAATACTATATAATCCTGAAGAGTAACATTTGATTTTGAAATTCAGGCTACTTTAGAAGAGGTTTGAGTTTGGAAACAAGATAAATCAGTCAGGTAAAGAATCCTTTCCTATCAATGTCACTGGGTTAGGCAATGGAATTTACATTATCTTCCATAGAGCTTTCTGTAAAGAGATTATCCTCTCATTTCATTTGAGGTGGTTGATTTTAAAATGTCAGATGCCCTCTTCTCATCTGAAAAAAGGATGGCTGGCAGGGGAGAATTGGGAGAAGACACCCAAGGTCTGTCTGCATTTTTCAAGTTGTCCTTGATGAGCCGAATAATCTGCCTGCCTATGTCATATGGGAGACTATTTAACTGGGACAGCACAGTAGTTAGCACTGCTGCTTCACAGAGTCAGAGGATGACTCCCGGCTTGGATCACTGTCTGTGCGAAGTTTGCATTTTCTCTCCTTGTCTGCATAGGTTTCCTCCCACAGTCTGAAAAACATGCTGGTTAGATGCATTGGCTATGCTAAATTCTCCCTCAATGTACCCGAACAGGCGCCGGAGTGTGTCGACTAGGGAATTTCACAGTAACTTTATTGCAGTATTAATGTAAGCCTATTTGTGACTATTAAGTAATGTTAATTTAATTTTGCAGATTTGGGAGTTGGTTATTATTTTGCATGTGCTATGTATACTGCACTCATTTGTCTAAAATAAATCACTGATGCGTTATATTCCAAAAAAACAGTGAAGGATAAAATTGGAGCCAATCTTCACACTCTTCTATATTTATATTTTTAGAGCTACATACTACAAATATACAGTTTCTATCGCAATAACCACAGTTTGAATCTGTGTCTATAATCACAGGGTCATAGAAACCCTACAGTCAGAAGGAGGCATTTGGCCCATTGAGTCTGCATCGACAGCAATCTCACCTAAGTCCTATTCTCATAATTCCACGTATATACTCTGCTAGTCCCTCTAACCTACCCATCCCGGGAGATTAAGGAGCAATTTAGCGTAGCTAATGCACCTAATCTGCACTTTTTTGGACTGTCAAAATGCCCACTTCCAGATATGATTAAATACAATTCATATACAGTTAACATATAATTGTATATGTTATATACAGTTATATATAACATATATATTATATATATAACATATATATTATATATATGTATATATTATATATAGGTGCAGACTCTAAAAGGATCTCGGATCCTTTGCTTTTTCCTCTTTTGTGGGAAACTCCCTTACCTCAGGCCTGACTGATTGGCCAGCTGAATGTAACAGCAGGCTTATCTGCTCTCCCATAGCTGGTGCAGCTGAAAGCCCGTTTGCTGCTAGAAAAAATTGATATTTAAACACTTTTTTCTAAAAGAAATTTGTTCAATTTGAAAATTATTTTTGCTCTTAATGGTTTAAAACATCATCTAGTAGAAGCAAATAATCTAATAGTGCAGGAAAACATAAATTAGTTAAATTATCTCTAATAACAAAACAGAAATTATTGTCTGAGATCATTCTAGTCAGGACAATAGACAAATTTAAAATTGGATAACCTCTTCAGGCTATCACCCATCTTCATCTAACCCTTTCAATTAATGTGCTAATCTTCTCCCTTTTCCTTTCAGTACAAACATCTGGTCTTAGTACAGCCCAGTGCAAACTTATTCTTTTCTTCCACCTCTCTGTTCAAGTTGACACAAGGTTATTAAAGAATCAAGCAGAAACTTTAAGCAATGAATGTGCAATTTTAGAACTTAAGATCTTATAAACATGGTTTATAATTCTACTCATTATTTCATTAGCCCTGTGAGGGGGTCTGGGTGTGAGGATAATCTTGTGGTGGGAGTCTCACGGGGAGATTGGTCTCGGTGCTTACAATTTAACCAGAAAAGGGAAGAGGTGTTAATTTTTCTAACTTTTTGGGAGTAACTATTAACTTAACCTCAGCATAACCATCTGTATTGAGCAATTTAAATCACTTATTAGGATGCTTCACATCAAAATTACACAGAGGAAATTTGTACTCTGGCAATCGTGGTTAACTTATTCTCATCCATAAAGCTCTGAGAAGAGTTCCCTTGCGCATCTTTGGGTAGCCCCTAATTCCAATCCTGAGAGGCTTGGAAATTGCATTATGTTCTTTGTTTCAGCTTTCATGTAATATTAAGTTGAAGGTACATGTAATACATGTAATATTACATGTAATGTACATGTAATATTAAGTTGAGCCAGACCAGGTGTTAGGCTTGGAAGTTAGTGAACATTTTGGTGATAGTGACCACAATTCAGTTACGTTCACCTTAGTGATAGACAGGGATAGGCATGAAGCTGGGGGCAGTAGTTATAGCTGGGGGAAGGGTAATTATGAGGCCATCAGGAGAGAATTAGGGTGCATAGATTGGACTAGGAAACTACAGGGACTGGGAACATCTGGAATGTGGTGCTTATTCAAGGAGCAGCTGCTGCGAGTCCTTGATAAGTATGTCCCTGTCAGGCAGGGAGGAAATGGTCGAGTAAGAGAGCCTTGGTGTACGAAAAAAGCTGATTTGCTGGTTAAGAAGAAAAAGGAGGCTTATGTCAGGATGAGGCTTGAAGGCTCAGTTAGTGCAATGGATAGCTATAGATTAGCCAGGAAGGAGCTAAAAAGTGAATTGAGGAGAGCTAAGAGGGGACACGAGAAGATTTTGGCTGATAGGATTAAGGAGAATCCTAAAGCTTTCTTTCGATATGTTAAGAATAGAAGATTGGTTAGGGCAAGATTAGGGCCAGTCATAGACAGCAGTGGGAAGTTGTGCGTGGAGCCTGAAGAGATTGGTGAGGCACTGAATAAATATTTCTCTTCGGTATTCACGCAGAGTGCTGGAAATGTAGCTATGGAGAACACTGAGGTACAGGGTTGCAAATTGGGAAGTATTGTAGTAGATAGGGAGGATGTGCTAGAAATTCTCGAGGGTTTGAAGTTGGATAAGTCCCCTGGGCCGGACGGGATTTACCCTAGGATTCTCTGGGAGGCAAGAGAGGAGATTGCAGAGCCTCTGGCTCTGATCTTCAGGTCCTCGTTGGTTACGGGTGTGGTTCCGGAGGACTGGAGGATAGCGAATGTGGTCCCATTGTTTAAGAAGGGGAAGAGAGACCTTCCAGGGAATTATAGGCCAGTGAGTCTTACTTCTGTTGTGGGCAAGGTATTGGAGAGAATTATTAGGGATAGGATTTATAGTTATTTAGAGAGAAATGAATTGATTGGGGATAGTCAGCATGGTTTCGTGAAGGGTAGGTCATGCCTTACTAACCTCATTGAGTTTTTTGAGAAAGTGACCAAAGAGGTGGATGGGGGTAAGGCGGTTGATGTAGTATATATGGACTTTAGTAAGGCGTTTGATAAGGTGGCCCATGGAAGACTTCTACAGAAAATGCAGATGTGTGGAATAGAGGGTGATTTAGCTAATTGGATTAGGAATTGGCTGGCAGATAGAAGACAGAGGGTGGTGGTTGATGGGAGATATTCATCGTGGAGTTCGGTGACAAGTGGTGTGCCTCAGGGGTCTGTTTTGGGGCCCCTGCTGTTTGTAATTTTTATAAATGATCTGGATGAGGGTATTGAGGGATGGATCAGTAAATTTGCAGATGATACTAAAGTTGGTGGAGTGGTAGATAGTGAAGAGGGGTGTTTTAGTTTACAGAGTGACTTGGACAAGTTGCAGCGCTGGGCCGAGAGGTGGCAAATGGAGTTTAATGTGGAAAAGTGTGAGGTAATGCACTTTGGCAGGAACAATAAATGTGTAGAGTATAGGGCTAATGGTAGGGCTCTTAATAGTGTTGAGGAACAGAAGGATCTTGGTGTATGTGTCAATAGATCCCTGAAAGTAGGCAGTCAAGTGGATAAAGTTGTTAAGAAGGCATATGGAGTCTTAGCTTTTATTGGTAGGGGGATTGAATTTAGGAGCCGCAGCATCATGTTGCAACTGTACAAAACTCTAGTGCGGCCGCACTTGGAGTATTGTGTGCAGTTCTGGTCCCCACATTATAAGAAAGATGTGGAGGCATTGGAGAGGGTACAGAGGAGGTTTACCAGGATGTTGCCTGGTATGGAGGGCAGGTCCTATGAAGAGAGGTTGAAGGATTTGAGGTTGTTTTCGTTAGAAAGGAGGCGGCTAAGAGGGGATCTTATTGAAGCATATAAGATGATTAGAGGTTTAGATAGGGTGGACAGTGATAGCCTTTTTCCTAGGATGGAGAAAGCTAGCACGAGGGGACACAGCTTTAAATTAAGGGGTATGAGTTATAGGACGGATATCAGAGGTAGGTTCTTTACTCAAAGAGTGATTAGGGAGTGGAATGCCCTGCCTGCAGCTGTTGTAGATGCGCCAAGTTTGGTGGCGTTTAAGAGGTTAATTGATAAGTATATGGAAGAGAAGGGAATGGTTTAGTTTGGAGGGGCATTGCTTTTTATTTTGGTCGGCACAACATCGAAGGCCGAAGGGCCTGTTCTGTGCTGTAATGTTCTATGTTCTATGTACAAAGTCATGAGGTACGCAGCCACTCATCATGTTCCAGTCCAAAGCCAGTGCATTGCTTGCCATTAAATACAACACAACCTTGTTCTTGTAACCTGCTTCACACTGGCTGCCTCAGTGAATTTGTTTGTATTTTCGTCTTTCCATTCGGGTTATTTCTATTCTGCGTACCGAATCCAGAAGTGTTGAAATTCACTATGATCAATAAATTATGATGTTCCGCAGCATTCTTTAGATACAAAATAGTTTCTGGTTTGTCATCTTGTGAAACAGAATTTGTCAATTAAAAACTTGCTTCATTTAATTGAGATCTTTAAAATGATAAAAGCATTCAGTAGAATACATTGAGTATCTATATCTAACCTTTGTTCACTAAGTGTGCTGGGCTGGCTTTAAATATTTTAAGATTTGTAATGTAAATGTAATGGAATTTGGATTAAGTATCCAAAATGGGTTTACAAAATTGCTGAATTGTTGCAGTGTGACATAAACTGAAATGATTTTACATCATGGGTTAAGATTAGAGCGGCATTTCATGCAAGCAAAGAATGTTTTGATTCAGTTTACTTGAAAGATGGTGGAAAATATGTTCTTTGAGATGTTGGATGTTGCAGTGGATCAAAATGATAGATGAAGGTGTGAAATTCCAGTTTTATCAGCATTGCAAGAAAAGATTTTGAGTCAGTTGTAGCAGTAGATCTTGACAAGAACACAGTTGCATTTTGAGGCAGCTGTTAATACATCATGTTATGTAAGATGTTGAGGCCACTGTTTCTGCTTAAATGTACATCTGTTATCTGGAAGCTTCACTCTTAACTATGGTAACTGGAAATCCAGAGATCCAAACATATTTGCATCTGCTTCAGTAAGACATTTTACCTTTTTAAACTTCCAATATAATTGTGTACAACAATAATAATGAGCTGAAAAAGTTATAAATGTTGCAGTATGCCATCATGTCCCCTGATGCCACATTTCTGTTCAGCCAAATTTTGTGCTGCTCTTAAACATTAATTGGATTAACTTTTTCTCCCATAGCTGGTCTTACAACTTGAGCTCCACTTTGCCTCAGCTTTGATCAAGTTTTGCTCTTGGTAAAACCTACTAAATTGAACAGCAGGATTGCATTTAGGCAATCGGAAAAGATTGGAGTGTGTTTGCTTGGGTGGTGAATGTTGGAGTATAGATTGGGATTCGATGGAGACATGTCAAAATATTACCGCAATAAGACAGGCAAAGATTGAGGCTTGGCAGGATGATATTGAAGCATGACAGCAAAAGCTAAAGATCAGGGCATGTTCAGGGATTGACTGGGGCACGGTTCTAGGATTGATCATGGCAGCAAGATTTTGCAATCAGTAGAAGATGTTTAATGACCTTACAAATGCTTAAGAAATTGATTGAATGTAATAGAAATAGTGTCTCTTATTCTGTCTTGCTCCCATTAAAAGCTTGCCAGAGGACAGCACAGCTAGGTCAAGATAGATTAGGTTTTACAAGGCCTGTTGTCTAGTTATCATGAACACAAAGCTTGGTAAAAACATTCTTGGGTCTGATAATGCTGTCATGCTTACTTATCTAAACAACCACATGAAATTAATAAAATGTTATTTAAAAGATAAGCAGAGTTACCTCATGGGCTCGTGGATGGAATGGCCCATTTTGGGTATCTGTCCCTAGCAATCAGCCATTTAAATGGAAAGTGTAACTATTCACTAATGATGGAAGCACATGAACAAAGGATGGAGGTTGGTTAGAGTAGGCATCTCATGAATGGCAGGTAGTAAAAAGCAGGTCATTCCATCCTTCCACTCTGGAACTAGAAAAACTTCCTTATCTGACATGGTCATATGTTCATTACATCTATTCTAAATATGTATTGTTTTAAACATTTGCTTTTCAATAAACCCCTTTAAACCAGTGGTGACTCCTCCACTCTCCTTTTTGGATGACTGCAATTCTTGATCACATCTTACAAGGAAAAGTCCTGCTGCTCTTGGCTTAGAAGCAGTACTGTAAAATCTATGGAAATCTAACATAAAAACGGAAAGTGCTGGAAAAACTCAGCAGGTCTTGTTCTGAAATTGGGTCATTTTGGACTGGAAGCATGAACTCTGTTTCTCTTTCTACAGATGCTGCAAGCCTGCTCAATTTCTCGAGCACTTTATATGTTTCGATATTAGTTAAAATTTCCTCTTTGTTAGTGTTAGCCTGTCGTAAAATTAATTGACAGAGGGCTGTCTAGTAAGTTTTGCCATGAAACTAATGCTGGATTTTGAGTTTTTGAAATATTCATTATAGCTTGCAAAGGCCACTGTGCCTGACATTTATTTTCTATGATTCGAGGAATATTTTTGGGGTTTCAGAAGGAACATCTGCAAGCAAATGATGCCATCCCTTCACAATCTCCCTGTAAAACCCAATCTAATATGTGGACGCTTAGATGCCTGACTGTAATGGAATATATAAATAATGCACACATTTGCAGTCAGTTTTGAAAGTTTTTTAGTTGTACATTATCAAAATCATGTACATTTCCCTTGAGCTCCCTTCATGATCATTGATATGATGTTGTTAAATTATTTATAAATCAGAAAAACAAATTGCAGATTTATGAATCCTAAACAATGCAATAAAATGGTGTAACAGTATAAAAACAGACATGTTGTTGAAGTTTTTTGTCTTGCACTCATAGGATGGACACAAAAATTGCCATATTTCAGAGAATACAACAATTTATACTGCAGAGAAGGGATGCTGATTGGTTGACAAGTCATTTCTGAGTGGTCGAGACATAGCATTGTGAATGCTGTAGGAAACCATTGTTCCCCCCATGCTAAAGGTGCATGTTCCTTTTGCCTTCAGAGGGAAGGTCCCTACATATATTGTATAATTGAGCTAAATTCCAAAGAATTATATAAAGAACCAATTTAAAATGATCACTTGAACTCACATTGTACAATATCTTAACCAATCAGAGCCAGTTTGCCAACCAATCAGCACCCGTTTTCTCAAGCAGTATTTTTTGAAATTTGACCTTCTTGCATATGTCCTGATGAGTACAAGCAGCTGTAATGATGTAAATTAAAACCTCATACAAGAGGAAGCCAGAAAAGCAAGTCATATTGCGTTACTCTCTTTTGTATATTGTGTGACTCAGGCTTCTCAAGTCTTTTTTAACTTGCACAACTTACAACAAACAATCTCTGTTGTTGATGTAGAAACGTAAAGTTTTATTGCATGGAAATAAACTTTTTGGCCCATCAAATTTGTGCCAGTAGTTTTCGCTATATGAACAATTTAATATTATCTTACTCTCTTTATCATCTCTCGTTAATATTTTTCTTTGCAAAGATAACTATCTAATTGCCTTTAAAGAATTCATGAATTCCACATCAACATGTTTGTGGCAAAGAATTCTACATCCTAAGCACGTAGACATTCCTCTTATTTAAAATAGTTAGGAAAATAATTGTGTTTCCACAGATCAGCAAGCTCGTAACTAAGCACATCTCCAGTTAGCTTTTCCGATTCTAATGAAAAACTGATGTTTGGATAGTGAGGAGCATTGTCAGGCGATACAGCAGGACTTAGGCTGGTAGCTTGGGCAGATAGATGGCCGATGGAATTCAATCCTGATAAATGCGAGGTGATGCATTTCAGGAGAAAGAATGTAGCAGGGAGGTATATGATAAAGGGTAGACCTATTAAGAGTATAGAAATGCAGAGGGACCTGGGGGTGCAGATGCACAAGTCTCTGAAGGTGGCAGAGCAGGTGGAGAAGGTTGTGAAGAAAGCATATGGTATGTAGCCTTTATAGGAAGGGGGTATAGAGTACAAGAGCTGGCTTTAATGTTGCAGTTGTATAAAACGTTGGTTAGACCTCATTTGGAATACTGCATCCAGTTCTGGTTGCCTTACTACCGGAAGGAAGTGGAGACTCTGGAGAGAGTGCAGAGGAGGTTTACCAGGATGCTGCCTGGTGTGGAAGGTCTGAGTTACAAGGAGAGGTTAGGCAAATTGCGGCTGTTTTCCTTAGAAAGACGTAGACTTAGAGGAGGTCTAATAGAGGTGTACAAGATTATGAGGGGTATAGATAAAGTAAACAGGGTTAAGCTTTTTCCTAGGATGGACTCAAATAGCACGAGAAGTCACTGGCTTAGGGTGAGGGGGGTAAGGTATAATTTGGATGCTAGAGGGAGTTTTTTCACACAGAGGGTGGTGGGGGTATGGAATGCACTGCCAAGTAAAGTGGTGGAGGCAGGCACCCTGGAGTTATTTAAGAGATACTTAGATGGGCACATGAACAGAATGGGAATGGAGGGATATAGAAAACTGATTTAAAATAGGGATCATGAGCCTCAGAACTTTCCCTGGAAAGTGTATAAATTGTCGATGATATTGTTGTATTTGTTTTATCCTACAGGTGCTTTGGTCCGCCTTGTTGCCTAACAAGGAGTATACACACGATGGGTCGTGAGAGGGCTGTTCTTGGATTTTTCGAGAGTAGCCTCTGCTTCACATTGTTAGTGTACGTTTGACCTGGACCAGTTGATGGGCAACACGACAGCTCAGTGACTATTGCCGTGCTGCGCAGATACATGGATTTGGACCTGTGTCTGTGGGAGTTTGCGCGTTCTCACCGTGTTTGCGTGGGTTTTCTCCAGGTGCTCCGGTTTCCTCCCACATCGCCAAAGATGTGCTCTTAGGCTGATTGGCAGAACAAATTCTCCCTAAATTGTCTCAAATTTGGTTCTAATGCATAGATCTATAAACATAGACAGGATGACAGGGATCATTGATAGAAGTGGGCACATCGAGGTGGCGTGCAGGCTCGTTGGGCCGAAGGGCCTGTTTCCCTGTTTTGTTCTTTGTTCTCAACTCTCTGCTGATAGAAAATAACCTCCCATCTCTGATAACATCTCTGTGAATGTGCCTGCATGTTTGCCACTCAACAGAACCCAACTGCATGTTGCAACCTCAGCTGAACTAGGATCTCATTTGAATTCAACATTACCTCTTTTGTTTTGGCCTTTTGGCTATGATGCAAATGAGATCAAGCCTTGGAGGAGGAGCTACACTTACTCCAATCAGCTTGGATCATGTAGATCAAGCCCAAGACAGGAGGTAAGAGCCCTGTCTTCTCAGCTTGGATCGGGAATGTTCCAACTTGGTGGGACTCTGATTTGGCTTTAATTTGACTTGATTGGATAGGAATAAAGTTGCAAAAAAAAATTATCTCTTTAGTTTTACGTTCTGTATCTCTAGAGAGAAAATTAAGAACACTGTTCTCCTTTCATATGGCACTGTCAATTTTAGTGACCTGTATATTTTCAAACAGGAATCTTCTGTTCTTTAATTTAAATATTACTGCTTTTTTCTATTTTGAGGACGCATAACTTCATAGAACTCTAGCACTATCTGTCTGCTCACTCTGCTAGACTCTTTTTGATCTTCTGCAGCCTTTCACAATCTTTGTCACAGGATGGCATATCCCACAATTTGTTGCAAATTTACATTTTAGCCCAAATCTTCCAAACAGTGGCAATAATGAGCAAATTGCCATGTCACTTGTAAATTCTTCCAACTAGACGTTGCTGTGCGTTTCTACCTGGGTCTTCTGAGCCAGGTTTTCACAAAAATATGCAGCACAGCATCCCTTGGGAAGCTCTGTTGGAGCAGAGTAGAATCAGTGAAGGCAGGAACAGCCCTCTTTTTTTTAGAACTATCTGCCACATGGGAGAATTTAAAAAAACGTTTTAAATGTGAGTGAATGAAGTGGGTAAGTGGGTGAACTGGATAACTGGGTAGGGAATATGGAGGTGGATAGATGAATGGATGGTCAGGTTTAGATTTACTGAGTTGGTTAGGAGGGCAGTCAGATTTAATCAGAAGATGTACTCAGGTTGGGAGGTCAGTTGGTTGTGGGGTAGGGTAGCCAAATGGGTGGTGGTTCAGTAGAAGGTTGATAATCAGGTCTGGGGAGATAGTCACATTGAGTTTGGAGGTTAATCAAGTGATTGGGAGTTACTCAGGTGATTGGGGGTAGTCAGAGGTGGTCAAGGAGGGTGACAGGTAGGTCAGTTATGTAATTTCCAGATGTTAGACTCGATTTTAATCTGTCAAAAGTTGTCCAGGGTAACTATCCAGGCAATTAACATTCTAACTGAGATCGGAATCTTTTACAGAGAATCCCGCGGAACGTGAAAATTTCCCATTGGGAGTAGAAATTTCCTGGGCAATTTCCACATAGGTTTATGTGTTTGGACTTCCACATAGTCCCATTGCATTTCTTTGGTCATACATCCAGCTTCTGATGGTATGGAGACCAGAAAATTTCAGCTATTGTTTCTTCAGTTTCTTTAGGTTTGATGTGCAGTTAGTTAATAATGAATGTGTTCATGCTACTTTGTTGCTAAAATTACATGTTATTGAGCCAAACACTGCTACCCATCTTCTGAACTGGAGCTATTGCATCTTCTGGTGAAAGGCAGAAACAAAATAAACTCTTGGAAATTTAGTTAGATCAGGTTTGTGCGCAAGCTTATCTAGCAGCTGCCACCCAATATCCAACAAGATTGCATCTTCAGTAATAATTCTTCTCTCCTAAACCTGACCCTCACTTCCAATAGCTGGAAAGGAGAAATATGAAGAAAGTGGAAACAGTGAAATGGTGATGTAATAAAAATCAATGCCAACATGATAGAAAACTACATAATATCTCATCTGGCACCAATAAAACTGTTAGATATATAGGCATTCAATGAAGTGTAACAGTGAACACCTGAGACTCTTCTCACAGCCTTGTCTTTCCAGCACCTTGGTAGGACATGTAGTACTCACAATCCACTTAAGCAGTTACATAAACACAATGCAGTGATATAACTGCTTTCAAATTATATCATCACATCATTTATATTGAAGAGGTATCAAATAAACAGAATGATTAAATTTCAATGTAGATAATTATGAGGTATTGTATGTTAGTAGTAAGAATGAGACCCTAATATCCTTGGAAAATGCTTCAAAGTCTAGACACTAAATGTTTAAATTTAAAAATATTTTAATTTAATATCTAAAGTCAAGAGCTATCAGTGTGTTTTGTAATATAAGGACTGCATTCTAGACTTACTATATGCTGAACTGGATTGTTCAAAAGAATGCTTGAGATCTCTCAATACTGGCAATAGGGCTGGTTTGCTGGTGTTAATTATGTTAGGCCAGATCCATGTTTCAGCCATCAAGTAATTTACATTCACTTTGACCAGTAACTAAAAACACCATTGCCTATATCAATATCAACATTGATCCACTCCACAGCTCCTGTCAATCTCACATTTCTTCTTTTGACAGATAAACTGGAATATAAGCAGGACCTTAGGATTATTCCCTATGCCATGTGCTAGTGAGGCTAGGAATAGGAAAATAGTGCAGCTCAACAAGTGGCTAAATAGCTGGTAAAGGAGGGAGGGTTTCAGATATCTGGACCATTGGGGTCTCCTCCAGGGCAGTTAGGACCTGTACAAGAAGGAGGGGTTGCATCCAAACTGGCGAGGCACAAATATTCTGATTGGAAGGTTTGCTAGTGTCACACGGGAGGATTTAAACTAGTTTGGCAGGGGTTGGGAACCAAAGCAAAGATGAAGGGGAACCAGAGAATAGGGCCAGTAACACTCATAGAAACAGCAGGCAGGATAGGATTGCTAATCATAATGGTGGACTGAAGTGCATTTGTTTCAATGTGAGAAGTGTAACAGATGAACTTAGAGCTTGGATTAGTGCTAGGAACTACAATGTTGTTGCATCACAGAGAGTTGGTTAAGAGAATGACAGGATTGGCAGTTTAACATTCCAGAATACAGATGGTATAAGCGGGATACAGGATGATATAAAAGGCATTACTGGATAAGAATATCACAGCTGTACTCCAGGAGGACACCTCAGAGAGCTCATATAACAAGCCTACATGTGTAAAGCTCAGGAATAGGAAAGGTGAAGTCACAGTGTTGGGAGTTTACTATAGGCCACCCAACTGCCAGCGGGAGATTGAGGAACAGATATGTAGGCAGATTTTGGCAAGGTGTAAAAGTAACAGGGTCATTGTGATGGGAGATTTTAAATTTTCTCTATATTGACTGAGACTGACTTAGTGCTAGGGATGGAGCAGAATTTGTAAGGAGCATTCAGGAGGGTTTCCTGAAACAGTATTTAGATAGTTCAACTGGGGAAGGAGCCAAACTGGACCTGGTATTGGAGAATGATCAATTGGCCGGGCTCAATGTTTCAATTGGGAAGCAGCTCAGGAACAGTGACCATAGTTCAGTAAGCTTTGAGGTACTGATGGATAAAGATAAGTGTAGTCCTCAAGGTGCTAAATTATAACAATATTAGGCAGGAACTGAAGCATGTAGGTTGGGAGCAGAGGTTTGAGGGCAAATCAACATCTGGCATGTGGGAGGCTTTCAAGTGTATGATGATAGGGATTCAGGACCGGCACATTCCTGGAAGGGCGAAGGATAAGTGTAGCAAGGTTTGGGAACCTTGGATAACGAGAGAGATTATGAGCCTAGTCAAAGAGAAAAAGGAAGCATTTGTCAAAGCTAGGAGGCTGGGGACACACAAAGTAAGGGTGGAAAGAAAAGGAAGTAGAAAGAAACTTAAGCAAGGAGTAAGAAGGGCTGAAAGGGATCACGAAAAAGCATTGGCCAGCGGGATTAAGGAAAATCCCAAGGCTTTTTATACATATATAAAGAGCAGAAGGATAGCTAGGGAGAGGATTGGCCCATTCAAGGGCAAGGGAAGGAATCTATATGTGGAGCCAGAGGAGATAGGTGAGGTATTGTATGAGTACTTTGTGTCAGTATTCACCAAAGAGAAGGACTTGGTGGATGATGAGTCTGGGAAAGGATGCATAGATAGTTTGTGTCATATTGAGATCAAAAAGGAGATATTGGTGTTCTTGAAAAACATTAAGGTAGACGAACCCCCAGGGCCTGATGGGATATATCCCAGAATACTGAGAGAAGCAAGGGAGGAAATTGCTTGGTTCTTGAGGGAAGTCTTTGTATCCTCACTGACTAAAGGAGAGATCCCAGAGGATTGGTGAATAGCTAATGCTGTCCCTTTGTTCAAGAAGGGTAGTAAGAATAATCCAGGTAATTACAGACCGGTGAGCCTTATATCAGTGGTAGGGAAATTATTGGAGAAGATTCTTTAAGGCGAGATTTATTTCCACTTGGAAATAAGTGGATGTATTAGTGAGAGGCAACATGGTTTTGTGAAGGGGAGGTCGTGTCTCACGAACTTGATTGAGTTTTTTGAGGAAGTGACGAAGATGATTGCTGCAGTGGATGTTGTCTACCTGGACTTCAATAAGGCCTTTGACAATGTCCCTCATGGCAGACTGTTGCAGCAGGTGAAATCGCATGGGATCAGAGGTGAGCTAGCAAGGTGGATATAAAACTGGCTCAGTCAAACAAGACAGAGGGTAACAGTGGAAGGATATGTTCCTGAACGAAGGGCATTGACAACTGGCATTCCTCGGGGATCAATGCTGGGACCTTTGCTGTTTGTAATACATATAGATGATTTGGAGGAAAATGTAACTGGATTGATTAGCAAATTTGAGGATGAACAAAGATTGGTGAATAGTGATGAGGACCATCAGAGAATACTGTAAGGTGTAGATCAGTTGGAGGCCTGGGTGGAGAGATGGCAGATGGAGTTTAATCCAGACAAGTGTGAGGTAATGCAGTTTGGAAGGTCTAATACAAATAGGAAGTATACAGTAAATGGCAGAACTTTTGAGAGTATTGATAGGCAAAGGGATCTGGGTGTGCAGGTGCTCAGGTCATTGAAAGTGGCAATGTAGGTGGAGAAGGAAGTGAAGAAGGCATACGGCATGCTTGCCTTCATCAACTGGGGCACTGATTTTAAAAATTGGCAAGTCGTGTTGCAGCTTTATAGAACCTTAGTTAGGCCATACTTAGAATATAGTATTCAATTCTGGTTTCCACACTTCCAGAGGGATGTCGAGGCTTTGGAGAGAGTATAAAAAAGATTTCCCAAGATGCTGCCTGGTATGGAGGGCATTAGCTACAAGGAGAGGTTGAAGAAACTTGGTTTGTTCTCACTGGAACGACAGGTTGATGGGAGATCTGTTAGGCATCTACAAGGTTCTGAGCAGCATGGACAGAGTGGATAGTTAGAAGCTTTTTCCCAGGGTGGAAGAATCAATTACTAAGGGGCATAGGTTTAAGGTGTGAGGGGCAAGGTTTAAAGGAGATGTACAAGGCAGATTTTTTCCACAAGAGAATAGTGAGTGCCTGGAACTCATTGCCAGAGGAGGTAGTGGAAGTGGATACAGTAGTAACTTTTAAGGGGTATCTTGACAAATATATGAATAGGATGGGAATAGAGGGATATGGTCCCAAAAGAATAGAAGGTTTTAGTTAAGTCAGGCAGCATAGTTGGTGCAGGCATAGAGGAATGAAGGGCCTGTTTCTGTGCTGTAATTTTCTTTGTTCTTTGTACTTGTGATACAATCTAAGACTGTCCATTCTCAAATCACCTCCCGGGCCTTTATCTTACCAGCAGTTGAAGTAATAGTGGTTCCGATGGCAACTTCTCATTGTAGCTATTGAGCATCTGACAGTGACAGCGTGGGATTGACTAGTTTTCAATTATACTTAATTTGTGTTGGTTTAAAATTAACAGGAAACTATCAGATTTGTTTCACTTAAATGATTCTTGAATCTCAATTTGAGAGTTGGATAAGTGGTACTTTGTCATTGTGACTTAGAAATCACTGCTGATAAATCTGTCTTCATGTGGAAGTCTAAGTGCTAGCAGCAAATATTTCAATGCAACCACAAAGGATACTTGAATTATTAAAAATACACAGCTCAATACTCTCTGTGCAGGCTGAATTGCTCCTGGTTTCCCTGACATGACTTAGCAGCGGACATCAGTTTGTCTCTGATTTCATCCAGCCTACATCAACAAAATCAGATCCCTACCTTTAAATTTAGTTTTTCCCATATGTTATCTCCCCTTTACTTCCTGTGGATTTCAAAGCATGCTTATTTTGATCTAATGTGTAATGACTCCTAAGTAGCTTAATGCTCTCTCTTAAATATTTCTGCAGCTTCCCTCCACCTTGCATCCTACAAAACACCATTGAGGGACTTGTCTCTGACTCCACACGAGCAGTAGTTCCATTTGCCCCATCTTATTATCTGCTTACTTTTTCTTGCCTGCTGCAAGCTTATCTTGTCAACTTCCTTCCTGTCTCTCTCATCACTTCAAGCTTTGCTGTTTGGACACTGTCACTGGATCCCTTTTTTCAGCATCTTCCCCTTTGAAAAGACATTTGTTTATCACCAAGGCAGTTGCCAACCATGGATGTATTGTGGATGATCATATTGTCATCATGCCCTCAAAGGAGACGTGGCTGTGTCAATAGTTGTGTAGCCCTTAACTTTAAATTACATCTTGGGCTAACTCCTGATATCTCTGGCAACATTTCCTCATTTGAATGCTTAAATCATCAGTCTCATCTCCAATCATTCTTCTATACCACAATCAAGTATTAGACAAAGTTTCTCACTGAGACATCTTCTCTTTCCTCCCTCAACTTCTCTACCAAGCTACTTCTGTTTCTAAGTAGTTTCAATGATCATCTCAATTTTTCTTTCTCTCTTGCCTTTCAGTTCACTCCTTTTTTTCTTTGTTCAAATAAGCTGTTCTATATTCATTATATCCTCTGACCTGTCCCCCCACTTCCCCTTCCCCTTCCCCTGGTCACCGACTCCAACCTGTCTCCCTCCTCTTCATTTGGATGTCCAATCTCTCTACACCTCCAACCCCAGCAGGAGGCTCTGAGGGCTGTTCGCTTCTTCCTTGAGCTAAGGCCTAAACAATCTCCATCTACCTCCACTCTCCTCTGCCTGCGTGAACTTGTCCTGTCACTTAACAATTTTTCCTTTAACTTGTCCCATTTTCTGTAATGAAAAAGTGTGGTGATGGGATCCACATGAGCACCATTTATACCTGTCTTTTTGTGAGATATGTGGAATGTTCCTTGTTCCAGTCTTACTGAGACCCACTTCTACACTCTTATGTCATTACATAGACAATCAAATTGAGCCACTTCATGCTCTCGTCTGTATATGGAAAAGCTTATCAATTTTGCTTCCGATTTCCACACCTCTCTCATACAATTTAATACAGTATGAGGTGACAAAATTTGGCAGAAGGGAAGGTGAGAGGCAATTTGTTCTAACAAGTGTGCAAAGGCAGAAGGAACTGCAGTTTCATCGTATAAATTTTTGGAAGTGGTAGGACATATCAAGAGAGTAATTAACAAATCAAATGAAAACTTGAGCTTCATAAATAGAGGTACTAAATATAAATGCAAGGAAGCAATACTCAACTTTTTGGTTTTGGTGAGACCTTAATTAATGAATTGCATCCAGTTCTGCTCATCACAGTTTGAAAAGGATATGGTCCTCAAAAGGGAGCAGAGGAGATTTACAAAAATAGTGCCAGGCTGAGGTTAGGTTTGAGAGCAGAAGAGACTTGGAGGAGATTTGCTAGAGCAGTACAAGACTATGATCAATTTAGATTAAGAGCACAAAAGTCAGTTGTTTTCAGTAGTTGATGGTGCAAGGACTAGGGGACTCAGTTTTAAAGTTTTAGACAGAGATACAACTGGAGTGTGAGGAAAAAGTTTTTGATATGGTGAGTGATATTGAGCTGGAACTCACTGCCAATGAGCATGAACGAAGCACAGATGATCAATAATTTCAAAAGGCAACTAGATAGATATTTACATGCAATAAACCTATTTGGCTATGAGGATAGCGCCAGGGAATGATATTAACTGGAATGTTCTGTGAGTGCTAACATGGACTGGATGGGCCAAATGGCCTCCTCCTGTTATATTCCTCTGAATAATACAAATGCATTTAAGAGGAAGCCAGATGAACACAACTGGGCTAAATTGCCTGTTTCTATGTTATACATTCTATGTAGTGTAACAGTATAAACAAAGAAGCCTTTTTTCGTTTTCTCATGTCTCTGTAAAAAAAAAAAAGATCTTTTTTCCACTGAAGTTTTTGGAATAAAGTGGAAAATTGCAGTTGTTCTTTTTGGGTGGTTGACATCTACTATACTTCTCAAAAAATTATTTAAAGAATCTGGGGATGGTTTCAGCCTACTGAGGAATTATCAAGAGGAGGTCTGAAGCAAAAAATATACAGGAATTGAAATTGCTGCTGTTGGGAAATTGTGATAAAAGCAAGGAAATCCAATAATTAATGGATAAAAGTGAATTACTGTGGATGCTGGAATGTGAAACCAAAAGAGAAAATGCTGGAAAATCTCAGCAGGTCTGGCAGCATCTGTAAGAAGAGAAAAAAGCTGCCATCAGTTCAAACTCCAGTAATTAGGTATGTGTTGTGGTGATTGCATGTTTGAAAAAACAAACTATTTAAAAACGAAAACTGTAGTAAAGCCACGTTGGTGGAATTAGGTGACACAGTGATGAGCACTGCTGCCTCACAGCCCCAGGGACTTGGGTTCGCTCATTGCGGCACACTAGTAAGCATTGCTGCATCACAGTGCCTGGGTTCGATTCCTAGCTTAGATCATTGTCTGTGCAGAGTCTGCATGTTTTCCCTGTGTCTTAATGGGTTTCCTTTAGGTGCTCCATTAGCTCCCACAGTCCAAAGATGCGCAGAGGTCAGGCAGATTGGCCATGCTAAATTGCATTTACCCGAACAGGTGCCAGAGTGTGGCGACTATGGGATTTTCACAGTAACTTTATTGCAATGTTAATGTAAGCTTACTTGTGACTAATAAATAAACTTTAACTTTAAAACTTTGAAGCTATGTCAGCTCCCAACAAGCTGTGCTTGGAAAAAATCTGTTTGAGAAACCGGCTGTTCTATCTTAAGATGGAAGCAACCCTGAAAATATAAGTACCGGGTATGGTAATTGTTGCAGGAATTTACCTATAGTTTCAAAAAGCCTATGGGATATTGTTTGAATGAGTTTAACTTTGTGGTCAGAAAAAACAGAGAGATTTGAAATGGGTAAATTTAAAGACTCTGAAGGGATTTTACAGCTGTGCTTATCCCAAACTTGTAAAATCCTGCCAAACGTCAGTAGACCTTTCCACGGTCTGTCCCTCGCCCACTCTAATTCCCATGGTAGGTGGGACAGAAAAAATCAGTCCACTGTGTGCGGCTGTACTTAAATAGAAAGTCAATGTATTTGACTTTCTTGTGTGTTTTATTGTTTAATAAATATTTATTTTGTTTTAAAATCCTCACAAATATCTGGGGCATCTTTTATTGGCTTTCACATCTTTTTTTACATTATACCAAATTACAAAATACAGTTGAGAGCAGGCATTTCAAGCTTCTGGGATTTGGAATATCCTAGAGTTTGACATCAGTTATGCTCTTAACACTGCAGAATGAATACTATTTGTTGAAGATGGTTAACATTGTCAAGCCTAAGCAATCTTCTATGATTCCAGTGAAATTATTATTGACAGAACTTCTCTGTAGTGTTTTTGTTTAATTCTACATGTCAGTGAGTCAATCTAACACCTCAGTTAGAAACAAATAACATGGTTGTGGTTTCATTTAATAAACTGTAAGCAAGAGTAGGTTTGTGATTTAAAAAAAAACCTGGTACAATTTGCAAATGGTACCAGTTCTATGGAATATTTGTTATTATAAATGTGCTAGAAGCAAAGCTCTCCACTACTATTTGAATTTTATTTATATATTATTTATATAATGAGTTTACAGACAATGTATTTAAAAGATTGACTTTGAGCATTGAGTTATTGGAGAAAAACAACACTTTGTGCAATTTATTAAATAGTTTCATGGGACAGCAGGTCTCTTGGATTTTAATTCCTCCACCATCGGCTATCATGTTTTCAGCTGCTAAGGCCCTTAGCTCTGGAATTCCCTACTTAAAACCCCATCATCTCTGTTAAATTATTCACTACGGAGGAATATCCTCAAAAACTTGCTCCACAGAAAGGCAACAGGGAACAATTTATTGCAGTTTTACTGGCTCCACACTCCAAACTATAATCGTCCTCTCAGGATTGTCTCTGTGTAAGTTACGTGACTCTCTTCCTTAAAGGAGTTACGCCCTAACATATACAACAACCTCACTTTCCTTCCTTAAGATGCTACTTAAAGTCTGCCACTTTGAGCAAGCTTTTGGCCACGTGGCTCATGTCAGTTTTTGTTAATGATATTGTAACGCACCTTTGAACATTTATTACCTTGAAGTTGAAATAATAAATGTGTAGAGTATAGGGCAAATGGTAGGATTCTTAGTAGTCTAGATGAACAGAGGGATCTTGGTGTGTATGTGCATAGATCCCTGAAAGTAGGCAGTCAGGTCGAGAAGGTTGTTAGGAAGGCATATGGAGTCTTGGCTTTTATTGGTAGAGGGATTGAATTTCGGAGCCGCAACGTCATGTTGCAACTGTACAAAACTCTAGTGCGGCCGCACTTGGAGTATTGTGTGCAGTTCTGGTCCCCACATTATAAGAAAGATGTGGAGGCATTGGAGAGGGTACAGAGGAGGTTTACCAGGATGTTGCCTGGTATGGAGGGCAGGTCTTATGAAGAGAGGCTGAGGGATTTGAGGTTGTTTTCGTTAGAAAGGAGGCGGCTAAGAGGGGACCTGATCGAAACATATAAGATGATTAGAGGTTTAGATAGGGTGGACAGTGATAGCCTTTTTCCTAGGATGGAGAAAGCTAGCACGAGGGGACACAGCTTTAAATTAAGGGGTGATAGTTATAGGACGGATATCAGAGGCAGGTTCTTTACCCAAAGGGTGGTTCGGGAGTGGAATGCCCTGCCTGCAGCAGTTGTAGATGCGCCAAGTTTGGTGGCGTTTAAGAGGTTAGTTGATAAGTATATGGAAGAGAAGGGAATGGTTTAGTTTGGAGGGGCATTGCTTTTTATATTGGTCGGCGCAACATCGAAGGCCGAAGGGCCTGTTCTGTGCTGTAATGTTCTATGTTCTATGTTGCTCTATTCATGCAAGTTGTTGAAGACTGTGACCCTTTGTTGGTAATACTGCTCCATCAGGACGAGTTAATTTGGTTAACTGTTCATTTTTTCTGAAATATTATATACAGGCTTACACACTGAAACACTATTAAACAGGGGGATTTGGGTGCAGGATTCAGCTCTTCAGTTTTAGTGTCAAACACCATGATGTTTAGGGCAATTGTGTGGGTGCTCTGTATATGCTTGGAAATATGAAGTGTTTGCAGATTATTGCATCAGGGTCTGGTGCTAATGCTGATCTGTATTTTCAACCTTACTGCTCTGGTTGATGCACCCTCTTAAACACACACACAACTGAACATATGATCAGCAACAAGACATTCTCCGTCTTGGCCTTCAGCCTTTTCCATCAATGACTAGCCAAATGGCCATATAATTTATTGGGAAGCATAAATGCACAAGAGAGGATTGGGCTGAAGGAAAGCTGAGAAAATAAGGGATGCATAGTTACACCATCTGCAGCTTGTGCATTATCACAGATTATGGGATGAGGACGCAGTGGAAATAGTGAAAATGCATAATGCAGGAACTTACCATCGTCCTAAATGGTTTCAACGATGCTACTGCACATACCCTCTCTGCTAGCCCTGCCACCATCTCCTCCTTGGGGTTAAGTGCACAAAGAATTCTTGTTTCTCTTGTTTTTTGCTGTGCGATTTGATATGTGTTGCATTGACCTGCAAAAGATAGGCAAGTCAGTCAGTGTGCATGTTTGAGTGTGTTTGAATAATTTGTGTGCTTTAGTCAGATGGCTGACATCGTGTGCAAGCTGAGATTATCCAACATGCAGCAGGGCTACTTGTATAACGGTGAAGTCAACGTGAGGTTTGTTTTGGTTGATATTTATTGTCGATAGACAAATGAAAGAGCTTTGGTAAATTGAGTAGTATGTGAGGCTAGTGGTGCAATTGGCAGGATATGGCATATGAGAGTGCATTTGCTAACCTTGACCATTCATGTGAGGTTATTTCAGCGTTGTACCAGGGCCTTGGAGCCAGGCTGCTGGCATTGACTGAAAAAGCTACCCATTACCACTGTCTTCTCAGTGTCTGCCTAGAGGTCTTCCTAACACCATATAGGAAGATAATCTCTCTTTTCTTGTCCTTCTCTTGTCCAGCATTGCATCTAAGTTCCTTGAGACACACTTCCTAGTCAGTTTAGCCATTGCTGTTGCTTCCTGCATTCTTTTTCAAGCAGTTACAGACTTTCCTGCAATCTGGGAGAAGTGCAGTATGCCTCTAAATAGTGCCGATTAGTTTTAAGTGGTGCCAGCCTTGTATGAACTTGGGGCTTCTTTGTAGGTATGCCGACCGCAACCACTATAATAGACAAGCAGCTCAAAGTTTGCTCAAAGCCCGTAGCACTTGGTACAAGCACAAAGTAATCACACATTGTGATCCTCACAACCAATGTTGGGGGTTGTCCAATTTAACTTCTCTATCTTATATGTTAAATCTATTTTAAATTGTTATTTAGATTCCATTTGAAAGGGCAATTGGTAATATCACTGTAGCAATTCAGCCAAGGCTAGTTTCCCACCACCAAAATCCCTATATTGGAAACCAAAAGAAGAGCTGCAGCCACAGCTTACAGCAAGCAAGTCTATACCTGGGACCTACAACCACCATCCAAGTTGGAGCAACAGGTTTGAACTTCCCACTGCTCACTTCTTATTTAGCGGCCTCCACTTGCTTAGTAAGGAAGCTCATACTCCACAAAGCCCATGGGGAAATCTATCGACAATCCTTCATGTTCTTTGTGGTTGTCATAGTAATCACTATTCGACTGCACTGCCAGCTATCAAGTGCAGACTATCAAGTGCAGACACTGACAAGATTGAGTAACTCATTAGTTGAAAAAATAGAAAATTCTTTTTTGGTGGAATATAATGGGACGGGACAAGTTGAAGAGGAAAGTAATCGGAGATCAACAGCTCATATTAGCTTTCTAAGAATATGAAAATTGTTTTCTCAATAATCTTCCCTCTATCAAAAAGTTAGAAGCTGGGATGTTCACTGATGATTGTATAGCAGTCTGTGTTCATATTCAGTGAAACTCCAGGTTTGGGCTGATAAGTAGGAACTAACATTTGACCAGACAAGAGACAGGCAACGACTGACTCCAACGAGAGATTCTAGCCATCTCTCTTTGATATTTAATCCTCAGTATTAACATCCTAGGCATTACTATTGACTGGAAATTTAGTTGACTAACCATATAAATACTGTGACTAAAAACAAGTTGAAGGCTTGAAATTCTGTTGCAAATAACTCACTTTCTGACACCCCAGAACCTGTCCAACACACACATGGCACAAGTCAGGAGTGTGATAGGATACTCTTCCCTTGCCTGGATAAGTACAGTTCCAACAACACTCAAAAAACTCAATACCATCCAGGATAAAGCAACCTAGCACCTCATCCACCAACTTAAATATTCACTCCCTCCACCACCATTGCATGTGGAAACAGTATATAGCATGCGCAAGATGCACTGTAGTAACCCTCCAAAGCTCCTTCAACAGTGCTTTTCGTGGTGGATGACAGGGAGGCAGTGGATATAGTGGATCCAGATCTCCAGAAGGCATTCAATAAAGTGTTTCATAAAAGACTGCACGGCATTATGGGTAATGTTTTAGCATGGATAGAGGGTTCATTATCTAACAGAAAGCAAAGATGGGAGTAGATGGGTGTTTTTATGGATGGCTATCAGTGATTAGTAATGTGCCTCAGGGATCAGTGCTGGGATCGCAATTGTTTATAATTTACATTGATGATTTGGAATTGGGGACCAAGTGTCGTGTGTCAGAGTTCTTAGATGACACTAGGATAAGGAGTGGAGAAAGTATGCAGAGGATATTAAAAGTCTGCCGAAGGATATAGATAGTTTAAATGAATGGGCAAACGTCTGGCAGATAGAGTACAATGTTGATAAATGTAAAGTTATGTGGCGAATAACAGGAAAATGGACTATATGGTAAAAAGATTGCAGCATGCTGCTTTGTAGAGGGACCTGAGTGTCCTTACACATGAATCATAAAAAAACTGGTTTGTAAGTGCAACAGGTAATTAAGAAGGCAAATGGAATTTTTTCCTTCATTATTAGAGGAGTGGAGTTTAAAAAACAGCGAGGTTATGTTGCAACTATATGAAGTGCTGGTGAGACCACACCTTGAACCCTGTGTACAATTTTGCTCTCCTTACTTGAGAAAGGATATACTGGCACTGGAGCGGATGCAGAGGAGATTCACTAAGTTGATTCCAGAGTTGAGAGGTTGGCTTATGAAGAAAGACTGAAAAGACTGGGACTATACTTATTGGAATTCAGAAGAATGAGGGGGGATCTTATAGAAAAATATTAGATTATGAAGAGAATGAATAAAATAGAATCAGGCAGGTTACTTCCACTGGCCAGTGAAACTAGAAGTAGGGGGCATTGTCTCAAAATAAGGAAGAGCATGTTTAGGACTGAGTTGAGATTGTGAACTTATGGAATTCCCTGCCCAATGAAGCAGTTGAAGCTACATCATTGAATGTTTTTAAGGCAAAGATAAAGAGGTTTTTGAACAGTAGAGGAATTAAAGGTTATGGTGAGTGGGTGGGTAAGCAAAGCTGAGTCCACGAAAAGATCAGCCATGATCTTATTGAATGGCGGAGCAGGCTCAAAGGGCCACTTGATTTACTCATGTATTCTTTCAAATCCTATCACTTGAAAAGATAAGGGCAGCAGATACATAGGAACACTACCACTTGCAAGTGCTATATTAGATATCATCTCTTTAATTCTGCATTGCAGCTTTTCTGCAAGAGGTGCAACCAAATTTCAGTCAGCAACACTGTTGTTATCGTTGCAAGTGACAGCTCCAGCTTGCAGGGAATCTGCAAGAGTCTCTACAATAGGTCGCAAGTATTCTTATCTAGGCCCTGAGATTGTGCATAACTTGTTTGGAAATATTTGGTGGAATTTGATGGGTTTGGCTGATCAGCTAATGCTAATTCATCTTTACTATTTCATGCAAGGTCATGTAAACTATCCAACATAAAGTTTTGTCACAGATTCATATATATTTTCAGTGCCATTAGGGATTTGATGAAGCAGCGTCCTTTGGGAAACAAATCCTCTTTGAGCACTAAGTATGAGAAAATAAGGTAATTTCTTCTCTGTCTGTAGAGGCTAATGTGTGGGCACGCTCCAGGGGGCATATTTTTATTTTTATTGAGATGAGATATTACACTGAAACCCTGCCTGCCCTTTCAGATGGACAAAAGAAAGAAAGAAGTTATGCCGAGCATCCTGGCTAATATCTACCCATTGATTATCATCTCAAAAACAGTTGTCTGGTCATTATCCCATTGATGTGGGAATTTGCTATGTGCAATTTGTCTGCTGCATTTTCTACATTACAAAAATGATTACATTTCAAAAGCATTTCCTGGCTATAAAGTACATTCAGAAAACCAGTGTTTGTGAAAGCTACTGTATATATATAATATATAATACAATAGATTTTTTTTGGGCCAGTAATGATATCAAAGCAAAAATTAATAATTAAGAACAACTATTGTGCAGAGACTCATGAATAAACAGAAATTGAGAAGACCATTCTGTTTAAAAAGCCAGAGAAGATTCAAGAGGTGGTACCTTTAAGTTCTGTATCTTTTGATTTAACCCTGCCTGAGAGTCTGCAGGAAGCTTGGTTGCTAGGTTTTTCAGTTTGCGTTAGGTGTACTGCAAACCCGTAAGCTGGCAGATTTTGTGCAAGATCTTCTATCTCGCATTTGAAGCTTCCACCAGTTTTGCTGAGAAATTCAGACATCTGCTCCAAAGGCCATTGGAGAATCCATCACAGCACAATGTTTGCAAATTAAACAGAACTGATTTTCACTTAGTTTATCTGCACATATCTTCATGGCTTAATAGTGCCTAAAGTGTCATTATCTCCAATGACCAGGAATTTCAATCCAGTCAGAATTGCAAAATGTATTATTTTAGGCTTCAACTAGAATGTATGGTGTTGATGCTCATCAGGTTGCTCATTAATGTGCCTTGCTAGTACTTTGTATAATGTTTTTGATTTTGGAAACTGAAAGTGCATATGGAATATGAGGGATAGCAATCTCACCAACTTCCTGATTACCCCAGAGCTATCGTCCATAACAAGGTAGGTTAATGGGCACTGAGTAATAATTAAGGGCAAATTCACTCATTACTAAGCCAATTGCCCTGCATAATTGTGGTTAGAATGGGCAGGCTGCCTTTTTTAAGCATACTTAAAATGCTCCTCCAAGGGGTGCACCTACCCCTTGTGAAGATACCTCCTTTTGTTTCTCCCCTACTCGCCTTCAAAACCGACCTCCTCCCCCCCCCACCCACCACCACCACCACCACCACCACCACCACCACCACCACCACCTCCTCCACCTCCTCCTCCTCTTGACTTGCCCCTTTCTTTAATTGCCAGATGCCTTCTGCCCTAAAAACCCAGGTCTTAACCTCAGTCTGAGCAGTGTTCATTACTGTGTTATAGTACTGCTAAAACTACTAGAGCTGCTAGCCAAATTGACTGGCCAGCAGCTCTTGAGAGCAGAACTTCCTCTCATTGAGAGTGCGAATTCTGACTGTGCCTGTTCAGCCCACTGGCAATACGTTATGACTGAGATAGATTTCTTTTAGATGTGTCAGTTGCCAGTCTATTCTTGCATTGGGAGGGTGGGTGAGGGGTGTTGTGAGCATTATAGCACCCAGTGAAATCTAGCCTATGGTATTTTCCCCTAATTCCTTGCTTAATATTGCCCATTCTATGTAAAATGGTGAAAAGGGGTCCTGTGGGATTATTGCTTATCTCATATTACATCTGAAACAGAATTAAGAGTCTTCAGTAAAGATTCTTGAACTATTCAAATGTTGTGCAGATCAATTTTTATACTGTTATTAGGATTTGTGTATGAGCATATCTTTCTTTTGTGTAATTTTTTTTGTAAATGATTTTGACTGTTAGTTTTAAGTTACATTTAATAGTCTGGCAAAGCAATTATCTCTTGTGGGTATTGTTTCTGGTATACAGTTACATGATAAAAAGGTTACTGCTGTGAAAGGTTATATCCAATCCATTTCATGTATAGATTTGCATATTTCAGTTTATGGAAAGTATAAAAATACCTTTTTGTTGGGAAAATAGGTAAAGAATGTTGAGAGTCCAGATTATAACACTATATAAAAGCTGATATTGTGGGACATAGTTGATATTGTGAAACATGAACATTCTGAAGAGTAGCTCCATTAATTCAGCTGACAGGATCAGGTCCTTGTGCAAATATTGATGTCACAGACTGAAAGAATACAGATGAGTGAGATGCTGCCAAAAAGCAGATGAGTTGCTTTTACAGCACTGATGTTATCAGTTAGTTCATAAAGGAATACAAATGTAGGAGATATTCACAAAGTATTTAATTCATTCTTGTGCCTTTCATGCAATACAAAAGTCTGCATGATTATTCCTTGGTAAAATAGTCAAGTGCCCATGATGAAGGAGTGTCTAGGACCAATAACAGAAAAGCAAAGTGGTTTTACTATGATTCCCTGAAATTAAGATAGAAAGACTGTTTTCACTAGACAAGGCTGCGAAGGCATTTTTTTTAGAAATTTGAAATGTGATAACTGAAAGGTTGTTTCCTCCGGTTGTTGTGAGAGTGAGAAGAGTCATTGATTTAACATTGATACTAATTGAAGGAGGAGCAATTTGTTTATGCAGTGGCTACTGGGATAGGGGTACAATGCTGTAGCGAATAGTTGAGGTAGAGACTTTAGCAACTTTTAAAGAAAGTTGGGTAGATATTAGAAGCAGAGGAAGATAGAAGAGGAGTGCACAAGGCATTGGGTAAAGTTTGAATTGCCCTATGAAAGAGCCAGTACAAACATAATGGGTTTCATGGCCTCCTGTAGCATAAAAATCTATAATAGTGAAATTAAACAATTTATATGGTGGAATTAGTAATAATTATCTCAAATCAAGAAAACAATGTCACAGTTCAGATAATATTCTAAATTAAGTGAAATGAAAGTGGTTTATGAGTGCATTATGAATTCTGGTCAAGCTAGGGAATCGTGGTTTACTAAAGAAGTTGGATCGCTTGTGAAGCAGAAGAAGGAGACTTATGTCGAGATGAGATGTGAAGGCTCAGTTAGGGTGCTTAAAAATTACAAGTTAGCCAGGAAGGACCTAAAGAGAGAGCTAAGAAGAGCCAGGAGGGGACATGAGAAGTCTTTGGCAGGTAGGATCAAATCCTTCTATAGGTATGTCAGGAATAAAAGAATGACTGGACTAAGATTAGAGCTAGTCAAGGACTGTAGTGGGAAATTGTGCATGGAATCCGAAGAGATAGGAGAAGCGCTAAATGAATATTTTTCATCCGTATTCACATAGAAAAAAGACAGTGTTGTCAAGGAGAATACTGAGATACAGGCTATTAGATTAGAAGGGATTGAGGTTCATAAGGAAGAAATGTTAGCAATTCTGGAAAGTATGAAAACAGACAAGTCCCCTGAGCCAGGTAGGATTTATCCTAGGATTCCTTGGGAGACAAGGGAGGAGACTGCAGAGCCTTTGGCTTTGATCTTTAGGTTGTCATTGTCTGTAGGAATAGTCATGATGTAGTGATGCCGGCGTTGGACTGGGGTAAACTCAGTAAAGTTTTACAACACCAATTTTAAATCCAACCAATTTATTTGATAGTAAATCCACGAGCTTTCGACACTATGTGACTTCGTCAGGCAAATGCAGTGTTCTGATCTGCAGAGGCACTCATATCCACACAGACAGTTACAGATTGCTGATTAGAATGCGAATCCTTACATCTAACCTGCTATTCAAGTATTAAAGTGGCTAACAATGTGTGTGAAGGGGATCCTGAGCATTGTTAGAGAATTGTGTATTTTCTCCAGACAGCACAGTAAGTGAGGTTTTTTGCTAACCCAGGCAAGTTACGGGGGTTACAGATAGTGTGTCATGAAGCCAAGATCCCTATTAAGACAGTCCTCATGTGTGCGGAACTTGGCTATCAGTCTCTGCTCAGCAACTCTGCGCTGTCGTGTGTCACGAAGGCCCCCTTGAAGAACATTTACCCGCAGGTCGGAGGCCGAATGCCCTTGACTGCTGAAGTGTTCGCCCACAGGAAGGGAACTGTTCTGCCTGGTGATTGTTGAGCGATGCTCATTCATCCACTGTCGTAGTGTCTGCATGGTCTCCCCAATGTACCATGCTTCGGGACATCCTTTCTTGCAACGTATTAGGTAGACAACGTTGGCTGAGTTGCAAGAGTATGTACCGTGTACCTGGTGAATGGTATCCTCATGTTTGATGATGTCGTCCATGTCTATGATCTGGCATGTCTTGCAGAGGTTGGTGTGGCAGGGTTGTGTGGTATTGTGGTCACTGTTCTCCTGAAGGTTGGGTAGTTTGCTGCGAACAATGATCTGTTTAAGGTTGTGTGGTTGTCTGAAAGCAAGAAGTTGGGGGGGGGTGGGGATGGCCCTAGCGAGATGTTCATCGTCATCAATGACATGTTGAAGACTCCAGAGAAGATGTCGTAGCTTCTCCGCTCCGGGGAAGTACTGGACAACAAAGGGTACTCTGTAGGAATAGTGCCAGAAGACTGGAGGATAGCAAATCTTGTCCCCTTGTTCAAGAAGGGGAGTAGAGACAATGCTAGTAATTATAGACCAGTGACCCTTACTTCTGTTGTGGACAAAGTTTTGGAAAGGAGTATAAGAGGTAGGATTTGTAATCTCCTAGAAAGGAATAATTTGATTAGGGATAGTCAGCACAGTTTTGTGAAGGGTAGGTAATGCCTCGCAAACCTTATTGAATTCTTTGAGAAGGTGACCAAAGAGATGGATGAGGTAAAGCAGTTGATGTGGTGTACATGGATTTCAGTAAAGTGCTTGATAAGGTTCCCCCACGGTAAGTTGTTGCAGAAGACATGGAGGCATGGGATTGAGGTGATTTCGTGGTTTGGA
Organism: Sphyrna mokarran; assembly: GCA_024679065.1. Classification (NCBI taxonomy): domain Eukaryota; kingdom Metazoa; phylum Chordata; class Chondrichthyes; order Carcharhiniformes; family Carcharhinidae; genus Sphyrna; species Sphyrna mokarran. The sequence continues at coordinate 64,876,876 of JAGIQG010000002.1, forward strand.
TCAGAAATTGGCTAGTTGCAAGAACACAAAGGGTGGTGTTGATGGAAAATGTTCATCCTGGAGTTCAGTTACTAGTGGTGAACTGCAATGATCTGCTTTGGGGCCAATGCTGTTTGTCATTTTTATAAATGACCTGGATGAGAGCATAGAAGGATGGGTGAGTAAATTTGTGGATGATACTGAATTCGGTGGAGTTGTGGACAGTGTTGAAGGATGTTGCAGGTTCCAGAGGGACAGCTGTAGAGCTGGGCTGAGAGTTGGCAAATGGAGTTTAATATGGAAAAGTGATTCGCTTTGGAAAGTGTAACAGGAATCAGAGTACTGGGCTAATGGTAAATTACTTGGTAGTGTGGTTGAGCAGAGAGATCTTGGTGTCCATGTGCATAGATCCCTGAAAGTTGGCACCAGGTTGATAGGGTTGTTAAGAAGGTGCAAGGTGTGTTAGCTTTTATTGATAGAGGGATTGAGTTTAAGAGCCATGAGGTCATGTTGCAGCTGTATAAAACTCTGGTGCTGTCGCATTTGGGGTATTGCATACAGTTCTGTTTGCTGCATTGTAGGAAGGATGTGGAAGCATTGGAAGTGGTGCAGAGGAGATTTACCAGGATGTTGCCTGGTATGTTGTGAAGGTCTTATGAGGAAAGGCTGAGGGACTTGAGGCAGTTTTCATTAGAGAGAAAAATGTTAAGAGGTGACTTAATAGAGGCATATAAGATGATCAGAGGATTAGATAGGATGGACAGTGTGAACCTTTTTCCTTGGATGGAGATGGCTAGCACAAGGGGACATGCCTTTAAATTGAGGGGTGTTAGATATAGGACATATGTCAGAGGTAGGTTCTTTACTCAAAGCGTAATGAGAACATGGAATGCCCTGCCTGCAACAGTAGTGGACTCGCCAACCTTTAAATGGCACTTAAATGTCATTGGATAAACATATGGATATATTGGAATAGTGTAGGTTAAATGGGCTTTAGATTGATTTCACAGATCAGCGCAACATCAAGGACCAAAGGGCATGTACTGCGCTGTAATGTTCTATGTTCGCGTGAGGCTCAGTAACGCGAAAGCATGCCAATAACTATTGATTGCAGACTGTCAGTTGTGTGTGAAATACTACAATCAAGCCATCGGAGAATATAATTGAAGTTATTTTATAGTGAGAAAAAAAAGCATTAGAACTTCATAAGGTAATAAATGACCCATGTATTGAAGCCCATGATTGTGATTAAGGTAATAACTGACAGTCCTTTCTATATGCTATCTACACTCAATATGCTCTGATGCTTAAAACAACTGTCAGTAATAATTTGTTTTAATAATATTGGAAATAAACTTAGTTATTCTGCTTCCATTTCAATCAAAGAACATCAACTCAGATAACCAGTAACTGAGATCAGTGAAGCCTTTAAAATGCAGTTTACATGAAGAGTTGTGAAATGTGATAGAATTTCTCCTGGATCTCTGTCATTTTCAAGAGTTTCTGACCTACATTGTGAGATGTACAGATGCCGGCGTTGGATTGGGGTGGTAAGAACTCAGTAAGAATTTAGCAACACCAATTTATAATCCAACTGATTTATTTGATAGTAAAAACGCGAGCTTTCGACTCCTGTGTCTTCCTCAGGCAAATGCAGTGTTCTGGTCTGCAATAGCACACATCAGCACAGACAGTCAGAGATTGCTGATTAGAATGCGAATCCCCACATCCAACCTGCTATTGAAGTGTTAAAGCGGCGAACAATGTGTGCGAAGGGAATCCTGAGCATTGTTGGAGAATTGTGTGTTTTCTCCAGACAGCACAGCAAGCGAGGCTCTTTGCTAACCCAGGCAAGTTACGGGGGTCACAGATAGTGTGCCACGAAGCCAAGATCCCCGCCAAGACCGTCCCCATGCGCGCGGAGCCCGGCCATCAGTCTCCGCTCAGCGACTCCGCGCTGCCGTGCATCACGAAAGCCCCCTTGAAGAACATTTACCCGCAGGTCGGAGGCCGAACGCCCATGACTGCTGAAGTGTTCGCCCACAGGAAGGGAACTGTTTTGCCTGGTGATTGTTGAGCGATGCTCATTCATCCGCTGTCGTAGTGTCTGCATGGTCTCCCCAATATACCATGCTTCGGGACATCCTTTCTTGCAACGTATTAGATAGACAACGTTGGCCGAGTTGCAAGAGTATGTACCGTGCACCTGGTGAATGGTATCCTCACATTTGATGATGTCGTCCATGTCTATGATCCGGCATGTCTTGCAGAGGTTGCTGTGGCAGGGTTGTGTGGTACCCTTTGTTGTCCAGTACTTCCCCGGAGCGGAGAAGCTACGACATCTTCTCCGGAATCTTCAACATATCATTGATGACGACGAACAACTCGCTAGGGCCATCCCCACCCCCCCACTTCTTGCTTTCAGACAACCGCACAACCTCAAACAGATCATTGTTCGCAGCAAACTACCCAACCTTCAGGAGAACAGTGACCACAATACCACAAAACCCTGCCACAGCAACCTCTGCAAGACATGCCGGATCATAGACGTGGACGACATCATCAAATGTGAGGATACCATTCACCAGGTACACGGTACATACACTTGCAACTCGGCCAACGTTGTCTACCTAATACGTTGCGGGAGAGGATGTCCCGAGGCATGGTGTATTGGGGGGGCCGTGCAGACGCTGCGACGGCGGATGGGTGGGCATCGCTCGGCAATCACCAGGCAAAACAGTTCCCTTCCTGTGGGCGAACACTTCAGCAGTCGTGGGCGTTCGGCCTCCGACCTGCGGGTAAATGTTCTTCAAGGGGGCTTTCGTGATGCACGGCAGCGCGGAGTCGCTGAGCGGAGACTGATGGCCGGGCTCCGCGCGCATGGGGACGGTCTTGGCGGGGATCTTGGCTTCGTGGCACACTATCTGTGACCCCCGTAACTTGCCTGGGTTAGCAAAGAGCCTCGCTTGCTGTGCTGTCTGGAGAAAACACACAATTCTCCAACAATGCTCAGGATTCCCTTCGCACACATTGTTCGCCGCTTTAACACTTCAATAGCAGGTTGGATGTGGGGATTCGCATTCTAATCAGCAATCTCTGACTGTCTGTGCTGATGTGTGCTATTGCAGACCAGAACACTGCATTTGCCTGAAGAAGACACAGGAGTCGAAAGCTCACATTTTTACTATCAAATAAATCGGTTGGATTATAAATTGGTGTTGCTAAATTCTTACTGAGTTCCTACGTTGTGAGAGGCAGAATTTCTATCCATCCTTTAGTAAGCAAATGTCATCAGAGATGCATAGTTGAAGTTCCCACTTACCTTGCACATTCAGCATGGTACTGGAAACAACATCGTCAGTGAAATGAACCAAAATATTATCAGAAGGATAAATGTGAGTGTCATTGACTAGTTCCAGGCCAAGAAAGCAGTCTGGACCCTAGAGAATACCTTTATGTTCATGTATCTTGATATTTGATACACCGGATAGGGTATGAGGAGAGGGACTGTTACCAAGGTTGCTGAATTACATTTAAGAAAGCTAAAAGCCTTATAGTAATCATCCTCAGAACAAATGTCAAATCTTTAAATGGCCTTGGATGCCTCCACTTATTAATGGAAAATCACTGGTCAGCTATTACTTCCAATCTGGACATATGTCAGAAAAAAAATAAGCTTTTGTTGTTATTTTTCTTAATTTGCTCAGGGATACTTGTTAGTTTTGTAGACTTCCATCCATTTCAAGAGACAGACTGCACCTATGATGTATGTCACTTCTGTACTAAACATTGGGGGTTGTGGCCAAAGCGGCTGATTTGTGAGTGGTGCAGATGAACACCATTGACTAAGGTCAATCAATGTTTTTTTCATTCTGCTAGGCTCCCTTGAGCTGAGCTAAGATTCCACAGCAAAAAGCTTGTGTTGGGAGCCAAAGATGTCTGTTTAATTGAAGGGGCTATTCAAGAGCAATTCTATTGAACAGGATAATAGAGAAGAACTGCTATAGGAGGAAAGTGGTCAAATATGTCTAAGACTATACAGAGACCAAAGAGGAGACAACATGCTCCAAGCTTCTAGAGGTCACTTGATTATGCATTATTTAATTAAATATTAAATATTATTTAATTTGTGAACTACTACATTGGTTTCTTAGTTCTTCTACATTGCTTGAAAACTCTTGAATTCAGCTTCTCATCGTCACTAAAAGTAAATGTGTTTTGTAATTGAGAAGGAGAATTATCATTCAGCAAATAAAATGTAGAAAAAAATGACCACAAGATAGCCCAATCCCTTGTTTCATAAAACTCAAATATATCCTGTAAGTGATTGAGAATTTAACAAACTCAACTTGACAACATATGATCTATGGACTTCAATGCAAAACGCGGAGTGCAGTAGACCTTTCATTTTTATTTGTAAATTAAAGAGACCTGTGTTTTGCAACATATTGTAATTATTTGTAGACGTTAATGTGTTCATAGTTGTACAATAATTTTATCACTTTGTGTTTTTCTTATTTCAATGATTGTTTATAACTATGTTATGAATTATGATTACTCATTTTATTTGTACCCTCATTATAATTTGGCATCTATCACCATGATGATTTTCAATAATCAAATTATCTATCTGCCTGCCTGCCTGCCTGCCTCATCTTGCCTGCTCCTGGCCTGTATGTCTGCCGCTGGCCTAAGTGAATGTTTTAGAGTACATATCATAATTAGATACGTGAGATGGCAAATGTTTTTACTTACTGAGCAACTTTGAAAAATAATACTTGAAGTGAAATCGATGGAAAGAAGTTGTAGTTGTTCAAGTAATAGGTTATTTTCACCAATTGCAAATTGTAATTTAAATACTAATTAACAATTTTTATGATAAATTTAAGACACTTCTAATTGTGGTCCTAGATGAATAACAGTTGAATAATTATTTCTTTATCTTATTCTCAGGTGGAATGCAAAATATTATGCTTCATTCCTTTAGTCTAGCCCGTTATACCTACATAATACTTTCTGGAATGCGGCACACTAATGGAACACCAGTTGCTCGGATTTATAGCGATAATGAATTTGAAACTCCAGATGTTCAGGGACCTATCATTAATATGAACGTGCTGGATGAGAAAGGTGGCGTTGTTGGTTATGCCAAGGTATGTTGTAATCTTGTCCCTATCTCATGGTTTCCATTGTAAATCATTTGTAGAATTGGTTGTAATTATAAATGCATTCTAAAAATATGACAAATGACTTGAGATCATGACACGAATAAGCAGAAAATTAAAGGAGAGCTGTAGAAACTTGTGCTGGTGTTTGATGGATAGCTATATTCCAGGAATTAAGGTGAGAAAATTAATGAGGGAGGAATAGCAAAATAAAGACACCATTTATTATACATCATACAGAAAAGAAATCTCCATATCCTTTTGTATGCTGCACAGGGAAATCACAGTGGTAGGTTATCATGATTAAAGAGGTTTTCTCACGAAGATGTGTGCTCTGCAAGTAACTGTAACCATGTTGTAAGTATAATTAAAATGCAAGAGGTGTATGATAACCAGTGTCATATCAACAGCTGTGCACCTTAGAGTTTTTGAACAAAGATTTTGGAATCTCTGGGGAAGGAGAGGCGATGGCCTGGTGATATTATTGCTTGATGATTAATGCACAAACTCAGCTAATGTTCTATGGACCCGGATTTGAATCCTGCTATGGCACTTGGTGGAGTTTGAATTCAATATAAAAAGAAATCTGGAATTAAGAATTTAGTGATGATCATGAAACCATTGTTGATCATTGGAAAAACCATTTGGTTCATCAGTATCCTTGAGGGAAGGAAATCCACCATCCTTATCAAGTCTGGCCTGCATATGAGTCCAGAGCCACAACAATGTGGTTGTCTCACAAGTGCTCTCTAAGGGTAACTAGGCATGGGCAATAAATCCTGGCCAGCCAGCGATGGCTAAGCCCCATGAATGAATTAAAAAAAATTGGAATCTGATATGTATATAATCCTCCAAATTGACAGTGCTATCCAGTTTAAAAAAAAGGTTGTCATAAAACAAATACTAATTGTTTCTGAAGAACTCTGTTTCTTTCTCCACAATTGCTGCCAGACTTGCTGAGATTTTCCATACTTGCTGTTTTAATTTTGTTAATTACTTTTGTTTGGTTAACTTTTCTTGCATTTTTTTTGTTCCTTTGTGTATCAAGTGAATAGTAGAGGAACAAGTCTTGAGCTGACAAATAGCAGTGCAGCTCACTCATGATCTGGTTACTGTATTTCCCATCCTAAAATCAATATATATCAATACTTCTCAGCAAAATGTTTCATAGAAAGCAGTATTCAGTGGATTACTAATTTAGATTCATTGATTTATAATCCAGGAACAAACAATGCAAAGTTTCAGTATACTGAAGGACCAATATACAACCCATAGATTTATTGTAAAGCACACTAAAGCAACATTTTCATTTTTTTTTTATTTATTTGCTCATGGATGTGCACTTTGCTGGCTCTTGCGCATTCCTAATTGTCCAAGAAAAATGGTGGTGAACTGCTGTAATCCATGTGATGTAGATATATCCACTATGCTATGAGAAGGAGAGTTCCAGGACTTTGACCTAGGAACAAAGGAGGAATGATGATATTTCAAGTTAAGATGGCCTGGAGGGAAACTTGCAGGTGAGGGTTTTCCCATGCCTCTGCTGCCCTTGTCTTCTAGTTGGAAAAGTTTGATAGTAATTTGGTGTGCTGCTGTGGTGCATCTTGTAAATGCTATGCTTTGCTGACACTGTGTTGTTAGGGTGCTGGATCAGGTTATAATAGGAGGCCACTAGGATGCTAGATTAGACCTCAACAATTTTTCTATTTTCCAGAAATGATTCCACTGAAAAATGATTTTTTTTATCCGTATCACAAGTAGGCTTACATTAAAACTGCAATGAAGTTATTGTGAAAATCTCCTTGTCACCACATTCCAACATCTGTTCGGGTACACTGAAGAAGAATTTAGATGTTCAGTGCACCTATCCAGCACATCTTTCGAACTATGGGAGGAAACTAGACACCCGGAGGAAATCTGCACTGACACAGGGAGAATACACAAACAGTGACCCAAGCCAGGAATTGAACTTGGGTCTCTGGCACTCTGATGCAATTAGGATATTTTATAGTAAAACAAATTTTATTTAATAACAGTTTAAATTTAACTCTAACAAAGGAAGCGGCTGAACTATTAACAACTGAACATATTCAAAATTGAAAGGAAACAACTTTACTTTCGAGCATGTGATGGTTTCATTTCCAAATAAACAACATACCTCTTAAAGACTTAAATGCCACTTTAAATACAATTAGCAACTATGAATATACGTGTATAAATTTTGTTAACAGCCTTGAAGCTTTAAGAGAGAAATTTAGTTTTAGAGCCGTTTGCAGACCTCTGTCTTCAGCATTTTCCCAGTTAGAACTACAACTCTAAAATTGCAAAAGTTCATTTTTGTCTGCTATAGACCGAGTTGTCACATGTCTATATCAATTAACTTTAATCAGAAATTCCAGGGGAACTTTTTGTATACACAAAAGTCTCTTAACTCTATCTAAGCAACAAATTCCAAGCGGAAAATGAATTATTAACTTGCTTTCACATTCTTGGGCTATGTATTTTCCAGACACCCTGGCTGCCAGCAGCATACATCTGAAATTTTAAACATTACCGTTAAACAAGAAGAAAAAAAGAATTATATTAATTGCACTTGTGTCGTCACAGTATGTTGATGGTGGAAGAAGTGAATGATTAAAGTAGTAGATAGGATGCCAGTCAAGTGGGCTGCATTGTCTTGTATGTTGTTGTACTTTTTGAGTGCTATTAAGAACAGCACGTGTCCAAGCAAGTGGAAAATATCCCTTCACACTCCTGAAATGTAATTTGTAAATGCTAGATTGGTGAATCACGGGGTCAATTACTCACTCAGAATCCCCAATCTCTGGCTTGCTTTTGTAGCCACTGTACTTACATGGCTGGTTCAGTTCAGCTTCTGGTCAATGATAATCGCAAAATGTTGATAATGGGGAACTCCAACAATGGAAATGTTCAATGTTGCTCATTGCCTGCTATTTTTGAGTCATGCATGTTATTTTCCATTTATCAGCTCAAGCTGTTTAGACCACATTTAGCTCTTTAACCCTAACTCATCTTCCTGGGATTTTTTCAAAGTGTCTTAAGAACTGTCTTTTCATAAAACTTTTTAAAGACACTTATATTCTGAAAGATTCCCTTGCAATGATATTTATCAAATCAGATAAATCTGTAATGCCTCACTTCAACTCCTCATAAAGTAAGCCTTTACTACCAGCCTATACTAAGGAGTTAGCGATGTCTAAATTTGACTTACTGGTCCATCTTACAATAATTAGTTCGAATTAATTTATTATTCACACTACATCACTTTCCATTAGAAGTTATTGTATGTCTAGATTTCAGTGGCATGGCTTGCAAATTTATGTCAGAGTAATAAACAGCAGTGGAACCCATTTATCTGCACCCACTAAGATGTCATCAGATATGTCTGTCAGCCCAACTCCATTACCTGACAACATGGGAAATTGTCTTCACTGAATTTGGATTATCAGAAAACTAGGTGCTGAGCTGTAGCATATGTCAAAAAGACATCTGCAGATACCATACCAAATACAGATGGCACATTAAGTGATAGTAATCATTAGTGATTGCCAGAATGCTGGTTCCAACAACATTAAGATCTTTTGCAAGCTGATTTTTCAGACAGTGCTGCTTTGCGTTGTGGCACAGAGGCTCATTTCAGCAGCTATCAAATATGGCAAGATGCTGGGCTGTTTGATTACTTTCCTGAAGACTTATGCTGATTTTTTTTGGGTTTTTATCCTTTGCATTCTTTTCTCTGTACCTTAGTCCCCCTGCCCCCACCACCAACTTGGATTTTGGCAAAGCCTGTAAAAGGCTTGTCAATCCTCACAACATTTGGTTGTCATTTCTGCCACTGCCACCACACCCCAACTCCATTACTCCCTTATCTGCCTAAATGAAATTTACATAAAATTTACCAGTTGGTAGCCCCCATGTTTGTTGCGATTTGCACATAACATTACATCAATTGACAATTGGATGCTCCAATTTCAAAAATTCAATTCATTTTTGAATTTAAAAATGCAGAAGTGAAAAATGCAAGCCAATCTTCACAAGTGTTGAAACAAATTCACTTGCAACCGAGATGATAATGTGATTTTTATGAAAATACTATCACTTTTTACTGCTATAGGTAGACAAACTGGCAAATTTGTACAACATCCATCTTCGCACTGGTTGCTTTTGTAATACCGGAGGCTGTCAGCAACACCTAGGAATCAGTGATGAAGATGTCAAAAAAAACCTGAAGGTTAGTACTGGCTATGTAAAAACACGATATTTTCTCTGTTTTTGTTCTGATGTTCTTTGGAAACAGATTTATATTTGTAATAGTGGATATAAGTTTTTGCTACTCTTGGTCTCATTATTAGCAGAAGGAGTCATAATTAATCCTCTAACAAGAATGCTGCCAAGTCAGACCTGCTTGGTTTTGAGTCAAGAAGAGTTCATATTTCAAATCATAGACTTGGTTGATTTTGACTTAAGGAAAAACATTTAACAAAAACTAAATTGAAATGTATTGATAATTTGAACTATAAATAGTGATTTTTTTTAAAAATATTTCTAATTTAACTCATTTATATGTGAGCATCTAAAGTTCATACTTACCTGACCTTTTGCTTATTGACACCAGCAAACATTGGGAGTTATATTCATCCTCGTAAACTCATCAGTTTAAGATTTTACAACCTCTTAAATAATTTGTCAATTCAGGCAAAATACTATTCTGTTTTTTTTCTGGATGGTTCCAATGGGTAGCCACTCGTGCTTTGCAATTATCTTTGTATTTTTCATATTCATTTATTTATATCAAGTAAATGTTATGTTTTGCCTGTTTATATCTCAACAAATTAACACACAAGACAGAATATATAAAAACCATTATAACCTGAGTACAAAGAATACCTTGCCTATTGATTAACATTTTCCACCAGAGTCTATACCAGGATTAGCATAGACTCCTGACTACCATTACTTCCCACCAATTTAAGTAATTCTTCTTAAAAACCTCATGTTATTGTGGAACTAGATCTAGGAGCAGCATTTCCCATTACCCATCAGAATCTCAGTGCCACTGATGAATTTGACCTGACTTTTAATCTTCGTTTTTTCCATACTGTTTGCGTACGATAAGAGTATTTTGAGCTTAACAGATTCTTGGGAAACTCAATGCTAAGAAAGTACATGAAAGTGTTATGACATTGCAAGTAGTCTGAAGTCCCTGGGTGAGATATAATCCCAGGGCCCTGTAAAACATCTTTAATATTCTCTGTAAATTTGATACACCATCACAGAGGATTATACAGCAAAGCCTGCCAAACGTTCATGAAGTCAGTGTTCTCTTCATCTGTTCTACTTGTGCACAAATAAGACACTAGATGTTGAGAAATCGAGTGACATTTAGGCCCCTTTATGTGGGAGTTGGGATCTGGAGCCAGAGAGCACTTGTGCTAAACAGGCAAACGTTTCATTTCATTAGGTAAGAGGGCAGGGAAGAATAACATGCTATCTTTCAGGCCACAGGTATATTGAGTATCAAATCTCCAATACCGATCTTTGAATATAATGAGAAGAAAGTCTTTGATAAACCTGTGGGCACGGGAGGCCCTTTAAATGCCCCCATCAGGTTTTAAAAGTAAATAGTTTGGGCCTTTTAAGTTTGGCAAGCACCAAACATTAGAATTGTTTGAGCAAAATGTTTCTTAATGATGTTAGCGCACTGACATAATATAATGTCGTGGGCATTTAAAAAAATGTTAATGAGAAGTGGACATTGCTGGCACGGCCAACATTTATTATCCATCCCTAATTGCGCTTGAGAAGATGTTAGTGGGCCATCTTCTTGAGCCACTGCAGAGTAGGTACACCCACAGTGCTATCAGGAAGGGAGTTCCAGGATTTGATCTTGTCACAGTGAAGGAATGTCTATAGAATTCCAAGTCAGAATGGTTTGTAACTTTCAGGCGCTAATGCTCCCATGCATCTACTGCCCTTATTTTTAGATGGTGAAGGTTACTGGTTTAGAAGATATTGTCATAAGATATTAGGTGAGTTCCTGCTGTTCGTCTTATAGATAATACATACTGCTACTGTTGTGTGCTTGTAATGGAGAAAGTGAATGTTTAAGCTTGTTGATTGGGTGCCAATCAAACAGTTACTTTGTTCTGGATGGTGTAAAGTTTTCTGAATATTGTTAAAGCAGTACTGTTCTTGACAAATAGAAGAGTATTCCATCAAACTCTTGACTATGTCTTGTAGTTGATGGACAGGCTTTGGGAATCTGGAGGTGTGTTACTTACTGCAGAATTTCAGCCTCTGACCTGTTCTTGTAGCCATAGTATTAAGAGCACAAAAACATAAGAAATAGGAGTAGAAGGAGATGTGTGACTTGCTGAGCCTGTTCTGCTATTTAATATGATAGTGGCTGATTTTGAGCTTCAACTGCACTTTCTTGCCTGTGCCCCATATCCCTTGATTCTCTGAGAGACCAAAGATCTATCTAGCCCAGCTTTAAATGTATTCAATGATGGAGCATCAACAACCTCTAACCTCTAAGGTAGGGAATTCTATAGATTTTACAACCTTTTCAGTGAAATAACCTCTCCTTGTCTCTGTCCTAAATGATTGTGTCCTTATCCTGAGACACTAGCCCCTTGTTTTAGAATCCTCAATCAGGGGAAACAATTTTTATTGTTTATCCAAGAAGCCTCTTCAGAATCCTGATGTTTCAATGAAACAACTTCTCATTCTTTGTAACTTCAGAGAATATAAGCCCAGTGATTTCCATCTTTTATCATTGGATAAACCCCCATCCCAGTGACGAATAAAGTGAACTTTCACTGTACTGCTTCAAACACATATATATGCTTCTTTAGATATGGAACCAAAACTACTGCACACTACTTTCAGATGTGGTGTGACCAAAATCTTGTAAAATTCTAGCAAAACTTCTGTATTCCTCTATTCCAATCCTCTTGCTATACAGGCTAATACGCCACTAACTTTCCATGTGCCCAACCACTAAGGATGTGCAATAAATGCTGGCCAGCCAGTGCCACTCACAATTGAATCAATTAAAAAAAAAAGTTTCTGGCAATGTTGACGGTGAGGGAATTCAACAATTGTAATGCCATTGAATGGTCAATGGGAGATGATTAGATTTTCTACTGTTGGAAATGATCATTACTGGCATGAATGTCACTTACCACTTTTCAGCCCAAATCTGAATGTTGTTCAGATCTTGTTGTATGTGGGCATGGACTGTTTCACTGATGATGAGTGGCGAACGTGCTGAACATTGTGCAATCATCACTTTTGACCTTCTGATGAAGGGAAGCTCATTGGCGAAACAGCTGAAGATGCATGGGTCTAGAACACTACACTGAGGAACTCCTGTAGCAAAGTCCTGGGATTAAGATCATTGACCTCTGACATTCACAGAATTTTCTTTTGTTCTAGGTATGACTCCAATCTAGTTTTCTCCGATTCCCCATTGGCTCTAATTTTGCCAGGGCCCTTTGATGTCACAGTTGATCAGATGTATGTCAACGGCAGCTATTATCAGCTCATCCCTTCAGTTAAGCTTTTTTGTCCATGTTTGGACCAAGGCTATAATGAGGTCTGGAGCCAAGTCGTCATGGCAAAACCCAAACCGAGCATCTGTGGTTATTGCTGTATAAGTGCTGCTTGATCGACACCATCTTACATCAGTTTGCTGATGATGGAGAGCAGTCTATTGGAACGATAGTAGGCTGGATTAGATTTGTTCTGCATTTATGGACTGGACATACATTTGGAGAAACGTGATGTTTTCACATTGTTAGTAGATGCCAATTCTGGAGTACTACAATAATACAGGATGTTATCAGGGTTGATAGCCTTTGCTATATCCAGTGAATTCAATAATTTCTTGATACCTGGATGACACACATTTGTCACATTTCTCTTTAAACATACTCACCTTTGATGTGTACTATGGTAGGCATCAGTAAGTGCAGGTTAGGGATGAGCTTTTCTTCAAATCTACAATCCATGACTCCTTTTGAGGAGAGCCCATCAAGGTTCTGGACTCAGCGATATTATTAAAGGCAGGAAGGGAGCAGTCAATACTTCAGATTTCTGCCAATACTGAATCAGGAATGGGAATTCAACATCCAGGGGTATTCAATATTCAGGAAAGATAGCAGAAGGGAAAGGGAGGGTGGGGTAGTGTTGCAGGTTAAAAGGCAGATTAATGCAATTGTAAGAAAGGACATTTGCCTGGATGATGTGTAAACTGTACAGATGGAGCTGTGTACTACCAAAAGACAGAAAACATTAATGGGTGTGTTATATTACCAAATGGATAGATTACCAAATGATAGTAAAGAGGTTGGGGATGGCATCAAGCATGAAGTTAGAGATGCATGCAGTAAGGGTGCAACAGTTATTATGATTGACTTCAATCTGCATTTGATCAGGCTTAGCAAACTGGTAGAAACATAATGGAAGAGAATTTCTTGGAATGTGTAAGGAGTAGTTTTCTCGACCAATATGTTCAGGAACCAACTAGAGAGCAGACCATCCTTGACTGGGTGTTGTGTAATGATAGAGGATTAATAAGCAACCTTGTGTGTGAGATCATTTGGGGAAACGTGACCATAATATGGTAAAATTTTTCATTGAGGTGGAGAATGAGAGTTAAGTCTGAGACTAGGCCCCTAAACTGGAGAAAAATAAATTTCTTGGGATGAGACATGCGTTCGCTAGGATAAGCTGACAAAGGATACTTTAGGGGTTGAAAACAGAAAGGCAACGACTAACATTTAAAGAACACATGGATGAACATCAGTAACAGTATATTCTATCTGGCGTAAGAGTAAAATGGGGAAGATGGCTCATGCATGACTAACAAGGATAGTGTTAAAGCCACAGAGAAGTGTTGGAGCTTTTTTCAGAGGCTAAGTAGTAAGCTGGCTTTCACATAAAGGATTTCTCTTCTTGATTATGGCTCAGCCAACTCAAAGACTCTTGCAGAAACGGTGCTCTAGTTAAAGACATTTCTTTATTTTCTAAGCCTGATTCAACATATGAGGAAGAGAGATTTGGTGATGTAACAAATCACTCTGAAATTACATCATTCTCAGTATTACAATTATACAATCTCCAAAAGCCATTTGCTCACCCTTTGCTCATCCCATCTGCGTATGAACCAATAATTATTAGTATAGATTATTTGCCTTGACAGCATAGGATGACGTGGGTTCATGGATTTCAAGAGTATTTCCCTATGTCTCCTAATACTTACAAGACCTTATCTGGTGCAATGTACAACCTATTCATCTGAACTGTCTGAGATCTCTGGCACCTCTGGTACTTGGATAGTGAATATTTTATTCATTAGGATCATCTAGAGACACTGATAAGAATTGCTTTCCCTTTATTCCGTAGCGGCATTGCTCTGAGAATGTGGTTCTCTTTACTTGACTACCTAGAGCTTTGTGCTATTGATCAAACTATATGCTTTTAATACAGAATATCCAAAAATATATGTCAGAATCTCTAATAATGGTTATATGTTTCTCTACGTTTGCAAACAGTACTTTTGTAAACTATATTCCAAGCACTTTGTGACCTCCTCACTCCCTATGTCAAATTGTTCAAGAGCCTCGCATTCCCTCTCCTTGAGCTCTCTACCTACATTAGGTGCTATCGGTCATCAGTAGCAGCATACTTGTACAAAATCACAGTTCAACATACCTCCCAGTTTACCATTAACACATAAATGGACTTCGACAACTGTACGCCCTTGCCTGGTGTAAGAATAAAACGGGGAAGATGACTCGTCCATGATTAACAAGGGAAATCAGGGATAATGTTCAAGCCAAAGAGGAGGCATATAAATTGGCCAGAAAATGCAGCAAACCTGAGGTCCAGGATAAATTTGAAATCAAGCAGAGGAGGACAAAGTATTTAGTACAGAACGGGAACTAAATACTTTGAATACAAGAGTAAGTTTTGAAGAAAACATAAAAAGTGACTGCAAAAATTTCTATAGATATGTAAAGACAATTATAGGTTCCTTCCAATTAGAATCAGGAATGGGAACTCAACACACTACCACCCAGCTAGGAACCTGCCAATTTGACAAAACTGCATTTAATTCCTTCATTCAAATCATTAATATATATTGTGAATAGCTCGAATCCAAGCACTGAACCCTACAGTATCCCATATGAATTCATAATGAGCAACAAAGAAATGGCAGAGCAGCTGAACAAATACTTTGGATCTGTTTTCACTAAAGAAGACACAAATAAACTTCCAAAAATACTGGATGACAGAGGGTCTTGCACGAAGGAGGAGCTAAAGAAAATCCTTATTAGTCAGGAAATTGTGCTGAGGAAATTGCCAGGATTTAAACCTGATAAGTCCCTAAGGCCTGATGCTCTGCATCCCAGAGTACTCAACGAAGTGGCCCCAGAAATAGTGGATGCATTGGTGATCGTTTTTCACCATGCTATAAATTCTGGAAGAGTTCCAATGGATTGGAGGGTAGCTAATGTAACCCCACTTTTTAAAAAAGGAGGGAGAGAGAAATCAGGGAATTGTAGAGCTGTCAGCCTGATATCGGTGGTGGGGGAAGTGCTGGATTCAGTTATTAAGGATGTAATAACTGAGCATTTGGAAAGTACTGACAGGATCAGTCCAAGTCAGCACAGATTCAGTAAATGGAAATAGTGCTTGATAAATCTTCTGGAATATTTTGAGGATGTGATCATTACAGTGGGCAAGGGTGAAGCAGTGGATGTTATGTATTTGGACTTTCAGAAGGCTTTTGCCAAGGTCCCACACAAGAGATTAGTGAGCAAAATTAAAGCTTGTAGTATTGGGGATAATGTATTAATTTAGAAAAAGAACTGGTTAGTAGGCAGGAAGCAGAAAGTGGGAATAAATGGCTCTTTTTCAGAGTGGCAGGCAATGATTAATGGGATATTGTAGGGTTCAGTGCTTGGATCCCAGCTATTCACAGTATACATTTGGATGATTTGGATGAAGAAATTGAATGCAATATTGTCAAATTGGTAGATGATACAAAGCTGGGTGTGGTGTGTCCTGTGAGGAGAGTGTTAAGAAACTGCAGTATGAGTTGGACATGCTTGTTAAGTGAGCAAATACTTGGCAAATGCAATATAATGTGGATATATGTGAGATTATCCACTTTGTTGGCAAATATAGGAAGGAAGATTATTATCTGAATTGTGGCAGTTTAGGAAAGGGGAGTGCAACATGACTTGAGTGTCATGGTGGAATGGTTACTGAAGGTTGGCATGCAGGTATGGCAGGTGGTGAGGAAAACTAATGGCATGCTGGCCTTCGTAGCAAGAGGATTTTGAGTATAGGCATAAGGATGTCTTGCTGTTGTTTTAGAGAGCCTGGTGAGGCTGCACCTTCAGTATTGTGTGCAGTTTTGGTCTTCTAGTCTGAGGAAGGATATTCTTGCTATTGAGGGAGTCCAGCGAATGTTCACCAAACTAATTCCTGGAATGGCAGGACTGACATTTGAAGAGAGATTGGATCAACTGGGCTTGTATTGACTGGAATTTAGAAGAATGGGCGGCAATCTCATAGAAACATAAAATCCTGATGGGACTGGACAGTGTGGATGCAGGAAGAACATTCCCAATGTTGGGGAAGTCTAGAATTAAGGGTCATAGTCTAAGAATAAGGAGTAAGCCATTCAAGACTGAGATGAGGAAGAACCTTTTCAGAGAGTTGTGAATCTGTGAATTCTCTACCACAGAAAGTTGTTGGGGCCAGTTTGTTAGATATGTTCAAGATGGAGCTGAATGTGGCCCTTGTGGCCACGGAGATCAAAGGGTATGGAGAGAAAGCAGTGGTATACTGAAAGTGCATAATCAGCCATAATCGTATTGAATGATGGTGCAGGCTTGAAGAGCCTACTCCTGTATCTATTTTCCTATGTTTCTATGCTGCCAGTTAATTAATTAAAGATGGATCAAACTGAGTTGAGTCAACATCAGATCTTTTCTTGTTCTTCTGTTTGGCATGTGCTAACAGCCCAGGTAAATGTGTTTACTTGCTCTGGGAGAAATGCTGGGTTTACCAGCTCCTCATTTAGTACTGCAGTGAAACTTTGATAGTCTATCATCTCCTTTGCTTCTCAAATTGCTGCAAGATTTGTTATTTGACTGTAAAAATATAAAAATGAAGTTTACTAAAAGGGATGGAATAGATTACTTCAAAATGGAGGCTAAGTTAAATCTGTGTAGTCTGGTCCAATTATCCTTTGCCCTCTAACCCTTTTTCAACTGAAATTCTACATTTGATCTTCGCTCCCCAGTTATATTGGCAGAGGAAATTGTTTCGTCACAGAAAAATAAGGTTAAACTCTATGACATTTAGCTAGAAATTGTATTGCATTGCCTGTACTGATTCATATGTAAGCACTCTCTCAGCATTGCACCGAGTGTCAGCCTCAATTTTGTGCTCCAAATCTTTGTGTGGACTTCAACCCAGGATCTTTAAACTCGAAGGGGAAGATGTTACATCTGAGGCTCAGTTGACTGCAATATCACAGAGATTAACTGTTAAAAAAACAAGAAGTGTAATTCTATTCCCATTATGAATTAAATTCACAAGCTAGCAGCCTCTGGAAAGATCTGTGGCTACTGAAGATTGTTGTACAGCATATTAAATGTTTATATATATTTTTTTCCAACAGGCTGGTCATGTCTGTGGAGATTCTTTGGATTTAATTGATGGCCGTCCCACTGGATCAATCCGAATATCCTTTGGCTATATGTCCACGTTTGATGATGCACAGACATTTTTAAAGTTTATTGTAGATTGTTTTGTTAAGCAGCCAGTTTGCTTTGACAAAGACACTCTGTCTAAGCTAACACGATGTGGAATAAAGAAAGAAAGTGATAACTTGCCGGCAGAGAATCTCACAAATGGAAAAGCAGAGAAAATCTCTTCAGAAATTGCTGCAACACACAATTCTGCCAGGATTGAAGTTCTTCCATATCGAAAATTTTCCGAAGATCAGTCAGTGTTGAACAAAAATCCAGAAGCTTCCAAATTAACCTACCTTGACAATGAGTCAGTAACACTCACTAAGATCTACTTATACCCAATCAAGTCCTGTGCTGCTATTGAGGTTCGTATGAAGTTTTATTTGTTACACAAGCTATAGTATTGTGAAGTTCTCCGATTATCATTCAATGCCATTGTTTTGTCAGTACTTATAAACCAGATGGTCGAAGGACCAGTTGTAGTTTGCCATCCTAAGAATTACAATGACTCATTTCTTATGTGACCACTCTATTTGTTAGATTTTTGTTTGTACTTGGTAACATTCCTCTAAATATTCACATTTGGCTGCAAAAAATAATACTGATATTTTTATGAGCAACCTGAAAGTCATTTACCCCTTGCTAGCATGTGACATTCTGGTTTTTACCCGTGGAACTACCAGCATGTCATGCACTGAGGACTAGAAAGGCCTCAAAAGTATGTAAATCAACTCAGCTTGATTACAGAGCATGGTTTTTATTTGACACAAAGACGGGAGTCATTCTTGCTAACTGGTAGTCATTTTTTAGTATCAGATCCTGTATTTGTCATGTTCGTGCAAAGCAAATGTACCTATATAGTTAGGAAAGAATAAAGTGTCTCACCCACTCTCTTAACGTTAAAAAACAGATTACAAAGCTTATTACAGGAAGTGAGAAATTAGTGTATGAGATAGCTTCTTGAAGTTGAAAGGAAACGTGATAATAGGCTCAAACTAAACAAACATGGCAAAAGAGTAGAAACAGAGTCACTGGAATTACATCTTTCTTACAACCCCAACCCTAAGTGCAGCCTGGAAATGTGGCAGCTCCTTTCCCTGCCAGACATGATGCCACTAACCACCATGCCTTCTCCCTGCCATCCCCATTTTTCAAATGAAAACATAAATAGAATGTAAAAGAGGATAGAAAAAAATAAAAACAGGGATAAAGAAGAGAGAAAAAGATCATATCCCATGATTTACAGTGTGTAGTAGAGGTTAATTAATGTTATTACATATTTGCATTGTCATTTTTTAATAAATTTATTTGGGTTAGAATTTTACGTTGAATGAGTAGGCGTATGCCTGACCTGAAATAGTGTGAAGTAGCTTGAGAAAATTTTAAGCACATGCCTCCAAGTCTTCATGCTCACGTGCAACATTATGGTTGTCTGGCATGTGTGCTGAAAATTAATGGCCAATTAAGCCCAATGATAATCCAGTTTATCCTAATTTTACATTGCTCACATGATTTAGTGCTCTTCGCAGGGGAACACAGGCAGGTGGCTCATCCATTATTTTCACTTTTCTCATCTACACAAGGGAACCAGAGCAATAGTTGTGTGAGTTTTTAGGAGTGCAGGTGAGAGTTTGTTGCTGCCTTAAGTGCTGAGATTTCAGACCTTTTCCTATGGTTTCTGCTGAAGCATTTGCTTTCTTAGCCTTGTTCTGAGCATTCTTTTGTTTTGTCAACTGTGTTGGGGGACTTCTGCCAAGTGTACGATTCAGATACCCGGGACAGTATCATCTGTATTTCAGCAGATGAATGGCGGCATCACCTCTGAGGAGGAGGGGAGGGTCAGAAGGGAAATGAGGCCAGGTTTCTGCAGGCATCATCGCAGAGGAAAACCTTTGAGAGAGGTGGTGCAGAATCAGCAGGGAGAGTAAGGCCATTGGCACTGCACAAGGCACCATGATCTGTTGCCAGAGTGTATAGGCAGCAATCTAGCTATCCCAACATGCCCAATGTCCAGTGCTACAGGAGGTTCTGTCTCTCTAGACACACTTTGGCATCAGTATGCCAGATAATTGGGTTGGAGAGCATCTCCAACTGCATGGTTGCGCACGCAATGTACTGGTTCTGAAGGTCACAGTAGCTCTCGATGTTTTTGCATCTGGATCTTCTCGGTGGTCAATGGAAGATCATTTTGGTGTGTCCCAATCAGTTGTCCGCAGGTGTGTCACTGATGCTGTCTTCAGATGGGTCATGATATTCATTCAATACTGGAGGGACCAAGTGAGCCAGAGATTTCACAGTAATACTTGGTTCCCCACATCCAGGGTGCTGTAGACTGCATTCATGTGGCCGGCAAGTTGCCAGTGGGTCAATGAGTGCCTTTGTGAATAGCAAGAGTTACCACTCCATGAACGTCCAGATATTGTACGACCACAAGACACAAATTCTTCAAGTCTGTGCAAGCTCCCATGAGAAGTCTGACAATACCAGATTTAAGTCCAACTAATTTATTTGATAGTAATCTCGCAGACTTTTGGGGTTTTCCCCTTCATCAGGTGAATGGAGAGTTCTGACCTCAGGTGTGAGTCCAGGCCCCAACCTCGAGCCCAATGCAATCGCTGCACTCTATTCATCACAGACTGATCGCAATGCAGAATGGCAGCGGAACCCCTCCCCCCACCCCCCACTCCCACTGATCATCCCTAGCACCTCCCACAATAAGCTCCATCCCTTTGGCACTGCCTGATGCCTGCTGAGGAGTGCCAAGATGTCCATAGGCATGAGCATTTTGTCCCTTAGGCAGTGCCAGGAGGCACAGGCTGGCACTGTCAGGATGCCCATGTCCGGGGGCACGATGCCCTGCCACCCAACACCCCTCCCCCTCCAAAATCCACCTGGGGAGCTCTGATTGCTCCCTGCCGGAATTCCAGTGAGTCTTCCGCGAGAAGCTAGTCTGAATGCTGCTGGGGTGGGAGATTCACCCTGATAATTAAAAGGTCCTGATAATGAACACATACATGCAGAAAAGATTCAGATTGCTTACTTGCCTTCCTGCTGGTTTCCAGCGTAGTCTGGCTGGCAACTGTTCGCCAGCTTTGGGAGAGGTACATGCGTTCCTGGCGCATGCGCAAATCCCTGTTCAAAATCACAGCCAAGGTTTCAAAGTGTTTGGAAAATGTAGAGGGGGGTGTGATTCTCCAGCCAGAGAATATCATGAGGAGGGCCAAATGTAATTTTCACTGAGGAAAACTCTTTTTGGGATTCTCTCCAACCCTGAGCCATGATGTAATTGATGAGGGTAAACCAGATTAGCATATTTAAATCTGGATTCACCCATCTCCAAGGATTCACTGACTCTCAAGTGCAACAGGTACCCCACAAATGGAGACCAGACATGAAGGCTACAACGGGGAGCTTTGAAGGTCTTTGAAACTTCGCTGGCATCCTGATAAGTGTGCCAGTGCAGGGGTGGCACTGGCAAGCAGCAGGACTTGAGGGGGCAGGTCTGAAGAGGTTCGCTGAAGAAGTGGGGCCTTAGGTAACCCGATACAGGCTGTCAGTCACTTGCGTGGGGGCCTGATGCTGGCAATTAGGAATGGGAAGACCTGATGCCAGCGAGGCTGAATAGGGGGTTGGATCATCTTCATGCCTGCATTGTGTGTGTGTGTGGGGAGAGTGCACTGGAAATTTAATAATAAGGGATGTTGCTCCTCTGGGTCAAGGATTGGGAGTGTTCCCCATGTACGCAGGGTGTCGGGTTGTCCATGGGGTGGGATAGGGGGGTGGTGGTGAGAAAAGGAGACTTGCAACTCAGCTTTGAGATGGGGTGCCTTTTAAAAGGTGCCCCAGTCTCTGAGGAGCTGATCTTGTTGGCATCTTTTTTCCTGCATATCTGTTTGCCAGCAGGAATCTTCCCAAGCTCCAAGAAATGATTTGTGGGTAAATTGCGATCTGTATTGCACTGACCTACCCAACAGAATTCTTATTATTTTTCCCATTGGAGATGATGCTGAGTCATGTTTTGGGGGAATTTGGCCGAGGGAAGCAAAGAGAGAAGTGGGATAGCACATTGAACAAAAATCTGATTCTGTCTGTTAAGATTTCTGAGCTTTTGCTGTAAGCTTCTGGAACTAATTCATACACATTAAGCACAGCAGTCTTAACCATATCATAATCTGCAGACTTTTCATCTGAAAAGGATTGAATAAATCTGCAACATTTCCCAACCTAAACAGCCCAATAAAATTGTCCCAGATTTTCTTGGCCATTGTAACTCAAACATTTAAGTGCTACAAAATACATTTCAATCCTTCCTCATTGAATTTAGGCAACAAGCAGTTATTCCTTGCAAAATCAGAATCGTGCTGGAGCAAAGAATTCTGCTGGCATGAATGGCCAGAGAATTCCAGCCCTTTTCCTTTATCTCTTTTCCCTGTCTTCCAAATTTAAGCATTTCTTTTTCCTTCTCAAGTTCAAAATTTTTCTTTTCTCTCTCTTTCTAATTTGAGTGACTTCATTAGTAATGCAGCCTATTTAACAGCAGAGGCTTTAACTCCCAATTTGCCATTTGTCAGCCCACTGGCCCAATTGATCAAGATCCCATTGCAGTTGGAGTTAACTTTCTTCACAGTCCACTGTGCCACCAATCCTAGTGTCATCTGCAAACTGACCAACCATGCTGCCTATATTCTCATCCAAATCATTTATATAAATGACAAATAACAGTGGACCCAGCACCGATCCCTCCAGTTTGAAAAACAGTTCTCCAACCCCTGGCTTCTGTCATCAAGCCAGTTTTTTATCCATTTAGCTATCTCACCCTGGATCCTGCCAGATTTAACCTTATGCAACAACCTATTGTTGTAGGTAAAATAATATCTCGAAGACTGTTAGTGAGTCAAAATACAGTGGTTTTTATTCCAAAGCTTTGGGGAGAAACTGGCTCCGATTAAGAGCCAGACTTCTCCTAGAAAACAAACACAAGTGAACATTTATAAATTATGAGTTTCAGCAGGAATCACAATTCAAAGTTGCAGTTCCTGCCAGACCTCCAGTTCTTCCTTCCTGGGTTGTGATGCAGCACCACAGTTAATCAGGAATTACAGTCCTGCAGGACCCTTCCTGTTAAAAGCCAGTATCATGATCTGCCATCAGCAGCTGCTAAAAGCCGGTATCGTAAACTACCATCTGTGTAACAATTCCCACTAATACAAACAGGTAAGATTTGCAAAGTCTACAAAAATAACAGTCACATTTAGCTATCGTAAACTACCATCTGTCTAAGGATTCCCATTAACACAAACAGGTAAAATTTGCAAAGTCTACAAAATAATGGTCACATTTAACTATCAGCTGTTACAAAAGTTTCACATACTTTAACATGAATAAATAACATTATTGCCAGGAACATTATAAGCTTAAGGAGATCGGTCATGAGGAAGGGTTATGTTTGTGACATATTCTAGATACAAAATACCTTTCCCTTCAGATACAAATTGCATTCATCCTTTTCCCTACTTCACTACTATGCAGCACCTTGCTAAAGTCCATGTGGACAACATCAACTGCACTGTCCTCATCTAATTCTTGATTATCCTTCAAAAAACTAATCAAATTTGAGAGACATGATTTTCCACTCACAAAGCCATGCTGACTGTCCCTGATCAGTCCTTGCACCTCTAAATCCCTGTAGATTCTGTCTCTCAAAGTATCTTCCAAAAATTCACCCACCACAGATGTGAGGCTTACTGGCCTGAAGTTCCCAGGCTTTTTCCAGACTTTTCCCTGCAGTCCTTTTTAAACAAAGTACAACATTTGCCAGCATCTCATCTGTGACTATCGATAATTCAAATATCTCGGCTAAGGGACCTGCAATTTCCTCCCTAGCCTCCCACAGTGTTCTGGGATACACTTCATCAGGTCCCAGAGATTTATCTATCTTGATATGCTTTAGGACTTTCAGAACCTCCTTCTCTGTAATATGTACAGTCCTCAAGACATCAGTACTTATTTCCCGAAGCTTTCTAACACCCATGCTTTTTTCAACAATAAATACTAATGAGGAATATTCATTCAGAATCTCAGCCATCTTTTTTGGATCTGCACATAGATGACCTTGTTGATCCTTAAGAGGTCCTACTCTCTCCCTTGTTACTCTATTGCCCTTTATGTATATGTAGAAGCTCGTTGTTTTGGCAGATAAGACAAAGGAGAATCCAATCTCATGACCCCTTTTTGCCCTCCTAAGTTCTCTCTTAACTCTACTCCTACATCCCGTATACTCTTCAAGGAATTCACTTGATTCTATGCATGTCATGTGCCTCCTCCTTCTTCTTGACTAGGGTTTCAACATCCTGAGTCATCAAGCATCCCCTACTTCTACCAGCCTTGCCGTTCACTCAAGGAAGAATGTGTTTCACCTGAACCCTGGTTAATTCACTGTCAGAAGTGTGCCACTTAGACGTTCCTTTGCCTTCCCATAGACTTTCCCAATTAACTTTTGAAAGTTCCTGCCTAATACTATCAAAATTGGCCTTGCTCCAATTTAGAACTTCTAAGTTTCGGGACAGACCTATCATTCTCCTTAGCTATCTTAAAACCATTAGAATTATGGTCACTGGTCATGTGATCCCTCACTAACACTTCTGTCACCTGCCCTTCCTTATTTCCTAAGAGGAGGTCTGGTACTAGGATTATTGACACTGCCTTTACTAATTAATGTGCTCGCTTTAACTTCTATGCTGTTCTCAAACTTCTCTTCTGCATCCCTATTGCTTTGGATCCCATCCCCTATCAAACTAGTTTAAACCATTCCGAGTGGCTCTAGCAAATCTCCCCACCAGGTTGTCAGTCCTCCTCCAGTTCAGACATAATCCACCCCTCTTGAACAGCGCTCTTCACAGTTTTTGGTGCATGCCCTCGCTGTTCCAAATCATCCGCAGCACCTTCAGGTAGTTTGCCCTGATGGTGAAGGGGACAAAGGATCTGTCACCCAGTTCCCAAAGAACATGGTCTCACATTGCCCCAGTTGACTTTGGCTCCCGAGGCCAGCCTGAACTACTGACAGACTTCGAGGAGCTAGCAAACAGATGAGGGGTCCGAGCAGAAGACAGCCATGTCATCCATGTACAGGGAGGCTTTGGCCTGCATGTCTCTAATGCTTAGGATTGTAACCCCTTTGATGCCTGGGTCACTTCTGAGGGACTCAGCAAAGGTTCAGTGCAATACAAAAAAGGATGGAAGAGCAAAGGCAGCCCTGCCTGATTCCAGACCTGATCTGAAACCTATCTGATTTCCACTTGTTGATTGAAACCAAGCTACTGATGTCTATGTAGAGCAGTTGGATCCAATTGCAGATTTCCTCCCCAAAGCCCATTTTAGAGAGCACATCCGTCATGTCACTGTGCGATATTCTGTCAAATACCTTTTCCTGGTCTAGGCTGATGAGGCAGGTATCCACCTACCTGTCCTGCATGTCAGCGATTGTATCCCTGATTAGCACAAGGCTGTCAGAAATCTTCCTGCTGGCTACAGCACAGGATTGATCAGGATCGATCCACCTTCTGGTTGTAGTGCCTGCACTTATGCAACTGTGACCTGCAACCTCCAATTATCTTTGTTGCTCTGCTGTCCTCACTTGGATACTTGTCTTCACTTGAAGTAGGAAGGTGACTCCTGGAAACACATCTTCTGGTCACAATGACTGCATTTATATAAATGTGACCTGCAACCGCTAATCACCTTCATGACTCATCCAGAGTTTTACCATTTGATTACTGATCGAAGGACCTAATGGCCTACTCCTGCTCCTAGTTTCTACATTTCTATGCTGAAGGCGTGTTGGTGGATAAGCAATGGCAAACATTCAAAGAGCAGATGGGTGTTCATACCTAGTGCAAAAATAAAATGGAAGGGTGGCCAAACCGTGATTACAAGGGAAATTAGGGATAGTTTTAGATCCAAGGAAGAGGCATACAAATTGACCAGAAAAAAACAGCAGACCTAAGGATTGGGAGTAGTTTAGAATTCAGCAAAGGGGATAAAGGGATTGATTAAGATAGGGGAAAGTAAGCTTGCAGATAACGTAAAGACTGACTGTAAAAGATATGCAAAGGGAAAAAGATTGCTGAAGAAAATTGTAGGTCCCGAACAACTGAAACAAAGGAATTTATAATGGGGAACAAAGAAATGGCTGTCTAGTTAAACACATACTTTTATTTGTCTTCACAAAGGAGGACACAAATAATGCATCAGTAATACTGGGGAACATGAAGTTTAGTGAGAGCATGCAACTGAAGAAAATCAGTGTTAATAGGAAAATTATGTTGGGGACGTTGATGGAAATGAAGGCTGATAAGTCCCCAGGGCTTGAGAATTACATTGCAGAGTACTTAATAAAGTGACACTGGATACAGTTCATGCATTGATATTTCAAAGTTCTATAGATTCTGAAACAGTTCCTATGGGTAGGAGTGTTAATCCCACTGCTTAAAACGAAGGTAGAGAGAAAACATGGAATTATAGACCAATCAGTCTATCACCAATAGTGGGAAAAATTCTGAAGTCCACTTCCAAAGATTTTATAGCAGAGCACTTGGAAAACAGTGGTAGAATTTGACAGAGTCAGCATGGATTTAAAAAAGGGAAATCAACTTTGAGAAAATCTATTGGAATTCTTTGAGGATGTAGCTGGGAGAGTTGATGAGAGGAAGCCAGAAAATGTGGTTTATTTGGACTTTCAGACAAGGTCCCATGAAGAGAATAGTGTGTAAAATTAAAGCGCATGGGATTGGGGGTAGTATATTGAGATTGGTAGAAAACTGGTTGACAGACAAAAAACAAAGAGTAGGAATAAACAGGTCTTCTTCCAAGTAGCAGGCAGTGACTAGTGGGGTACCACAGGGATCAGAACCACAGCTATTCACCATATATGTTAATGATTTAGATGAGAGAACTAAATGTATCTCCAAGTTTGCAAATGGCACAAAGCTGGGTGGGAGAGTGAGCTGTGTGGAGGGTGCAGAGATGCTTCAGTGTGTTTGGACAAGCTGAGTGAGTGGGCAAAATGCATGGTAGATGCATATAACGTGGGTAAATGCAAGGTTATCCACATTGGTAGCAACAACGGGAAGGCAGATATTGTCTGAATGGCTAGAGGTTGAGAGAAAGGAATGTGCAACAAGTTCTTGGGTATCCTCGTACACCCAGTTGAGCATGCAGGTGCAACTGGCGATAATGAAGGCAAAGGTATGTTGGCTTTCATAGCAAGAGGATTCAGTTACAGGAGCAGGTATGTCTTGTTGCAGTTGTACAGAGTCTTAGTGAGACTATACCTGGAATATCGTGTGCAGTTTTGGTCTCCTTATCTGAGAAGGATGTTCTTGCCATCGAGGGTGTGCAGGGAGTAATTGTCAGACTGATTCTTGGGAAGGTGAGGCTAATGTATGAGGAGAGATTGAGTCATTTAGGAACTCGTTGGAATTTAGAAGAATGATGGGGATCTCATAGAAACTCCTAAAATTCTAATAGAGTTGGACAGGATGGATGTTCCCGATGGCAGGGAGTGCAGAACCAGGGTTCATGGTCTGAGGGTACAGGGAAAATCATCTAGGGCTGAGATGAGGAGAATTTTTTTTAATCCAGAGCCTGTGGACTTTTCTAGCACAGAGAGCAGTTAAAGCCAAAATATTCTTACAAAGGATCATCCAAACTTGAAATGTTAGAACCTATGGAAAAAGAATAGAACTATCAAACCTGCTCAGGTTTTCCAGCATTTTCTGTTTTTATTTCAGAAGCCAAAACATTTTTTTTTCAGAGTTAGATGTACTTCTTGGGCAAAGGGAATTAAAGGAAATCAGAGGAAGGCAGAATCAGGTAATTGAGTTGAAATATCAACCATGATCATAATGAATGACACAGCAGGCTCAAAGAGTAAAATGGCCTACTTCTGCTCCTATTTTCTATGTTTCTATGAATCTACACCATGCTACTGCAACCTTTCCAATGTGAAACGTATGTGGTTTGGCTATCTGCCTCTTATTTGCCAAATTCCTAAATACTTGACATGCTTTTGTGGGAAAACATGCTCTTTTCCTCGCACTATAATAATAATTCTAGTTTTGTAATCAGCCATTTTTTCCTTTTGCTTATGAGTTGTCCATGGCCTATGAACCGGATCTATTCCCAGTTTCAGTTCCATACTGTATTCCCAGCTTGGCAATACTCACTCCTGACATTGCCCAATGCCTCTTGTGACTGGGATATCGAATCATTCTGCCTTAAAAATAGATGTGCATGTCTTCTTCATATTGCAATTCTGATATAATTTAAAGTAACCAAGTTATGAATTGCAATTTCTAAATGCAGCACTGCAACAAAGTGCTTTGCAGATAATCAGAACACTTAAGCTAGCAACACTGATAGCACTCAAGTGTTCAGTCACTGACTTCATTTGATTTGCTTACTACTCACAGGAAGAGGAGGTGGAAAATGAATTACAGGTCATGTTTTTTTTTAACAGAAGGGAGAGGATGATAGAATTTCTGCTCCTAATATCCATGTAGGAGATTAGATCAATTTGGATTTTTTTGGTTTTTGTTTTAAAAAAAAAACCTGCTGCGGAATAAACACTGCTTCTTATATCTTTGTAATCTTCCTAAATTCTAATTTTTCTGTTTCACTGCATAATGTGACAGAACTGAAATTTAACACAATATTTTTGTATTATTAGCAACTAAGTACATTAATTGAGATAGCTGCTAAAACTATTTTCTATCTTGCCAATTAGATTTGAACAGAAAATGGCCATGCACACAAAGTGTCCAAAAGCATCCTGTGCTCTAATGTTGCAGAAATGTATTTATACTATCATTCTCTACTTCTATGACGCTCATTTTACTTTTGCTTGTTTTTTAGTTTAGGGCTATAATTATAGTCAGATCTCCACAAACTCGTAATCTCCTGAGTTTAAAGAAATCCAGTCCTCCCAGTCAAATCAATGATAAATCACTGACATCTAATTGGTACTCCTGATTCTAATGAACATTAAGTCTACTTTATGTAATCTTATTGGTTGAATACTCGGCTAATTCATTAATAGAACTGAACCTGTGGAATTTTATTCTGCTTTGTCAGTAACAAATGATTTGCCTGAAATTGGTTTAAATAGGTGGAATCTTGTGGAGGCAATCTCTGGGATCACAGCCGCTGGCTAAAGAGCCAGAGAAAGGTTCATGTCACCTCTTCTCAGGAAGACTTGCTGCATCTGGTTCCATTCAAGCACCTAACAGGCCAATAATAGGCCTTTCCCATGAATGAGGAACCCAGGAAAAGAAGTCCCAGCAGCCAAGAGCTTCTAGCCAAGCTAGTAGCTCTATTGAATGGCAGTGCCACTGCCCAAGGTGCATGACACTTCATATTGTGTTTCTTCTATGAAGGTAGGGTTAGGGTCAACCACTGAATAAATCTCAGGCTAGAGGTGAATGATGGCATTGGATGGTTGATGGGAATGTGGTTGGCAGCAAGCACTCTTAACAGGCCCGTTCCTGAGTGCCAATAAATGAGGGAATACCTTGTGTTGTTCACAAGTAACCCAGCACTGATTTGCTTGCCATGCTCCCTACATAGCTAGCTGTTGAGCTAACAGCAATGAGGTCTTTAATTAATAGCTCATTTAAGGGCCTTGATGAACAGTGGGCCATCCACAGACTTAAATAAACAGCAAGATGATAGGGACCACAACCACCAAGTTCCTGCCTGATTGAACGTACTTTTACCACCAAACCTATCACATAAGACTGCACAAGATTCCATTCACTTTGTAAGAAAAGCAAACTCAAAGCAAAAAAAGAAGTTATTTCTGTCGAAAAAAAACATGGGTGCATAATTATCTGCTCTCGTTATCAGTGGAAAAGATCCAGATTAGCAATCCTTTGGCCTTGGACAACAATCATTTGGGCCCACTCTGCATTCTTACACTGATGATATTTATGGAAAATCTATAGACTGCCTCATCACTTTCTGACAGTGGGAGATTTTCCGCTCCTGTCTTTGGGGGTGGGATCAATGGTAGAGACGGACAATCCCATGGAGTCTGGAAGTTGGTTTTATGCCAATGGGATTTCCCATTGCGACTGTCCCTGCCAGGGGCTGTTCCCTGTACAGGATGGGGGGGAAGACAGGGTGGTGAAGAGGTGAGTTCTGTGGAGGGGAGCAATCTTATTTTTATTTTTTTGTGCCTCAATCTTTTAAGAACCTACTTTTCTATGGGGATGGGCTGAATCAGAGCCCACTTCACCAGCATGATATTGTGGAACTTACAGTTT
The DNA here is from genome assembly GCA_024679065.1 of Sphyrna mokarran. Classification (NCBI taxonomy): domain Eukaryota; kingdom Metazoa; phylum Chordata; class Chondrichthyes; order Carcharhiniformes; family Carcharhinidae; genus Sphyrna; species Sphyrna mokarran. The sequence continues at coordinate 64,907,140 of JAGIQG010000002.1, forward strand.
AAAAAAAAACTAAGGGGTATGCCTAAAATTTCAGCAAGGAAGCCATCCTTGGAGCCCATGGCATCCATCTATTTTTCATACCCGTTGGGGGACACTTCAGAAAGTAAGAAAGTTCCACCCAGTATTTTTAAATTACAGAATATTTTGGTACTGCAGATTATATATAGTTTTACTGCATTATGGAAAATTTTACTAGAGACCTCACGTTTACACATAGCACCTGGGCATAGACCCCATAGGTACTTACATTAATCTACCCCTGCAGTGGTGCTTTCAAAAGATGGATAATTTTTGTCCTTATGAATCATTAATAGTCATCATTTAGTCTCACTGTTTGAATGCTGCTTAAAACACTACAGAAGTGCAATGGGGGAAAAGAAACAAAGGATTCATTCACCTGTGAAATTTAAATTTCACAACATGCACCAAGATAAAGCTGTAGCAATTTAAATGAAGGGTATAATTAGTGAAAGTAATTTGTCAGTTATTTCCTGCTTTTGAAAATATATTTGCTTTCTTAGGAAGAACTCTAGAAATAAATCAGAAATTGAAACCTGTGCTATATCCATCATCTGACTCTTAAACTACACTTTAAAATAGATATCTATATATATAGAATATACAGCCCAGAAACAGGCCATTTAGTCCGATTAGTATATGCTGGTGTTTATACTCCACAGTCTATTCATTCGATATCATCACAGTCTTTCAGCATCTCATTCTATTCCCTTGCTATTATATCTGCTCTAGTTTTTTTTTAAAAATCTAAGCTGTACAGCACGCAAGTAACAATGCTTTTCACGATATACTAATACATTTAATGTTAATAAATCAAAGCTATTTGCATCAGCTACTTCCATAGCAAGTTCCATATTCTAATCACTCCGAGTAAGAACATTTCTCCTTATTCTCCATTGAATTTATCAATATCTTGTATTCATGGCTCCCAGTTTTGAGTTGTCCCACAACTGAAAACATTGGGAGCAATCTTACCAGCTCATGATGACAGTTTGATTCGCATGGTGAGCCATTAAGATCAGGCAAGAGGCTAAAAAGTCAGGTTCATGCCTAGTTTTTCACCTCTTGCGACGTTACCGGCCCTGTTTTGCTGGTACAATCAAGCCAATTTCAATATTGATTTCTTCATTTAATTATAATTAGTGAGTGCCAAACGATATCGTCTTAGCTCATGTGTTCATCTGTGGAAACCAGACATGATAGCCTCACCAGCGGAACTGGACGCCATTGAAGCCCCCCACATGGTTGGTGGCAGGGCTGGGCAGTGCCCCTTGGATGGTGCCAGCCTGGCACCCTGGCAGGATGGGGGGGTGGGACCCAGAGTGGTTGTGGCCTGAAGAGGTGGGGCCATGAAAGTGGGAGCTCCATAAGAAGGTGGGAGAAAGGGAGAACTCCGAATCTTGCGATTTTAACACTCGTTTGGCACTGAGAATTATTTTTGATAAGATTGTCCCATTCTCTTTCAGTTCTACCAAGATCGATTGTAATTTGCCAGCAATTTATGAGAGTATGTCACACATTTAGTCACCTTCCCTCAGCTGTTGTCTAATACGTGAAAACTTTAGAAAAGGAATAGCCTCAAGACTCTAATGATAAAAAAAAGCTATATTTTCACAATTTGAACAGCTACCTGATTGGATTCACTACACTTGTAAATGATTTATTTAATCATTAATAATTACACAGTAGTTCCAACAAAGTCACACCCCCCCCAAATGGGAATTTTGAATATGTTTTCCTGTAGATGAAACCATTATAGCAAAATAAGCTCACTTTCTGTGGATGACAATAACTGAGTTTGCTGGTTCATCAAACTGTGTCAAGCTGTCATACATTTCTTTGAAGCAGCAATGAATTTTCTGCCAGCAAAACATGTCATCTTAAATACTTTGAACGTTTAATGAAAATTGTCAAATTACCTCATGGAAAAAGTGAAAATATTGGGTAGTATTGGATAAAAAAGATTTGGAGTCTTTTTATCAGTACATTTTATGTACATTTTGAAAATTCTACATGTTGCTAAAAATAGCATATATCTGTATGTACAAGGACACAATCATATAATGGTTATGTGACTTGGACTAATAATCCATAGGTTTGAACTAATGGTCTAGAGAAATGAGTTCAAAACTCATAAGGCAGTGGAGTATTTAAATTTGGTTACTGAAATAAATCTGGAATAAGGACTAAATCAGAAATGGCGACTGTGAAACTACTGATTGTCAAAAAAATCCATTATACTAATGTCCTTTAGGAAAGGAAATCTGCCATATTAACTCAGTTGGGCTCACAACAATGTGGTCCATTCTTAACTGACCTCTGAAATAACTAAGCAAGCCACTCAGTTGTATTTTAGAAATATTATGATTAATTAGGAATAGGTAATAAATTGCTTCTCAGCTTTTTGGCAAAGATCGAGCATAGGGTTAAGTGTGGGATTGGGGTAATGCCTGTTCTTGTCAGCTTGGATCTAGTGTATCTTGCTTTGTGTGGCCTATGAAGTGGAATTGGTTTTTGGAGCTGCCTTCTGTGCAGATTAGTTTTTTAACTCTGAGAAAGGAGTCCCGATCTTGCCATTAACGCCGCATTTGGTGAATGATCAAAAAACATATGAGCTGCGAATATATACTGAATATATAAAATGCTTCATAAATGCTTTAAAAAGAAAATCCAGTCCTGATAAAATAATTTTAATTAAGTAATTAGCAGTCCCAAAAAATGGCATAAGGTGAAGTCTGGGCATTTGTGATGCTTATGTAATTGAGAACAGTTTGATTAATGTATTTAGAGAGCTATTTACATTATAAAAGCAGTTTATCATTAAAAATGTATTGGGAAAAGTGACATTATATTTAAACTTTTTGAGACGAACTCATTTGGATCTATTCCTTTGATGATTTTAATTCCTTTCTTCCTTTAACAATGTGGTCATAAAAAAGATTGAGTGCATCAAATACTGAATTTGTTCAATATAGTGACCTGATGTTTGACTTTCTATAGCAACCTGAAGCTTAAATCCACAGCAGAAGCTTAATTCCACAGCAGAAGGACAAAAAAGCAGAAATTGTATTGAAAAGATCATTTGATTGTTTTTAAGCAATATTTTTACTTTTCTATGTAACATTGATGTCACTCAGTTCAATTGTGTCCAAGAATAAAGCTTGCAAATAGGGTTTATATAAAGGTGTGTCAAAGACAAATAGTGCTGTCATGCCTAAATTGATCTCTTTCCTTAATTACAAATAGCTTTGGCTTTTAACCTGCCCTGATCTGACTCTGCCCATATGGGTTGTGTACACTAAAATTCATCCCATTACACATGTAAAATCTTGGTATATGGAAACCTTTACCATTTTTAAAAATATAGGTATATTATACAGATTGAGAATAGGTCAGCAGCTGAATTATCACCCCAATTGGGAATGTATATGGGTGGATATGTAATTTCATGCTTCTGATTAATATGCTGATTTACCACTACCATCTTATCCTGAGCTATTTTCCTGGAAGTGGGATTGGAGGACGGATTACCCACTGGGAGATGGAAGTGATAGGTAGTCGATTAAGGTGAATAACTAAGGCCGATTATCAGAGGCCAACTGGAAGTTTTCAGTCAACCTGTGAGTCCTCTGGTGTCAAAGCTGGGCAGCTTCCAGCAATTGGTCTCCTGATAAAAGATTGGGATGCCTGCACTGCAGGCAGACTCTCACACCTTCATAATTGGCCATAACTGTAGGTAACCCAGCAGGCATGGGCACTTTTAAATTCAAAAACATTAAAATTTGCAATGGGCACTTCAAGCCAGAGTCCAGTGGCATATCATAGGGATCTGTGTTGGCCCTCTATCATTTGTCATTTATGTAAATGACATTGACGCTATGTGGAGGGTAGGATTAGTAAGTTTGTGGATGACACAAAGATTAGCCTTGTGGATAAAAATGAGGCTTATTGTCTTGGGCTACAAGAAGATATAGATGGAATGGTCAAATAGGCAGATAAGTGGCAGATGGAATTTAACCAATAAAAGTGTGAAGCGATATACTTTGGAAGGAGTAATTTGACAAGGAAGTATTCAGTGAATGATCGGACAGTAGGAAGTTCTGTGGAACAAAGGGACTTTGGCGTGTTTGTCCACAAATCTCTGAAAGCGGAAGGGAATGTTAGTAGGATAATGAATAAGGCATATGGGACATTTGCCTTTTTCAAGCGAGGCATAGATTACAGGAGTAGGCAAGTCATGTTGGAGTTGTATAGAATTTTCGTGAAGCCACAGCTAGAGTATTGTGTGCAATCCTGGTTGCCATATGATCAGAAGGATGTGATTGCACTGGAGGGGGTACAGAGGAGATTCCCCAGGACGCTGCCTGGGATGGAACGTTTAATTTACGAAGAGAGGTTGGATAGGCTTGGGTTGTTTCCGTTGGAGCAGAGATGACTGAGGAATGAGCTAATCGAGGAATACAAGTTTATGGGAGACATGGAGCAGTTATTCCCCTTAGTTCAAGGGTCAGTTCATGAGGTGACATAGGTTCAAGGCGAGAGATTTACATAGAATCCCTACAATGCAGGAGAAGGTTACTTGGTCTAGTACGTCTGCATCAACCACAATCCCACCCAGGCCCTGCCCTCATAACCCTATGTATTGACCCTACTAATCCCCCTAACACCAAGGGGCAAATTGAGCATGGCCAATCAACCAAACTTGCACATGTTTGGACCATGGGAGGAAACCAGATCACTCTCAGGAAACCCACGCAGGCTCAAGAGAATGTGGAAACTCCACACGGTCACCCGAGCTAGAATTGAAACTGTGCCCCTGGTGCTGTGAGGCAGCAGTGCTAACCACTGTGTCACCGTGCCAGAGCGGGATATAAGGAAAATCTTTTTTACCAAGAGAGTGGTGATGGCCTGGGAGGTGGTTGAGATGGGTTGCCTCACATCTTTTAAAAAATATATGGATGAGCACTTGGCACATCATAACATTCGTGGCTATGGGCCAAGTGCTGACAGATGGCGTTGGGTGGAAGTTCAGGTGTTTCTAATGTGTCAACGAACTCAATGGACTGTAAGGCCTCTTCTGTGCTGTATGATTTTCTGTTTTTATTTCAGATTTTCATCATCCACAGTATTTTGCCTTTTTAATGGACCAGATCCTTTATCAACTCACTGAAATTAATCCTGTTTCTGTTGAGTATCTTTGCCTATGCCCCTTTCCATAACTACTCTAACTGTAGTAAGAATGTGTGAGCACTGTATTTAACATTTGCTTCCAACCTCATTGAGATGGAAATATATTGATACAGTTCTCCTGTGCATATTTTAGTAATGCCTCCCACTCCCTGCCAAATAAGTTCCATCTTCAAACCCTCTAGCGCATCACCCCTTTCCAGGGATATACATTTATCTTTGATCAATATTGCAACGCCTTCCTTGTCTTCCTTTTTTTCCTTTCTGTTGCCCCTGAATTCATTGGACAGAACTTACACATGTAGATAGGGGGAGTTTATGAAGAAAATGAAGGCCTGCTGAGAAGTTAAGAACATTCTGAGTGCTAAATGTTTTCACACATATGTCATTATTAGATGCAGTGCTGTAATGTAGATATGTTTGTAAAATGGAGAATTCAATGTAGGAATTTGTTCTTTAGAGGTACATTGACTCTTACATTGACCATCATTGTGTAATTGTTCAATTACATTACAGTGGTTTTCAAATGGTGAGGTGCCATAATGCAGCGAAAAATGAAAAAACCTTCTGGTGCCAAATTTTTATGCTCTGATTTAATTAGATTGCCAAATTTGGCTATTCTGTAAAAGAAGACCTGCTTCTGAAAGTAGCAAAAAAAAGTCTAATTCCCACCCATTAACAGGCACTTTGCTTTGAAATGGAAATAGCAATTTGTTCTGTCTATAGAGCTGGAAACTTTTGTTATGAGAATCAATCCATTATGAAAGCTTTGTTGGGTTTCAATAGCTTCTCTCTGAAGCTGGTTTTAGACCTATTGAAACTTTTATAAACGCCATCGTGACTGTGGAGGATAATGAGGACAGGGGGTGGAATGAGAATTTGAGGGGTCATGAGTTGGCACCAGGAGTGGATAAGGTGGTGAGGGATGATGTTTAGGGTACCTTTAAACAATGTTGGGAGGTGGGCAACTGTGTTGGAGAACTGTGTAGAGATGCCGGCGTTGGACTGGGGTAGTAAGAACTCAGTAAGAATCTAGCAACATCAATTTTAAATCCAACTGATGTATTTGATAGTAAATTTGTGAGCTTTCGACCTTTGTCTTCGTCAGGCAAATGCAGACCGGAATACTGCATTTGCCTGACGAAGACAAAGGTCGAAAGCTCGCAAATTTACTATCAAATAAATCGGTTGGATTTAAAATTGGTTTTGGAGAACTGAAGCAGACTTTCTAACCCACACTCCTTGCGCACTGCTTTACGACTAGTAAATTGCACTTCAAATCCGACCTGTGTTTTAAAAAAAAGCACGTGAAGTCACACATGAGTCAAGTGTAGAGTTTGCATAGGTCATGTTTTCTAGTCCCTGACGAAGATTTGGCCCATTGCGTCTGGGAATGCTGAGTTTCTATTTCTGCCCTTATTGGAGCCACTGTTCTGCTACTGCCACTGATATCATAACTCCATGTAGCAACTAGTGCTTGCAGTTCACCAACCTTACTGAGCACTCTGGACTTTTTCATGCATGCATTTCAAACTTTGGTCCATTTCATTTCCCCCCATCCCTTCCCCAACTTCCCCAGTTCTGATCCCTCCTTTCAGTGAACAACTCTTTATTCTAGCTTTTTATTGACTTTTCTAATTCTGATAGAAGGCCATTGACTTAAAATGCAAACACAGTTTCTCATTCCACAGATGTTACTAAACCTACTGAATATTTTCAGCGTTTTTACTTTTTGTTTCTACATAGGAATTCTGTTTGTTTCTCTCAGTCCTCCATGCATCTTATTTCTATACTATGGAGAGAATAGTTTATTGTCATTCTTACATTTCTAAAACCTTGAATTGAAGTTAAAATAAAATCTTTACTGTCTTTGGAATTGTTCAATTAACAAAAATAAAATTAGAAAGCAGTTTTAACTTTTCTACATGGAAACATCAAGCATCAGTTTTTATTGAGCACGTTTCTACTTAAATAATTATAGTTGTTAAAACATGGATTTATTAAACATTTACTTTGAAAATAACTAGCACATTCCTTAAGAAGTATAAAATAGGGGATCTATGCAGCACTGTCATTTAACTAGTTTCGGAATTAGTTTGAACAAAATGTTTAAGCCTTGACCATTGATTTTGGCATTCATTCGAAGCTCTGAATACTCAATGTGTTTGCAACCAGCATGTTTAGCAGTAGCAATGGTCAATCTAGTATTCAGAATATTTGCAATTGACACTGATTTTATTGGGGTGGAACTATTATAATGAACTCTTACTATTTCAGCAAGACAAATAGGACAGTGATACAAATGTTCCACTTAATGGAAGAAGTTACTTTGGCCTTAATTTCCTGAGACTTTTGAGCTACAAATTGGGCTTTACAATTGCCAAAAGTCTCAAAAAATTCTGGGCCATTAATTAAGAATTTAAAAGAAACCTTATTACCGTTGATTTGCAAACTGATTGCAAACACTTTTCTCTATTTATGTTGACTCAAAGAGCTTTATTAGCTCAGTGGCTTAGTGGTAAATCAAATTCTATCGGGAAATCAGACAAACTAAAAATGAAATCCTTAATCTACTTTAAATCATTTTCAATGTGGCAAATAGACTTGCATCTGCCTCTCCATTATACTTTCCCATGTTACTGCCATTAACGCAATAATTAAAGAATGAAACAAGTGCAATAATTGGCCAATCAGGAAATGTTTCATATTTCCACTTATGAAGCCATAATGAGTCATCTGTTAGTTGCTGTGTCATCTCATTTGTGGAAATATGAATCATATTTACCAGTTTGCTTTGGCACAACTTTGTATTTTGTCACATGAGAAAACAGGGCCTGAATCCGCAGGAAGGGTGTGGGTGAGAATGAAAATGGCAGAAGAACTTGGCAAGAATGTGGAGGCAGAAGTCCTCAGGATTCCATCAATATTTTCAGATCTGTTTACTGTCCAGAAGGAGGGAAAACCCAGTAGCAGCAGGAGGCTGGGGATTGTTCTGCAAGCAGAGAAACTTAATGTTGGAAAGGTTTATGTTCAAGAGTTTTCCACATCTATTTCCAAGCTAATAACCAAATGTGTAATAATATTTCATAAGATTTGGAAATCTAAATACACTGGTCTGGATTTTTGCAACAATAGAGAGTCTCTCTGTCATTATAAAAATGTTTGAAGAGACTGAAAATCGGAAGCCTTGACCCTAAATGTGACATCTATTATTTTCACTGGGGCAGGAATGGGGAGGGTCATGCTTCATGCATACACATTTCGTGGAAGCAACTGCTGGTATAAATCAGGCTTATGCCTCTACTGGTGTTGAATTTTGGTGACCCAGGTGTGTGAAACACAAGATGTCATATTACCTAGTAGAAGCAGACTTGAACTTTGTGGAGATCTTTGGACATGATCCTGGGACATTATTTGGAGAGGTCTAGTGCCCTTTGGGGAGATTAGGTGCTTCTTAAGTAAGCATGAATGTGCATAACTCATTAACTGTCATGCTCAGTGGAACTGTCAAAACAAAACGTTAAGGCAACTGTCAAGCATTTAAAGCTACTAGCCTTTAAAACTTCGGGAAAAAAATGGCTGGATTGTTAAAAAAAAGATTGCTTGTTATTTCATTCGATTTATTGACACAAATTAAAGCATCAATGTTGGCTTTCTGTCCAGCCTAGCTCTGCATTCTTTCCAAGGTGTCTCTCCCGACACCAAGAGAACCCTGCCACCCGAAAGGATAATCTCAATTTCCAGGGGATTTAATCCTTTGTTGAATTTATGGTGATGGGAAATGCACTCCCACTCTAAGAGCAAAAATTCAGGCCATTACACGTTCCTGTTTATCTACTCTGTTTGATACATTCTTGGTTCACTTTAATAAATTTGGCAAATATGATTTCCTTTTCTTGAAACCATGTAAACTCTCCCTGATTGTGCTATGATTTTCTTTAATAATGGATTCAAACATTTTTTTAATGAGACACTAGACTAACTAGACTAGGTCTATAGTTTCCTGCTTTATGCCTCCCTCATTTCTTGAATAATGATATTATGTTGGCAGTTTTTCACTCAACTGGAATCTTTCCAGAATTTTGGAAGATTACAACCAATCTATCCATCATCTCTGCAGCCAAATCTTTTAAGACCCTAAGATATCAGCCAACAGGCCCAAGGGACTTGTCAACCTTTTATCCGATTAGAATTCACGTTATTTTTATTGCTTATTATAATTATTGTTTTAAGTTTGGTTTTTTATATTCAACTTTTCTTGGGATGTTTTGAGTCTTCTGTTGTGAAGACAATATTTGTTTGAAACCTCTGTCTTTTTTTCATTTTCTATCATAAATTCCCCAGTCTCACCCTTGAAGGGACCAGTGCTTATTTTAGTTATTCTTTTCCTTTCTATGTACTTGTAGAAGCTTTAACAACCTGTTTTAAAGGAGGATATCAAGGGACGATTGGAAAATTGTGGCCAGTTTCAATTCCTTAACTTCCTCAGCAACTGAGGATGCCTCAGATTCAGACAGAGTAGCTTTACTACTTTGACCACTGCTAACTATTTAACTAAGTATTTTTATCCTGTCTGATTTCTCTACTACCTTCTCCTTTACTGTGGCATTGGCAACATAACCTTTATTAAAGATCTCTTTTAGTTTGTTCATCTCAGATTAGATTTAACATTTTCATCAAATGTAAATACTTTACAAGTGTGCAAATGAAATCCCTCTGTAAAGGAATGAAACAAAAAGCAGAAAACTACAGGCTAGTTAGTTTAATATCTGTTGGAGGGAAAATGTTAGAAGCTATTACTAAAGACATTATAGCAGGCACAATTCAAAGTGACCAGGCAAAGTCAATATGGGCTTGTGAGAGAAAAATAATTTTCAATCAGTTTATTGGAATTTCTTTACAGTGTGTGTTGTGAATAAAGTAGAACTGATAGATGTATCATATTTAGAACGATAGGACCAGTACAGTGTGAGTGCAGGAAGAGACCAGTCGGCCCACCATGTATACACTGACTCTCTGAAAGACCATCTTACCCAGGTCCATGCAGATGCGGGGAGATATTGCAAACTCCACACACAAAGTCATCCAAGGCTTAATTGAACCTGAGTTCCTGGTGCTTTGAGGCAGCAGGGCAAACCACCATGACACTGATAATTTCAACAAGGCATTTCAAAAGGTGCCACATCAATTATTGCAGAAAGGAAAAGCTCATAGTGTAGGGGGTAATATATTGGCATGGATAGAAGGTTGGCTAGCCAACAGAAGACAGAGTAGGCATAAGTGTGCTATTTTCTGGTTGGCAAGATGCAACAAGTGTTATGCCAGAGGGATCAGTATTGGGGTCTCAACTTTTTACAGTTTATAAAAATGACTTGAATAAAGGAACCAAAGTTACAGCTGCAATATTTGCTGATGGTAGAAAGAAAGGTAAGAAAGTAAGTTGTGAAAAACACATTACAAAAGACTACAAAGGGTAATAGATTAAGTGAGTGAGCAATAATCTGGCAAATTGAGTATAATATGTGAAAATGTGAAATTATCCATTTTGGCAAGAAGAATGAAAAGGAATCATATTATCTAAATGCTGAGATATTGCAGAGCTCTGAGATGCAGAGGGATCTGGTGTCCAAATATGCAAGTAATTAGGAACATTAATAGAATGTTATAATTTATTTGGTGGGGAATTGAATATAAAAGTAAGGAAGCTATGTTTCAGTTAAACAAGGTATTTGTTAACAGTTAAAATTCAAGTTTATTTATTAGTTACAAGTAGGCTTACATTAACACGAAGTTACTGTGAAAGTCGCCTAGTTGTCATACTCTAGCATCTATTTGAGTACACTGAGGGAGAATTTCGCACAGCCAATACACCTAACCAGCACATCTTTCAGACTGAGAGGAAACCAGAGCACCCAGAGGAAATCCATGCAGACATGAGAAGAACATTCAGAGTCTGACAGATAATGACCCAAGCTGGGAATCGAACCTGGGTCCCCGGCACTGTGTGACAGCAATACTAACTATTGTGCCACCATGCTACCCATGAAACTGCATCAGGCATACTGTGTACAATATTGGTCTCCTCATTTAAAGAAGAATGTAAATGTGTTGGAAGCAGTTCAGACAGGGTGGATATGAAAAAGGATGTGCTCTCATGTTGAATAATCTAGAATTGAGGGTCACTGTTTAAAAATAATGCATCATGTATTTAAGACAAAGAGAGTCTTTGGAACTCTTTCTGAAAAGATGGTAAAAGTAGATAGAGTTTTTGAATATTTTTAAGGCAGAGTAAGATAAATTCCTGATGAACAAGGGGTGAAAGATTATTGGGAATGTAACAATAATATCAGCTGTGAACTTGTTGAATGACAGGACAGGCTGAAGTAGCCTATTTCTATTCTTAATTTGTATGTTTGTGTGCATGCATGCACTGTGGAGCCAGCTGCAAAATATATTGGAGTAGCGCAGGAAAATTAGGCTGCTTACATTTGTTCACTAGATCCTGCCTGCCACTCCCTGCTATCACTTGTCATTTGTACATGGGAGGTCATAAAGAAACAATCAGCATCTTTGCCCAATGGTGCAAATGTGGGCATGTAAATTCTAGCTGGGGTAATGAGGTGGCAGTGAGCCGCAGTACGAGCATTTCTCACATTCTGTGCTGCGTCCCTCTTTCATTTCCAACAATTGCCAACAAGCTCTGCAGAGTTAATGGTGGACTTAAAAATTCAATAATCTTCAATTGGTTTATCTTAACTTCATTAAAAAGAAATGAATTAATTGTTTTCAGATTGAAAAGCATTATTGACAGCCTCTGGCAACACATACAGATTAATAAGAGAATTCGAGGGCAGGAATAACTTCCAGGGCTGACAATTATGAAAATAGGCCGACAGAATTGAATGATTTCCCATGGGAGAAGGGATGGTTGCGAGAGAACACAATTTGGATCTTTAATATGCTAAGAGGCATGAATAATGTGGGAGTTAAGCAGAATATAAACTTCCAATTGCAGGACCAAAAGAAATGAGTGTAAAATTAACATGCCTCAAGCAAAACTAACAATTTGAAGATTTCTTTTCCTCTACATTGTGTATTATGTGAAATAAACTCCCATCAAAGGCACTTAATGCTGCTATACCAATTAACCGATTAAAAGGGGATACATGATAGCATTGGTAACTGAGAGTGAACTCATAATTTGAATAATGAAAGAGGAAGACTTGTGTTTATATAAGATGGTTCATGACTGTAGGATACTTGAGGTACTATTCAAATGGGGTACTAATCAAGTGGTCTGCTTTGCCCTGAATGCTATCGAGTGATGAGTATTTTCGCATCTTTGACTGAGCGATCACATTCTAAAACATAGTTGTCTAATTGTACTGTGAGATAGATGGGGAAAGAATTCTCTTGACCTTGCTGTCTCTACTATCACAGATCTGTCTATCCATCATAACGTAAGTCGAAATGACTATGTTTCGGAATCTCTCTTGAAGAATCCCCCACCAAGATGTCATTCTCCAGAGTAATTGATTCACTCTGTGTGACATCAATAAATGGCTCAGTACATTAGATACACCAAAGGCAACAAGCCATGACATCGCCCCTGGAGTGTTGAGGACCTGTGCTTCAAAACAGCATGGAGACAGACCCTTCAGCCCAAACTGATCCATGCTGACCAAAATGGCCATTTAAACTAACCCCTTTTGCCTGCATTTGGCTCTTATCTCTCTGAACTTTTCTTCTCCATGTATTTGTCCAAATGTCTTTTAAGTGTTGTCAATGTCCCTGCCTCAACTACTTGCTCTAGCAGCTCAGTCCAAATATATATACCATTTTTTGAGTAAAAAACGTTGTCCCTCAGGTTCCTATTAATTCATCCCCCTCTTAATTTAAACCTATGCCCTCTAGTGCTCGATTCCCCAAACCTTGAATAAAGACTGAGTGCATTCACCCTATCCATGCTTCTCATGATCTTATACACCTCAATAAGATCACCCCTTAGTTTCCTACACTCCAAAAAAAAATCCTAGCCTGTCCAATCTCTCCCATAACTCAGTCGCTTGAGTCCTAGTAGCATCCTTGTCTTGTTACTCCTTGCAAAGTGCTTCACCTCGCGCTTTTCGATGTTAAATTCCATATGCCATTGATCTGCCTGAATCGAGTGGGCTTGTACTCACTGGAATTTAGAAGAATGAGCGGGAACCTCATTGAAACATATATAATCTTGATGTAACTGGAAAGGATAGATGTGGGAAGAACTTTTCTGGTGTTGCGAAAATCCTGAACTAAAGGTCACAATTAACGAATAAGGGGTAAGCCATTCAGGATTTAAATGAGGGAGATCTTCTTCACTCAGAAAATTGTGAACCTGTGGAATTCTCTACCACAGAAAGCTGATGCGGCCAGTTCGATAGGTATGTTCAAGAGGGAGCTGGACATGGGCAATTTGGCTAAAGAAATCAAGGGAGGAATGGAGAGAAAGCAAGAGTGGGATACTAAAATTCATGATCAGCATGATCATTTTAAATTATGGTACAGACTTGAAGGACCAAATGGCCGACTTCTGCACCTATTTTCTATGTTTCCATGTTTTTTATTAAATTGGACATTTAACTCTGTTTAACAAAGAATGTGAGACCGCTTGACAAAATTTGATTTGATTTATTATTGTTGCATATATTGACATACATTAAAAAGTATTGTTTCTTGTGTGTTACACAGACAAAACATACCATTCATAGAGAAGCAAATGAGAGAGTGCAGAATGTAGTGTTACAGTCATAGCTAGGATATAGAGAAATATCAACTTAATGCAAGGTAAGTGCATTCAGAAGTTTGACAGCAGTGGGGAAGAAGCTGTTCTTGAGTCAATTATACGTGACCTCAGACTTTTGCATCTTTTTCCTGACAGAAGAAGGTGGAAAAGAGAATGTCCGGTGTGCATGGGGTCATCCTTAATTGTGGTGGTGCTTTGCTGAGGCAGTGGGAAGAGTAATTAGAGTCAATGGATAGGCAGTTGATTTGCTTGATGGATCGGGCTACGTTCACGATCTTTTGTAGTTCCATGTGGTCTTGGACAGAACTGGAGCTATACCAAGCTGTGATAAAACCAGAATGAATGCTTTCTGTGGTGTGTCTGTAAAAGTTGGTGAGAGTTGTAGCTGACATGCCAAATTTCCATAGTCTTCTGAGAAAGTAGAGGAATTGGTGGGCTTTCTTAACTATAGTGTTGGCATGGGGGGACCAAGACAGGTTGTTGGTGATGTGGACACCTAAAAACCTGAAGCTCTCGACCCTTTCTACTTTGTCCCCATTGATGTAGACAGGGGCATGTTCTCCTTCATGTTTCCTAAAGTCAATGACCGTCTCCTTCATTTTGTTGACATTGAGGGAGAGATTATTGTTGCCGAACCAGTTCACCAGATTCTCTATCTCATTCCTGTACTCTGTTCATTGTTTGAGATTTGACCCCACTACAGTGGTATCGTCAGCAAACTTGAAAATTGAATTGGAGGGGAATTTGGCCACACAGTCATAAGTGTATAAGGGGTATAATAGGGGGCTGAGAACACAACCTTATCTGGCACTAGTGTTGAGGATGTTCATGAACGAGGTGTTGTTGTGGTCTGTGAGTTAGAGGGAGGTACCGAGACCCCAGCCACGGAGTTTGGAGGTGAGCTTCGTGGGAATAATGGTGTTAAAGGCTGAACTGTAGTCGATAACTAGGAGTCCTTGTTAACAAGGCATTCCAGGATTGAATGCAGGACCAGGGAGATGCCGCAACAGGTCCACACTTATTACCAGTAATCGAAATGGATCCATATAGTCCAGGAGACTGGAATTGATTCATGCCGTGACTAACCTTTTGAAATGCTTCATAATGATGGATGTCAGAGCCACCAGTCAATTGTCGTTAAGGCACACTGTTTGGCTTTTCTTAGGTACCAGAATGATGGTTGTCTTCTTGAAGTAGATAGGGACTTCAGATTGTTGTCAAGAGAGACTGAAGATATCTGCGAATACCCCACCAGATGCAGAATCTGAGTGCTCATCTGGGTACCCCATCCAGGCCAGTCGTTTTCCATGCGTTGACTTTCAAGAAAGCTGAACTGACATCTGCAGTGATGACCCCAGCTACATGTTCATCCAGGGCTTCCAGGGTGGAGGGAATGCTCTCGCTGATCTCTTGCTCAAAATGGGCTTGGAATGCATTGAGCTCATGAGGATGGGATGCGTTGGAGCTTGCAATTTTACATGCTTTCATCTTGCAGTCCGTTATGTCTTGCAAACCTTGCCATAGTCGGCAGGGGTTGGTGTGACTAGCCTGGGAATCCAGCTTGATCCAGGACTGTCTTTGGCATCTTTGATGGATTTCCTTAGATTGTATCTGGCTTTCTTGCATAGGCCAGTGTCGCTCAACTTAAATGACTCAGACCTGGACTTCAGCAAGCAGTGGATATCTCTGTTCATCCATTGTTTCCGATTAGGGAGCACACGGATTTGCTTCTTTGGCACACGGTCTTCTACACGCTCACAAATGAAGTCAGTCACTGTCGTGATGTACTCGTTCAGGCTGGCCTCGGAGTTTTTAAATACTGACCAGTCCATTGATTCCAAACAGCCCATAGGTTATTATCTGATTCCTCAGACTAACATTGCATAACTTTCAGCTCACCAGGACAATAAGGGATAGGAAATAAAAGTGCTGGCCTAGCCAGCAAAAACCAATTGCTGTGAAAAATAAATAAAAGATCTGAATCTGGATGTTCTGTAGGGAATGGCTCAAATTCAGATAGCCCAAAGCCATTCCATTACCTGCAAATCAGAATCAGGTATATGATCATAACTCAAGAAACACAATATTCTCCCCCACAAAGCAGTTCCATTGATTGGCATTTCATCCAGGAGCTTAGAAATCATTTTTCTCTACCAACAGCATACTGTGGCTGCAGTGTGTACTATCAATAAGATGCAATGCAGCAAGTTGCCAACTCATTTTTGGCAGTGTGTCTCAAACCCATGACTTACATCATCTAGAAGGATTGATGCAGTTGGTGCATAGAAACAACATTACCTCCAAATTTCTCTTCAAATTACACAGTGCCCTGACTTGGATATATGTCATCTTTCTACCGTTATCACAGGGTCAAAATCCTGGAATTCCCTCGTAAACAGCTTTGTTGAAGTACATTCACCACCAGGACTACAGCAGCTTCGAGCTAAATTAGGAAAATTACATTAAATGATGTGACAGTAGATAAATGATGGCTAGTGCTTAAAAAACTAATAAAGAACTAATCATTTACAACAAAAATAAACTCCTAAAAAAAACTATGGCAAACAAAATAAATATTATATCAAAGGAAAAAACTTTTAATGGACAAGATCTTACCAATTCTGCATTCGAGATAATGGTACCAGGGAATTCAGATTGTTGCATCTCGGGTCACCTCCTCAATACTGACGACCTCTGGGCTCAACTTTATTGGTTGGCTGCCATCAAAATGCCATTGGTCAGTATGGTGGCACACTGGTTAGCACTGCTTCTTCACAGTGCCAAGCACCCAGATTCGATTCCAGCCTTGGGTGATTGTGGGAATTTCGCACATTCTCCCTATGCCTGTGTGAGTTTCCTCTGGGTGCTCCAGTTTCCTTCCACAGTCCAAAGATGGGCAGGTTAGATGGATCAACCATGCCAATTGCCCCATAATGTGTTCAAATGTGTAGCTTAGTTGGATTAGCCAGGACAAATGTGTGGGGTTACAAGGATAGGGTGGGGGAGAGAGCCTGAGTAAAAGTTTATTTATTAGTCACAAGTAGGCATATATTACATTACATTGCAATGAAGTTACTATGAAAATCCCCTGGTAGTCACACTCCAGCATCTGTTTAGGCATATTGAGGGAGAAGTTAGCATAGTCTATGCACCTAACCAGCATGTCTTTTAGACTGTGGAAGGAGAACATGCAGACTCCGCACGGACAGTGCTCCTAGCCAAAAATTGAACGCAGGTCCCTGGCGCTGTGAAGCAGCAGTGCTGACCACTATGCCATTGTGCTGTCTCTATCAGAGAGTCGGTGCAGACCCAAAAGGCTGAATGGCCTCTTATGCACTGTAAGGATTCAATGAGAAACTGTGAACTGCTCCACAGAGGCTGGCAGCCAATTAAGGCCCTACTTGGTGCCATTTTCAGAAGCTGCATTTTCCCAGTGTCAGGGGGTATCTTGCTAAGGCCTTAATCTAGCACTTGAAGATGACCTTACAGCAGCAGGTCAGTGGGCCATCAGGAGTCTCCGCATGATCCTCCAATTATGATCCATCTTAATAAGGCATTAAACACAAAGGTGAGATTTTGCTTAATTTCTGTAAAACTGACACATTCTGAGCGAGATTTGAAATGTCCTTCACTCTTCAATGGGGACTCTCCACTTCTCTACCTATGTCCAACACTTGATCCTACTTATGTACACCCCTTTAATGCTGCATCCATTAAACTCAATTGTCTGCATTGGAATCAAGTGATAATATGTCCTCAAAGTGCTGATCCTTTGCTCATCAGACTATTCCCTTCACATTGGAACCTGTGAAGGGCATATGGAAGATGAAAGACATGGGCAGGTGAAATAGGGTACAAATGTTGCATAGTGTAGACCATGACAGCTTATGTATTGATGACATCAGTTTGACATGAGTGACAATTGAATGCTAGTGGCACTGCTCCATGTAATAGTGTTATCAGATCTCTGGGCCATCCCCATCTCTTTATTACCAATGGCCTCTGCTTGTACCACTGGGTATTCTCCATCAGAATTGGTGGCAATGGCTACTGGGGTTGTTGGTTCTTTTCCTGCAATTAGAAAAAGCAGAGTTAGAGTGTGAGAAGAGAACTGGTGACTGAGGATGGATAGAGAATATTTATGGTGAGTAACTGTGAGGAATGGATGCAATTGGGCAGTAGGATTAGAGTGTGGATGATATTTGAGGAGAACACTGGTGAGAAAGGATTATGTGTGAGGCAGCAAGGTGGGTCAGTTAAAGGAGTACAGTGCAAGAGAATGAGAGAGTGATTCTTGCTGACTGACTTTCAGAATACTGACCTAGTCAGATCTCATGAGAATAGTAAAGCTTTTGAACCACTGGATCCAGATGTGAGCAGCACACTCCAGCTGCTTACTTAGAATCACAGAATGTCTACAATGCAGAAGCAGTCTAGTCTGCACTGATAACAATCCCATCTAGTTCTATCCCCATAATCCCACATATTTACTCCACTAATCCCCCTAACATATACATCCCAGGACACTAAGGGGGCAATTTTAGCACGGCCAATTCCCCCTAACCTACACATCTTTGAAATGTGAGAGGAAACCAGAACACCTGGAGGAAAGCCATGCAGACATAAGGAGAATGTGCAGACTCCACACAGACAGTGATCTGAGGCTGCAGTTGAACCCGGGTCCCTGGCGCTGTGAAGCAGCAGTGGTAACCACGTTTCTTCAGTTTTCTTCTGACATCTCCAGCCAGATCTAGTTGGTCAGTCTGGTTGACCTCCTCTTGTTGCTGTCAAGGAAGAGGACTTCTCTTCTGGCCCTGACCAAATCAATCTTTACCTCAAAGGCCAAAAACTGGAGTGGAGACTTCTGGCATCTTTCTTACATCCTGCAGCAGTTTCTTCCATTCCATTGCACATTTACATTTACTGCTCCCATTGTCATGATACTGGTGTTCCTTTAAATGGAGATTCTACAATGAATGATTCAGCAGGTTATCCCACTTGCCCTCCCTTATTTTTCAGATAACCTGATAGTGCTGTGGCTCAGTGAAAGAACCTCAGCATAGCCCACTAAATGAAATGGGTTCCTAATTGTCCCACTCTATCAGCAGGATCTCAGGGCTGGGTTTTCTGTTTAGGGTCATGGAATTGATGCAGGAAGAACTTCCAAGTTTTAATCCCCAACTCTCTTAATTGAACCAATTAAACTAAATTAAGTAAACTAAGGGACAAAGCAAGAGGGGCAGCCCCTTAAAACGGAACCATCGAAAGCAAAAACAAATCACAAATGAAATTTAAAACATTAAACCAAAAGGTGATTAAAGGGAGCACCTCCAGTCCCTGTGGTGTCCAACAAAAACAGAGGCCTCACAATACCTGTGGACACAACATGTTCTTTTCCCAAGTCTGCAAATGTAACTGCGGTAGAGGAGCAGAAAGTTAGGTTGGAGAACCCTCTTGATCTGCTGCTGCCTAGACCGTTTACAGCAAGTTTAGCCAGGCAGGAAGTAAGTTCATGAGGAGGTCCTCCTCCTTCCCCATCCCCCTCTGCACTGGGTGCCTGTAGATCAGGAGAATGGAGCTGAAGTGCAAACAAAACTGTAACAGAACATTTTCTAAATAATTAAAAAGGAGTGCTGCCTAAAGCAACTTATATAAGCATGGTCTATGGACTCTACAAGTCCGCACAAAGGCAGGTTTCTTGTGCCTCTGAGCTAGTTGTATAGGAAAGCTACATGCAACACCCTCCAACCCAGGTCCCCAAAGTTAAGGGGAGGATTCTTCCACGGAGGCAGCTCCAATACGGACCTCTGTTGCTGGACGTCAATAAGGCATGCCAAAACATGTCCAGGAAAGTGCAAGGAAGTGGAGAATGTGTAGCGGCTGTCCATATCCCCCATTGCAATGGCAAAAGTCTTGGAGGCTATTTCCATGATGTGACACAGGCTGTGCGGCTCCAGCCTCTGATAAATGAGGGCAGGAGGTTTGGGCTTGGGGCCAACATAAAATTCCATCTAAGCAGGGCTATGTTCAGAAGGGAGTCCATCACGCAGCTGGCACCTCCTCAAAACCATGTGTGACATTGAGTCTGAGCATGACCGTTTTGAGGTTGTGGATGGCATCAGTTGTGTGTTGGATGCTAACTGCCATACATTGAGCCAATTCATGAGCGTCATCCAGCCTACACCTCCACCATCCAGCATGTCCCTGACCCTGGTCATCCTGACAGCCACAGCTTCCGCCAGTTGGAGAGGAATGGATTCGTGAGCAGTGGCTGCTTGACGACAGCTACTACTCCAGGCAGGGGAGATCTGTGGAATGAGATGACCATGTCCCAGACTTCAAGCAGATCCTGGTAAAAAAAAAAAAAATGGACAATGCCTGCAAAATGTTACAAAGACCCCTCAGGTCAACGAACATCATATGGCATAACCCCCAATATGATTTTTTCAATGAAGACCTATCAGCAGCTAGGGGAAGAGCTCACCATCTAATTAAGGACAGCAGGTGGTCTTCCAAGGCAGGAGAGCCAGTAGGAGGGAAGAGGATCTCCTCCACAGGGAGGCCTATGACCTGTAGCAATCATGCTTTGGCAGTTGAGGTGGAAGGGTTGTTAAGAAAGCCCACTGGCGCCCTGGCCCTCAGTTCTATTGCTGGCAGGTCATCTCCTCTCACTGGCTTTGTTTCATCCTGGAAACTTCCCCTGCTGCCTGAAAGCCTCTAGTTGACACAGTCGACTTCGTTGGCTACCTGTCACTCACAGACAGGGAGCTAACAAATGCCTTTTTGAAAATCGCTCAGTCAGAATGTGCTGGCATGCTGGCAGGAAGATCCAGGCACCCCTTGGGACTTGAAAATCTAGCCCAGAAAATCCACCCAACAGTTCAGGTTGATGACCTTTTACCAGTTTTGTTCATCAACTCCAAATGTAGTAAGCTGACTTTAAATACTTAGAAAATACAGTAAAAAATAATTGTGCAGTTTTTCATTGGCCTAGGGAAGTCATTTTCTTAGTAATTTTTTTCATATTTAAAAGCTTTTCAAGGTGCTCTTGCATCTAAAAAAAATCATTTTAAGCACTGGCCTGAAGGCTTGCAATTTCAGAAATGTGCAATGGTGATGAATTTGATCCAGCCATGTGGCCAGTTTTGCAGATGAAGCTGATGACGGTTTTTAAGCCAGCACAAAATATCCTGGAAATTCAGTTTGTGCTATTGTAACTCGTGCTTTAAATGCCTGGATCACTTCAACTGGTTTGTCCAATTTGAAGAAAACACCTCAACCTCACAAACTCCAGGCCTTTTATTTGAATGCACATTACACTGTCAAATTTAACTTCATAATGCTACTGGAGAATTGCCTAATTTTATTATTTGAAAGATTTCAGAGCATTAGAAATAGCTATTTTGTGCACATTTCAATGTCACTGTTCTCAACCTGCATTTCACTTGCCACACCTTTGCTGAATGCTAAAGAATGCCCATATTTTAAATCATACATAACAGTGCTTTGTGCTTTGTTTGGACAGACTGAGTTCCTCAGCCTGCCAGTCACAATAAAGATTAGCTGTCTGCACATTAGGCAGCAACATTTTTACTGGCGCCAGTAAAGATGGATCTCGGAGTCTCAAGAAACAAGATTACAGTCTCAGTGCTGCTGTAAAAATTAAGATCACCATCAGCAGCATTGCCATAAGTGAGATGCAGCATTCAACTGACGTGCAACTTTCTATTCACTTCTGATTTAATTTTCTATTAAGGTAACTAGCCTGTAATCTATAGTTGTTGTAAGGTGCTGGGCATAGTTTGGTAGGCCTCATTAAGGTATTCGCAGTTGTGGGTAGTTCAATAGTAAGTATTTATTCATTACTGGAAATATATACATAGACACAATAAGGATCCAAGCTAGGAGCTGTCTCCATGCTTGCATTTACACATGTCTCTATCTAACATTAGACTGACCCCTAGGTGTAGATAATGTGTTCTCTCACATCACTTTGTGAGCTGTATATGACGCCGTTGCACATTAACTGTTTATGTGCCAGTCTTCGTGGACTGGATTATAACTCATCCGTTGATTTATATAGTTCAGTGACTACCAAAAGGGAATAATTAAAGGTAATCAAAAGCAAGTACATTTGTAACTAAAATATAAGCTAATATATTTCTTCGGCGAGGGAAATAATTTACTTTTGTTTTGAATTCTAAGTCCCTAATCCTGTAATATCATCCTTCAAGCTGTTGTACTATGTATAATATCAATATCTTAAAACTAACATTATCACACTTCTCTCCTTTTTTTCTAGTTGTACATACAGTATAGGCGTGCATTCCAGATGCTAATGATTCACTTCATAAAAATGCTTTTTCTCACACTGCCATTGCTTCTTTACCAATTATCCTAAATCTGCACCATCTAGTTCTTGATATTCTGCTTATGGGAACAGTTTCCCTATTTACTCTGTCCAGACTCCTCCCAATTTTTGAATACCTCTATTGAATTTCCTCTAAATTTTCTCTAAGGCAGGATTTTTTCTGCCCTTTGCAAATAACATAATAAAGCTTCCTCCCAAGAAGGTGGGGAACCTCATTTCCATACATTAAAATATAATTAACAGGCTTCCCTGCTGTTTCATCCCCCTACATTAGGAATTGCCCCTGATGACATGACATTGGCGAGTTTACTACAGATTTTGCAAAACATGAACCAGGCAAAGGGAACTCACTCGGATGCATGGATAAGGATAGAGCAGGGAGAAAAAGAACTAGCCTGGCACTGCCCCCGGCACCAAGAGGGGACCCTCTGAAGAGCTCCATGGGGATGGAGTTCCACTTATCCTCTTGTGTGCTTTTGTGTGTGTATGGGAGGAGGGTGAATAAATGTGGTGGGAAGAGCATGGAGCTCTTTGTTTTTTTATCGTAGATCGAAGCACACTGTAAAAACATTTCCCAGAGTTGCTTACCACTGTGTGGCATAATTATTATTGCTACCTATCAGCCCAAGCCTGATTGTTATCGGTCTTACTGCATGTGGGCAAGAACTGCTTCAGTATTGGAGGAGTTGCAAATGGTACTGGGCACTGTGTAATCATTGGCAACATTGCCATTTCTGATATTATAATGGAGGGAAGATAATTGATGAAAAAGCTGAAGCTAGTTGGGCCAAGGGCTTTATTCTGAGAAACTGCTGCAGCAATGACCTGGGACTAGGAAGATTGGTCTCCAAAACCACATCTTCCTAGGAATGACTGCAACTGGTGGAGAGTTACCCCCAATTCATATTGATTTCAATATTGCTTGGGTTCATTGATGCCAGCTCAGTTAAATGTTTCTTTGAAATCAAGGGCAGTCACTCTCACCTCATCTCTTAAAGTCAACTTTTCTGTCCATGTTTGGACCAAGATGGTAAAGAAATCTGCAACTGAGAGGTCCTAGTGGAACTGAACCTGAACATTAGTCAGCAGGTTATTCCTGTGTGTCATTTGATAGCACTGTCAAAAACACTTCCTATTGTTTTGCTAGCAGGCTGTTTGGAAAGCAATTAGCTGGATTGAATTTGTCTTGCTTTTCATGGACAGGATATACCGAGGTAATTTTCTACATGTGCCTATGTTGTAGCTTGATGGTAATAGTTTGGCTAAAAGTGCATCTAATACCAGAGTACAAATCTTCGTTACGGCTCATGAGTGGTACAGTGGTTAGCACTGCTCCCTCACAGCACCAGGCACCTGGGTTCAATTCTGATCTCAGGTAACTGTAGAGTTTGCATATACTCCCTGTGTCAATATGGGTTTCCTCCAGGTACTCCGGTTTACTCCCACTCCAAAGATTTGTAGGTTAGCTGGATTGGCCATGATAAATTACCCCTTAATGTAAGGGAGACTAGCAGGATAAATACATGGGGTTACAAGGATAGTGCCCGGGGAGAAGTGTTGTCAGTACAGTCTCGATGGGCCAAATGACCTCCTTCTGCGTTGTAGTGATTCTGTGACTCTATCATCATTACCTTCTTGCTATACCTCCAATGCCTGACCAGTTTTGTCCTCTTTGGTATCTGATCATTGAAAGGCACAGGGATAAGGTTGTGGTACGTGAGGATGCAATTGAGGAATATCAGAGGCAACTGGTATTATTCGTAATATGAAGTCACATTCATTGAAATAGAGCACTCTTGAGGTGATTGAATATAAGGTGGCACTACATCCAGAGCTTTAGGGATTGACAACTAGCATTGATCTCCACGCATATCTGGTCCCACTGCCTTCTGTGAGCATGTGTACAAAGAATCACTTTCCACCAGTTTTGGAAGTCAGATTCACTTCCTGCACAGCATTTGCTCCAACCACAAAGCACTACAGTTTAAGCAGCGCAGACTAGTTTTAACTGATATTAGCCACTCACAGTAAATCTCTGCTAAGACTTCCAGCTAGTGGTCGACACAGTTCATGCTGGATGGATGCTGTTATCATTTAAAACAACAGGGAGGACAAATTTGGAGTGCTGCCTGCTTTGAGGGTGAATTAGCCATTGTCCATCGTCAGATATTTTTGAATTCAGCTCAGTGTAGCATCAAAATGTACTAGTACATTTAGTAAATTAAATTTAGAAGACATTTATAAATCACATGAATGCCCCTTTATTGTCACTCTTTAAATTTTATTGCTATTCTCATGTTCCATCCATTAGTTAATTTGCCATTGGGTCCATCAATTTACTGAATAGCTGTCTGGTATATTCACTATTCTGAATTTGTTTTTTGCATATGCATTACTCTTAGCTGTATTAGCTGATAGAAAATAGGTTTATGTCTGATCTGTCAGTCAGGAATAAAAGAGGTTTGAAGATCCTGTAACTCTTCTGTTGCATGCTGCAAATGCACCTAATCTGTGACAAAATGTCTCCAGATCTGCAGTAACATTTTCTGGTAATATCTATAAAATTCTTAACATATATGACTCCTTTTCAATAGTGTTTCAATCTTTAGGTACCGTGAAGAAAGCACTTCAATCTTAGCAAATTTACATGAACGACAGAGGAATTAATCCTATTAATGTCGAGTATCATCAGAATCTGTAGGACTAGATATTCACTGTTATGAAAGCTAATTCTACCCCTTTTTGTTTACATACCAGGTAGAGTCAAATTAGTAAATGTTAACTTATGTTAATTTACCAACATCAAATCATAGTTTATTCACTATCAACAAAATCCTCCACCATTGATTTTTCTCTCTATTTACTACATACCCATTCTTCTTTTACCTAATTGTTGATGGTGTAATATTTTATTTCTTTCTTTTTGAGATCATGGCACACTTGATTAAATGAAGTGCTACTAGCTGCTTCATCACTGTACTGAAAATACACATTAAACCTGACGTATCAGAGCTATTAATATATGCCTGTCGGTTGTTTCTGTGAAACAAAGGATAGTTAAATGTGCGAATGCCTCCTAAAAGTAGAGCCTTTAGCATCTTTTAGTCCAGAGTGTCATTTCTTGTGGCTTTTTGGATAAGTATTAATTTCCTGCAGGCAGAGATTGTTCAAAGTGTTTCCTGTGAAGGAGTCATACCAATTCAAGTATCCCATATGATTTATAGGTTGGTGGTCTTTTTAAAGTAATAGATTTGGTTGATAGCAGTGTCTGAGATGAAACTTGAGGTAACACTGAGATGGGCAGGACCAAGAGTCTGCATCCTTTTGTTGGCAGAAGTTTCCCATTGTGAGCATTTATGCTGCTGCCTGTGCTTGGCTACCCTTTCAGTTTAAAAAGCCAGCAGTAACAGTGCAAATTGATAGTCTCAGTGATGCCATATTAAGATATAGTGGGCATGTTTTAGGATTAGTTTTATGATAAGGACAGGTTTTGACATTTTGAGGAAAATCGTGGTATTTGTAATTATTGTGAACTACTATTTGTATTAGATTTGTCCCTTTACCATGTTCCTTGTCAATTACGCAATATTCTTCCTGGGGCGAATTATTTCAAAACTCTAATGAATACTGGGCTCTCAGCCAGTCTCATTATGCATTGTTGGCTAATTGATTGACAGCGGGGTTGGTGGGTGCAAGGCCGTAGTTTGACGTGCAAGGTAAGAGGGACATCAGGGATGAGTGACTTGAGGTAGCATGAGTCGGCAGGGATGGGGTGGGGTTGGGGGGGAGGAATGAATGGTGTAAAGGCAATTCTTTATTTTGCTGTCATATCACAAATGGGAAAAAGTTCCAGAGTCACTCAACAGCATCTGTGGCTCATCTCAAATTAGCATCGCCTCCTTCTCCCCCACAAAACCTCTCAATTGGAGATATCTATCACAGGATTAAGTCCTGTGGTGGGGATAGAGAATATTTTGCATCGTACAGGCTGTTGGGAATTTGCACCATATCAGGCGACCCCAACCTCATTAAGTTTGCAGTGGGAGATCTTACAACATTTCATGTGGCTGGCGGCTGGACGGGCCATGTCCCAGCATGATATCTATAAAAGATATCTGTATGTAACTGACCCACCTTTGAAGAAAGAAGATAGACTTCCAGGAACATTCTTAAGTTGGAAGCTGGACCTCCTTGAAGACACTGAAGCTGGCAGATCCATCCGATTAATGCTCCCCATACCCACTGCTGCATGTTCCAAGATCCACAGTTGCTGGAGATTTCCAGCCCAAGGCTTTCTTAAGACAAATGCTGACATGTACACACCATTTTCCTCCAGACATGTTTTGGACTGGCATGATCTCCCACTGAAGGTCCAGACAATCGGGCATGTGGGAAAGGGGGATCACAATTGGGCCTTAATCTGTATCTCATTAACAGGATGCAGACCATTTTATGCTGGGCTCTGATGGGAATTATGACTCAAAATGATGGGTGGGTGGGAATGGAAGATTCCAGTATTATTTTAAGCCAACATAAAACAGATTGTTGTTTCCTATACATTGTTGCTCCCCTCATCCGCCATTAAACCTGCCATGGTGGGGGCACAGGAAAATTCCACCCTCCGACTTTGCTTGCACTTTCTCCTATGGTGAATGAGGTGGATCGGAAAATGTCACATGACATTTCATAGAAGCATAAATAAACAAAAGAGATGCTAAGACCCATCTTGCACCAAGTCTCACTTAGCCACATTCGTGTCATCATACAGCGATGATAGCACTTGAACCACAACAAATTTATTTTAAAATATTCATTCTCATGTTTAACTTATTTTATGGTCTCCATCCTCCCTACTTCTATGAATTCCTTGAGCCCAAAAAAAACCCCAAACTTTATTCCTTTGATTCTGGTCTCATATATATGCCCTGCTTTCCCCACTGTTATAAAGTCATAGAGGTTTACAGCATGGAAACGACTCTTTGGTCCAACTTGTCCATGCCGCCCTTTTTTTAAACCCCAAAGCTAATCCCAATTTCCCACATTTGGTCCATATCCCTCTATACCCATTTTATCTATGTAACTGTCTAAATGCTTTTTAAAAGACAAAATTGTACCCGCCTCTACTACTACCTCTAGCAGCTTGTTCCAGACATTCACTACCCTTTGTATGAAAAAACTGCCCCTCTGGACATATGTATCTCTTCCCTCTCACCTTAAAGCTATGCACTCTAGTTTTACACTCCCCTACCTTTGGGAAAAAGTATCGACCAGCTAGCTGATCTATTCCCCTCATTTTTTATAGACCTCTATAAGATCACCCCACAGCCCCCTACGATTCAGGAAAAGAATCCCAGTCTATGCAGCTTCAGCTTATAACTCAAACCATCAAGTCCCAGTAGCATGCTAGTAAATCTTTTCTGCATTCTTTCTAGTTGAATAATTTTCTTTCTATAATAGGGTGACCAGAACTGTGCACAGAACTCCGTGTGTAGCCTTACCAATGTTTTGTACAACTTCAGCAAGAAATCCCGACTCCTGTATTCAATGTCTTAACCAATGAAATCAAGTGTACTGAATGCCTTCTTCACCACTCTGTCCATCTGTAATTCCACTTTCAAGGAGCTATGAACATGTACCCCTAGATCTCTTTGTTGTGTAACTCTCCCCAGTGTCCTACCATTAACTGAGTAAGGCCTGCCCTGATTCAATCTACGAACTTTGCACGTATCTAGATTAAACACCATCTGCCATTTATCAGCCCCCTGGCCCAATTGATCAGGATCGTGTTGTAATCCGAGATAACTTTCTTCACTATCCACTATGTTACCAATCTTGGTGTCATCTGCAAACTTACTAACAATGCCTCCTAAATTCTCATCCAAATTGTTAATATAATTGACAAATAACAATGGACCCAGCACCGATCCCTGAGGCACACCACAGGCCTTCAGTTTGAAAAACTCTCTATAACCACCCTCTGGTTTCTGTCATCAAACCAATTTTGTATCCATTTAGCTACCTCACCCTGAATCCCATGAGAGTTAATCTTATGCAACAACCTACCATGTGGTACCTTGTCAAAGGCCTTGCTAAAGTCCATGTAGACAACATCAAGTGCACTGCCCTCATCTATCTTTTTGGTTACCCCTTCAAAAAACTCAATCAAATTTGTGAGACATGATTTTGCACTCACAAAGCCATGCTGAGTTCCCTAACCAGTCCTTGCATCTTTAAATGCCTATAGATCCTGTCTCTCAAAATATCTTCCAACAACTTACCCACCACAGGTGTGAAGCTCTTTGGCCTGTAGTTCCCAGGCTTTTCCTTGCAGGCCATTTTAAACAAAGGCACAACATCTGCCACTGTCCAATCTTCAGGCATCTCACCTGCGACTATCGATTATTCAAGTATCTCGGCTAGGAAACCTACAATTTCCTCTCTGGCCTCCCACAATGTTCTGGCTTACACTTCATCAGGTCCCTTGCTCTTTGTCTTGCTTTTGCCTGATCTGTCTGTTTCCAGCATTACTGACGCTGCCTTTACTAGTTAGTATGCTCTCTTTAACTTCTGTGCTGTCCTCAACTTTCTTTCTGTCTCCCTACTGCTTTGGATCCTCCTGCCATACTAGTTTAAACCCTCCTGCAGCAAATCTCCCTACCAGGATGCTAGTCCACTTCCAGTTGAGATGTAACCTGTCCCTCTTGAACAAGTCACCCCTTCCTTAGAAAAGATCCCAATGATTCAAATATCTAAATCTCTGCCCCCTGCACTAGCTCTCAAGCCACGCATTCATCTGCCTAATCTTCCTATTTCTACTCTCACCAGTAGTAGTCCAGAAATTACTATCTTCGAGGTCCTGCATTTTAGTCTTCTGCCTAACTCTCTATATTCACACTTCAGGACTCCATCCCTGCAACCACTCAGACATCCTTGACCTTGGCACCAAGGAGGCAACACACCATCCTGGAGTTTCGATTGCAGCCACAGAAATGCCAGTCTAGCCAAGTCCACTATTCCTACTGCTCACTTGTTCTTTGCCCGACCCTGCTGTTCAGCAGAACCAGATGTGGTGCCACAGGCCTGGCTGCTGCTGGTATCTCGTCCTGAGCTCTTATCCCCATCAACAATATCCAAAATGGTATACTTGTTTGAAAGAGTTTTGACTTCAGTTGTATAGACTTATTCACCTCTCCTTTTCTTTCTTTGAAACCATCCAAAAATTCAGTTCTTTAGTAAAGCTTTTGTCACTCCTTCTAACACCTTCTACTTTAGCTCTGTGCTTTTTGAATATAAATCTCTGAAATGCCTTTTCTACATCAAAAATGCTACTGAAATGCATGTCGTCGAATTTGTTCACCCTTCAGTTGACTATTCACTGTACTCTTACCACCATTTCAAAAGAATAAATATAGGCCTGTATCATTGGTAGAAATGATGTAGAGATGCCGGCGTTGGACTGGGGTAAACTCACTAAAAGTTTGACAACATCTATTTTAAATCCAATTGTGTTGGTAGAACACAAGTTGAACTTTGTTCAAAATGCAAGGTTCAATGTTCGATCAACAGATAACCAAGTTCCACTGCTGGAATTTGTAATCTATTATTTTAAGCTCAAAATCAGTATGAAGACCTGCTGGAGTTGAATTTTCATGGGCTTTTTACCAATCATCCAAGGTAGTGTGACAGTAAATTCATGGAAATTCAAAGAAATTACGTAAACAGGATTTACACTATATCTGTACATTTTCTCTGTTTTGATTCATGAGTGATCAGTAGAATCCCTGAAGAAAATTATGTGCCTGTCCTCATTGAAGGACCAAAGCTTTTGTGGAATACGATTTTATTTAAATTAGAAGTCACTTCTGTTATCATTTATCTTCTTTAATAAAATGGTATTTGCTAGAGATTGGGTTTAGGGTACCAGGGGATAGCTGTGAAGCTCTCTTTTCTACATTTTTGATCTGACATTTTGAATTAATATGTTTTTATCATCAAAGCTGTTTTTGAAAGAGAACTGCTTTGAAGTTGTGTCTGGGATGTAACAGCAATAAAAATAATTCCGTTTAAAAGCGGTATTGAAGTGATTGAACATCGTTGGAATGGAAGACTCAAATAAATGAATCTGAATGATCAGAATGCTTATTGTGTTCCGAAAAAATATAAAAAGGTGCAGGGAAAATGCCAAATGTTTATTATATTAATAAGTGAGTATATGAAGTGAGTATATTTCAAAACCTTCAAAGAATATGTTTCCCATATCAGAGCGAAATTCCTTTACTAACAAAGACTTCCTTTCTCATAATTGAAGTTTCCCAAAATTCAGTATTTTGGTTCAGGGCATCCACTTTGCTAAGGCATTTTAAGTCTCTCGGTTCTGGTGATCAAATTAACATTAATTTTGGGGATTGGCTTTCAGCCACCATAGCAAGATTATTTCAATTTGAATTGGTGAAAGTGAAGGAAAATCAGTAGGTCCCAGAGCCAGGTGCTCTCCACCTGCCACTATATTATCAAACCTAATCTGCAGGCATTGGTATGTCAATGCGAACTTGTTCCACTAGCACTAGGTTTTTACAAAGCAAATTGCAGATCTGTAAAAACTCCATCAAACAACTGGCAGCACAGGAATGTCACTATCTGGGTGGAATTGTATCTCTTTTAAAAATTTGCAGGTCCTTTCCCTGCATTTCCTCTCAGTTTCATTTTGAAGCTGACCCTGCAGAACCAGGATGATCCCAACCTCTGTGTAAGCCAAGATCAGCAACTGCCTTCCCCCCAAAAACTCTTCCTCTGATGTCCAATTACCTTTTTGACAACACCTAATTGCAGGCTAGCGAAGAATCATCTGCAGGTTCATGTCCACACAATTCCCACTGAATCATTACATCTGCCATACATCACTGCATTGCCACATTTTCCAAACTAGAACATCATTGGTGACATCCTACAATCTTTCCTGCATATTCAAAAGTTATCATTTGACAGGCAGCTAAATTAGATATTGATTTTTAGTCTTTGAAGATATGTATGGGAAAAGAACGGTGTGAGGAGTTAAATGACTTCTGTTCACATTTGAATGTCTTGTGAAGAGGAGCAAGTTAAATAAAAAAAACTGTTATCAGCAAAAAGGACAATGAACTTTAGGGTTAAAAAAATTGTCTTTTGTTTAGTAAATCTGCTATCCTTACCCAATCTGACCAATATATCAGTAAAATTCCACACCAGAGTGGTTGGCTCTTAACTGCTCATTGTAGAAGCCTAATAAGCCACACAGTTGCCATCTAGGAAAGAGCAATAAATGCTAAATTTACTGGAACAACCTACATCCCAATTTTCTTTTTAAGTTGCAGGTAACTTACAATGAAATTACAGAGCAGTTTTCCTTTAGCACTAAGAATAATGTATATGCAAGAATCAGTTTTGCTTTGATATGTATATCATGATTTCTTTGTGTGCTGTTTGCAGTGTGAAAAATGCAGTTAGTCTTTTTCTATTGCTTTACAGGTTAAGAAGTGGCCTATTGGAAAGCAAGGCTTACTATATGACCGTAATTGGATGATTGTCAACCAAAATGGTGTCTGTATTAGCCAAAAGCAGGAGCCGAGACTTTGTTTGATACGTCCACACATTGACCTAGATCAAGGGATCATGACCATCAGTGCAAAAGGTTAGCAATTTATTAGAAAAGACAATTTGAAAGCTCCTGATCATTCTATTATTTAGATTTTTTTTGTTTTTTTGGATTCGAACACAAGTGCTGAGGGAGTGATATTCAGAGGTATCTCTCAGGTGAATGTAAAAGATTCCTTGACCAATATTTATTTCTCAATCAGCATCTCAAAAACATAGATAATCTAGTGACTATAACAGTGCTGTTTGTCAGAGTTTGTTACGTGCAAATTGGTTGTCATGTTGCCTACATTATATCAGACACTACATTTCAAAAAGAGTTAATTCGTTTTAAAGTACAGAAATCTCCGGTCTCTCTGCTGCTGCTGTCAGTGAGAACAGAGAATTTGGCGCTCAGCAAAATCTCCGTTCACAGCACTGGGGACCAGATAATCGCAACTGCAGGCAAGGTTGGAGAATTCTGGCTGATACATCCAATGGTTGTGAAATGTATCATATAAATAATACTATTTCTCTTTTTCTTCTTTTAAATTTTGTGCCCAAAATAACTGATATCAGCACTGGAGAATTGAATATGTTTTCATAGAATTCTAATTTCCTCACAGTATCAGGAATGACATTACCACTCCAAGCCTAGCTGGCATAGTAAATGACAGCCTTCAAAGGTTATTCGTGTGGATTTGTCATTAAATTTATATTGTTAAGTTGTATTCCTACTCTATTACCAACCTGACTGTAAGAGAGGAACCCATATCTGGGCCTTCATCAAAATCTCAAATGAGCTATCCTTTTTCAAATCTCACCAACAATTTGTGCTAATTTTTGCCGGTATTTTTTTGCTGTGTTTTCTACGAGAGAATAGGAAGTCCTTTCCCTAACCATACATCTGCTTCATCTCAGCATAAAGAAGCTTCATAGTTAAACCAGCACTTTTTTTAATCCAGAAGCACTTATTTTCACTGTTCCTCCACCTACTATTTGATATAATAGTTCCACCCTCTTTCTAGCAACGAACCATGCCCAAGCCAATTGCCGAAATATCTGGATTGGGGCTTGAGTGCTACTGCGATTCCAGCAATTGCTCAGCAGTGTATACTTATTTACGGTGGCAGATGATTTTTAAATAAACATAGAGACTAGCATGTTCTTTCTGACTGCAAAGAACAGGCCTGTGTATTAATAGGTGCAGCTTCCAGGCACACACAGTGCGAGCCCGACTGACAACCTTATATTGGTTGTTGGTGTAATTCTTCAGGATTATTTAACAAATGTTGTCCAATCGCAGAATCACATCCAATGTTGGACACAGGTTGGTTGAATATGGTCTGTACCTTGTCCATTGCCAACAATCCGACAGTGTTTGGGACATGAAGCATTCATATGTAGCATCATACTGCCACTGAAATTCATACATTACATTACTCATTTGTATGATAGGCAGAACATCTTTTTGACCTGACAACAGCATCCTGTTAGTGGTGACTACTGCTTATGTTGCTACTGCATAATTGCAACATGAAACACCTAACTTCACCTGTTATTCAACATTTTGAGCTCCGTTATCCTCTCAGGGTAATCTAAGATAGATTGGGTATGTTTCAGGAACAAATATGATGACTTTAGGCCTATTCGTGAGTTTGTGCAATATACAGCACAAAGTAATCTGACATGGTATTCATGACTCCACAAGGTGTCTTTGATGCATGCTATTACAATATGAAGCATGCAGTGTGAGCAAATGGCTCATGCTCTATATACAAGGTTGCTGATGATGCCAGTTTTGTTGTGTGTGGAACTGTAAGAATCCCGATGTTATGTTGACCAGTGAATGTACACTTGCAGCAGATCAGGATAGAGAACTCCCTGCGGATTTCCCAAAAAGTACATCAAGGAAGGAGTGTTAATTTGACTGCCCCATTTCAAAGGTGAATTTGAGTGCAAAATGTATCTCATTAAGACAAAAAAGAAAATTATTATATGCTGCTATGGATTTAGATATACTGCAAGGGAGGCGATGGCCTAATGGTGCTGTCGCTACATTATTAATCCAGAAACTTACCTAATGACCTGTGAACCCGGTTCAAATCCCATCATGGCAGATGGAGGAAGTTAAATTAAACAAAAAAAATTTGGAATTAAGAATGGAATGAAACCATTGTCAATTGTCAGAAAAATTTGTCTAGTTCATAAATATCTTTTAAGGAAGGAAATCTGCCATCTTCACTTGGTCTGGCCTCATGTGACTCCAGAGCCACAGCAATGTTGTTGCCTCTCAATTGCCCTCCAAGGACAAATAGGAATGGGCAATAAATGGTGGCCAGCCAGTGAAGCTGATATGCCATGAATAAATATAAAGAGAACCACATTATCCACATATTAAAATATGCAAGGTTAGATTCCAACACATTTTTCATGGAACCCAACAAATACCTTTGCGAGAGCCAGATCTAGAGGCAATCCCATGGCAATACCGCCAAGAAAAACCCTTCTAGTTTTCCCATGCACTTTAACTGTACCGTTCTCTTGAAAACAGCTGGTTGCCTTTAGGGCTTGGGATTTGCTCAGACGTGTTCTATGGCCAAAGTGCTTGGCTCAGTCATATCCAAAAGCTACATCCTTTATTTAAATGAGATGGTAGAGAACAAGTTCAGGCACTCAGTTCTCAGACCCAGTAGAAACCCTTTTAATGCAGTCTGCCCTGATTTCCTCTTGGAGAGGAAGGTCAACCTAAGGTTGTCTTGCAGCAAGCAACATACATCTCTCACTGCTTCCCTGAGGAAACAGAGCCTTCCCATGTATTGTACTTTGCAGAATTGCAGATATTTTCTCTTTGGCCTGTATACATGGCTGTGTTTGTAAGGACAACCTGCATGTTGACTGTCCAACTGCTTTACTGTTTTCCTTTTTCTCATCTCCCTCCTCCTCACCCATGGAGAAAATAATCAGAATCCTACTGAAAAATCCTCTGGCAAAACCATTTTCGCAGAGATATTTATAATAAGGTACTTGTAAATAGAAAAACTGATTTAAGGACAATATTTAGGGGATGAATTTTTTTCAACATGTAATCTAGTCTGCCCTCAAACTTCCATATCTAAAAGGTGTTTCTGCTCCTTCCAGTACAGATACCCAATCAAGGAGATGGCCTTTATATTAAATAAGACTAAAAAAAAAGTTTCATGAAAATCTCAGCAAAAATCAAGAGAGAGGACAGCCAGTGGTATGACTGTCATCTTTCTGTTGCTAAGGCATTCTGCCAATAGCAGGTGTAGCGTCAGACGCTGCATCACCACAGAGGTCAATTGTGCCACTTAAATGGCCAGTTATGGGCTTTTTCCCACATGAGTCATTTTATCAATCATGGGGAGATCATCTGATACATATTTTGGGTTCTGAGTGGGTGAAAGGGAGGTGGTTTCCCTCCTTATCAGACATCCTGTGATCCACAGAGGAGCCTTGCGATTGTAGTGGCCAATCTTGCAGCACACTATCCTGCCCTCCCTAATCACACCTCCCAGCCTCACCAACTATACTCTCCATTGTTCCACACAGTACCTGCCTGACTGCCCCAGTAAACTACACCCTGACCCGTGCTCTGAAGATGGCGTCCAAGCTGGTTATCGTGTTAAGGTACAGTCCTAGATCTGATCACAGCTCTAGGTTGAGCTGCTGGAACTGAAGAGCCGCTGTCCTTCCATTGACCAGCAGCTCTTGGAGGTAGAATCCCATCCCTCAAAAGGACGGGAGCTTTAATGGCAGCTCATGCTAATTTGTTATGCAATCCCATCAGGTTTCTTCCAAATGGTCTTGATGGGTTGCCCTCTGTTTCTTGGCCTTCATCAGGACCACCAAAGAAATCCAGTTGTGTATGTGCAAAGAGTCATTGCTGTGTAGAGTACTTGAACTGGAACTTCCCAGAGGATACTTTCCATTTTAGATTCATGTCATGATTATTGGATACTCTAGTAGATGAATGGAAAATTGATGATCATACTCTCAGCGCAAATTTCTTTATTTGCAGTCAGCAATAAGGAGGCCAAGTGACTGCATTGCCTTGGTCGAAAACTTTCCAACGGTGCTTTTACTGGAGGGGAGCCTTCATAGAGGCTAGTTTAGTGTTTTCTCTTGTACATCCAGATACTCAGCATCAAAGGAAACATTGTCGTCTACATGCTTGCAACTATGATCATTGTGAATAATTATAATTCTCTTTTTTGCAGCTTCCCCTTTTATGAACTGCTATAGTATTTTAAGAGCTGCTGCCTCTCAGGAGTTTCCAATCCTCAGCCAAGTGTGTTACAGCCCAAGTTCCTGTGCAGCAGTCTGTAACCTATTCAAAGTGAAGATTGCTATATTTGCCGCAACCTGGCAATATAGTTCTGTTCATTCAATTTTAAAAAAGCAGATGTATAAATAGTTGTCAGTGGGAGATGACTAATATTTGTTTCCAGCACTAACATTCTGCAAAATGGAACAATCTGTTTGAACAAGTCAGCTGGCCCTGTTAATTAGTGTTACAAATACGAAGGTTGCAATATTGTTATATTTTGGGTCTGTCTCGTTAATTCAAGGTAAAATGGAGGAACAAAGGAGGTCATGAGATTTGTTTTGAATTCTGCTGACAACAAAGTAGTTGGCTTGGTTGTTAAATGTTAAAAAAAAGTGAGGCAGGGGACAAATTATTTTACGAGGAAGAACTATATATATTCATGTGTACACAAGATATATTCACACCTGTGAACGAAGACCAAAGCAGCCTGTCAGTCTCCAAGTTCTAGGGAGGTGTTCATAAAGTCATGTTTTGTAAATGTTTATAATTTAAATTACCAATTTAATTCCAAGATAAAATGTAGTTGAGAGCCTGAGGATAGCTAATTAACATTTTTACCTGGATACAAGGGCTATGTGATTCATATTGCCATAGAGTTGATCTTTAAGAGGAGAAGGGTCCATAGAAAGCCATTGTAGCGTTTCATTGCAAGTTTTCCTAAAATATCGCTGAACCCTACAGACAGGGTCGGTATGCAAGAACCTGAATACGTGTGAAAGAGAAAGAGAGCAGAGAAATAGAGGTAGCAAGTCTTCAATGTTCCATAGGCAGGATGTGGAATGGAATATTCAATCAAATTGAAAATACCAAGTACATGGTTTAAACAAAGCTGGAAGATTTGGCTATCTTTGGCTGAAGGGAAGAATCTCCAATTCATCTCTCCCTGTGAAAGTAAGGTTGGAGAGTAGATTTTATATGACTGAAAAAAAAGGAGCTGAAGATAACCCTGGATTGCTTCCTAGCAAATTATGTGTCCTCCACTTAAGGGACAGAGTAATGTATGGGGGTTCCATTGTTGTAACATGTTATGAGGGGTCTTTTCTATAGTTTGGAATAGCAACTGCTTTTGAAATACTGTTTATTCAATATTGTTTTTAGTTTGTTCTTACAGTAAAAAGCTTTAAAACGTGAAATTTTGTCATACGATTCTTTCAGTCTTTCACTGGAAGTTTCAATTTACTTTTAAAAGTTATCAGTATCTACATAGATCGAAACATTAATAAGCCACTTAAATGATACTGTCTTTGGGAAGTTCCCTGGGAATGTAATCAATGAATGATAGCAGGACAACTATGGTGTGTACTTATCAGAATGTATAGATGAAGCAGCATTCAATGAATAGAATCATATGTCTTTCAGTTCATGGGGGGTTTTCAGCATTATTATGCTTATGTCACGTAGCAACTCACCAAAAATCCTTAGACTGCACCTTCCAAACCCATTTCCATCTAGAAGGACAAGGGCAGCAGATAAATGGAAAGATCGCTATCTGCAAGTTCCGCTCCAAGCCAGTCACCAGCCTGACTTGGAAACATATCGCCATTTCTTAGCAGTTGCTGGGTCAAAATCCTTAATGGTATTGTGGGTCAACCCACAGAACATTGACTGCAGTGATTCAAGAAGGCAGCTCACTACCTTCTCAAGGACAACTAGAGATGGGCAATAAATGCTGGCCAGCTAGCAATGCCTATGTCCCACAAATGAATAAAAATTTGAAAAATTGCCCAATTTAGTCTCACTTCTTGCTTTTTCCTAGAACCTCCAAATTAGTCCTCCTCAAGTATATGTCCAATTGCCTATTGAAAGTTCCTTTAGAATCCTATTTCAGCGTCCTTTGAAATAGTGACCGTAAAACATAGCATGTGAAAATATTTGTCCTCATTAATTCTGTAGTTGTTTTATCAATTATTTTAAATCTATGAGCATGCGACTTTAAGAGTACAGTTTATCCGCACTTGGTTTATTTAAAACCAATTAAATTTTGAACACCTTTGTTAAGTTTCCTCTTAATCTTCCTTCACGTTTTCGCTCGGAAGGTAACAACATCAACTTGTTCACTCTCTCCATATAAGTAAAGTTGCTCAATTCTGGGTTGGATTTTTCAGAATTGTAGGGACTCCATGCTTTATCCAAAATATCCAGATCCAGAGATCCCACCCCCATTCCTAACAGTTCCTAGTTTCACAGTGGGGTGGGAGGGGGGAGGGAAGGTTGTAATTCACGCATAGGAGAAACTTGAACCTATTAAGGCCATTGGTGCACAGTGCTGAGTTTGAATTCATCTTGTATTGGAGGGATGTCTGTTCTCCATACTGTGTGACTTAGGACTTTTAAGAGTAAACATAAGTGTGTGTAAAAGTGGATGAGGTCTGTGGAACAGCCAAGCTGTCAGACTAATTAAGTCTCCTGTTCTTTAAATTTTCGGAAAAGAAACAGCTGTGTCTCTGAGTTGAAAGCAATAGTGCTTGTAATTTCGACAGCTGTTTGATGGCATAAGCCTGCAGGTGGTTATCATTATTGCATTATTATTGCTTGACTGCTTGCAAACCTGACATTATTATATTTGGGATGGGCTGTAAGTTCACAGCTCTATGGGTTGGCACAAATTTGGCATTGGGGCCACACAGATGAATGGGAGGTCATAGGTTGGTATGGAGAGTATGAGAGTTCATGTGGCTAGGTAGAGGAGCCTAGTTTGGAATGGCGAACATGAGGGACCATTGGGGTGAATAGAGGAATATAGGTTGGCATAAAGGCTTTGAGGGGTAATTGGGGGTGCATATAGGAGCATAACTTGGCATGGATGGGGCAAAGGAGTGGGATTTTGAGTGAGGTGGATATGACGGGTGAGGGCGAAAGGCGTTCTTTCCTTTTATTAAAAGGATGTTAGGAAAGAGGATATGTTAGCCCTGTTAAATTCTATCAAGATAGACAAGTCACCGGGACCGGATGGGATGTACCCCAGGTTATTGTGGGAGGTGAGGGAAGTGGTTGCAGAGCCCCTGGTGATGATCTTTGCGTCGTCCATGGAAACGGGAGAGGTTCCGGAGGATTGTGGATGTGGTTCCTATCTTTAAGAAAGGGAACAGGGATAGTCCAGGAAATTACCGACTGGTGAGTTTGACTTCAGTGGTTGGTAAGCTGATGGAGAGGCTTCTGAGGGATAAGATATATAAACATTTGGAGAAGTTTGGACTGATTAGAAATAGTCAGCATGGTTTTGTCAAGGGCAGGTCATGCCTTACAAGCCTAGTTGAGTTCTTCGAAAATGTGACTGAACACATTGACGAAGGAAGGGCAGTGGACGTAGTGTACATGGACTTTAGTAAGGCGTTTGATAAGGTCCCCCATGCAAGGCTTCTGGAGAAGGTGAGAGGGCATTGGATCCAAGGGGCTTTGGCCTCATGGATCCAGAACTGACTTGCCGGCAGAAGGCAGAGAGTGGTTGTGGATGGGTCTTGTTCTGCATGGAGGTCGGTAACCAGTGGAGTGCCCCAGGGATCTGTTCTGGGACCCCTGCTTTTTGTCATTTTCATAAATGACCTGGATGAGGAAGTGGAGGGATGGGTTAGCAAGTTCGCCGACGATACAAAGATCGGTGGTGTTGTGGATGGTCTGGAGGAATGCCAAAAGTTGCAGCGGGACATAGACAGGATGCAAGACTGGGCGGAGAAGTGGCAGATGGACTTCAACGCAGATAAATGTGTAGTGGTCCATTTTGGCAGGAATAATGGATGAAGGAGTACAATATAAGGGGTAGGAGTCTTAGCTGTGTTATAGAGCAGAAGGATCTCGGTGTCTGGGTCCATAGGACTCTTAAATCGGCCTCGCAGGTGGAGGAAGTGGTCAAGAAGGCATACGGTGTACTGGCCTTCATTAATCGAGGAATGGAGTTTAGGAGTCACGAGGTAATGATGCAGCTCTATAAGACTTTTGTCAGACCCCACTTGGAGTATTGTGCGCAGTTCTGGTCGCCTCATTATAGGAAGGATGTAGAGACTATTGAGAGAGTTCAGAGGAGATTTACAAGGATGCTGCCTGGATTGGGAGGCAGGCCTTATGAAGACAGGTTGAGGGAGCTGGGACTCTTCTCACTGGAGAGACATAGGTTGAGAGGCGACCTGATAGAGGTTTATAAAATGTTGAGAGGAATAGATAGGGTGACTCTCAGAGACTATTTCCCCGAGCTGAAATGGTCACTACGAGAGGACACAGATTTAAGGTGCAGGGAAGCAAATACAAAGGAGATGTCAGGGGTAGGTTTTTCACTCAGAGGATGGTGAGTGAATGGAACCGACTGCCGTCGGAGGTTGTTAAGGCAAACTCACTGGGATCTTTTAAGAGACTTCTGGATGAGTATATGGAAAAGAATAGGATAGGGGGTTATAGATAGGTCTGTGGATTGGTAGATGTGATCGGCGCAACTCATGGGACGAAGGGCCTGTTTGTGCTGTATTGTTCTATGTTCTATATTTAAAACTAGGTCTTTTAAACACTTTGCATTTGACTGTCTTTGAAGCTGTCTTTGATTTGTTTCCACGGATGGTGAGTCCGATTTCAGCCAGCCCCACTGGAATAAAAAGCCAACCATTTGAGGCTGTATCCCCTGAGACAAGTGTGCTAAGCTGGGAATTTTCACCACATTGCACAAGCACCACAGGAACGAGAGTCCTGAAGGAGACCCATGCAGATGCGAGGAGAACATGCAAATTCCACACAATCATCCAAGGCTGGAATTGAACCTGGTCCCTGGTGCTGTGAGCAGCAGTGCTAACCATTCTGCTTCTGGGCTACTGGAGGATTGACCACTGGCATTCTCCTCCTGCTTAACATGCCTGAGGCCATTACTGCGGCCAAATATTACAGTTTCTCTGGGACAGCTCCTGGTGCGCCTCACCAATTTCTGTCATTCTCTTTTAAATTCATTAATGGAATGTGGGTTTTGGTGGCTGGGCCAGCATTTATTGCCCATCCGTGAGGGCATTTAAGAGTTAGCCACATTATTGTGGATCTAGAATCACATGTAGGCCAGTATAGTTAAGGATGACAGATTTCATGAACCAGATGGCTTTTTTTACAACAACCTGTAATGGTTTCATGGAAATCATTAGACTTTTAATTCCAGATTTTTATTAATTTCAGATTGTGCCATCTGCCGTGGTGGGATTCGAACTCATATGCCCAGTACATTAGCCTAGTTCCCTGGATTACTAATCCAGTGACAATACCACGGCTGCACTGCCTCCCCATCCTTCAGGGAGCTGCCTTTCCTCTGGTCAATACCCCACTGAATCCCCATCGGGTCCGGTGCTTGATAAGCTCCTGGCCCCATCGGCAGCACTGAGCCTGTTTTTCACTATATTTTGTCTGGCTTAATTGGTCAGCCAATATGAAATTGTATGCTAATTGCAGTCATGCCACTTCCAGGGCTTTTGATCTTGCATGTACTATGTACACAAAATTCAAGTCTCCATGGCACAGTAACATGTAGTTTCATGCAACTTGTTTTTAGAACACATTCAGTTCTTGTCTGAACCATCCAAAGATCATTTTGGGGTTGAATGTCCTCAGCATGTTCAATGCATAGTGGTATATAATAGACACAGGATTTATTTTACGTGGCAAAATTGGTTATTCAGTTTGTCATTAAATTCTTGTCTCAACTTCCCTCACTCGTAATTCACCCACCCGGCTTACCTGATTTCCTACTTGCATACATAAAAGAGAGGTTCTGTTGTGCTACAGTTTTGTTCTCTGATTTGATATTCCCAATATACTCTTGAGCTTGATGAGATTGCAGTCGCTGCCATGATCAACTGATCAAAGTAAAACCCTGGAGTTTCTGACACAGTCTGGAGATTTTGATACAGATTGCTGCAGCAGAGAAATGATTTTCAAAGTGTTTTATTGCCATTCTGCCTTAAGGCATTTAGGCTTGTTTCCTACTGCTTCTGACAGGATACA
The DNA here is from genome assembly GCA_024679065.1 of Sphyrna mokarran. Taxonomy (NCBI): domain Eukaryota; kingdom Metazoa; phylum Chordata; class Chondrichthyes; order Carcharhiniformes; family Carcharhinidae; genus Sphyrna; species Sphyrna mokarran. Next base: position 64,949,422 of record JAGIQG010000002.1, read on the forward strand.
ACATCAGGAGATTTTCCATACATCCCATTCCTTACCATAGGCATTCTCAGGAGCAAGTATAGTAAGCCTTGTGTACTGGTACCATGGAGGAAGAGAAGTAACACAGGGCAAAGGACACTCACTGCAGGAGGGTCACAGCACATCTCACCGCTGGCAACACAGACCTTTGACCTCACTGTCTTATCTGCTTCTTCCCTATTTTGAAACAAAATAACACTCCTTTAATCTGCAACCAATCCTATAATATGGCAACACATCAGCCCCCTTTGACCCTACATGGATATAGTAAGAAGTCTGACAACACCAGGTTTAAATCCAACCGATTTATTTGATAGTAAACTTACAAGCTTTTGACCCTATGGTCTTCGTCAGGTGAATGAGGTATTCTGGTCTCCAACAGCACAGACTGTTTACAGATTAATGCGAATCTTTACACCTAACCTGCTATTCAAGTTATCTTGTCTGCTTTCTTGCATCTCTGTAGAAACTTGATATCTGTGTGGATATATGCAATCTTCTTGGAGATCCTCTCCACTTGGATCTGGCAGTATGCGGTATCGATAGTAGTCATGATGTAGAAATGCCAACGTTGGACTGGGGTAAACACAGTAAAGATTCACATTAATCTGTAAACAGTCAGTGCTGGTACGTCTATTGGAGACCAGAACACCTCATACATCTGACGAAGACCATAGGGTCGAAAGCTTGTGAGTTTACTATCAAATAAATCAGTTGGATTTAATCCTGGTGTTGTCAGACTTCTTCCTGTGTTTACTTCAGTCCAACGCCAGCTCTCTACATCCTTACATGGACATGCCAGTTATCAACATTTCAGTGAAAGCATCAGCACTAAATAAGAACTTTTTTATATGATTCTTACCTCTATCAATAACAAAACACAATGTCATATTAGATTCAACTTTATTGGATGCTCTATTCACAGCAGCTACACATGATCAGCCATACCCTCCCTTCAGTTTTGATGCTTTTGTCCCTACTAAAACCCTAGTTCTCTCACCTTGGCTGTGCCCCTACATCTCCATTTCCTTTAGATTAAGGGCTGCAAACCTGAACAGATATGACAGTCAACTGATTTAGCCATTCACTGTCAGATCAAGCTGAACCACATGAAGTATTATTAGCTCCTGCTGTGGTCTACTGCTCACTACTCCAGGATCTCCAGGAATGCAAAAAGGAAACCTCCAGCTTCTTACATCTCCTCTGCATTTGCCTCCAACAACAAATGTGAGGAGCTAAAAGTAAAATACTGTGGATGATGGGATCTGAAACAAAAACAGAAAATGCTGGAAAATCTTAGCAGGTCCAACAGCTTCTCAGGGGAGAAAATAGAGCCAGTGTTTTGAGTTTAGGTGGCTCTTCATCAGCTCTGCTGAGATTTTCTTGCATTTTCTGTTTAAGTGTGAGGAGCTTATGGACTTCTTTGTCGCTAAGACTGAGACAGGCCAATCAGTTGCATCTGTCACTGTCCTTCCTTCGCCTTGTCCATTGGACTAAACTTCACGAAAGCTCCTCCTTCTTTTACTCTGAATTTGTATTTTTTTTACTATCTCCCTCATGTCCTTTTTGAGATCATCATGTCCATTGAATCCATCTCCTGCTCCCTCAACCCCGTTCCCACTAATTTTGTCAACAATTTCCCACTTCAGACATGGTCACTCTCTCTTTCAAATCTGCCTTCACTATCAATGTTTTTTCTAAGCTTTTCAAGTCACACAACAAGCCAGGTGTTTCCTCTCAGGGCGAACAAAAGTTGACCCTTTTACGTTACCGCACCTGCATAGCCATGCAAAAAAAATTAAAGACCTGTGCAATTAAATGAACAGATCATGTGCAACAAAACAATTAAGACAAGCATTGGTCATCAGCCCTCTTATCTTGATCACACTGTCCTGGTAACTACCATGCCATCTCCAACTTTTGTTTCTTCTCCACAGTCATTAAATAGGTTGTTGCTTCCGAAATACATGTCTACCATTCCTGGAATCCCCTGTTTGAATCCCTCTCATCCCATGTCTGGACTGTCACAGTGCCAAAGCTCTTACCAAAGTCATATTTGATATTCTGTGTCATTGTGATAAAGTCCTTCTTGTCCAGTTTTCAACTTTGAATACAGTTGATCACCATCCTCCTCTCCACTGTCATTGAGCCAGGTGGGAATGCACTTGGTTGGTTCCATTCCTAACCATCTAATTGTAGTGATAGAAATAACTGCAGTGAGGTCCCTTTCTGCTCTCTCACTGTTAACTCCAGTGTTTTTGCTCCTTCCTATTTCCTGTTTACATTCTGTCCTTGGAAAATTATCCAAAGACACAATGCCAGTTTTCACACGTATGCTGATGACATTCCATTTTCTCTCTCAACTTTTTCACTATCCCTAAAATATTAAACTGCTTGTCTGACATCCAGTACTGGGAGATGAACAGAAATTTACTCCAAATAGATATTGGAGATTTTGGTGGGGACTCAAGAAAATTGCGTCAGTCTTCCCAAAAACTATTTGGAGGAAATTTCTGCTCATCAAATCCATCTGTATCCCTGACAACTGTCTAAGGCTGAACCAAACTATATACAACTTAGTGACTGACCTTTGTACCTTGAGATGAGCTCCCAGCCTCATGTTCATGCTATCAGTGAGATCACCTAATTCTACCCCTATAACTTTGCCTGTCTTCATCTGCCTCAATTCATTTGCTGTTCAGTTATACCACTGTTCCGCTAATCTTGACTGTTCTAATCTACTCCTGGCCAGCCTCCCACATTGTATTCTTTGCAAGATAGAGGTCAGCCAAAGCTTTTCTGTTTGCGTCCTTACCTACACCAAACCCCATTTACCCATCACTGCATGCTTGCTGATTTACATTGGTTTCAGGCTAGTCAATGTCTCAATTTTAAATTCCCATCCTTATTTTAAAATATTTCTGTGGTCTCATCTTTCCATATTTCTGCCTGTGCTCTACAGTGGATGCATGGGACTGAGTTGACCCTTATCAAATGGCAACTTGTGTGACTTATTGTATTTTTGGAGCTAACTCCTGACCACTGGTGTTACTTCCAACACTTGCTTGGTAATTTGAGCTGTAAGGCCAGAGACTCAGTATGTGTTTCTTTCTTGAGAACGGGGTAGATTCCAACGGTTGCCATTCCAGTGCACCTTGGATTTCCCATCTAAGTGGCCAGCTATCCTGTCTCATGCTTTCATTTTAAATTTGGGCAAAGAGCAGGTTGGTGCTTGAGATAAGGACCACTCCCTAACAGTACACTGTTAGCAGGGTAATGTACTCAAGTGAAGAGACTCTGGGGTTTAGAAGCGTCTTTCAATCTGCCCCTTAAAAAACTTCACTTTTGACATATCTATTCCTAACTTAGTTTTCTCCTTTAGGCGTTCAACATTAGATTTTTGTAGAAGAGACAGGAAAGCTGAGTTGGGAAACTTTCCAACTTCGCAGACACGAATCCTTTAAAAAGATCTTCATCCACCATATTTCCATTCCAGAGAGATGGAGATGGGATGGAGTCAGGCTTGCCAGCTTCTAGTGCAGGCTCGAAGTGAGTAGATGGCTAGGCTTGAATGTCCACCTTAATTTACTGAGACATCAACCCACTTATAATGATGAATGTCAGACCCTTAAACCTTCACCTCTCACTTTCAACGCACCCTGCATGCCCCATCATTTCCACTCCATGCCTTGTCCATGCCTCCCTTCATATCATCCATGCCCCCTCATGCCGCCATACCCCTCCTGTGTATTCTTCGTAACAACTTACCCAGTATTTACAACGTGCAGCCCTCAGGAGCCAAGTCTTTGAAATAAATATTTTCTAAAATTCTAGTCAATCTCTTGCTCAACCACACTTCATATTGTTATATTATGAGAAGGCACATGCATCTGAAATATCGACTTTGGCTTTCTCTACAGATTCTGCCTGACCTGCTGAGTGTTTCCAGCATCTACTGTTATTGATGCAACTTTCCAGCATCTGCAGTAGTTTACATTTTATTCTTGAAAATATAATTAGGCCATGGAATTGTTGGTCCCCTTATGGCACAAAACGGCACATTCTTATAAATTGAAGATTGCTGTTATGTTGAAAATTATATATTCTGGGGTTGTGTACTTTTTTTCTAATTGCTTATTCTAACATAACTAAACACAATGCTATTCCACAGCCACTGCTCATATTGTACAATTGAAAATGAGCATCTGCTGAGAGCTGCAATGGGCAAAGAGAACTCCTGGGGTTAGCAACTGGCAATTAGTGAATGTCAATCAGCAGCAGGACCTTTGTTTTTCTGTGAAACTGGACATCTACTCCCCAGACCGTGCTACGCAATATCAGTGGCATATCTTCCAGATTAAAGGAAGGATGATGAGAAAAATAAAACCTTATAATTGAATGAAAACTAATATAGATTTTCATACCTATTTTAGATTTGAAATTAGAGGACGATTATTCTCAGAGAATTACAGCTGTGCAAGCTGGAACTTGCAGGTTTTTTTTTAATTGCCACAAATATAGCAATCAGAAAAAATGGGAATGAATTATGTTCACAGCAGACATTGTTTAAAAAATGTTGTCACCCACAAGGCAAAAATCAGATTTGTAGACATTTGTGATATTTCTGATGGCACAAAGGACAGTAAATCTACTTCCATACACTCAAGGGAAGATTGCATGCAGGGTGATGTTGTGAAGTGCATACAGAAAATAATTTCTGGAACACTTAGCTTCTGATTGATAGCACATCAGACACCTTGTCATTTTGAACTTTCTCTGTTGTTCCATTGGGATCAAGAATCTCCACTCTTTGCTTTGGCCTTCGAGAAAACATTTAAATGTAGATTTTTTTTTGTACCCTTGCTTGTGACATGCAAAGCACCTGTATTTGAAAAGATTACCTTTTAATATTTCTTGAAAATGAGAAAACTGTCTCCTTTGCCCTCACTGAAATTTTTAATTCTTCTCTGGCCACTAGAAGGTGTCAGAGAATTGGAAAACATCTAATGTGATTCCACTTTTCAAGAAGGGTGGTAGACATAAACCGGGGAATTATAGACCAATGAATCTCATATCAGTGGTACGAAAGCTATTGGAGAAAATTCTGAAAGAGAGAATTAATCCCCACTTGGATAGGCAAGGTTGGCTCATGGATTGTCAGCATGGCTTGGTCAGAGGGAGATCAGACCTAACAAATTTAAATGAATTCTTTGAGGAGGTGATCGGGTGTGTAGATAAGGGTAATGCAGTTGGTGTAGTTTATCTGGGTTTCAAAAAAGCCTTTGGTAAGGTCCCACATGGGAGACTGAAAAAGAAGGTAAAAGCACATGGGATTTAGAGTAACACAGCAAGAAGGATCCAAAACTGTCTTAGTGGTAGAAAACAGAGGGTGGTGATAGAAGGCTATATGTGCAGCTGGAGGCTGGTGTCGAGTGACGTACCACAGGGATCGGTGCTAGGTCCCTTATTGTTTGTGATATATGTAAATGATATAGATGAGAATGTTGAGGGGGGAAAATGATAAGTGAGTTTACGGGTCACACAAGGATTAGCAGGATGGTTCATAGTAAGGAAGAAGCCTTATGTTGCAGGAAACTGTAGGCGAGTTGATCAAGTGGGCAGATGAGTGGCAGATGGAATGTAACTCTGAAAAGTGCGCGGTGATGTACTTTGGAAGGAGAAGCTAGACAAGGAAATTAGACACAATTTCCTCCCATAGCCTGAAAGACGTGCGGGTTAAATGCATTGACTCAAACAGGTGTTGGAGACTGGTGACTAGGGGAACTTCACAGTAAATTCATTGCAGTGTTAATGTAAGCTTTACTTGTGACTAATAAATAAACTTTTTAAAAAAACGGAGTACTCAATGAATGGCACGATATAAGGAAGATGGGAGAAACAGAGGAATCCTGAAAGGTTTTGTCTGCAGATCCCTGAACGTGGCAGGATAGATTAATAAGATGGTTAAGAAAGCACATGGGACAATTACCTTTATCAATCGTAGCATAGAATATAAGAGCAGGGAGGTTATGTTGGCGCTGTACAAAACTTTGGCTAGGCCACAGCTTACGTGTGCAGTTTAATTTGCTTTACCATTGGAAGGATGCAATTGCGCTGGAGAGAGGGCAGAGGAGATTTACCAGGATGTTGCCTGAGATAGAGCGTTTGAGCTAAGAAGAGAAGCTGGATAAGCTTCGATTGTTTTCTTTAGAGCAAAGAAGGCAAAGGAAGACCTGTTTGAGGTATAAGATGATGAGGGACATAGACAGGGTGGATAGGAAGCAGCTATTCCCCGTAGTTAAAGGATGAGTAACAAGGGGCATTATTTTAAGGTGAGGGACAGGAGGTTTAGATTTGAGGAAAGATAATTCACCCAGAGTTGGGTGGAAGTTTGGAATGCACTGCCCAGGAGGATAGCAGATGCTGGAAACCTCACAACCTTTCAAAGGTATATGTATGAGTACTTGAAATGTCAAAACATTTAAAGTTATGGACTAAGTGCTGGAAAGTAGCCGTAGTGTAGAGTTAGTGTTGTTTTATTGATGCAAACTTGATGGGTCGAAGGGCCTATCCTGCAGTGTATAACTCTGACTCTATTACAACCCTGCCTGATTCCAAATGAAGTATTCTCTAAGGCAGGACATATGTTGTACTTCCATTTGAGCCAAAAAACAGAATAAGTTTGATGAAGAAAGAATCTAGCCAAGATATAATCTGGAGACAGTGCCAAAAGTGCATTTAGAGTGATTATAAGATGCATTCTGGCTTACTAAAATGCTAATGGTTAGTTTACTTCAATCCCTCAGGAATGGATCCCATAATTGTGTCTCTGGAAGAAGGAGATGGAAAACAATTTCCACTTCAATTCTGTCAAAGCAAAGTCTGTGGAGATAGGTGAGCATATAAGCTTACAAATGTGCTATTGCTTCTTGCGTTTACACCATTTGCTTTCGCAACAGGCCTGAATAGTTACGTTGGATAAACAAAGATGAATTGGCCATTGCATTAATTGAACTGGAGGCAACATATTAAAATTTGATACAGCCCAGTGTAAGCGCCTTTCGTGAAATTGGAAAAGGCCTAGCTGGTGTTCTCTGCTAGGGTCTTTTTTATTTTTTATCATATAAATTGTTATGGATGGAAGGGGGTTTAATTTATCAGCCTTGATTTCTCCTCTTACTACCTTTTTATAAGCAGAACAGTATTTTTGATTTCCCCTTTGTAAGTATTTTCCTCAACCCTTCAGTTTGGCGTGATCCAATCCTATATTGATAATGCCACAGCAAACTGGAGATAAGGACAAATAAGAAGGTTGATTTATTTTACACATATAGAAAATGCAGGAAGCAATTTCACAGCACCCACCCCTTTTGCACTCATGCAGTAAGAAAGGAAAGAAAGGGATACAGGTCAAAGATCTCGATAAAATAAGAGTTATGGTTTTATGACATTTTTGAGTCCAGAGTCAAAAGTCCAATGATGCATTTCTTTAGAGGTTAGCAGGCCGAAACTGTTGCAGAATGATCTGTCTTTCCAGAAGTGAGGATTTCCATGATGGAAGAGGGTAGCGACTGAGGAATTAGTCTTTTAGGCACCAATGCAAGAGTTCCAATGATCCAGTAGTTCAAAGTGTAGACTAGGTTCCAGGCAATTTATCTGGACAGGGCTACTTCTGCTGCTACCTGTTAGGTACTAAAAGAAAAACTGCCTGTGTTCAATCTTGTGAGAGATTTCCCACCACTTCTCCTGGGTTTTAGACAAAACATGTATTTTCACAGGCCCGAAAGCTTGAGATGTTTAATAGAAGAACCTGGGTCCCTTTAATCCTTGCAGACCAATGGCCTTCGTGACCAGAGCTCTGCCTCAGAAATGTAAACACTGTAGGTGTATTTCTTTAGAATCTGATTTTCAGCAGCCATAGGGGCGTTAATGCTCCCTTAAACATAACAAGTTGCTGATTGCTGAAGGCTAGAAATTCCTCTGGTATGAATCTTGGCTAGTCAAGCATGTCTTTGTCTATTTTTAAAATAAAACACTAATTTTATAATGTAGCCAGACTGATGTACATATATATTTTCCTCCCTGTTCCTGGACAGGACACAATAGTTTTGATAAATGTACAAGATGAAGTTTTCTGATTATACCAGATTTGGAGATATATCTGAGTGTGATAAAATGCAAACGCTGTGGGGCAACATAGTGATTAGGCAGTTGGCAGATGCAGTCTAGTTAAAGGAGATATGGAGTAGTACATTTTAAAACAAAAGCATGTCTAAAAATAGCAACAAGCAAGTATCCAGCCCCAAGCTTGAACCAATTAAAGAAAAGGTGTTATTTAACTCTAGTTTGAAAGTGGTCAAATTAAAGAGACACTGTTCAGTGTTATATGTGTGCTCCTGTGTTTGGATATTCAATTAACAAAGAGCATGATAAGGCTGGAGATCCAGTTAGTATTACTTCTCAATAGCTGCCCCTTGATAGTGCCTGCTCTGGGTACAGTGTCCACTCACAGGATCCCAGGAAATCTTGGGCATATAAAGATCAGGCACTCGATGTTGCACGTCTGCAAATTTCTTTTCTTTGTTCATTGAAACTAAGCAATTTATAGGTACATAGGAAAGGAAAATTTGTGGCATATTTCTCATCGCAACAATGTTTGTATTTTTATATCCCCTTTCACATAATGAAATGTTCTAAGTGCTTAATAAAATAGGAAGATCCACTGCCTCTTATCACCAAGAATCTGGGTTCGATTCCTGCTTGGGTCACTGTCTGTTCTCCACGTGTCCGTGTAGATTTCCTCCGGGTGCTCCATTTCGTCCATAGTCCAAAAAATCTGCTGATTAGGCACATTGACCATGCTAAATTCTCCTTCAGTGTACCCAAACAGGCACCAGAGTGTGGCAACTTGGGGATTTTCACAGTAATTTGATTGCCTACTTGTTACACTAATAAATAAACTTTAAACTTTAAGTCATTCCACACATTCAGACATAATTTAAACAATACAAAGATTGACCAGTTTGACCCCCATATCTCCAACTGTAGCACCAGCAAATCCTGCACGAAAACAGCAGAGTCCCAGTCAAGAACAAGTCAAATGGTACAAAATTCTTTAGTCAAAATTTTCTGTTGCTGAGTCTGAATGGATCCTGAATTTATTAACAGTGGTTGATATATTAGATGAAAGCATCCAGAAGAATGTATATTAGTCACACTGTTGTGATCCAAATAAGACAAGTAGCATGGATCTTGAAGAGTTTAAATAATTTTTACTTATCTACCATCTTATTCACGGCAACATAATTGCGGTAAATGAGACGCCCTCCTTCTGAGCCACAAGTCTGGCAGGATCGGTGCTTGAAATATGATCAGACATTAAAACATCGAAACATGGAGGGTGCGATTTTTCAGCCACGCTGAAGACCAAAAATGTCTCTCGAGCTCCATGGACCTTTCAATGGTTCGCCAAATTTTCAGTCTCACACGTTGATTCCTATGACAGGTGGGACGGGAAATTTTTGCCCAGTGTTAGCAAGTTAGTTCAAAAATAGTTCAGAAATTCATTTTTTAAAGAAGAATCAATTATATTGCTTTCATATTATTGTATCTATGGTTAAAATTATGAGATGTTAGCACGAGTTGAAGCTGAGGTTTTGGGATTGAGGAGCCACAGATACGTAAGATAGACAGTCAAGTATTTGTAAGTAATTTTAGGGTAGTTTATTAGGAAATAACAATTTAGATATGATGCATTAGCAAAATAGATGGGTAAAAGTATATAACCTATCACAGTTGAAAGCAGTTCACTGATTCCAGAAGATGACAGATGGTTAGCATAGAGTGTTGTTAACATCAGAAGCTTGTGACAGCAACATTCTCCTGTCTAGTCAAAGTGTTAGGGTGCTCTTCTATCATCCTTGCTCTTTCCTGGTCCATCCTCTGTCTGGAGATTGCAGTTTCTTATGAGAACTGCCCCTATTTTCAAACACTCATTAATATTCTTAATTTCTAGGGTTTGGTAGCTTACCCAGTGTTAACCACTTATTCAAATCCTTTTGATTAGGGGATACAGGACAGGTACCCAAGATTTTAGGCCGTTCATCTCCCTTCCCTGTTCTGAATTTTGGCTTGAAATTACTAGGGTGTACAAGATACCAACAGGCTTTCTGCTATGTTCAGGAGTGTTGAGGCATTTAGTGAGTTCAATGCAAAGAACCCAATCTCTGTGACCTTTATTTTGTCTTAGTCTCTGCCTCCTGAAAATTGTTCTTTTTTTTTCCCAGAGAGAAAGGGAGAGAATTAAATACTGTACCAATTAGTTCCATGAGAATTCCATATAATTCTTTAAAAAGAACCTTTTCTGAAAGGTCCCTAGCTCTTACACTGACCTCCATTTCTACAGTCAACCTGCGCCTCTTAAAGTAGGGGTTGCATTGCAGTTAGAGCAGCAAACATTGAAAAGCTTATGGTAGATCAACACACTTGCAGTATAACCTTTTGGTATTGGTATTTAGCTACCCATTGAGCCCTGGCCTGAATTGGTTGCACCATTTACATTTAAATAACAGTAAGACTATTAGCACCACCCTTATATTGACAGCAAAATTAAGATCAATGTACTATTACAAATGTATATTCGGAGCAAAAGGAAAGTAGGCTATTCAGCCCTTGCCCTTGAGCCCATTCATCCTTCAAGCTAATCTCAACCCTCCTCACTTTTGATCCACATCTCTTAATACTCTTATACAATAAATACATCAATTTTAAATTTAAAAGTTTCAGTTCACCCACTCCCCGTGGCTCTTTGAGAGAGAGAGAGTTCCATGTTCATTCTATTCTTTGTTTTGGTAGAGCACTTACTAATTTTACTCCTGATTGGCTCAGGCCTAATTTCAAGATTGTAAGATTGTGTCGCCTTGTTCTCAATTCCATGTCTGCTCTATCAAAACCTTATACCGTGTTAAACTCCTTAATTAAATCACTCCTCAACTATCTAAATGGAAAGGAGTAAAAGCCAAGTTTATGCAAATTGTCTTTATATCTTAACTCTTGTTCTGCACAACCAAAGTATTATTTTCTACATTATAACAGTATTTACACTTTTTTTTTACATGTACTTAATTGACTATAAAGCACTTCGGGATGTCCTGAGGTAGTGAAAGGCTTTCTAAGTGCAATTCTTTCTTTTTCTTTCTTTTCTCCAACCCTCTTAAAATAATTGCATTCGTATTTTGTGATTACGTCTTGCATTGTGCACTATCATTTATATACCTGGACACCCAAACCCTTTTACTGATCTATAGTAACTATTAAAGGGATATTCTGTCTTATCGTTCTCAGATCCAAAGTGGACAGCCTCATACTACCCTCTATTGAACACCCTCTGCCATGGTTTTTCCCCATTCCCCATAATCTTTGATTCTCTGAGACACCAAAAGTCTGTCAATCTTAAATATATTCAATGATGCAGCATCCACAACCTATAGTTTAAAGAATTGCAAACATTTTTAAGCTTTTGAGTGAAGAGGTTTCCCCTCATCTCTGCCCTAATGAAAGCCCTTATCGAACCCTTTGCTCTCATGTTCTAGATTCTCCATGATGTAGAGATGCCAGCGTTGGACTGGGGTAAACACAGTAAGAAGTCTGACAATACCAGGTTTAAGTCCAACCGATTTATTTGATAGTAAACTCACACAAGCTTTCGACCCTCTGGTCTTCGCCAGGTGAATGAGGTGTTCTGGTCTCAGACAGCACATATAACAGCACAGACAGTTTACAGATTATGATTAGAATGCAAATCTTTACACCTAACCTGCTATTCAAGTCTTAAAGTGGCTAACAATGTAAGTGGAAGGTGCATTAAGCGAGGTTAAAGAGATGTGTATTGTCTCCAGACAGTACAGTAAGTGAGGTTTTTTGCTAACCCAGGCAAGTCATGGGGGTTACAGATAGTGTGACATGAAGCCAAGATCCCTATTAAGACCGTCCTCATGTGTGCGGAACTTGGCTTTAGTCTCTGCTCAGCGACTCTGCGCTGTCGTGTGTCGTGAAGGCCACCTTGGAGAATGCTTACCCGAAGGTCGGAGGCTGAATGCCTGTGACCGCTGAAGCGTTCGCCAACAGGAAGGGAACAATCTTGCCTGGTGATTGTTGAGCGATGTTCATTCATTCACTGTCGTAGTGTCTGCATGGTCTCCCCAATATACCATGCTTTGGGGACTTCCTTTCTTGCAACGTATTAGGTAGACAACGTTGGCCGAGTTGCAAGAGTATGTACCATGTACTTGGTGGATGGTATTCTCACGTGTGATGATGTCATTCATGTTGATGATCCGGCATGTCTTGCAGAGGTTGCTGTGGCAGGGTTGTGTGGTGCTGTGGTCTGGGTGGTTTGCTGCGAAAAATGGTCTGTTTGAGGTTGCGCGGTTGTCTGAAGGCAAGAATGGGGGTGTGGGAATGGCCCTGGCGAGATGTTTGTCTTCATCAATGATATATTGAAGACATCATCACACATGAGAATACCATCCACCAGGTACATGGTATATACTCTTGCAACTCGGCCAACGTTGTCTACCTAATACATTGCAAGAAAGGATGTTCTGAAGCATGGTACATTGGGGAGACCATGCAGACACTACGACAGCGGATGAATGAACATCACTCGACAATCACCAGGCAAGACTGTTTCTTTCCTGTTGGTGAACACTTCAGCAGTCATGGGCATTCAGCCTCCGACCTGCGGGTAAACATTCTCCAAGGTGGCCTTCACGACACACGACAGCGGAGAGTCGCTGAGCAGAGACTAAAGCCAAGTTCCGCACACATGAGGATGGTCTTAACAGGGATCTTGGCTTCATGTCACACTATCTGTAACCCCCATGACTTGCCTGGGTTTGCAAAACCTCACTTACTTTGCTGTCTGGAGATAATACACATCTCTTTAATCTGGGCTTAATGCTCCTTCCCCTCACATTGTTAGCCACTTTAAGACTTGAATAGCAGGTTAGGTGTAAAGATTTGCATTCTAATCAGTAATCTGTAAACTGTGCTGTTATATGTGCTGTCTGAGACCAGAACACCTCATTCACCTAACGAAGAGGAGAACATCGAAAGCTTGTGAGTTTACTATCAAATAAATCGGTTGGACTTAAACCTGGTGTTGTCAGACTTCTTACTAGATTCTCCAGTCAGGGAAACAATCTTTCACTGCTTCCCTGTCAAACCCCTTTCACAATCTTGCATATTTTAATGAGATCATCTTTCATTCTTCTACATTCCATAAAGTATAGGCCCAGTTTACTCAGCCTGTCATTATACAGGACTACCCTCATCCCAGAACAAATCAAGCAAATCTTCACTCTATTGCCTCCATTTCCAAGTTTTTCTACCTTAAGTATGAAGACCAAAACTGCAAACTATACTCCAAGTGTGGAAGTGTGGTCTCATCAAAGCCCTGTACAATTAATTGCAGCAAGGCTTCCTTATTCTTGTACTTGCACTAAAATCCACCATGCCACTCATCTTCCTCATTGCTTACTGCACCTGCATGGTAACCTTGTGTGTTCCTTGTACGAGTGTACCAAAGTTTCTCTGAACATCAACACTTGGAAATTTTAAGCCTTTTCAAAAATATTCTGCTTTTCTATTATTACTGTGAATAACTCTGCAATTCCGCATTTTGTAGTGCATCTGCCACTTTGTTGTTCATTCACAAAACCTAACCATGTCTCTCTGTGGCTTCTTTTTGTGTTCTTGCATTGCATTTCTATTTAGTTTTTATCATCAGCAAACTGAAGTACATTTAAGCTTCTTTCTTAAGATTGCTGCAGAAAAGTTGTATTCCAGGCACTCAACGTCATTTTAATATAACAGATGAGACATGGCTACAGAGAATATCTACCCTTCGACTACAGAATATCCCACTACTTCCACATTGTCTTTCACTCCTTCCACTTGACTGACTGCCTTTATCCATGGTGCCATCATCAGTTTTCTCATCTATCTGTCTCATTCACATAGACAAGCCAAAATTGTGCTCCTTTTGGTGAGCTTGAAGACAAAAGAGATTTCTGGATGAGTACATGGGATTTAATGGGATTGGGAGTTACAGATAGTTCTATGGCCTGGTAGGTACTGATAATGATTGGCACAACTTGTGGACCGAAGGGCCTGTTTGTGTTGTAGTGTTCTATGTTCTAAAAGTTCCTTCTGCACTGGTTAGCTAAAAAGTTGTTTCAACCTGCAGTAGTTTACTTTTGACAATATTTCTGTGTCTTTTTCTTGCTGCCAATTATCTTCTGTGATCTTCCATACACTACCCAGTTTTTTCAACCCATCTAGCAATGAATCAGCATTACTACTTGTAATTTGGCATTCCTTGCCAGCCAGTAAAAGCACTTAATGGATAAGTCATTCATTTTAAAATTGCTGATGTGAAGGCAAGACATTTAGTATTAGTTTAAAAAAATTGATCAATCTGCCCACAGTACTAATATGCTGCATGATGCAAAACTTAACTTTGTATTGCAGATTTCAGAAACTGAAATTACAATAAAATATTATGAGGGCAAAATATTTTGGTCTGGAATTTGGTCTGCAAATTAGGTGCGCAGTTTGGAGAACCCCCAGCTCTGTGAACCCGACTTCTAAAAATAGCTGACCATTGTATTTTTGGTCTTAATGGGATGGGCCAGATTAGAAGACAAGCAGGTAATCTGTGAGGGTGGGGAGTCCCACTGCCATTCTGAATTGAGATCATTCGGGGCTGGAGGAACATCAGTGATCGGGACAGGCTGGAGGTTTGGGGGTCTGCTGGGAGGGGGGATCTGCCTCCCATGAGGGGGGGAGGTCTGCCAGGGTAGAGAGGTCTACCTCCTGGAGACAGTTTCTGCTTCATGGAGGGGGTTGGAGGTTTGTCACTGCTGCAGGGGGTGGGGGGCTAGAGATTGGGGTGCTGTGAGAGTGGGGTGGTTCAGGGTTGTCCCAGGAATGATTATATAGGGCGCTCAATTAGTCTGTTGAGGGGGGTGGGAAATGACAGGTAGCACTGAGCAGCTGCCCAGTGAAAAAATAATCGTAATTTACACCTGCTTTTTTTTGCCAATTGAGTAGAATTTTTTTTTGGGAGAACTGCCATAGAGTATAAGTTCTGATAAACTTTTGTAAAACACTGGTTTGGCCTGATCTGGATTGTGTTCAATTCTGGGTATCCCCAGATAATGTAAGCGAGAGGCTTACATTAGATCTAGGCAACTGGGGACTGAGACAGCGCTGGAAGCTTATAGAGAGTGTAGACGGGATCTTAAAAGGGGTATTAGAAAGGCAAAAAGGGGCCACGAGGTGGCTCTGGCAGGTAGGATAAAGGAAAATCCAAAGGCATTTTACACCTATGTAAGGAGCAAAAGGATGGTTAGAGGCAAGATTGGACCTCTTAGGGACAGAGGAGGGGATCTATGCTTAGAGCCTGAGGGAATGGGGGAGATCCTGAATGAATACTTTGCGTCGGTATTCACGCAGGAGACTGGACAGATGTCTGTGCCTGATGTTGACAAAGTTGAGGATCGGTTGAGGGAAATAAGGATTACGAGGAAAGAGGTGTTGGGGCTGTTAGGCAGCTTAAAGACATATAAAGCTCCGGGGCCTGATGGCATTTACCCCAGGCTGCTAAGGGAGTTGAGGGAAGACTTGGCTGGGCCTCTGACGCAAATCTTTGTCTCTTCCTTGGACACAGGTGAGGTCCCAGAGGACTGGAGGATAGCAAACGTAGTACCGTTGTTTAAAAAAGGTCAGAGGGATCACCCAGGGAACTATAGGCCGGTGAGCTTGACTTCAGTTATAGGTAAGCTAATGGAGAGGATCCTTAGGGACAGGATGTATGAGCATCTGGAGCGCTGCGATCTGATCAGGGATACGCAGCATGGCTTCGTCAAGGGGAAGTCTTGTCTTACAAATCTAGTGGAATTTTTTGAAGAAGTGACAAAAACAGTTGATGAAGGACAGGCTGTTGATGTCGTCTACATGGATTTCAGTAAGGCGTTTGACAAGGTTCCTCATGGTAGACTGATAGAGAAGGTGAAGGCGCATGGGATACAGGGTCAGGTATGTAGATGGGTCGAGAACTGGCTCGGGAGGAGGAGACAGAGGGTAGTAGTGGAAGGCTCTTTTTCCGGCTGGAAGCCTGTCACTAGTGGAGTGCCACACGGCTCAGTACTAGGTCCTCTTCTATTTGTGGTCTACATAAACGACTTGGAAGTAGGGGTAGGTGGTGAGATCAGCAAATTTGCTGATGACACCAAGATGCTTGGATTGGCGGGTACAGAAGAGCAGTGTCAGGCAATACAACAGGACATAGACAGGTTGGTAGACTGGGCAGATAGATGGCAAATGGAATTTAATCCGGATAAAATGCGAGGTGATGCATTTTGGCCGGAAAAATGTAGAAGAGAGTTATAGGATAAAAGGTAAAACTATACGGAGCATAGAGACGCAGAGAGACTTGGGGGTGCAGGTTCACAAGTCTCTGAAGGTGTCCTCACAGGTGGAGAAGGTGATAAAGAAGGCGTATAGTATGTTAGCTTTCATAGAAAAGGGTATAGAATACAAGAGTAGGAGTTTGATGTTGCAGTTGTATAGAACTTTGGTTAGGCCTCACTTGGAATACTGCGCCCAGTTCTGGTCTCCGTACTATCGGAAGGATGTGGAGTCCTTGGAGAGAGTGCAGAGGAGGTTTACCAGGATGCTGCCTGGTATGGAAGGACTGTCTTATGAGGAACGATTAAATAGACTGGGGTTGTTTTCCCTTGAAAGACGTCGGCTTAGAAGGGATCTCATAGAGGTGTATAAGATTATAAGGGGTATAGATAGAGTAAATGGAGGTAAACTTTTTCCACCTTTAGAAATGGATAGGACGAGGGGTCATGGCCATAGGGTGAGGGGGGCTATGTATAGGACGAATATTAGAGGGCAGTTTTTCACACAAAGGGTAGTGGGGGTGTGGAATGCACTGCCGAGTAAGGTGGTGGGAGCAGGCACGCTGGGGCTGTTTAAGGGTCTCTTGGACAGCCACATGAGCGGTATGCAGATAGAGGGATATATTAGGACTGTTTAACTACGGCTTTTTTCCACAGGTAATTCGGTCCATACTTTGAGCATGCATTCGGCAGGTGGTGCGGGTACAGCTCTTGGATGTTGATTCATGGGTTGCCTGGTACCTCATGTCGTAAATGAGTGCTTTATGTGGACCATCTGAAGGGCACCATGACAGCTCAGAGACTATCGATGTGGCTGTGCAGACACTTGGAATTGGGCCGGTGTCTGCGGGAGTTTGCGCGTTCTCCCCGTGGTTGCGTGGGTTTTCTCCGGGAACTCCGGTTTCCTCCCACAACCCAAAAATTTGCTCTTAGGCTGATTGGGAAACAAATTGTCCCTATGGTGAAAATTTTCCATTTTAGGAATAATATATATATTATTATATAGGAATATTAAAATAGGATAATGTATTTGCTACTATATAGTATGACAGCGGCGCGGGCTCGTTGGGCCGAAGGGCCTGTTTCCCGTGCTGTGTCGCTTAAAAAAAAAAAAAATCCCCCTTTGAAAATAAGGTGAAATCTTTGAAAGATTGCAAAAAAGATTAGTGAGAATATTTTTAGGGATAAAGGACATTATTAATGCAGACAGATTGAGAATCTGGGGTTAAGAAATAAGGTTGGAAGCACATTTTATAAAGATGTTCAAAATCATGAGGGATTTAGGCAGATTAGGTAGAGAAATTGTTTCCATCAGTGGAAGGATTGCACACATGATTCACAAAAGAACCTATTGCAACATGAGGAAAAGCTTTTTTAATTCAATGAGTGGTTACAACCTGGAATACGCTACCTGAAAGGATGATGGTTGCAGATTTAATTACAGTTTTCAAAAGATGTTCCGTGCATACCTGAAGACAAAACATTTTCAGAATGAATGGGAAGAGTGAGGTGGTGGGATTAGCTAAACTGTTTCTTATTGAGAACTGGCATGGGTTTGATATCCAAATGGAACTCTTTTATCCTATGATAATGAAATACTCAGCAGATCTGGTAGCATTTATGGAACGAGAAACAGGGTTAACATTACAGATCTATGAACTTTCAGTCCGACATGGAAACCATTAAGAGAAGTTGAGGTTTACTGCAAGTAGAGGACAGGGAAAGAAGCGGGTCCGGGGGAGGGGGGGGGGGATCAAAAGTATCAGAATGGAAAGCTAGATTTCCAGCATTTTCTTTTTCTACTTATAAAAATATTACAAAGATTACATAAAACAGTTCTGAAAAGATTTTGTTATCTTAGAATTTCTACCACATCTTAAAATGTACAGTAAAGATATATTTAAGGGCAGGCTAGATATGCATCTGAAAAAGAAGGGGTGAGAGAGTTATGCTGATTATGCTGAAATAGATGAGGAAAGGCGGGAGGCCCAAATACAGCAGAGAAACTGACTTGGACTCTTTGGACTAACTGTGCTGGTTATCCTATATGACCTTTGTTTATTCTATTGCAACTTCTGCTCATCTTTCTCACAAGACAAAGCATCCTTTAATATGATAGGTGTAAGAGAAAAAAAGAAAGAACAGGATCATTTCCACAGTTTCTTTTTGCTAAAAGTTGGGCCCTGTCCCAACTTGATATTGGTCTGTAGAGAAGTCTATGTGTTTGTTGCTCCTGATATTTCTCCCTAGGAGTGGGAAAGAGAGGAGGCTCATTGTTACTACTTAATTAATAGAGTTCCTCCCCATCTACCTATCCTTCCCAATTGCAGTTTTTGTGGTCTTTTTTGAGAGACTGCCTACTCACTGTATGTCTAAAAAGAATGAAGGAGAAAAGATTTTTAAAATAACTGTTTGATTAAGTGTCCCAAAGTGTTTGAAAGAGGACCAGAATGAAGAAAGGAGTTAAGTTTGCCATTAGTCGTGGTTCTTTCTATAATTGTGATGTTTTATTCTTCTTGTTTATAAAAGTAGTCCTCAGCATGAATGGAGCACTTCCAGAACCAATAAGGAGAATATCTTTGGAGCCAATTTATTAATTGGCTTTGTAACGTAATCATAGCATGAGTGTGTCTCGGGTTTATATTATCATAGAAAGCAGTTTTCAACTTTGAACCCTATTTTGTAGGCACCAATCAAGCTAACTTTAAATGCAAACTGCATACATTCTCACTGAAAATTCACGGATGCCTGATGGTTAAGCTAGTTCATCCAAAAAACCGGAAGGTTTCAGCCTGTTCTCTGTTGGGCTGATGAGTAAAGCACTATTATTTGTCGATTAGGGAGAGGAAGATGAGTCAGAGTTCCTGTTCTTAATTGTTAACCTACTGGAATTGCATGAATTGTGAAAATCATTGAAAGCAGGATTGGGTTTAGCTATGACACTGGCATAATAACTAGCATGTGCAAAGTACTGGAGGTATTGCATACTATATGGAACCAACCCTCACCTAGAAATGAAAAAGTTTCAGGAGCTGGAAAGAGAGGAGAAAATTTGATGAATTTGGGATACATTTTGGAACATTCTTGAAAACCCAGAGAAGAATTCTTGATAACTTTGTGCACTAGAACTTAACACAGTTATGCCTGAGTTTATTGCTATTCTCAGGTTCCAGGAAGTAATGTATCTGTCTGTTATTGGTGAGTGCTAAATTGTTAATTGTCTCGATTCTCTCAAACCCTTTTGATTGCTCGAACACAGAATGATGAAGAACCTACTTTTCAGAGGGTACCAATTTAAAAACACCACTTGTGCCATTGTTTCTCTCAGTTTTTACTGTACTCCCAGAATGATTTTCAGTGTGATTAATTACATTGTTTTGGACAAGTGAGTAATAGAATTGACTGCTAGTTATTCAAAGCAAGTAGCTAACATTATTGAACTAATCTTGGGCAATTTGTTAAAAATCATCCTATTTGCATTGTGGAATAATTTATCCATTTTTGAATACATGGAAATATTTAGGAGTTTTCAACCAACACTGCCATCTTCTGACAGAAGGAATACATTCCTTATGGCAATTCTTTACAACAACAACAACATCAGCTACTTGTGACATTGGAACGAAAGGAATCTTAAAACTAATAATGTGGCTTCTGCTAAAAAGTGAGAGTTGAGTTCATTTTTTTAAAATTCTTTCACATGATGTCATGATGTGAGTGGCAATGGCAAGGCCAATTTTTATTGCCATCCATAATTGCCCTTAACAACTGAATAGATGGCAAGGCCATTTCAGAGGACAGCTAAGAATCAATCACACTACAGTGGGTCTGGAGTTACACATGAGCCAGACCAAAATGGCAGATTTCTTTCTCTAAAGGATATTAGTAAACCAAGTTTTTCTGACTATCAGTGATATTTTCTATTACTGAGACTAACTGTCAGTTACAGGGGTGAAAGTGGCTGCCCTTGAGACCAAGGCAGCATTAGACTTAGCTCATGTGGTTATGGTGTTAGATTCTCAATCCAGAGAATGTAAGTTCAAATTCCATGACAGATCAGGAAATTGAGTTCAGTAAATGAGGTGATGTATAGGCTGACATTAGTAACATGATAGTTAAATATTTGTAGAATTGGAGAATCTCTACATTGCAGAAGGAGGCCATTCGGCCCATGGAGTCTGTACCAACCATGATCCCACCTAGGGCCTATTCCCTTAACCCCACATATTTATCCTGTTAATCCTCTTACATTAAGGGGCAGTTTACCATGGCCAATCAAACTAACCTGCACATGTTTGGTCTGTGGGGAGGAAACTGAAGCACCTGAAGAAACCCACACAAACACGGGGAGAATATGCAAACTCCATACAGACAGTGACCCAAGCTCAGAATTGAACCCGGGTCCCTGGTGCTGTGAGGCAGCCACCATACTGCCCTAAAAACCCAGTTGATTTACCAATAACTTTCAGGGAACAAAATCCACCATCTCTATCCAGTCTGTTTTTCGTGTGATTCCAGTCCAATACCACATACTCAATGCAGCTAGAAATGGAAATTAATCTATCTAGCATTTCCAGCATCAGCTATATCCTCAGATTTAAAGCAAGAAAACAAGGGGCTAACAGGTAATCAATTGGTTGCCAAACCACTTTTGACCTGTCCAAAGCTTTCCCTTTCCCAATCTCTTCCAGACTCTAAACTCCCCTCCCCTGATGGGATTTCCCCTTACCCCATGGCATGCAAAGTGGCAGCAGAGAGTCTGCCATTGTCCAGCAGCGAGTTCACCAAAGTCAACGAGGTTTCCCATTGATTGCACCCTGCATTACCAGGGAATCTGCAGTAGGGCCTGACCAGAAGATCCTGCCACCGAAAAATCCTGCTCAGTGATGTTTCCTCCTGCCCTTCAAGAAGCTGATACACCTAGGGTGGGATTCTCTGGCCATGCGCACCCCAGAACTGGAGAATCCGGCCCTTTGCATGCACTTTTGCATGGGTCTGGTCCATAACCTGTTACAATTTCCATGACGGGCGAGAGGGGAGAGCTCCCCCCAAGCTCACTTAGCTTGCTGGTCATCAGTCCTACGTCCCTGTGTTGGCTCACGGCTCACTGGCTGAATGTTCCAGTACTTACTTTGTAAGGCAGTTGGAGGTTCCATTCCTTAAATATGGTAAAAAAAAAATTCACAAACCTCAGGGTCCTGATATAACTGAGTCTTTGCCAGTTTCTGGTGGATTCCAGCTGGAATCTTGCAAGTTCTCCAAGAAAATTTAGGAAGACTGGAATGACAAAAGATAAATGGAGTATAAATTAGAATTAAAATGTGGTAAAATAAGCAATAAGAAAAAAAAATTTTTAGGTGCCTGTAGAAGAGAATCAGGATATGAAAAGGACCTGAAAGATAAAGTTTGTCTTTCCCTTGTTAGACCAAGTGAGGTCCTAGCAAGAAATGTTCTTCATAAAGATACTTCAATTTTCCAAAATTTATAATAAACTGCTAATAACGTACAAAGACATACATTATAATGTGTCAGCAGTTCTTGAAGTGTCTGTACATAGACTGGTAGCATGCAGATTCAATTCCCAACTTTATTGAATCTTTAATTTCACTCCACAGAAGCAGGTAGGGAATAGAGGAGAGTACCAAAAATAAGTTGAGGAGTTTTCAACCGACCAAATTGATGCATCTTCTGGTAGCAGACTGTTTGAAATTTCTGTGATATGAGAGTAAACTTCTTTTGAACTGCAGGAAATATCTCAGCAAAACTCCTTTAGCTTCACCTTCTAGACCCATGACCTCTGCCATCTAGAAGGATAGCAGCTGCATGAGAACACCATCACTTAAAGTTCCCCTCCAGGCTCCACACCATCCTGACTTGAAACTGTATCGCCATCCCTTCACTGTCGCTGGATCAAAATCCTGGAATGTGGAAACCTGGGTGTACTTAAGTTACACGGCTCACCATCATCTTCTCAAGGACAAATAGGGACGAACAATAAATGCTAATCGAACTAGTGATGTCAAATCCCACTTGCAAATAAAACCAACCCAAAAAAGCCAAGTAAAAGCAGTAGAGGGGGTAGCATGACAAGCTGCACACCAACCTGCTGTCTTGACCACCCCCCAGCTGATTACATGGCTTCTATGGGTCTGTATTGCGACCACAGTAAAAAGTCTCACAACACCAGGTTAAAGTCCAACCAGAAGGTTCTACACACCTAACAAAGGAACAGTATTTCTGAAAGCTTGTGGGTTTACTGTCAAGTAAACTGGTTGGACTTTAACCTGGTGTTGTGAGATTTTTTACTGTGTTTACTCCAGTCCAACGCCAGCATCTTCACATCATGATCATCGTCTGTATTGTGACTACAGCTTTATGGGATAGACTGAATGTGCCAGGAATACTTTGTATCTTCAGAAAATTTATGTATATATATCTTCTTAATGCAGAGTGAAAGGACTGGACTGTGGAGAAAATGCTGCAAGATGGATCTCCACATTTCTTGGACGGCAGAGTTTTCTGATCAGACAGAGTTCTAATTTTCACAGAGCCTTGAAAAAGCGTCACTCACAAGGTAAGAAAGTATATAAATTGAAAAACTGATGTTAGCCAAGGCCAACCATTTCAAACCCTGACCATTTATATTATGCACTAAGTAAATTGCATTACTTAATAGTACAATACTAGACAGAAAGGAATCAAAGTTTTACAAAACCAACTTATTACATTAAGTGCACGATAAAAATATGAAACTCTTCAAGGCACTTTACAGGAGTATTACAAAACAAAATAGGCTATCAAGCCATGAAAGAGGAATTAGGTCAGTTGACTAAAAGCATGGCCTTCTCACTTCTCACTCACTTCTTAAAAAGGTGAGTTTTAAGAAATGTCCTAAAGAAAGAAATTGAGGTGGTGTAGAGAGCCTAGGCAGCTGAAGGCACAGCCACCAATGGTGGAATCATTACGACTGGAAACATGGAAGAGATCAGAATTATAGGAGCAAGAAGCACAGTTATCTAAAGGGATTGTGGGATTGGAGGAGATCACAGAGATAAGGAGGGGCAAAGCCATGGAGGGTTTTGAAAACAGCAGTGAGAATTTTTAAATCAAGAGAACTGAAGTGAAGAGAAATTTCTTCACCCAAAGAAGGAGTGGTCTCAGTTCGTTGCACTGAGACCAGAAAATATCAGCTGAGGGGGTGGTTGGAGAATCCAGCCGTGGGTTAATCTCACACTGTTGCAGGAAGAGGGATAGAGTTCGTAGTTAGTGACCAGAGTTTGGAAAAGAGAGCAAAAACAATGGCTTGAGTCTCACCAATATTCAATTGGAGGAAATTTCTGCTTATCCAGATAAGTAGCTTGAAAATTTAGCAATAGTGGAGGTATTGAGAAAGGTGGTGGTGAGATATAGCTGGGCTTTGCTGTGAAAACAATGCCATGCTTTTGTACAATTTTGCAAGTGACAAGTGAGAAATAAGAGGAAGGGAAGCATTAATCCTTAGGACACACCAGAGGCAATAGTACAGGAGCAAGAAGAGAAGCTATTGCAAATGATTCTGTGACTGATTACATGAGTAAGGATGGAACCACATGAGAGCAGCCCCATCTACCTGGATGGTACTGGAGATGCATTGATACTGACAGTGTATTCATCCATATCAAAGGCTGCAGACCAGCTGAGAATGATAAAGTTGGGAAGTTTACCTTTGTCAGAGTCATATGGGATATCATCTTGATCAGATCCATTTTGGTATTGTGGCAGGAGCAGAAAGCCCATCGGAGGAATTTGAACAAGGAGTTCTGGGAAAGGTGGGAACAGATTTAGGAAATGACAAGAGATTCAAGGACTTAGGAGCGGAAAGATAGATTGGAGATGGAAGAGTAGTTTGCAAGCACAGAGAGGCCATGGTTTTCTTTCATGGAAGTGGTGTTGACAGCAGATTTAAAGGAGAAGGGAGTCGATATCTGCAGAAAAAGAACTATTTACAGCAACAACTAAGATGGGAGCCATTCGGAGAAGTTAGGTGATCAGCAGTTTAATGTGAATTAGATTGAAGGAATAGGAAGTGAGTCTTATGGATAAGTTAAGCTCAGGGAGGACATGAGGGGAGATAGGAGAGAAAATAGAGGCTAGAATTTTCCAGGTCCTCCACTGCGGCTACTTCTGCAGCAGAGTCAATGAGCCGTTGAAATCTCTGCTGACGTTGGTGGGACCAGAAGATCCCGCAGACCTTAAGGGCTGGAAAATTCCAGCCAGTCTGGCAGGAAATGGACATGATGTAGGGATGCCGGCGTTGAATTGGGGTAGTAAGAACTCAGTAAGAATTTAGCAACACCAATTTTAAATCCAACCGATTTATTTGATAATAAATTTGCGAGCTTTCGACACTGTGTCTTTGTCAGGCAAATGCAGTGTTCTGGTCTGCAATAGCACATATATCAACACAGACAGTCTATATATGTGCTATTGCAGACCAGTGTCGAAAGCTCGCAAATTTATTATCAAATAAATCGGTTGGATTTAAAATTGGTGTTGCTAAATTCTTACTGAGGAAATGGACAGGCAGGTATCTAAAATACCAGAGGTATCTTATCATTTGATTTCCCACCTACTTCACACTATGTCAATTTTAACCTGATCTTCAAATGTGAGAAATATCCTCACTTGAAGCTGATGGGTCCTTCTACAAATATGCAGGTGAGATTAGATGAGTCATTGGGCCAATTCTGCAGTCGTCTGAAGATTGTCATAAACAACCTAAACATTATTAGACAGGACGTCATCTCAAAGGGGCATAATGATTTTACTTGTCTATTTCTCACTAAATTATATTGTATCAACTATACTTCATAGAAATAGAAATCATAGAAGCCTTATGATTTCAGCCCATTGAGTCTGCACCAACCAAATCCCACCCAGTCCATATCTCTATATATTTTACCGACTAATCCCTCTAACCTACACATCTCAGGATACTAAAAGTAATTTTTAGCATGGCCAATCAACCTAACTGGCACATCTTTGGACTGTGGGAGGAAACCCACACAGATATGAGGAGAATGTGCAAATTCTACGCAGACAGTGACCCAAGCCAGGAATCGAACTCAGGTCCCTGGAGCTGTGAAGCAGCACTGCTAACCTCTGTGACATCATGCTCCACTCATCAACCTAACTTCTCACAGTGAAATAAATGCCTGTCAAGTTAGCTTACTAAACAGAAGTAGAATTTTTCTCTATATTACCTTATCAAAAGTTTTAAATTATTATAGTTTTATAGTAAACCCATTGAGAAAAAGGTCATTTGAACATCCGGTCAAAATTCTTCAATTATTATTTGCTAATCATGATAAAGAATATTGATGCTGGGAGATAGAACTCTTTCCATCAAAGGTAGTCAATGTCAACATTCAATCCCAAATCATGGATAGCAAGGTTAGATACAAAATAAGGGCCTTGTTCTCTATCTTATTAATGTGCCCCACAATGTGCCACTGCCAGATTTTTTTGTTTCATTTTCTGGGTCCCCAGGTTAGTAACCTGGCTTAATTGTTGAATTGAGTGGTTGTTGTAGAAAACTGCATATCTGCCAGGAACTGGATTCAGACTGTCCTTTAACATTTCAAATCAGACTGTTACAGTCACCATTTTCAACCTGTGTCTGCTGAATTTGTGATTAGTCTCAAAGTTGAACAATTAGTGTCTGCCATTCTGTATTATTCGATGATTTTGGTCAATTATTTAGTGGTATAATGACATCAAAAGTCTGGTTGTATGCAGCTTGATTTGAGTATTATGCTGTATGTAGCTTATATAGCCTTGGAAATGTATGTACACAGGTCCTTTATAAGCAGCTTATTATTTTTCTGCATTGCTGGAGATTGACATAGTTTTATTTATTACCAGATATGTTTCTCATGCCTAACATAAGCATCAACTCCCATAGGGAAGCATTTCTGTTGACTTTGATTGAAGTATGCCTTGTTCACAATATTACGTTCAATTTTGCTTTGTAAGAATAATTGTCCTATTTAATGTTTTTGGGTGTACACATCAAAATTCAATTTTTACATAATTGTTTATAGTGATGGAATCTTGTGAAGAGTAACTCACCTTCTGTTTCCTCAAAGCCTGTCCACCATCTACATGTCACAAATCTGGAGTGTGATGGAATAATCTTCCCTTGCCTAGATGAGCGTAGCTCCAACAACAGACAAGAAGCTTGGCACTATTTAGGACAAAGCAAGCAGTTTGATGAGCAAACTATTCACAAACATTTGCTCGCTCCACTGTCAAACCATTCACTATCCTAATTTGGAAAAATATCACCATTCTTTCACAGTGCTAGATCAAATTGTGGAACTCCATTCCTCACAATTCTATGGGTGTACCTACACCTCAGGGACTGTAGTGGTTCAAGAAGGCAGCTCATTAGTGCCTTCTCAAGGGCAATTAGGATTGAGCAATAAATGCTGACCTAACCAGTGATACAGACATCACATAAATGAATTTTAAAAATGTTTTATTTTAATTGTTTAGGGATATGGGCATTGCTGGTTGGGCAGCTTACATTGACCATTCCTAAATACCCCCTTGAACTGAGTAGTTTCTAGGCCTTTTCAGAAAGCATTGGGTCAATCATGTTGCTGTGGTCTAGTGTCACATGTAGGTCAGATCAGCTATGAGTGACAAATTCTCTTCCTTACAGATGTTAGTGAACCAGATGGGTTTTTATGGCAATTGACAATGGTTTCATGGTCACCATTACACTTTTAATTCCAGACTTTTTTATTGAATTCATATGTCACCATTTGCTATGGTAGGATTTGAACCTAGGTCCTCAGGGCATTACGCCGGGTCTCTGGATTACTGATACAATGATAATACACTATACCACCATCTCTGTCACTATTTCATATCAGACTGAATAAATTTATTTAGCAATTCCAGGATCCTGGGGGGTTGAATTGGATAACACTTAAAGAGGATGTAGAGAATGCAGCTTCTTGCTTGATAGTTTGTGGCAAAAGTCATATCTTCACGATGGCATGGTTATGCGGCATATCACCACAAATAGAGACTTCCTCAGCCAAGTACTGCAGGACTTTGAGAGTTGTGCAAGCAGTGCAATTGCTGTTTAGGTATCAAAATGGTCTGCTCTATCAGATTTCTACAAGACATTGACTTAAGCAATTGAAGAAGGTGGCTCACCATCACTTTCCCGAGGGCTATTTGGAATGGGCAATAAATACTGGCTATATACCAATGTCCAAATCTATGAACAAATAAAAAAAAAAATGCAACTTTCACGAGTCACTGGATAGCTGAATAACCACCATTTGGTTTATCGTGGTGCCTGAGATAATGCTGGCACATTCATTACACAATGAACAGACTGCTGCTTGGGATACAGAGCATAGACCTGTATGATACACATCATTTGTATGTTCAGGCAAAATACTTTCAGTTCAGGTTTGGCAGAGTTGACACAAATTAGGGTGAGTGTGCACTCAATAGAATCTTGAATTATGAGCAAACCTGCAATTCTCAAAACTTTAGTATTCCACTCTGCTTCTTTCTGGTAAGAGGAATTAAAATGTTATCTCTCTCAGAATAAAGAGCTTTGGTGTTTTCTGTTATGCAGTCATGCATTTCAAACTGCAACACATTGTTAATATCTTCAGTTCCATTTCAGACAAAGTTTGAGGCACAAGAGTTCATTGCTATAGTCATCTTCACACACACTGGCAATGCAGTCCTTGTCATGCTCTAAGTTTGCATTGCAGTTGCAACAGTTGACAGATTTCACTGAAGAGGGAGAATATAAGAATAAAGAGGACAGAAGTTCAAATTAAAAGGTTCAGGTCTTAAAGCAAATGAGAACAACCCGTGGCACAATGGTTAGCACTGCTGCCTCACAGCACCAGGAGATCCACATGCAATTCCCTGCTTAGATCACTGTTTGTGTGGAGTTTGCATCTTCTCTTTGCGTCTATTTGGGTTTCCTCCAGGTGCTCCAGTTTCCTTCCACAGCCCAAAGAAGTGCTGGTTAGGTGCATTGGCCATGCTAAATTCTCCCTCAATGTACCCGAACAGGCATCAGAGTGCAACAACTAGGGGATTTTCACTGTTACTTCATTGCAGTGTGAATATAAGCCTATTTGTGACACTAATAAATGAATTTTAAACTAAATTTTGAAAAATTTGCTGTTGCTTCTAATTGATATATGTTTTTAAAGTCCAATTAATTTGTCCTAATGTAACTTTTCAAAGGTTACAAATACTTCCATAATATCTTCCACATGTCTTTAATATTGTTTTTAAATTTTCAGGTCAAAATCAAGCTTTGATCCAATCATCTTCCCTCTCGTTGGTAAATGAAGCCCAGTATCTTTTGATAAACATGGCTAGCATTCTGCATCTCAAGGAACAGATATTACAAAGGTAGGATCTATCCTCATGGGTAATAAAAAAAAATGCCAAGCAGTATATAGCTATGTTATAGAATGAAAAGGTAAGACTGTTAAGTATGAAAAAGAAAATGAATTGCAACAATAGCATTAATATTTTGGCATAGATATTTCACTCCTCATAACGTTGAAGAAGCAGAGAAAACATTGAATATAGTGAAGGTTCAGGGCACTGACCTTAATCTGGCTGTGTTCTGTAAGAGTGACACAATAGATATATCTGTCCCTCAGCCTAGTTATTCCAGTAGAGCTATGAAACTGACATTCACCAAACAATGGAAAAATGCCTAGGTAGGTCCTATCCACAAGTACAAGGACAAACCTAACCCAACTAATTTTCACCCTTTTCCCAATCATCAGCAAAATTATTGAAGGAGACTCAATTGCTGTGAAGTGAGAAGTACTCACCTGCTCACAGATCTGAGCTCAATGCTGGACCCCATCACAGCCTTGGTTCCAACATGCACGTCAGCAAAATGACAGGACAGTGACAGTATCCATCTTTGGCAGCAAGACAGAATTTGACCCCACAGGTCATCAACAACACTAAAATTGAAGGAAAATTCAAGCTGCAGTCATAAGTAACACAAAGGAAATAGTTGTGGCTGTTGAAGGCCAATCATCATTGTTCCAAGATACTGCTGCAGAATTTTCTTTCTTTACTCTTTCGTGAGATACAGGCATCACTGGGAAGACCAGCATTTGCTGCCATTTCCAAATTGCTGTACAAGTGACTGGCTTGCTAAGCCATTGCAAAGGGCAGTTCAGAGTCAACCATGTTGTTTTGGGATTGGAGTCACATTTAGACTGGACTGGATAAGAATGTTAGATTCTTCTACTGAATATTAATGAACTGGATGATTTTTATGACAATCAAATCAATCAATAACCATTACTGAGACTAGCTTTCAATTCCATATTTATGAATTAAATTTAAATTTGTTTGGATTTCTGGATTACTCTTGCAACAACATTATCACAATGCCATCATCTCCAAGAAGTTTCTCAGCTAATTTAGCAATGAATTGCCTTCCATCATAAAAATCAAGAATTGGCCTTCTGACTGGAAATACTGCATTTTGTTCCATTCACAACTCATCCAATATAAAACATCCTTTATGAGTCTATAGCAGGACCTGAGTAACATCCAGGTGTGTGTCAGCAAGAGACAGATAACATATGCCAGTTTCATGGCAGCTAATGATCACCTTTAACAAGAAACAGTTAAATCATCTCTAACATTACCATCACCATTTTCATCATGTCTCCAGCCATCAAAACCATCGGTTCTGCATTGACCAGAACTGGAACATTTATTGAATTGTTGTTTCTTGATTCGTAAAGAAGGAACATCTTAAAACTTTATAGTAATGTGTCTTGCTTGGTGATTTAGTTCTGTCATGACTTCTAAAGTGAGTTCTAGTGTAAGGAGTGACTGAATTTATTATTCTAAAAATAACACATTTTGGGAAGCATTAAAAAACATTTTTATAAATTCATTGTGTCCAACTTGTGGCACATTAAAATTACTTTTACAGCTTCCCCTTTCCTCATGATGCAAGCTAAAAAGCATAAATCTGAAACGTGTTTTGCTGACCTGGCATAGATATGTTATATATTTGGAACTACTATCAACATCTCTTATCACTCTTATATGCCAATGGAGCTTGGGAAATATTACAAAGTATTTCAGCAAATTCATTATGACCAGATTAATGAAGGTAATTTTTTTTTATGAGATTCCAAGGCACATTTCCCCTATTTATTTTTCAATATTTATGATTTTAGAAGCTGCAGATTTTCTCCAGATTATCTCATAATTTCAAATAAATGTTAATGTGATTGTGCTCCTGTTATAGCAATGAAACAAGTGATTTGAATTCTGCTGAAGCATTAACAACCGAGGAACTAATCCATCGTTTTCGTGCCAATCTTGTGATAAGCACAATGAGGCCATACGAAGAAAATGACTGGGCTGCAATAGATTTTGATGGTATTTCTTTTCAGGTGAATATAAATGTTTTCATGGAGTTTTAAATATATTTACACAAAAGCTTGAGTATGTCTGTCACAATCCAGATATCTTACTCCAAAGTATCAAAGCTAAAAAGAGAAAACAAGGTTTTTTTTTCTGACCTGTAAACTGGTGTTTACAGGCATTTAAGAACTGCTGCAAAATTCAACTAATGCAGGATCTATTCAGTCCACACATGCACACAGAATAACAGCACAGTAAAATGACTGAAAAAGTTAGCAAATTAAGCCTCACACCCTTTCTCTATACCCCAGATTACCTGTGAGTAATAACAAGGAATATCAACTCATTACTACTGAGACATTTCCACATAAATATATTTGATGTCATTTACAAAATTATTTGTTTAGAAGACATCTAATAACTATATTGTGCTTTTTTGATTTAAAGTAGACCTCATTATTCAGTCTATTCACTCTTCTTAAAACTCTCCACAAAGTTGCTCCAACGTCACTGCTGTAGCCAGGTTTCTGTTATACTCCCAGTGATGTTATGGAAGCAATGCAGAAACAGCTCTAAGAAAGTTTTCAGCAAGATGCATGTTTATGTAAAAACAAACAATTTAGCAGGTTTGCTTGTTGCAATGCATTGGCAAATAGGAAGAGGGAGGGAGGGTGTAATTATGTGATCTTGTGTTAGTTGCCTGTAGGTTGTGAAGGTTAGGGAAACAGCTAAAACACTGAAACTCTGATTCTTTAACTCACTTTCTTCATCAAGCATGAAATAATGACAATTTTAATATCTCATAAAATATAAAAATCATAATATAAGATCATACACTTTTTTCAAGCATAAACATATGTCAATTGACATTGGTTTATAAAATTCAATAGTAGATAGTTTAACTTTTAACAGTCGTAGTTCTTTACAAAAACTATATTACTGCATTTGAAAATGCTTTGTAAAAACCTTTAAAATAATCCTGTTGTAGGTGGGTACAGCAAATGTCCACAAAACTGGTCCCTGGGATAAAGGGATTGTCCTGTGATGGGTGGCAGAGCAATTGGGCCTATACTCTCAGGAATTTTAAAGAATAGGAGCCAAACTCACTGAAACATTCATACAGTCATTCACTAAAATGGAATAGCTTTGTGACCTTTAATTGCTTAGTAGTTAGTGCTGAACAGAATTCTCTATTGGACGCAGGCAGGTTTTTACAAGCCTCGCCCAAGCAGTCGTAAAATACCGGCCATGGGTTCTACACTAATTTTCTTTGCTGCTTTCTCTCTCAGATTTTCTCTATCATGATTCAGACATTTGACCAGAAAACATATATCCAAGTCAGTTGGTGGTTTTCAGTCTGATCAGTATCAGTGTCAGTCAAAGCAATTTTGATGTTGATCAAATGATTTGGACCATTATTACTATGCTGTTACCCTTTCCAATCTTCCAGCACATTATCACTTGCCAGGTCACTTGGCAAAATGGCCACTGAAATTACTGATAACTACGTACAACAGTATGCTTTATATTCAAAAAACTGATTCTACTTTAAAAGTAATCAAAGCCCAAGAATTTGAAAATTATTTCAAGCATATTAAAAGAGAAAATTACAAACCAAAGCTCAAATGTAATTTGAAATTCCTAAAATGAAAGTGTAGCAGACAAAAGCATGAATTTGGTGTAAATACTTTGAACAGAAGTATTACTTGCATCATATTTCAAATTTATGATATCAGAATTATATGATTGAGCCACATGTACAAATTATTTGATTTCTTTGCAGCTCATGATTGCAAATCATAATATAGAGTTAGTCAAAGAATTGTTTTCATCCCAAGCCTAAATGAGTATTTTTAAAAATCTTGCGCAGACATTTTCTGTTTTCTAATACTGATACATATTTTGAACTCGTTACCAGCATACGATATATAATAAAATGAGAAATGAAGCAGTTCTTATGGTACAAAATATTCACTGTCATGCCATATATTTTTTTTTTGCAGATTGTGGGGTTGTGTAACAGATGTCAAATGATTTGTATTAACCAAGAAAATGGAAAAAGAAGCACTGAACCCCTGCAAACACTATATTCTTGCAGAGACAGAAAGGTAATTATTACTTCTTTAAAAGAACAGATTTATTAAAACTCACATTATTGTAGAGGTTTGCTGTATAAAAAATGAAACAAAGTGTTTTGCAAGCCAATGCAATAATCCATTCAGAATGTCATAATTTCACTGTTCATAATTTATTATGTCTAACCATGTGTACTTTTATAAACACCTGAATGGGAGACCAACAGAGGGATAGAAACCATGTATCGATGCAGGCTTGCTAGACTGAAGGGCCTGTTTCTGTGCTGCATTGTTCTTTGTTAATTGGATGGTGAGTGTGTCCTCTGTCACTAATTGGCCAAGCTAGGCCAATTTGATGTCAGGTGATTAATGCCATATTGTGGAGTGTAAACAGTCGGTCCTTGTCGGTGAATAGATTTAAATTGTTTAAATTCTATATTTGTTTTGATAATTAGGCTATCTTATGCAGAATTCTTTCCACATTCAGATGAAGAGGATTTTTTTTAAAATCACTGTTTTTGCACAGGTCTTATTTGTTGATGTATTATCACTGTTATACTGTCTTCTCTCCCTTCCTGTCACAGAGGCTGATTCCATCTGCAAATTGCATTTGGGTCTCATTACATCCACATTTTTGAGTTGATATAGATTTTGGCACAGGGGGTTACATCAGGTAATCTGTTGTGTTAAGTGTTTACTTATCTCCACACCGGGACTTTTGAAAAGATCTTAAAATAAAATTTTGTTGATGATTGTAGGCACCACTGAAGAATCCAGAACGTGGCAGGCCCATATTGACACCATTGAATGATAATTTTGTTGAGGGGTCCTTTAACAGGTACTAAGCCTCTCATTAGCAAAGTTAATCACCTGTTTTCAGCATTCAATTCAGACTTCTAAAAGATGGCCTCCATAACATAGCAATACTATGTTTGGTACCCATTTTGTTCCAACCCCATAGAAACTTCTTGCAAAGCACGTACCTGTTCCATCCAGCAGTTCTTTCCTCCTTTCAGCTACCAAGCGTTCATGGACCTTGGAGATCCAACTGGCCAGCATTGAAGCTTAAACAAAGAGAAGAATTTAATGCATGCAGTCTTGTTGAAATGGTTAAATGACAATCCTATTCCTGTGACTGAGATTGTTTCCCAACTTATGTTACCTCTGTTAAAACTGAAAGTGAGCAGGTTTGAGGCAAACTGCATTTGAGATTTTTCCTTTAATGTGTATCTCCTCGGTCCTGATAATCAAATTGGTCTTTTTCAATCTGTAATTCTGGAGACTAGACGTCGCAGTTTGGCTGGGATAGTCGAGGCATCCCAACAATTTTCTCAAGATTGCTGAAAATCTGTGTTTTCTAATTAGCTGAGGCCCGTTCCCTTTAATCCATCCTCCATGTTCTATCTGGAATCAGCTGACTGATGACAGAAGATCAACAGTGGTATCTACCAATCAGAAGCCACATTAGCCACATAACTAATGATAATGAGTTATCATTACCTTATTCTTTCCATTGAAAGACCAATGATACAACAAGAAAGCCTGAAGTGAGATTGCCAGATTGTTTCAATTTTAAAGAGAGACTGTATCACTGAATAAAGAGAAGATTTGAATTAATTCAGAGCTGAGGTTTTGGATTTAACTCTTGGGAGGAACTCCGATCTTTGTCTTGGTTTAAATGCAATTTGGGACGGGTGCAAACATTTTAAAGAGGCGTTAGAAAATTGGAGTTTGCATAGATTTACCCTGGTGCTCAGGTTTCCTCCCACAGTCCAAAGATGTGTAAATTAGGTGGATTGGCCATGCTAAAATTTCCCCTTAGCATCAAGGGGACTAGCTAGGGTAAACACATGGGATTATGGGGATAGGCCTGTGGGGGATCATGGTCGATGCAGACTTGATGGGCCAAATGGCCACCTTCTGCACTGTATGATTCTATGATGAATTCTGGACTGGACTGAAAAATGTCACTTGTCACCAATATTCTAGCAGTTAGTTACAGTCTAGGTACAGGATAGCTTCTGGTCAGAGTCTTTTACAGTCAGTTGTTGCCAGGCACTGCAATGACATTTGACAATGAAAGGTTCAGTTTGAACAACATCTTATATGTAAATTGCAAATAACAGCTGGAAACTGTTCTTTACAGCAGAATAGTTTGGATGTCAACAGCAGTTTCCAATTAACTGTGTAATCTTAGCTGGCAGCAATGGAATCAGTAATGGAGAAAGATTTGTTACTGCCACCTTCAATGATTGGGTGTCCTGATAAGGTTGCGAACTCTGGCTGGACATATTTAGGGAGACGTCATCAATGATCTTCAACTGCCCCTACCCAACATGTCAATCATCAAGGAGACCCATCTTGCCTTGGTTTTTCAATGTATCCCAGATTTGAATTTTGAAACTTTGGTCATCCAAAGTAAATGCTCAAATCTGCAGTGGATTGATGAGCCTGTTTTGATTTCACAATGCCATTTCGACTAGTTAATTTACTTCTGTGTGTAGCTTTCACCTGATTTTGAAGAGTTATTGGCTATTTCTTATTTGTTCATTATGCAGGAGAGACCAAAGGAATAAATTCTTTCAGAGTTTTTTAATAATTCAGTTTTCCTGTGATTACCAAATCAGCGGCATTTTCAGGCTATTAATAGTATGCTGCAACATAAAAGAAAATAAATGGAAAGGTTGATATAAATAAAGGAAGGACTGAGACAATGAAATTCTCCATTATTATTAATAATAATATATTAGGATCATTATAAAACACATTTCACTACAGTGGGGAATTCAGTCTCACCAGGTCCATTCTGGGATCCCAAAAGCTTCACACTGAAAACCTCTCCTCATTATGAATATAGCCACCCACTGTGGAAAAAGAAAAATGAAAAGCAGACATTCAATTATTTAGTTGATTTTACATAGCACATGTTTTATTCATTTAATTTTGAGCATCAGAGCTGGAACTGTGGAGAAATGCATGCATTGTTGACCCTGGCACTGGCAGGATCAAGTCTTAGTGCTTGGCACCAACAAAGGATGTAACTATGAAATAATAAAAATATGTAGTGTCACCTACAAAGTGGTCTCAACACCGGGTCCCTGGATCACAGATTCAGCAGTAGCTGAGTTCATAACACTCTCACAGCTGAGCTCCAGTTCAATTCCTATTCCAGGGATTTAACACAAAAATCTTGGCTGATATTCTTGTGCAGTACTGAGGAGCGCTGCACTGTTGGAGGTGCCATCTGTTGATATCTCAAACTGAGACCCCATCTGCCTGCTTGGGTTGGTGTGAAAGCTGCAATGGCACTATTTAGAAGATTGTCCTGAACAAAATATCCTTCAGTAAACATCATGAAAACAGAAGGGGTAATCTTACCAGAATTTGACAAGTATCAGTCTCAGTCAAAAATTGACATGTAACTCTACAGTTGCACAGACGAATTTTCTCTCCAGATTTTGAGCTTCTCAAAAGAGGAAAACTTGAGTAGATGGGACAGGAACTCTTAGTGTCAACAACAGGATACACAGAAATTGGGGCACCATCTTTAAAGATCAGAAATAAATATACCCCTACCCCCCCGATGGAGATATTGGGGACTCACCACCACCCTCACCTACACTCATTGTGGGTATTTCCACCAACATCCTCCTTCCCCAGCCAACCATTGTTGGTCCTCCCATCAGCCTCCGCACAGTCATCACTGACATTTCCCCACCCCACCTCACCAACCAATCATTGATGACAATTCCTGTTTCCCCCCCCTCCCCCCACATACACAAGCAGGGTCATTACCAGCATTTCCCCCACCCCTGGCACCGCCAACCTATGCAAGGAGCAGGGTCAGGACATTGCCTGACCATATCCCTCTCCCCTGGGAACTATACTTACTTGTGTAAATATAGTCTCCATGGGAGGATCCCATTATCGGGTTTACATGTAGAACATAAGCATGGTATGAAACCTCGTAGGGGTGATATAGATGAGAACTTGATTATGTCATCAGCAACTGATGGGAAAAATCAGAAACTGTGATCTCACCAGTGAGATTCAGGATTTCTGTTTTTTTCCAGATTTGGCACCCACCCCCAGCATTTCCAATAAAGGAGAATCTGTGCTGAAGATTCCACTCAGATTCTCCAATCATCATTAAATTATTGTTTGTGGAAGTTTGCAACGTACAAATTGGCTGATGCATTTCTTATCTTACTACAGTGATTAAACTTCAAAATGATTTCATTGGCCATAAATCGCTTTGAGACTTTGATGGTCATGAAAAGTGCTATATAAATGAAAGTCTTGCTTCTGTATTTTTATTTTTTGGCTGGATACCATCTTTGAGGTTGAGCAGGCAAAATTAAATGTGATTTAGACTGGAATAGTATCGTTATGTTTGATTGCTTTTGAGCACTGAGGAATATTTTTACATAAAACCTAACTCCAGCTAATGTTATTTTGAATTAACAGATCTATGGAAGTGATAGGCTTCATGGAATGAGAAATCTTACTTCTTCAGTATGTTCCTAAATAAATTAACAGAAAAAGTAAGGTTTCGATGAGTAAGAGAAAAATCAATTATTGTCCCTGAAACAATTGCCGGAATTCTAGCTGCCCGCTGTGGAATCAGAGTGCGTAAGGAGTCGACATTGGAAATATCCATTGACCTTGGGCAGGAATTTCCAGTCTTGAGTAAAGCAAGGTCATAAAATCCCATTCAATGAGCCAGATTGTACATTCACAAATCAGGCACGTGGCCCCAGCATGTATGTAAAATAAAGCATGATGACATTGGATTGGCAATCGCACTAGTCCCTCAAATTATGAAGGTGAGCACTTGTGAAGATCTGAAGCCCATTCACTAATTTGCACTGACTAATTAACCAGCTAAAGACCCAATTTTCATCAGTTCATAGGCTGCTGCATTTTTGGGCATTGGACATGAAAAGGTTTGGCAGTGTTTTATAGCAGCTATGATGAGGCAACTCAAGGGTAGTAAAAAGGGCCTGACACCAGTACTATGATTAAATGTAGCTACAAATTCTGCTGGGAAAGATGGCAACATTATCTGTATCATTATGCAACTCAATTTTTTAAGAAAGACTAAATCTGAGAGCAGGAAGTCTTTAAACTTCTGAATGTAGGTGACTTCCTGTTTGTGGCACGTGATGCCCTGCCTAGTCTGAATGGACATGATATGGAAATGCCAGCATTAGACTGGAATAAACACAATAAGAAGTCTCACATCAACAGGTTAAAGTCCAACAGGTTTATTTGTAGCAAATGCCATTAGCTTTCGGAACTGGCTGTTTCTTCATCAGGAAACTAGTTGTGTTTGCTACAAATAAACCTGTTGAGCTTTAGCCTGGTGTTGTAAGACTTCTTAGTCTGAATGGACACAGAATCCCCCCACCAAACCATCCTCCTTCCCTTGCTTCTCTAATTATCTTCCTTTATTTACCACTAATTAGCCATCCAAAGCTTGATTGGATGAGCTGAGATGGTGAGTTTGGGAGCAAGCAAACCTCCAGTTTCCATTCTGCACCCCTAACTCTGCCAAAAAACGTGAAGTCAATGTTATCAGTTTCAAATATTGTCTTGCTCTGATCAATTATTAAGGCTTTTGTTTTGATAAAAACTGGGGTAACATGTGAGTCTTTGGAACCCTCTTCCCCAAAATGGAGTGAAAGTAGAGTCTTTGAATATTTTTAAGGTAGATAGATTCTTAATAATAAAGGGGATGAAAGGATATAGCAGGAATGTGAAGAAATCAGATCAGCCATGATCTTATTGAATGGCGAAGCAGGCTTGAGGGACTGAGGGACCTTCTCCTGCTCCTAATTAGTATATTCATATGTATGTATAAATAACCTATGGCATTGTAATTGAAGTCATTTTCTTTCCAGATGACCTTTGGAGCATATCTGCTTCATCAGCCACCAGCAACATCAGGGCATTGTGCAATCCTGGCTGTCGGATCTCAGGCTGATGTGAAAAGAAGAGAGTAAAGAACAACTACTCCTTCTGCTGGACAATAACATCCTCTGCAGTTTCCATGGGAGTGAATGCTTGACGTGAAAGTATTCCATATGAATGCTTCAGTGTGCCTTTACAATGAAGTTATGAATTAATATTCCATTTATGCATCTCCAAAGTAAAGCCCATGTTAATCCCAGTTTACTAGGTTGAAAATCTTTTAGTGTTGCAGAATTTCCTAATTTAAAAAAGAAAATACAACAATATCCTGCTTTGAATGAGATCACAGACTAGGAATGGCTCAAATGAATCTGAATTTTAAATCAGTTCAGTTGTTGACTATACAATATTGTAATTTTCGATACACTCAGGAATTAGTTTTTAAGAATTTGTGCTGTTCAACATGTGAAGGAACTGAATTATATCAATTGACTTGTTTACAATCCATTATTCAGGCTATACTTAGACAGATTTTGCGTTGATTCCTCTTCTTGGCTGCTAAAATCATGTCATTTTAAAGATGCTGGCTAAATGGTTCTATTTAACACTCAAGTCCTTGTGATTAGTTGACAGATTAACATCTGCAAACTTATTATAAATCTTCTTTGGTTGTGAAACTGAGGGTAATTGAGATTATTGCCTGAACCTCACCCACAATTTATTAATGTGCTTTGACTGTTGGTGAGGTTCCTTACTACATTTGCAGAATCAGGAAATGTAAACCAGCATTGTATAAATTGTTTCAATTTTGTTAAAACTAAATTCATTTGATTAATCTCACCTCAGCAACACTGAGGCTGCTGCAATTGACTGGGTCATAGAGCAAAAATCAGCCAGAGCTCTTACTACTGATCACGTGACCTCAGTTAGAAAATTCATGTGAAAATGCATGAATGCAGTGTTAAATTTAGCCACTTTTAAGTTGAATGATCTGACAATATTCACTGTCCTGGCTAACATATGGACACAGTTGAGGTTTCACCTCAGGAATAGCAGTCTTGGCAAAGCTGCACATGAACAATGCTATCTGTCCCAGTAAGCCACCCCTCCAAACAAAAACATAAGCACTTACTTTCATTACTTAATTTATTTACCTTAAAGCAAATGAAATTAAAATTAAATATAATTTTGATAAATTATAATTGAGGAGTTGATGGCTAAGCTCTCTTAATATATCAAGTTACAAATTGTGTTATTGCTATTTAACTTGCCAAAGATTTTGTCACACTAGATTTGTTTTATGTAAAATTGTCAGCATATTTAAATGATTAAAAAATAAGGAATTAATATGAATAATCTGAATCATTCCTCCCTTATTTCCTGCCTTTGCTCAATGGGTCTGATATTAACTTTAAGCACCGAGAGATAGCAAATCAATAACTCCTGTCACACCTCATCCAATTTCTTTTTCTAATGGGTGAGTCTTGCAATCACGGATAAAGCACCTCTCCAAAATTCAACCAGGCAATTCTAAGTGGACACTACTGGCAACCTGGATGCAGAAACTTGTTTTACTGACAGGTGGATCAGTAACTATAAAACATAGAGCAAAAGCCAATGGCAGGTTGGAAAAGTTGAGATTGCTGATGGCAATGGTCAAAAATTTTCAACCACAAGTTCCACGCTGTGGCTGGCAAGCAACCTCTGATTCACCTGAACCACCATCACCTCAGCACTATGATCATCTAGGCACCTTCCTGGTCAGGGGGAAGTGATAGCTGCTAGGAAATCTGTCCTGAAATTGTCTGATGCCCTCCTGTGGAGACTGCTCGATACTGTTGAGGCCCATTGCGTATCAATTACCCACATTCAGGATGGAAACCCAGCAGCAATGTCACCGATCCAGTATGAGAGGTGATAACAGCAATAATCAGTGCCAATGCCCTGCAGAAAAGGAAAGTTATCCTGTGTAGGAAGAGGGTGAATGATCCCCTCTATTCTAAGTCAATCTTCACATTGTTCTCAACTCTTACATCCATCGTATATCCACAGGAAGTCTCACTCAGTGCCTGCTCAAGGCACACCACTCCTCCCTTTCCCACACATATCTTCATCTTTCTTGAAGATTTTGTCTTCATTATCTCATTGGTCCCACTCACTATCCACACACGTCGGGCATTGTTATCATCTGCTCTGTCATGTGTCCTGCTCACATCTGATTTCATACAGGAGAAGCTTCATACAAGAAGGAGAAATTCCTGATGGATGAAGGGATGCCAGAACTCAAAAACTTCAAGAGAGACCTCACTAACTGGCCAGAGAGGACATTCACCGCTGCTAACCTGATGGTGAGGTTGGCGTTGACAAAACAAGTGAGTATCTAGTACTGCATCATCTGCCAGACAACAATACTGTAAGTTGTGTTTCCTGTCTCTCAGGCTCCTGCTATGCACTAATGACCTCTCCTTTCCTTTCTTTCACAGGTCCATTCAGCTAGCAGCCGACTTAGTCCACCCAGCCAGGTCCTTGATTCCAGCCCTGACATTAGCACAATGGCAGGATGCATGGACCCCAATATGGTAGAACCATCACAGCTCATGCACTTCCTGTGCCAGCACAGGTACACACACATCTCGATGGGACCTAGTTTGACCTAGCAGAATGGGGGTCACAATCTGATGAACACATCACTCTGCCAGAGTCAATGCAGGCGGAGGCAGGAAACATCCCAACGTGCTGGCACATGGAAGATTGCTGGAGGCCAGGGACTTGCTGAGATCCAGTCAAGTGATGAGCCTCTAGATTCAATCATGCCTCAATTGCTGGGACTATGAAGGCAAACTCAGGAGAATCAGGAAGGGATTCTATTACACTCCTCAGATTGGAGGGCTGCATGGAGGAGCCCATCTGCCTTATGTCTGAGCTGATACTGCAACAAAGCTATCAATACAACTTGGATAATGGCTGCTGTGAAAACCATGGTGAGAACATGCACTCCATTGTGCAGGCACTTGCTGTGATCCATCAAGGCCAATGCCAGAGCACAGTGGGGCTTCTTGAGCCCACTCCAGCTGCCTCTCTATCCCAGGAAGAAGCCGGTGGCTCTGGGAACCCATAGAGTGAAGGTGACTCAGACTCATTAGAATGCAGTCCATCTAAATCCCCCATTTTTGTGACTGCTTCAGGCTCACGTAAACAAACTGAAGAGGGTGGCACTGCCACATCACAGGACTCTGATAGCAGGCCAGGGCCTTTCGGGTCTCAGCCTCCAGAGGATACCTGCCAAGGTTTTCACAGACAAAGGGCTTGGCAGACAACACTTCACCTCCATTGTACGCGAATGGGGACATACCAAAACATAGTGGCAGAGTTGGAAAGGTTAAGAAGCTCTCTTCGCATAACATGGACATGGGCATTAAGCATGTACAAAACATTCACTTCTGTAAGTAAACTCATTAGTTATTCCCTTTCTACGGCTCCTCCTTCTCATTAGCTGTGTTCTTTTATTCCTAATCTTAAAACTGGAAACCAGGGTGCTCAGTCGAAGGCTTCCTCCATGTGTAGTCGTGCAGTTAAATATTCACAAGTAAAAGCCTTTACCGTTCCTATAGTTCACTGTTTGATACCCCAGAGATTCGAGTGTTGCATAGGTGCAGATAATGGTACCATGCACTGTGGTGAGAGATTTGTGCAAAACCAACTGCTCTTGCGCTCTGGTTTGCTTGATCCTAGTTGAAATGAATGAAGTTTTGTGCCCTTGCGAACATTGTGTCAGCCATTACGTGGTACCCCTCCAGTATCACCTTAATATCTATCTAATGCTAGCCTAATATCCCACAATTGTGACCCTGAGTTAAGCCTAGTGACCTCCACCCCCGAGGCAAGGCCAGTCATCTCCAAGTGCTTCCCTCATGCTCACAAATTCAGCATTATTGCAGGCCTTATACTCATAGCTTGCACA
Source organism: Sphyrna mokarran (assembly GCA_024679065.1). NCBI lineage: Eukaryota > Metazoa > Chordata > Chondrichthyes > Carcharhiniformes > Carcharhinidae > Sphyrna > Sphyrna mokarran. The sequence goes on from JAGIQG010000002.1 coordinate 64,992,306, forward strand.
CACTGGCAGCTAATCAACCGTGACAATTGCATTACCCAAACCATACAAACAGCATATGGCCATTCAGCCCATATTTGTCTATGCCAGCTTGAGGACACCTATTGTCTAATCCCACCTTCCTGCACCCAGCCCATAGCCTTGTAGCTTACAGCACTTAAGTTGCAGATTCAGGTACTTTTGAAAAGAGTTTAGGCTGTCTGCCTCCCCTGCCAACTCAGGCAACACATTCCATATACTCACCACACATTGCGTAAAAAGTTCTTCCTCGTTCCCTTCTACACCTACTGCCAATTATCATGAATTTATGTCCCCTGGTTCTTAAATCATCCACCAAGAGAAACAATTTTATCCTGTCCCATCTATCTCATCCTCTCATAATTTTGTATACCTCCATCAAGTCACCCCTCAGCCACCTTTGTTCAAAGGAAAATAACTTATCCAATCTACCCTCATAGCTACACTTTTCTAGCCCTGGCAAATTCTTGTAAACCTGTTTGGCACTCTGTCCAGAGCAACGACATCCTTCCTATAATATGGTGGCCAGAAGATTGTGGCTTTATACAATTCCAACATTATATTCATATTCTATATGTCTGCCAAAGAAGGAGAACATTCCATTTGTCTTCTTTACAACCTGGTCTGTTTGAACTGCTGCCTTTTGAGACCTCTGTGCTTGTATGCCAAGATCTTTCACTTCATCTACCCCTCTTAGTATGCTCCCATTTATTGTGTATTCTCTATAATTGTTTGACCTCCCTAAATGCATTACCTCACTATGCATTACTGCTCTATGTTAAAACCCATCTGGCAATCTGTTGTCTACAAATTTTCCAAACATGCCTCCCATATTCATATACAACACAAATAGTAAGCGTCTCAACACTGAACCTGATGGGACATGATTTGAAACAATTTTTTATTCCGAAGGCCATCCATCGACCATTACCCTTTATCTCCTGTTGCAAAGCCAATTTCTGATCCAGTTTGCATTGTTATCTTGTATCCCATGGATTTTTACATTTTTGACCAATCTGCCATGTGGGACCTTGCTAAAATCCAGTACACAACACCCACTGTATAACCCTCATCAACCCTTCTTGTTATTCCCTCAAGGCATTCAGTCAGGAGGTTTGTGATGATTCCTGACAGGTCCATGCCTTTCTATATGACAGTTAATCCTAATTCTCAAGATTGATTTTACTAATTTCCCACCACCAATGCAAGACTAACTGGCATATAATTCTTTAGTATTTCCTTAGATCCCTTTTTTCGCAATGGAACTATATTTGCATTTCTCTGGTATGTCCCCTGTATCTAATAAGGATTGTAAAATAATCCTCAGAGCATCTGTTATCTCCTCCCTGACCTCAGCAGCCTCAGAAACAATCCATAATGACTTATCACCAGTCAAGGATTCGAACCTCCAAGGATCATTCCGTCTCTCTTTATGATTATCCTGTCCAATATCTCAGTGTTCCTCCTGAACTACTAAACCTGCATCAATTCTTTTCTTTGTTAACGTGGAGACAGATGCCAGAATTCTCTTGCTCGCCTGCTACAGAATCAGTGAGCAAGTGGCGGACAACGAAAATGTTTGTTAACCTCAGTCTCGCTCAATTGATGCCATAAAATTCCGCCCAGAATATTCATTTAAACCCCTTTGCACAACTTCTTAACCTACTCATGAGCTCCCTTCTTTATCTATGGCCCGGTTGTTTCCTTTAAATTTATTTGCTAAACTTTTTCATGCCCTCTCTTTCATTTCTTTGTTTCCTACATATTGCTGGATGCTCAGGAAGCTTTGCCATACTTCCCTCTTTCAAGAGAAGATGGCAAAGATCTGGACAAGAAAAGTACAGCCTTTCAGGAATCGCCATGGCTGGAGGCAGGGCTGAAGAGCACAACGATGACAGTCTGTGTCACAGCACCAGGGACCCAGTTTCAATTCCCAGCTCAGGTCACTGTCTGTAAGGAGTCTGCATGTTCTCTTCGCGTTTGTATGAGTTTCCTCCAGCTGCTTCAGTTTCCCCCCACAATCTGAAAGATGTGCTGGCTAGATGCATTGGCCATACTAAATTCTTCCTCAGTGTACCCGAACGGACGCTAGAGTGTGGCAACTGGTAGATTTTCACAGTAACTTCATTGCATTGTTTGTGATGCTAATAAATAAATTTTAAAAACTTTAAACTTTCTCTCATTCCCTTCCTCTCCACTCTCAATCTCTTCTGCCTCAGAGACGAGAGATGGCAGTACCATATGGTTCTTGCTATTTCTGCTCATCTGAACCTGATCTTAGGCTGTTTCAGTTTCAGATATCCAAGAATGCCACCTTCCCAGGCAGCAGATAAAGAGGAAGAAGACAGTTAAGCTGAACAACATCACATGATCTTGATCTGGCAATCTTATTCAGATACTGACACGGAGTGAAATTTAAAAAAGCTAAGATAGAGGATAGATCTGTATATGATGAGACTTCAGGCACAATAGTCAGGATAAGGATAACATATGCCAGCTTGCCAAGGGTAAGGTCACATCTCAAGGATGCATATAAGGACTTCAATGATCCAGTTTAGCGAAGAAGATTGATAAGTATACAAATCTTAATTTAAATCCCCTGAAACAATCTCAAGTAATTTCCCAATAGAAAAATAGATGATTATCAATACAGTCCATCTGATCCCTAAATATCCTTCAGAGATCCAAGTACATTACATCTAATTTCCATTCTGTTTATTGTATCCTCAAAGAACTGTAATAGATTTTGTTTTATTCATCCATGGGACATGGGCATCTCTGGCTGGCATATATTGCTCGTCCCTGGTTGCCGTTGAGAAGAAGGTCGTGAGTTGCCTTCATGAATCACTGTAGTCCATATGCTGTGGATTGACTCACAATGCCGTTTGGGAGAGAATTCCAGATTATGATCCAGCGACTGAGAAGGAATGGCAACATATTTCCAAGTCAGGATAGTGAGTGGCTTGGAGGGAAACTTGCAGGTGGTGATATTCAAACATGATTTCCTTGCAAAGTCTTCCTTGATAGAAGATCATGCCAAAATTAGGAGAGTTGTTTTCCCATTTTATACCAATGTACTCATCATTGGTGGACTTCTCGTGCCAATGGGACAGAACATACCTTGGAGAGTGATCAAGAAATCTGGGACATTGGCTGAAAAAAATTATATGAATATTACCATGTCAGGCTATTAACTTTACTAGCCTGGTACATCTCTACCAAATCTGGCGCAAGTCTTCTTCAAGAGGAAATCTTTGCAATGTTGAAAGAGTGGTCTGTCTAGTTTTACTCTTATCAACATTTTTGAACTGATTTGATAAACTGAGTTGCTTGCTTGGCCATTTTAGAGACCAGTTCAGTCCAATACATTGTGTCTAGTTTGGGGTTGAGATTCAAATTTTTAACTTCAACTTCCACCCAACCCAAAACTGCTCCCTGTTTGGGGTTAAAATTTCTTTCATTGTGTCAGTATGAGGTATTATAAAGTTTTACAAGGATAAACTTTGTTTCTTTGCTTTTTTTTATTTCATGTCCTTCTTTATAAAGAATTCAGTAAGTTTTTGTAATAGCTTAATTGATACCTTCAAAAATTTGTTAATGTGAAATAGTGTTCACTTACCTGTTTGCTTTTAGAAATAATTCTGACTAATAATTTAAAACCTAATTTATCGTTCTTATTCTTCCAACTTCCAAAGTTGAAAAGCCCATAAGGCACAATATGATATATCCAGTAAGCTCAACATATTAAATCAAGATTAATCAATTTGGCTCTTATACTTAATAAAATCTTGGACAAGCAAAGGATCCTCAATTATAGGGAATAAATGCTCATTTAAATGCTCTAATACTCAACCCAATGAAAATATTAATAGCGTAACCATGAAAATCGAATCATCAGCTTTCACCAAGTCGCAGGGTTTCCTAAACCTTGCATTACAAATGTCTAAAATGCAATGAATGTGTTTCAGCATGCCCAATTTCGGAGTTTTGCTGACTTATTCACAATTTAGAAATATAATTTATATATATACAGACACATACAAACACTTCTTAAAAATTTTAATAGGCACACTATTTGATGCTTTTCTGTATTTTCTGCAGTGTCTTTTTATAAAGTGATCAACAATTTAATTAACATAATTAGTGCTTCAATAATATTTGTGAAGTTTGGGTAAATTTTCAGCTTCTCCAATAGCCTCATTGAAATTCACTTCTGATATTTGGCAAATTATGCAGAGTTTGTCTGGAGTTTATTTTTCATTAAGTACCTGACATTAATCACATTGCTCTTGGAAATGTGCACATTCAACCATGAAGAAGCTTTAAAGTCAGGTTTTTACAAGTTCTCACTGACATCATTGTTATGGATTTCTGCCGAATGCCTAAGGCTTCATCAAGTTGATTTTCATACTCCTCCCTTTCTATATAGTTCCATGTTGAGAATCTGGACACATTCTTGGGGACAGATGTCACGCTGAGTGATTTAACACGTTCAAACAGAGTCCCAAGGATAAATGGAAATGAATCCTCCAGTCTCATCAGCATATTCAGCATGAGCTGTTTAGACTGGTCAGTCCTCTGCAGGCCTGCAGAATATTCTGCCTCCTGCCACTGACAGGGGACAGGCTTTGGGAGGAGGAGATAGAGTTAGTGAACATCTTTAAACTTACTGGGCAAAATATTCCAGGTCATCAGAGAAAAGACAATAACTGAAGGTACGCACACAACCCTTCTGACACACTAATCTTAGTTAATCTTCTCGAAGTCAAATTGGAGACTTAAGTCAATTCCAAAGTACTTGCCTAACTAGTTACCCAGAAATTGTTAGACAGATGAAACTGAATCCAACATATTGTTATAGACAAGAAATGAAACATAAACTGAAATTAGCCACACTTCCACTATTACGTTCCCTGTAATCAGTGTGATTGTTTTAGAAAGTGTTAAAATGCTCATTCACCAGTTTAGGAAAAACATTTATTTACAGGTCAAACAATACAGAGGCTTGCAGCCTCATAGCTGCAATCAGTTCCTAAGATGACTCTAAGTACAGATGCCTGTGCTTACCAGGGTGATCTTCCACACTGCTCCCCTATTTGTTCCCTGGATCATGTGTCTGTGCAGATTGATATTTAAAAGGATGACCATTACAAAGAGGTAGATACATGTGTTTCTAAGCCCCCATTAGCAAGTGGTCAATTTAAGAAAAAAACTGAATTTCTTGTGTTTAAAACTGAAAAAAATAATTTATTCACGTACTTATTCTGAATCTAAATTCTACATCAGTCACACATCACACACTCAAGAATATAGTGCATTCGTACAAGTAGTAAACCAAAACCATGTTTGACTGGTAGGAAATTAGTCATTGCAGGCCCAGTTCAACAAGAAGTCCTTTGTACTTTCAGGTTGTAGTTCATATTGGATCAAATAGCTGAAGTCAGATATCTGGATTGTTGCAGGGTTCCCTTGAAGTGATGAACTTCAGCAGGTTACATGGCAAGGCACTTTTATATCAGGAAGTCAAACCTTTTTACAGATGGCCTTGGAGTTTTAGAATCTGGCTCAGAAGCTTTTAAAGGCTCTGTAGTCTCCCAGTGCTTGAAAGGCAAACATAATGCAGCCTTTTGAAGTTGCTAATTGCAGTGTTCTTCTGCACACTGTCTGAATCTTTTCTCAGTCTTTAGATCAAAATTTGTTATTTTGGCCTGTTTTGGTCATTTGACCAATAGAGATATTGTTTAACCAGAATTGTTTGGAAATAGAAAGACATCATTACATGATTGGAGAATGAAGGTAGTCTTTCATTCTTATTTTGTGGATAGTTGGTTTCTCTTCAGTTCTCTTGTGCAGCATCTCTTTTGGAGATGAGTGCTGGAAACTTCCAACCTCATCTGTGATTGGGATTCTCTGGTGCGGCTACAGTGAATGGAGTTTTGGCTGAGCATAAAATTCTCCATTCTTGCTGGTTGGAGTGGTGGTGATGATAGTGGGGATGGGGTTGAAAGGTTGGTGGGGGGCTTGTGGTTGGTGATAGGCAGACATGAACGGCATTGAATAATCCTGCCCAAAACATCAACAGGTTTATTGATTCCGCATTTAGGGTACACACTGCGTGAATTCCACAAAGGGTTGCTGTCTGGACATGTCTATTCAAGGGATTCCTCTTCCCCTTCACTACCTGGGATGACTCAATTAGGTACTTACTGGAAGCTTGAGATATTCTTTGATGAAATTGTAATGGTTTCTTACCCCTTTTATAGCCAGTTTAGCTACCTTGTGAGCGTGCATTTTAAAAAAGACTGTTCCTGTGGAAGTTTTTGAAACTCAGTTCAGTTATGATTAGGACATGCCTTCATTGGACATGACAACCTGGGTCATAATTGACCTCCCAATCATCCTCTGCTGACCTCCCTCAACCAGAGTGTGAACCCGATTCTGATAACCATCAATTTAAATCGACTTTAGATGAGTGTAAACGGCATAAAACTATACCTTCTGGGTTCGCCATATGCCCCCCCATGCTTCCCTTAAAGGTGTGACGTCAAGCCATCAGAAATCACTACGGCTTTCCAGCAGTAGAGGTGAATACACCATGAGTGTGGAACCTAATGCAACCTCAGGAGGTCAGGGGCATGGCAGGGCAATGCCCAGGCACAACCCCTTGGCACTACCAGATTGGCAATGGCTGGGGAATTGTCAACTTGGCATTACAAAGGGGCACTGCAGGTTGGCACTGCTGAGGGATGAGACCTGATAGTAGAGCCAGGGGTGGGATAATGATGGGGTGTTGAAGACTGGTGCTGGACACTGACAGGAGGAGGGGCAGAGATTTCCAGTGTAAATTGATGAGGATGGGGACAGAGATTTCTGGTGAACTCTGATGAGGGGATGAGGAGGAGAGATTGCTGCTGAGTATTGATGTGGGGTGAGAGATTGCTGGTGGACATTGATGGGGGGGGCAATGCAGGCTAAGGGGGATCTGTCTGTTAATGTTGAGATCAGAATGCCCTCTTCTCTGTGGAGCTGGCCTTGACAGCTTCTTTAGACACCACCCCTCAGGTATGATGTGCAAAACACAATCCCTTGCTTTTTTGGGGGATAGGAGCAAAATGTCAGAAGATTTGGAGAGAAAATCTGGCTGTTTTCCTGAAGAGAAACACTCCAGATTTTGATCAGAAACCGTTCTTGGAAAAGACACATTATAAAACATTTCGAATTGTTATAACAGTAAACTGCAATGAAATTCACATTTTCTCCAGATGTCGCATTGTATTCTGAGGTGTTTCAGTTCAGTAATGAGAATATTTTATATATTTCAATATTTTTATAACAGACAGTACAATTCTTTTCAAACTATTGATAATTCAATAAAGCTACATACTATTAGAATTAAATGCATCATCCTAGAGGGGTTTTACCTGCTGACTAGCCCACCTGTGTACATTGGCTGAAAGGCCATACACAGTGGCCTTTTCCCCCTGCACCTTGGCAGCACTTGTCCCAAGCTTCAGTGCATCCCTCAGTCCTGGACCTTGGAACGTGCTAGTCTGCAACACTCGGTTTAGGACAATTCTTTGCATTTTAGCCCTGAATATTTTAACTTTTTTTTTACTCCTTTACTCCGTCCTTAAAATTACAAAGTCAGTGCTCAGAGCATCAGACAAACCCAAATCCATTTTTTGCTTGCTTCAAAAACCAAATTCAGACTCCAGTTGAATCTAACTCATGGTTTCCTCAGCAGAGATAAACAAGATCCAAGCTGACTAGATAAGACATTGCATGCAATCTTGGGCTTGATCTTAGCCAAAAGACCAAGAGGCACCTAATAATGCTCTCCTTTTAAAAAGTACAAATTGAATTTGGAAACTACTATGTCCCATGCTCTTTCAGCTATCACATTATAGTGACTGTAGTTTAAGGAGTTAATTCAAATAGTGTGATATGCTAAGGGACAATACATCATCACAGAAATGATGCAATGTCTTATGGTCTGGCTTTCCCCTTGACCATATGGCAAAGTGAAGCCACACAGGGAGATATTCTGTTGATGTTTTCTTTACTTCAGCAAACTCTGTGAATATTCTGTGTTAGCACGATGAGCAAAGAATATTATGTGATGGCAGTGAGTTAATAAACACGTATGGAAAAATCTCAGCTATTCCTACAAAACTGAACAGGCCACAGGTCTCAATGAGATAGAGGCAAGGCTGAATTGGTGGCAAAGTTTTGACAGATATCACATCTCATTAGGCCTCATGACAGAGTCAAATGATGAGCAAGTCAGTGTGTTATTTATATGTGTTATAATTGAAGTCAGAAAGTGTTTTATGAAGCCCGCCTGGATCATACATTTTGCACTTTGAATTTGGCTAGGATAAGCATGATATGCTATGATTCAAATGACCCATTATGGAACTTTTATCAAATAAAGTTTATATAAGAATATAGTTAACATATGTAGTAAGTAAATTAGCAATAACGTTTGTCGATTACAAACAAAAATAAAACACTCATATAATGTATAACCCTTAACAAATATATCTGAGATGTTCCAATCAAACTAAAAATTTCCAATAGACAAAAAAACTCTTTCCACAGGTTTAACACAGCAAAGATGAATGTTTATGTGATACTGGAACTGAGTCCTTTGACTTCCAGCAGCCCCTGAACATATTCACAACAGTTTGAAGTTAGAACAGCTTCCCAGAACGTGAGAAAGAGACTGGTCAAGCCATCAACAGCAGATGTTTCACTCTAGGAAGACAAGAAGCCTTGCTTTCAGCTAACCAGCAGAATTTCCAAAACCAGAGAGACACGCTTCTTTTCAGCTTGATGTCCCTTCCAAAACTAAAAAAACTGCAGTCAGCCAGAAAATGAAACCTTAAGTTCACTATGAAGAAAAAAACGATCCAAAACACATTATCTTCCTCTTAACAATGCAGGGTCATAAAAGACCCCAAAGTGAAAATAAATAACTCCATTTAAAACACTGAAGGAACAATAAAACAACTTCTAGTAGATGGTCTGGCAGCAATGAAACCAAAACAGCTTATAGCTGCAGGGAACATGATTAAGAAAAAACATTTCTCAAAGATACACTAACGTCATATTTGCGATAGAGTATAAGATCATAAGACATAGAAATAGAAGTATGCCATTTGGCCATTATGTCTGCTCTGCCCTTCAATAACATCATGACTAATCTGATATAATCCTCAACATCACTTTCCCATCTTATCCCTGTAACTTTTAATTCCCTTACTGGTTAAAAATCTGCCTATCTAAACCATGAATATACTTAATGACCCAGCCTCTACAATTCTTTGTAGTTTAAAAAAATCCACAGATTCACTATCCTATGAGAGAAGAAATTTCCCACAAAGGGAAACAACTTCTCATGTTAACCTGTCAAGTTCCTGAGGATCCTAAATATCTCTATAAGATCGCTTCTCATTTTTTAAAATTGAAATGAATGTACTCCCAATCTACTAAACTTCTCCTCATAAGAAAATCACTCCAGAACTGTCATCAACCAAGGGAACCTTTTTCTGGACTGCCTCCAATACCAATATATCTCTCCTTAGGTGGCTATGCAGCCAATATCCTTATCAGGCAAGGGATCAACAAAGAAGAACCTGTACGTAATTAAATAGTAAAAGCACCTATTTCAATCGGCAAAAGAATAGTGGTGGCACAGCAGTTAGCACTGTTGCCTCACAGCACCAATAACCCGGGTTCAATTCCCAGCCTTGGGTCACTGTTTGTGCGGAGTTTGCACTTTCTGCCTGTATCTGTGTGGGTTTTCTCCAGGTGCTCTGGTTTCTTCCCATAGTCCAAATGCTGTGATTCTACAATTCTAATAGCATTGTTGTGTGGACTAAGTTTTAACAATATAGTCATCAACAAGGGAAAATATTGACATATTTATCAATGATTTGTATAGATTTGATGAGAACTATGAGTATGGCAACTTAAAAGATGAATGAATCAGGGACAGAATTATTATTGGATGAAACATTGATCACTTTCAGTTGAGAGATGATTTAACCGTAACAAAGACAATTCTACTGAGCAAACAAGCTGAGGTCAGGAAGCAAAATCGATTGGTGATTCAGGAAGAACTGTAACTCAAAAATGATTGGCTTTTTGGTGTGAGTTAAATTTAGGATCAGAGAAGTAGACATACTAAAGCGGGAAAGCAGAAAGGAAAGCAGTGTCCATCAGTTGTCTCATCTAACTGTCACTGGTGTGGCTGGAAAAAAAACAGAATACTAATTTTGCAGAAAGAAGGATTTATTCTAATTTATGTGCCACAACAGGAAGCCTGTATCAAATAAGCAAAAAGAAAAGGCTTTGAAAGGTAACAAGGTCCATAAAGTACAAAATATCAATGATTTTCCTTAAAGAGTTCCAAAATGCAAGTGGAAGCCATGACAGTACTGGTTTCCCAGTGGGGAAGCAAGACATGCTTTAATTTGGGCATGGGTGCAACAGTTTTGGCTCTTTCTGATGCTGAACCTTGGTTGGAGAAAATTTTTCTTCAATCATCACTGTCACAAACCTGGATGATGTTATCTGCCGGGCTGTTACAACTTGAAACACTGGTTCGTGTTGGTGTACGGTTCTGTTTAGTGAAGGTCCATTGAGACCTTCACATTAGAAGGTGTGAAGTGAGAACAGTAATCAGCCCTATCGATAATCAACACTTATTAAAGACAATTTATTACAACAATACAAAGAAGACAAATATATATGAACTGGACTATAATGATCTAAGACAGTTATTTATAAGAACTATGAAACACATTCACACTCTTTTTGATTCAAGGTACATTTATGAGATTTGAACTCTCAAAACTTCCTTTTTCCCTAACAACACCAATCCAATAGATCTGTAAGTCAAGGCAAGCTTATAGTTATCACACTCTTCATGATTGTGGAGGTACTCTGGGAAAATCTCTTCTTGGTTCAGCAAAGATATGGTTTTAACTGCCTCCACAAATGTTCCTGCATTCTTGCTCCTGGCCTGCTAGCAAGAACTGGCTCACAGACTGCAGATGAAATCTGCCTCCCTGCTTCCACAGAAAGGTCACCAATTATACAACTGTTTCCCTTTAATGGTTTTCTCCATGTATTTGCTATCTGTTCCTCAGCTTTTGTAATTCTAAAAGATGAACGCATATGTCTTCCCTGGATGTTGCAATCATCTACTCAAAGAGTTTCCTATTAGCAGGATAATATATTCTTCTGGTTTGTCAACAACTGCTAATCTCATTATTGGGATTTGCATCCTGTGAAATACCTTTGGAAATGTTGGTAGCTTTTAACCTACTTGCACATTCATGACAACCATGCAAAAACTTACATGGACCAGAAGTAATAGAATTTAAGAACATAAGATAACTGAATGCAACACTTCAATATAAAGAGAAAAAAAACTGAAATCTAATATGTAATTCTGTACCAACTTACATCTGATTTGCAAAACAGAGGAACTGGAAAGTTGAGAAGATCCGTCTAAACATTTCAGAACTGAATTTCCACAGCTGTTCACAGGACTAGGAAAGCTGAAAAGAACATATCACATCACTCTATATCCTGAAATAAAGCCAGTGTGCCTGTTTACACCCAGAAAAGTTCCTTGTGCCAAAGCTAAAGAGGGAAACTAATTTGATTTGAAGCAAAGGGTTATTTCACCAAGCTGGTGCTTGGATGGTTCCAATGGATCTGTCAGAATTTGCACAGATCTTACACAACTGAATACAACAGTTGAACTTACTTCATTTGTGGATAAGAGGTTAGCAAAATTAGGAGAGTTCAATCTTCACAAATCTACACATTTTTTTGCCAACTACCGACTGATTAAGTGTCTGTGTTGCTCACAGCCTTCATTACACTATTTGGGAGGTTTTGTTTTGCATCACATCTTCTCCAGAAATTTTCCAAAGGGCAACGTCAAGTATCCGAGCAAGACTGGGTGGAGTTGTATATCAAATGGATGATGTTCTGATCTGTGAATCTACTCACACAGAACATGACACTAGAGTGTCAGCTGTGCCACAACATTACAGGAAGCAGGACTTCTTTCTGCTGACCATCAAGTTTCCTGGACACGTTGTGGATGCATGCAGGGTCAGAGTTGACAGAAGACAAAGTCAATCAAGGAACTTCCAGCTCCTCAGAATGTGACTGAGTTCCAGACTTTGGTAAACCAATTTGGAAAATTCTTGTGCTAAGTAGCTGTCATCAATGAGCCATTATGTCAGCTGTTACAACAGGACAATACATAGTGCTGGGAGGGAGTACAACAAGGTCTTTGAGAAAACCAAAAATATGCTGATATCAGCTGATATTTTAGTTCACTGTGACCCAGAGCTACCCACTATCATTGTTGCAGGTGCATCTTTGCTATGTGATTATGAGCTGCGCTCTTTCAGATACAAATAGAAAGAAAATGTAAACTAGTTCACTAAGCAGCCCATTCATTGATAAAAACTGAATAGAGATATGCAGTGATAAAAAGGAAGCATTAACTGATACATGGATTTGTAAAAAGTTTACAGATCATGTTCTTGGGTTTTCACTTCAAGATAGTGACTGACCACAAGACTTCGGTGATGCACTTAAACTCTACAGAATGCCTCCATGAGTATGATTCAGACAGGATCACAAAGTTTGATGCAAAAACAGAGTATGTTCCAGGAAAACAGCAGACCACATCAGATAGTTCATCTCATATCCCGTATCAAAGAGGTAGAAACTTTCACATCAACAACCACAACACTACTAGCAACAACTTAGCAACTGAATAAAAACATGTACACAGTGAACCAAGCCAGGAATTGAACCCAGGTCCCTGGCACTGTGAGGCAGTAGTGCTCAGGAGTTTATTTGTCAGATTTCTGTGGCAAATATTCCTATCACAACCACCAAACCACCACCCCCCCAACTTATTTTTTGAACTTTTGTGCCAAAGCACTTCACAGAAATGCTACAAAGTAAAATTTGATTGCAAACCACGTAAAGAAATATTAAAGCAAAGAGGCTTAAGAACATAAGAAATAGGAGCAGGAGTAGGCCATCTAGCCCTTTGAGCTTGCCCCGCCATTCAATAAGATCATGGCTGATCTGAAGTGGTTCAGTTCCACTTTCCTGCTTTCTCCCCATAACCCTTAATTCCCTTGTCTATCAGAAACCTACCTACCTGTGATTTAAATATATTCAGTGAGGTAGCCTCCATCACTTTAATGGATAGAGAATTCCAGAGATTTACCACCCTTTGAGTGAAGAAGTTCCTCCTCAACTCTGATCTAAACTGCTCCCCACTTATTTTGAAGCTGTACCCTCTAGTTCCGCTATCCTTTCTAAGCGGGAAGAATCTCTCTACCTCTACCCTATCTAGCCCCTTCATTATCTTATATGTCTCTATACGATCCCCCCTCAGCCTTCTAAACTCCAACGAATGCAGACCCATCTATTCAATCTGTCCTCATAGGCTAACCCCCTCATCTCCAGTATTAACCGAGTGAACCTTCTCTGCACTCCCTCCAAGGCCAATATATTCTTCTGCAAATGTGGCGACCAAAACTGCACACAGTACTGCAATTGCGGCCTCACCAGCACCCTGTACAGTTGCAGCAAGACCTCCCTGCTTTTATATTCTATCCCCCCTCGCTTTAAAGGCCAATATTCCATTCGCCTTCTTGATCACCTGCTGCATCTGCAGATGTGGTTTTTGCGATTTGTGCATAAGGACCCCCAAGTCCCTCTGCACCGTAGCATGCTGCAGTTTTTTGCTTTTTAAATAATAATCCCTCCTACTACTACTTCTACCAAAGTGGATAACCTCACACTTGCTAACATTATACTCCATCTGCCAGGTCCTCACCCACTCACTCAGCCTATCCAGATCTCTCTGCAGACTTTCCGCACTTCCACGCAATTTGCTTTTCCACTTATCTTCATGTCATCAGCAAATTTTGTTACCCTACACTCAGCCCCCTCCTCCAGATCATCTACGTAAATGGTAAACAGTTGCGGCACTCCACTATCACCAACTGCCAACCAGAATAGCACCCATTGATTCCAACTCTCTGCTTCCTATTAGGCAACCAATCCTCTCTCTGTTAAAGAAGGAAAGAGATGGCAAAAAGCAAAGATAATCACTTAACCAGAAAACAATGTCAGTCGGACAGCATAGGAATGATAGCTGGATACAACATGATGCATTAGAAGAGGGAAGTTGAATTATATTAAGGAAAACCTGCTGATGAAAAATGGAGTTGGTGAGACTCTTTCATTCAGTTTAACATTCATAAACCCCCTAACTCACCTACACTCCAGTTTTAGTGAGTAATGTTCAAGTAAAACCCCAATTTATACCTTCCACCTACGCATAATTAAACATAATTGATGTACAATTATCACTTAGGAAGCTCTCAAATTTATGCAAGGTAGAATGTGGGAAGCCAATTACATATATTAAAATAGTTAAGTCTGTAGATAACAAAGGTATGAGTAAAGGGACAGGGAAGTCTAAAGTTTGGCATCACTGAAATGAGAGATGAAGGTATTACATTGAAATACATAAAATACATAAAGCAGTCAATTTGGACTGACTAACTTGTGCTCGTGCTTATACTCCACAGTAAGAAGTCTCACAATACCAGGTTAAAGTCCAATGGATTTATTTGGTAGCACAAGCCACTAGCTTGCAGAATGCTGCCCCTTCATCAGGTGAGTAGGATTTCAGTTCACAAACAGGGCATATAACTCAGTTTACAAAATAATGGTTGGAATGTGAGCCGTTATAGATAATCAATTCTTAAAAGTACAGACAGTGTGAGTGGAGAGAGGATTTAGCACAGGTTAAAAAGATATGTCTTGTCTCCAGACAGTTCAGTTAGTCAGATTTTGCAAGCCCAGGCAAATTGTGGGGGTTACAGATAGTATGACATGAACGCAAGATCCCGGTTGAGGCCATCCTCATATGTGTGGAACTTGGCTATCAGTTTCTGCTCAGGGACTCTGTGTTGTGTGTCACTGAGGCCACCTTGGAGAAAGCTTACCCAAAGATCGCAAGCTAAATGCCCGTACTGTTGAAGTATTCCCAACAGGAAGAGAACAATCTTGCCTGTGATTGTGAAGCAGTGTTCATTCATCTGTTGTAATAGCATCTGCATGGTCTTCCCAAATGTACATGCCTCAGGACATCCTTCCATGAGCGTATCAGGTAGACAATGTTGACCAAGTTGCAAGTATATGTACTGTGCACCTGGTGGATGGTGTTCTCATGTGAGATGATAGCATCCGTGTCAATGATCCATCATGCAGGGGTTGCTGTGGCAGGGTTGTGCGGTGTCACGGTCATTGTTTTTCTAAAGGCTGGCTAATTTGCTGTGGACAATGGTCTGTTTGAAGTTGAGCAGTTGTTTGAATGTAAGGGATGAGGGTGTGGGGATGCCTTGGAGAGATGTTTGCCTTCATCAATGGCATGATGAAGGCCCTGGAGAAGATGTAGTTTCTCCACTCTGGGGAAGTACTGGACGATGAAGAGTACTCTGTCTGCCGTATCTCATGTTTGTCTTCTGAGGAAATCGGTGCAGTTTTTCACTATGGCATGTTGGAACTGTCGATCGATGAGTTGAGTATCATATCCTGTTCTTATGAGGGCATCTTTCAGCATCTCGAGGTGTCTGTTGCGATCCTCCTCATCTGAGCAGATCCTGTGTATACGAGGGCTTGTCCGTAGGGGATGACTTTTTTAACATGTTTATTTTCTATTTTCTAAGATCCAAGAATCCGTTGCATTCTTGGACACATGCATCTCCATCAAGGATGGTCACCTCAGTACTTCACTATATCGCAAGCCCACGGATAACCTCATGATGCTCCACTTCTCCTAACTACATTAAAGAACACTAGAATAGAGAGACTTGACAATCTGTTTGTCCTACTCCTCCTATTTCTTGTGTTTTTTATTCAATAGCTTAGATGCTTCCAAAAGAAAATTAGCCAAATACTTTCTCCAATGCTTCTATTTAGTTTTTTTGCATTGAGACCTGAACCGTATAACTGCAGTCTGAACAGTCCAAGGCAAGTTTAATGTAACTTTACTATTTTTGAATTCTATAAGGCTAGAAATAAATCTTAATATGTAATTAAGCATTTGCCAATATATAGTTGAGCTTTGCTTTGCATGATACTGTTTTTAATGTTTTCTTCATCACCATCCTTTGATCCATTTACTCTTTATACCACAATTCTGTTTCTATTGTCTAAGATGCAAGTGATGTTTCTATTTTTCCTACTAAAGTGTATCACCTCATATTTATTGATGTTAACTTTCAATCATTTGCTAATTAATTGCTTTGCAGACAAGTTTTCTAATGAATTCTTCCTCAGTATTATCTATACCCTCAGTTTAGTATCTACAGCATAGGAATGTGAATAGGCCACTAGGTGTCTTCAGCTTGTTCTGCCATTCGACAAAGTCACGACTGATGTGCGATCTAATCCCATTTACTCATCCTTGCCCCTTTTCATTTAAAGTGTCACAAGTAGGCTTACATCAACACTGCAATGAAGTTACTGTAAAAACCCCCATTAATATCTTTTCTTCACAAAAATCAATTGACCAAAAGATGCGCAGGTTAATTGGATTGGTTAAGTGGATGCTAAATTGCTGCTTAGTGTCTCAAGATGTGTAAGTTGGATGGGTGGTAAATGGGTGGGGTTATGGGGATAAGGTGGGGGAGAGTACCTGGGTAAGATACTCTGTCAGACAGTCAGTGTAGATTCAATGGGCTGAATGGCTTCTTCTGAATTGTAGGAATTCTGTGAACCTCAGACTTAATTATTAAGTTAATAATTTACCTAATTGTATTTGCAGAATACAGTTGTAAATTTCTACTACCCTTTGTGAGTCAAAGTGTTTCCTAATTTCACTCATCAAAGAAGTTGTAACATTTTTCTTTTATTAACGTCATTGTCATGTTTTTATGTACTGAAAGGCACTTCGATAATCTCTGTCAGTAATTGTTAGATAGAAGCTGTGAGAAAGTCAATTGTTCATATCTTTGCTTTCTCTCAAATTTCAACAGGACTGGTATAGCAATAAGAACAGTGTGTTTCAACATGGAAGAATGGTTTGGTTCTGTATCTCGTTTTGGACTTGTTTGACTGCTAGAATCTAGATTACCACTTTTGGTTGATGATAGGTGCAAATGTATTTTCAAGGTCACTGGTGTTTGGATGAATGTGATCTTGTAACAGTGTAGTTTTAGCTTCCACCTTCTTAGCAGTGCTACAAAGGGATGAAGGATCATTGTCATGCTTAAGTCTCTGATCTAATTGGTTCATTATGTCTTTGTAAGGATGTGTTCACTTATTCTATCCTGGAGAGTACTTGTGAGGTGTCCCCTCAGCTATCAAGGAGGTCTGTTAGCTGGGACTTTGCTGGTAGATGTCAATGGATTATCATCAGGAAATGGGGGATAGAAGCCATGAGGAAAGAGAGAGTGCGGTAACAGTCAGAAAGAGCAGGAATTCTCGTATAGTGAACTGCAGCAAGATAGGAGCAAGAGTAATGAATAGAGCAGTCAGAAACCTCTGCGATGTTTTCAGAGTACAAAGTCTCACAACACCAGGTTAAAGTCCAACAGGTTTATTTGGTAGCACAAAATCAGTGCAGGATTTCGTTCACAAACAGGGCATATATAGACACAGACTCAATTAAAAGATAATGGTTAGAATGCAAATCAATGTTTTGAGAAGGAATGAAGGGAATTGGAGCAGCTGCTAAAGACTAAGAAACAGTCTTAGTCTTCTTAGACTGCTAAGAAGTCTAGAAGACTCGTACAAGTCTGTGAAGCCCCAGGGTGAGAAAGATATCCTTTGTGATCTGGATGGCAGAGTAGTCTGTCTCATGTGCTCGAGGGAATTAGAAATAAGAATGCTACAAGCACTGTGATTTCTAACCTTGTTTCTTTGCTGCAATCGCTAAACATTATTTTCCCAGAACAAGGCATCCTTGTTCTTGCTGTTCTTCAAACAACTCTGCCCTTGGATGACTTAAGATCAAGAGTTGAGCTCTCGAATATTTTCTTGTGTCTATGTGTCTAGAGCCTCGGGCGGTGCTGGTCAATTGTAAAAAGTGCAGTTCTTTGAGTTAGGCTTTTTCATGAATGTCCTTGTAGTTTTTATGCCAGTAAAATAAAGGATCACTGTGCTGGAACTTCAATACACCGTGTGCTTTATTCCTGTGTTACAGCTGACTTGCCTGAAATCACACAGTCCACTCCTTCCTTTTAATAAACAACTGTACAACATTAGCAGTCCTCCATGCCTCCAAGCTATGTTTATAGCATGGTCAAATGATGGAAAATAATGGTCAAAGTCTTTGCTATTTCCTCCATTGTTTCTCCTAACAGCCTTGGATACATTTCATCTACTTTTATGGATGTTAAATCCCTTAAGATTTCCATCTCATCTAAATTTCATTCCCCCCTGCTGAACTACAATGACTGCATCATCCTGCTTGTTTGTGAAGACAGACAGAAAAGGCTGAACTATTCCAATTGGGCTAGAACAAAGGTGAGAAAATAAAAGAAGTTGCAAAATATCACAGCTCAAAGTCATGCCTCTGTTTCTGCCCTCTCTGTCTTTCCTGAGGGAGGGGGAGCTGTAGAACTGCACCTATTATGAAGACAATTAACATCATTGTGGACCTATGTAAAAGCCTGTCTCATGAAATGTTTCCAATATTCTTGGAGGGTGCCACCATTTAGCTGTTGTTCATGTCAGCAGCTGCATGGAGATGAGGACTACATCAGGGAAAGTCATGAAGGTGGAAGATTTTACAAGGAAGTGAGAATGCTTCTCAAAATTAAAAGCCTTAACCGTTTAAAGTTGTAGGAGTCCATTGTGCATCTGGAGGAACTAGAATTAAGAATTTTCTCAGTTTAGGTGATTGTCACCATGTTGTCATTATGTGGGCATTGAGCAGTACACAAGGCTGATTGGACAACACCTGCACAGTAGGAAGGGTATAGCTGAACATGGGTGCTGCACTCTCAGAAATTGAGGTTGTATTGCTTGTCTCTTCCCCTGCCTGTCCTTCCTCCCCGCCCCCCTCCAATCCGCGGAAGGAAGTCCTGCCCTCAAGAGTTATTGGTCAATCAGTTTGCCTAGTTCTTGTAGTTCATCCCCCTTCCTTCTGCCCTTTCAACAACTTAGAGAAAAAAATGGCCATTCCATTCTCGGTCATCTTCCACTGCCCAGTGTATTGTGGCAGTGGAGGTGAATTGAGGTCCTGAAATGGAGTAAGATCCTTAAGTGGTAAAGCACCCAAGTGCCTCAATAGGTCAAAAGATGGGTAAGCTAGTGGATACTTCATACCTATTCCCTAAGGCATTATGGGGATAAGATCAGGAATTTGCTTGTGTGTGCAAGCAAACAATATCCCATTTTTGGCATATGGGCATTGCTAGCTGGCCAGAATTTATTGTCCATCCCTAGGTACCCAAGGGCAGTTGACAATGTTTTCATGTCATCAGTAGATTTTAATTTCAAATATTTTTATTGAATTTAAATTTCACCATCTGCCATGATGGGATTTAAACCTCGATCCCCAGAACATTAGCTGAGTTTCTGGATTAATAGCCTAATGATAATACCATTAAGCTATCCTCTCCCCGATGAAACAGAAAGTAGTCGATGAACTGGATTGGATGAAGATTGGGCGTCATTGCCCCTCACAGGTGAGACCAAAGAGGACTTTCAGCAATGGTAGGTGTTGCAAAAAAAAGGATTTGCATTCACCCAATTCACTTAAATGGTGCACTGCTGAGATCTCATTATCCCATGAGGATTGTTCAGCAGATTATAACTGACATGTTGGATGTGAAGTGTGAGTTTTGGCAAATCCTGCTGGATAAAGAATCCCTGAAGCTCATTATGTTTATATCCCCAGTAGGAAGATACTATTTCCTTTGCATGCTGTATGGTATCTCCAATGGCACTGAAGTCATCCAGTGGTGCATGGTGCAACTCTTTGCAGCTCAACCCTGTGAACTCATCATCAATGACCTACTGGTCTGGGGTTTGAGTTATAGTCATAAAGGTGTACAGCGTGGAAACAGGCCTTTCGGCCCAGCTTGTCCACGCTTGCCCCTTTTTTTAAAAAACCCCTAAGTTAATTCCAATTGTCTGCATTTGGCCCATATTTCCTTCCCAGCTCCCACAGTGTCTTGGGATATACTTCTTTAAGTCCTGGGGATTTATGCGCTTTAAGACTTTCAGCACCTCCTTCTCTCCTCAAGACATCACTATTTATTTCCCCAAGCTCCCTAACATCCATGCTTTTCTCAACAGTAAATACTGATGAGAAATATTAATTTAGGATCTCACCCATCTCTTGTGATCCACATATAGTTATCCTTGTTGATCCTTAAGAGGTCCTATTCTCTCCCTTATTAGTCTTTTGCCCTTTATGTATTTGTAGAAGCATTTTGGATTCTCCTTTGCCTTATCTGTCAAAAAATTTCATCTCTCCTTTTTGCCCTCCTGATTTCTCTCTTAACTCGAGTCCTACATTCCCTGCACTCTTCTTGGGATACACTTGATCCCAGCTGCCTATGCATGTCATGTGTCTCCTCCTTCTTCTTGACCAGGGCCTTAATATCCCAAGTCATCCAGGATTCCTGACTTCTGCCAGCCTTGCCCTTCACTTTAAGAGGAATGTGTTTACCCTGAACTCTGATTAACTCACTTTTGAAAGCATGCTACTGATCAGAAATCCCTTTGCCTTCCCACAGACTCCCCCAATAACCATTGAAAGTTCTTGCCTGATACCATCAAAATTGGCCTTGCCCCAATTTAGAATTTTAACTTTTGGGACAGACCTATCATTCTCCATAGCTATCTTAAAACTAACAGAATTATGGTCACTGATCCCAAAGTGATTCCTCACTAACACTGCTGTCACCTGCCCTTCCTTATTTCCCAAGAGGAGGTCAAGTTTTGTCCTAGTCGGGTCATCCATGTACTGAATGAGAAATTCCTCCTGAATACACTCAACAAATTTCTCTCCATCCAACCCTCTAATATTATGGCTGTTCCAGTCAATGTTGGGAAAATTAAAATCTCTGACTATTATCATTTTATTTTTCTTGGAGCTATCTGTAATCTCCTTACATATTTGCTCCTCAATTTCCCGTTGACTATTTGGGGGTCTATAGTACAACCCTATCAAAGTGATTTTCTCTTTCTTATTTCTCAGTTCTACCCACATAGACTCAGTGGCCAAATCCTCGGATATATCCCCTCTCAGTACAGCCGTGATGTTTTCTCTAATCAAAAGTGCAACACCCCCTCCTCTCTTACCTCCTGATCTATCTTTCCTATAGCATCTATACCCTGGAACATTAAGCTGCCAGCCCTGTCCCTCCCATAGTCATGTTTCATTAATTGCTATAATATCCTAGTGCCACATACTCATCAACGTCCTGAGTTCATCTGCTTTGCCCATCAGGCCTCTGGCATTGAAATAAATGCAGTTTAATCTGGACTTCCTTTGCTCTCTGTTTTGCTTTTGCCTGATCGATCTGGTACTAGAATTACTGACACTGCCTTTACTAATTAATGTGCTCACTTTAACTTCTATGCTGTTCTCCAACTTCTCTTCTGTCTCCCTACTGCTTTGGATCCCACCCACCTGCCAAACTAGTTTAAACCCTCTCAAGTGGCTCTAGCAAATCTCCCTGCCAGGATGTTAGTTCCCCTCCAGTTCAAATGTAACCCACATCTCTTGAACAGATCAGCCATTCCCCAGAAAAGATCCCAATGATTCAAAAATTTAAATCCTTGCCCCCTGCCCCAGCTCTCAAGCCAGGCATTCACCTGCCTAATCCTCCTATTCATACTCTCACTAGCATGTGCCACCAGTAGTAGTCCTGAACTTACTGCTTTTGAGGCCTTGCATGTTAGCCTTCCGCCCAACTCTCTATCTTCACATACCTTTTCCTATCTATATGGTTGGTACCAATATGCACAACGACCGCTGGCTGCTCACCCTCCCCCTTAAGAATGTCCTGTAATCACTCAGAGATGTCCTTAACCCTGGCACCAGGAAACAACACACCATCTTGGAGTCTTGATTACAGCCACAGAAACTACTGTCTGTGCCTCTAACAAGTGAATTCCTCACTATTGCTTGCTTGCTTTTTGCCTGACCCTGTCCCATAGCAGAACCAGCTGTGGTGTCACAGGCTTGGTTGCTGCTGCTATTTCCCCTGACAGGCTATCCGCCTCAACAGCATCCAAAATGATATACCTGTTTAAAAGGGGAATAGACACAGGAGACTCCTGCACCATTTGCCTGTCTCTTCTGACAGTCATCCATCTACCTATTGAACAATGTAAGAACATGATGCATGTTTGTATTTGGTCCTGGTGAGAATCAGGACCATTCAGTTGAAGTGCAACCCTGCTAAATACAGACTTGGGATCAACCAGGATCCTTATTCGGGTCATCTGCTCACAGCTGATAGTGTGAAGCCAGATCTGAACAAGTCAATGGCTGTACAACAAATGTCCATTCCTGAGGATGAGCACATCTCGCAGAGCTTCCTTGATGTAACAAATTATTTATCCAAGTTCATTCCCTGCTATTGTGCAGTGATCGGAACTTTCATCAGCTCCTCCACCAAAAAGGAGCACCATAATGCTTTGTTCAACCAACTTCAGCAAGCGTTCTCAGTTGCTTTGGTGTTACGATACTTTGATGTTTGAGCACCTGTACTCAGATACCTTCCAGCATGGACTCTGCTCAATCTGTATCCAGAATGGCAGACCAGTAGCCTTTGCATCAAGGGCCCTCACTGACACTGAAACTCATTATGCCCAGATCAAAAAGGAATTCTTTGCTTTAGTCTTCACTTGTCAGAAATTTCATGACTTTATCTATGGTTGTCCTGCAATGTTGAAACTGATCACCAGTTACACATAATTATTCTCAAAAAGTATCTTCATACTGTATCAACACAACTGCAGCAAATGATGCTCAAGCTACAACATTACAACTTCAGTGTCTTTACAAATGTGGTAAGGAGCTCTACCTGCTGATGCCCTCTCTGGGGCTTACATACTCACCAGTGACCAGGTAGATCATGAAGAGGACATTGAGATCACGATGATTTAAATACAGTTATCTGGTAGAACTGACAAACTCAAAGCAGCCCTACAGGGAAATCTCATGTACAGATAGTTTCATGATGTCATTATGAAAAGCTGGCCTGAGTCATCAAAGGATCTTTCCCATGAGTGCTGCACCTTCTTTTCTATGAAAGAGGAATTAACCATACAAGGTAGACTGATATTGCAAGGATAGAGATTTGTCACCCCCACGTCTGTGCTGAGGTACTACACCCAGCAACTCCATCAAAGACACCCAGAAAGCAACGAGGCATAGGGCAAAGGAATCCTTGTACTGTTTCATGTATGTGGACATAGGGAGGGAAGTGTTCAGTTGTGCACCATGCAACACATTCATGCCTCATCAAACCAAAGAACCACCGCACCTACTCAAGTTCCCAGACCTCCCATGATTACTCAGGCCAGCAGATATATTTGAATGGAATGGTGAACAGCACTTGGTCCTGGGTGACTCCTACTCTGGTTGGTATGAAATCGACTATATGCCCATTCTGAAAAGCAACAGTTTTTGGCGAGCTGAAGAGACACTTGGCCGTAGATAGCTTCCCCCCAGAGCACAATAACAGACAGCCCTTGGCAGTTCATCTCCAGGGAGTGCAAGGACTTTGCGCAAACATGGGACTTTGAGCACATCAGAAGAGGCCGCCTCTACCCACAATGGGTTTGGTAGAATGAGCGCTATGATCAGCAAAACAGCTCATTGAGAAACATGTCGTGATAACATGGACATTTGCGCTGCACTCCTAAACCTGCCGAGAAATAACATTCGATGTCAGCTCTGGCATTTGTGTTTAAAAAGCCTGATTCTTTTGAACTTCTTCTGCAAAGCACAAGTCAGCAACTGGGTTCGGTCAAAGCCAAACCCTGCTGGAAATCTGAATGTTTTGTTTTGAGAAGTTCAGATTTTGAAAACTGTATTTCTATTGTTCAATGAAGTTGAATCAAGAGTCTGGGTCCCAGACTCTGCACCGGACTGTCTGGCTCAGATTGCTTCACCTGCAGACCAACTAGCCCCACGCGCGCCAGCCCCGGACAGGGCGCGCGGCCGCCGCCGGGCGGAGGGAGCACACGAGGGCGCGCGCTCGCGCGCGGGGCCGCCGCTGGGCGGAGAAGGGGGCGCGCGGGCGCGCGGCCGCTGGGCGGAGGGAGGCGCGGTGCGCGCGCGTGTAGAATGTTGGGCTGGGTGACGTTCCACACCTGCTCGCGAGCTTTGCGGTGAGAGTTTGGAGCTGTGGCGTTTCGGGGCGGCGGAGCGGAGAGAAGGAGCGGCCCCGCACTGACTGTGGCTGAATGTGCAGGTACGGAGTGGGGCCGGGAGGGAGGGGAGTGAGTGGGTGGGTGGGTGGGTGCTGTCCCTTCACCACCCACCTCCTCCTCCCCACCCGGTGTGCGGTCAAGGTACAGCGGCAGGAGGCGGGCAAGGTGCGCGCGCAGTGAGCGCCCTGTCAGTATTTACAGGGAGTCGCCGGCACTGGGAAGGGCTGGAGTTGGGCAGATCCGTCAGGACTGAAGCAGAGCCCAGCCTGCTCAGCTAGTCAGTCAGTCAGTCAGTCAGTGCTCAGGGGGGCTCAGCAGGACAGGTGATGATTCATCAAAGAGTACGGGGAAACAGTCAGTCTCTAGACCCAGGATAGATCCGTACTGAGAGAGGGGGGTCGATGTCCAGGAGTAGTAACCAAGGCACACGTTAATGAGTCAACCTGTACCGGCAGGAAGCGTTTGAACCAGGGCAAATTAGTTTGCGCTTGCATGTGATAATTGTGTTGCAGTCTTCGGTCAGCGTGGAGCTGAGAATGTGATGGGGAAGCAGATCTGCCTGTCTCTGATATAATGTGGAGAAGCACTCATGTGATCTCACAGCAGGCAAGACTGCTCATGCCAAGATGTCATCGAAGTGGGTGTGCCTGTTTTCTGCCAATCAACGATTGGGGCATATGTTTCTCCATTCGCGCAAGAACATAAAGAGAGGCAGAAATGAAAGCAAGAAGCCTGCTGTCTAACATAAAAGCGCATTAGCTTGGATTACGTTTGGAAGGTAGAAGAGAGAAACAGGACTGGGAATAAGTCAGTCTTTGTCAGTGAAATAAATGTTTCTTGTGTAAAAACAATAGAGTACAATTGGTTAATTATATTTGGAAAACATATTAATGCATTTTGGGGTTAGGCTAACAGTATAATCACAACCAGTTTTTCAAGAAATCTAGTTTATTTCATGTGCTATTCTGAAATAAAATTACCCTTTCGCAATGCAATAGCCCTAAATCTGGAAATGACAAATTGGATGAGAAAAGTTATACTGTCTAAAATATATGTGTCAAGAATAGACTAAAAGATCCAGCATGGAGAATGTGATTAGGCCATATCTCCAAATTTCTCCCATACCCAATCTCTGTCCATTGATGTGCCTATTTTTGGTGCCATTGTGGCCTAACCTCATTGCTTCTATCTATTCTCTGCCGTCTGCTATAACAAAATCTGGGGCCCTCTTCTCTTTGTCAGCAAGCAATTTCTCCCCCCTTGACTACTTCTAATGTGGCAAACCAGTCCAAGGCATTTTGTGTGATTGTTAAACTGAAATTTCACACTCATCTGTATTGGAGTAGGTGACCAAAGAGTTTACAGGAGAGAGTGTGGACGGGATTAGTATGCATATTTGTGTGTGTTGTGTATATGTGTGTTTTATTTGATTTATAACTGTCATGTATTAGTAGACAGTGTAAAGTATTTTTGCATGCTATACAGACATAGCATACTGTTCATAGTGAAGGAAAGGAGAAAGTGTAGAATGTAGTGTTACAAGTGTAGGGTATAGAGAAAGATCAACTTAATGCAATGTAGATACATTAAAAAGTCTGGCAGTAGGGAAGAAGCTGGTCTTGAGTTGGTTGGTACATGACCTCAAACTTTTGGATCTTTTTCCCGTCAGAAGAAGTTGGAAGAGAGTATGTCCGGGACTTGTGGGGTCTTTAATTATGTTGGCTGCTCTTCTGAGGCAATGGAAAGTGTAGACAATCAATGGATAGGGGGCTGGTTTGCATGATGGATTGGGCTTTATTCAGAACTCTTTGTAGTTTCTTGCAGTCTTGGGCAGAGTAGGAGTCATAGTGGACATGCCAAACTTCTTTAGTCTTCTGAGAAATTAGAGGCATTGGTGAGCTTTCTTAACTATAGTGTTGACGCAGGCGGACAGAGATGGGCTGTTGGTGATGTGGACACATAAAAACTTGAAGCTCTTGACCTTTCTACTTCATCCCCATTGATGCAGACAGGGGCATGTTCTCCAAACACTTCCTGAAGTTGATGCTTGCAGCGTTTGTGTTTGTATATGTAGCCTGTGTGTATATAGGAAGTGATCCTCTCAGGCTACTAGCTCTGGTGATGGGCCACTGAATCAGGCACAAGGGCCAAAATGGATTCTCTTTGGGTGTCTACCCATTATTGGTCTCCTGGCCTGTTCTGTCTGTCCCAATTAGGTTCCCGCCCAGAGCAAGAACAAAGAACAACACAGCACGGGAAATAAGCCCTTCGGCCCAACGAGCCCGTGCCACCATTTTACACCATTTTAACGTTCTCATTTCCACCCATGACCCTTGTCTATGTTTATGGAAATCTGCATTAGAACCAAGTTGGGGAGACGATTTAGGGACAATTTGTTTCGCCAGTCAGCCTAAGAGCACATCTTTGGGGTGTGGGAGGAAACTCGAGCACCCGGAGAGAAAACATGCAAGCGCGGGGAGAATGTGCAAATTCCCACAGATACTGGCCCAAATCCCTGTATCTGCACAGTGATAGTCACTGAGCTGTCGTGTTGTCCATCAACTGGTCCAGTTTAAGCGTACACTAATGACGTGAAGCAATAGGCTACTCTTGAAAAACCCAAGAGCAGCTCTCTCACGACCCATCGCATGTATGCCCGTTGTTGGACAACAAGGCAGACCAAAGTACCTGTAGGATAAAACAGAAATATATCAATAATATGCGCAACTTATGCAATTCCCAGGAATGTCCCAAGGCTCACGATCCCTATTTAAATCAGTCTACTATATCCCTCCATCCCTATTCCGCTCATGTGCCTATCTAAGTATCTCTTAAATAACTCCAGCGTGCCTGCCTCCACCACCTTACTTGGCAGCACATTCCATATCCCCACAACCTCTGTGTGAAAAGATACCTGACATTAACTAGTGTAAGTGAGTTAGAATATAATTATCAGGCTGGAAGTCTGATTCAGAGGCCCCCTGGGATGCTCCCACTCCTCCATACCTCTAGCAAGAAGTCATGTGTGTTTCAATTAGTGCAGGTTTTGAAAAAAGAGGACCATGACATGGAACTGAAGGGGAGCAAAGGGTGTCTCCGGGGTTCTCTGAATACTGACATCCAGGGTGTGGAGGGGAGGTCCTTCAAGGAGGTGGGAGTTGAGGAGGTTTGGGCTAGGCAGGAGGGATCAGGGGTCTTTTCCAAGGGATGGGGTTAGTGTGGCAGGTCTTCTCTCTGTAACCTTAAGACTCTTTGTCTCCTGCCATGTCAGGTTCAAAGATCTGTCAGATGAAGGTGAAAATATTCTCCCTGATAGTCTGAAACTGCATATTTCACATGCAATTTCATTCACCTTTAACTTTTCAAGCCTCTCATCGTGCTGAAAAGCCTAAAAGCCTTGAATAAGATTGTGTGCGTTCAACTTGACACTCCTATACCTGTTATAAGCGTCTTGATGGGCAGCTCTAATCTGTTTTACAGAAGGCAGTATCTTTGTTTTTGTTGCTCTTCACAGTCAATTAAATCTGAAGTGTTTCCTCTTTTTGAGTTGCACTCTGAAGAAGTATCTTACCCAGCACCTCCATAATCCTCTGCATTTACCATGGTTAATCCACCTACCCTGCACAGCTTTGGGCACTAAGGAGAAATCTGGCATCGTTGATTGATCTAATCTACACATCTTTGGACTGTGGGAGGAAACTGGAGTACACGGAGAAAACTGATGCAGATATAGGGAGAATGTGCAAACCCTACATAGACACCTATGGCCAGAATCGAAAACAAGTCTCTGATGTGCAAGGCAGCGGTGGTAACCACTGTGCTCCTACTCTCGTAAGTTGAATCTGAACCCAAACTTTAGACCTCTTGGTTGGACTACCACGTGGAGAGGCAGGAACCTCATATAATTGGTCCTCAATAGAGAATACTTATGTAAATCAGATGTTAAAGGGCCCCCTTTTGATATCAGAAACCTAATGTCAATACCAGACAGTCAAAGAAAGGCAGTGATGACCTCAGGACTATTACAGAGCATACTCCAGAAAGGTGTAGTTGCTATATGATGCGTTATTGCCAATACTATCAAAGGATTTGGAAAGTTTCAAGAACAGACAAAATACTGTTTAGGAAGAAAGCCAAGGCCAATATCTGAGCGTACCATGCATGTATTCACTCTTTCAGAGACAAGCACACTGCACCTGTCTGTATGGAGTTTGCACTTTCTCCTCCTGTCTTCATGGGTTTCCTCCAGGTGCACTGGTTTCCTCCCACAGTCAAAGATGTCCGAGGTAGGTTGATTGGCCGTGCTAAATTGACCCTAGTGTCAGAGGGATTAGTGGGGTAAATGTTTGGAATGATGGGAATAGGACCTGGATGGGATTGTGGTCAGTATAGACTCTGAACAAAATGGCCTCATTCTACACTGTAGTGATTCTATGAACTAAAACATATTATACTGATGAAAGTTGTCCTGATAATGATAGAAATACTTGAAAACGGAGATAGACACAGAAGCTGCTGTCTTCATCATCAGAGAACAGACCTATACGTACATCCAATCAGACATCCTGAGATTGGAAGATATGAAGGCCAGACTAGCCTTAATGTACAGGGGAATCTTTACAAATAAAAGGCACCATAATGGCTCCAGTAACTAATAGGCAGCAATCAGCTCAACTCCCACTCATTGTTGTACAGTGGCATGGATCAAGCCTTATGAGGAAAGATTGGTTCCAACAGATTCAGCTGTACTGGTTGGAAATTTTCAGGCTAAATGAGGGGTACTGTGCAAAGTTATCAGTAAATACCTGGGAGTTTTTCAGTAGCGTCTGGGGAAAATAGGAGGAGGCAGGCCAAGATCTGCATTGACTCTGATGTTACACCTAGGTATTTCAGAGTCAGACCAGTCCCTTACTCCATGCTGGAGAAGGTGGAAACTGAACTAGGGTGTCTTGAAAGCTTAGCCATAATAAGGCCTGTGTAATTTGCAGAATGGGCCATGCCTGTTCTGAAGCCTGACAAATCTGTTCACCTTTGTGGGGCCTATAAACTGACAGTCAATTGGATCTCCACACAAGATAGATACCCCATGCCTTGTTTGAAGGTATGTACACTAAGTTAACAGGTGGCAAGATATTCTCCTAGTTGAACATGTGCCACATCTATCTTCAGCCTTGAACTGGACGAGTTCTCCTCAAAATAGGTGACAATTAATATGTGTAAGAAACTCTACAAGTCTACTCATTTGCCCATTGAGACTTTGTCAGCATGTGCCATCTTCAAGAGAGTTATAGAAATCCTTTGACAACAGCTACCCAAGATATCATTATACTGAGATGATTTCTTGGTAATGGGGGTTTCAGAACAGGAACACTGAGAAATCTTGCAGCGATTTTTCAAAGCAGAAGTTTGCTGGCAGAGAGAAATACATTTTCTAAGTGGCCAAAATAACCTATTTAATCTGAGTGGATGGCAAGGGGTTACATCCAGTAGGGGATAACATAAAGATCATTAAGGAAACACAAACACCAAGTAACATCACGGAGTTAAAATCCTTCCAGGGATTAAATTATTATGAAAAGGCTATCATTAATTTGGTTTCCATGCTGACCCGCTTGCATATTCTATTGCAAAAATACCACAGTCCTGGGAAGCTCCGCAAACAGAGTTGTTTCTAAAGTTAAATGTCAGTTACTGTCATCTAACATACTGGCCCATTTTGACTCTAAGAATGATTTATGTTCACTTGTAATGCATCCTTTAAGGATTGGTGTACTGTTGTCATGTGGATGAAAGATAGGATGAAAAGTCTATTGCGTGTGCGTCCAGGATGCGCAGCGGAGGTGTTCTCAAATTAAGAAG
The DNA here is from genome assembly GCA_024679065.1 of Sphyrna mokarran. Lineage (NCBI taxonomy): Eukaryota > Metazoa > Chordata > Chondrichthyes > Carcharhiniformes > Carcharhinidae > Sphyrna > Sphyrna mokarran. The sequence goes on from JAGIQG010000002.1 coordinate 65,022,654, forward strand.
GAAAGGTTGGCGGTTGTGTTTGATGTGAAGTTGTTCCATCAGTATGGCCGTGGTTGATTTATTTTTATAGTTACTGACAATAAACCTTTGGGCCTGTTCAAAAAGGAGAGGACAGTTCCCCTGCTCGGATGCAACGCTGGACTTTGTTATTGGTGGCCTATAAATATCCTCTAGAATACTGCCCTGAAACCCGGATAGCTAATTCTGAAGCATTGAGTCGCCTCCCATTGCCCACAAGCCTGACTCTTTTATCAGCATTGGAAGAAGTTGTAATGATCCTGAACTTTTTGGAGACCTTTTCAGTATTAGCAAGGCAGATTAAAGGCTGGATCCAAAAAGATCTAACCTTATCCAAAATAAGGCACATGATCCTACATGGTGGATTCCAAAGATGACACTCTGAAGAAATGAAATTCTACCTGTAAGAAAGCTGAACTTTGTGTTGAGGATAAGATCATTCTTTGTGGGTCCCAATTAATTGTTCTGCACGCAGGACGATGTCCAATTTTGATGGAATGCTATAGTGGCCACCCAGGAGTATCAAAGGTGAAGAAAAATGCTGGCTATGAGTTATGTTTGATGCACAGTCTTGAATCTGACATCACAGACATGGTGAAACGGTATGCCTGGTGTGAGGAAAATAACAAGATCCCACCAAAGGCCTTCCTACACCTGTGGGAGTGGCCTGGCAGTCTATGGGTGCGTGTGTGGTCTTTGTGAGCCCTTTTATGGGTTTCATGTTTTTAATCATTGTGGACGGACATACCAGGTGAATTCCACAATATCTCCGGCTACAATTGAGAAATTTCAACAAGCTTCAGCACACACACAATACCGGATCCCCTGGTTTCCAATAGTGGCATGGCCTTCACTAGTGGTGATTCCCAGAAGATTTCCATAAAGAAACAATCATGGTATCCGTGGAGACAAACCTAGCATGATTTTTGTTCAATTACTGGACCACACTGCATATGACAACAGCAAGTGATGGTGTTAACCAAATTGAGCTGCAATTTCCAGGAAGGGAGGGTAGAGTCCCAACAGGAAAACCGAAAATGAAACTATAATCTTGCAAGAACAGAACAAATTTTAACAATGGGTTATCTGGTCCACGTAAGGAACTTCTGGGATAGTCCCAGATGGGTGCCTCAGATCGTTGTGGAGATAACAGGATCAGTATCTTACAAGGTCAAAAGTTCAGGATAAAATCCTAAAAAAGCACTTAGACCATCTCAGAACCATGGAACCTCGGCCCAAGCAACCCCTGCCACTGGTCTTAGGGATAGCTACTGTCAGTGTCAGCTGCAGCTCACAACTGACTCTGCATTGAACCCTTCAGCTAGTGAAGTTACAGATTCAAAGATGGAGGTTAAAGAATGGGACCTCTGGGCTGAAGTGGAACCTGATGAACTTGCATCGGTAACCCTGCAATGTTGATTCTGAAAGAGAGAGTCCCTTGTTTGGTTCATTACAGTGCCTGACCCAGCAAAAGGTGTTGGTAACAGAAAACAAACATCTGGCTGAATTTATCAGAAAGACCTTCCCTGAAAGACTGAGTGCACAATCTAACAGCTTTTTTTATTTATAGTGGATCTTTTTCAACATCTTATGTTGGAACAGCATGCCTGTATTGGAGCTTGTATTTAATCATGGAAGAAGCTGGCACACTGAGGAATTATTATTCAATGGGTTTTCAATGAGGACCTTCCAGCAGCCACTGTTTATTTCTCTGGAGAGACGCTATGACCACACTTGAAGGCTTGAAAGCCTTTGGAGCTTCTAGGCAATCAGGTACATGGCTGGACAGTTCCCTGGTTCTATCAATTACATGCTGGTAATGACACATAGAGTCTAAACTCATCTACAAATTCCATGGCGTGGGCCTCAGCACCTCCCTCTGTGACTGGATCCTGAACTTCATTACTCAGACCACAATCAGTAAGGACAGGCAACAACACTTCCTCCACAATCATCCTCAGCACTGGTGCTCCATAATGCTGTGTTCTCAGCCCCCTATAATATTCCTTATAAACATGTGACTGTGTAGCCAAATTCCTCTCCAATTAGATTTTCAAGTTTGCTGACCATAGTGGGCTAGATCTCAAACAATGCTGAGACAGAGTATTTTTGAACTGATGCAGCAACAATAATCTCTCCCTCAATGTCAACAAAACAAAGCAAGTTGTCATTGACTTCAGGAAGTGTAAAGGAGAACATGTCCCTGTCTACGTCTACGGGGGTGAAGTAGAAAGGTTCAAGAGCTTCAAGTTTTTAGGTATCCAGACCAGCAACAACCTGTCCTGGTTCTCCCATGCCGATACTGTAGTTAAGAAAGCCCTCTTCTTCCTCAGAAGATTAAGGAAATTTGGCATGTCAGCTACAACTCTCACCAACTTTTACAGATGCATCATAGAAAGCATTCTTTTTGTTATATCACAGCTTGGTATGGCTCCTGCTCTGCCCAAGACTACAAGGAACTACAAAAGATCGTGAATGTAGCCCAATCCATCACCCAAACCAGCTTCCCATCCATTGACTCTGGCAGCTATGCTGAGACAGCGTGAAGTGTAGACAATGTAATTAAGGACCCCACTCATCTTGGATCTTCTCTCTTCCACCTTCTTCCTTTGGGAAAAGGATACAAAAGTCTGAGGTCGCATACCAACCAACTCAAGAGCAGCTCCTTCATTGCTGCTGCCAGACTTTTGAATGGACTTGTCTTGCATTAAGTTGATTTTCCTCTACACCCTAGCTATGACTGTAACACTACATTCTGCACTCTCTTGTTTCCTTCTCTATGAACGGTACGTTTTGTCTATATAGCCTGCAAGAAACAATATTTTTCACTGTATGTTAATACATGTGACAACAATAAATAAAGTCCTTATCCATTATCCCGATTTAAAATTCATTTATCATTGCTTTTACCCAACTGCCCATCCCAGTTTGATATATCAGTAAATTTTATCATTGAGTTTTTAAGTTTTAAGTAGTGATCTCAACTGTAAGTTTTATGTCATCCTGCTCTTACCCTTCCTTGATCTAACTCCTCTAACAAGCTCTCATTGTTTTCTAACCTTTGGACAGTTTTTTTGTACATTTATGTATTTTACCCTGAATTCCCATAGCTTTAAATTTTGCTAATATTTGTGTGTGAAGCTTTATCAGATAACCTCTGGGAGGCTTGATATCGAGGACTTTTCACTGCCAAATTAAAGTAATGATCAAGATTCTCTGACCACGTAACTGCTGGGATTTCCAGTCGTTCAGGTCTTGAGCTGCAACCTTGCATTTGAGGCAAGAGTGTTATCAAGTGAGTAAATCGCACATTTATTTTCACTTATACCAGTTGCATGAACAGTTTAAAGGCATTTTTGGAAAAAGATTTACAAACAAAAACTTTGTTTCAAATTATTACTGACTGTATGAAATACATACATTTTGTTCTTGTTTTTTTTTAGTTCCAAAGATGCATTTAGTATGAATAGACCTATTTTATGTTTTTTGAGGAAGCCTTCTCAGTGTTCTGTCTCTGTGTTTCAGTTGCTAGGCAATGATGCACAGTGGCCCAGATAACTTGTTTTTTCCCTTTATCCTTTATTCCAATGTGATTGTATCTGGCTAACACTCAACGCAGCTCTTGTAAGAAATACAGCATGTGGGTTAATGTTGATCAAATGTGTGTCCTAGTATTCCATGTGATAGAATACAAAATACTTTGCATACATTATATTTATTTGAATGAGATAAATTTGAAAAATAAACCTCAAGCTTAATTTTCCTCAAGCCATTCAGTATTGTGTGTATTGTTTAATTTGTATTTTAATATTGAAACATCAGACGCCCCCCCTTCTATTTAAAATCCACCTTGACTTGTCCATTGACCCACTTGTCTCTGATGAGAATTCACGGGTTCAGGATTTGAACACATAATTTAGACTGACACTTCTGCACAATTCCATTGTCAGAGGTACTTGCTTTTAGATGAGATGTTGAACCAAACTCCCATTTGCTATTTCAAGTGGATATAAATGTAATGCAATTACACTTCCGATCAACATTCATCTCTTAGTCAGTGCCTCTCAAATCTGACAACCACTTAGTCACCTCATTTTGCTGTTTTGGAATTTGATTGTGTATAAATTGGTTTCCATGTTTATCTACACAAGTGTCTACATTTCAAAAAGTAATTGTCTATCATGTGGTTTGGAATGTTCTGACAATGTGATAAGATCCTTCTTTTCTCTCATATTTTGCAGTTTTATTTAGTCTAGATTTGCAGAATGTTGTACATATACTGATGACTGAAAATACAAAATTCTGGGTTGGTGATTGTCCAAAATTGGTCAGGAAACTGTTTTACCAATACAACTGATGAAAGAAATGTTATTGCTTCTTCTAGATGTGATGTATGGATGAAGGCTTGTGATTGGGGCTTCGAGTATTTATTACAATTACAATGCTCCCACTTCTGTCCTTAACCTCAGTCATCTCCCACTCTGTCTTGAGATTGATATGGTTGACTATACAGAGGGAGAAGGGAATGGAAAGGAGTGTGATAAAGTGGCATGAAGTAATGTCTTTTTCTCTGTCCATTTGAGTAATGCATGTGCGTTACTTGTTCGGGTTAATGAATGTCACATTGTCATCTCTTAGTTTTTTTTTAATTAAGTTTCATGGGATATAGGTGTTGTTGGCCAGGCCAGCATTTATTGCCTATCAGTTAATGGAAATGGTGTTAGGCTGTTTGGGATATGATTTCTGGATTCCAGGAAATCCAAGAGAATGGCTTTGATATTGCCAACATTAAATTGGAGAAAAAGAAAGATGAGAAAACCAGTCTTTTTCTCTTTAAAAGATAACTTTTTCAGTTAAGTCCATGTAGCCATTTTAATCTAGTGTAGAATAAACACGGCTTTGTTAAAATGGCTGATGGCCACACCAGTTCAAGCAGGGTTATTTTGGATGGGAAGTCTAGCATGGGGAGTCTTGTTGTACAGTGATAGCATCTCTACCTCTGGAACTGAAGCTTCAGATTTGATTTCCACTTCAGGACTTCAGAAAATGCATTTTGACCAAAAGGTTGATTATCAGTCTGTAAATTCTTCCAATATGCTTGATGGTAAGATCGGGAAGATTCTATACTCATCCATACTACAAAAATGACAAGGCACTGCAGTACTTTGACAAACATAATCGTGGTCCAATCCAATGGAAATCCATGATTGCCAGCACCCTCTTTGGGCACAATACTTGAAGGAGGAGGAGGACCTTAGCACTGGTACCAAAATCAATAAACAGCTTAGTTTTAATTACTAGAGGTAAAGAGTTCACAGTTCTAACCAATTCAACCAACAGTGGTGAATAAAATATGAATAATGGAGTATACCTGATTAAGGACGAAAAAGGAGAACTATATGTGGAGGCAAAAGGCTTGGCTGAGGCACTAAATTAGTACTTCACATTTATTTTCACCAAGGTTTCTAAAGTCACTGAATGAGAAGATGGCTGTGATGTTGGAAGGATTAAAATTGATAGGTACTGAAAAAACTAGTGCAATTAGTGGATGTCATCAGGTTAAATTGGGATACATCTTAGGTTGTTGAGGGAAACAATTGTGGAAGTTGCAGAAGCTATAATCTTCTAATTTTCTTTAGATACAAAAGGGTACTTTGGATTTGCCCTTGATTGGTAGTAAAGTGCATAGTCTGAGAATATTTACTACAATACTTAAAGCCTTTTTGCTTATTGTTTTAAAGGAGTGAGGATTTGACACTTGGAGATGGCATACTACTGAAATTTTCTCTTGCCAAAATTCAGGAAGTAACAGCCTCATTTGGAAATTGTGCCAGTTTACAGTTGGTATAATCTACATGTAAACTTTCCAAATTGGTAGGCTCAAAGATAGAATAATTTGAGGCACAGGAATACCGTTAATAATGAGCATACTGAATCTATTTGTAAATTACATAACATTATACATACTTTGTACTCATTGACAACCTGTTTGCTGTTGCTGCAGTTGGCCTGTATAAGCTGGCTTATTCTCTTGTAGTTTTCACTTTGCCTGCAGCTGTGTGAAAACTAATGTAGTTAGTGCATGGACAAGTGTTTCATCTAAGCTGGGAAAGAAAGTAAAGTGCTAACATGAGGACAACAAGGTTTCTGTTTTGTTTTTTTCTCAATACTGCCTTTTATTTGTATAGCACCTTTTAATATAGCAAAACAGGAGCTTTATTTGACACTAATCCACATAAGGAAATACCGGACAGGTGACCACTTGGTCATAAAAATAGGCTTTAATGAATTTAATTAAAAGAGGATAGAAGTTCAGGGAACAAATTCCACATTTTAGGATCCCGATAATCCAAGGCAATGTTAGAATTCTTAAAGCCAAGGGCTGAAGGAAAGAACAATGGGGCCTCTTATGGAGTTTGTTTTTGAGACATAGTGCGTAACATGCTTCTCTGATCAACTCCCTTTATCAGTCTGAACTTTTAGAAATGAGTACAGTTGCATTTCCTATTATTCATGACCTCAATACAATTAATACCCAATTAACAGTGAAGTCATAATGAATCAAACATGGATGGCAAATTCTGGTTATGTTGAAGTTGTCAACCATTCTTGCTAAACTAAATAGCAAATCCCATAGAATGATGCCTGTGATGAACCTAAATTCCACACTGCTTATCTTAGACTGGTTAGACAAGGTCGGCGAACCAGCGCAGAGCTAGACAGCACAAGAACACAAAATCATGAAACACCAGGCAAGCCATGATTTGACATTTGAACTCTCCTTTAAAAGAACATGCAAAGCCTGCAAGTATGGCTAAATCTGGACAAAGTTAAAAGTGTTGTTGATTGGAGAGAATACAGCAAATGGAAAATTCTGTGGCATGAGGCAGAAAGAGACATTTTGAAGGAGAGGGAAATTCTACCATTGAGTTTGTCCACCATTATAAAATACAAGGTGAATGTGTAGGAATAGTTTGACAAGCAACATTCTGTCCAACAAGGAAGAGGATGAACATGATTTCTTATCCCAGGATTGAAAAAGCTTTAACGTTGTTCAAGACACATCCAAAATCTGCATACGAAGCGGAAAAAGATTATAGAGCTTTTCCGGAGCAAACTTCTGACATTTATCAGTGCATAACTCTGGCATTTTACAAGGTCAGGCTATTGTAAGGTGTGAACAAATTGAATAAAGACATTTTCACACATTTACTGCTTCACTGTGTTTTCATTTGGCATTTGAATTAGCTATTTTTTACGTAGATTGCATTTGTAGGCATTTCAGTTTATAGAGAGATTCATTCATGTGGGAATGGGGCCTTCTTAGCTTTCACAGAGCTGCACTTAACACACATTTGTGGGTGGATCACCTTGGATTCAACTCACCGGAATTTTGATGTATATCCAGGCAGAACAAAATCATAAATGCAACAGTTCTCGAAGGTGGAACTCTCAAGTTTTTTAGCATTCATTAAACAGAGGTGGCTTTATTGATCTGAGTACAATTGCGCATTGGAAGAAGGTACATAACCAAGAATCTTTGGTACGGTGAGAAAGCTGCAGCCAGACAACCAGTAGGACGCATACAGCTGCACTTCAGGGATGCTTGCAAGCATGACGTGAAGGTCCTGGACATTGATTATCTCAACTGAGAGTCCCGCACCTGATATCAGAGGACTTCCTGGCATGTACGTTTATGATAACCATTGAAACAGCGACCTGGTTACAATGGCAATGTTGAAATCAATAACCCAGTAGGACACATCCAAAGTCTGCAGTGCTAAGCAGAAAAGATTATGGAGTTTTTCCAAAGCTGAGTTCTGACATTCATCAGTGCATAACTCTGTTAGCTTTATGTATAGCACTTGTAACAGACACTGGCTCTTGAAGATTATTCTCTTTAGCAATTATCATAGGTATGTCAGATGAAGAAACCCCATCTGAAATAGATTGGTTTGTTGTATTTCCATTCTCTTTCATAAGTGGAAGGATGCCAGAACCTGCTGTGTAATTAAAATTGCAATACAAATGGAGATTATATGGCAAACAGTTGATTTTGTTATCTGTAGCCTGTTTTTCTGCTACACTGTTTTATGATGGATTTGGTATTTTTCTTCTTTTCAACATAACTGAGTTTTCTAGGAAACAGTACAAGTAATTGGGTTTCCTCTGATATTTCAGTTGAGTTAACAAGAGCAAAGAACTAAATCAAAGTCCTTTGCTCTTATTACTTGTCATTGTTTTTCCACGGCTAATGGTACCATTTCAGTTTTAAGATTGTTCCCCACACATCAAAACAATGAACCTAAATAACCAAATGCTTCCAATATAATGAAATTACCAGACAAGTTTTGCAAGTTTTGTTTAACAAAAATCAGGATTGAAGTAAATTAACAGGCAAATCACTTTTGTGACAAATTATGAGCTACATGTGAATAACAGATGCAACAAAGACAATCTCACTAAGTCACTAGGCAGTATGGTCCCAGTTTCAGCTGCACAGTCGTCCCAAGCAGAATTCTTGTCCACTTGCTTCAATGACCACATTGTTGGGTAGATGTTGGGTTGTTGCTGTAGTGGAAGAGTTTGACTAGGGGTCTGGCAAGTTCTGGAACATGTTATCACACCTTTGCCAGAATATTATCGGGATCCATAGCCTTTGCAGTATTCAGTGTTTTCAGCCATTCCTTGATATTACATAGAGTGAATTGAATTGGCCAAAAGCAATAAAATTGGGTAGCTCTGGAGGCAGCCACTGGGCATTTCTGGTAGAAGGTTGTTGTAGATGCTTCAGCCTTATCTTTTGCACTGATGTGCTGGACTCCTTCATCATTGAGGATATTTGTCAAGCCTCCTCCTCCAGTGAGTTGTTTAATTGTTCACTACCATTCACGACTGGATGGAGCACAACTGCAGAACTTTGATCTGATCCATTGGTTGTGGAGTTGCTTAGCTCTGTTTATAACTTGCTGCTTATGCTGTTTGGCATGGAGGTGGTCCTGTGCTGCAGCTTCACCAGGTTGACACCTCATTTTTATATAATAAGAACTAGGAGCAGGAATAGGCCATCTGGCTCCTCGAGCGTGCTGTGCCACTCAGTAAGATCATAGCTGATCTTTTTGTGGACTCAACTCCACTTACCTGTCCTCTCACCATAACCCTTAATTCCTTTACTGTTCAAAATTCTATTTGTCCTGGTGTTGCTTCTGCCAAGCCCTCTTGCACTTGAGCCACGGCTGATTCCTTGGCTTGGTGGTAATGATAGGGGATCTGTCAGGACGTGGAGTTACAGATTGTGGTTGAGTACAATTCTGGTGGACCGCAGTACCTCATGGTTGCCCAGTAGAGTTGCTGTTCTAGTCTACCCCATTTAGCACGATGGTGACACCATAATATGATTGTTTTTCTCAATGAAAAGGCGGGACTTTGCCTACAGAAGGCTGTACGTTGGTCACTCTAACCAGTGCTGTCTTGGAGGAATGCATCTGCAGCAGGCTGGTTGGTGAGGATGAGGTCAAGTATATTTTCCCCTTGTTCCCTCATCGCCTGCTGTAGTCTGCCTGTTAGCTGTGTCTGTTGGGACACACTCAGTTCCATCTGTGGTTATGCTAGCGAGTCTCTCTTGGCGATGGACATTGAATTCCACCATCCAGCATACATTCGGTGCCATTGCCACTATCACTGCTTCCTTCTTCAAGGTGGGACTCAAACCTAGGTTCCCAGAGCATAACTCTAAGTCTCTTTATTACTAGTCTCATCAGTATTTAATCAGTTGTTAATCAGTATTTCTCATGATGCAAAAGTTATAATTAATTTCATTAAAAGTGACACAAGTTTGTAAAAATCCTTTACACATATTTAGAATCAATTACAGATTCCCCATTCATTGTTCGTCTATCGTTGTCAATGAGGACCTTGACGCTATTAGTCATTTTGTGTCCGAAGATGACTGACCAAGCCAATTCGGGCACAGAATGTCCTGGCACATATTAGGCAGACTTGTGTAAGCACTATAGTTGTTGTGCTGGTGGGTCTGGCCTTGTGTAGCTCATGCTTAAGTTGTGCTTCTGCAATACACCTTGCTTCGTGAGCTTAATAGCCCTTTGTGAATGAGACAGCGCCAGGTAGGGCGGTTTTGTGCCAGCATTTTCCATGTGGCCGTGTCTATGTCAGGCGACTTCAGGGAAGCGTTATGTGTGTCTTTGTAACATTTCTTCTGCCCTCCATGCGAGCGTCTTCCAGCAGAAAAATTCCCCAAAAAGGAGCTGCTTGGGTATGGGCTTGTCTGGCATACGGATGACATGACCTGCCCACCAGGTCTGCGCTCTCATCAGCATTGTGTGGACTGATGGTAGACCTGCTCTAGAGAGAACTTCAGTGTCTGTACTTTGTCTTGCCATCTGATACATAATATTCTGCGAAGACAAATCATGTAGAAATGATTGAGCTGTCTTGCATGCCTTAGATATACAGTCCACATTCACAGGCATACAGGAGGGTAGTGAGTACCACGGCGCTGTAGACTTTTAGTTTTGTTGTTGGGCTGATTCTTCGACATTCCCATACAGTGGAGCGTAGTTTACCAAAAGCAGAACTTGCCTTTGCTATTCTGCAGTTGACTACTGTATCAGTAGTCACTGCTTGGGAGAAGGTGCTTCCAAGATACAGATTCACATTCTAATCAGTAATCTGTAAACTGTCTGTGCTGTTATTTGCTCTGTCTGAGGCCAGTACTCTCCATTCACTTGACGAAGAGGCAAACCTTGAAAGCTTGTGAGTTTACTATCAAATAAATCAGTTAGACTTATACCTGGTGTTGTCAGACTTCTTACTGTGTTTACCCGAGTTCAAAGCTGCCATCTCCACCTCTGAGCCAGTATACAGGGCACAGTTATCGGCAAAGAGGAAATCTCTCAGAACAGTCTCCTTCACTTTGGTAAAAGCTTGAAATCTCCTCAAATTGAAGAACTTCTCGTCCACTCTGTACTTGAGGCTGATTCCAACACTGTCCTGGAAGGCATCATTCAGCATGGCAGTAAACATCATGCTGAACAGAGTGGGTACAATCACACAGCCCTGTTTGACACCATTGGTGAATGGAAATGCTTCAGAGGATTCTCTGCCATCCTGTACTCTGGCCATCATGGAACTGGCATACCATTTGAATGAATTTGGTGGTGGGGGGGGGCAGAGCAGCCAACTTCTCCTGAAGTTGGCACGCAGCAAAAATCATGTCAATAGTCTCGAGACCTTTGTGGAAGCCACACTGTGACTCTGGAAGCAGGCGCAGCTCCATATGAGTGACCAGACAATTTAGCAGGACTTTTGTGAGGGTTTTTGCTGAGATGGAGAGCAGCAAGATTCCTTGGTGGTTGTCGCATATTTGCCGGTTGCCCTTCCTCTTATAGAGGTGTATATTGGAAGCATCTTTAAGGTCCTGAGGAATGGATCCTTGCTTCCAAAAGGACTGGAACAACTCGGTGAGCTTCTCAATAAGTACAGGATCAGCAGCTTTGTAAATCTCTACGGGTATAGCATCTATCCCTGGGGCTTTACCACTGGCTAGCTGACTGACAGTTTTCATGACTTCGGCAACTACCAGTGGGTCATCCTGTCTATTGCCTCGTCATTATTAGATAATATTCGGTTGAGGACGGCTTCAAAGTGTTCAGTCCATTTCTGCAGGATCTGTGCCCTTTCTGTAATGAGAGTTGTACCATCTGTACTCAGGAGGGGGAAACTCACAAGAGATTGAGGTCTGTAGAGAATGTTGAGGGCATCATAGCACTCAGCCTGCATTTTACACAGTTTACTCTGGACTGCTCTGTGAACATTGGTAAAAGCATTTTTCTTGGCGGCTGATAATGGGTCATTCTGATAGGCCCGATGAAGGTGCCGCTTCTCAACAAGTAGAACCTGTATCTCTTCATCATTCTCATTGAACCATTCATGCTGCTTGTGGGTGGAGAGCCCGAGCATCTTCAGTGCAGATGAATGGACAGCATCCCTGAAGCATTCCCAGTTGTCCTCAGCACTGCCTGCGAGGTGTAGGTCAGCTAGCTTGGTTTCTAAATCTTCAGCCAGTGCTGAAGCGATGGTGGGGTTCTTTAGCTTGGCCGCATTGATTCTTTTCATAACCTTGCTTCCTTGTGGTCGCCTCTTGGGTCTGATGTGGAGCCTCATTTTGGAAACAATGAATCTGTGATCTGTCCAGCAGTCAGCGCCACATATGGCCTTGGTTACTCTGACATCCTGCCTGTCTTTTCTCCTGACAGTGACATAGTCGATAAGAAGCCAGTGCTTAGAATGGTGGTGCATCAGGAGATCTTGCAATGGATAGGCAGATGGAAGATTGTGTTGGTGATGAGGAGTCTTGTGCTACACAGCTCTTCATTAAGAGTAGGCCGTTACTGTTACAATTGCCTGCTCCATGCCTCCCAATGACTCTCTGCCAGATTGCACTCTACTCTTGCATTGAAATCGCCAAGCAAGATCAGCTTGTCGGTACTGCTCACTGCTGATAATAGGGCATCTAGTTCTTCATAGAACTTGTCTTTCATCTTGTGTGGGTTGTTCATTGAGGGGGCATAGATGCTGATCAGGGTGGCTTAACTTCTGTTCTGCAGTGGAAGCTGTAATGTCAATAGCTGGTCATTCACACTTTGGGTAGACTAGCAAGTTTCCGAACAAGATGACTCCTGACGACGAATCCAACTCCAGCATCACGACGCTCGTCGCTGCCGTGACTGCTCCAGAAGAAACTGGATTCACCTCCAGTTTCAGTCAACTGACCTACGTTGGCAAGATGAGTGACATTGCAGTCCTGAATGAAAATGTTGTATCTTGCAAGCTCTCTGGCAACTAAAGCTGTTCTTCTCTCTAGTCTGTCTGCTGTAGGGTTGTCAAAAAGTGTGTGCACATTCCAAGCACCAATGGTGAGCGGTATCACTGTGCGTTTTATTTTGTTTGTTCGACCGCAAGATGGGATCTCCACCAGCCACAGTAAATTGGCCAAGGTGTAGTGAAGAGGCAATGTTTAGGGACCTTTAGCCCCTTCCTTATTCTACGGAGGTGAACAGTGCGTTCCTGAAGAGAACTGCTCAGTCGCCCAGGTAGATGCCGAGTTTCACTGCTGCTTCGGTCAGCGGAAATTGACCATTAGACATGAGCCGCCTATGTGCAGGCCCATGACTACAGCTCCCAGTGTATTTTCACCTGCTGCTTCATCGCTGACCAATTGCCACAGTTGAGACTAGCACTTGATTTGGATTAAAGTGAGGGAGAGTTGCGCAGTATCAGCCTCACTCTCATTTTCCAATTTCCATCTGGATAGCTGGAGATGGGACCAGGTGCAGTGGATGACCAGGGCGTCTTCTGAATCTTGTCCCACTGTTCGCATTCCTTGACGCTTGCGGAGACTGCCTTCTTGACTATTGGATCTTCCATTGGTCTTGTCCGCTCAATCTGCCGGACTGTGTCTTCACATACTGGGATAGACATCTCCCTATCTCATTCAGGGTTGAGACCCATCGGCTACCCTCACCTGGTTTAGCCGGCTTGTCGAAGCCGTTGTCCGGAGTGTGGCTGCTGTCGCATGCAAACAGCTACGAGGAGCCACAGGTGAGAGCTGAATGCCAGATGGGGACAAAGGATAGACAAACCACCTGAAAAGAACACAATATGCTCCCCCACCAGAGGTATTACCTGTCCCTGACACCCTATACACCCTAACAGATTCCCCAAACATTTTATTGTATCACAGAAATTCTACAGTGCCAGCCATTTGGCTCCATTCGGAGCAAATGTGTAAGGAGATTACAGATAGTTCCAAGAAAAACAGAGTGGCAAAAGTCAGAGATTTTAGTTTTCCCAGCATTGACTGGGACAGCCATAGTAGTAGAAGGTTGGATGGAGAGAAATTTATTGAGAGTATTTAGGAGGAATTTCTCATTCAGTATATGGATGGCCCAACTACAGAGGGGGCAAAACTTGACCTCTTGGGAAATAAGGGAGGGCAGGTGACAGCAGTGTCAGTAAGAGATCAGTTAGGGAACAGTGATCGTAATTTTATTAGTCTTAAGATAGCTGTGGAGAATGATAGGTCTGACCCAAAAGTTAAAATTCTAAACTGGGACAAGGCCAATTTTGATGTTATCAGCAGGAACTTTCAAAAGTTAATTGGGGGAGTTGTGGGAAGGAAAGGGGACGCCTGGTAAGTGGCATGTTTTCAAAAGTGAGTTAATCAGGATTCAGGGTAAACACATTCCTCTTCAAGTGAAGGGCAAGGTTGGCAAAAGTCGGGAATCCTGGGATGTCTCGGGATATTGAGGCCCTGGTCAAGAAGGAGAAAGAGGCACATGACATGTATAGACAGCTGGGATTAAGTGAATTCCTTGAAGAGTAAAGAGGGTGTGGGAGTAGAGTTAAGAGAGAAATCAGGAGGGCAAAAAGGGGATATAGTTTTGGCAGATAAAGCAAAGGAGAATCCAAAGAGCTTCTACAAATACATAAAGGGTAATGTAATAACAGGGAAGAGAGTCGGCCCTCTAAGGATCAACGAGATCATCTATGTGTGGATCCACAAAAGATGGGTGAGATCCTAAATGAATATTTCTCATCAGTATTTACTGTTGAGAGAAAAGTATGGACGTTAGGGAACTTGGGGAACTAAATATTGATGTCTTGAGGACTGTACATATTACAGAAAAGAGATACTGGAAGTCTTAAAGTGTATAAACCTGTGCAACCTGATGAAGTATATCCCAGGACATTGCGAGAAGGCTAGGAAGGAAATTGCAGGTCCCTTAGCCGAGATATTTAAATTGTCAGTACGCAGGTGAGGCGCCTGCAGATTAGAGAGTGGCAAATGTTGCGCCTTTGTTTAAAAAGGACGGCAGGGAAAAGTTTGGAAATTATAGACCAGTGAGCCTCTCATCTGTGATAGGTAAATTGTGGCAGCGTATTATGAGAGACAGGATCTACAGGCATTTAGAGATGCAAGGACTGATTAGGAATACTCAGTATGGCTTTGTGAGTGCAAAATCATGTCTCACAAATTTAGTTGAGTGTTTTGAAGGGGTAACCAAGATGGTAGATGAGGGCAGTGCAGTTAATGATGTCCACATGGACTTTACCAAGGCCTTTGACAAGGTACTGCATGGTAGTTTGTTGCATAAAGTTAAATTTTACGGGATCCAAGGTGAGGTATCTAAATTAGTACAAAATTGGGTGGTTGTAGAGAGTTGTTTTTCAAACTGGAGGCCTGTGACCAACGTTGTGCTATAGGGATCAGTGATCGAGGGACGAGAATATAGGGGGCATGGTTAGTAAGTTTGCAGATGACATCAAGATCGGTGGCATGGTGAATAGTGACAATTGCAATAGGATCTTGATCAGTTGGGTCAGTGGGTTGATGAATGGCAGATGGAGTTTAATGTGAGACAATGCATTTCAGCAGATTGAATCAGGGCAGGACTTACTCAGTAAATGGTAGGGCATTGGGGAGAGTTACAGAATAAAGAGATCTAGGGGTAATGATCATAGCTCCTTGAAAGTTGAGTCACAGGTGACAGAGTGGTGAAAAAGGTATTTGACGTGCTTGGTTTCACCAATCAGAACATTGAATACAGGAATGTCTTGTTGAAATTGTACAAGACATTGGTAAGGACACACTTGAATAATGTGTGCAATTCTGGGGTCACCCTGTTATAGAAAGGATATTATTAAACTAGAAATAGTACAAAAAAGATTTACCAGGATGCTACCAGGACTTGATGGATTGAGCTATAAGGAGAGACTGAATAGACTGGGACTTTTTTCTCTGGAGTGTAGGAGGTTGAGGGGTGACGTTATAGAGGTTTATAAAATAATGAGAGGCATAGACAAGGTAGATGGTCAATATCTTTTTCCAAAGGTAGGGAGTCTAAAACTAGAGGGCATAGGTTTAAGTTGAGAGGGAAGAAATACAAAAGTGTCCAGAGGGGCAATTTTTTCAAACAGAGGGTGGTGAGTATCTGGAACAAGCTGCCAGAGGTAGTAGTAGAGGTGGGTGCAATTTTTTTCTTTTTAAAAAGCATTTAGATGGTTACATGGGTATAATGGGTATAGAGAGGGATATGGGCCAAATGCAGGCAATTGCGGTTAGAAAAAAATAAGGGTGGGATGGACAAGTTGGGCTGAAGGGTTTGTTTCCATGCTGTACACCTCTATGACTCTATAATGTGAATATACTGGCTCTCTGAATGATGAATTCAGTTGGTGTCTTTCTTGCACTTTCTTCCTGTAATTCTGCACATTCGTTCTTTTGAGATAATCATCTAATTTCTTTTGAATGTTTTGATTGAACTTGCCTCTACCATACCCTCCGGCAGTGCATTCCAGACCCTAATCAACTGCTATACGAAAAGTTTTTTTTCTGTTTGTTTCTTTTGTCAATTACTTCAAAACTTGTGCTATCTTGTTCTCAGTCTTCTCACGAATGGGAACACTTTTTCTGTATCTACGCTGTCCAGACCCTTCATGATTTTGAATACCCTTATCTGATCTTCCTTCAGCCTTCTCTTCTGCAAAGAAAACAGCCCAAATTCTACAATCTGTCTTTGTAACTGAATTTCCTCATCCCCAGAACCATTCTTGTAAATCTTTTCTGAACTCTGTTCAATATCTTCACGTCATTCCTAAATTGTGGCATCCCAAACTGAATGCAACACTCCAGCTGAGATTGAATTATATCTTATAAAGTTAAACATAATCTGCTTTTTCTTCTAATCTCTGCCTCTACTAACAAAGCCTAGAATGCTATCTGCTTTATTAACCACGCTCTCAAACTGTCTTGCCACCTTCAGTAACTTTTGCAAATATACACCTAAGTCTCTCTGCTTCCCTATTAGAATTGTACCCAATATTTTATTTCTAAAGATTCTCTGATTTCTCCACGTTGAATTCCTGTCTACCCATTCCACCAACTTGTCCATTTCCCTTTGGGCCTACCCTATCCTCATCACAATTTATTAAGCCTCCCAGTTTGGTATCATCTGTGAATTTTGGAATTGTGCCCTGTACACAAGATCTAGGTGAAAATATACATATATATCAGGAAAAGTAAAGAGTTTCAACCCTGACCCCTGGGGAACTCCACTACAAGTCTTCCTCCAACCTGAAAAATATCTATACAATGCTCTGTTTCCTATCACTCAGCCAATTTCATATCTGTGCAATTATTTCACTTTTATTTTATCCTATGAGCTATAACTTTGCCCACAAATTTGTTTTGTGGCGTTATATGAAATGCCTTTTGGGATCCATGTACATCACACCAACAGCAGTGCCTTCATCAATTCTCTCTTCAAACAATTCCAACAAGTGCGTGATTTTCTCTTAAGAAATCCGAGCTGGCATTTCTTAATGAAGCCATTTTTGACTGCATGACTATTAATTTTATCCCGAATTATTGTTTCTGTAAGTTTCCCTACCACCAAAGTAAAAATGATTGGCCTATAATTGCGGGACATATCTTTATACCTTTAGCGATTCTGTAGACCCTTGAGTCTTAAGATTAAAGAGTTATGGCGCTGCAATCTCCTCTCTCGTTTCCATCAGTATAAGGCCGTGATGCCTTATCAACTTTTAAGTACAGATAGTCTATCCAACACTTATCAATTATAAATCCTTCTATATATGAATGACTTTCTCTTTTATCATGACCTGGTTAGCATCTTCTTCCTTGTCAAAGCAGTTACAAATTCCCTTACAGTTACTGTTTCTGGGCCAAAGACCATCACAAGATACATTGAAGTAAAGTGGCTGATTTTTCTTTCTCTTCCACATGTTCTTGGAATGTATTGACAAAGCTACATGACTGGCACCTTTTGGCCAGTATGTGACAAAGTCCTTGCAATAACCTGCATTGGATTAAAGTGCTCCAAATAAGTGCTTTATTGAAGCATTATCCTACTGAAAAGACTCATTTTTCCATTTTGCTTCTGTGAATACAACCAACTGGAAGAAGATTCTTTTCAGCCATGAAGGAGGGATGGATTTTTTATATGTTGCCAAGCTGCCCCAACATTGTGTTTCCTGAAAAGTTATTTATGTGTCAGACTTCTGTATACCATTTAACAGACTGAATACATATATTTAGGATACGTGAACAGCACTAAGCAAATTTATGTGATTTGATATTGATTTTTGAGTGTTATAAGCTGAGAACCAAAAGTGTTCCCATGTAATCATATTTTGAGTAAAATACATTTTTAAAATTGTTTTCTTGCCTGTGGGAAAGAAACAGGTTGCTGAGTGAATCAGGCACATAATTATACAAATAATTCAGAGTGCAGAAAAATGGGTGCAGGACTTCAGGAATGTAATATTGCAGTGGAATTGTACGACTGTGGCAAAATAATTTTACATCCTAATACAGCAGTACTATTAAATGAGGCCAGTTGGAAAACTTATAAAACTATGTAGATTCTGTTAGGCCAGTTTATGAACGCAGATAATTATGAGAAGTTGCTACTTAAAACTGGTGGTGAATCTCTTTTATCAGAGGAAGTTGTGTCGAGATTACACAGCAGGCCTCTTAAAATATTTGCTGCACTGTGCACAAATAGTTACAAGATTGCACTCACTGATACTGGCTTGAGAACCAGTTGCCTGTCCACTCTTTCAGTTAATGTTTGGTGTGCAGCCATAGAAAGTGCAAGCAAAAGAAAGGATTATTTTTTGATTTGTATCACTGGAACTGGGAAACACAACTATCAATGATTTTTGTTATTAATCATTTCTAATTTATATAAAAAGTAAAACATTACTCTCTAATAACTATATGAAAGAATTTCCTGCTATCTTACAAGTTTAACTCTTTGCAGTGTAGGTGTCATAGAGTCAAACAATACAGAAACAGGCCCTTCAAATCAGTCCTGATGATGATGATACTCAAACCCAATAGTCCAAGTGCAGGAGTCCAGCACAGCTGACTTTATTAATTTCTTCCTTTTAGACTTTTAAGTCTTGGGTGTTATCCACATGTTCACCACTGAGTGAATAAGTCAGTGATCTGTCTAGCAGGCATCAGTCCCCCATGATTGATACAGCCAATGGTCTGAACAATAACTTTACGGTTCTGTGTTTTTTATTTGTATTTCTGGCAGTAGAGGTTGTTTGTCATAATGAGATCATGCTGAGGACACCATTTGCATTTGCTTTTCCCACCTCATTCTTTCTCATTGATTCTGCTCCAGATAATCAGTCATTGTCAACACGAGCACTAAATTCCCTCTTGCGCAATGGTAGTGAGAACATCATCATCAAAGTCAGAACAGAATGTTTCCTTAATAGAACATAGAATATATATCATCAAAATATCTTCATCAAAGTTAAGGGTCTCCTGATGACAGTGGTATAATGGCTATAGCTGAGTTGTAGGACAATGTCATGATCCTTTTGTTAATACAATTGAGGAGTTCCCTATGTTGTTAGCTGCTGCTCTCTATACTTGTCATTTTGATTTTCATTTCTCCTCTGAACTTTCTATATTCAGCATTATTCTACTTGTATGGTCAACCTGACATCTGTCATATGCACCCTTTTTCTGCTTCATCTTATTCTTCTGTGATCTCTTTTGCCATCCAAGGCACTCTTCCTTTCTTTGCTCTACTACTCCTTCATTGGAATTTATTTCAGTTATATCCAAATCATTTCCTGTTCAAAGGTAATCCATTGTTCCATTACAGATTTTTCATTACCTTCTTCGCTATTCACTACGTAATAACTACAAAAATCTTACTCATTTCTAATCCCCATCATAAAAATGACTTACTTCTAACACTGCAAAATTATCTACCCTCTGCCCTACCTCAGCCCATCTACAGCTAAAATTTGAATCCATCTCTGGAAATGTTGTGGCTATCTGGTAGTAGCAGTATTTTCCTGGCTAGTTGCTCATCCTCCATGCTCCATAAATTTTAACTGAAACAAAATTCTGATAATTTATTGGTGGTATCTCACTTTTTCTCTGCTGCTACGTCAGTCTGTGCTTTTGTTTTGTATGATTACATAATAAATTATAGGCCACCTTTCATTGCCTAAATCTGAGTTATCAGGTTCACTCCCTTATAGCAGTATATTAATAATTGATTATATATGTTTGAAAAGTTCAACAAAACTCTTGAATGTTTTGTTTTAGCACTTCATGATTCTTCAGGTTTAAAGCGTGCATGCTATTCTTATTTATAGAATCATAGAACCCTACAGTGCAGAAAGAGGCCCTTCGGTCATCGAGTCTGCACCAAACACAATCCCACCCAAGCCCTACCCCCATAATCTCTCTAACCAATGCATCACTGGGCACTAAAGGGCAATTTCTTAGCATAGTCAATCATCCTAACCGCACATCTTTAGACTATGGGAGGAAACCAGAGTACCCGGACAAAACCTACGCAGACACGAGGGGAATGTGTAAACTCCACGCAGATAGTGACTCAAGCCGGGAATCAAACCCAGGACCCTGGAGTTGCGAAACAGCAGCACTAACCACTGTGTACCGTGCTGCCCATTATTAATAGTATCTGTGCTTCTGTTTACAAAAAGAGTACAACAATCAGATTTCAGGTGCACAAACTTGTTGAGAATGGAAAGCCATCATCATGAAAATATACAAAAGTAGGTCTCAAGTTGTCAATGCAGTACAATCAGAATAGTGCATACATTTTCCAGAAACACTCATTGATAAAACAGCACTTTAATATACTCAATTTTTTGCTCTCAAAGGAATGTTCAAGGGCAATGCATAATTTTCAGCTTTTCATTGGAAACATGGGTGGAGGTAAATTACAATTTGAGTTCATCTAATTCATCTTACCAAGTTAAAATTGTTAACTTTTGAGCTAATATGTCCTTTCCTCTGCCCCTTCAAATCGCACTGTGGATGCATCTGCATAATGTGAACTGCAGCATTTCAAGGAGGTGGCTTACCATCAACTTTGCAAAGTCATTTAGGGATGGGCAATAAATGCAGACCTAGCTAGCAATGTCCACATCCCGTGAAAGAATAAAAATAATGCATCCATATTTGGAAAGAAAATCTAGCTTGTGCTATCAATTTGTAATGAATGCCAGTTCTGAAAAAAATTCCATGTAACTCTATCAAACGGAATTGTATTGTCTGGCAAGAGCTGTGCCAGAAGAAAAACACTTGCCCTATTCTTCCCACTTCTCTTTAAGTATCACTAACGAGGGATTTCTGTCTATCAATTGTAGCAAGAGAGTCACATGTTTGAAAGATTCTCAACTCACCATGTCATCTCTATTCATGTTGGCACAGGTGTTCATGTACAAAGCAGTACCTTAACTGATTAATGTACACAAATGCTGGAGATGGATTCTTTCTTTGCCAGACTGTACAATGAACAGAATATGCCTTTAATAAGTCTAGGGCAATTTAAGATAAGCTTTTACACCAAAAATAAAAATCGGGTTATCAGTTGCTCACTGGTGAATTTTGTACTTGTTAACATATTCAATTATCCTTAAAGACAATACTTAGATATATTTTAGAAGGAACTATATAGTAGTAGTGTATAATCGATGTTGTATAAGTTAACCTCACGTGCTGTTCGCTTTGCAAAAAGGTACGTAACTGTTTCAGAAGTAAGTGACTGGAGTAACCCGATTTACATGTTACAAAGGGATATAGAAATATTGGACAATGTGCAAAGAAGATTTTTCAGGATGATACCAGAACTGAGTGAAAATGCTTAAGAAAAGGTTGGACAGGCTGGCGACTCTATTTTCTAGTTAAAAGAAAGTTGAGAGGTGACTTATTACAGGTCTTCAAAGTTATGGAGGGTTTTGATATGGTAGATATAGAGAAATTACTTCCACTTGGGAGAACTAAGACTAAAGGTCTTTTAACTCTGCCAGAGCCAAAAACTCCAGGACTTGTTGGCCAAATAAGGTGAGTTCACAACATGGCCAAATGAATTGAATATTGAACTTCAGGTTCTTCCAAAATGTGTCAATAGCAGGCGGTAAGACTAGAAATGATTCCTTGACAGCCATGTGATGGAAATAAAACTGCAGCCTCTGTCATCACTATTTATAGCTCCGTTGGGAGCCGGTATCTCAATAGAAGGGATAGCCAATGTGGATTAGGTTGATGACAACACCCTTCAGGCAGAATACTAAAGAAGAAACCAGTTGAGGCCCATAAATATAATATGGTGATTAATAAATCCAATAGGGATTTCAGAAGAAACTCATTTACCTAAAAGCTGAAAGAATGATGAGCTGGCTGCCAGAAGCAGATAAGATGCATTTAAGGTGAAACTAGATTAAAAAAAAGAGGGAGAAAGATATAGACTGAAATGTTGATAAGATTAGATAAAATATTGTGGAAGGAGGCTCATGTGGACTACAAACAAATTGGAACTGAATAACCTGTTTTTCTGCAATATATTGCATGCAGTTCATTTTATTTTCTATTGATTAATTCTGGTGTTTGTGGCCCTTGCTGGAGTCAGTGGATGTAATTTATTTGGACTTTCAAAATGCTTTTGACAAAGTCCCACATAAGAGATTAGTGTGTAAAGTACATAGGATTGGGGGTAGTGTATTAAGATGGATATAAAACTGGTTGGTAGACAGGAAACAGAGTAAGAATAAACTGTTTTTTTTCAGTGCTGCGACCTCAGCTGCTCATTATGTTTGAATCTTACCACTGTTCACGCTGGTGGGATTTTTCCAAGTGGCCGCACTGAATGGAGGTTTGCTGGCCGCCAAATTCTTTGACCTCGCTGTAGGTGGGAACATGACACGAACAGGCAGTAAGATCATGCCCAATACCCCCAAATTTGAGATGACACAAAGTTGGATATGAGGATGAGCTGTGAAATGCAGAGATTCTTCAGTGTGTTTTGAGTTGAATGATCAGCCATGATCATAAGGAATAGTGGAGCAGCTCAAAGGGCCTCCTATTTTCTATGTTTCTGGCCTTTGTACTACAAACAGAATATTGAAGCACTGGAGAAATTGCAGAAAACATTTGTAAGGCTGTTAATGTTGTGTGCATGCTTGACAAAAAATAAGACTTGAAAAGTCCAAGAGGAAACCAGATAGAAATCTTAATAAAAATTATTCGGGGAATTGAGGATAGATAAAATTATTTCTGCTTGTGCGTAAGACCAGAGCAAAAGGGCAAGCAGGCAGTAAGAAAAGCAAATCATATGTTGGCCTTCATACTGAGAGGATTTGAGTACAGAAGCAGGAATGTCTTGATGCAATTATACAGGATCTTGGTGAGGCCACACCTGGAATATTTTGTGCAGTTTTAGTCTCCTTATCTGAGGAAGGATGTTTTTGCTGTAGAAGGAGTGTAGAAAAGATTTAGCAGACAGATTCCTGGAATGGCGGGACTGATATATGAGGAGAGATTAAGTCATTTAAGATTGTATTCACTGGAGTTCAGAAGAATGAGGGGCAAATCTCATAGAAACCTATAAAATTCTAACTAGACAGGATAGATGCAAGAAGAATGTTCCTGATGATGGATGCGCCCAGAATAAACGGTTACTACCTGAGGGCACAGAGTAGACTGCTTAGGACAGAATTGAGGAAAATCTTCTTCATCCAGAGTAGTCAAATGGAATTTGCTGCTACAGAAAATAGTTAAGACTAAAACATTGAATGTTTTTGAGAAGCAGTTAGATATAGCACTTAGGGCGAAGAGGATCAAAGAATAGAGGGGGAAGGTGGGATTCAGTGTTACACTAATGTCCTACAAAATTAACTAAACACATTTAATGAAGTTGTTTTTTTTTGGTTCTTAAAATGTTCATCAGCAACTCTGGAAAACAGAGTTACAGATGAAGGATCAGTGAGTAAAAGTAGGTATTGCTGTAGGACTTTTGTGCACTCACTATGTCACAATTGGATTTGATCCATCTGGCAGTGACTGTAAATCGTTCAAGTTTGTGTACCTATAGTCATGTGAACAGGAAACTGAGAGAATGTGAAAGTATGTGCAAAAACTGTGGCGTAGTCAGAAAGATACTTGATCTCTCACCTTGTTTATGACTGACTTTAAGCCTGACTGCATTTCTCCTGGAAAACAGGTTTGTTCTAATCGAGTTTAATTGTAAGCATGAAATGCTATGTGCACTGTTGACAAAGCAGTGTGTGATATACCACTTTATAAATTCTGTTAATTAAAAAAATGTACTCTTAACAGATCTATTTACTGACTTTTTGTTTCTTTTAACAATGTTTGCTTTTAAGGGCAAGGCAAGTGCTAGCATGCAATATATCAGTTTTTAAGTATTGAGCTCTTACAATGCATATGTGTCCATGTATTTTAAAGAAAATGGATGAAGCCACTATAAATCTTTTCAAATTTCCTTGGTGTATCATACTGGAATCTTTGTAGACATCTTTCAGACTGTACTGTCACCAAAACAGTGATGCATATTTCTTCAAAAGATTGCTGCTTATTTTATAATTCTGTTCAATTGGTTGGTGAGGCAGAGATAGAAGAACAAACAATTCAACATTGATGCATGCAACTGTAAAAAGGCCATGTTACTGAGCGCCTGATCCATGCCCTGGACATCGTTTGCCATATACATTATATGCATTTCATATTTTGTTTGTCCTGTGTATCACCCGTAACAAGGAAGTGTGAACTTTGAGGACAGTGAGATTAGAAACAGTTAATATTGTTTTTAATGAATACTTTGGGGTGAATTTTATAACTATTTTACTGAAACACTGATGACAATCTTGACTGCATCGCCTGTGTGGCACCAAGAAACTTCAACAGTTACTATATCTCAAATAGTACCATCTAAGGGAAAATAGGAGGTCATTTAGCTCCTTGATCCTACGCTGCCATTCAGTGAGATCATAGCTGATCTGCGACCAAACTCCATATACTTGCTTTTACTGCATATCCTATAAAGTAACTTTGGCTAATAAAAATCTGTTAATCTTAGTTCTAAGTTTCTCTGTTTGAGAGTTTCTAATCTCTCCCATTGTATGGGAAGAAACATTTCTTAATTTCATGTCTGAAAGATTTGGCTCTACTTCTTTGACTAGCCTTGAATTTCTCCAACCAGCAAAATCTGTCTAAATGCTTAAACTGATAACCATAATATCTTGAAAACTTTCATTATATTACCCTTAATCTTCTAAATCCAGGGATTGCAATCCTAGTTTGTGTAATCTTTGCTAATCACTGAATCCTTCAAGTTCAGGTACCGTTTTGGGAATTATATGTTGTACTCCCTCCAAGGCCAATATATATTTCATAAGGTGTGGTGCCCTGAAATGTTTACAGTGTTCTAGGTGTGATCGAACTAGAGCTTTGTCTATCCAAAGCATGATGACATCTACTTTTCTATTGTAAATCTTCCATTTGCTGTTTGTTATTTTCTATACCTTTTTTTTTAACTTTAATGATCAACGTACCTGGCTCCCAAGTCTCCTTGAGCTTCTACTATCTAGTTTTTCAACCTGTGGCAAGTTTCCCGTTTGATCTGTCTTAGATTCAAAGCTGATTTTATTATATTGAAATGCATTTGATACAGTTTTGTGCACAAAAATCTATCAATATCTTTTTGCTATCTACATTGCTTACAGTGCTGACTGCTGTTGTATCATCAAATTTGGATTTGTGGTTTTTGTTATTCCATTATCTACGCTGTTAGTACAGTAAGTAGTTGAGACCTCAACACAGATCCTTGTGGGATACCACTAATCCCACCCTGCTAATTATATTACCTGCCCTTTATCTCTGTTTTGTTTTCTGCCTTGCCAGTTTTATAACCATATCAATAGTTTGCCTTCATTTCCATGAGATTCAATTCAGCTAACTGTATCTCATCAAATGTCTTCTGGATACTTGTATAAATTCATAATTAAATACAAGTCCATAGACGTTTCCTGCCCACTACTTTGGTCACTTCTTCACAAATTTTAATCAGATTCATCAGACATGCGCTACCCATTACAAATCCATGCTCTCTCTGAGCAACTGGACATTTTCAACTTTAGGCAACTTTAAATTATAGCAATTTCCCAACAACAGATATTAGGCTAATTTATCCATACTTCTGTGGTTTCCCTTTCTATCTTTCTTAAATAATAGACTGATATGTGTAATTTTACAAACTAAAGGAATAATTGCAGGGTTCAAAAGCACAAATTTGCTCTCAAGGCCCTAAAAAGCCCTGGAAAATTCAGTCACGGATGTGACCAATAAAGGATAAATGCCTCTTTATGTGGAAGTGACAAATTAGATGAGGAGTTACTTCTCCAATCATAGGCTGTTTCTCTCTCATGCTTGCCACAGATGGGCTCAAGTATATCTCACCAGCAAGTTTATCAACCTCTAATGTGGAAATGGAGTAAACAGGGTTAAGCTTTTTCCTAGGATGGACTCTAATAGCATGAGGGGTCACGGGCTTAGGGTGAGGGGGGTAAGGTATAATTTGGATGCTAGAAGGAGTTTTTTCACACAGAGGGTGGTGGGGGTATGGAATGCGCTGCCAAGTAAAGTGGTGGAGGTAGGTACTCTGGAGTTATTTAAGAAATACTTAGATGGGCACATGAACAAAATGGGAATGGAGGAGTATAGAAAACTGATTTGAGATAGGGATCATGAGTCCTGGGAGTCCGTGGGAAGTGTGTAAATAGATGATGATATTGATGTAATTGTTTTTATCCTACAGGTGCTTTGGTCCACCTTGTTGTCTAACAAGGGGCATACATGCGATGGGTCGTGAGAGGGCTGCTCTTGAATTTTTTTTTCGAGAGTATCCTACTGCTTCACGTCGTTAGTGTACGCTTGACCTGGACCATTTGATGGGCAACACAACAGCTCAGTGACTATCGCTGTGCTGTGCAGATACATGGATTTGGGCCTGTGTCTGTGGGAGTTTGCGCATTCTCCCCGTGCTTGCGTGGGTTTTCTCCGGGTGCTCTGGTTTCCTCCCACATCCCAAAGATGTGCTCTTAGGCTAATTGGCAAAACAAATTCTCCCTAAATTGTCTCAAATTTGGTTTTTAATCCATAGATCTATAAACGTGGACAGGGATTGCGGGCAGAGGTGGGAACATGGGGTGACAGCGTGGGCTCGTTGGGCTGAAGGGCCTGTTTCCTATGCTGTTTTGTTCTTTGTTGAAAAGAGACAGCCCATGACTTGGCAGGAGCAATGCTTGAGTGCAGGCAGATTGTAAAATAGCACCTGAGATTCTGACCAAAGAGAATCTTTCCCAGGAAGTAGTAACCAGGACCTTAGCAGCCCTCACCCTGGGGATACCCAGACCAACCCCACAACCAATGCTACTGGACCAGCTGAGGAAGGGGAAAACAGCCAGACCCCAGACAACCCCTGCTCCCAAACACCTTAGTACACCCACTGATCCTGGCTTCCTGATGCCTATATTGTGTTGCTATGATGTGGAGATGTCAGTGTTGGACTGGGGTAAGCATAGTAAAAATCAACACTAGTTTAAAGTCCAACAGGTTTATTTGGTAGCACAAGCCACCAGCTTTCAGAATACTGCCCACTCACCTGATGATGTGAGCAGCTGAGTGGGCAGTGTCACTATCACTGTCATGTAAACCTGTTGGATTTTAACTTGGTGATGTGAGACTTCTTACTATGTTGGACATTGGGTTGGCCAGCTCTAGAGCCAGCTGCAACTTCTTGGTCTCGATGGTCCCAGAACTACAACTAATAGCAGCATGTTCCATTAGGGGATGTGGGCGGGATCCAAGTGTATGAATCAGAATGGCAGCAGTGACTCTGGACTAGTGAGAGTGAGGAAAGAAACAAACTTTAAGGGAATATGAGAGAGAGAGAGAGAGAGAGAGACAGATTCTAAACTGGGGGAGGTAGAGAGAAAGAGACCCCCCCCCCCCCCCCCACACACACACACACACACACACACACACACACACACACACGATCGGGGTGGGGTGCTGTAGAGACAGGAAGAAAGAAAGTGACAGACTGACATTCAGTTTGGGCTCTGCCAGGGGCATTAAGCTCCTGACCTCATTGTAGCCTTGGTTTAAACGTACGGGCTGAATGCCAGAACTGATGTGAGAGTGACTGTTCTTGATGTTAAGGCAGCATTTAACTGATAGTGACATCAAGGAGTCCTGGCAAACCTGGATACAATGGGAATCAGGAGAAAAACTCATCGCTGGTTGGAGTCATACCTGGCACAAAGGAAGATGGTTGTGCTGTTGGAAGTCAATCACCTCAGCTCCAGGATGTCGCTGCAGAGAGGTCGTTAGGATAGTATTCTTGGCTCCACCTTCTTCAGCTTTTTCATCAAGGACCTTCCTTCCATTAGGGTCAGAAGTGGGGATATTTGCTGATGACTGCACTATTGCATTCGTGATACTGATTCAGGTAGTGAAGCAGACCATGTCCAAATGCCGCAGAACTTAGACAATATCCAGATTTGGACTGACAAGTGGCAAGAAGCATTCACGCCACATAACTGCAAGACAATGACCATTAACAACGAGAGAAAATCTAACCACCCTTGTCATTCAATGGCATTACTTTTGCAGAATCCCCAACTATCAACCTTTAGGAGTTTACCATTGACCAGAAACTGAACTGGACTAGCCATATAAATATTGTGGCTACAAAAGCAGATCAAAGGCTAGGAATGCTGCAGTGAGTAACTCATCTCCTGACTCCCAAAGCCTGTTCACCATCCACAAGACACAAGTTAGGAGTGTACTGGAATACTCTCCACTTGCCTGGATAAGTGCAGCTCCAAAAACACTTAAGAAGCTCAACACTATCCAGGACAAAGTAGTCCATTTGATTACTACCCCTTCTACAACGATGCAATCCCTCTGCAATAGATGAACAGGGGCAGCCATATTTACCATCTACAAGATTTACTGCAGTAACTGACCTTGGGCAGCAACTTCCAAACCCACAACCACTACCACAAAGAAGGGCAAGAGCAGCAGATACTTGGAAACAGTACCACCTGGAAGCTTCCCACCACTCACTCCCTCACCATCATGACTTGGAAATATATCAAAACACCAGGTTAAAGTCCAACAGGTTTATTTGGTAGTAAATGCCACTACCACATTTGCCAAAAAATAAACCTGTTGGACTTTAACCTGGTGTTGTGAGATTTCTTACTCTGTTTACCCCAGTCCAACGCCGACATCTCCATATCTTGGAAATATATCACCATTCTTTCACTGTCAATGTGTCAAAATCCTTGAACTCCCTCTCTTACAGCATGGTGGGTGTACTTATACCTGAGGGACTGCAATGGTTCAAGAAGACAGCTTACTACCACCTTCTCGAAGTCAGCTAAGAATAGGCAATAATTGCTGGCCGAGCCAGTGACACTAACATCCCACAAATGAATTTGAAGGCAGACTCCAAGAGAGGGAGAGGAAAGGATTGGGGGGTGGGGTGGGGGGGTTGCGGAGAAACAGACTCTGGAGGTGGGTGAGAGAGACTGCAAAAATTGGGAAGTGAGGTTGCTGAGTGAGTGAATGTGGAGAGAGGAGGTAAAAGCAAAATACAGCAGATACTGGAATCTGAAACAAAAACAGAAAATGCTGGAAAATCTCAGCAGGTCTGAAAGCGTCTGTGGGAAGAGAATAGAGATAACATGTTGAGTCTAGATGGCCCTTTGTCAGAGAGGAGCTTTGCAAAGTTCAGCACCTTGCTTCCTCACTCTGTTTTTGACATATCTTTTAGGTTTCTGCCTCTTTCAAAAGTTGACATAATTTATTGGCCCACTAAATTGATATTAAATTTTCAAAATGATTCATGGCCTCCATTTATTTGTTGGATTACTGTGCTGTATGTTGTAATTAATGCTGGCATAATGGTCTTGTGTTACTCTATTTAGTAACAATGGGTTAATGAGCTCTCAAATAAATAGACTTGATATGTCTTAAGATTCTTTTATGTATCCTTTCTATATTGTTATTGTAAGAAGGGTAATAAATACTGTTGAATTCTTGTAGCTTTATGCATGTGCAATGAAAGCACTTTAGCTGTGACTTCATCAGTTCATGGAAAGAATGAAAACGTAGCCCTTGAGAAAATCTGGAGCCTTTGAAAAAATGAATTATTTTCACCGGTCAATAATTCTTGTATTGAACTTTGATAGTTCATGCTTTCACGTACTTCTAAAATTGTGGGATAAAAACCATTTGATCCTGTGGAGCTTGCCATTCTTTATTGCTATTAATTGCTCCATTACTGTTATGTTGCTTGCATTACTTCTATTGAGATGCTGTCCTTGATTCAGTAATTATTTTCTTGGAACATCTGTCATTTTGCTCTATTGACATTCTGTAGTATTGTTGCAAAGTATTCAGTATGTTTGCCATTTCTTTATTTTTGCTGGCAATCTCATCAATATCTGTTTAAGGGGCCCACGTAGCTTTTGTGCACCCCCTTTTTTTCCTAATACAGAAAATTTTGTATTGATTTTGAAAATTCCTTGCAAATTCCTTCCCTTTTGTAGTTCAAACTATCTGTTTTGTCACCTCTGTATTTTTTCCATTTGCGATTTTTGATTCCATTTGCAATCTTTTGTTTTGCATTTTTGTACGTTTTTATAGTTTTATGTTATCTCTTCGATTATTTTGTCTATAGCTGCCTTACATTATCACTTACCGTGAATGTCTCTCTTTTATTTATCCCCTTACAAACATCATGCGTAAGTCTGTTTCCATATGCTCTATTTCTCTGCCAAAATTTGTTGATTCAAGGGCTCTGCTTTACTGTCTGCTTATTTGTATGATATTGGGACTTGAATGAGTTAATATTTTGTAACCCAGCACCAGTATGAGGAAGAAGCTGTCTGATGCAGCTCTCACTAAAACCTATAAGCTTATAGCTTCAATTCTGTTAACCTACCTGGTTGCACATTTCTGAAGTTGTGTTTGTACTTGGCTGAACCTTTCGACCCTTCATCACAACCTGTTGCCAGGGACTCCTTTGTTTACCTCCAGAGTATTGCAGGACCATTCCATTATGCATCACCTCACAAATATTCTCCTGTTTTTGTTGCCTTATCCTCATTTCTTTACATGGAATTATCTTCAGAAATGGCACTAGCCATTGGTGTCTGGTTATTCTAATTCAGGTCTTTTGCTCGTTGCTTTTCGTAAAGGTGTCAGACTGCATGAATTAGCGTGCAACTTCAAAGTCAAAAGCAACATGTGCCGAATTCTATTGCCCTGCCTGCAATGGAATCAGAGCGGGCAAGGGGCGGACAATGGAAATGTCCATTGACCTTGGGCGGAAGTTTCAAGCGAGACTGTAAAATCCTGCCCATGAAATAACAATATTTCACATTTTCAATTTGACCTGTAATGTGCAATATTTAATTAGAATGTTTTGAGTAGATTATTGGGAAAAATAAAAACAATCATAGTGCTTTTCGCAATCTTAGAGCATCCCAAAGTGTTGTTATTCTTGGAATTGCTATCAGTGTTGGAGTATAGGAAACTTTACAGCCAATTGGCAGCAATGTCATAATGACCAGATGGTTTGCTTTTAGTGATGTTACTTGAGGAATGGATATTAGCCATGACAATTGAGATAATTCCCTGCCTTTCTTTGGGGTTCTTTAACATTCATCTGAGAGACCACAAAGGACTTCAGTGTTTTAGAAAGAAGCTACTCCCAACAATTAGTGCAGTACTTCCTCAGTCTGATTGGCAGCCTCCTTATTTTTGTGTTCAAGTTTCTGGAGTGGATCTTGAACTCAATTTTCTGGCTTGAAGACAATCTGGAAACTGGACCTCAGCTGGCCAGTTACCAGGAGGTGGCAGACAAAGATTTTTGCCCACGCTGAAGAAAAGACATTAATTGTTATGTATAGTCTGTTTAAATTACAAAGGGACATGTTAGATATCTACATGATGTTAATGGCATATTGAGATGATAGTCTTTTTTAGTAAAGATCTCAGGAACTTTCCAGTTTAATTCACAACGTTCTGGGCAAATAGAATGATAGATGCCCTTGAGTGTTGTATTAAGAGCTTATGCAGGCCAAGAGGAATCCAGAGATATTGGCCAGAATTTTCTGGTCCAACTCACCAGGAATTTGCCCGTTGGGACTGGAAAATTTGGAGAGCAACCAAAAGTCTGTTGACCTTTTGTGGAAATTTCTCATCCCGCCACTGCATCAGTCTGAGTGTACTGCTACATGGATTAACGAATTGAATTTTGATTTTTCTCATCTTCAATGGTTGCAAGATACCAGTGCAGTTTAACTTTTAGCATGTGACCTATCTTTTAGTTGTTATAGCTCATATCTTTGAGGCTTGCAAAGAAAGGTGTTCTTTCAGTGTGTGAAAATTTCACGATTAATCTGAGACACAGATTTGAAACATAAAGGAGAAGTCATGTCTTCATTCTCTTGCCTTGAAGAGGGCATTAGCTTCATGACAAGCACAGCTTTGTCACAGCCTCTCACATTAAGCAATTGGTGATAACTAAGGCTGCTTTGAGGCACTGGAGTTTGATTTTGAGACTAGCAAATTGACTGCATGACATAAAATTTCTTCTGTATGCTGTAAGCAGATGCATTTCAACAACAGCTAACTGTATTTACAAAGCACTTGTAACATAAACATTCCACGGTATTTCACAGGAGTATTTTATAGCAAAATTTCACAGCCGAATCAGGAAAGATTGAGGCAGATGATGAAAGACTTGGTCAAAAGGAATATTTTACAGATTGTCTTAAAAGAGAAAAAGAGGTAGAATGGTGAAGGGAAGAAATTCTGGAGCTTTGGGTCTTAGTAGCTCAAGGTAAAGCCACCAGTGATGGAGCAATTAAAATCAGAAAACCGAAAGAGGCTAGGATTAGATGAATCCAGATACGGAGGGATGGAGTGGGAGGACCATGGAGGCATTTGAAAACAAGGATAATAATTTTTAAACACAGAAATTGCTTAATTGGGAACCAGTGTAGATTAGCAAGCACACGTTTGATGAGTTTTTTTTTGTTTTTATTTCAGTTCAGTCCAATCACATCCAAATAAGAGTTTCAACAGAAGTTGAGACATTCCCAATCCAAGGTGACAAGACAGGGCTTTCACCTCCTGTTTTGGGCTTGATCTACATGATCCAAGCTAATTGGATAGGCATAGCTCTTTCTCCAAGGCTTGATCTCATTTGCACCTTAGCCAAAAGGCCAAGATGCCGCTTTTAAAAATTGCTTCAAATGAAGTTGAAACATAACCTAATGACTTCAAACAAGAACAGCATGTCAATACTACACTTGATCTTAGTCAAAACAGGACTTGTTTGAATAATGTCATGGACAACAAAATTTTACATAACGAAAAGATGGGGGACAAGATAGAGATCATTGAGGGATAACAGATAACAGATATCAGAGGATGAAATGAAAAGCCATTATTGATGATGCTCTGGCTATAGTTGGATAGTTAAGATTGTTACATCAATGAAGATAGTCCCATTCAGCTGAATAACTGAGCAGATAGATTTGGAGGAAAGTATTATGGCTGACCTTGTAAAGCTACAGCAATGTGAAAAATGAATAATGCTCCACAGTAACAAATATTTACAGAGAATGTTATTTTTTAACTTAGATTAAGGAACTTGATTGAAGAACTTCAGAAAGGAGTTGCTGGAACGGAACAGCATACTCAAGAATTTGAGCGGAAAGAAAGATAGGGCAGCAGTTTCTAAGAACAGAGTAGATATGGGTTATTTTTAGGAGGAAGTGCTGATAGCAGTTTTCCATCTTAAAACATCAAACATACTTCACAAAAACTGAATTTGCTGTAAAACATTTTCAGATGTCTAAAGATTGTGAAGACATAATACTAATGCAAATTTTTTTTCTTTTGACATGGAGCGGTACAGTACCTGAGAAAAAAGAACCATTTGCCATGTAGGTTAGTGTGGGGATATTGCAGGAGGGGGTTGGGGGTGTGGTACAGAGCTGTGAAGATGAAAGAGATTCTAGAGAAATGCTGGGAGAATTTGGGATGGATGCTGCTTGATGAACAAGGAAAACGTGGAAGGAGAATCAGAGACAGATAAACAAAGGTCTCCATCTCAATCACACAATTCCTTGAGCTACTCCTAATAATTGTAAGTAAGAATGAAGTCAGTCTTTTAGTATTAAAATAAAATTATGTTGGATTAAATGTGGAAGTGTAGAAGTATTTTTCTTTCTGCTTGTATTTTTGTTGTCATAGTTCTGTCATGAGCTGAAAGCTTTCCCTTGTTCTCCCTTCCCCTATTGCTCCTTAGCTCTTATCCATTCCCTCCAAGTCCTCTTCTGGTACCATTCTACTCATCCTTTCTATTCCCCTCTGTTTACCTGCCCCTGTCCATCCTCTACAGTCCACCTCTTTCCTATTCTCATGCTTCATTTTCCAAATATTCCTTTGCCTACCAATTTGGCCCCTACTGTCTCCCCCCTGCTTTTCCTGAATACTGCAGAGTGAAGACTAACAGATGCAATAATAATGGAATGACTTCAAAAACTGAATAATATCTGCGTGTCTCGGTTCAATGATTTTCCACCTTTTAACCCTCTTCATCTGAAAATGAACTTGTGTCAACTTCCCCAATATAATACCATAAGAAATTTAATACTAAAACTCAATATATATTAATATTTACATAGTATGCGATATACATGCACACATGATTGTTCTGTAGCTTTCAGTTCTGTAGAAAAAGTATCATAATTTGAGCTGCATATCAAATATGTACCGGCTGTATGATAAGTATTTTCTTAACTGCCTTCAGTGAATGTTAGAGACAGCATAACTAACAGCTTAGAGTTCAATTAGAATGTACTTATTGATTCCGAGCCTTGGTTTTCTAAGGACAATTCAGTACAAATGAAATTGTTGCCTCCAGAAGTTAATTCTGAGTTGATAACTTGATTGGAATTTACATTTAATTTGCACTCTTAACTACTTCTTAATACTTACATTTAGGTGTTGAAAGGACAGTGATGACATCACGATTTCGTGTGCTAGGTGGGAGGACAAACCACATACGTGCTTTTGAGATACCAAGAGACAAACATCGGTCAGAGGTCATCTGCAATGTACATTTCCTGGATGGCAGTTTGCACAGCTTCAAAGTCAATGTAAGTTGGTACCCTTTATATTTTGTCATTCATGTTAGGAACTCTAAAATGTTTTAAGAAGTCTGCCTGGATCATACATTTTGCAATTTGAATTGGGTAAGCTTGATATATTTCACTTCAGATGTGATTCAAATGACCCACTAAGAAGCTTTTATCAAAGTTTAGTTCAAAATATTGTTAACAAGTATAGGAAGAAAATTAGCAATAACTTTTATCAATTACAGACAAAACAACCATGATAATGTATAGTCCTTAAATATATCTAAAATGATCCAATCAAACAAAGCTTCCCACAGACAAAACCCTTTCTACAGGTTTAACATAGCAAGGACTAATGCTCATGTGATACTGGAAATGAATCCTTTAGTTGGAGAATCCTGACTTCTCAGCCTTGCAACTTCTAGCGGCCCTCTAGATACACTCGGAACAGTTTGAAGTCAGAACGGCTTCCCAGAACACCAGGAAAGCCCTCTGGTGAAGCCAGCAACAGCAGATTTTCTTCTCCAGGAAAGCAAGAAGTCTTGTTTTCAACAAAGCAGAATTTCCAAAACCAGGGAGAGAGAGAAAGACTTCTTTTCAGCTTGATGTCCCTTAAACTAAAATTATAGCCAGTCAAACAGAAAATGAACCTCAAACTCGAATGAAGGAAAATAAACTTTCCAAAAACACCTGGCCTGTCAATCCGTTTTTCTCTTAATGATTCAGGGTCATAAAAAATCTCAGAGTAAAAATAAACAAAACCCCATTTAAACCACTGAAGTAGCAATAAATGGACTTCTACAAACAGCTTGGCAACAGTGAGAGCTATGGGTATGAGAGCTGCAAAGAACATGATTTTTTAAAAAGTCTCTTAAAGGTACATTAACATCACAATTCATAGTCACTAAATCTGTTGATATATTCTCATAATTCTGTAACTGAATGAAAAAGCTATTTACGTGCCTTAATCATCCCCACAGTTCAGAAGGAAGCCATTTGGCCCATCAAGTCTGCACTGACTCTGATATGAGTATTTTATCCAGGCTCTCTCCCCTGCCTTATCCCTATAATCTCACATACATGCCATGGCTAATCCATCTAATCTATACATCTTGGGACATTAAGGAGCAATTTTACCATGGCCGTTCCACCTGATCAGCACATCTTTGGGCTATGGAAGGAAACTGGATCATTCGAAGAAAAGACACACAGACATGAGGAGAATATGTAAACTCCACATAGACAGTCACCTAAGGCCAGAATTGAACCAGACTCCCAGGTGCTGTGAGGCAGCGGTACTAACCAATGTTCCACCATGCCACCCAAGCTACATTATTAAGTCGCATTAGATTTTGTTACATGCATAGAATGAGGAGTAACTTTTGGCATGATATGTGTATAGTGGCATACAAATTTAACTAACGTATATTTGTATTCAGTATGAACATCCCTATCCTGCTCCCTGAATTCACAACATCCCTTGTCATCCTAAAAATTACAGCAAATTCATGTGCATTTAGTAAAACTCGTCCTGTGCAGCCACCAAATTGGAATCAATCTCGGTCATACCATTCTTACCAAAACTCCTTCATCCCACACCTCTTCACCAAAGATTGTCTAGGGCTGATATAATTTTGTTTTGATTTCAGTTTAAATGCTTAGCAACAATACTGCCACAGAATTCATGGTGCACTGCCTTTTGTTATTGTTATATTTTCAACCACATTTTGTCTCTTTTCTTTCTGTGGATAAAACTATGCAGATGCATTATGCTTGAAATCCCCTTTATTTTGTGCAAAGAAGCTGTAAATAAAATTTAGCTGAATCAAAATTTCTAAAGCATTTTGAATATTAAAGTTATATATTACTAATGGCTATATTTATACTTGCTATTCTTTTTAAAAAATAGTGAAATCTAAAAAAAATTAAATTGACTGTTTACTATTGATCTAGCCATTTGTCACATGGAGTTGATAAAGTAGTATCTGTGACAT
The DNA here is from genome assembly GCA_024679065.1 of Sphyrna mokarran. Classification (NCBI taxonomy): domain Eukaryota; kingdom Metazoa; phylum Chordata; class Chondrichthyes; order Carcharhiniformes; family Carcharhinidae; genus Sphyrna; species Sphyrna mokarran. Next base: position 65,059,799 of record JAGIQG010000002.1, read on the forward strand.
GCAGGTGCTATGTTCTCATAACTGAATTGATCACACCAGATGATGGATAGAGGAGCTGGTGGTGAAGTGCTAATATCATTCTACTAGTAATCCAAAGCTGTGAGGACATGGCTTCAGATTCCACCATAGCTATAATTTAAATTAGTTTAATTAGAAAAAGATCTGAATTTGAAAGCTAATCACAGTAGTGGTAACCATGAATTTTTTTACCAATTGTCGTTAAAAACCCAGTAACTGACTAATGCCCTTTCTGGAAGGAAATCTGCAGTCTTTACCTACTTGTGACTGCTGACCCACTGTAATGTGGTTGACACTGAACTGATCTCGAGGGATGGGTAACAAATATTGGGTTTGCCGGTGACACTGACCTCCCATGACTGAACAAAGCATAATGCAAAGCGAATCCACTCATGCAATTTTACTGTGCTCTGGATATGCCTCTCATTCCGTGCCAGAATGCCAGGGCCATAATGCATAGTGCCAGCAATTACTAAAGCACTGCTGATTGGCTGTGCTATGATGTATAAAACACAGAGAACACAGGAACAAGAGAATTCTATTCAGTTGCTTGAGTTTGTTCCAATATTCAATTAAATGATGGATGATCTGTGTCTTAACTAGCTACCCGCTTTGGTTCTGTAACCCTTAATGTGCTTGTCTAACATAAATCTATTGATCCGCTCTGAAATTGTCAGTTGATTTGGCCTCAACTGTCTTTTGCAGAGATGAGCTTGAAATTTCCATTATCATTTATGTGAAGAAGTACTTTCTGACATTATCCCTAAGCAAAATAAAAGCAGACAATGCTGGAAATATTCAGTTGGCTGGGCAGCAGTGGTGGAGAGAGAAATGGAATTAATGTTTCAGGTCAATGACCTTTTGACTGAATATCTGAATAACCTAGTTCTCCTGGGACCTGGTTGCTTGAGTTCAAAGAGCAACCTAAATTTTAATGAAAGCTTCCCTTTCAGTACCTTCTGGATAGTCTGGCACATGTGCAGCTGAACCCTGCCCTGTCTTTGCTCAATCTCTACATGTGCAAAATTTCCAGCGGGAAAATCTTCTCGGGAAAGTGCGATGATGGAAGCTGGATGATTTCAAGAAATTGAAAAATTTGGAGCCACTTGTGCATTTTTATTTGCATGAGTTTATTGCATGATGTCTTCACGTAGGAATACATTCCCCTTAATTTTACATTCAGTTTCTGAACAAAACGAGTGCATCGAAGAACAGTATTCTAAACTTCAATAAGGGCAATTACGATGTGATGAAAACTGAGCTAGCTAAAGTGAATATGCTTAAGGGGTAGATCAACGGAGGCTCAGTGGCAGACATCTTAATAGATATTTCAGAATACATGGAATAGACACGTTCCAATAAGAAAGAAAAATTCCAAGGAGAGGACTTGTCGCCTGTGGCTAACTAAAAAGTTAAAAACAGTGTTTAACTTAAAGAAAAAGCATATATTGACGCAAAGATGAGTGGCAAAGAAGATTGGGAAGAATATAAAGAACATCAAAGAATAACAAAAACATTGATAAGGAGAGAAAAGCTAGAGTATGAGAGAAAGCTAACTTGTAATATAATAATAGATAATAAGTGTTTATGTAGATATTTCTGTAGAATAAAGTTAATAAAATGAGCATTGGTTTTATGGAAATGGCATCTGAGGAATTGATGATGGAAAATGTGGTTAAGGCAAATGAATTGAGCAAGTATTTTGCATTGTATTGAGGATACAGATAACACCCTATAAATACTGTAAATCAAGAAATGGGAAGGAGGAACTCAAAAGTTCATTTGCCGCTTAACTTTCTGCAAAAACACACGTAAAGCTCACTGTACCTATCCCTCTGGTGAGCTCAAGCACAGCTATGATTCAACTGCAGAATGAACATCAATCACCTAAAGCATTTGGGATAGAATAAAAAGGCTGATTTATTGAACCTCTTCTTCCCTAGGGTATCATGCCTTGGGAGGGTGTTGGAGAGTACTGCGGTGGTTTGCTGATCAAGAAACTATCCCTCTCTTACCACCTACCATCAGGAGTATTGAAAAGATTAACCTGTTTGGCCACTTTGGCCAAATCTTCCATGGCCATCAAGTCCTAGGACGGGACTTGAATCTTGAGTTTCTGGTTTAAAGGTAGAGATGCTACCATTGTGCCCAAAATGTATTTTAAATTACCCTTACCTGATGATTAACATGTTGCCTAGCCAGTTTCAAAATACATTATTCAGTTGGCAGAGGACTGGAAGGTTCCAGATGTTACACCCTTCTAAGAAAAAGGATCTAAAGAGAAGTACAGCCAATACAGATTGAATCAGCTTAACCTCAAAGGTGGAGAAACTTTTAGAAACGATGATTCAGGATAAGATTAATAGGCATATGGGTAAATGCAGGTTAATTAAGGAAAGCCAGTACAATTTGTTACGGGCAAATTATGTTTAACTACTTTGCTTGAGTTTTTATCTGGGATTATAGAGAGGTTGATTAGGATAATGTCACTGATGTGGTATGCATGGACTTCTCCATCAAGTGCCTCACAGCGGAGGTGTGTGCAAAATCAGAGTTTATGCAATAAAAGGGGCAGTAACAACATAGGTATGAAGTTGGCTAAGTGACAGGAAATAGAGCGTAGTGGTGAACAATTGTTTGTCAGACTGGAGGAAGATTTATGGAGGAGTTCCCCAGGGGTTTTGTTAGGACCCTTACTCTTTCTGATACACTAATGACCTAGACTTCAGCATGCAGTTTTTAAAATTTGCTGATGAGATGAAACTTGGAAGTATTGTGTACTGTGAGGAGGATGAAATTTCAAAATAACATTGGTTGGTGGAATTGGTAGATTAAGTTTAGTGCAGAGAAGTGTGAAATGATTCATTTTGGTCAGCAGAAAAGCAAAGTAAAATAAAGTGTACAAATCTGAAGATGTGCAGGAGTGGAATAATCTTGGGATCTATAATCACAAATCATTAATGATGACAGAGTAAGTTGACCACATTGTTTATAAAGCACTTATTAATAGGGGCAAAGAATACAACAGAACTAAATTATGATAAAGCTGTATAAAACAATAGTTCAGCCTCAACTCATCTGTCATTAAGAAAATGCTAGAATCGATTCCTCAAAAGGTAGTAGCAGGACATTTAGAAAATCATAACATAATAAGGCAGAATCAACATGTCTTTGTGAAAGGGAAATAGTGTTTGACTAATTTATAAGGTGCCTTTGAAGATGTAGCAAACAATGGATGAAAGGAGATCAGCAGATATAGTGTATTTGAACTGCTAAAAGGCATTCAATAAAATAAAAATTTACTGCACAAGGTAAGAGGCCTATGATGTTCGGGGTGGTATATTAGCATGAATGGAGTGTTGGCTAACTAATATGAAACCAAACAGTCAGGATAAATGGATCATTTTCAGGAGAACTGCAACTAGTGGAAAGCCATGGAGATCAATGTCAGGCCCTCAACTTTGAATCTCATTAAAAGATAAAATGTTCTAAGAGAATTTGACAGGTTAGATAGTGATCTGTCTTAATGATGTGGATGAAGATACTGATTGTATTTACTGTATCAACCATATCTACTGACTGTGCAAAGAAAGGCAGAAAAGCAAGTTGCAAGGAGGGTACGAAGAGTCGACAGAAGGATATAGATAGGTTAAGTAAGTGGATCAAAGTGATAGATGGGCTATAATGTGGAAAAGTTTTAAGCTACCCACTTTGCCAGGAAGATTAGGAAAACAATATTACTTAAATGGAGCGAGAATGCTAAGATACAGAGGGATCTGATGTTCTTTTACGTGAATCATAAAATGTTCTCATGTGGATACGGCAAGTAATTAAGAAGGCAAATGGAACGTTGCCCTGATTGGAAGGCGCATGGGTTATAAATGTAGGGAAATCTTGCTGCAGTTGTACAGGGCATTGATAAGACTGCACCGAGGGTACTATGTACAGTTTTGGTCATAAGGGATGGACATGCATTGGAAGCAATTCAGGCAACATTTGGTAGGCTTATTCCTTGGCTGTTTGTGAGGAAAGGTTGAACAGTTTGGCCAATACTTATTGATTGGACTCTAGAAGGTTGAGCAGCGATCTAATTGAAACAGAAAAGATTCGAAGAGTTTGACAGGTTAGATTTTGGAAGGATGTTTCCTCTCATGGAGAAATATACATCTCAGGGCACAGTTTAAAGATAAGGCACCTAACATTTAAGATAGAGGTGAGGGGAAATTTATTTTCCCAGAAAGTCGTTTTGTATTCTCTTCCCCAGAGATCAGTGGAAGCTGGGTCATTGAATACATCCAAGAATGAGTTGAACACAGTTTAGATCTATCACAGAGCCAAACATTATAGGGAACAAGCAGGAAAGTGGTGCTAAGGCCACAATCAGATCAGTCATTATCTTATTAAATAGTAAGGCAGCCCTGAGCAGAAAATGACCTACATCTGACTCTGTTTTTATTATCTTATGGCACATTACATCCAGTTCTGAACAGCACACTTCAGAAATGATGTGAAGGCATTGGAGAGGGTACAGAAAAGAATCATAAGAATGGTTCGAGGGTGAGGAGCTTGAGTTATAGATTGGAGAAGTTGGAACTGCTCTCCTTGGGGAAGAGAACGTTGAGAGGACATTTGATAGAAATATGAAAGAATTATCTGATTGCATTGGGAGAAACTGTTCCCATTGGCAAAGGGATTGAGAACCAGAGAGCACAGATTTAAATATTATTGACTAAGGAACCAATGGTGAATGGTTAGGATCTGGAATGCACTTCCTGACAGTCTAGTGGCAGAAGATTTAATCCTGCATTGAAATTTCTCTGAAATTTCTCTGAAATGGGAGACATTGCAGGGCTACGGGGAAATGGTAGGGTAGTGTCATTAGGTCAATTTCCCTGAGTTAACACAGACATGAGAGGCTTTGTGTCACCATTCTATGGCATTTGAAGTTGATATGAGTAATTGTTCATTCAGTCAGTACTTGCATACTTATCTGTTTGATAGAAATCAAAATTCTTAAGAATAGCAATTACTTTTGGCCATCTTCATGAGTTCTCTCCTGACTCAATGTGCACGACCTCCACAAGGATAGGACAAGGAGGCTGGTTTCAAAATTACCACAGCTGGAATGGGAATTGAACTCCTTGCTGTTGGCACCAGTCTGATTCACACTGGTCATCAAGCCAACGAGACCAACTAGTCACCCCCCCTAGGTTCTGGTGCATGCATGCTGTAGCCTAGAGCTATGCTTCATGATGGTGGAGCCTTCAGACTTTTTCCATCACATGGCTGACCAGGTATCTTGCCTGATCTTACTGTTTGATATTGACATATATTGAGAGGATTTACAGATTGATGTTCAACCTGTTTGGCCACATTGTGAACACACCTTCCTTGGTCATCAAGTCCTGGAATGGGACTTGAACCCAGAGCAAGGACACTACCACCGCATCACAAGACCTCCCATGCATCTGGCCTGCTAGACGATTATTTATATTCTGTTTCTTGCCAAAGCAGTATATTGCCCATGATAACAATAAAAAAAACTGGTCAATAAACTGATTAAAAATGTTCACATATTCTTATTTGAAGTAATGCTTCAATAAATGGAATTGAAATTTCTGTCAATGTCAATGAGCTGTCAGTCAAATAAACGTTTATCAATTATAGATTATAGGCATTCAACTCAAACCGATCAAACGCATTTTTGTCATCCTGATCCGATGCTTTCTGCTTCGGAATGACCTTTAGTTATTATTTACACTGGTAGCTAGTCACCTGCAGCAATTTAGAAAATTCAAATAAGAAAATGGATACATTTGATTCACTATTCTCTGCGATTCGCCAAAGTGGGGAACGTTGTGTCCTGTTGTGGATGTCAAGGCATCCAGAAGGAATGTTCAATATTATACTGCTTCAAGTTATTCAGGTGGTGTGCTTTGTGTCTCATTTCAGAGTTATCTATTTTTATATTATTACTACATGTTCAAGAATAAATATTGTCAAAATTCCTGTATGTGCATTAAGAAAACATAGGTAGGAAACATGTGGAAATAATTTTAATTTTTATACCTATTCTTTATATGCTCAGACTGGTGTGTTTATATTTGAGGCAAAGAGCTATTGATCCACAAGGAAAGTCTGATCAGAAACTTGCAATACTTTGTTTCTCAGGAATGCTGTGTCTTCTGATTACTGGATGAGGAAAATGATTCATTTTGCTCTTGAATACTTTAGGTTTTTTATACAATGCCGATATAATGCTTAACTGAGTCTGGTTGTTTGATTGACTAAAAGGGAAAGAACTTTGAGGGTTGTTGTCTGTTGAAGGCTAATATCTATCATTGTTGACCGTTTCCATTCCTAATCCATGATATTGCAACTTGGAAATCCTATCACTAGTATAATTCTGATGTGCTGATGTGTTTGCTATTTTTGGGAAAGCATGATGCAGATATAAAGTTTTGTCCACTCATGGATGGGATTTTTCACCTTCCCCTTGCAGTATGCTTTTCAATGGAAGAGGCAGCTTGACATTCACCACTGGTGGGACATTCTGGACCTACCAATGCCACCAGCATTTTGCATGGCAGGGAACCTACTGTCTGGGGTACTTTCAGTGGGATTCAGGAGAGTAAGGGCCAGAAAATCCCACCTTTTGGCTTTGAATTCCAAATACCAATGGCATGGGAAATGTTCCAACAGGTAAAATTGTACATGGCATTAGATATGATAGTTAAAATGCAAAAGCAGGCATGTAGCAAGTATACATGTAGTAAAGAAAAATGGGTGCATGTGTATTTCCTGAATAGTCTTAAAGTAGCTAAGGGCGAAGTTACAGGAACCTGGATTGAATACTCAGCTTATCTGACAATAGGAAATAGGAACACGATTCAAATTGCAAAATAGTGAATTTAGGACTGACTTCAGGAAGGTTTTTAATACAAAGAATGATCAGTGCACGGATTGAATTTCCAGAGGAATAGTTTCATCGATAATCCTACAATCATTCAAGAAATATAAAGTAAAGGACTTGAGTATTTTTTGGATGTATAAATTAAGATGAATTGAATATTCTCCTTCGTCTGTATTTATCTTGTGATCTCATGAACTAAAACAAGTATCCATTATGTATTATGTCACTAAGGTCAGATGTAGTTCTGAGCCAAATTGGCAACTGGAAACTTGTCAAATTGAGAGTGAAAGATGTTTCCTGAAGCTAAAGGTTCATTACACTGTTGTAAAGTTCCCATAACTTCGCCGTTAGCTACTTTAAGACTATTCAGGAAATACACATGCATCCATTTTTCTTTACTACATGAATACTTGCTACATGCTTGCTTTTGCATTTTAACTATCATATCTAATGCCATGTACAATTTTATCTGTTGGAATATTTCCCATGCTATTGGTATTTGGAATAAGAACATAAGAAATAGGAGCAGGAGTAGGTCATCTAGCCCCTCAAGCCTGCCCTGCCATTCAGTAAGATCATGGCTGATCTGATAGTGGTTCAGTTCCACTTACCCGCCTGCTCCTTAACTCTTAATTCTCTTATTGGTCAAAAATTTATCTATCTGTGACTTAAACACATTTAACAAGGTAGCCTCCACTGCTTCAATGGGCAGAGAATTCCAAAGATTCACTATCCTCTGGGAGAAGTTGTTCCTCCTCATCTCTGTTCTAAATTGACTCCTCATTATTTTGAGGCTGTGCCATCTGGTTCTTATTTCCTTTCTAAGTAGAAATAATCTCTGTGCTTTTACCCTGTCTGGCTCCTTCATTATCTCATATGTCTCTATAAGAGCTCCCCTCAGCCTTCTAAACTCCAGCAAGAAAGGGCCTAGTCTACTCAATCTCTCCTCATAAGCTAACCCCCTCATCTCCAAAAACAACTTGGTGAACCTTCTCTGCACTCCCTCCAAAGCCAATATATTCTTTCGCAAATAAGGGGACCAAAATTACACAAAAGCATGAGATAGCATTAAGCATAGGTTAATGCTATCGTGTGTGTTCTGCCTAGAGACAATATACATTTCTTTAACTTATGCTTAATGCTATTTCCAGTCACATTGTCTGCACCTTTAAAACTCGAATAGATTAGTTGTAAAGACTCATATTCTAATCAGTATTCTGTAAACCGTGTGTGCCTTTATATGCCTTGTTTCTGATCAGAACTTTCCACTCACTTGACGAAGGAACAACGTTCCGAAAGCTTGTGGTATTCACTATCAAATAAACCTGTTGGACTTTAACCTGGTATTGTGGGACTTCTTAGCACAAATTCCAGCCATTCTAGTCCGCTCCTGTGCCCTTCCCTCCCGTGCCCTTGCTGTTTCCTCCTGAGTCCTCTCCTCCTCTGATCTTGCCCTCTACTGTTGTGCTGTTATCCTCCTCCTCCCCTTCTGTGCCCCCACTTCACCAAGTTTTAATTTATGTGGATTATGATACTTGGACAACCAACCCACAAGTAGTTGAAATTGCAATAGGGGATGTTATGAAATTGAATTCAATGTGTCTGGTAATTGGCAGCCAGCACCAAAAAATGTCAAAGTGTAATTGATTCACTAATGCCCTTTAAAGAATACAACCCTGCCACCTTTATCCAATCTGCTCTGCATTTGATTTTTTTTCATGTTGTTGACTGAGTCTTCTCAGGTCAAGTTGGTCATATCTACTTATTGCTTGCTTCCCAAGATTAAATACATGAAAAAGACTTTTTTAAAAATCTTTCTCTCCCTGCTCTATTGGTTTTGCCTCATCTCACAGATGTAAAGAGTTAGCAATATTTCATCAAAATTCAACTAGAATACTCATTAAAAAGTCGCAGAAACACTGATATGAAGGGAAATATTTTCACTGCCAGTCTCTAAATTGTTCTCTGAAAAATGAACTATCAGAAATTGAAAATCATGGAGAGGGGGAACAGTAGCGAGGTCTTCCTGATGCAATTTTCTGAAGCCTGTAAATGGTTAAGAAGCCTGAAACAGACCTTAGACTTAAATATGCAAATTGAGGTCATATGCCAATTGTTGATCCCACTTACAAGTTATAGTACAAAGGGTGTAGAAAACTTTCTTAAGTTACTAAGAAAATGTAGAAATGGAAAGAATAAATAATAATTTTTAGCGTTTTAGGGGAAACTCTGGCCAGATTGTCAAAAGTGAGAGACTCACGATCAGTTGTAGCTAATGTGTGTTTCAGTGAGTCACCTTTATCATTTGTGATGGGATTTTCAATGCTGCTTTCAGGACTGCAGATTCTGCAAGTACTTAATTATCTTGAGTCAAATTAATCCTAAATTCCTAATTTAGTATGTAATACACCAGCCTTCTCAGTGGTGCTTATGGCAAGTTGAAAAATACGGTTACACACTTGCTTATCTCTGATGTCTTTCAACTGGTTAGTCTCTTTTGCTTCCTTTTCTCAAACTCACTCCTCTCTTTTTCTTTCAAGAACTGCAAACTACGTTTGGGGTGGGAGGTTGCAGGGAAAATGTGAACATTTGTAGGTCATGCAATCATAGAAGCATAGAGCACAGAGTAAATTCATTTGGCTTAATGTGACACAAAGTAGATCATGTCATACTTCTCCATACACTGCCCACTTCACTAACCTATGTCATACTAAAGCATATCACTATCCTCATCGTATCTACTTTACTGCTTTGCCAAGTTTTATGTTGTCTGCTAATTTGTATGTTGGTTCTCCTTGATTAACCTGAGCATTTCCAAAATAAAGGTTATTTTGTCTCTGATAGGTTTTTAATTCATTCTTGGGAAGTGGGTATCACTGGCTAAGCCAGCATTTATGGCCTATCCTTAGTTGCCATTGAGCTGAGGGCATTTAAGAGAATCAAATTACTGTGGATCTGGAATCATGTACAAGCCGGACCAAGTAAGGGCGGCCAATTACAATAATCAATGGTTTCATGATTATTGATGTAAAGATGCCGGCGTTGGACATGATTATTGACAATGGTTTTATGACGATCACCATATTTGAAAAATCATCATTAAACTTCAATTAATTTCAGATTTTTTAATTGAATTCACATTTCACCGTCTGCCATGGTGGAACTTGAACCCCAATCCTCAGACCATTACTTTGGGTCTCTGGATTACACATCCATTGCCCTCCCGACGATCAATTTTAGGCAGATTCCTGCAGTTTCATGGTTTATTTATTTCCCCTTTCTTGTATATTTATGTATCATTGGTAACCATCCTGTCCTTTAGCACTACTCCTATACCTTGTCAGAATTGAAAGTTTGTGACCGATGTCCCTGCTTTTCTACCTTTGCTTCTTTCAGCAAACTAGGATGTATTACATCTCGACCATTTGACTTTGCAACTTTCAGTATTTTTAGTACATTTTGTATCAATATATCCGTAATTTCCCTTTCTCTTTTAATATAACCATTACATCAGCCACTTCCTTTGTATTAATTTAATAATTTGGTCATGTTCTTATCCTCTTCTAAGAAATTGAAATCTGATGCCGTGTTATTGACCTGAAAAGTTATTGCTGTTTCTCTGCAGGTGACCTGATAAGTATTTCCAGCATTTTCTGTTTCTATTTCAAATTTTCAACATCTGCGTAATTTGCTTCGGCATTTTGATTGAGTTGTGGAAGCCTGGTACCCAAAATATACAATCTTGGTAACGTGTTCTTACTATAAAACCATGTTTTGTTTTGCAGAAACAAGATGCTGGTCAAGTTCTGTTGGATATGGTCTATAAACACCTGGACTTGATTGAAAAGGAATATTTTGGTTTACAATTTATAGATGATTCAATAGAATGTCCTGTAAGCATATATTATTTTTAAAAATCTGAATTTTTTTCTTCTGCATGCATTTCATTACTAACTTGATCGTAAAATCTAACGTGGATTTACTAATATTTCATGCACAGAGGTGGCTTGAACCTAGCAAACCTATCAGGAAACAGCTTAAAGGTAAGTGTACTGACTTACTATAACTGAATGTTATTAACCTCCCAAAACTGTTGAATTATTTAGCCATTGTATTTTAGTTACTTCCTTAAATTAAAATGGAACTAATGTGAATAACGTTAGTGACTTCAGTAAAAATGTATGCAAATATGAAGGAATCTGTGTCTTAATAAACAGGCGGTTATATTTCAGAATTCATGAAAGTTTTTGGACTAAAAAATCTTCCCTGTCAATCTTTTGAGGAGGTGCTTGACCACCTTCAATTATTATCTCTGCTGGTGGCATGGAGCTAACTTAACCTTATTGTGAAAGGAGCTGTTGACATTGCTCTACGTTATAATCCTTGTTCAAATACAAGTATTTTTCTTCCTTGCCTTCCTGTTCTGAAAATATTATTGAGTTTGCAGTTCCCTAACTTTGCAGCCTCTCACACATGGTTGTTTAGCTATGAGGTTTAATGAATGTTGAAATACTTATTTATACATAAGTATCACAATCAAGTCTGATCTTGCTTTTATACAATATCCACTTGTGAAATTAAAAGGAGGCACTAGAGAATAATTAGAAACTCAGACTGACGAGATGCTGAAAGCAGTTGGCATGCCCCAAATTACATTGAGAGCTCAGAATAGACCATTCCAGCAAAGAGCTTCCTGTTTTATAACACAAATCATGACATAAATGAAAAAATTAATGCTGTATTTATCCAATTAGGTTACAAAATTCTCTTGTGTCTTCCTCAATTTTCAGCAGCTTGTTGTACAAGTAACACAGAAATTCTGGTAGTGTTACTGGAAATGTGACGCATGGTATTTCTAAATACTTGGTCTCCATTGTAGCCTTATCAAATTCTTAGGAAGAGTCATTTAACTGTTAATACCAGTGCTCACCCCAGTAGCTATATTGTAGTGCAATACCAGACTCTTCTCCCTAACGAAAACGGTGGACGAAGGGCGAGCCGTTGATGTTGTCTATATGGATTTTAGTAAGGCATTTAGTAAGTCCCTCATGGGAGGTTAGTTGAGAAGGTCAAGGCAAATGAGATACAAGGACAGGTAGTTAGATGGATAAGCAACTGGCTTAGTAATAGGAGACAGAGAGTAATAGTGGAAGGGTGTTTCTCTAGCTGGAGGTCGGTCACTAGTGGTGTGCCGCAGGGCTCAGTACTGGGACCTCTCCTATTTGTAATATATATAAATGACTTGGAAGAGGGAGTAAGTGGAGTGATCAGCAAGTTTGCAGACGATACAAAGATGGCAGGACTTGCGGATAGTGAGGAGCATTGTCAGGCGATGCACCAGGACATAGATAGGCTGGTAGCTTGGGCAGACAGATGGCAGATGGAATTCATTCCTGATAAATGTGAGGTGATGCATTTCGGGAGAAAAAATGTAGAGGGGAGGTATATGATAAAGGGTAGACCTATTAAGAGTGTAGAAACGCAGAGGGTCCTGGGGGTGCAGGTGAACAAGTCTCTGAAGGTGGCAGAGCAAGTGGAGAAGGTTGTGAAGAAAGCTTATAGTATGTTAGCCTTTATAGGAAGGGGTATAGAGTACAAGAGCTGGCCTTTAATGTTGCAGTTGTATAAAACGCTGGTTAGACTTCATTTGGAATACTGTGTCCAGTTCTGTTCGCCTTAGTATCGGAAGGACGTGGAGACTCTGGAAAGAGTGCAGAGGAGATTTACCAGGATGCTGCCTGGTATGGAAGGTCTGAGGAGAGATTAGGCAAATTGGGACTGTTTTCCTTAGAAAGACGTAGACTTAAGAGGAGATCTAATAGAGGTGTACAAGATTTTGAAGGGGATAGATAGAGTAAACAGGGCTAAGCTTTATTCCTAGGATGGGCTCAAAATAGCACGAGGGGTCACGGGCTTAGGGTGAGGGGGGTAAGGTATAATTTGGATGCTAGAGGGAGTTTTTTCACACAGAGGGTGGTAGGGGTATGGAATGCGCTACCAAGTAAAGTGGTGGAGGCAGGTACTCTGGAGATATTTAAGAAATACTTAGATGGGCACATGAACAGAATGGGAATGGAGGGGTATAGAAAACTGATTTAAAATAGGATCATGAGCCTTGGGAGTCCCTGGGAAGTGTGTAAATAGATGATGATATTGATGTGCTTGTTTTTATCCTACAGGTGCTTTGGTCCACCTTGTTGTCTAACGAGGGGCATACACGCGATGGGTCGTGAGAGGACTGCTCTTGGACCTTTTTCGAGAGCATCCTACTGCTTCACATCGTTAGTGTATGCTTGACCTGGACCATCTGATGGGAAACACGACAGCGCAGTGACTATAGCTGTGCTGTGCAGATACATGGATTTGGGCCTGTGTCTGTGGGAGTTTGCGCATTCTCCCCATGCTTGCGTGGGTTTTCTCCGGAGCTCCGGTTTCCTCCCACATCCCAAAGATGTGCTCTTAGGCTAATTGGCAAAACAAATTCTCCCTAAATTGTCTCAAATTTGGTTTTTAGTCCATAGATCTATAAACATGGACAGGGATCGCGTGTAGAAGTGGGAACATCGAGGTGGCGGCGTGGACTCGTTGGGCCGAAGGGCCTGTTTCCCGTGCTGTTTTGTTCTTTGTTCTTTGTAACCCCATCAATAGCATCTTGAACCTCCCATATTTGCTAGAAGGAGAAGAAGCTGTACTACATAGTGTACAGTAGCTGCATTAAGCATTTTCTGCAAGAAATGCTGTGAAAGATTAGATAGGAAATTGGTTTTTATCCAGTTCCCAGTAAGTATGAACTGAAACAAAGTGTTATTTTTCTTTCTTCTTTCATGGGATATGTCACAATCTTTTATGGGATCTGGACGTTATTGGCCAGTATTTATTGCTCATCACTTTGCTTTCAAGCTTAATGGCTTGCTGGGCCATTTCAGAGGGCTTCCAAGAGCCAATTCTTCGGGTCTGGAGTAACATATAGGTCCAACCAGGGTAAGGATGGCAAATTTCCTTCTCAGGCTGGGTCTTTATGACAATCAGTAATAAACCAACTAACCATAGCTCAGAAGCGCTACAGTGCAGAAGGAGGCCATTCAGCCCACCAAGTATGCACCAACTCTCCAAAAGAACATTTTAACCAGGCCCATCCCCTCTCCCTATACCTGTAACCCCGTGCATTTACCATGGTTAATCCAGCTAATTTACATATTGTTTGGATACAAAAGAGCAATTTAGCATGACTAGTCCACTTAATGTGCACATCTTTGGACTGTGGGAGGAAAGCGGAGCACCTGGGGGAAACCATTCTGTATTAGTTCATACAATCATCCAAGGCTGGAATTGGACATCAGTGTCTGGCGCTGTGATGCAGCAGTGCTAACTTCCTCGATGTCCCACTTGCCAAATTTTCTCAATTACTGTTATAGGAAATGTTCTACATTCAAAATGAAGATCTTAGAGATATCTTTAAAATATTAGCATTCCCTTTATTGTGACCTTATAAACATTTCTAATTTTAATCACTCTACAGCTTCAGATGCCAAGGCAGTTTCTCTGGAATTTCTTCTGCAAATCTCTCTGCCTCTCAACTTTTCTTTCCTCCTTTAAGATCCTTATAAAACTTATCTCTCTGACCAAGCTTTAGATAATCTAGCCATCACTCTTCAGTATTCACTAGCATTACCATAGCTGAATCCCCAACCATCAACATCCTTGGCAGAGCTAGCAGTGATGAAACTAATCTGGACCAACCGTTTAAATACTTGGCTATAAGAGCAGGTTAAGATGCTGGGGATTTGGCACAAGTAACTCAGCTTCTGGCTCCCTAAAGACTGTTCGCCATGTACAAGTCACAAGTCAGGAGTGTGATGGAATACTCTGCACTTATCTGGATGAATACAACTTCAACAACATTCTCAAACCTTAACACCACCCAGGCCAAAGCAATCCACTTGATTGGCATTATGTTTAACATTTACTCTCCATCACTAACACAGTCTCAGGAGTATATACCATTTGCTCGATGTGCTGCAACTCACAAGGGCTTCTTCAACAGCACCTTCCAAACCTGCAACTTCTACCACTTCAAAGATCATAGGCAGTTGATGCATGGGAGCACCACCACCTGCAGGTTCCACTCCAAGCCAGACTATCCTGACTCCACTAAATATTTAATTAATTATTTTTTCATTTTCTTCAGTCAGACACCCTGTTTTCAGGCTCTGACCTGGGGATTATATTTTAGCAACAAGCTTCTTTCGAACTGCAATTCTGACACTAAATTACTTAAGGAGTTGTCAGGACTTGGTGCAACCTGTAATTTTAAAAGATTGAACACACTTTTGCAGGTTCCATTGACTCTGCACTCTAAAGATAGACTTCAAAATGTCTGCTGCAGTGAGGGGTTTAAAATTTCATCCTCTAGCTTCCAAATCTTTCTTTGGAATTTTTACTGGCGATTTTTCCTCTGCGTGTTTACTTCACTTCTGGAGCTTCTTTTCAGGCAGAATGTTTTTTTTTAATTTTTCTTCCAGTGTTACTTTTCTCTATACTTTAGCAAGATTCTGGGTTTTTACCACTATATTGGGAAGATGTTGGTTGCAAAACAGTATGTCTTAGAGAAATCTCCATAGCTTTTTTATTTCTTTTATTTTTTTAAAGTTTATTTATTTGTGTCATAAATAAGCTTACATTTACACTGCAATGAAGTTGCTGTAAAAATTCCCTATTCACCACACTCCGGCACCTGTTTGGGTACACTGAGGGAGAATTTAGCATGGCCAGCGTACCTAACCACGTGTCTTTCAGACTGTAGGAGAAGATCAGAGCACCCAGAGGAAACCCACATAGACACAGATAGATGGTACAGGCTCCACACATACAGTGACCCAAGCCGGGAATTGAACCCAAGACCGAGGCGCTGTGAGGCAGCAATGCTAAACACTGTCACCATGCCACCCTATGTTAACTGAAAGTCTTTATTAACTACTAAAACTATTCAAGTACAATAAAGGATACATGGAAGGAGGTATCTCCATGCTCAGATCTGTCCACTTTTCTGGGTCATATGCCATTTGACATAGCTGTGTTGGTGGTACTGTACTCAGTCCCACATTAGCCCCTAGATGTGCAAGCCCCTTATTCTACAAACACCACATTCTCGAGGGAAATTAGGGATGGGCAATAAATGCTGTCTTAGCCAGCAATGCCCATATCCCATGAAAGGATTTTTAAAAATCTCCCTCAATATCTCCATAAGTGGACTCGTGTCAAATTTTATTGTATAATATTCCTTTGAAGTATTTTGGGATATTTTTTAATGTTGAATGCAAGTTGAGGTTAGAAATGAGGCACGTTTTTGCAGTGTAGTGGAACAGTTGTTATACCTGACCCCCTGTGAGCAGTTCCATTCCCCAGCACAAATAACATTATTAAAGGAAGTTTTGATAATTTAGATGTGTTTTTTTTCACCCAAAATATTTAGGAGGCGCACTAAATTTCCGAGTGAGATTTTTTGTAACAGACCCTAATGCTCTGCAGCAAGAACAGACAAGGTAGGCAATGTGCATGTAAGTACAACTTATGGCGTAACACTTCAACATTGTGTGTCTAAAGAATCTTTAAAGTGTAAATAATATTAATTCAATTATCTACTGCCCAATCCACAAAATTGCAATATATTGCAAGTTCTATTTTAATTCTTTCACTTTGATAAAGATATTATTCCAAACCTATCTAACACATTCTTTAGTTCAGTTACTTGCATGGTTAAAAATATAAAATTAACTCAAATTGCCACTGGCTAGAATTTTTCTTTCAGACAGTCCTGGAGCAGTATTGATTTGAAGTTAAGGATTTATTGACTTGTCCTTTACTCAACATTCATGAAAGGTGCCAGATAGGTTGTCATTCACTCCTGCTGTAGATAGATTTTATCAGCTGCTGCATCTTCAGCCTGTCACTTGCAGATTCCCCCACTTGCTGACTAGAAAATAGAACAAAAATAGAATAATAAGATCTCTCAATTATTTTCTGTTGCATTGACAAACCAAGCAAAGCTGACCAATCCGATCACTTGAATAACTTTTTTCTTAAAAGAAACACAATTTGGGTCATATCAATCATATTAAAAACTTAAAATCTTTGCGAAAAAAGCTTTGAAATTGTCTTTTATTACCAATTTCCTGCTAGAAACGTGTTCAATATTTTTTTTCTGTTCAGTAGTCAGATTTTTCAGGCTTTAGTTCTGTTCTCTGTGGTTTCTATGGGACAGCCACCTGCTCGTGTGCAATGTCTGCTTCTCAGTTTCTTTAAAGGACTTTGCTTGTTTGTGTCTTGTGTCTGATTCTTAGTATTGCCTCCCTAGGAGCAACTCCACCGAAGTATGACTTTTCAGAAATATATGGATGTGTTTGCAAGATCTAGTTATTTATCAAGAATTACACAAAATGGTTGTGTGCTGTGATTGACTTTTAAACTGAAAAAATCAAGCAGTGTGCTCACTTTTTAATGAGGGAACAAGGTTTATCACAGATAGAGTTCTTGGTTGAATTATTATTATTAGGAGCATGATTGTTCAAATACGAATGTTGGAAAGAAAGTAGCAGTCATTTCCATTGTTGCAGCAAAGAGAAATTGTTTTGGAATCACTACTGGTTTGTTGGTTGAATGCCCAATAGCATTATGTGTCAGTGGCAACCAAATTCAATAGAAAATCTAATGTAACTTTAGAATTCTATATTTTAACAATACATGTTACAATTGGCAAATTTGTTCCAGGATGTTCTTACTAGCTGCTAGGCATGAAAATTATCCCATTTCAAACTTGCAGATCAAAATGTATGAAGACATCGGAACCATCTATTTTTCATATGCTTTCTCTATTTAGATTATGCACTGATATTTAACATCTTGGTCCATTTTTCAGGCACTTGTATTTTTTACATCTGAAGAAGGAATTTATTGATGGAAGGTAAGTATTATGTTTCGTGTATATCATGCATTCTTCTACCTGTAACAGGCCATATGTTTTAATATATATTGACTTCTAATGGTAACATTTCCACTTTGAAGATTAAGCAAGAATAGTTTGATTGCACGCTACTGATTGGTGCATTGACTGTGAATGAAGACACCGGCAAATAAAATATGAGCCTAAGATCTGATTTTATTCATTATTCTCCAGTATAGTGTATTTATATTATTACCACAATGGTATTTTGACATATTTTACTTGTCCCTAAATGGTAATAAATTTCTTCCTTAAACTAGAACACTGGGGAAACAGCACAAAAACTATTTTGTCCATTTAAAAAAAAGGAAGATGTTCTGGGTTGTATGTGTGGTTGGCAGGGGGGAGGGGGGCAGGATGAAATTCACATAGCTTAAGCAGCATTTAAAGTTGTGCTGCACTACATTGTTTCCTTGGGAGCTGGTCATGCCACTGGCAACCACATACATGACTCCCATGGATAGTATAATGAGGAACTTCATCCAAATACTGGTCTACAGCATTGTCTTTCCCAACGATCTTCTCCTTCTGATGGTTTTACTTTTGTGCTTTTTGATCATGAGGAGAAAGTAAAGCATTTTGCTTCTTCATTGCAAGGGAATTACTTTGCAAATGCAACAAATAATTTGTGTACAGCATGAACTACAAGGATATAACTCTCCAAGTAATCCATTTTGGTGATGTTGGTTGAGGCAGTAGGAGAACTGTCCTACTCTTTGAATAGTATCATGGGATCCTCTGAAAATTTGAACAAACAGATGGGGACTCAGTTTAATATCTCATATGAAAGATGGCACTTTTAAAGCATCAGACTAGAAAGTTCTGAAATAGTTCTTGAATGCATGACCTGCTTGTATGAAAGCAGAGTGCCACAACTGAGTCAACTCAAATATTTTCTGGTATTATTATTTCTACTAATTCAAATGAAACACTTTTTTTTAAATCAGAGCTTCTTTTCCCTTAATAGATTTTAATCTTTTATGAAGGTCAAGACTGTCAACATCCTGGCTATTTCCAGAGAAGGTTTACCAATTGCTGGTTGAAAGGGCATCTCCCGCCTTCAAATCTCTGTCATAATTCACCATGTTCCTCTGTTTTGTCGTCATGTTCATCAATGCCAAATGAGTTGCTTTTCTGAAATAAAAACAAAGTGATGAGAAACCTCAGGTTTGGCAGCATCTATGAAGAGAGTTAACATTTCGAGTTCAATTTCACTCCTCTTCGGAACCTGTTTTTATGACTTTTTTCTCTGTATTCTCGCTGTTGAAGGAAAGACTCAGCAATTGCTTTCTACACAGATTAATTCTTTGTTAAGACTCAAATCTTGTGATACCATCTCTATACATTTTTTCCCAATAGTTATGCAACAGGCAAGTGAAAATTCCTGCAAAATAGGCTAGAAATTGTAGCCAAATTTTGGTATGATGTTCATTAGGGGAATTTGAGATGGCTGTATTACTTAATTGGTGTTAGTTTTGTTCTTGCTGGCTTTAGAGCTTAGGTATTTCACTGCACAAAACTGCTCCTTTTAAGGCCTTATCAATCCACTATTAGTTTATAATTTTTGGAATGAAATACTACAGCAATATTTCTGAGTTGTTCCATGAAAATCACAAAAGACAATTGTTTAAGGAGTTTTGAGGTCAATTAATTAAAAGCATTATGCATACAAGATGTCAACAGAGTTGAGCTTCAGTTTTTGATTTCTTACAGCCAGGGCACATTCTTCCTTAAAATTAGTGTTTTTCAAGTTGGTTCACTTTTTTTGTTTTTAAATTTCCAATTAGTTTTTTTTATTTTAAGCACAATAGAATGTATTGTTAGGTTTTTATTATCTCCCATTGACGTTACTACAACTTCTGGTGTTTGATGTCAAAACTCAATGAAGCATATAACGTAAAATGCAGTGGTATGTTTTCCCAGCACCTCTCCCATAATGATGGGGACTGTTTTAAGTTCACAGAATCATAGATTCTATAATGCAGAAGATGGCCATTCAGCAAATACCACCTAGGCCCTATCTCCAAAGCTCATGCATTTACCCTAGCTAGTACTCGTGACACTAAGGGGCAATTTATCATGGCCAATCCACCTAACCCACCCATCTTTAGACTGTGGGAAGAAACCGGAGCACCCAGAAGAAACCCTGCAAACACAGAGAGAATGTGCAGATGGTGACCCAAGCCGGGAATTGAACCCAGGCCTCTGATGCTGTGAAGCAGCAGTGCTAGCGGCTGTACCGCCATGCTGCTCTGCTTTTCACTTTGTGATGTTCACATATCTTTGGGAAGTTTTCTAAGTCTTCAGCAGTGAAGACAGACACAAAATACCTGCTCAGCATCTCTGTCATTTCCTGGTTTTCCATCATTAATTCACCAGATTCTTTAGGGAATGAGCACTTACTTTAGTTATTTTATATTTAAAAAAAAAATTCTAGGAACCCTTACAATCTGTTTTTGTATTTATAACTCACTTTCCCTCATCCTTTAATTTCTCCCTCTTTACCAATTTTTAGTCTTTCTTTACTGGTTTAAAAATCTGTCTCATCTTCTGACCGGCCACTAACCTTTGCAGTATTGTACAGTGTTACTTTAGATTTGGGGTGGGGAGCATTCAGAAAGGAAATGAGAGGGTGTAAGCCCAGCATTTTCTTTCTAGGGTGATAGGTAGGAATAACAAGCCCAGAGAACCACGGATGATCAGAGATATTCAGGATACAATGAGAAAGAAACAGAATGCTTTTAAAAAGTACAAAGGGGACAAATCAGTGGACATATTAGTTAGGTATAGAAAGTTCAGGATGGAGCTTTAAAAACAATTAGGAATGCAAAGAGGGATATGAGAAAGCTGGTTAAAGTATAAAGATATTCTGTAAGTATATTAATGGAAGAGGATAACCAGGGAAAGAGTAGAGTCCATTAGGGACTAAAGGAGAAATCTGTGGGTGGAGCCAGAGGACATTAGTAAGTGTTGAATGAATACTTTACATCTGTCTTCACCTAAAAAAAAATGAGAACAATGGGGATATGCAATTCGGGGACAGAGATTGTGAAGTTCTTGAGCAACTTGACATAGGAAAGCACAAGGTATTGTTAGTGTTGGCAGACTTAAAAATGGATAAACCTCCAGGTCCAAACGTATTGTACCTTAGGATACTGTGGGAGGTAAGGGGGGAAATTGCAGGCGCTCTGACCCAAATTTTCAATTCCTTTCTGGCCATGGAGAGAGGGACACACAGTAAGAAGTCTCACAACACTAGGTTAAAGTCAAACAGGTTTATTTGGCAGCAAAAGCCACTAACTTTCAGAGCGCTACTGCTTTGTCAGGTAAGTGAGGGTTCTGTTCACAAACAGGACATATAAAGACAAAACTCAGTTTATAAAATAATGATTGGAACCTCCTAACGTCTTACCATTCGTGGCTTCTAGTCACTAAAGCAGCCTTCTGTCATCACCATCTGTCTCGTACACCTTGCCTTACAACAGGGAGAGGTGCCAGATGACTAAAGAACAGCTGGTTGCACTATTTAAGAAGGGTTGTACAGATAAGTCAGGAAACTACAGACTAGTGAATCTCAGATCAGTGGTAGGGAAACTATTAGAGAAACTTTTAAAGGAGAGTATTTATTTGGTCAAACCAAATAAACAAACTCAAGTTCAATCAGGACAAAGTAAAAGGGGCAGCTCTCCAAAAGGTGGGGGAATAGTCTAAACAGAATCAAAGTACAAAGGAAACTTAAAAAACATCAAATTAAAATGTGATTATTAGGGCCAGTAAGGCACTCCAGCCCCTGTGGTGGCCAATGGGCGCGGAACGCCTTGCATTTTGGAGCTAAGGTCATTTCTTGCCACTCTATTAATGTCACCCTTAATTATTACAGCAACCATACCAACTTCTCCTAGCTTGCTGCCATTCCAAAATGTAAAGATTCTTCAATATTCAGATCTCAATTGGAGGGGAGTAATCCTACCAAAAGAATTCTAAATGCCAAACGAGCATGAAAGCAGGAGAGAATCATGCCGGTTTTGTTTTGGAGAAGCTTCCCAATGCAATTGTGCGGCACTTTGAAAAAGAAAAGCCCAAGTGTGATTCTTGCCTGCACTGGGAAAACTATCACATTACCACCACCATCACTGTCCTCCTCCTCCTCCTCCCCCCCACCCTCCCCACTCCACTATTTGCCTGGACATCACTCCTACATCCCCACTCCCCTCAGATTGCTGCCCCAGTTATACATATTTTTATCTGTGCTAATAAATCACCCGTTTAGTTATGAATGCACACATATAGAGCCTTTAACTCTGTCTTTTATCATTTTTGCAATTTTTCGTATTCAGCTGGCGTATCTGTAGGTTTTATGCTTTGTCATTTCTTGCCACATACTGGTAATCATTATCCAAATTGCTGCCCTGCTCTATTACCTTTTCGCTTCCATTTCATTTACTGTGTCTCCTCTCACATGATTTCTCCCTCTGCCCTTCTTGTTTACAACTTGTAAAGTGTGCTATTCTCTTGAACTCTATCTTTTTTGTGTGCATGTGTGTCATCGCATTTTTGGATGAATGTCTGCCTAAATAATCCTCTTTATTTAAATGCACAGAAGCTTGCCATTATTTAAATTGACCACATACTCTGAAGGCTAAGAAACACATATAATCTTTTATAAAAAATACACTTGCCCAGAAAGCGGTTGGTATTTGATCTAGTGTTAGGGAATGAAGTTGGACAGTGGGCAGAAGTGTCAGTGGGGCAATATTTTGGTGATAGTGACCATAATTCAGTTAGATTTAAGGGAGTTATGCAAAAGACAAAGATGGACTAGAAATAAATGTTCTGAATTGACAGAAGGCTGATTTTAATAGGGTAAGGTAAGATCTGACCAAAGTGGCCTGGGAATAACTACTTGCAGGAAGGTCAAGATCAGAGCAGTGGAAATTGTTCAAAGCCATCATGTTCCTGTAGAGGGTTGGATCAACAATTTCAGAGAAACTGGAATGTCAAAGAAATATAGAATTGGGTAAGGAAAAACAGGAAGGCTCATGGCAGATTCAAAGTGTTGTAAACAGTAGATGCCCTAGAGGAGTATAGACAGTGTAAGGGTTACTTAAAAAAGAAATTAGAAGAGCAAAGAGAGGCATGAAAAAGTACTGGCAAACAAAACAAAGGAAGATTCCAAGGTTTTTTTAGAAATTTATTAAGAGCAAGAGAGTAACCAGGAAAAGAGTAATGCCCATTAGAGATCAAACTGGCAATCTGCGTGTGGAGATGAAAGCATAGGTGAGGCATTAAGTGAATATTTTGCATTTATCTTCATTGTGAAGAATAATGATGTGGGTATAGAAAGCATGGTGGAGAGCTGTGATATAATTGAACAGATTGGCATTTAGAGGGAGGAGGTATTAGCAATTGTAGGCGGTTAAAAGTGAATACATCCCCAGGCTCAGATGAAATGTATCCGAGACTACTGTGTGAGGCAAGGGAAGAAATTGCAGGGGCTCTGACTAATTTTCAAATCCTCTCTGGCCACAGGTGTGGTGCCACACGACACGAGCACAGCTAACATGGTGCCATTATTTAACAGGGAAGTAGGGAAAAAACAGATAATAGAGGCCAGCGAGTCTAACGGCAGTGGCAGAGAAATTATTAGAAAAGATTCTGAGGGACAGAATTACTCTGCACTTCGAGAAGCAACAATTAATCAAGGATAGTCAGCATGGCTCTACCAAGGGAAGATCATGTTCAACAAATTATGTTGATTTCTTTATGTCCAGTCTCCAGCGATCCAGTGACTGGAAAATCTGGGCTATTAGTTACAGAAGTAAATGAAAAGGGTACAAGAGTTTCAGTTTTGTTACAACTCAATGTGTAAAAGTATTGTTTCTGTTACTTGCGTAATGTTGATGAATGAGTGATTTTCTGAAGTTTTTATTGGTTGACACCTTAAAAAGCTTTTTGTGCAAAGTTCTGGAATTGCATTTACTAAATAAACTGCATTTACTTCAATAAAATTGAAATGCTTGTAGATGCTTAAGGATATTATAGAAAAAGTGTTTGAATGTATAATCGGGCAACTATTTAAGAATGAAAATTACTTGTTCAGAACCTATTTTAAACTAAGTTAGTGCAGTGTGTTTTACAAATGGATGTGTTGTCCTTTCAGTAATGAATCATCACATTATTCTGACAATACAATCTCTAAATTTATATATTTTCCAGATTACCTTGTCCTCACAATAAAGCAGTTTTACTTGCTTCTTATGCAGTCCAATGTAAGTGGTGAAATTATAATCTGTATCATTTTTCCCTTTAAGTTTTCATTAGTTTCAGTGTAATTTGATGCAAAGTTTGGGGTTGATTTATTTACGTAAATAGTGCGCTGTTCTGAAAATGTTTGCAAAAGCATGCTTTAGCTTTATTTCTAAGATCTTCCTTGAACTACACTTCAAGTTTTGAATCTATAATTTGCAAACTTTTTTGAATGGACATACCATCCCCACACTTAAATTGTCCACAGTAAGCATGGGCAACTTTCTATACTGCATAAATACTTGCCTTATATTTGTCCATTTCAAAAGTTCTGTTGATTTTAGCCAAAGTCAAGTCAAAGGCACTTTCAAGCAGCTATTCACACCTCTTAATTCTCTGAATTCTACTGACAGATTGAAAAAGTGTTGCTGGTTTAAACCAATATCAGGTCTTCCAGCAACAATTTCATTTATATTGCATCTTCAAATAGCAAAATACCCCATAAAAGGATAAAAGTGAGTAAATTTCAGAAGGGAAGGAATGATGAACTGGAGTATCAGAATTTAGCTAAACTTCTTGAATCAGAGGTACATTTAGGGACACACCTTCAAGAAAATGGAAAGAGAATATCATGGCCAGAAATTTTATTTAGAATCCAGAAAAAAAGAGGATTTCATAAGATAAAGGGAAAATCTAAACTGTGCAATAAAATGGAATATTGAAAGAAATTCTTGATCATAGTTACAGAGGTTAGTAAAAACATCAGCTTTCTCTTCAGCAGAATTATCAACTGTACAGTGGAATGAAAGGAAAAATTACTTGAGACAACTTTGGCCACGAATGCAAGGGCAGCTTCTGAAGATGCAGAAATGCATTGTTAATGCTTTTTAGAAGTTACAATAAGGGTGTTTCAGACAGTCAAGGATGTTAGATACGATGAGCAATGTTACAAAATGATGAAAATGAAGTGGAAATTTAGAAAAGAATGAGAAATGGAATCTTCTGTGAGACAAAGAAAGAGAAACTACACAAGCAATGACAGGAATGAAAGCATCAGCTGTAATAGTAAATCAAGGATTTTTTTTATTCCAGTGGTTGACATACTTTGCACTAGATTTTCTGTTGTTGATTACTCAGTAATGAATGGGAATCTAATCCACAATTCAGACAAGCCAGAAATAATTCCATGAATGGTAATTTGTTGGAATGTAGAAAGAGATGATTGGAAGAATGCAAAAAGTCAGTCAGATGATTGCAAGTTCCTTCCAGTCACCTTTATATCAATTGGATATGCAGAGAGCGATTGCAAGGCATAAACAAATAAAGTGCTTCATGAGCACAATATTTTGATGACTTACACTTATTGACAGTGCCTAGAGATCATCTGCCATTAGTTAGTTTGCAGGTGTTTTTGTACGACAAAATAAAAGCTGAATAATTAGCAAATTTAAGAATATTACCGGAATACCTACGGCAGAACCTCCCGGCAGGTTCAATGGCGGTCAGTGGTGGAGAATTCGGTGGGAGTTCAAAAATTGGTTTCCGGCTTGTGTAAATTTCCTGTGGGATCTTCTGCTGGCAACCTGCATGAAACCCATTTGCATCCCGCTAATGAAATGCAGATGAAGGTCCAACTAGAATCTTCCCACCAATTCCAATTCTCCTTTACATTAGCTGGAAAACATACCAGTCCAGGAAATGTGGAGAACAATGTGGTGTGCAGAAGTTCGGACTTATCTGAACAATGCCTGGTGCTGCCTCTGGAGTTGGGATGGGGGCTACTGGGAACCAGAATACCCCGTTTTCAGAAGGTCTATCCTCTTCGTCACTGATGCAGTAACATGTCAGTGATGATGGGCAGTGGTAACCAACCACCACCACCACCACACACCTCTTCCCCGGTTAATATTTTTTCTGTGGTTGGAATATGCCTATAAAAATATGAATTTTTTTTAACTACACCATATTTTCAGGATACTTCTTATGAGGAAAGGTGGTACAATGAGCCTATTAATGGAGTTCACAAGAATGAGAAATTATTTCATTGAAATATGTAAGATTCTGAGGAGGATTGACAGGGTTGATGTTCAGAAGATATTTACTCTGGGAGAGGAATCTAGATGTAGGAGACCCAGTTTAAAACAAAAAGGTCTCCCATTTATGATGACGAGGGAGAGGAATTTATTTTCTCAGAGGGTTGTCAGTGTTAGAAATTCTCCCCCAGTAACAGAAGAATAGATTCAATGTCAAATTACACAGATTTTTGATTGACAAAGGAGTCGAAGATATTGTGGGAGCAGATAAGACAGTGAAGTTAAAGCTACTCCATGTTAATCATGATCTGATTGACTGGTGATGCACGATTGAAGGGCCAAATGCCCTCATAGTGCTCTTATTATTTATGTTCATATGTGTTCTTATGTTATCTTTAACATAAAAAATTGAAAGTTACTGCAGTATCGTCAGATGTGATCAATAGATGGCTTACATTAGGTAAGCCTCTTAGGATAGGAATTGGACAGTTTGGAATATTGGAATATTGAGAAAAAACTCTTTTATGTGGAATAATGAAACAACAGAAGTATTTTGGTGGATTCATTTATCTGAAGATGCTCAATATTATCTACCATTTAATTCAAAATGGTGTACTTTACAGTGAATAAATTGCATAAAAAAGAAATTTATTTAAGTTGGAAAAAAAAATCTGTAAAGATATAAGTCTCGATTTTCCAAGTGAAATCGACCTTTAAAATAAATGGAAAATGCCAAGAAAATCTAGGTAATTTTGCTTAAAATGTGAACAGAGTAATAGAATGGTAACTATTAAAATGTGAATTAATGTTAAATTAAATCTTACAGCTGAGCTTGGTGAATACAATCCTTCTGAGCATCATCCTGGCTATGTAGAAAATTTCCATTTTATATCTGATAAAAACCAAGAATTTCAAACCAATGTGATGACCTTGCACAAACAACACAGGTAGACAATACCAAAGTGCTTTCATTAAGGAACTGAAATAAAAATGAGCAAACTATTTTCTAGTTTAATTTTCTTTATTTGTGATATTTAAGAATTTTGTGCAATTGTAACTCATTAAGTACATAATACCTTTGCAATTTCATTTGACTTTGTATCAGTTTTATCTGTTCAGCTGTCATGGTCATGCCAGTACTACCAATTGCTATTTTCCTACGCTTAGTTAACTATATATGATCAAATTGTGCTTCGTACTGAATAAATTGAAGTTCGGCAAAAATGCTGTGGAGATCTATTTGCAGTCTAGATCACTAACTATGTAACACACAGTTCTGTATATATATATATATTCCAGACAGTAAAATTAATTGTGCACTAAATAAAATGACTTGCTATTTTTGAACTACTGTGCAATCTTTTTATATTTTTCCCATGACTTATATTTTAATTAATTATGTTCTAGAGATCTTAAACAATCGGAAGCAGAACTTGGCTATTTAAACAGGGCAAAAACCCTTGAATTTTATGGCGTGGAATTGCACAATGCGAGGGTAAGCCTATTATTGTAAATGATCAGTTTTGTAATTGCTATTTATTCTGTTTTGTGGGTGGAAAAAAAATAATGGTGTAGTTTTGCCGGTAATCAGCTTGTGCTCGAGCACCTTAATCTTCAAAGTTTACTCTCTCCGCAGGTAAACAAGAAGTTGTGTGGCAGAGCTCAATTCTTCCCCATAGTTTCAAATATATAACTAGACGTAATTTCCCTTCTTGCTGACAGACTCGGGTTTCACCTTCTTCAGGAAGAAGATAAAAGTTTGCCTTTCACCAACTTGAGTGATATGGTTTGATGTATTTCTTGAAAAGTGGTGTTTTTTTACCATACCAAATTGCCTTTCGTTTTTAGGACAGTGATCTTAAACTACAGGACAGGTTAATAGCTAAACAACACAATTGTATTTTAACAGCTGTGCCACAGGAGTTCCGTGAGTGAAAGTATGATGAAACTGTTTGAGAGAAGACTAATTGTCTCTCTGCCAATAATGGAACTGACCGATGTTATAGGTAATTTCACCAACAGGAAGAAAAAATTAATATACATGCTCTGATTAATTTACAACATTAAACCTGAGCATAGAACTTGTCTGAAAATATAGATCTGAAATAAATGACTTTAACCAAAAAGGTATTTTTTTTTCTTATTGGACAACTTCCATGGTATAGACGCTCTTTTTGGGATGTGTGCCCTGAATTTTTTGGTTGTTGTTGTTTACAAGAGTCCTTCTGCTGGGTGCCAGTCCTAAAAAATTATATTGTCAGTTTTTGGTTCTTTACTATTGTAGTTTGGGGTGACTTCCCACGAATTGAATTGTATGTAAAGTGGTTTGATTTAGTTTTTCCTTACTTTTTAAACTAATTATTTTGCCTATGAGGGTGACGGATTTTAAAAGTCAGGAAATTGAAAACTTTTCCATTCTTAAATAGCATCCTTCTCTGAGTGTCTGAGAGTCAGCAAGAATCCAATTCTTATGCACAATAAAGCAAACTAGATCCATGCAGCCAGCAGAGACCCCTGAATCCTTTAAAGATTTATGCTGATCTATCAGCGGGTCATTCAGAAGAGGAGAAGTATAGTGGTAAATTGCCCTGGTCATCTTTCAGATATCTCCTGTCTAGTCCGAAGAGTGCAGGTTTCATCAGTGATTCTTCATAATTCACCACTAGATTTTCCCTACACTGCCTGTTAGCTTGATTGTCTTTGTAGAGTGTAAGCAATCAGAACTGGATACGGTTTTTAAGGTGAGAATTGACCTGAGTAATATAAAATTTGATTGTTATCTCTTCTAACTTGGATTTTCCTATTTTAGCTGCTCAGATTCAATTGCAAACATTACTAATCATGCAGAGGACCATTCAATTAAGTTCCTTTTGGCTGCTTCCTTTAGCTATTTTAACATTGTTCATGAAGGTTGTGTCATCTATTTTTCCCTCCTGTCTTTAGTACTTTGGTACTTTACATTTGGCAACATCAAAATTAATCTGCCATCATTCTGCTGGCTTAATATTTTGTCCAACCCATTCTGTCATTTCTCCTTTGATCCATTGCTTTTCCCAGTTTGGTATCATCTGCAAATATGTAAAGTAAAAGTAAAGTTTATTTATTAGCCACAAGTTAAGATTTACATTAACACCGCAATGAAGTTACTATGAAATTCCTTTTGGGAAATATGACTACTTATAGACTTATGAACCCAGATCACTTATGTAAATTAGAACCAATGTTGCTTCAGCATTCAGCCACCTCGATCAATATTTCACATATCCCCTACCCCTGTCAACATACCCACCACGCTGACATTGATCTGCCTAATATTGAGATTAATTAGTAGCCTCTCATATAGAACTTTATTAAAAAGGTCAAGGTACATCAGAACATCAGTGCCCCTTTTCAAATCATGTTTGCTGAACTTCTCATTCGTAACTTTGTCACATGCAGACCTCAATGAGTTCAATGTCCTCTTGGCCAGGCTTCCATGCTCTATCCTATACAAATTTTACCTCATCCAGCATTCTGCTGCTATCTTTTGACTGACACTAAATTGTGCTTACCCTTATTATTTGAAAAGCTCAATCAACTTGAACTAAATACATCTTCGACAAGTTTTGTCCTGTATACAAAATGGAATTTCCTTTGAAAATGGTCATGTTGTGCTCAAGTAGCTCCAATTTTATTGATGCATCTACTTATCATCTTCCTTACAGTCCTTGGCAAATTGCTGTGAGTTATTCATTTATTTATTTTAGGATCAAGGCAACTTAGAGATAAAGATTGGAATATCTTCAGAAGGGCTGCGTGTTTATCGAAATATGGCTCGGATCAGTTTTTATCCATGGTAAAGATTACTAGTTACTGACTTATGTTAGCTGATAAGTTATAGCATAAATAGTTCTTAAATTGCTGGCATTTATTTATTCCTATAAATTCATTCTTGGGAGCAATATTTCTTAGGCTAATCCAAGAGAATGTCATATCTCTATGTTTTTGGCGGGGGGTGGTTGCTGAAATGTGGTGGGAGTGAAGAAAGCTGATGTCCATTTCTAATGCATTTGTTGAAACATTTATTTTGAGTTTTGTTGTGATTTTTATTTATTTTGGGTTTTGTTGTGATTTTTGGCACTCTGCGGGAAAAATGCCTGTTATTTGTAAACCTAAATTAATCCTGAACAGAAAATGCTGAGAAATCACAGCAGGTCTGACAGCATAGAATCCCTATAGGGCAGAAGAAGGCCATTTGACTCATCGAGTCTTCACTGACTCTCCAACAGAGCATCTTACCCCAGCCCTCCACTATTCCCATCCCATTCCTATAACTCATGCATTTACCATGGATAATCCCCTAACCTACACATCCTGTGACACTAAGTGGCAATTCAGCATGGCCAGTTCACCTAACCTGAGCGTTTTTGGACTGTGAAGCACCCGGAGGAAACCCACTTAGACATGGGGTAAACATGCAAACTTCACACAGACCATTGCCGAGACCAGAATTAAACCTGGGCCTCTGACACTATGAGGCGCAGTGCTACCATGCCATCCTGTGATTTTTAGAATAGAGCCAATGTTTTGAGTCTGGATGACCCTTCCTGAGACTTGAAATGCTGGCTCTATTACCTCCCCACAGTTGCTGTCAGACCTGCTGAGATTTTCCAGCATTTTCTGTTTTGTTTCAGATTTCAGCATCCGAATAGTTTGCCTTTATCTTAAATTAATCTTGTTGCATGTAGCTTATTCCAATGTGCCCTAATTAAAAATGAAGCAATGCAGTAATTGGCCTCTCATCCCAAATAAATCCCACACCCAGTTTTTGTTATATTACTTGAATAGGTGAAAAAGCAGTAAATGTTTGATAACAGTTTAAATAGCATTTATGGTCTATTTTGTTATAATTTGTGCTTTAATTTTTAATTAATGAAGATATTTGAAAAATATTGAAGACATGAACACTTAAATATATTCTGGTATATTTGAGTGTGACATTATCATTGGCAGAATCTTCAATAACTAGTAAAACCAGATCTAAATATTGATGTAATGAGGATGTTTAATATCAAAGGAGTAGATCATGACTTTATGCTGTAGTGTAAATAGGGGATAGTCATCAGCCTGTTTTATATCTCTCCTGATGTCTTTATTCATTGAACTATTTGAAAATAAAGGTCAGGAAAGGTGTAAAATGATGTGATGATGCACTATCACCTGTCTCCTATGAAAATCTACCCATTGTGGGCAGGAACATTTCCCCTACAAGCGTTCTAAAGATTTTATTATATCTTGTTCTGCAAATTAAAACTTTCAATTTTGATCATTCACAACTCCAGATGTTTTTTTCAACTAGAGATATATTTAGAATATTGTTCTTTCAGGGTGAATATAACAAAGATTTCTTTCAAGAGGAAACGATTTTTCATTCAGTTAAGGCAAAAACCTGTAAGTATCCCACACTGAAAAGGTTGTATATTATAATCGCAGTGACTGTGGGTGGGTGTGTGTGTGTAGCAACTTATGGATTTTCATATCACATAACTTATCCCAGGGACATGTGGGTTGCAGAATATATGGTTCTATAACATTAGGGGAGTTTATGCTGTACAAGTGATAATGACAGAATCATTAATTTCTGTGAATGACTATCAAATTTAATTTATATTTAATGGCATTTGGGAATTTTTGCTGGTGCTCTTTATTATGTGAAAATAATAAATGAGCACCCTTTATGTAAAAATTGATTGACTTTTTTATCTTTTACCATTTCTCAATTTTAAAGTTGAGACTATACAGCAAGTATGTACTTTAGAGTTTGGTGTATGGTAATTAGTACTTCTGGATTGAAGTGGAGTTCAACTGCATAGGAACAGTTTTGTACTTTGATAGCCTTAAGTCATAGTGAACTTTCACAAACTAAACTTTGAGTGCAGCAGCATGGAAAGGTTCTTTTGTGAAACAAATATGGCAGAACTATGAAGATGGCTCTGAGACTTTGCTGAACTAGGGAAATATTTAGGATTTATCTCAAAAGTAGATATCTGATATCTTTTCAACAAGGGGAAAGAGGACTGACTTGGGTAGAGGTGTAGTCATATCCAGTCTATCTCTGGAAAATTGATGTTTCATGTTTAGTTTTTGGAAGTTAACTAGCATCTTATCAGCTCTGAAAGTCATGTTACAATATTTCCAAATTTCAATTAAAAGGCTTTTACAGACCTGAATTTTGAAAGCATATCCATAATGTAGCAATCATCACAGTGATATGCAGTGGAAGATATTCTGGTAGCTGACATAAAAATAATCTTGTGTGGATCATAACAAGTAAAATCTTGTAAAAATGTGTTTCTAGCTTTATTTTGTTCAATCCTATTTTATACAGCCATGAATAAAGATGCTTAATTTCAATCTGTTTATTTAATTGACAGAATGAATCTCAGGAGAGTGTTGTTGGATTTAATATGCTTAATTATAGAGCATGTAAGATCCTTTGGAAATCATGTGTTGAGCATCACACATTCTTTCAAGCAAAGAAGCCACTACCTCGAGAGAAAAAAGTACTCTCAAACTATTTTACACTTGGCCACAGAAACCAGAACAGGTTTGATTATATTCATAATTCTGTTAAGATATGCTATATATTTGTTTTGCAGAGTTGTTCGTGTATCAATTTGACATTCTATATCCCAATGACATATAAGTGTGTATTCATTAAATTATTTTCATGAAGCAGGAAGTCTCGTATGACCACTATTTATTTTGGTAACATGATCTGTTCTGAATGCTGCACATTAAAGATTGACTATTCCTGCACTTAATAGTCACAGAGGGAAGGAACAAATACTGACAGTTAATATTAATAATCCTCCTATTTTCCCAAGTTTTTTTTGCCAATTCATGCATTTACCCTGATTGCAAACTATAATAATTAAACATGAAGGAGATTGAGAAGTGTGGCTGAACACATCCACAGCAACAAAATTTCGAATTTAAACCAGCTTGCCCTATTGCAGTATTAAAAAAAATGTGAACCAGGGTATAGCTTTTTTTCAAATTATTCAGTTTTAAAATATATTGCAATGTAACACATGGCAAGTTAATGAAGAAGCAAAAGAAGAACTTAAGGACAGAGCTACTTGGTACAGAATTGCAAGTTGATTAAACTATTTATTTTGCTTTTTTAATGCAAACAGTGATAGAACAATGAATTGTGCTAACAAAAAAGGGGTGGAATCTTAAATCATATTTTTAGAAGATAATTTGGAAAGAAAAGATTGAAAGGAAGAAAATTGGAACTTTGAACAGCACTTGTGGAGAGGCAGTGTAAGCACAGATACCATGTGCTTTCCTTCAGATGACAGTGGTTAGCACTGCTGCCTCATAGCACTATGCACCCGAGTTCGATTCACGGCATAGGTTGATGTCTGTATGGAATTTGCATGTTCTCTTGTGTCTGTGTGGGTTTTCTTCAGGTGCTACTGTTTCCTCCCATAGTCTGAAAGACATGCTGTTTAGGTGCACCGATCCAGACAGGCGCCAGAATGTGGCGACTAAGGGAATTGCGGTGTTAACGTAAGCTTACTTAGACTAATAAATAAACTTTTAACTTTATTTGAAGAAAGGAGCCAAAGGGTAACCCTAGACCTGAAAAAATTATTTGGCAGACCACAGTTAGAATGTTGTGTTTAATTTTAGGTACCCTATTTTAGGAAGATTTATAGCGTATAAAAAGGACTTTTTACAATAATACAAGATTTATTTACTTTAGTTCTGAGGTTTGGTTATAAATTATTTCCTTGACACACAATGGAACTTTTTTGAAAAACAAAGATTAAGAGGAGGAATGTAAATCTGTGCAGAAACTTTTAAAATATGATTCAGGTAAATTGAGAATGATCTATTTTCCCTGTCAGTGGGTTAGTACAAGAGGCATGAATTTAAGCAAAATAACAAAATGAAAAGAGTAGTATGAACCACTTATAAATCTTGATAAAGCAGTGGACTGTGCTAACATAAAAGGGGACAGAATCTTAAATCATGTTTTTAGAAGGTAATTTGGAAAGAAAAGATTGAAGAAGGAACGGAGAATGGAACTCTGAATGGCTCTTGTGGAGAGCCAGTATAGGCACATTGGGCTATTGGCTGTTTGTCGTAAGATTCTGTGCGCTTTCCTTCAAGTGGCATAATGGTTAGCACTGCTGCCTACAGCGTCAGGGACTGGGGTTTAATTCCAGATGTCTGTGTGGAGTTTGCACGTTCTCACCTTGTCTGCATGGGATTCCTCCGGGTGTTCCAGTTTCCTCCCACAGGTTAGGTGATTTGCCTTGCTAAACTGTCCCTTATTATCCAAATATTTGTAGGTTAAGGGGATTAGCAGGGTAATTGTGTGTTATGGGGATAGGGCAGGGGGTGGCTTGGTGGGATGCCCTGTCAGAGTGTTGGTGCAGAATTGATGAGCCAAATGGCCTCCTACAATAAAGGATAATTCTATGGTCAAGCCAAGTAAAATGCAAGAATATCTGCATTGTACAAGAATATTTAATCGTAATCAGTTTTGACGTTTCTCAGTTGGTTAAAATTATGTTAGGACTTCAGCTTTATATTAGGGGTTGGCATTGTGTTTTTGTATTTTTGGCATCTCGATAGTTATTCACCTTAGAGGCTATCCCTTTCCTTTACATAAATTGATTTTTGGGTACTGTCAACCGATTGCCCAGAGAGCATACCTTTCTTTGAATTGGCAGAGCAACTTAAGTATTATAAGATGGTTGACATACAGAAATGTAATAAGTTCATATTTGTACATCACAGTTACAACCTGTTTAGTGCCTTCAGTATAACAAAACCTTCCACCGGAGCAATTTAAAACAAACTGACACTGAACCAGGGAACATATTAAGGCATATATGGAAAGCTTTTTTCCAAAATAACAAAATCCTTAGTCAAAGAGATATATTTCAAGGAGTATCGTAAAGGCAGGAAACAAAGTAGAGGGATGAAAAGGTACGGGGAGGGTATTCCAAAGCCCAGGCAGCTGAAGCTAATAAGATATGAGCGATTAAAATTGGAGATGCTCAAAAGGCCACAATTACAAAAGTGCAAATACTTCAAAGTTGTGGAACTGAAGGTGATTACAGAGAAAAGGACAGATGAGGCCGTGCTGGGATTTGAAAATAAGGATGGAGATTTTAAAATTGAAACATTATTGAAACAGGAATGACGATAGGCCAGTGAACACAGGGATGTTGGCTGAACACAATTTGGTGCGAATTAGGACATGGACAACAAAATTTTAGATGAGCAAGTTTACCAAGGGTAGAAGAAGGGTTGCCAACCAGGATTCGTTGGTATAATTAAAGTTAACAAAGTATTGGATGAGAGTTTCAGCAGTTGGTGAGCTGAGGCATAGTGGGTAAGATGATGTTCCACCTACTTAAGATGATGGAAGTAGGTGGTCTTAATGCAGATACTGGTCAAAAGTTAGACTCAGGGCCAAATGTGACACCAAGCTTACAAAAGTTCATAAGTTTACCAAGCTTATTAGCCTCAGACACTTTCTAGAGAGCAACATTTGTGGTGTAAACCAAGGATAATGACTTTGGTCTTCATAATATTTAGTTGGAAGGAATTTTTGCACACTGTGCTAATGATTGGACAAGTTGTCTTGAAAATTTGAAGATAGAGAGGTGGTGGGGGTAGAGTTGCGTTGTTATCATTATACATGTAGAACATGATTCTGAATTTTTGGATGTTGTTGAGGAACAACGCATAAATGAAAACTGTGGAGAAGATGAATCCTTAGATACACTAGAAGTAACAATGGGAGTGGGATGAGAAGCCATTGCGGGTAATTCTCTGACCACAGTTATGGAATGGAACCAGGAAAATGTAGTTCCACTTAGCTGTGCAATGGTGGAGTGGCATTGGAAGTGAATGGAATGACCAACTGTATCAAAGGCTGCAGGCAGGACAAAGAGGGACAATTCATCTTTGCCATAGTCCCATAGATGCCATTTGTAATTTTGATGAGAGCTGTAAGAGGGACAGAAACCTGATTGAAGTAATTTAAATATGAAGTACTGTGGAAGATGGACTCAGATTTGGATGGCAATAGAATGTTCAAGGACTTTGGAGGGGAAGGAGGAGTTGCAAATGAGAGGAAATGGAAGGGTCAAACAGTTTATTTTCGAGAAGGGGGTGACGCATAGCAGATTTTTATTGAAGGAGGGTCAAAGGTAGGGGAATGCGTCTCATTGATAAGATGAGCTAGGAGAAGGTATGAGGAAAGATGGGAGAGAAACTAGGGAAAGATGGGAGTTCAGGGCTAGAGTGTGGGGAACTTTAGAGGACGTATGACCTGCTGGGCTAGGGAAAGAAGCAAAGTGGCAGAGATAGCTGATTGGATGGTTCAATGCAGTAAAGGATATTCAAAGATTGTGAATGCATGTTTTTAGACAGGAATAAAGATTACTTCTGAATTTTTCTCTATTACACAAACTTAATTTGAAACAAATGGAATAGATTTTCACCTTTATGACATTAAAAAAAAAGGAAGAATCATATTATTTACATTCTCTCTCTTTGTTTGCCACAGAACTGTCAACAATCAGATCTGTCATCGTGTCATTGGTGGCATGGTCTGGAATCCAATATTAAGAAAGTCTGTGTCAGTTGAACAGTTAGAAACCAGAAGCTTGCCTTCTCGCTCTCCACCATCTACACCTGATTGGTAAACAATTTTACAGAACTTTAATCACATTTGTCGTAAACTACCTAACGTGTTTCATTCTTGGAAGTAGAATTAAGTGAACAACATAACAGTGTAACACAAAGGAGTTCCAACAGGATAATGGGACACATTTAGGTACTGGTTTCACTGTGGATTGGATTTGGATTTGTGTCCAAAGACCACACGTTTCCCATAAGAAAATATTTTAAGTAAAATTTCACCATTCAGCCCTTACACTGCTCCCAACATTGCAAAGTTGGTTTAGATGGTAACTACCATAGGGAAACTGTGGAACAATTTTTCTTACAATCAGCTCAGTTGTAGAAATTTGAAGACAGAAGCTGTGGCCCTGGGCATGTTGCTTGGTGGAATATGTATCTTGGATTTCAGCCCACATGAAGATTAGCAAATTCTGAACCCACACTCGAGCGCCCACTGAAATAAGGGCTATTAATCAGAAATGACACATTTAGCAACAGCGGAACATTGTATTAGAATTTACTGTTGTCTACTTGTCTGATGTCATATTTAGCTTGCTTTGAGTTGTCCTATTAAGCCAACCATAATATGATTAATTAAATATTTAACCAATGACCTGAGCTAAATGGAGCATTGATGAAAGACCATTGGCTTTTGCAAGAATACCAAGAAATGAACCTGGCACAGAGTTATTATCTTTGACAACACTTTATTTTTCTAATTGTTTGACATTGCATTAGCCCTAAAGTACACAGCAATATGATATCCCCTGTTCGATAAGATGGAGCCAAAAAAGCACTCATGCATCAGAGAAAAAAAAGCACAAAATAATCAGTTCCAGCAATTCTAAAAGACACTTCAATGCTCCATTTTGACAATGGCATGAAAAGCACAGGCAAATTTAGCAAGAAAAGATGTTTGAAGAAGTTGAAGCAAAAGCAATGTCTACTCCCAGTTTAAGTAGTAAAATCCCACACTGAATTTCATTATTTTGAGCAAGAATCAAATCCTATCAAACATCCTGTCCATGTAAAATAGTGGGTTAACGGTAACCATTTTATTGCAATTACAATTTAAGATTGTCTTTCAAATTCATAATTGAATATTCGTAGGTGATTGGAATTAAATTGTGTGAATTTGTAAAGATTTGGCATCCCTGATTTGTTTCCACAGATATACCACTAGGTGGGGGAAGTTGCTGGAATCTCAGTATTGTTTGTGGTCATTTTAAAATCAT
The DNA here is from genome assembly GCA_024679065.1 of Sphyrna mokarran. Taxonomy (NCBI): domain Eukaryota; kingdom Metazoa; phylum Chordata; class Chondrichthyes; order Carcharhiniformes; family Carcharhinidae; genus Sphyrna; species Sphyrna mokarran. The sequence continues at coordinate 65,097,938 of JAGIQG010000002.1, forward strand.
TTTTATAGTGGTTGTTTCAAGATGCATTTGTCATAAACAATGCATTCAAGTAAACATTAGAAAAGTGCTCTATTTTATGCAGAAAATGTTATACACTAATTTAATAGACATACTTTGTTTCCATTGAAGGGGGAATGCATCTCTGCATAAATTATGGCATGTGCTCATCAGGAACATTCACAGTAAATGCCACCAAAGTCTAAAATTGTCATAACAATTTGCAATCTCAAATTGCCAAGGCTATGGGCAGTCTTGGCAGTTGCAGGTATCTGAGGGTGGGCCTGGAGGTCTTGAGAATTGTGGGCTACAAAGTGTTATGTCTTTCTCTCCCAGGGACCATTTAGGAGTTGCTCCCATTTTTAGGAAGAGAGTATTTAAATATATTGCCAATAAAAAGATTGAGCCTGGCCTGTACTGTCAGAACCTCACTTCCACCATTTGACAACCTGGTACACTTGGTATCCACGTGTGTGGTGCCCACTGATGGTTGACATCTGAGTTAGGGGAAATTTTGTTATTGTTGTTCCCACTGATTATTTCCAAATCTTTTAAGTACTTAGTTTAAATGTAATTCTTTTCTTAAGAGTTATGATACCAAGGGACTTACTTCAACTAACAAAAGTTTCATCTACTTGTACTACCAATAGGCCAAGTCCAAGATTACGGCACGATGCTCAAAAGCCACGGCATTCTTCTGTAGATAACCTTGCCACTGAAATGGCATATATCACAGAGAGTGAAGAGGTTTTTTATAACTACAAGGCGAACATTCCAGTCATTGCAAATAAAAATGAGATGGAGTCCTGTCCAAAACATGCATCGCATAGCTGGTATGTGACTTAGGAGTTTTTATTAACTGATATAAAATTAGTTTTTGGTTTGGAAGTGATGAAAGATGTACATTGTAGGATTAGAATATATTTTTGGTCTTAGAAATATCTACCAGCTAATATATATTGGATGGTTTTTTTTTTAAATAATTTTGTAATCAACTGGGGAGCATCTTTAATTCAAACTAGGAGTTTCAATCTCACTTTTGTCTGTTTTCATCATAATTGGCCTTTTTCGTTTCTCAAAATCTCCTCCAAAAGTTCAGAGATCTTTCTGCAAAATGTTAATTCACTTTTCAATTTTCTTAATATTTCATTCAGAATCAATTCAGGCCTGGATGGCTTCATTATAGCTTGATTGTTTAGTAGTTCAGTTGTAATTACAGTCCAACGTCCATCCTGTTGACAAAGTTGCTGCAGCTTTTTCATTTAATCAGTGTTCTGTTTCGTCATGCATTTGACATTTCATGGTCTGAGCATGAAGGGGATGTATTTTCTTTCAGCAATAAGAATTTGTCATCTGTCTTCAACAGCATCCTCAGCTGAGATTTGCAGAATGTTCTGTCCATCTGCTGTAATCATAACCTATTTAATTCCATCTCTAGTAGAGAGAAAAATCATCATCTTCATGTTTTCCCATTTTTCCAGAATGCAACCAACCTTCTCCTAGGGCTTCTTTAGCCTGTTCCTTCAAACGATGGGAGAGATGAGAATGAAGATATAGCTCAAGTGGCATGTTTGTTTTAGGAAGCTTTTGGACTAAGTCAAAATAGCCAAAGCAAAATGCTTCAGAAGATGATCAGTATTAGTTGAAAGGTTGGCCTTTAAATTAGAAGGAACAATGAGCAAGTATTAAATCACGATCAGAGAAATAGGTCGAATGCATCCTTTTCTTCAGGTAATGTGCCTCTCCCTTTCAAATGTGTCTTTATCCTTTCCCTCTCAAAGAATCCACCTTTAAATCCCTTCTTCTTGCAACGTTTCAAGAGAAATCAAAATCTAGTGTAGGAGAAATGCTTAGAAACAGAAAAGGGTCACGTTTCCTTGAACCCCATGTACTCTAATGTGGCAGAGCTTTCATGCTATGAGTCCTTCCTTTTTACACTCCTGTGTGCCAAGTGCACTTTCCTAATGCACACGTAAGACGGCACAGTAGCATAGTGGTTAGCACTGCTGCTTCACTGCTCCAGGGACTTGGGTTTGATTCCCGGTTTGGGTTACTGTCTGTGTGGAGTTTGCACATTCTCCTCATACCTGCGTGTGTTTCCTCCGAGTGCTCTGGCTTCCTCCCACAGAAGTTATGATGTAGAGATGCCGGCGTTGGACTGGGATGAACACAGTAAGAAGTCTTGACAACACCAGGTTTAAGTTCAACTGATTTATTTGATAGTAAACTCACACAAGCTTTCAAGGCTGTCCTCTTCTTCAGGTGAATGAGGTGTTCTGGTCTTAAACAGCACATATAACAGCACAGACTGTTTACAGATTACTGATTAGAATGCAAATCTTTACACCTAATCTGCTATTCAAGTCTTAAAGTGGTCGACTCAGAGATGTGTATTGTCTCCAAGTTCTGCACACGTGAGGATGGTCTTAACAGGGATCTTGGGTTCATGTCACACTATCTGTAACCCCCATGACTTGCCTGGGTTAGCTAAAAACCTCACTTACTGTGCTGTCTGGAGACAATACACATCTCTTTTACCAGTGCTCAATGCTCCGTCCTCACACATTGTCGACCACTTTAAGACTTGAATAGCAGGTTAGCTGTAAAGATTTGTATTCTAATCAGTAATCTGTAAACAGTCTGTGCTGTTATATGTGCTGTTTGAGACCAGAACACCTCATTCACCTGATGAAGAGGACAGCCTCGAAAGTTTGTGTGAGTTTACTATCAAATAAATAAGTTGGACTTAAACCTGGTGTTGTCAGACTTCTTACTGTGTTCCTCCCATAGTCCAAAGATGTGTGGGTTAGGTTGATTGGCCATGCTAAAAATTGCCCCTTAGTGACCTGGGGTGCGTAAGTTAGAGGGATTAATGGGTAAATGTGTAGGGATATGGAGGTAGGGCCTGGGTGGGTTTGTGGTCAGTACAGACTTGATGGGCCAAATGGCCTCTTTCTGCATTATAGGATTTCTATGATTCTAAATTCATCAATTAGAGCTATTTATCGGTATTAATCTTGCATAAATGCCATTCATTGGTACTTTCCTGATCTCCTGCATTGTGAATAACCCTGAGTGTGCATCTCTTTTCATCTTAGAATGCTCGTAGAATCATAGAATAGAATCATAGAATCCCTACAGAACAGAAGGAGACCATTTGGCCCATCAAATCTGTACTAACCACTATCTCACCCAGACCCTATTCCTGCAACCCCATCCATTTACCCTGTTCCTTCCCCTGACACTAGGCTCAATTTAGCAGGGCCAGTCAACCAAACCTGCACATCTTTGGACTGTGGAAGGAAACCAGAGCACCTGGAAGAAACCCACTAAGACCCAGAGAGAAAGTGCAAACTCCACACAGATAGTAACCTAGGCCAGAACTGAACCCACGTCCCTGGTGCTGTGAGGCAGCAGTGCTAACCATTGTGCCACCGTGCTGCCCCATAGCTGGGAGCTGACCTTTTATTCAGCTCCTCAGTTCAATTTACCAATTGTCTGTGAGGCTATCCGAGAATTCAACAGCTGAGTTTGTCTACATTTACGTTGTCCGCTGCTGAATCGCTTCATATTGTAACATAGTGGTGCTGAGGTCCCAGTGCAAGAGCAGCTTGGCTCCTAGGTGTGTGAATATGGAAATCTCTTCTGACATCCTGATGTAGCATGATGTTGAGGTTTCTCTCGCTCCATGATCTCCCAATTGTTCCATTCTAATACTTGACCTCCATTGTGATCTTGATTGTGTCTGTGAACCCTGCCGCTCCCTGCCTTGAGGCCTCTGATGAAGTATAATTTAAAAACTATCACATGAGCGTGCTTCCTGCTCCCCTTTGTGATACTTTTGAATGGCCCCTCCCCCCATCAGTGGGCTGTAGATGTCCCCCTGGATTGAATATATCATGTGCAGCCCATGAGCATGCTTGAGAATCTCTCCCCAGACTTATGTGTGTGTCTTAAGTCCTCATCCAGTAGATGAGCTTATGGGCATGACTGAGACTGGACTACCCTGCCTACCTCTTCCTTGATCAGGATAAAGAGAGTCTTCACAATATAAGCAATGAAAAATGAATTAGTTTCTTGGTTCACCAGCTTCCCATTCTGGCCCGAGCTGCAAATGTAATTAATGGGGTAAATGTTTTTATCCCATTTTTCAGTCAGGGACCTTGTAACCTTTCTGGCACTTTTCCTGCAGTAAAATGTCTCACAACATCAGGTTAAAGTCCAACCAGTTTATTTGATAGTGAACCCACGAGCTTTTGGAAACACTGTTCCTTCGTCTGATGTGTGGAAGGTTCCACACACCTTCCACATATCTGACAAAGGAACAGTGTTTCTGAAAGCTTGTGGGTTTCCTATCAAATAAACTGGTTGGAGTTTAACCTGGTGTTGTGAGACATTTTACTGTGTTTACCCCAATGCCGGCATCTCCACATCACTTTTCCTATTACATAGTCGGGGATCTGGCCTTGCAGCTGACTTGAATAAACCCCACCTTAGTGCAGATGTGTTAGGCAAAGCCTTGTCCAGTAACCTCTCTGTAAAAATGATGTATTGTTGTCAGTGAGGTCCTGAGCTGAACCTGAGGTGTTGCAAGTACTGCGCGATGCAAAGCTGGTGCATGATCATCATCCTGATTGAAGTGCATGCCCCCAGGTGAACACTGGTTATATAACTGGATTGTATAATATATTAGTCTAATTGCATGTCAGTATACCTTATTGATTCAGCATGGGGCAATGATTAAGGCGAGCACCTCATTTACTGCATATGCATGACTTAAAAACATATGCAAAATACATTCTCACCATTGCATGGTGGGAAAAGCATCCCTTTATTAAAAGCTTGACAGCACTATTGTGAACTGGGTTTTACATTGTAAAATTGATTTTCATGCTATGTCTGATATTCTCCTCTCCTGCTCACCATGACACCCACTGTGGATAGGTGCAGAAAATCCTGGTTCTGTTCAGTCCTTGCTATTCGTGGTATCTCCTGTCCCATCAGCAGAGGTAGAGACATAGTTATGTGGGGTGGGATTTTACAGCTGTGCTCATCCCAAAATCGTAAAATTCCGCCTGAAGTCATTGGCCCTTTCTTTGGTCCACCTTTTGCCTGCTGTGATTCCTGTGGCAGGAGGAATGGTAAAATTTCACACATACGGTCTGGGGGCAGTGGCTCTTAGAGCCTAATGGGCCTCATGCAGTCTTTTTGCAGATAAAACATTTTCACCTAGAGAATGATGGCCACTGCCTTAATTGGTAGCTCAGGCTGAAACGCTCAACTCATTTAAAAGGTAGCAGGATCTGCCCCTAAGGTGCTATAACTTGCGAGGCTATGGACTAGGGGTTGGAAAATGGGATTAAAATGAGTAGCTAGTTACTTTTTTTTCTTTAATGGCAGTGCAGACACAATGGACAAAATGCAATGCAACTTTTCTATGGGTCACCTGTATCCCACACTGAAGATGACCAGCGGTTCCACAGGGAACTGGAATATTGCATACACCTAAACTCAATTTCTCTGTTTTGTGTTTTACAAATACTCATAAGAGTATAACAAATAGAAGCAGAAAATAGGCCCTTTGGCCCCTCGAGATTGCTCCATTATTAAGTAAGATCTGATTTTAAACCTCAACTCCACTTTCTACATGATCCTACATCCCTTGATTTCCCAGTCCCAAAATCCAAAAATTTATCTCAGCCTTGAATATACTTAATGACTTAACATCCATGGTTCTTCAGGGTAAGAATTCCAAAAACTCAAATCCCTTTAAGTAAAAAAAATCCTCCTTCTCTCTATATTAATTGATTGATCCCTTATCCAGAAACTCTGCCCCTGAATCTAGATTATCCGACTCGGGGAAAACAGCCTGTCTGGATGTACCTTGTCAAACTCCTTAAGAATCTTAAATATGTCATGGAGATCACCTCTCATTCCTCTCAGCACCAATAAATGAGGTTAGGCCTCATTTGGAATACTGCGTCCAGTTCTGGTCGCCGTACTATCGGAAGGATGTGGAGTCCTTGGAGAGAGTGCAGAGGAGGTTTACCAGGATGCTGCCTGGTATGGAAGGACTGTCTTATGAGGAACGATTAAATAGACTGGGGTTGTTTTCCCTTGAAAGACGTCGGCTTAGAGGGGATCTCATAGAGGTGTATAAGATTATAAGGGGTATAGATAGAGTAAATGGTGGTAAACTTTTTCCACCTTCAGAAATGGATAGGATGAGGGGTCATGGCCTTAGGGTGAGGGGGGCTATGTATAAGACGAATATTAGAGGGCAGTTTTTCACACAAAGGGTAGTGGGGGTGTGGAATGCACTGCCGAGTAAGGTGGTGGGAGCAGGCACGCTAGGGCTGTTTAAGGGTCTCTTGGACAGCCACATGAGCGTTATGCAGATAGAGGGATATAGTAGGACTGTTTAACTATGGCTTTTTTTCCACAGGTAATTCGGTCCATACTTGACCATCAAGGAGCATGCATTCGGCAGGTGGTGCGAGGACAGCTCTTGGATGTTGATTCATGGGTTGCCTGGTGCTTCATGTCGTAAATGAGTGCTTTATCTGGACCATCTGAAGGGCACCATGACAGCTCAGTGACTATCGCTGTAGCTGTGCAGACACTTGGAATTGGGCCGGTGTCTGCGGGAGTTTGCTCGTTCTCCCCGTGGTTGCGTGGGTTTTCTCCGGGCGCTCCGGTTTCCTCCCACATCCCAAAAATTCGCTCTTAGGCTGATTGGGGAAACAAATTGTCCCTACATTGAGACTCTTCCATATTAGGAATAACCTAAAATTAGAATAGGATAATGGAATTGTTACTATAAAGTTATGACAGCGGCGCAGGCTCGTTGGGCCGAGGGGCCTGTTTCCCGTGCTGTGTTGCTCTAAAAAAAATGGATGCATTCTACTCAACCTCTCAATAAAAAACAGGAATCAATCCAGAAACTTGTGCTGCATTACCCCCAAGACAAGTAAATCCTTTCATTATGTGACCCTGGAGGACTGGAGAAATGCAAATGTAATTCCTTTGTTTAAAAAGGGATTGAAGGAAATGCCAAACAGTTACAGGCTGCATTAGTGGTGGTGAAATTAGTAGAATCAATCCTGAGAGATAGAATTAACTGTCACATAGAATGGCATGGATTTGTCAGAGATAGCACAGATTTGTTAAAGTGAAGTCTTGCCTCACAAATTTGATTGAATTCTTTGAGAAAATTACAAGAAGGGTTGAATGAGGTAGTGCAGTGGATGTTATGTACATGGATTTTAACAAGATTTTTGTTAAGGTCCATGTACCAGATTGGTCAAAAAATTAAAAGCCCATGGGATACAGGGTAATGTGGCAAATTGGATAAATGTTGGCTTAGTAACAGGAAGTAAAGGATTCAATTGTGAATGAAAAGTTGTTTTGAGTGGTGTTCCACTGGGCTTGGTGTTGATACCCTTACTATTTATATGGTATATTAATGATTTGATGTGAAAGTGGGGAGTTGATTGGGAAATTTGCACACAAAGATTGGTCGAGTAGTGGGTAATGTAGGGGATAGCTGTCATCTCCAAAATGCCAACAATAGATTAGTGGAATGGGCGGTAAAGTGGCAGATGGAATTTAACACTGAGAAGTGTGATTTCATGCATTTAGGGAAATCAAACAGTTATAGGGAGTGCACAATAAATGGGAATATATGAAGAGGAGTAGATGAAATAAGAGATCATAGCGTACAAGTACACAGGTCCTGAATGGGAGCAGTTCAAGTAGACAAGGTTATGAAGTGAGCATATGGGATGCTCTCCTTCATTGGCAGAGGTATAGAATATAAATGTAAGAATATAATGTTGGAGTTATATAAAAATTGGTGAGGTCACAATTGGAGTATTGTATGCACTGCGTTACAGAAAGGACCAAATTGTTCTGGAGAGGATGCAGAGGAGGTTTACAGGAGTGTTAGTAGGCCCAGAAAAGTGGACATATGGAAGAACTTGTTTATGCAGAATATCTGGAATTCACTGCCTGAATTGGTGATGGAAGCAGACACCATAAACTCGTTTTAAAACATACCTGAATTTGCAGCTTATGTGCTGTAAACCACAGGGCTATCAGTTTGCTGCAGGAAGATGGGAATAGAAAGGGCACCTGGTGTCCTCAGGCTTGGATTGGACAAGATGGAGTGAATGGCCTCCTTCTGAGCTATAACTTTTCTATAGTTCTATGAAGTAGAGAAAAAGCAGGAAGATGGCATTGAGATAGAGGATCAATCGTGGTCCTATTGAATTTTGGAACAGGGCTTGCAGGATGGAATGGTCTATTCCTGCTCCTAGTTTCTATGCTAGATGACTAAAACTCTGTACAGTATGCTAGGTATGGTCTCACCAAAGCACTACATAATTATAGTAATATTTCTTAATGTTTACGCTTAACTCCCTTTGCAATAAAAATCAAAAGGCTATTTGGCTTCTTAATTGCTTATTGTATCTGCATTTTTGTTACTTGTATGAGAACACCCAAATTTCTCCGAATACCATTTCTCCGAAAGTTACTCAATATTTAAAAAGTATCATTTTTTATTCTTCCTGTCAAATTGAATTACATCAGTTCATTAAACTCCATCTGTCACTTTATTGTCCACTTATTGAAACAGTCTTAATCCCTTTACAGCCTCTTTATGTTCTCCTCAAGCATTCTGATACTTGAGGCAGTCAACTAAGTACAGCCCACCATCTTAAAAATACCTGTTATCCCAGTTTTCTGTTTTGTGTCCAATAATCAATCCTCCACCCTTGCTAATGTAATATTCCAACCTTATTAACCTTTATCTGGTGTAATAACTTACTGTGTGGCAAATATTGTTGAAAGGCCTTTTGGAAATCCAGACATATTACATCCATTTGTTTGTTTTATCTCCCTTGAATGTTACACCCCTAAAATCTCAAACATGATTTCCCATTCATAAAATAATTTTGACTGTACCTAACCATGTGATATCCCAATACCTTAATAATAGATTCCAGCATTTCCCTGCTCATTGATGTCAGGCTAACTGGCCTGTAGCTATTTTATTTCTCTCTGCTTTCTTGAATAGTTCAATTAACTTGGAACTCTCTTGAAGCTTTGGCAAAAGGTTTGTTGAATCTGTTCTTCAATGCTAACATCCCTGGCAGAAAACTTGAGATGTCATCAAAAGGTCATTTAACATGTTTCAGTTCTTTTCCATTCTGGTGTAATGCTTTTATTTTTATTGGCTTGCTTCAGTTAGAAAGATTAGCCAATCCTCTGTCTGCACAGAATTCTAGTTTTCTCCCAGTGGCTCTTGCCTGTGAACTACAGAATCCTGTTTAAAAATGCTTCTAAACTGTGATGGAGTGGAATGTTCTGCTTAAGGCTAATAGGTAGGTTTTCTCAATTAATTTAAAGGACTTTTAAAACATCACTTAGTCTATACAGAGTCTCCCTGAAATAAATGATTATCATTACCAGTTATATTACCACACTTTTCAGCACTTACCAACTATTTAATGCTCACATGTCAAAATTGAGCGAGTCTGTAGCAAGTGGCAGCGGGGAGCTTGTCTCATTGAATTGCCTGATGAGAATCTCTTTCCTCAATTTGAACAGGTTATGAATAAAGCTTGGTCTGTAGTACACTTTGCTGGGAGCATTAAGAATAGTGAAATAGCAGTATTTAAAAGGCTGCTGTTCACTATTAGAAATGTGGTGGTGGCAGAAATACTTAGGAATTGTTTATAATGGTACAGCATTTGAGTAGCGCTTCTACTTTTAAGAACATAAGTAGTAGGACCATTTGGCCTGTTGAGTCTGTTCCTCCATTTGGTATGATTAGGACTGACCTTTGTCTTCAAATCCATTTTCCACCTGAAAGCTACTTATTACCCATATCCCTTTATTCCCTGAAAAATCAAATTTGTCTTTCCTAGCCTACATGATGGAGCATCCACAGCCCTATTATATGGAAAATTTCAAGCTGTTTGATTGAAAACAGTTTCCACATCTTCATCCTGTTATCCTAAGACTGTACCCCTACGTTCTAGATTCTTCAGCTTGGGGAGCCCATCTCTCTATATCTACCCTAATAAACCTCTTCAGGATCTTGTATGTTTTAATTAAGCATCGCCTAGTGTGGTCCAGGAGTACCACTCTGGCAAGGCAGTCTCGGCCACATATACTACAGAGCAAGTCTCTGGGCTGAGAAGATGCAGGATTAATTTTTCTCTGTTTTCCCTGGGTCCTCTTCTTGGCTAACTGAGCTATTTGTTTCTGGTCACCTCTTTCAATGTCTTTCCAAAAGACATTCCAAAAAGTCAGCCTCCAGAGATCACAGACTTCAGTAAGTCTCTCCAATTTTCAAGGTCAAAACCTGCCACCTCCTTATTTTGCTTGTAAGTATCCTTGTTGTGGAGGTATGGATGTCTAGAATGTCATGACCTAGCAACCAATTCACAGTACAGAATGTCTTTAGACATACCGTCATCATCATCTGATGAACTCTGAATCAGCAGAGACATCACTGGCTTAGCAGTGGTTGTGTGTTGAAGAAATTAGCAATCTCTATGACCTCCAAATTGGTGACTCTGTTTTGCCTAGTGATCTATCTGAGGGCCACTTTCAGGCACCCTGTAATTGGGGAAAATATAATAATGGGAGATGGTACCTGCACACTAATGGAGGAGGAGAGGTTGGGGGTGTGGTTGGGGGGCGCACAGGGAACAGGGATGATGATGTCACCTTTATGTATCACCATGCACGCAGCCTCAGGATGGAAAGGGGTGAGGACCACATAGGGCCTCATTGATGGGTTTAGTGAAAAGGGCAAAAATTATTATGTACTGAGTGTTACTAGTAGAGGCTGAATATCAACCAGAGGGAGGTCTGTCAGGACATCGTAGGATTCCTGTGCAATTGGAGGGACATGATTGGTGACAAGGTAAAGTCAAAGCTAGTCTCAAAATAGAAATGCAATCCCACCGTCTTAAGACCTTGAGAGAGTGATACAGTGTAAAAATGAAACTGGTAAGCAATGTCCGTGGGAAGGGCCTGTGGTCACGTGAAAAGCCCATGGCTCGACTGAGGGACCCTTTCAAGGGCAGCCTTGTGCTGCTTAGATTCTCATTATGGAGAAGAAGATTGAGCTCATAGAACTCATGAACACTTTACTGAGGGTCACTTAAAGTGTGCTTTTATTTGATGCTGATATAGGCACATTAAAAGTTTTCAATTTGAGCAGTTAAAAGTGAGAGGAATGTGGGAAAAGATAATGCATCCAGCTAATAAGGAAGCATAGTAATTGGTTATTTGCAGGGTGATCAATGAAACCCTGTGAAATGCTCTGTCCCGTTGTAATAGGTGTGGACATCCAGTCATTCCAAAAGTGGGAAGTAGGCTCAACCTCTAAACTAATCAGGTATTTTGAGTGTCTTTAGTGAGGGTGAACATATAGCATGGCTGTGGTTATGCCTCTCCAAACTGCTATGGGATCGAAACGTGATGGTGTGGTCCCTGAAAACAATTTCTTTGTGTGGGATGCTGAGAAATTGTGAACATTTTGGATTATGGGCAGCCGTTCGGTGTTAAACAGATGTCTTTATTTTAAGAAACAGTTTGTTTTTCAATCTCTTTGTGCAATTTCACATCAAGTAGAAGTTAAGAAGTTATGAGATGTACATTTATTAAGTGACAACAATTTCTTGACTTCGATGAACTTTACAGGATTTTTACAGTTAAAATCTATAAAAAGTTATTACCAAAAAGATAGTTTAATTGTGCACTTTTAATCCAGCATGCTTTTTGACAGCTGTTCTGTAAAATTGTTTTAACCGTGTAACTTGTATCTTGTGTGTTTTAGTTTTTCTCTTTATTAAATCTTTTAATTTTAAAAGTTCTAAAGGTTGCTGGAGTTCTGTGCTTTTATGGTCAGGAGCTCTTCCCTAACTTCATTTAGGGGTATGGCTTGCACAGCAATAATATAAGCTGTCATTGTAACATGTCAGTAGCTTTGCTAAGCTTCAATGTACATTTAATATTCAGCTGTCATCAGAGGCAGGTATCCTAAGGTGTCCAGAGTTTTCTTAGTAGCAGTGTGCTGTCTCGAGTACAAGATTGTGTATCACGAATCACTACAACTGTCAGTTGCAGTCAGTGTTGACCACCTGTTCCTTTGTTTTCAATGGAATTATTTTCTTTGCTGATGGAATTATTGCGTTTTTGGTTCGTTCACACATGCCAGTGACGTTCACTGTGCCAAAGATCATCTGAATATTCTGACAGAGTTGTAATCAGTTGTCATTTGCACACAGCCTAGCTATCAGACTTTACTTTGAGCAGTAGTTAGTACATTCAGAGTTTTCTTGCTCTGATCTCTCATGCAGTTAATGACAATGAGCAGTGAGACGCTCTATCATAGTGATGTTAGCATTGAACCAGTCAACAATGTTTCTGTCTTGTGACCCATTTTTGTCAGTGCTGTAGTTTAGATGGTGTCCCAAAGTATGTTCTGTTTTGCTTCTGTGTGTGTGAGAATGTCAGAAAGTGCATGTTCAGAAGAGTCATGGAACTGTTTTTTTATCTGGGTAGGCACTGATATGAGATAACAACTCTGCTTCGAAAGAAAAAGGTTCAAATGTTTCATCCTCACCTTAGTGCACACTAGGGAGTGAGCTGAATATGTTGTGTAAATGTTACTCAGAGAGTCACATTGGTGATGATTAGATCCAGCTGATGCTAATGCTAGCGTCCTTTGTCTTGTTCTGAATGAAGGTGTTAATTGCACAAAGCCGATGGTAGCAGGAAAACCCAAGTAGTCTCTCTCGATTCACTTATCTCTCCTAGGCCGTGATGTCCAAAGCAGGAGTTCATGTTCGAGATCCGCATCAATTTATGCATTGATATCCCCCAAAAGGTAACTGGCCCTCTTTGAGTAGAGAGGTGGATAAAGAGAGCATGCTCTGAACCATTTGTGAATATTTCTAACATGGAGAGTAACGAGTTGCTTACAATGAAATCGCCACCTTGCTCATGTGTTTTCTCTAATCTCCAATGCACATGCAATGTTTTTCTTTGTGACCTGCTTTCGGAGGATCTGGTCTCTTGTTAGAATGCTACACTGATCAGATCATCAAATTCGATGTTGATCGCTATCTTTCAAATTCTATCAATCAACTGCAAGTCATCCTTAAATGCCTAGCAAACCACTCAGTTGTGTTCAGTTGCTACAAAGAAAACAAATACACATGGAATGGAACACATGGCATCAATCTAGGCACCAGAAGCAACAACGGCAACAGCCCTATTGGGGGCTTTTGCCAAAATTGGGAGAGTGTCTCAGACTAGTCAAGCAACAGCCTGACATTATTGTACTAATAGAGTCATAGCTAATATTTCAGTTAGCATTATCATTATTCCTGTGTATGTCATATCTCATCACCTGGAAAGTCCCAGAAAAGGTGGAGGCACAGTGGTATATAATTGGGAGGAAGTTGCTCTGGGAGTCCTCATTGTTGACTCTAAACCCCATGAAATCAAACAGGCATGGAAATCTGCTGATTACCAAATACTGTTCCCCTCAGCTCATGAATCAATACTCCTCCATGTTGAACACAATTTGGAGGAAGCACTGAGGATAGGGAGGATACAGAATGTATTCTGGGTGGGGGCCTTCAGTGCCCAAGAGTGGCTCAGCAATACTACCCAAAGCCTGAGCTGGCTCATTTGTAAAGGACACAGCTGCTGGACTAGAACTACAGCAGATGGTAAGGGAACCAACAAGAGGGAAAAATATATTTGACCTCATCCTCACACCACTTGCCTGTTGAAGATGCATCTGCCCATGACAGTATCAGTTGGAGTGACCTTGTGGCAACAAAGTCTTCACATTGAGGATAACCACTGTTTTTTATGGCACTACCACCATGCTAAATGGGATAGATTTCAAACAGATCTAGCAACTTAAGACTGGATGTCCATGAGGTCTCTGTAGATCATTGGCAGATGCAGAATTACAATCTGTAAGATCATGGCTTGGCATATCCGCCACTCTATTGTTATCACCAAATCAGAGATCAGTGCTGGCTCAATGAAGAATGCAGGAAGATATGCCAAGAACAACACTGGGCATATCTAAAAATGAAGGGACAACTTGGTGAAGCTATAACACTTGTGTGGCAAACAGGAAGTGATGGAACTAAGCAATCCCACAGCCATGGGATCAAATCTAAACTCTGCAACCCTGCCATATCTAGCCAATGATGGTGGACCATTCAGCAACTCACTGGAGAAGGAGATTCCACAAATATCTTCGTCCTCAATGATGGAAGAACCCAGCACATCAGTACAAAAGAAGGCTGAAGCTTTTGCAATAATCTTCAGCCGGAACTGCCAAGTGGATGACTCATCTCAGCCTCCTCTGGAAGCCCCCAGGATCACAGATGTTAAGTCTTCAACCAATTTGAATCACTCCATGTGATATCAAAAAACAACTGAAGACACTGGATATTACAAAGTCTACGTGCTCAAGTAACTTAGATTTTTGATTGACAAGGAAGTTGAGGGGCAATGACAAAAAAAAATGAGATAAAGCCACAGTCAGATCATCCATGATCTTATTGATTGAAGGAGCAGGCTCAAGGGGCCGAATAGCCTACTTCTTGTGTTCTTGCGTGCATCAACCACACAAAGAAAAGCCCTACTAGATCCTAGCAATTGGCAACTCCCTAGCAACTGTGAGGCTTAACCAGATTGTATGAACTATGATGTTGTATTTGACCCTAAGATTCAGGCCAGTAAGACTGTTTTCACCTCCAACACGTCACTGACTCTGCCCCTGCCTCAGCTCATTTCCTGCTGAAGGCCCACATCTGTGTCTTGTAAATTTGACTACTCGTGCCAACCTTCCATCTTCCACCCTCCAAAATTTAAGCTCACTCAAACTCTACTACTCTAATTTGCACCAAGTCCCATTCACTTATCATATCATTTGATTTAACTTATTATTGTTATGTGTATTAGTATACATTGAAAAGTATTGCTTCTTGTGCACTGTACGGACAAAGCATACCGAGAAGGAAAGGCAAGAGTACAGAATGTAGTGTTATAATTACAGCTTGCCTCTAGAACTGAAAATATAAAGAGATGATGGGCAGAGTTTCACTGGTTTGGAGCTGGAAAATGCAGCGAATTATTCAAAAGTCCAGTGGGGCCAGAAGATTCCACCGGTGGGAGGGCAATAAAATTCCACCCAATTCTCCAGTTGTCTTTGTGGTTTGGCTCTTTATGCTCACATGCACTCACCTTCCTCATGTGGATTTGGTTTTCTACAGCAAAATAGCTGATATCAGGAAGAAAGCTGCAGTCCAGCATTTAGAAACATTTTTGTCTTCTGCCAAGCTGCAATGCAAATGTGTATTCTGGTACAGGAGACACTGCATTCAGAGCATAATTATTAAGTAATCCCTTATGGATTTTTAATGAAAGCCATGCCTCACTGATCATGGGTTTAAATTACTCATATACTATGTAAAAGTAAATTTAATTTCAATAATATGTAATTACTTTTCAAAGTTATAGACAATCACTATAACATGTAGATCGATATTGCTAGAGCAATTTTTGAGTTTGTAGGGGATCGGAGTGTGTTCCTATGATTATGTTTGCTAAATTTAGTGGCACTGCCAACAAATCTGATCAGGTCATGAGTTTGATGTTTGATTTAGTTTATTATTGTCACATGTAGTAGCATAGTGAAAACTAATGTTTTTTGCGCACTATACAGACAAAACATACCATTCATTGAGAAGGAAACGAGTGAGTGAAGAATGTAGTGTTACAGTCATAGCTAGAGTGGAGAGAAAGATCAACTTAATGCAAGGTAGGTTCATTCAAAAGTCTGATAGCAGCAGGGAAGAAGTTGTTTTTGAGTTGGTTGATAACGTGACTTCAGACTTTTGCATCTTTTCCTTGAAGGAAGAGGTAGAAGAGAGAATGTCCGGGGTCCTTAATTACATTGGTTGCTTTGCTAGGCAGTGAGAAATATAGATAGAGTCAGTGGATGGAAGGCTGATTTGTGTGATGGATTGGACTACGTTTTGTAGTTTCTTGCAGTCCTGGGCAGAGCAGAAGCCATACCAAGTCATGATGCAAACAGAACGCTTTCTGTAAAAGTTGGTGAGAGTCGTAGCTAACATGCTGAATTTCCTTCGTCTTCTGAGAAAGTAGAAGCGTTGGTGGACTTTCTTAACTAGTGTCAGCATGAGGGACCAGGACAGGTTGTTGGTGATCTGGACACCTAAAAACTTGAAGCCCTCAACCTTTTCTATTTCACCCCATTGATGTAGATAGGGGCATGTTCTCCTTCATGTTTCTGAAGTTGATGACAATCTCCTTTGTTTTGTTGACATTTAGGGAGAGAATATTGTTAGCGCACTATTTCACCAGATTCTCTATCTCGATCCTGGATTCTGTCCTGTCATTGTTTGAGATCTGACCCACCAAGGAGGTGTCGTCAGCAAACTTGAAAATTGAATTGGAGGGGAATTTGCCTACACAGTCATAGGTGTAAAAGGATTATAGTAGGGGGCTGAGAATACAGCCTTGTGAGGCACCAGTGTCGAGGATGACTGTCAAAGAGGTGTTGTTGCCTGTCCTTATTGATTATGGCCTGTGCAATAGGAAATTCAGGATCCAGTTGCAGAGGAAAGTGCTCAGATCCAGGTAACGGAGCTTGAAAGTGAGTTTTGTGAGAATAATAGTGTTGAAGGCTGAGCTGTAGTCAATAAGAGTCTGACATAGAAATCCTTGTCATCTAGGTGTTCCAGGATTGAGTATAGGGCCAGGGAAATTATGTCTGCTGTGGACCTGTTGCAGCAATAGGCAAACCATAGTGGACCCAGGTAGTCCAAAAGACTGGAATTGATTTGTGCCTCGACTAACCTTTCGAAGCATTCATAATGATTGATGTCAGAGCCATTGGCCAATGCCATTAAGGCATACTGCTTTGTTTTTCTTTGGTACTGGGATGATGGTCATCTTCTTGAAACAGATAAGGATCTCAGATTGTTGTAAAGAAATGTTGAAGATGTCTGTGAAGACTCCTGCCAGCTGATCCTTGCAGGATCTGAGTTCTCGTCCAAGTACCCCATCTCAGCCAGTCTCTTCCAGTGGGTTGACCTTCATGGAAGCTGCTCTGTCATTTGCAACAATGATCCCAGATACAAGTTTATCCACGACTTTCAGGGTGGATGGCATGCTCTCACTGACCTCTTGCTCAAAACAGGCATAGAATGCATTGAGCTCATTAGGAAGGGGTGCATTGGAGCCAACAATTTTGCATTCTTTCATCTTGTAGCCTGTCTTGTCTTGCAGACCTTGCCATAGGTGTGGCTAGCCTGGGACTCTCGCTGTCTTTTGGCACCTTTGATGGATCTCCTTAGATCATAATTGGCTTCCTTGTATAGGTCAGTGTCGCCTGACTTGAACGCCTCAGATCTGGACTTCAGCAAGCAGTGAATATCCCTCTTTGTAGGATTCTGTACAGGAGGATTCTGGAATAGGATTTGGGAGAGTGATTTTGAACTGAAATGTCTTTGTTAAGTAATGTTTCAGCTATAAGTTTGCCAAGCATATGTTTTTTTAGAACTCAGAGTGACATGTCACATCCAAGAAAGTAAATTAGAAGTGTCTGTGGAAATATACCATTAAAGGAAGAACCTAAATTGGAAAGGACACTTATTAGACTTGATAAGTAAACCATGCTATAGGAGGTAGGTAACACTGAGCTTAAGTCTCAACCTGTAGATTGAAAGTGAAAGACAAGCCCAGAGGAATTTTGTAGGATTTGTGGGGAGTTTTGAACTAGTTAAATAGGGAAAAGTTGTGATAGAGGAAAATGAGTTGGATATGAGTGGGATTGGCTGTCGTGGCACTGAGTTGTCTTGGAGTGTGAAATGGAGCTAAAAAGAGCCTTTCCAGATGTGGGAGCAATATTCTAGCCTGGGGTGGACTTCAGAATTAGTTCTGCCAAATAGCAATTATGTTGGCAGCTATTAGATAGTGATGTTCTACAACTCTTGCCCAACTATAATAACTCTACAATGACAGACTGTCTGCATTTTCAGAATTATAGGATTACTTGAATCAGACTGGTTGAAAAAGCAGACTTGTATTCTTCTTCCATAAATTACGAGCAACATATAGAGGCACCTTATATTTTACTTTTTCTCTTAGATGCAACAAATAGTATTGTAAATTAGGTATTACTGTAAATTATTTAATATCTTGTTTACATATTTATTGTATAGTTTGTTCAGTTACAACAAAGTCTAGAATTTTCTATTCTATTGGGATAAATAAAATCTATGAAATAATTTCAACACCCTAACCCATCGAAAGCTAAATTTTTAGGATACAGTATTTCAATCTGATTATTTAATTTTTTCTATTAATTTCAGACTGTTGTACAACCATACTGCACCTGAAACCTGACATAAAAGGAAGGAATTAAATCAAGGCAATATTTATTATGTTCACACTGTACATCCCTTTGCCTGAAAGCAAAAACTGCATGTGACCAATATGCTTTGTGCATACATTCTCTCCTTTGTTTGCTTTCAATCTTTTTGGTCTGTGCTCTGAATTATCTTTAGCATCACTACAACAACTGACTACTTTGTTGTCCCTAGCTGCATATCACTGTCCCCATATTTTTTCTGTCACCAAAATGACCACCTTAAACCTTCAAAACACCACCTATCTCCACTCTTATTTCCAAATTGCCTTTACTGAACAGTTCATGAGATGGGATAGATGTACTCCTTGAACATATTCCTTATCCAAAGTAAAATATGTCTCAACAATATGAAAGTTTTCAGACAATAGAAAGTTTAAATAGGAAAATAGGACTTGGGAGCAGGAATGGACCATTAATTCCTTCAAGCCTGCTCCACCATTGACTAGAGCAGAACTAATGTAGTTGTGGCCTCAACTCCAGTTTGCCATCTGTCCTCCATAACCCTTGTCCATCAAAAATCTGAGTAACTCTAGAAATCAGCATGGTAGTAAGGTGAGTTCTTTTTCTCCCAGATCCGCCAAGTCTTGATGTGAGTAAAAACTCAGCAGCTTTGAAGACCTCAGCTGGAATACCATGAGGGCTACAGGCTATAATTGCATAGTTCATGGTGAGAACACCATAGCTAAAATCTAGGAAACCAAATAACTAGGAACATAGGAGATGGTAGAAGATATTAAGTCCTGCAGGAAAATTCAAAGCTGCAGAATGGTCAAACCTAAATAGTTCTATCCCTAACAAGTGACTGACTGTTAAATAGTAAATTAGATTGATAAATAAGTTGATTTTTTCCCCCGAATTTAGAATGTCTACTTCAACATCTGGGAATCTATTGTTGCACAATTCTTCATACTTCTCTCCCAATTCTCCCCATTTCAAATGGAAATTTGCTTTCTGTATCTCCTACAGTACGAAGACTGCTGTTATCAGTCAGCAGTGATGGTTTCTGTTGCTGTATATCTGCTGCTGCCCTGTCACGTATATCTTGCCCTGTCAACTGCCTTTGACACAATTGACTGTTCTGTTCTCCTCCAACACTTATTCTAAGTTTTTCAATTTTGTGGCACTGCTGTCTCTGTTTACATTCATAATAATCTCAAGAACAGCTCAATTTTCAGGCCTCATCTGACTAAAATGGGATGATGATGGCCCCAAAAATGGTTTATGACAATCATCTCACTGTCATCACAGTGCCCATGACAATGTTCCACTGGACACACTATACAGCAATCTATATGATCATTTGAAACATACAATCTAGCAAATTTAAAATATTATTTGATGTGCTGTGATGTGCCTTATTTAGTATTTTATGGGATGTGTCCATCCCTAATTGTCTTTGTAGGTAGTTAAGAGTCAACCACATTGTTGCGGGTCTGAAGCTGTCTGTAGGCCATTCCACATTAGAAGTGCAAGAACATCAGTAATCCAGATGGATTTTTAATGACAAATGCTAATGGTGTCAAGGCCATGTGTATTGCTGAATCTAGTTTTCATTCTAGTTTTTATTTTGATTGATTAATTGAATTTAAATCCCACCAGCTGCTGTGATGGGATTTGCTTTCTGCATTACTAGCCCAGTGACTAGTCCCTCTGACCTCAGTTGCCATTTTAGATTTACTTTGGGCAGGATATGAGTTGCACATGCTCCAGTCAGCATCAGTTAGTTTCCCAGCTGATGAGGACCTGAAAGGTAAGTTCCTCTTTTTTTAGGGCAGGAAGAAAGAGAATTGCTCTTCTTACTAATCTTGCTGTAGTCCAATGTCTTCTGCCCGTCTTGAGGCACTTGATCTCTAGTCATAGCCTCAGACTGGAACTGCCAACATTTCATCAGCTGGCTGCTGAAAGTGTGTTCAGGGAAAATCCACGCTTTTGTATTGTCCAGTGATTTTTCCAATCTTACTTGGTCTCCCTCAGTATACTGCAGGGCTTCACCCTTGTTCCTCTTCTCTTCATTTATATGGTACTTATTAGTATCAGCATCAATAAGCGGAAGGTCAGATTGCTGACAATACCATTATTTACCTTTCTAGGTCCATTATTCAGCTCTTCAGAGATTTGCCCAACAAGTAAGGTTCCTGCAGCTTAATATAGGCAGAACCAAAGTATTTCTTACTCATCAGTTACCCCATGCTTCTCTTGTTAACCCTGTCGACCTTTCGAATTGCCATGACGGAGTAAATCTGCAGGTGGAAACCTCAGAATACTGCTTGGTCTTAGCTGACCTTTCTTCCCACATTTGCTGATGCCATTCTCCTTTTTCTTCGTCGTCTTTGCTTTGATTGGCTGATCTTTCAACTAGCATGCCCAAGTTATCCCACAATCTCTGTTGCTTTCAAAATTCCTAAACTCTATTGCTCACCTCTTTTTGGCATTGTTCCTCTCATACCATTCCATACCAATGTTATAATGCCTATTCTCCAATGTTTTGTATCCATTTTCTTCTTTTCTCTGAGATATTTGTCCAATATAAAAGATGACATGTAAGTTGATTTTTGTTGCAATCTCTTTATTGCATTTCTTAACTTTATAGAGTAAGCTACTAGGTAGTGAAATTATTTTGGAATAAATGTTAATGTCTACTGGATTTTATTTATCACTCTAAGCTGAAATAGAAAACTCCTGAGTTTTGAAAAGCCTAACTTACCTTTGATTAGCTGATTGCAACTCTCAAAGTATCTTGCCAGTTATTTCCTTGAAACACAAGTATAGCTGTTATTTATTTACCATTTTGTTAAACACCTTTTGTATACCAAGTCTTTCTTATGCCAAAATTGAGAGGCAAAATTATTAAATAAATATAATGCATTGTAAGAAGCAATAGAAAAGGCAACACGTGTAAATACAAAAAAACAAAATTTCATCTGTAAAATTTGGATTAATATCTCATGCTTCCTGCTTTTGAACAGACTTTTTATGGTTATGGAAAGTGTAGAATGAATCTGCTTTCACAAGTATAATAAAGATATATTTGTGTGTCTACAAAGTATGCACGTCATTCCATTGAGTTAAGTAATTTTCAGATTTATTCTTTTACAGGTCAGAGGAACAACAATCACCAAAGTAAGTTTGCTATTTCTTCTTCCACCTTTTGTAAAGTGCTATCAATTATAATGGGTCAGATATTGGTGGGAAATAATGCCATGTTAATCAAGCATATTGATATTAGTATATAAATTGGCCAGCAAGTTCAGGGGATTAAGAGAGGATGCCATAACACGTGAATCTCTAGGACTTGTTGGTTGATTTATATAGCTCCACTTGTTCGCACAAATAGTATCTTGCCCTTAACCTTCCAGTCGTTTTTAAGAAATTGCTGAATTTGCAAATTAGTTGCCAATAAACTTACCACAGAGAATTAGGGTGGAACATAATAATGTGACAAGTGTTAATACAATGCAAATTAACCTTTTTGTCCCAGGTAGGGAACAGTTTAAACTTTTCAATCTTGTTCCTGCATGTAAAATCAGTAAAATGGAATACTATATAAATGGTTAAAAAAATTGCAGCCTGTTGCTGTACAGAGGGATCTGAATGTTCTTGTGCATGAATCACAAAAAGTTAGTTTGCAGGTGCAGCAGGTAATTAAGAAGACAAATGGAATTTTGTCCTTCATTGCTGGAGGGATGGAATGTAAAAACAGGGAGGTTATGTTGTAGCTCTACAAGGTGCTGATGAGGCCATACCTGGAGTACTATGTATATTTTTGGCCACCTTGAAAAAGAATATAGAAGGTGTAAAAAGAATATAGAGGAGATGTAGAGGAGATTCACTAGGTTAATTTCAGAGTTGAGAGGGTTGGCTTATGAAAAGAGACTGAGTAGACTGGGACTATGCTCATTGGAATTGAGAAGAATGAGGGGGAATCTTATAAAAACGTATAAAATTTTAAAAGGGAATAGATAAGATAGAAGCAGGAAAGTTGTTTCCAGTTGCTGATGAAACCAGAAGTAATGGTCTGGCCTCAAAACAAGGGGAAGCAGACTTAGGACTGAGTTGAAGAGGAACTTCTTCACCCAAAGGGTTGTGAATCTGTGGAATTCCCTGTCCAGTGAAGCATTTGAGGCTAGCTCATTGAATGTTTTTAAGACAAGGATAGATACATTTTTGAACAGTAAAGAAATTAAGGGTTATGATGAGCAGGTGGGTAAGTAAAGCTGAGTCCATGAAAACATCAGCCATGATCTTATTGAATGGTGGAGCAGGCTGAAGGGGCCAGATGACCTACTCCTACTCCTAGTTTTTATGTTCTTTAACTCTTAAGAAATTATGCAAAGCTACCTTTCTCTCGGTTTCTTCTAATCCAGTCTTTCTTACTGCTCCTCATTTCTTTTTCTGTATCTCATTTGACTCTAACTCATCCTCTTTCTCCTTGTTCTGGTTTCTTTCTCAATCCTCAAGTTTCCTTGGTTAAGAAGATGTATTGTTGGTCTCACTCTTCATGAAGGCCTCAGATGCTCTTTGCCATTGCCACCCTGTTATTAACTCACAAGTTACAATGGAAATGTTTCCAAGCTGGTGGGTGGAGGAAATAGTCTAGCTAATGCTACTTGCCACACAATATCTTGATCCAGAAAGTTCTTAGCAAATGTGGTGCATATGATGTATGTAAAAATTATGAATTTGAGTTTCCTAATTATGAGTTTTAGGCTTGTATCCTTACGATTGCTTATAACTTGAATGTCTTCCATCCCATGATTTTTAATTTAATTTAACTTAACTTATTTGTAGGATAATTGCTGGGGATGAAATGCAACAACAGTTCTCTCATTGTATCAAAAGACAACGGCGATCATTCACACATTCGGTGAATGGCATCGACACTATTGTACCAAGTAATGATCACCTATCTGTGTCTATTTCTCACCCACTGGATGGTGTTGACTTGCAGTTTCTTGAGACCTATGGACTGAAAACCCCAAATGTGGATGAAACAGTTCCCTGCCAATACTATTGCGATGACAAGGTTTGCAAAACTATACAGTTTTCATTTTAAAAGCAAAATGTAATCTATCATTACATCAGTTTACATAGCAATTAAATTTGATGGGAAAATGAAGTTTCCAACAGCAATATGAGTTGTTCATTCTTCATTCTAGCTAGCTCTACATGTACCAGCCTGTTTTTATAAAAATTAAAAGGTTGCTTTTGTCACTGTCCGTAGGGTGTGAATAGGCTTGGGAAAATGATGTATGTATATGTGCCCTTAAGGCAGAGCTCTCCAAACTTTTCAGTACGAGGGCCACATTGTATATTTCACACATTTTCGCGGGCCAAAGAAAATAATGGTTCTAAAGTTAGGGAGTTACTTTTATAATAATGAAGTCATTTTTCTAAAAAAGGTGCCAAATAATTTTAATCATTGCAATTGATACTGCATTACAATGTAGGTGTTGTGCTGAGCACATCGCTCTATGATTGGTCTGAATTGCTGCCATCGTTGTTCTCGCTCATTTCAGATGGATGGAGCTTACGGATTGGATAAAGCAGCTGTCACTCAGTTAATGCAGAGCAGCAATTGGATAACAGATGTCTCAATTGCTGATTCATTTAACGAACTGTGACAGCAGCTGTCACAAGACAGCAGCTCTGATTGGACAATAGGCCGGTAGAGAGATGGGGATTCCCATGGGTCCATTAAACACCACGCAGAGCAGCACAAATGCCCAGTCTGTAGCTTCTGTCCCTGCGTCCGGATCCTGAGTCAACAGCAGGGTTTCGAATGCAGGAATGTTTTCAGCAGCGGGAATCCTGTCCTGCCCCACTGGCTGCGGGCCAGATATAGCCCACTGCAGGCTGTAGTTTGGAGATCCCTGCTGTAAGGCATAGACAGTATTGACTGGCTTAAATTCCCAAACAAGTTGAAAATTCTGGGCCTGAAAAACTGCAGATGAGAGTAATCAGAAAGTATTAAGTATCATCTTTCACGGTATTTTTAACATAAGGTTTTAAACAGAATATGAACGTTTAAGATCAGGTATTTCAGATTTAGCCATCAAATTGCCTTATTCTTTTTATAGTGTTAAGTGTTACCTTTGTTGAAGCTTTCACTTGAATTTTCAGCTTCTCAATTCTAGCTTTGCAATTAGCATTAATCCTATATCTACTTGGTTTAGAATTTGCTAAATGTAGTAGTGTGAGTATGTGAATCATTTTGAATGTTCATTGGGAAAAATTCTCTTGAAAACTGTTTTCCCTCATAACTGGAGTTTTGAATTTCTTCTAACTCGATATATTTAGAAAATTAATAGCTTTGAATTACAAATTAACAAATCCTCCATCAGACATAGGAGTGGAAGTTGACCATTCGGCTCATCAAGTCTGCTTTGCCATACAGTGAGATCATTACTAGTCTGACATGATAATTCTCAACTCCAGTTTCCCATCTTATCCCCATAACACTTGATTCCCTTATTGATTAAAAATATCTCTATCTCAGCCTTGGACATCCTTAACAACCCAACCTCTACACCCTTCAGTGGTAAAGAATTCCACCGATTCACTACCCTTTGAGAGAAGAAATTCCTGTTGTTTTGTCTTAAATGGATGACCCTTTACTCTGAAATTATGCCCTTTGGTCCTGGATTGTTCCACCAAGAGAAATATTCACTTAGCATCTACTCTGTCAAGCCATCTGAAAAACGCATATGTTTCAATTTGGTCTAATCTCCAGTGAGTACATGCCCAGCTGATTCAGCATCTCATAAGAAAGTCCCTCTATATCTGGGATCAACCTAGTGAACTTTCTCTGGGCTGTCTCCAATACCAGCAAATTTTTTCTCTGATATGGGGACCAAAGATGTTCAACATTCCAGATGTGATCTAACTAGTAATTGCCTTGTGTAGTTTTTAGCAAGTCTTTTTTTATACTACATTTTGTTCAAACTAAAGATCAACATTCCACGTGCCTTCCCTGTTACCTGTTGAAAGTGATTGTTAACCCTTTGTGATTTATACACAAGGACTCCCAAAACTCTGTGCCTCATCTTTCTATCTTTCTCCATTTAAATGATATTCAACTTTTTTATTCTTCCTAGCAACGTGCATAATTTCACATTTTCCTATATTGTATTCTGTCCAGCAAGCTTTTGCCCATTCTCATAATTTGTTGAAATCCCTCTTTGTATCATCTCACCAGTTGCCTTCTGTTCTGTTAGTTTTTAAAACTTTCCAAATCCAACGACTTAGCACAAATCTTTGCCATATTGTGTGTTTTTTTTCAGTTTAATACTATTTTTAACTTCCCCAGTTAACCATGCTTAACTTATCTCTGATTTTGCTGATTAACCATCTTTTCACAGAGTCAAATCCCTACAGTACAGAAGGTCATTTGGCCTATCAAAACTGCGCTGACTCTCCATCAGAGTATTTTACCCAGACCACCCCCATGCTATTCCCATAATCCCATATATTCACACCCCGCTAATCCCCCTGAATTTACACATCTTGGGACACTAAAGGGCAATTTAGCATGACCAATCCATCTAATCTGCGGATCTTACTGTGGGAGAAAACCAGAATACCTGGAGGAAACCCTTGTAAACATGGGAGTATATGCAAACATTGCAGTCCCCAAAGGCTGAACCCAGGTCTCTGGTGCTAACCACTATCTGCCATGCTGCCCCACATTTTTGCAGTACACTCCAGCCAACTCTGCCCACATTCTTTATTTACCCTTATTTAAATTTAGCAAAGTTATTTCTGATCCAAGTTTTTCACTCTTAAACTGAGCCCTAAATTCTATCATGTTATAGTCACTGTTTCCTAGAATATCTTTTATTCTGAGATTGTTTATTAAACGTGCCTCATTACATATTGCCAAATAAAATAACTTGACCCTGATTGGTTCCACAATGTATTGTTACAAGAAATTGTCCTGAATGCACTCTGTGAAATCTCCTCTTTCATGACAACCTCTGACATTTTGATTTTCCCAATTAACGTACTGCCTTTTTTAAATGCTCTCCTTATCTCCTGATTTATCCATCCAAGTATCTACAGTTGCGGGCCCTATAACTATTCCCACCAGTTTTGTCTTCCTTTGTTAATTTTTCTCTGCATACATGTGGATTCTACATCTTCTGATCAAAAATAATTTCTCATTATTGTACCCATAGGAGTACTCAAACCCATTAACCTCAATTTGTGCTATTAATTAATTTATTTTGTGCCGAATACTATGTACATTTATGTGAAAAGCCATTAATTTTGACATTTTACTCTTTTCCCCCCTCTTCAGATCCTATTTGCTGCAGTTGTTTTATGTTTGTATACTTTGTGCTTCCTGCCATCCTCTAGGTATCATTACCTAAATAACTGCCTTGCAATACTGCCATATCATTTTGCTTTGTAAGCCTACATACCCCTTTCCAGGACTATCCCCTCTATTTGTTTTAAAATCCTCTCTATCTCCCTAATAGTACAGTTTGCAAGAACGCTGGTCCCTGCAGAGTTCAGATGCAGGATGTCCCAACGGTACAGCCTCTTTTCCCCAATACTCATTAGTGCCTCACAAACCGAAACCTAATTTTTTCACACCAGTCTTTGAACCATGTATTCATCTATAATTTTTTTTGTACCCAATGCCAATTTGGCTCCAGAAATTATAATTTTGGAAGTTCCATTGTTTAAGTTTGTGCCTAACTCCACAAACTTCTATGCAGTACCTCTTTCCTTGTTCTATCTAAATCATTGGTACCTATATGGATCACGACAATGGGATCCTACCTCTCCCGCTGTGAATTCTGCAGCGCAGACAAAATGACCTGAACCCTGGCACTGAGCAGACAACACAGCTGGACTTTGGCTCTTTGCTGCAAAGAGCAGAGTCAATCCCCCTCACGATACTGTCTCCTACTATCAGTACATTCTTATGTGCTTGCCCCACTTGAATGGCTTCCTGTTCCAAAGTGCCATGTGCTCGTCTACCTTGCAGTCTTCACTCTCATCCAGACAAACTGAGAGAACCTCAAACCTGTTGAACAATTGAAGAGGCTGACATTCCTGCCCTCAGCTGCAGTCATACCCTCCCCGCCCACCAGTCCAGCCCACTTTTCAAATCAGAAAACCCAACCTGTTTCCTGTGATTGCCTCCAGAAACAAAGCAGCCAGGTAACTCTCTCCCACCCTGATATGTACAGTGTCTGCAGTTCAGCCTCTGAGCCGAAGTTCCTCAAGCGTAAATACTTAATGCAGACGTATTTGACTTGGATCACAATGTTATCAAAGACCACCCACATGCTACAGCTTTGACACATCGCCTATCCTGCCATCTTTACTGTGTTTTAAATAATTACTTAATTAAATTATTTACTTATTTACAATGCTATTTTTATATTTTGTTAAATAACTACCAAGTTATGCACGGTTTTAAACCTTGGAGAAAGAGTGGAACTGACTCACTTACCAGATTCTCATTAAAAAATGAATTCCTTTCCCTGTCACAGAATAACAACCAATCCTAAAGGGGTGAGAAAAGAAGAAAAAGAACAAAGGGGAAAGAAATGTCTCTTATCCCCCATTTCACTGAACTCCCCACTTACCATATTCCAAGCTTGCAGTCTGATCCTTGGTGCACTCCATTTGTTTACTCTCTAGAGTACCAAAATTTGCTGTTTCTGTGGTCCAAAGTTGTCTTGAAATTAATTCATTTCTTACCTCCTTTCTGGATGATAAAGATATAAGGAGGCGTGTAATTAAAAATATTTGAGATGTTGTGTCTGATAAGCAGTTAGTTGGCATTGCATTATAATGGCTGCTTTCATATCACTCTGTAATTTTTAGTACAAGCGAAGAGTCAGAGTAATTGCTATGATATGCTTGCAGCTACTGATTCGGGGGCGTGGGATGCTCTAGTGTTCACTATATAAATAAAATATATATCAGGATTTTACAAATTGTGAAAAAGCAGATACCAAGAAACTGAAATAGTTAGCACTTCTTAACTACACTCACTACCATATGTGCCAACAAGCTGAGTGGATCTGTGACTGGCAAGGTTCTACATACTTAAAATTGAGCACTTCTCTCAGTGCCACCAACAGTTGAAACTGATATCACAGGCAGTAAATGGATTTTGCCCATTGGGAAAAGGTTGCTGTGAATGTTTTTGCTGAAGCTTGCACCCACATATCAAATTTGATGTATGATGGATTGATACAATTAAGTTACCAGTATATTGTCTTTTGAATGCAATGCTTAGACATGTTTTAGCTGTTTATGCACAGAGTACTAATTCCACTACATTGAAAATGCTAAATCTGAACTTATCATTATGAAACAGATTATTAAATTATTTTTTGTTTCTTCGTTAAAATTGTCTTGCTTGCATTATGTAGAGTATAATGATATGAAGTGGTATTTATAACCAGTGTGCAAAATCTAAATGCTCTACATTACATGGATGCACACTTGGACAATTCACTGAAAACTCAAAAGGTTTGCTATATTTGGTTACCTTGATGCAGATATGACAATGATAGAAACCAGTACTTTACTGTCCTAACTAATCAACCTGTAGGCAAAAATGGAATTACAGCAGTTATCTCTAATAGAGGCTGCCCAACCTTGCAGCTGGATTTTTAATTCTTACTCCCACAAACAACAGTCTTCAATTTTAGCAGGAAGGAATAACCAGACATAAATTTTATTTGACCCTTCAGAATGCAAATGTGCTGAGGTACTACAACTTATGTCAAAACAAACAAGCTGTAATGGTCAACAGTCTTGATGTGGAAGAGCTAGGTATTACAGATATAGGCAAAATAAAATAACAAAAATTGTGGAAGCTTCTGATGTAGTAAAATTGGTACAATTCACTTTAATTCATACAGCATCTGTGTTTGCAAAATTAGTTTTATGGTTTGATGTGAGACCAAGCGACGTAAAATATATGAAAATTAGTGCACTCAAGATCAATCACACAACAAAATTCCTAGTCTCAATAATGAACTACAACATTAAATGGAAAAAAAAATCAGAGAGAAATTGCTGTCTTCACCATTGTTGGAATTTTAATAGTTTGAAACATGCAGCCAACCCTTAAACTCTGAAATTGACTTCCTCGCCACTGTTATCCCCCCTGAGGCATTCCTTAAAACATGACTGTTTTCCCAAGTGAGGCCATCTATCTAATTACCATCATCGGTCGGCTTGATGACAAATATTAATAACACTCCACAGAAATACCTTGAGATGCTTAGTTTAAAGTTTATTTGTTATTGTCACAAATAAGCTTATGTTAACACTGTAATGAAGTTAATTTCAGACTAGAAGGAAACCAGAGCACCCAGAGGAAACTTACGCAGGTACGGTGAGAACATGCAAACTCCTCACAGTCATCCATACTTTGTGTCGAACCCGGGTTGTTGGCACTATGAGACAGCACTGCTAACAACTGTGCTATCGTGCCACCCACGGAATGGGTCCCCTTTCTGCCTTCTTGATTATCTGATGTGTGATTGAAGACAGTAGAAAAAAGGAAAGAAATAAAAGGAGCTCACTGTTTAAAAATAAATGTTAAAAATGAAGAGTGTATAACAGTCAAACTAAACCAGCCAAATCTAATCTGTTCAGTTCTCCTCAATGTCTCTTTTAATTCATTCACTATTCTTTGCCAAAGCGTAGGACTATAATGCAAAACTGAGGAATAAATAATTTATATTTGTGTTTCATATAAATGTTCACATGAGGATTAAACATGATGAGTGAAACTGCAATGGTTCTGTCACTTGCCCAATGTTAACCCAATTTACATGTGTTAAAATGAGTGCACTCGGTTGAGTCTTGACATTCTGTTCCAACTAGAAAACTGCATGGGATGGTCTAAATAATTATATAGTGTGCAAATTGAACGACTGTAATAGTACCTTTCATTAAATCCTGCATTATAAAGTTGACTTATTCTTCCTTCCAGACTAATCTGGTAAACACTGACAATGGCTTGCTTTGGGTTCGAATGATACCTGATGAAGAAGGAAAGTTTGGCTTCAATTTGAAGGTAAAAAGCATAACTTTCATTATCATATGTAATGTTACAGACAATATACTTAATAATATGCAGAAGCAAAGATATAATGCACGACGCAACTTTCCAAGATATAGAGTGAAATGGCATAGTTATACAACAGGGTTGAAATTCAGGAACTCTTAATTATCATTGTTCAATGCTAAGAAACTAACTCTGTAGAATCAAAAACAAAAGATACTGGAAAATCTCAGTTGGTCTGACAGCATCTATGGAGAGAGAATAGAACCAATATTTCAAGTCTGGATGATCCAGAGATTCATACTATGAGGATGGGGGTGGCTGTAATTGGACAAAGGAAATGTAAATAAGGATGAAAAAGGCTGAGAAAGTTGCTAGAAGTGCCCAATAAGTGATTGAAATGTGTGAATGGCAGGAAAGAGGTGCAGATGGTTAAGGGATTTCCTGAGGATTATGGCAGTTGCCCTGAAGTGGGAGAGGAGGGCAAGAAGGAAAGCTGGATTACAGAAGTGGAAAAATGGAAATGAGAAAGAAGGATGATATAAATGAATGAATGAGATGAAATGAAATAAATTAAATGGAAATGGGGTGAATGTAGAGGAGATAGTTCGTGCTCTGAAGTTGCTAAACTCGATGCTCAGTCCTGAAGACTGTAAAGTGCCCAATGGGAAAGTGAAGTGTTGTTCCTCCAGTTCGCTCTAACATTGCAAAAGACCAAGGACAGACATGTGGGCAGGAGAGCGTTGAAGATTTTGGAGAGAGAGAGAAGTCAAGGAAGGAGAGAGAAGTGTCAGAGATGGACCATGTGAAGGTGATAGAGGGATGGAAATTGGAAGCAAAGTTGATCATTTTTTCCAGGCCCAGAAATGTACTGTCCATTTGTAGCTCTGTTCTGCCATTCATACATTCTGACCATATATTGGACACTTCTAGCATCTTTCCCAGCTGCATTCATCCCCGTTCATATTCACTTTATCTGATTACAGCACCCTCCCACACACACCTCATAGTATAAATCTCTGTTGATTTTCTTTGCTCTTACTTCTGGCAAAGGTTCAGCTAGACTTGAAACATTGGCTTTATTCTTTCTCCACAGATGCTGCCAGAAATGCTGAGATTTTACAGGATTTTCTGTTTTTGTTTCAGATGCCAGCATCCACAGTATTTTGCTTTTAACTCTGTAGAATTCTGATTGGTCATTCTATCTTCTTTTTGGCGGAGAAAACTAATATTATTTCCTTTTTTTTGTTTTATAAACCAAGGGAAGAGTTGCAACCTGGCCATGAATTCTTGCCACATTGCTCTCTTTGGCTGTTCCAAAATTAATTAGTGATGCACTGTTCAATGTCTTATTCACTTCCTCATTGTGCAAATTATTTGCCCTTATATGAATGTAATTCAGTGATAGAAAGAGTTAATGTGACTTTGTTGTGACACACTGCATTGGAATTTGTGTTTGCATTATTGGAACTATTTTTAAACTGAATAACAAATAATAAGCAGCTTCGATTTCATTTTGCTTTTCTTTGTTCATCTATTTGAATATTTTTCTGATCAATAATTCAAAGTCAATAATTCATGAACTGGCTTTGATATTATTGCAGAACTCACCAAATGTGAAGAAGTTGAATAAATTTCAGTTAAGAGTCATTTAATCCTTAATTTTAGTTATGCATTATTAATTTAACTAAATCAGTACTAGCTGAGCTACTCCATCCAACCATTTCTACATTGACGCAAGCAGGATTCTTTCAAATAAAAATACTTCAAAAAGCAAAAGAAGTGTACAAGTGTAATGGTTAAAAAAATCTTTGTGTAAAATCTATAAACAATGAACTTCCCTTGTAAATTCTGAACAGAAAATTGAATATTTTGAATTCATATATTGTGTATCTAGTTTTGAAGCATCTCACTTTTTCCCTCTTCACATCACTCCTATACTGTCTACTTTCAGGGTGGAGTTGATCAGAAAATGCCCCTCATTGTATCAAGAGTAAGCCCGGGATCACCGGTGAGTAATGCCTTTCTCAGTAACTTCAGTAAATCTTACTCTCTGCATATCTAACAAAAGAATTTTTATACATCTGCTTCACAGCCTCAGTTTGCTATAAAAGAGATAGAGCAAAAGTCTTGACCTCCTGCACAATTTCATGGTTTCTCTCTTGAACAAAGGAAAGGATGTAATGGCACTGAGTGCGTGAGGAAGAGGCTACAAGGGAACTAATTGAAATTCCAGTCTCTCTCACTTGCTGAATCATTACAACTGCCATTCTTACCCCTGCAACTCTTTGTCTATCTTTACACCTCGCATGTTCCTTTTTCACACTGCTTGGAGGGTCACTTGCTACAGAATGTTTAAATGGTTCTGAATAAGCTGCTCATATTTGTTGGTCAGCAGTTCAATCTTGAAATTGTTGGATTTCTTGCTGCTATGCTTTTCTTTCTAATTTTTTTATTACTTTTTTTGTCTTTTAATTTAATTATAAGAAAATTATTTCTGCGAAAGTGCTTTGGCCATGGTAATCACTGTGTGCAGTAACAGTCTCAGTCCTATCATTGTCGAAGGTACCTTTCAGCCACTTACCATTATTTGTGTTGAACAAGGCTAGCTGTCCAGTAATAATCCTTGTTTTGCAACACTTAGTTTGGTCCACTCTGAAATTCTGTTCTTCTCTCCAATGGGATTTCTGTTTCCTCTTTTATCTTTTTAACTTTTACTGCTTTCTATTTTCCTTCAAATGTTTGATCAAACATAGAACTCACTTTCATAGTTGCATTTCCTTCCTTTCCAGTTCCAGCTTACTCCATAGGAATTTTGAATGAAATTCCACTCCTCATGTTACAGATCCACCCATAATTCCAGATGTCTGCATGTTTTTCTGCATTCCTCAAACTATTGTTTTCACTGCTTCCCAAGATTCATGTTCAAAATCATATGCCACCAAATGCAGCAGCACCAAATTACTCTCCTTCAGAGTTATTCTAAAACACAGTTCCATTTCATCTTTCAACTTGTCTGGTGTTTTAACAAAAAAGCTATTTTCTTTCTTTCAGGTATCAAGACCTTCAAGCTTCAACAACTCTTAAGTAACAACACCCCTTTGGGTCCTTTTTTCCCTTCACTTTCCTCTGATCTCATTCCTCCTCCTAGTCTCACCCATTGCCTTGTTTTTACCGCTCTGACCTTCTCCTCTCTGACCCCGCATGGTCAGTCCTTAGAAAAGGCCTCAATTTCATTCCTGAACATACTTGAGCTATTTTTACCTTGCTATCTCCTCTGTACACATTTCTTTGGCCAGGAGTCTTCCCCATGTCCAGCAGATCCTTTCTCCTGTCTTCAGGACTTTCAGCAGGACTTTTAACTTGTAAGTTTAAGCTGGGGAAGGTGGGATGAGAAGGTTTGGATAGAAAAGGTAGCATACAAAATAGTTGGTAAACGATAAAAGGGAAGAAATAGTCAAAAATTATACATGAGGTATTATGGGTAAAGGGAAAGCCAAAAGTGATCAAATAATCAAACCAGAAGAGAGAAATAAGAAATGTGTTTGTAAAATGTTAAAGCAGAAGATCAAAGTGCTTGAGACACAGAGCATAAGAAACAAACTGAATAAATTGGAGGTGCAAATGCAACTTGGCATGACGACATGGTGATCAGGACTGGGACATATTACGTCAGCAAGGGATGGGCAATAAATGCTGGCCTTGTCAGGGACATGAACATACCAGGAAAGAATAAACAAAAATGGAGAAGGGTAACTTTTGGTATTGTAGGTGAAGTCACTTACTTAGCAAGACAGAATATATTCAGAGAGTTAAGCAGACAATGGAGACTTCATGGGTAGAATAAAGCAATAGAAGAGGATTTAAAATTGTAATGGGAGTTGTGTAGAGGTTGCTGGTAGCAAATGTGAAGCGGTAGAGAGACTCAAAGAGCATGCATTAAAGGCAGAGTGATTTTCATGAAGGATTTTAACTTCCATATACATTAAGAAGAATATGCTAACACATCAATTTCTTGAGGGTGCTGGAATAGTTTTCTGCAGCAATATGTTCTAGAGTTAACAAAATATATGCTATATTTGATTGATTAATGAGTCATGATTTAGTGACAGCCTAATGGTGTATGAACATTGATGTAATAGCATAAGATGTTTGAGTTCAATGTTGTATTTGAAAGGGAGAAAACATCAAACTAAGATTCTAGATCTAGACAGGCTGATTTCAATGGAATAAGACACAAGCAGTCCAGAGTAAACTGGGCAAGTCTATTAATGGGTAAAATGACACAAGATCAGTGGTGTTGTTCAGGACAGAATTTAATGTCATACAAAACCAGTTTATATCTCTATTGCAAAAATAATAGTCATGGATAACTTAAGAAATCACATAAGAAACCATATAAATCTTAAAAAAAACAAAATACAGACCATGGTAACAGGAAATCTTACCAAGGATAACAAAACAGATAGACAGAAGCACTGAAAGTAACACTTGAAAAGGATATTAAGACCAACATAAATTACAATGAGGAAATATGAAATGATCAGGAGCAATGACAGCCCCTTGAAAACTGAAAACAATTATATTGTCGATGACAATAAGGAAATGGTGAATTATTCAACAATGGTGAAGGCTAAATAATTATTTTGCGTCAGTATTTATAGAAGAGGATGAGGTCAGTGTGTCAGATGTTGCATGGAAACTAAAATTGAATCAGAATCGAAATTAATGTACACAAGAATAATAGAAAAAGAAGGGCATTAAATGATGACAAATTTCAGGACCAGTCATGTAGAATGGAAATTTGAATATGCTACTCTGTTATTTAAGGAAGAAGAGGGAAGGAAACTCAGAATTATTGCCTGGTTTGTCAGGATATGATTAGAATCTGGCATTAAAGATCTGGGACTGAACATCACCAATTTTTTCAATTGATCAGAGATAAACATCATGGATTTGTAATGGATAGTTGATGCTTGCTGATCAAAGGGAATAGGGGAATTGCTATTCATCTTGTTTACTGGGACTTCCAGAAGGCATTTGATAAAAACTTTTACAAGAGATTGTTTAACTAATGTTGATGTTTGTGGAATTGAAGGTACGTTATTGAACTGATTAGGAAATTGGTTGAGTGGATCTGTGTTCAAGTTTCCAACTATTAACCATAGCTACTATGTTTTAGGTGAAGGGATGAAAAGCACGTATCTGAATTTACCGATGAAACAGATAGCTTGCATTGTAAGCAACGCACATGGAAGCAAAACATTACAAATTGATAGCTTAAATAAATAGGTAAAACTGGCAAATGGATTCCAGTGTTGGTAAATTTGAAGTCATAAAGCCATAACGATCTGTAGCATAGAAAAGGCCCTCCAGTCTATCATATCTGTGCTGATCAAAAGCAAACATCTGACTATTCTAATCCCTTTTCCAGCACTTGGCCTTGCATGCTCGTGCAAGTGCTCGTCTAAAACTTTTTAAATGTTATGAGGTCTTTGCTTCCACCGCCATTTCAGGCAGACTCCAGTCCATTCCAGACTCCCACCATCCTCTGAATGAAAAGTTTTTTCTTACATCCCCGCTAAACTTCCTGCTCCTTGCCCCTAGTCATTGATCCCTTCATAAGTTTCTTCCTGTCTGCCTAATCCATGCCCCTCATAACTTTATATATCTCAATCATGTCCCCCTTCAATCTCCTCTGCTCCAAGAGAAACAACCCTACTCTATCCAACCTCTTTCCATTACTAAAACTCTCCTGCTCAGGTGGCAACCTGGTAAATCTTTTCAGCACCCTTTCAGTTGCTATCAGATCCCTGCTATGATGTGGGTTCCAGAACTGTGCACAGTATTCTAGCTGTAGCCTAACTAACATTCTATGCAGTTCCAGCATAATCTCTCTGCTCTTAAAATCAATGGGTGGGATTTTATGGCCTCACTCATCTCGAAACTGTAAAATCCTGCCCGGGGCCAACGCTCTTTCTCATTGTTCACGCTTTGCCTGCTCTGATTCCTATGATGGGCAGGTAGTAAAATTCCAGCTTGTGCCTCAGTTAATAAAGGCAAGTATATGATATGCCTTCATAACCATTTTTCCAGCTGTCCTGCTACCAAAAGAGATTGGTGTATGTGCAAACCAAGGTCGTCAGGTGCTTGGTGCTCCCAGGTTCTGATGTTCATCATGAATTCCTTTGCCTTGTTTGTCCTAGCCGGTGCATTACTTCACACTTATCCGGATTGAATTCCATTTGCCACTGATCAATCCATCTGACCAGCCCATCTATCTTCCTGTACCCTAAGGAGCAGAGGGTGATGGTCGCGGGGTGTATTTCTGATTATTTACTATCAATGTTTGTATCATCCACAAACTTATTGATCAATCTTCCTACGTTCAAGTCCAAATCATTTACAACCAGCAAGGCCCCCAACACTATGGGACCTTACTGGAAACAGGCTTCCAGTCAGAAATATCTTCACAATCATCATCCTCTGTTTCTTGCCACTCAGCCAATTCTGGATCCAATTTGTCAAATTTCCTTGAATCCCATGGGCTCTTACCATCACTTCCATCTCCTATGTGGATCTTTAGCAAAAACCTTGCTGAAGTCAAAGTAGACTACGTCAAATGCATTGCCCTCATCTATACATCTGATCGTATTTTTGAAAAATTCAATCAAGTTGGTCAGACAAAATCATGCTGACTGTTCTTGATCAATCATTACCTCTTTAAATGCAAATTAATTCTGTCTCTCAGAATTCCTTCCAATAGTTTCCCACCACAGATGTTAGACTAATTTGCCTGTAGTTTTCTGGGTTTTCCCTTCTTGAATAAAGGTACCACGTTGGCTGTCCTCCGGCACCTCTCCAATGGCTAGGAAAGAATTGAAAATTATTACCTCGCCTCTGTTATTTCCTTGTTTGCCTCACTTGATGGCCTGGAATACATTTCATCTGTCCTTTGAGATCTATCTACTTTTAAGCCTGCCAGACCACTCAGAACCTCCTCTCCGATTATGTTAATTTCTTTAATTGGATCACAAATTGCCTCACTGATAGATATATATAATCAACATTCCTCTTGAGTGAACACCAACACAAAGCATTTATTTAGAACCCATGTGCATCCTCTGGCTCGACACACAAATTACCACTGTGGTCCTTATTGGGAACGACTCTTTTCCTAGTTACCCTTTTACCCTTAATGTCCATGTAAAGCAACTTGAGATTTTTCTTTATTTTGCCTGCCAATATTCTTATATATCCCTTCTTGCTGTCTTAATTTCCTTCCTAAGTTCCCTGTTGCACATTCTCCTTCACATATATCTTTCTAGAACTTCTGTCATTTTAAGACCTAGATATCTGTCATAAGCCTCCTTCTTTCTCTCTATCTAATGCTGTATATAAAGTCATCCACTTTGGGTCTAAAAAAGGATAGAACTGTGTACTTTCTAAATGCCAAAAAGCCAATAAAAAGTAGAGCTGCAAAGAGGCATAAGGGTTCATGTACTTAGAATATTAAAATGTTGTAAACAGAAAAAAAAGCTAAAGGAATGTTGACCTTTATTTTTCTAGGATTACCATATAAGGGGATAGAAGTCATGTTTTAACAAAGTCCTAATCAGACCACACTTGGAGTACTGTAAGCAATTCTGGGAACCACATCTTAGGAAGAACATGTTGGCCTTGGAGAAAGTACAATGTAGATTTACCAGAATGATATCAGCACACCAAGAGTTGAACTATGAGGAGAGATTGCATAGTTTGCATTCCATGGAATTTAGGAAGTTAAGGGATAATTTGATTGAAATTTTCAGGATATTAAAGAGAACGGGTAGGGTATGAAACTGAGGCCATAGTCTAAAATTTAGACAGGCCTTTAAGGAATGAATTTAGGAAGCACTTTACACAAAGGTGACAAGTTTAAAATCCTTTTCTGCAAATGGGAATTGATGCTGAATCAATCAACTTTAAATCTGAGGTTAAAAGATTTTTGTTTTGCAAACGT
This sequence comes from Sphyrna mokarran, assembly GCA_024679065.1. Lineage (NCBI taxonomy): Eukaryota > Metazoa > Chordata > Chondrichthyes > Carcharhiniformes > Carcharhinidae > Sphyrna > Sphyrna mokarran. The sequence goes on from JAGIQG010000002.1 coordinate 65,136,491, forward strand.
ATTAAGGGCACATGGGATGAATAGGGATATGTGAAGTTGAGGCCGTAGAGCAGCCCTGATCTCGAGTGACAAAACAGCCTTGAGGCTAAGTAGCCCCGATTCTTTATTCAGAATTATTTTAGCTGGACCCTCCCTCTGATCTTTTACCCTTCCTCGATCTTTTCATTGGGCACTGCCAGCATGACATTGGCTATCACAATTTCTCTGCTTTCTCGACTCACTCTAATGTACTTCCTTATGAACTTGCAGAACTATTTTTTGTGAAGAGGGTGGGCTTCAGATTTTTGGGCATTGGGACCAGATCTGGGACAGAGGTACCTATCCAACAGCCGGGGGTGCACCTTAACAGGACTGAAACTAAAGTGCTGACGAGGTGGTGAACCAGTATGGTTGGGGAAAGTTTAAGCTACTTAACAGGGAGATGGACACCAGTACAGACAAGTAGAAAAGAAGAATAATTTGCATCAAGTGAAAGTGTTGATCAGTCAGAGAAGGAAAAAAATACTATGTTATATTAGACAAAAGTGAACTAAGAAAGACTATGAGGAATGTAAGAATAGGACGTACAATGCATGTAATATAAACAAAGTGTGGTGAGTAAGATTGGTGAGCAATAAAACAAGCACAATTAACAGTATGGGAATATTAATACAGCAGCAATAGTGGAAAAAACAGTCAGGGCTGGCTGTTAATGTACAAGGATATAAAGTGTTCTGGAAAGATAGAGGAGGAGAAAAGGGAGGTGAGCTAGCAGTTGATTAGGGAAAACTTTGTAGGGTTAGAAAGAGGGGATGTCTATGAAGGAGCAAGAACAGAGTGCCAATGGCAGGAGCTGAGTAAAATCACACTACTTGGTGTATTTTATAGATCTCCAAATGGTGAGAGATTGAGGAACAAATTTGCAGGGAAATCACAGAGATTTGCGAACACTGTCTAGAATTGTGATGCTGGAGTTAGTTGCCCAGATGTTGATTATGATAACGTTAAGAGTAAGGAGAAGAAGGATTCTTGAAATATGTTTAGGAGAATGTTCATGATCAGTATGTTCTCAGCCCAACTAGAAAGGAGACATTTCTGGAACTGATGTTGGGAAATGAAGTGGTCTGAGTAGAACAGAGGTCTGTGGGGGATTGCTAAAAGTGATCATTGTATTATAAAGGTTAGATTAGCAGCGGAGAAGAGCAAGGAATTGGGAATTGGGAAAGGGGTTATTTCAATCTTCATAGAATCCCTACAATGCAGAAGGAGGTTATTCAGCCCATCAAGACTGCACTGATAACAATCTCACCCAGGCTCTATCCTCATAATCTAATGTATTTGCCCTGCTAATCCCCTTGACACTAAAGAGCAATTTATAATGGCCAATCAACGTAACCTGCACTTCTTTGAAGTATGGGAGGAAACTGGAGCACCCAGAGGAAACCCAAACAGACATGGGAGAACATGCAAACTTCACACACTCAGTCACCCAAGGCCGGAATTGAACATAGGTCCCTGGTACTGTGAGGCAACAGTGTTAATCACTTTGCCACTGTGCTGCCCACAATGCGGTGAATAACGTGTGAAGCGATCTAGTCAGGATTAAATGGAACCAGAGACTGACAGCAGAAGCTGTAGTAGAACAAGAACTTTTAAGAGGTGTTTCAGATGCAGATTCGGGCTGGAATTTTCCAATTTTGTTGTACAAAGTGTGAACTCAGGTGGGAAAAGTGATATGTAGCCTGCCGGTGACACTGCCAGGTTTTGCTGCCACATGTTTTGACACTTGGTGAAAATAAATCCTGGAGGCCAGTCCCACAATGTCACACTAACAAGACACACACCTTCCACAGATGGGGCACCTTTTCTTTTCAAAGGATATGTGATCTAAAGAAGGTAAAAATACAAACAAGGTTGGTCCAGAACTTTCACATCAACGGGCAGAAACCTGAATGTGGGAGTATGATGCAGCAGGGAAACCTATTAATGATGTTCCCATTCAATTTGAATCAGACACTTAGATATCAAAAACCTATTAAATTTAAATCTGGTAGTTTTGACAACCTCAGACCAATCCTATTATGGGAAATATTGATACTTCATCACAGGTATAAAAGAAAGGGACAATGGAACAAAGAGAAGATGGCAATTGCCACCTGCCAGAGCTATCAGCTCTCAACTCTGTCTTCGAGAGAGAAAGAAAGATAATCTCTGGCTGTCATAGATTCATCTATGTCTTAGAGAAAGCACCATCTAGATAGCAAAGGTATCAAACCAAAAAAGAAAGACGTCCCAGACAGAAGAATCAACGAAGAAAGCCCAAAATATTTGGGAAGAAGCAAGATCTGGTTGTAATTTAGAGTGATTAAATTCTATTTTGCACATACTTCTTATGGTTTTTAAGGTGAGGTACTCCTCTTTGGATGTTTCAGTGTTAGTTCTCAGGGAGGAGATCAACCCTGCTTTAACAATGGTAAACTCAAATCAGCATCCCATCTATCTCCAAAAACCTTGCTTACCAAGAATCTATCCATCTCTGCCTTAAAAATATTCAAAGACTCTATTTCCACCATCTTAACAGGAAGAGAGCTCCAAAGACTGTGTGAAAAATGTCATCTCATCAGCCAGTTTAAAATGACACCCTTATTTTTAAGCTGTGACTCCTAGTCCTAGATTCTCCCATGAAGAGAAAACATCTTCTCCATTGTCATACTGTCAAGTTCCTTCAGAAACTTGTATGTTTCAATCAAGTTGCCTCTTACTCTTTTAAACTCCAGAGGATGCACGCTTAGCCTGTCCATCTTTTTCTCATAAGACAGCCCACCACCTGTTCCAGGTAATAGTTTGGTAAACCTTCTCTGAATTGTTTCCAACACATTTACATCCTTCATTAAATGAGCTGACTAATACTGTATACAGTACTCCAAATGTGTTCACCTCTTTCAACATTATGAGATGTAGATCATTTCAGTCTCATCATCATTAATTTCTCCAGCACTGCTTCTATACTAATACTAGTTTCTTTCAAGTCTTCAACCTTACTAGTTCCTTTGCTCTCCAATATATCAGAAGGTTTTTGTATCGTCCTCCATGAAGACAGACAAAGTTTTTATTAAGTTTCTCTGCCATTTCCTCCACCCATTGTAAATCCTTCATTTTCTGCCTTTGGTGAACTTATATTTATTGACATAGCTATGGAAGCTTTTACAATCAATAATTATGTTCCTTTTCTCTTTTTTTTTTATCAATTCCTTGGTTCTCCTTTACTGAATTTTGAAGTGCTACCAGCCCTCAGCCTACTTTGGCAACTTTATTTGCCACTTCCTTTGATCTAATCGAATCTTTAACTTCTCTTGTTAACCAGTTAAGTAATTGAGGTAACTAGGAATGAGCAACAAGGAACAAGTAATAGCCTTGCCAACAATTCATGTGTCCCATTAAAAAATAAAATCAACCGATCATAGTAGATGGTTGTTTTTGATCTAAAGGATCATAGACAGTGGTGTTTCCAAGGATCAGTGCTAAGACCATTGCTTTTTTTTAGCTCTAATTTATGATTTTGTATCTTGAAATATACAAGATATATTATCAGTGCTACCAAACTTGGAGGAGCAGCATCATCTGCAACAGGGCACAAATGAACCAGAATGAACAGACTGGATTCAGACTGGATTCAGACTGGGTGTACGAAAAAAGTTGATTTGCTGGTTAAGAAGAAAAAGGAGGCTTATGTCAGGATGAGGCTTGAAGGCTCAGATAGTGCAATGGATAGCTATAGATTAGCCAGGAAGGAGGTAAAAAGTGAATTGAGGAGAGCTAAGAGGGGACACGAGAAGATGTTGGCTGATAGGATTAAGGAGAATCCTAAAGCTTTCTTTCGATATGTTAAGAATAGAAGATTGGTTAGGGCAAGATTAGGGACAGTCATAGACAGCAGTGGGAAGTTGTGCGTGGAGCCTGAAGAGATTGGTGAGGCACTGAATAAATATTTCCCTTCGGTATTCACGCAGAGTGCTGGAAATGTAGCTATGGAGAACACTGAGGTAGAGGGTTGCAAATTGGGAAGTATTGTAGTAGATAGGGAGGATGTGTTAGAAATTCTCGAGGGTTTGAAGTTGGATAAGTCCCCTGGGCCGGACGGGATTTACCCTAGGATTCTCTGGGAGGCAAGAGAGGAGATTGCAGAGCCGCTGGCTCTGATCTTCAGGTCCTCGTTGGTTACGGGTGTGGTTCCGGAGGACTGGAGGATAGCGAATGTGGTCCCATGGTTTAAGAAGGGGAAGAGAGACCTTCCAGGGAATTATAGGCCAGTGAGTCTTACTTCTGTTGTGGGCAAGGTATTGGAGAGACTTATTAGGGATAGGATTTATAGTTATTTAGAGAGAAATGAATTGATTGGGGATAGTCAGCATGGTTTCGTGAAGGGTAGGTCATGCCTTACTAACTTCATTGAGTTTTTTGAGAAAGTGACCAGAGAGGTGGATGGCGGTTGATGTAGTATATATGGACTTTAGTAAGGCGTTTGATAAGGTGGCCCATGGAAGACTTCTACAGAAAATGCAGATGTGTGGAATAGAGGGTGATTTAGCTAATTGAATTAGGAATTGGCTGGCAGATAGAAGACAGAGGGTGGTGGTTGATGGGAGATATTCATCGTGGAGTTCGGTGACAAGTGGTGTGCCTCAGGGGTCTGTTTTGGGGCCCCTGCTGTTTGTAATTTTTATAAATGATCTGGATGCGGGTATTGAGGGATGGATCAGTAAATTTGCAGATGATACTAAAGTTGGTGGTGTGGTAGATAGTGAAGAGGGGTGTTTTAGTTTACAGAGTGACTTGGACAAGTTGCAGCGCTGGGCCGAGAGGTGGCAAATGGAGTTTAATGTGGAAAAGTGTGAGGTAATGCACTTTGGCAGGAACAATAAATGGGTAGAGTATAGGGCTAATGGTAGGGCTCTTAATAGTGTTGAGGATCTTGGTGTATGTGTCAATAGATCCCTGAAAGTAGGCAGTCAAGTGGATAAAGTTGTTAAGAAGGCATATGGAGTCTTAGCTTTTATTGGCAGGGGGATTGAATTTAGGAGCCGCAGCATCCTGTTGCAACTGTACAAAACTCTAGTGCGGCCGCACTTGGAGTATTGTGTGCAGTTCTGGGCGCCACATTATAAGAAGGATGTGGAGGCATTGGAGAGGGTACAGAGGAGGTTTACTAGGATGTTGCCTGGTATGGAGGGCAGGTCCTATGAAGAGAGGTTGAAGGATTTGAGGTTGTTTTCGTTAGAAAGGCGGCGGCTAAGAGGGGATCTTATTGAAGCATATAAGATGATTAGAGGTTTAGATAGGGTGGACAGTGATAGCCTTTTTCCTAGGATGGAGAAAGCTAGCCCGAGGGGACACAGCTTTAAATTAAGGGGTATGAGTTATAGGACGGATATCAGAGGTAGGTTCTTTACTCAAAGAGTGATTAGGGAGTGGAATGCCCTGCCTGCAGCTGTTGTAGATGCGCCAAGTTTGGTGGCGTTTAAGAGGTTAATTGATAAGTATATAGAAGAGAAGGTAATGGTTTAGTTTGGAGGGGCATTGCTTTTTATTTTGGTCGGCACAACATCGAAGGCCGAAGGGCCTGTTCTGTGCTGTATTGTTCTATGTTCTATGTTGGATTCAGAGAAATGCAAAGTGATCCATTTTGGTAGAAAGGATAGGGAGAAGCAGTATGAACTTAATGCCACAATACTAAAGAGAGACTGAGGTATGCATGTGCATTGATGGCACATATATTGAGAGAATGGTTAGCAAAGCATATTGGATTCTGGGCTTCGTTAGTAGAGGTGCTGAGTACAAAGCAGAGAAGTTGTGCTGAACCCTTAGAAAATTCTAGTTAGGCTGCAAGTGGAGTTCTGTATGCAGTTATAGTCGCTCTTTAGGAAAGATGTGAATGGTTTCACTGATGGGGGTGGTAGGATAGTCACAAGGTTACGTTGGAAAGACTGAGTCTCCTCTTCTTGAAGCTAAAGAGATTGAGAGGAAATTTGATTAATGTGGAAGAGTGAGGGGATGGGGATTTATGATTTTTGACAAGAGACGCAGGGAGAATCTGAAGAAAAAGTTTTATACACAGCAAGTGTAATGACCTGGAACTTGTGATGAAAAACCTGTGTTTTTATCTTAAACCTGTGTTTTTATCCTGTGGTTTGATTCTAACTTTTGAAGATCAGCATTATTCATCGAACATACTAATTTGATAATCTGTTTATGCTTATGTTTACATGCACTGTTGGGACCTGAAATACATCTTTTTCCGATGTTAATTTCATTGAGGGAAAAATTTTCAAGAACAGTAGTTTTTGAGAGTACTGTTCTGTTCTTATTAGAAATAAAAATAACATGAAAATATGTCATTATTACACATTAATCATTAGCTTGATAAATTGGAGAAGTGGAACTACTGCTGATAATGAAACTTCAAATTAAAGGATGGAAGTTAGAAATCATTGATTTGATTTTGCATATATTAGATAGGCATATGTTAAAATTAAGAGATTGATAAAGACAGTGGATTAATTCAATAAGATGAGGGACAGAATTTTTTCACAGGGGATAAAAGTCAGATTGTCCAATGGAGCTGAGGTGAACAATTATCACAGTCACCATCTTCAGATAAGGATAGAAGCAAAATATTTATAGGTGGAAGGGAAAGAATCAGAAAGTGCTTTAATAAGAGACTGTTCACATGAAAGGGGTGACTGTACATTTTAAGAGAACAGAACTGAGGTTCCAGAAAATGTCAGTAGTATTGAAAATATTGTCAAAAAGAGGAGTTGTAAATATGTGTATGTACAATTTGGATGTATATATCCATCATCAGTTGAGAATAGCTTGTTGGGATTTGGACATGGGGGTCAGATTTTTCTTGAAGAACAAAATAAATATTTTACATAAGAGACATCTTGTTTAAGTTGTCAAAGAGCCAAAGACAGTCGATTGCTCTTGCATCAATTAAATGCAATTTTCGTTTCGCATAATTAACAGAATTAAAGTTTCTTTGTTCTTATCCCAAAGTCTTGTATGTTTTTATGTTAAGTATTTTAATATTTGATATGTAGGCTGACGTTTGTGTGCCAAAACTGAATGAAGGGGATCAGATCTTGTTGATTAACGGCAGAGATATCTCTGAACATACTCATGATCAAGTTGTTATGTTCATAAAAGCGAGCAGAGAGTCACACTCCAGAGAGCTTGTATTGCTGGTCAAACGAAAAGGTAACTAATAATTGAGAAACGTAGTCAATTATTGTAAATAGTAACTTTATTGCAATTGATATATAATGTAAAAGTAATAAACCATTGTGTTTATATTTTATGTGGGGTAAGAATATTTTTGTGTGTAATGCAGAAGAGCAGCTCATTCAAATAATGGGTGTGAATGCTGATCCGGTCTTCGAGAATTTTTTTTTCCTAATTTCTTCCTCAGCTTTGTAAAAATGGCATATGATGTAATGTAACGCAGAGCCCAGCCTAAAACCCTATTTCGTTGAGATGTGCCAACAAATCTCACACTCCTAAATTTTACCTTCCCTGTTTGTCTGGTTTATCCTTGGCACATCTTAATAACTGTCTTAGATTAGGAATTCATTAAGATGGGGATTGCGTATTACCTCACATTCGTATATTAAAACATAGGAAACAAACATATTCATGATTTTTACCAATGTGTTAACACTATCAAGAAACTAGCTTGTTGTTTCTGTATCAGTAATTAAAATCCTAGGCACAATGTCCTTATTAATAGATATTATTGGAGGGTCAATGCCTGACAGGTAACACACATGATAATGTGAAGGGTGCAGGAGATCTCGCACTGTAGTGATTGCATTCAGTCTAAAGTTTAATATAAAATAAATCTTTTGCAATTTTCTTACATGATCTTGATTTTATCCTCAGTTTAAAAAAAATTCCATCATACCTCCTCCATGACTTTCATTCTTGGTATACATCAGTTTACATTAGTTCAGTATCCTTACAGGTAAAGTTAAAGTAGTTGTCAGACAGATTGATTAGAAGATTAGACCTTTTAAAAAATGTATTCTTTCAAGAATGTAGGCAACGCTAGCTAGACCAGCATTTATTATCCATCCCTAATTACCCTTGAAAAGATAGTAGTGTGCTATCTTCTTGAACCACTGCAGTCCATATAGGTTGAAGTGCACCCACAGTGCTGTTAAAAAGGAGCTTCCAGGATTTTGACCCAGTGACAGTGAAGGAACTTTGATACAGTTCCAAGCCAGGATGGTGTGTGGTCTGATGGTGAACCTACAGGTGGTGGTATTCCCATGCATCTGCTGCCCTTGTCTTTCTAGGTCTCAAAGGAAGCATATTTGGTAGATGCTATCAAAGGGTGCAGTGCATCTTGTAGATGATACACACGGCCATCACTGTGCATTGCTGGTGGATAGGATGCCAATGAATTGAGCTGCTGGATGGTGTCTAGCTTCCTGAATGGTGTTCAAGCAGCATGCATTCAAGCAAATTGAATATATGCCATCATGCTCCTGAATTGAGCATTGTAAATAGTAGACAGGCTTTGAGGAGTGAGATGAGTTAATCACAGCAAAATTTGAAGCCTTTGACATGCTCTTGTAACCATGGTATTTATGTGGTCTAGTTCAGTTTCTAGTCACTGCTAACTTTCAGGATGTTGATAATGAGGCATGCAGCACTTCTAATGCCATTGAATATCATGGGGTGATGATTGGATTCTCTTTTGTTAGTGATGGTTATTGCCTGGCACATAAATGGCACGCATCTTTAGTTCTATTGCTGAAATGTTGTCAGGACCCATAATCTTTGCAGCATCCAACGCCTTCAGCTGTTCCTTGATATCACATATAGTGAATCCAATTGGTTGAAGGACTGGCATCTGCTGTGCAGGAGATCAAACATATATCCACTTCTGGTTGAAGATGGTTGCAAATGCTTCCACCTTTTCTTTTGCACTAATGTACTGAGCTCCCCAACATTGAAGCTTGGGGATTTTTGTAGAATCTCATCTGGTTAGTTGATTCATTGTTCACCATCTTTTATGGCTGGATATGGCAGGACTTCAAAGCTTAGATCTAATGTGTTGATTGTTCGATCATTTAATTCTATAAATCGCACAACGTCCAATGTTATCTTGTATGCCAACAATTCGTCCAGCTTTGGAGGTTTGAACTGTTGATATTCTGTCCAACATTGCTTCAATAACTGTAAAATGGAGTCCTGCACATAAAATGGATTCTTCAATGTAGCCTTTCTTCTGAGCACTCCTAATACACAACTTCCAATTAAGTTCGATCCACGTAAATGTTTACTGCAGTTAATCTTTTATTTCATGTTCAATTTTTGCACAATCATTAAAATATTAATAATTGTAAAAATATATTACCATTTCTGGATTGAACATTATACTACTGTACTTTGTAAATATTATCATCAAAGTGTTGAGGCTAAACATTTAATTGTTAATTTAGTGAACCTAGCTGTTGCTGTCTTTTAAAACAGTTGAAGTGATGGAATCTTTTATGATTTCATAGAATTATGGTTTGACAAGACAAAGAGGCTTTTTGACTTTGCTCCAGCTGCCTGAAAGAGCTATTCACATTCCCTTCTCCCTACTCTTTTCACCCTTTAATTTGCTTTTTTGAAAATAGTTAGCTACTTCTTGAAAGTTGTTTGTATGGGTTCTGTATCCACTGTTTCTGACAAGCCATTCTATATTCTAACAATCCTCTGCAAGGATTAGTTGTCAAGACATGTCAAGTTTGTACCCTTATCATCTATAATAAAATTCCAGTAGGGAAATAGTTCCTTTCAGATGTCTTGAGGATGATTTTAAGTTCCTTCTTCACATTCTCAGCCCACGACTGAAATGGGAACAAAACCAGCAGAAACATCGCTGCACATTTTTTAGTTTGGAACTCATTGGACTGCTGCCAGTGAGCTAATTAATTCACAATTGCAAGTGCTAGAAATTGATTGTCCCTTATATTGAAATAATCTGCAAGTCAAGCTTGGAAAGAAGGATGAGCTGATCCCAGAGAATGTTTGATAGTGGCTAACAGTGACTCTCAGTATGTAAAATCATAGAATGGTTACAGCATAGAAGGTGACCACTCAGTCCATTGTGTCTATGCCAACTGTCTGCAAAAGCAGCTCCAAATCCCCTGTCTTTTTCTGGCGTACTGTAAATATTTCTCTTAAGAAAGTTATCCAATTCTCTTTTGAAAACCATGATTAATTCTGCTTCCAACAAATTCTCAGGCAACGCATTTCAGATCTTAACCACTCACTGCATAAAAATGTTTCTCTTCATGTCACCATGGTTTCTTTTGCCAATCACCTTGCATCAGTGGTGTGTTCTGGTTTCTGATCCTTTCAAAAAGGGGGGAAGTTCCTACCTACTCTGCCCAGAACCCTGGTTATCTTGAATACTTGTATAAAATCTCCTCTTAATCATCTCTTCGGCATGGAGGACAACTCCCCAATTTAACAAATCTTTCCCATTCCTAAGATCATTCCTGTGAATCATCTAATGCCTTCACATTCTTCCCAAAATGTACTGTCCAGAACTGGACATGATTGTCCAGCTGAGGCTGAACCAGTGTTTCTTATAGGTTTGTTCTAACTTCCTTGCTTTTGTACTCCATATTACTATTTATTAAGCCAAAGACCAAATTAACCACTCTCTCAATTAGTTCTGCCACTTTCAGTGATATGTGCACGTAAAGCCTCTGGAACCTCTGCTTCTGCATCCCTTTTGAATTGTACCCTTTATTTCATATTGCCTCTCCTCATTCTTACCATCAAGATAAATCACTTCACCACTCCCTACCTTAAATTTCATTGCTACTTATTAGTGAGACAAGAATCAGCCCCCGTTTCCCATCTGTTCACCAATGAACTGTTTGATATGGTATTAATCACTGCATGTAACTACATATTTATATTGCAATTTTTTTAAATTGTAATTTCAGATAAAAATAATACAAATATTGTGAAGTGTAAATCGGCAGCTTCATGTAAAATTGTTAATGAAAATCCTTTGTCCATATCACTTATAATTTTCAAGTCGCAAGTAGCCATAGAGAGGACAAGGTGGAAGAGGAGTCAGACTTCCAGTGTTTTCCAAATAATTCCATGGATTCTTCCTATCCTGAATATGGTGACTCATTAGAAGAATCCATGATTCAGCTTCGAAAAGGACTTGAAAGTGGAGCCATACTTAATCAGTTTGATGTAAGTGTGTTCACTCTGCGTTGTCTGTAAAATAGTTTATACAATTGCATTGTTTATACATACATATTTGCTTATACATACAAAGTCAGATGAAAACCTGCTGTGTGACTATTTGATGTTTATATTTCTTGTATTCATGTTTGGCTAACTGCTGCTATAACTGGGCATCATGTTGTTAGGAGGAGTGACTCTTGAAGTGGAATATTTTCAAATGGCTATAAACATATTGGATATGAATATTTTCTGGCTGATCATGGCTGGTGATCTTGACTGGCAATTATGCTTGATCACTGCAGTTTTATATATTTTACATGAAGACAAACAATAGTTATGTAATAGTAAGCAGAGAGAATTACTTTGGGTGCTCTGTTGAGATTAGACAAGAGTAGAGGGCACAGTTTCAAAACTTGGAGATGACACATGAACAGTTGAGGAAGGTAGTGGACTTTAGGAGGCTCGTTATTATGAATTATTTTTCGCACTTCGTTCCGATGTCACTTACAGCTGCCGAGATGAAAAAATTGATCTCCTGATGCTCTAGAATGAGTAATGTAAGGAAATGTGAAAGGATGCCATAAGTAAGACTTTAATTTTTCTTTTCTAAACGTTCATCTCTCTAATTTCCTTAAATAGTTTAGCTGAGCTAAAGAAATGGCATACAACAAACAGCTTGTTTTATCTGTGGTGGAATAGGCAGACATTTGGTAGATTAAATTAATCACACAAAATACAAGTTCATGAATTTGGCAGGAAAAATGGAGAGAGACAGTATAATTTCAAAGCTAATGCAAGAGCAGAGAGATCTGGGGATGTTAATATATGCATGTTTGAAAGTAATTGCTAGTTCCACTAACCAGCCCTTCCCTTCTTCCAATGACCTCCCCTTGCCCCATTAGACTCCATCCACATCAGGCCCTGCTGCCTTGGCATTGTCCAGTGCTCAGAGGGTAATGCAAGGGAGCCAGACTGGCAGTACCAGGGTCCTAGATTGGCACTGCCCACCCCTACCCCTGGCTACCCAGGGGGCTTCAGTAGCCTCTGATCCCACTGGTGAAGCCATTATATCTGATCCCTGTTGCTGGGAACCATTTGTGATCCTCATCAATGAGGACCTCCACTGGCAAGGTTGGAAAGGTAAGTGAATCTGGGCTATTGCATCCAGGCTCGCTAATGGTATTGAAATAAGTTTAATAAGTATTTAAATCCGCCTCCCAGACAAGAGGTTGATTATGCCAGCAGAATGGAGCTGGCAATATTGGGAGAACCGAGATATCGGGAGTGAGTCCAATTTTCTGCTTGTTGCTGATATTGCGCACCCTGTTACTCTACTCGACCAGTGCAGCGGGACGGGAAAATCCAGCCTCTGCTTATAGAAGTCAGAAAGTTAATTCATCGTAAAAAATTCTCATTCTGCACTAGCTGGATTATCGTGTTCAGCTCTGAGCACCACACCTCAGGAAGAATGCAAAACAGGTGAATGGGTTCATGGATGAGATATTATAGTTACTCCATCTTTGCCTTCATTATCCCATTCTGTAATTATTTTATATTCTCTTCTATTATGATCATGTAAATCCTACATTGCCTTATTTTCAATTTAAATTTGATTCTATGGATAATTTGAAAATATTTATTCCAGTTTTTTAAAAACCTGCACACTACATCGGTTTTAATTTCTATTTCACCTCAGTTAGTTTATTCCTTTTTGTTCTACCTGGGATATCCTTGATTTTGTACTCAGATTTTCCTTTTCCTTGTGCAGGCCCAAACCCAACCCTTTGTCCTAATATTGGTGGTCATTCCTTCAACCAACTAGATCACTGGTTTCAGTACTCCTTGCCTAAGCTGTTTTGTCATTCTCCCACCATCTCTTCTCCTTTAAGGTCATCCTAAAAATTCATTAGCTAAATTTTTCATCTACTCTCCTGATATCTACTCCCTGGATTTGATATCCTTTGTTTGTGTGTTGCCCTCTGGGAAGTATCTGGGGACGTTTTTCTACGCTAAAGCTGCGAGCTGATCTATATCTAGCCCAGAAATGGTCGATCATTGTAAGAATTTGGACATCAGCATCATATTCATGCTGGTGTTAGAGGCAGGCTTCTTACATTTCCCTAATTAATAAGGTTTAAACATCAAAAGTCAGCTGGTATAGATTTATTATGTTTACAGCAAATGATAAATATACACTTCAGAGACCATCCTTACAACCAGATTTAATGATCATTGGTTGGGGATTCAAACAACTAATTTGGTTACATTTCTTTCACTCTCTCCCAAATAACCTCATTTGCAGCATTCCATCTCATGGAGCAGTGTTGTTTGTGCAGTGGTAATGAATTATTTTGAATATTGCCTGGCATGAACCTGAAAGCAAACTTTTCATTAAAATGAAAACTTGACCAAGTTGGAATTAATTCTTTTTATCTTCTTTTTCAAGCAATTGTACAGGAAAAAACCTGGATTAGCCATCACATGTGCAAAGATGCCACAAAATATGGACAAAAACAGATACAAAGATGTATTGCCATGTGAGTGCTAAATGCATGTTTCTTGGCTTATTTATGTTGATAATATTGCATTTGCTGGTAATGAACGAAAAACAACTCACTGACCTCTAAATTCAATTTTCCTGATTATTCTGAAATGTCTAAGAAAGAAGATTTGAGAATAACTTCTGGAAATTTTTGATTTCCTACATCTTCATGTTTTGTACAGATGATGTTACAAGAGTTGTATTGGATGGATCAGACGATTACGTTAATAGCAATTATGTAAACGTAAGTAATAAATTTCTTGATGAAAGAAACTGTATTGATGGCTCTGTGAGTAAAAGTATAATATACAGCCCAGAAAGGTTTTATCCTTTGCGAGTAGTAATATAGTTAGAATAGTCCACTTGACATACCACCCATCTGAATTTGAGGTTGGTGAAATTGACTTGTGAACATTCCCAGATTTAAATACAGGTCAAATCAGTATGTATATGAGTGCACAAGAATAATGTATTACATCAACCAAAGGGAGGAATTAACTTTTGACCAGCTTGCAATGAAACTGTCTGCTGTCATTCATTGAATGAAGATAATCCAGTAGAGGTGATTTAGTATATTGCAATGAAGCTCCTATAGCAGAAGCATTGAGCATAAAGTGCAACTAAAATCTTTTCTTCCTCTTGGCAGGGAGATTATTTTTCTGGATAGAAACTCGGGATTTCTTTCTTGCAGAATTCTAGTGGCCAATTTAAGAAATTGGTGGAACATTTGGAATGAAAAGAATCCTTCAGCTTAATGATATTGTTTAATTTATAAATAGAGATTATAGAAGTAAAACTGTGAATATGATTGTACAAATGAATGCATCTGAATCAAAGTCTGTTTTGGGGTAAAGTGCAATTTACTATTCTATTCATAACAAGAAATTAATGCTAAAGACGAATAATTTCAAATAGGGTTGGAAATATTTAAAGATTTCACATTTCAGTTATCTTCTCTGTTACTCCAGATGTATAACCAGTAAGTTATTTCTTTTAAGGCGTACTTAAAACCATAGAATCCCTACAGTGCAAAAAGGGCCCCCATCAAACCTGCACCGACCCAGGCCTCCCACTTTGTCCTATTCCTGAAATCCCCCTTCCTTACCATGGCTGATACACCTACTTTAGACACTAAGGGGCAATTTAGCATGACCAATCCACCTAATCTGCACACTTCTGGACTGTACGAGCAAATTGGAATATCCAGAGAAAACTCTTGCAGAAACAGGGACCAGGTGCTAACTCCATACAATCACCAAGGGACTCAGGTCCTTGGTGCTGTGAGACAGCAATACTATGCCATTGTGTGCCTGGTGCTTTCTCTCAGGGACAATTTTGAATATAAGTGCATTGTTTATTTGATTAAATTATATTTTATTGAACTCTGAATTAAATTAGTGGTGTTTCCATTTCTGCATGTAATTCTGGCCGCCATTCTCCATAATTTGAATAGCACCCAAACAACTGATTGGATCACTGTATTATTTCATATCCATGCTTTAACAACAGGTAGTGAATAATTATGCAATGGTATTTTCAAACTATTGTTGTGATACTTTGCAACTTTATTGATTTAGTCAACATCCAGGACTCTATATAGAACCTCTGATATTTAAAGTCCAGGATATAACTACTTAAGTACAAATAATGCAATAACATTTGTTCATTAATTTATCCTGCAACTTGCATCATGGACGAAAGCTATTTCACTAATGTTATGAATTATTTTTCGCACTTCGTTCTGATGTCACTTACAGCTGCCAGGATGAAAAAATTGATCTCCTGATGCTCCAGAATGAGTAATATAAGGAAATGTGAAAGGATGCCATAAATAAGACTTTAATTTTTCTTTTCTAAACCTTCATCTCTCTAACTTCCTTAAATAGTTTAGCTGAGCTAAAGAGATGGCATAAAACAAACAGCTTGTGTTTTATCATTTTGGCATTAACTGCATTTCAACTTCAGTTTTGTTTAAAATAGACCAACAAACTCAATATTTTTCATGTGTTCAGGTGTATTGGTGAGCCAGATTATTGGCATGATGAGCATCATCATCTATTTTCAGTTCTTTCCCGCTTTACACCCAAGGTCCAAGAATGACCTCTTATTAATCAAAGGACTATTTGACAACTATCTGTGCATCCTTAAAGCTGCGTAACATTCAAAGTCCTGGAATTAACTAATTAAGCATAATTAAGGCAACAATACTTGTTCATTCATTCATCTTATGACTTATTCCATGGCGAAATGCCCAGGTGAGAGGGGTGGGGTGGTTGCTGAAATTTGTCATAGAAGGAATAATAGAAAATGTACTCAGTGAAGTAAACTTTTAGCCTCATTGGGACCTCTGTGTTGGCCAGGCATCCCTCCTTCCCACTATTTACAAATCATGGCCTGGAAGAGACAGCACATGGGACTGTGGATGTTTCCCTTCCCCATTTACCTGTACTGCCCACTGAATCAGAGGATTCCATGAAATGTAGCTGTAGCCTCCAGGAAGCAGTGATAATGTATCTAAGGTGATTTTAGGAAGGAAAGGGACTTTGTAATTATCTCTTCTGACTATATTCCACCTTCAGCACTTAATGCTGAGGTCTGTCTCTGCCAAGGCATAAAAGAAAATGAAAGGGAACTGTTTTTGGATTTTTTTTAATTTCTGGTTTTAGCTTTAAAAAGGAAAAATGTCAAACATTTCAAGATAAGTGTGTGAACTAGTGGAATGAAAAGTTTTGAGGTTTATGTGCTTTGTTGCTTTGTTAACCACACTAATGTAATGTGCATCACTACAATGTCCAACTTTTATTCCTTCTGTAGATGAAAATCTGCTGTACCACTATCCTAAACAAGTACATAGCATCCCAGGGACCACTCCTACATACCTGTCCACACTTTTGGCAAACAGTTTGGGAGAAAGATTCATCCTTAATTGTCATGTTAACAACACTTACAGAAAGGGGACGGGTAGGTATTTTGACATTTTCACGTTTTGAATCATGTAAAGTAGAACGTGTTGTTCTAATGGAATTGTAGCTGTTCTAAATTAATAACATTGACATCAAAATTAAGAAGTGCAATTCAAATCAATTATTGAAGACATTTATTAATGGAAACTTAGTCACTTTGCTCAGCTGTACAATCTGAAGGTTTTCCCAATTACTCAGCAGGTTTATTGAGTGAGTAGTTGATCTATCTTCCTTTTCTTGACTTCTATACCCAAAGGCACATCTTTGGTGATTATCTATTTAATGGTGAAAAAGTGCCATGATTAACAGTTAGGTTTACACAGAGGAGATGTTAGGGGTAAGTTTTTCACTCAGAGGATGGTGAGTGAATGGAATTGGCTGCTGTTGGTGGTGGTGGAGACAAACTCGCTGGGGTCTTTTAAAACATTTCTGAATGAGTACGTGGAATTAAATGGGATTGGGAGTTACAGGTAGTTCTATGGCCTAGTAGGTATGGGTATGATCGGCGAAACTTGTGGGTCAAAGAGCCTGTTTGTGCTGTAGTGTTCTGTGATATATGTTTAGATCAGGGAGGAAGGTGCTGAGTTTACCTCAACCAGAATGGAGATTGAACTTCGTGCTATTGCTGTTAATCTGATTAACATGTTAACTGTCTAGTCAACTGAACTGGAGTCTAATTGATGTACGTATAAGAAATCTTAGATTTCAGCCCTTGTTTAAGGTGATTTAAGGGATATCAGGTAAAGCAGCTGTAGGGGAACTAAAATTGACTTCAGTATTCTGGGATGGGAGCTTCCAATTTAGCAATAAATCTTACTGGTCATCAAATGAAGACCTCTTGTAGTTTAATATCTTCTGACAATCGCTTTCAAGTGGCAGGTCAATAAAGGTCACTTAGGCAAAATACCAAAACAATCAATGCTCATGCAGTCATTACCAAGCAAGAATTCAGGAAAGCGGATGAGAGAGTAAAGGTTGGTGAAAGACAACATTAACGGGCAAAGCCGGAACTCAGACGTCCAAGCCAAATGATACCATGACCCCCACACTATGTAATGGAGATTTTCCCTGGGTTGGACATTTCATGTGGTAGCTAGAAAGTGGTTCATCACCATCTTTTGTTTAATTCTTTCATGGGGTGTGGGTGTTACTGGACCAACATTGTTGCCCATCCTTAACTTTGAGAAGGTGGTGATGAGCTCCCTTCTTGAGTCACTGAAGTCTTTTTGGTGCAGGTAGTGAAAGTGTTCCAGGTTTTTGATCTAGTGTAACAGTAAAGAAATGGTGATGTAATTCCAAGTTAGGTCAGTATAAGGCTCAGATGGGAACTTGCAAGTGGTGGTATTCCCAGGCATCTGCTACCCTTGTCCTTCTAGGTGGTGATTGTCACAATTTTGGAAGGTGCTATTGAAGGAAGCCTGATAAGTTGTTGCAGAGCACTTTGTATACAGTACATACTAGTGCCTCATTGTGTTAAAGATAGGCAGAATGAATGTTCAAGTTGATACATGGTGTTTTCAGCCAAGTGTGGTGCTTTGACCTGAATAGTTGCCCGTTTCTTGAATGTTGTTAGAGCTTTACTCATCCAGGCAAATGGTGAGTATTCTATCAGATTCCTGAATATGTCTTGATAGTGGACAGGCTTTGCAAAGTCAAGAGGCAAGTTAATCATTTCAGAATTCAAACCTCTGACCTGTTTTAATGTTGAAGATAGTCATTGCCTCACACTTGCGTGATGCAAATGTTTCTTGCCATTTATCAACCCAACTTTGAATTGGCACAGAAACTTCAAAATTTGAGGATGATGGTAGGTTTATCAACCCAACTTTGAATTGGCACAGAAACTTCAAAATTTGAGGATGATGGTAGGTTCTCAAAGCTGAAGAATCAATACAAAGACCTTCAGTTCAAAAAAACTATGGTGCAGAGTTCAGGTTTGCTGCCTTCCGGCAATGCCATTGCTCCAATTTTTTTTAATTTTTGACGTATAAAAGGCCTTCAAAAGTCACACCACCATTATAATGGGAAAATCCCTCCACAGGACAACTGCAATTGAGAGGCAGGAAGGACTTCAAGATCTGTTGCCAAGAGGGTGCCCCAAGGCAGCTGGCAAAAGTCCCTGACATTTCAAGAAAGGGGATGGAGAAGGACTGCCAAGCCAACTGGAAAATTTAACTTGGCCTCTGACAATAGGCCTTCAACTACCCTAATTGAATACTCATCACATACAGTTGGATAGCTGTGCTGATATGCCTCAGAAAAATGGCAGAAACATGTAGCACACCTCCATGTTTGTGGGTGAAAATCCTGTTCAATGTATCTATTCCAAGAACCTGTTGGAAGTAGACAGACACTATTGGAAGGATGTTCATCCAGCATTTTTCAAACACTTTATTTCATTTCCTGAAAATAAATTTGATTGAAACATCAAATAATTGACTTTTTGCAAGTATGGAACATAAGTGCAAGTTTCAGCATACTTTATTGCTTTAGAAATATTTTTTAGTGTACAGCAGATTGGGGAAAAACGTTGGTGCTCAAACTAAGATGAAGCACTTTTCCAAGAGTTTGTATGCCTTTGTGATAGATTCTTGTTGCTTTTTAGGAATTGAATTTTTTGAGGGAAAATAGTTCAGAATTCACATTCACTAAAAATGAATTGTCAAAATAAGTGACAGTTGTCTAAACCTAGGCCTACATTAATTTTATGCTAGGTAGTGCTCTTTTCAGTCAAGCTGATGCACAAAGAACTATATTTTTAAGCTCTTTCATAAACATTTATCACATTCAAGATTTATAATTCTCCGAGCCAGAGTCCTTCAAAATGTGTGCAATTAAGTTCTTTTGAAATACATTTTTTAAAATACAGAAAATCTGCATTGGAAAATACCCCCATACCATTTGGGCTTTCACAGTGCAAATGTTGTTATTAACAGTTATGACATGAAACAAATACCACAACTGGTGAATAACCTTTACATCTAAAGTGAAACAGTATTAAAAGTGATACTTGTGATTCTATTTCCTTCCTGCGAATAGCTGAGTTTCTAGTACTAATACATTGGCCATCAATGTGGCAATTGCTGTTGGTCAGTGGTAAACGTATAAAGGTAGACTTGTATCTTTTTAAGAACACAAGAGCATGACCTCAGCATTGTACAGCCAGTGAAGTACTTTTGAAATATGGTCACCATCGTAATGTAAGAAACACAAAATCTTTTGTGCACACAACAAGCTCCTATCAACAAGCATGCTTTGAAGCAATATTACAGAATCCATACAATGCAAAAGGAAGCCATTCAGCCCATCAAGCCTGCACTGACAACTATGCCACCCAGGCACATGACCCATGTATTTACCATACTCATCCCCCTGATACAAAGGGGCAATCTTTCATGGCCAGTCAACCCAACATGCACATCTTTGGTGGGTGGGAGAAAAGCAGAACACTCAGAAGAAACCCCTGCAGGCAGGGAGAGAATGTGCAAACTCCACATGGGCAATGACCTGAGGCTGAAATTGAACCTGGGTCCCATCCCACTATGCCACCCTTCTGCCCATTATAATGAACTGATAATGTAATTTTGTGATGTTGATTCAACAATAAATATTATCCAGGATACTCCTCTTTGAAATAATAAACTGACAACATACTCAGTTAAACATGTCATCCAAACTACAGCACTTCTGACAATGCAATACTGCATTGGAAAGTCGACTGAGATCTTTGTGCTCATGTCCTGGAATAGAATTTGGATTCATCACATCCTAACTCAAGAAATGAGTGTGTTACAAATTGAGCCACAACTGACGTTTGAATATAAGGTGAATGACAGGTATAGAAATGCAATTTTATAATCAGTTATGAGCCAGTCATAAATCTTAAATGTACTATAATTTTGAATTTAAATTGCAATGATAGAAGATGGCATCATGTATGGAATGGGAGGGGGAAAAAATGTTGCTTATTAAGTTAGGGAAGGACGTGATTAGAGCACAGGGATATACTTGTTTAAGGTGAGGAAAACCTCTAATGAGGAAAGGAAGTAAATATTGAGTACTTCTATTCCCTAAACTTGCATCTTTTCCTAGTTTTTCTTCCATCTCCCCTCATGGCCTTTCTGAGCTCAGTTCATCCATTAGACCCACCTTCTGGTTCTATATTAGGTGATATTGTTAAAAGTTTGCACCAATCAGTTTCTGATTTCATCATCCTTCTACTGAAAAGCCAACTCTTTGTTCACTGTCCTTGCAAATTGCCACCCCATTTGCAAACTCCCTTCTCCAAAGTGCTTGATTGTGTTGTCATTTCCCAAATCTGTGTCCATCTTTCCCAATTTCCATGTTTGAATCCCTCCTTTCACCCCTTCTACACTCCCAAGACAACTCATGTCAAAGTCACTGATGACAACATATTTGACTGACAAAGGTAAATAATCCCCTTTGTCTTTCTTGACTTATCTGCAGCCTTTAACACAGTTGTCCATACCATCCTGCCTCTCCACTGTTATCCAGCTGGTTGGGCGTGTATTTGGCAGGCTCTTTTCCTATTTATCTGTGTATAGCCAGTAGTTAACACTGCTGCCTTACAGTGCCAGGGATTCAGGTTCAGTTCCCAGTTTGGGTCACTGTGGAGTTTACATATTTTCCCGGTGTCTGCATGGGGTTCCTCCAGATGCTCCAGTTTCTTCCAGCAGTTTGAAAGTTAGGTGCATTGGCAATGCTAGATTCTCCTTTAGTGTACCCGAATGGGTGCAGAGTGTAGTGACCAGAGGATTTTCACAGTAACTTCATTGCAGTGTTAATGTAAGCATACTTGTGACACTAATAAATAAATAAGATGGAGTATCACGTCCAAAGGCTTCCTGCTCCTGAAACATTACTCGTATTCTCCCCCAAGGATCTATCCTTGGCCCCACCTTCTATTTTCATCTGCTTTCTGCTCCTCTGTAACATCATCCAAAAGCACAGCATTGCTTCTCACTCATAAGCTGATGACACCCAGCTCTATCTCCTAACCACTCCTGTGAACTCCTTCACTGTTGCTAATCAAGCTTCTTACCCACATGCTATACTGGATGAGCAAAAATCTTCTCCAATTAAATATTAGAAAAACTGGAGCCATCATTTTGGTCTTTGCTGCAATCTCCTATATGTGGAAATGGCAGCATTGGACTGGGCTAAGCACAGCAAAAAGTCTCACAATATTAGGTTAAAGTCCAACAGGTTTATTTGGCAGCACAGCTTTCGGAGTCTCAAGCTCCTTCATCAAGTGAGCTGATGAGCAATCTCCATTCCCAAAGCTATAAACTCCATCCCACTCTGACAATAGCCTGACACTAAACCAGACTGTCTGTGACCTTGATATCATATTTGATCTTGAGTTGAGCTTCTCACCACATATCCATCACTAAGAAGGATATGTCGACTTCTGTAACATTTTCTGACTTTTTCTTGCCTTAGACCATCTGCTGAAACCCACATTTGTGCCTTTGTTATCTCTAGATTTGACTGCTTCATTGTATTCTTGGGTAGCCTCCCACATTTTAATCTCTGAATGTAAAGTTATCAGCCTGCTCCAAGTCCCTTTTACCTATCACCCCTACGCTTGATGCTCTCTGATGGTTTCTGGACAAGCAAATTAATATTCTAGTTTCTAAATTCCTCTTTGGCTTTGCCTCTTTCTATCTCTATAATGTCCACCAGCCCTACAAACAATGAAACATCTGTGCTTATCTAATTCCAGTCATTTGAGCATATCCAATTTTAATTGCTGTAGCATTGGTGGTCATACCTACAAGTGCCTGTGCCCTAGGTTCTGGCATTCCCTTTCTAAACCTCTCTACCTTCCTTTCTTAGGCATACCTTTATACTCTGATAAAGCTTTTAACCATCTGCCCAATTCTCCCCCAAGTGACTTGTATCTAAATTTGCTTTATTGTGCTCCTGTGAAATGCCATAAGATGTTTTATTGTTTTAAAGATGTCATACAAATATAAGCTATATTTTTAGAAGAGGTGAGGGAAAGCTCAAAGATTGGCAGGGAATGAGAACCTAAGCATAGATTCAAAAGGAGGAAAAGCAAAATTGGAAATGGAAGACAATAAATTAATAAGCAAGTGTGGAAGGCAGAGACAGCAAAGGCTAGAAAATAGAAAACAAAGGAATTGTTCAGTGATTAATGGTATATATTTAAATGCAAAGGCTCTTGTTAATAAGGCAGATGAGCTGAGGGGACAGTTGAATATTTGCAAGAATAATGTCAAATCATGTATTGAATATAAAAATGTAACACACTGAATGTCATTTAAAGCAGAGAATGTCAATATTCTGGATTAAAGATTTTCAAACAGAATCAAGAAAATTAAAAAAGAATGGATTTTGCCATATTGAGGAGGGTTAAAATGCTAGAAACATCATCAAATAAGATGATATGGGTTAAATAGAGGTAAAAATAAGGAATAGTCACACAGCATCGATAGAAGTCATGATGTAGAGATGCCGGCAATTGGACTGGGGTAAACACAGTAAGAAGTCTGATAACACCAGGTTTAAATCCAACTGATTTATTTGATAGTAAGCGCTTCAACCCTCTGGTCTTCAGCAGGTGAATGAGGTGTTCTGGTCTCAAACAGCACACGTAACAGCACAGATTGTTTACAGATTACTGATTAGAATGTGAATCTTTACACCTAACCTGGTATTCAAATCAGGTTTGAATAGCCTGATTATTCAGGCTATTGTTAGCCACTGTTGCCTAACAATGTGAGTGGAAGGAGCACTGAGCACAGGTTAAAGAGATGTATATTGTCTCCAGACAGCACAGTAAGTGCAGTTTTTTGCTAACCCAGGCAAGTCATGGGGTTTACAGATAGTATGACATGAAGCCAAGATTCCTGTTAAGACCGTCCTCATGTGTGCAGAACTTGGCTATCAGTCTCTGCTCAGCAGCTCTACGCTGTCGTGTGTCGTGAAGGCCCCCTTGAAGAACGTTTACCCAAAGGTCAGAGGTCGAATGCCCGTGACCGCTGAAGTATTTGCCAACAGGAAGGGAACAGTTTTGCCAGGTGATTGTCGAGCGATGTTCATTCATCTGCTGTTGTAGTGCCTGCATGGTCTCCCCAATGTACCATACTTGGGGACATCCTTTCTTGCAACGTATTAAGTAGACAACGTTGGCCAAGTTGCAAAAGTATGTACCGTGTACCTGGTGAATGTTATTTTCATGTGTGATGATGTCATCCATGTCGATGATCCGGCATGTCTTGCAGAGGTTGCTGTGGCAGGGTTGTGTGGTATTGTGGTCATTGTTCTCCTGAAGGCTGGGTAGTTTGCTGCGAAGTCTTCAACACGTCATTGATGAAGATGAACATCTCGCCAGGGCCATCCCCACACCCCCACTTGTTGCCTTCAGACAACCGCGCAACCTCAAATAGACCATTAGCAAACTATCCAGCCTTCAGGAGAACAGTAACCATAATACCACACAATCCTGCCACAGCAACCTCCGCAAGACATGCCAGATCATCAACATGGATGACGTGAGAATACCATTCACCAAGAGCACAGTACATACTCTTGCAACTCGGCCAACGTTGTCTACCTAATATGTTGCAAGAAAGGATGTCCCGAAGCATGGTACATTGGGGAGACCATGTAGATACTCCGACAGCGGATGAATGAACATCACTCGACAATCACCAGGCAAAACTGTTCCCTTCCTGTTGGCGAACACTTCAGCGGTCAAGGGCATTTGGCCTCTGACCTTTGGGTAAATGTTCTTCAAAGGGGCCTTCATGACACATGACAGCACAGAGCCGCTGAGCAGAGATTGATAGCCAAGTTCCGCTTGAGGACGGTCTTAACAGGGATCTTGGCTTCATGTCACACTATCTGTAACCCCATGGGTCAGCAAAAAACCTCACTTACTGTGCTGTCTGGAGACAAAACACATCTTTTTAACTTGTGCTGAGTGCTTCTTCCACTCACATTGTTAGCCATTTTAAGACTTGAATAGCAGGTTACATGTAAAGATTTGCACTCTAATCAGTAATCTGTAAACTGTGCTGTTTGAGACCAGAACACCTCATTCACCTGACGAAGACCAGAAGGTTGAAAGCTTGTGAGTTTACTATCAAATAAGTCGGTTGGATTTAAACCTGATGTTGTCAGACTTCTTACTATAGTCATACAGCTGCAGGCGTACCATAGATCCCAAAGATTCAGAGCAAGATAGAAAGTCTGATATGTTGCTGAAAAGTGCAGAAACAATAGGGCAGCAACAATGGGTGATTTTAATTACCCAAATTTTAATTGGAATAAAATCAGTGTAAAAGATATCGAGGGCGCAGAATTTTTTTAAGTGAATTTGTTCAACTTTTCTTCTGATGAGTCCATAGCAAACTTATGGAAAAGAAAAAAGATGGACCAAGTGTAAAAGTTTAAATTGACAAAAGGTCACTTTACAAAATTGAGATTTGATTTGGCAAAGGTAGATTGGAAACAGTTACTTGGTTGTAAATCAATGTCAGAGCAGTTGGAGGTGTTCAAGGAGGAGATAGGAAGGAGTTAGAATAAGTATGTTCCCAGACAGAAAAATGGTGGGATGTCATGTACCCAGAATAGGATGAGACAAAAAATGAGAGCTCAATACGGCAGAAACTATTGGCAAATGGAAAGAAAAGGAGTGAAATTAAATAAAAATTAGGAAAGCAAAGAGGGAGCATGAAAAAAAATTAGCAAGTAAAATAAAAAAAGGTATTTCATAAGTGCAGAAAGAGCAAGAGGATAACTAAGGAAAGAATAGGGTCCATTAGAGACCAAACAATTAACTATGCATGATGACCAAAGATATATGCGTGGTTCTTAGTTATTTGTTTTCATTAAAGAAAGGGTCAGTGTACACACATATTGTAGTTAAAAAGACAGATTGGGATTTTCTTGCCTCACCATAGCAGGTTCCCCCACAGAGGATGAATCAATCAAATGTCTGTTGACTTCTGATCCCACCTGTGGAAGAGGGCCAGAAAATCCCAGCCGTAGTGTGTGAAATATCGTATGGCATTAACATAGTCAGAGAGGAAATATTAAAGGCTTTAACATCCTTGAAGTTGATAAATTGCCAAGATCTGAATAAATGTGTCTAAACTTCCGAAGAAATGTAAGGTACGAAATAGCAGAGGCTTGTAACTTATCATTTTGCAATCTTGTCTGACTACAAAGGATCAGCAGACTGCTAGCATTTTACCACTTTCTTAGGAAAAGAGGAATGGATCAAACAAAAAAATTACAGGTCAGTTAGCCAACTGGTGGTGTTAAATTATGGATAAAACTTCTGAAGGATAGTATTAATCATCATTTAGAAGGGCTTACGTAAATCAAATACAGTCGACATAGATTTGGTAACGGATTTGGTTAGTCTTATCTGACTAACCTGATTACATTTTTTGAGGGAGTAACAAGGAGAATAACGCAGTTGGTGTTTGTGGCAGATTGGTCAGGAAAACATGGGATGTAAGGAAATGTGGGAAGTTGGATTTAAATTGGTCAGCGGCAGTAAGCAATGGGTAATGGTCACAGGTGTTAATGACAGGAAGACTGTTTCCAATGGTATTCTGTAGGGCTCAGTATTAGGTCTCTTGCTTTTCGTGGTAGATATCAATGATTTACATTTAAATATAGGGGGCTGTTCTATGTGCTGTCAGAATCTTTTTGCTCTGATGTGCATATCATCAGTTTAACTTCTGTGTCTCCGATATTATTATGTGTCTGTCTCCTTGATGTGTTTTTATTATATAGTTAATCTGTCTTTTTCAGTCCTCTTTGTATCTGCACATCTCTGTCATTATCTTGTACATCCTCCAGTCAAAGCAGAATCTAATCGCCTGCTTCCTTCCCTAAAGAACAATAATGCACCAGTTGGGTTTTTTATGACAATTGACATTGGTTTCATGGTCACATTAGACATTTAATTCTAGATTTTATTGAATTCAAATTTCGCCATCTGCTATGGTGGTATTTGAACCTGGGTCTCTAGATTACTAGTCCAGTGACAATACACTGCAGATTGCTTTCCCTATCATCAGATATCATCAGTCTGCTTGAATAGTAAGTTATCCAACAGTGGTAGTTTGAATGTGTTAATATATTTTGTTATGATCCCGAGTGGTGTTACTAATGGACAGGAAGGTCCCAGAATGGAATCCTGCCTCAAAAGACCATTCATAACTATTGTTTTTTTTTATTACAAATGTGGATGAACAGAATCAGAGAACTCCAGCTAGCTTTTAACAGGTTGGCACTGCCAGGGTGTCAGACCCTGACCAGCCAGGGGCTATGCTGGCCTTCGAGCCCCCAGCATTGTTATCACATCTGTTCTTCAAAAATGGAATAGTGATTCTATTATGTCATGCTGGCAAGTGGGAACATATGATGTTCCTGGAATGTATGGATTAATCAGTTATTAATATTTAAATATATTTAAATGAATGGTAATCACATCCTTGCTGGGCATGAACCTAATGATATTACTGGTGGAGGGGTCGGGAGAGAGAATCTCCCTGATACACATTCCATTGTGTCCTTCTCACGAGAATTTCTGGTGATAGCATGATTTACCACTGCATCAAATGGGTCAGAAAATCAACCTGGTTCTTAAGCGCTGTGGAGCTGTTGAGTGTTCTGTTTATTACAGACTTGGTTCCTTTCAAATAACCAGATGAAGAATTTTGGAGTTTAAAATCAGCTTTTTATTTACAAGCTATAGCAAGGGCACTGTCCAGATCGCAGGATACCACCTTAAACACTCACTTGCTCCATCATCACACAGTGGCGGCAGCATGCACCATTTACAAGATTCTCTGCAGTAACTCATCAGGCCTCCTTTGACAGCACCTTCCAAATTTGTGACCTTTACCACCTCAAAGGACAAGGACAGCAGGTGCCTGGGAATACCATCACTTGAAGGTTCCTGCCCAAGCCATACACTTTCCTGACTTGGAATGATATCATTGTTTCTTCACTGGAGACTAGATCAAAAACCTGGAAGTTCCTCACTTCCAGGTTTTTGATCCAGTGATGATGGAGCAAATGAGTGTTTAAGGTGGTGCTGATCAAGCAAACTGCTTTGTCCTGGATGGTGTCGAGCTTCTTGAGTTTTGTTGGAGCTGCGCTCATCTAAGCAAATGGAGAGTATTTCATCAGTTTGCTGACTTGTGCCATGTAGATGATGGACAAATTCTGGGGAAGTTAGGAGGTCACAGAATAACATAATTGATACTTATAATGATTATTACTATTTGCCCAATATAGGGGGCTGATGTGATGAGCGTTGGCATGAAAATTATAGGGACTGCATATCAATTCACTGTTGTATGTAAGCATTATGTTTCATAGGCACTAACTATCAGTGCACACCAATGTTTTTGATTCATGATGATTCGATAAATGAATTAACAACTGGGACATTTATGAAGATTTATCTGGTAATCTGTAGTTGACTACTAAGAGATCAACTGTAATCATAAAAGATTATAATGTTTTATTGTTTTGTATAATATGTTCTGTTTTAAATTTCCAGTGTGTTTAATAATTATTTAATTAAAGATATTATATCTCCCTTTGTTTTAGTATTTTTAATTTCTTTGTTTATTTTTGATAGCTTATTCACTCTTGATTTGTTAAATGATTTTTATTTTTGGTTTTGTTTTATGTCACAGGTAAAATGCCATCAGTATTGGCCAGATCCTCCAGAAGTATGCAAATATGGAAGCTTTCAGGTCACATGTCACTCAGAGGATTGTAGCATTGCTTATGTCTTCAGAGAAATGACACTTACTAATTTAGAGGTAGGAGTCACTTGTTCCTAATTCCAAAAATCAACTATTTTCTTTTGCTTGCTACTCTTATTTTATTTCAGAATGTATTGCTTATTTATTTACTGAATCTCAGAAAAATAATAAAAGCAGAAACAGCCAATAATCCAAATTGTAAATAAAAGCAATGCCAGAAGTATGTACTAGATCAGCCAACATCTGTTGGGAAAAGACAGGTTATTGTATTATGTCTTTCAGCAGAAGGAAAAATAAGAAATACATGATAGGAGCTGTCTTACAAATCATAGAACATAGAGCATTACAGCGCAGTACAGGCCCTTCGGCCCTCGATGTTGCGCCGGCCAGTGGACCCTCTAACCTAAACTATTCCAATATCATCCATATGCCTATCCACCGAACGTTTGAATGCCCCCAAAGTAGGCGAGTCCACAACTGCTGCAGGCAGGGCATTCCACGCCCTCACCACCCTCTGTGTAAAGAACCTGCCTCTGACATCCGTCCTATAACTACCACCTCTTAATTTAAAGTTATGTCCCCTCGTGTTGGTCATCACCATCCGAGGAAAAAGGCTCTCACTATCCACCCTATCCAATCCCTTGATCATCTTATACGCCTCAATTAGGTCACCGCGTAACCTTCTTCTCTCTAATGAAAATAACCTCAGGTCCCTCAGCCTTTCCTCATAAGGCCTTCCCACCATACCAGGCATCATCCTGGTAAACCTCCTCTGCACCCTTTCCAATGCTTCCACATCTTTCTCATAATGCGGCGACCAGAACTGTACGCAATACTCCAAGTGTGGCTGCACCAGAGTTTTGTACAGTTGTAACATAACCTCACGGCTCCTAAATTCAATCCCTCTACCAATAAAAGCTAACACACCGTACGCCTTCTTAACAACTTTATCAACCTGGGTGCCAACTTTCAAAGAGCTATGTACTTGTACCCCAAGATCCCTCTGCTCGACAACGCTATTAAGGGTCCTTCCATTAACCCTATATTTCATATAGGGTTTCAACCCTATATTCCTACCAAAGTGAATCACCTCACACTTATCCGTATTGAATTCCATTTGCCACCTCACGGCCCAGCTCTGCAACCTATCTATGTCCCTCTGCAAACTGTAACATCCATCCTCGCTGTCTACAACTCCC
This sequence comes from Sphyrna mokarran, assembly GCA_024679065.1. Lineage (NCBI taxonomy): Eukaryota > Metazoa > Chordata > Chondrichthyes > Carcharhiniformes > Carcharhinidae > Sphyrna > Sphyrna mokarran. Next base: position 65,166,228 of record JAGIQG010000002.1, read on the forward strand.
CCCACTTTGGTATTGTCAGCAAATTTACTAATCCAACCCTCTACACCCTCATCTAGGTCATTTATAAAAATGACAAACAGCAGTGGCCCTAAAACAAATCCTTGAGGCACACCACTTGTAACTGCACTCCAGGTTGATGTAACTGCACTCCAGGTTTCTTTTGCATATTGAACTACACATGATTTCATTATGTCAATCTTGAAAAAGAAGTGGAAACAACAATGGATTGTTAAAATGGTGAGCTATTGCCAAGCAATGCTACCTTCATAAGAAATGTAGGGAATTATACAATTTGTTGCATTTTGCCTTCTAGCATTGACTCAGAAGTATGATTATCATTTGTGTGCACAGTTGACCAAATTCCTAATAAGCATAGCATCCTATTTTAACTCCAAATCTTAATTTAAGTTGTGATAGGTAACTTTTACCTGCAACAGATAGGTAATGGCAAAAAATTGCATAGATCAGAGGCCGCCACTAGGCAAGAAGCAGGATTGACTTCCAGGGTTGAGTTTGGAAAGGTGGTACTCCACATAATAGGACTTGGGTGGATGTGTTTTCCACCTCCTCAGAGCCAAGTTAAAATTTGGAACAGGAAGTTTCTGGTATCTTTTCAATGGGTAGGTAACCTGCGTGATTTCTAACTGCCCCCAGTCCCGTTGCCTCTCGATAGCTAGGATTAACTTTGCCCCGTGTTGTTGTAAGCAAATACTTGTATCATACTTGTAATAGACTGATGTTTGAACTAATTTATTTAAACAGCAGCATGATTTAAGTCCTTCAGCTGTTAGCTAATTAAACTTAACTTTTAACAAATTAATTCATGTAACATGGAAGTTACTGTTGAGAAATGGTGAGATGCCTTCTAGAATCGCTGCTGCCCGTTGGTTGAAGCACTCAGTGGTGTTAGGTAGGGGATTCTATGATTTTGACCGGGGGTCTATAAAGTAATAGTGCGTGACTTGGAGGAGAATTTGCAAGTGGTGTATTGCCATGTGCCCAAAGACACAAATGGAGGTAAATGGGAATGATTTAATTGCCATTACAGAAACATGGCTGCAGGATGACCAAGAGTGAAAACTGAATACTCAAGGATATTTACATTTAGGACAAGTGGCAAAAGGTAACAGGAGGTGATGTTATAATGGTAATACAGTAATAAGGGAGGATCTCAGACCAGAACCAAGAATCTGTTTGGGCAGAGCTAAGTAACAGCAAGAGACGGAAGCATTGGTAGGAATTGTTTATAGACCTCCAAACATTAGTATAGTGTGGAGCATTTAATTAATCAGGAGATTCGAGAAACAAGTGACATGAATGATACAGTAATCGAGTGACCTCAATCCGCAAGTAGATTGGATAAACTTAATGAATACTGATGCTGTAGAAGACATCTTTCTGGAGGAAGATGAGTTTCTGGGGTGTGCTAGGAATGGTTTTCTAGAGTAGTATGCCGAGGAACTGACTAGAGAAGAAGCTACTTTAGATCTAACGTTATATAACTAAGAAGAGCTAATTAATAATCTTGTTGTAAAATAATCTTTTAGAATAAGTGACCATATTATGATAGAATTTTACAATTCGTTTCAAAGTGAGGTAGTTTAATTGGAAGCCAGTGTGTTAAATTTGAACAAAGGAAATTATTATGATGGTTTGAGAGGTAAATTGGCTTAGGTGGATTGTGAAAATACATTGAAAGGCGTGATAGTACATAAGCAATGGGCAGCCTTGAATGAATTATTGCATAGTTTACAGCAATTATACATTTCTTAAAGTTGTAAAACACAAAAAAGAAAATGTCAACTGTGACTAACAAAAGAAGTTAAGAATTGCATAAGATTAAAAGAAAAGGCCTATACAGTTGCCAGATATAGTTGGGAGATTTTTAAAATAAAGCAAAGGAGGACTAAGAAGCCTGACAAAGGGAGAAAAGAAAATGAATGTAAGCTAACAAAAAAAGTAAGTAAATGGTAAAACCTTCCATAGGTACATAAGAAGGAAACAAAGGCTAAGATAAATGTGGGTCCTTTACAGGCAGAAGAATTTATAATCTGAATAGAGAAATGGCATAGAAGCTATATGATTACTTTGTATCAGTCTTCACTGAAGAATACACAGAAAATCTCTAAGAATTAGAAGTCCAAAGGACTAGGAAGTAGAGAAATTGAAGGAAATGGATAGTAGTAAGAAGGTTGTATTGGAGAAATCAATAGGATTGAAGACATTCCAGGGTGTTGAAAGAGTTAGAGATGGAGATAGTAGATGCACGACTAGTGATCATCTTCCAAAATTATATAGATTGTAGAATGGATTCTTGCAAATTTGAAGTTCGGAAATGTCACTCCATTGTTTAAGAAGTGGAAGGGGTTAGAGAACAGGGAACTGCAGACCTGTTAGTACCATCCCCAGTAAAGTAGTAGGTTAGTAGTTACGTAGGTAGTAGTAGGTTATGTCAGTAGTAGGGGAAATGCTTCAATATGGATGTTTGAGGTGAGGGACACAAATAGTATCCCTGCTGATTACACCTGCAGGAAGTGTATCCATTTACAGCTACTGGAGGACCGTATTAGGAATCTGGAGCTAGAACCGAGGAGCTAAGGATAATTCAGGAAGCAGAGGCAGCTATTAACAAACGTTACAGGGAGGTAGTTACTCCTAAAAGCGTATGTGGGTGACTGCTAGAAAAAGGGGTAAGAAGCAGTCAGAACAGCGATCCACTGAGGCTGTTCCTCTCCAAAATAGATGCTCTGTTTTGGATATTGATGGAAGGAAAACTCATCCATAGTAAGTTATGGGGTACAGGTCTTGGGAGGAGAGTCTGCCCCTAATGCTCAGGTGGGAAGGGGGAAGAAAAAGTCTGGATTAGTCATTGGGGATTCCATAGTTAAGGGGACAGATAGGAGAGTCTGTGGGAACGAGCGAGACCCGTGGTTGGAATGTTGCCTCCCAAATGCCAGGGTCCGTGATGTCTCGGATCGAGTGTTTGAGATCCTTAAAGAGGAGGGGAACCAGCCCCAAGTCATGGTTCATGTAGGCACCCATGACATAGGTAGGATAAGGGACAGGGATATAAAACAGAAATTCAGGGAGTTGGGGTGGAAGCTTAGGGCTAAAACAAACAGAGTGGTTATCTCTGGTTTGTTACCTGTGCCGCAAGATAGCATGGAGAAGAATAGAGAGAGAGAAATTTGAACTTGTGGCTTTAGGGATGGTGCAGGAGGGAAAGGTTCAAATACTTGGACAATTGGGGCTCACTCTGGGGTAGATGGGGTTTTTATGAGAGGGATGGTTTGCACCTGAACCAGAGGGGAACGAATATCTTGGGGGGAAAATTTACCAATGCTATTCGGGGAGGGGGGTAGGAACCTGAGTAGCTCAAATGTACAGGAGGATGGGAATAGGGAGGTCATGGATAAGGTGTCTAGGTCACAGCAGTGTACTGGTAGGCAGGAAGATAGTTTGAAGTGTGTATACTTTAATGCAAAGAGTATATGCAATAAGGTGGATGAACTTGCAGCCTGGATAGGTACCTGGGACTTCGATGTTGTGGCATTTCAGAGACATGGATGGAGCAGGAACAGGAATGATTGTTGCAGGTTCCGGGGTTCAGATGTTTCAGTCAGAGCAGAGTAGGTGTAGAAGAGGGAGAGGTGTGGCATTATTGGTCAAGGACTATATTACGGTGGCAGAAAGGACATTTGATGTGGACCTTACTATTGAGGTAGTATGGGCTGAGATTAGAAACAGGAGAGGAGAGGTCACCCTATTGGGAGTTTTTTATAGGCCTTCAAAAAGTTCCAGAGATGTAAAGGACAGGATTGCAAGGATAATTCTGGACAGAAGTGAAAGTAACAGGGCAGTTGTTATAGGGGACTTTAACTTTGCAAATATTGATTGGAAAAGCTGTAGCTCAAGCACATTAGAGAGGTCGGTTTTTTGTACAATGTGTGCAGGAGGGTTTTATGACTCAGTATGTAGATAGGCCAACAAAAGGTGAGGCTACATTGGATTTGGTACTGGGCAATGAACCAGACCAGGTGATAGACTTGGAGGTAGGTGGGCACTTTGGTGATAGTGACCACAATTCGGTTACGTTTACCTTTGTGATGGAAAGGAATAGGCATATACCGAAGGGAAGAAGTTATAGCTGGGGCAAAGGTAATTATGAGGCTATTAGGCAAGATTTAGGGTACATAGGTTGGAGTAGGAAACTGCAGGGGCTGGGAACACTTGAAATGCGGAACTTATTCAATAAACAGCTACTGCGAGTCCTTGATAAATATGTATCTGTCAGGCAAGGAGGAAGTGGTAGAGCGAGGAAATCATGGTGTACTAAGGAAGTTGATTCTCTGGTGAAGAGGAAGAAGGAGGCTTATGTAAAGATGAGACAGGAAGGCTCAGTTAGAGCACTGGAGAGTTATAAATTAGCCAGGAGGGAGCTAAAGAGTGAGCTAAGAAGAGCTAGAAGAGTACATGAGAAGACTTTGGTGGATAGGATCAAGGAGAACCCTAAAGCTTTCTATAGATATGTTAAGAATAAAGGATTGGTTACGTCAACATTAGGGCCAGTCAGAGACAGCAGTGGGAAGTTGTGCTTGGAGTCTGAAAAGATTGGTTCGGGACTGAATGAGTATTTTTCGTCAGTATTCACGCAGGAAAATGTCAATGTAGTCGAGGAGAATACTGGGATACAGAGTTGTAGACTAGACAGGATTGAGGTACATAAGGAGGAGGTGTTAGCTATTCTTGAGAGTATGAAAATAGATAAGTCCCCTGGGCTGGATGGGATTTATTCCAGGATTCTCTGGAACGTTAGAAAGAAGATTGCAGAGCCGTTGGCTTTGATCTTCATGTCGTTGTTGGCTACAGGTATAATGCCGGAAGACTGGAGGATGGCAAATGTTGTCCCCTTGTTTAAGAAGGGGACTAGAGACCATTCTGGGAATTATAGACTGGTGAGCCTTACTTCTGTTGTGGGGAAAGTTTTGGAAAGAATTATAAGGGATAGGATTTATAGTTATCTAGAGAGAAATGAATTGATTAGGGATAATCAACACAGTTTTGTGAAGGGTAGGTCGTGCCTCACAAACCTTATTGAGTTTTTTTGAGGAGGTGACCAAAGAGGTGGATAAGGGTAAAGCAGTTGATGTGGTGTACATGGATTTTAGCAAAACGTTTGATAAGGTTCCCCATGGAAGGCTACTGCAAAAAATGCAGATGCATGGAATTGAAGGTGATTTAGCAGTTTGGATTAGGAATTGGCTAGCTGATAGAAGACAAGGATGATGGTTGATGGGAAATATTCAACCTGGAGTTCAGTTACAAGTGGTGTACCTCAGGGATCTGTTTTGGGGCCACTGCTGTTTGTCATTTTTATAAATGACCTGGATGAGGATGTAGAGGGATATGTTAGTAAATTTGTTGACAACACCAAAGTCGGAGGAGTTGTAGACAGTGAGGATGGATGTTACAGTTTGCAGAGGGACAGAGATAAGCTGCAGAGCTGGGCCAAGAAGTGGCAAATGAAGTGTAATGCGGAAAAGTGTGAGGTGATTCACTTTGGTAAGAGTAATATGTGTGCAGAATATAGGGCTAATGGTAGGACTCAGTAGTATAGATGAGCGGAGAGATCTTGGTATACATGTGCATAGATCCCTGAAAGTTGGTACTCAAATTGATAAGGTTGCGAAGAAGACGTACAGTGTGTTAGCTTTTATTGGTAGAGGGATTGAATTTCGGAGCCGAGACGTCATGCTGCAACTGTACAAAACTCTGGTGCAGCCGCGCTTGGAGTATTGCGTACAGTTTTGGTCACCGTATTACAAGAAAGGAGGCATTGGAAAGGGTGCAGAGGAGGTTTACCAGGATGTTGCTTGGTATGGTAAGTAGGTCTTATGAGGAAAGGCTGAGGGACTTGAGGTTATTTTCATTAGAGAGAAGAAGGGTAAGAGGTGACTTAATTGAGGCATATAAGATGATCAGAGGATTAGATAGGGTGGACAGTGAGAGCCTTTTTCCTCGGATGGAGATGGCTAACACGAGGGGACATTGCTTTAAATTAAGGGGTGGTAGTTATAGGATGTTAGAGGTGGGTTCTTTACTCAGAGGTAGTAAGGGTGTGGAATGCCCTGCCTGCAGCACTTGTGGACTCGCCAAGTTTAAGGGCATTCAAATAGTCAGTGGATAGCATTGGAATAGTTTAGGTTCGAGGGTCATAAGATTGTTTCATTGGTCGGCACAACATCGAGGGCCGAAGCCCTGTATTGTGCTGTAATGTTCTATGTCATTAAGGATGTGAAAAAATGAACACCTGTATAATAACGATCTGATTGGGCATAATCAACATGGATTTATGAATGAGAAATTGTGTTTGACAATGGGGTTTACTGAGGATAGTACTAACAGAATTCATTAAGGGGAGTCAGTGGATGTAGTTAGTGCACTTAGATTTTCAGAAGGCTTTTGATAAAGTCCCTCACAGGAGGTTGATTAGTAAAATTCAAGATGAGGTAATATACTGGCATGAATTAGGAGTTGGTTAACGGGCAGAAAATAGAAATAATATGAGTCATTCTTGCGTTGGCAGTATGACTGGTGGAATATCACAGCGATCAGTATTCCAGCTCCAGCTGTTCACAATATATGTCAATGATTTGGATGTGGGAACAAATGTAATAATTTCAGGTTTTTGGGCGAGCCTCAAGTCGTAATCTTGTGGCTCTTAGTGCAAAAGAAGAGTCTGGATGCAATTCTTGCCAATGGGATGGCTGCTAGTGAGATTGGGAAAGATGAGAAACTGGGAACAAACCCAATTTTTCACCTCTCGTCCTATCTTACTGCCTTGCCACAACAATCGACTGGCATGGCTAGCCGGTCGGATTGCATCTAAAGTATCTTTAAGCAGATTTGGACAGGCTTAGGAGTGGACAAAGGCATGCTAGATGGAATATAATGTGGAAAAATGTGAGGGTATCCATTTTGGTAAGAGAAAGAGAGATGCAAAGTATTTCTTAAATGGTGAAAGATTAAATGCAGTTGTATAAAAATACCTGAGTGCTGTCAGTGAATCAGTGAAGGTTAGCATGCAGGTGCAGCAGGCAATTAGAAAGACAAGAGGATTTGAATACAAGGATGGTGAAATCTGAATTGTATAGAACTTTAGTTAAACTGCTGCTGGCGTACTGTGTGCAGTTTTGGACCCTTTAACACAGGAAGGATGCTATTGACATAGAGTGCAACAAAGATTCAACAGACTTGTTTCCAAAATAGTAGGACAGGAAAATGAAGAATAATTGGGTAAATGGGCTTGTATTCTCCAGTGTTTTGAAGAATGTAATGCAATCTCGTTGAAACTAACAAAGTACTTAAAGGGATAGACAAGATACATGCAAGTGAGAGGGCCACCTCCCCCTCCTCCATGGAAGACTAGAAGCAGGGAACAGAATTTGAAACTAAGAGTGAAGTCACTTAGAACGAAGAAGAAGAGAAATTTCTTTACTCAGAGGATTATAATATTTGGCATTCATAACCTCAGAGGACTTCACCCATTGTGCATGTTTAAAGTAGAGATTGACAGATTTCTAAATGCCGGTGACATAAACGGATATGGGGATATTGTGGAAAAAGGCATTGAAATGGATGATCGGCCAATATCATGTTGAATGGTTGTGGTGGCTTGATGGGCTGAATGGCCGCCTTCTGCTCCTATATCCCTGTGTTGTGATTAAAAGTTATGGGGAAGCTGTTGTTGAAGAAAACTTGGGAAGTTGCTACAATACATCTGCAACCACAGGAAGTGATGCTGGATGCATTGCCAGTCATGCAAGTTGCTGAATTGCATCAAGCTTTTTGATTGTTGCTGTAGTTGCACTAACCCAGGAAAATGGAGAATATTCCATTACGTTTTTGGTTTGTGTTTTGAGGATGGTGAAAAGACTTCGAATAGTCTGGAGTCCACTTACTGGAATCGCAGATTCCAATCAGCTATATGTTGGCTCGGTTAAGTTTCTGATCAGTAGTGACCATAAGGTGATGTTGGTGCAGGATTCAACAAGGAATATAGTTTAATATCATGGGCAAGTAGTTAGAGTCTCTCTTATTGGAGATGATCATTTTCATGGTACTTTTGTGTGGCACACAAATGTCACTTGCTACTTATCAGTTCAAAACTGAAAATTGTCCAGGTCTTGCCTGCAGCCATTAACTGCTTAATTATTTAAGAAGTTGTGAATGGGACTAGATATTGTGCAATCATCAACAAGTCTGCCCATTTCTGACTTTATGGTGGATGAGTGAAGATAAATTGGACTTAGGCTTGGATGAGATAACCAACTTCCTTTATGCTCTGATTCCCACTGACTTTAATATTACTTGGGCTCCTTAATGCCCTACTCAGTCAAATGATAACTTGGTGTCAAATGTAGTCACTTGCACCTCATGTCTAGAATTCAGCTCCACTGTCCACTGGCAGAATTCTCCCATTTTAGGACTAAGTGCAATGGTGGGCAGCTCCAGTGGCACTTGTTATGCCAACCAGAAAGTCTCCTGGCAATCCAGCAGCTGATTCATTCACCCAGCCCTTGGCCTTTCAATCTCCACACACTTGTGATGCCTAATCTATGCCAACTTATATCCCTCTATCTATTCTCATGGCCTCATACTCCCAATGTTAACTTAGTATTCCTCTATCCACTACTTTGCCCATGTCAAATTAGTGCTTCCAACTCTTCCCCCATATTCCCTTGCTAATCAAGACCCTTCTGCCCATTCCAATATTCTTATACTCTGCCAATTTAGTATCAACCTCTGCCCTTATCTACTCCATGCCAACTCAGCTGTGTACCTGGATCAACTCTTTGACAGTTCCAGACATCCCTTTTATAATTCTTTGAAGGTTTCACACTTCCTTTATGGCTATACAACATTTTTACAATTACATGTTAGATGGATAGCTCCTTTACAGTTCCTGGACAGCCAGACAGTTTTTCTATAGCTACAGAGGTCTTTTTACAGTACTTTGACAGCTAGACATCTTTTTTGTTTACAGCTTGATAGTTCCAAGTAGTTTGTGTATGAAAAGTGCATAATCATATTCACTCTTAGCAATCCTAAAGGGTGCCCTACTTCCCCCAAAGGGTGTCTTAATTCTCCCAAAAGTGTTCCAGGACCGTTTTCACCAAATTCAGACCTCATATCACCTGTTCTGTTTCAGATTCCACACTCATGTACTTCCAATGTCCCACATCACCAGAAGCTGGTGATTTAAATGATCTGAAAATATTGGGTCTATACTCTATGGAGTTTAGAAAAACAATTGGTGGCCTCATTGAAACATACAAGATTCTGAAGACGCTTGACAGAGTAGATAGACACTGTTTGTTTCCACTTGCTGGGAATTTAGAACACGGGGGCACCACCTTAAGGTATGGGGTTGATTATCTAGGACACAGATGAGTGGAAATTTCTTCACTCAGAAGGTCTCTCAGCTAATTGCATAAATATATTAGATGTTTTCTAAGGATTAATAGATAAAAATAACTCAGTTATGTAATTGCCCCGAGATAATTAATTTGGCAGAAGGCAATATTTCCCTCATTAAATGAGTCATATACTGAAACAAAATGCTGCATACGCTGCAAACCTGAAATAAGAAAGAGAATGCTGAAAATACTCAGTATACTTGGCAGCATCAATGGAGAGGGGAATTGAATTAACAGGTGGTGTTTAATGCCCCCACCTGTGGTGAATATGCTGGTGAGGTGGCATTTAATCAAGCAAGGCCTCCATCTGGATTAACTCTAAGCAAACAGGATAAGAAAAGAAACAAGAGATGGGTTCAGAGGTGGTGTAAATGGAAAAAGAATCATCACCAACAGCTGCTGTCCAAAAGCATGAATGAGGACAGGTATTATCTGAATTTGTTGAGCTCATTGTTGAATCCAGAAGACTATGAAGTGCCTCATTCACTATGCTTGGATTAAGAGTGAGGGAGAGATCCGGTTGTGCCAGATCTGCATAACAAAGAAGCCTTGTGAAAGTGTCCTGTCCAAGATAACTGTTGAAGTATTGTCATCTGCCAGTCAGGAAGCCACCAATGATTTTGCTTCATGCCAATGAAATCCTCTCCAGGCTGTACAATAGATTGTAAGTACCATGATGCAATGTGTTGAAGATGATAGCAGTGGGTAGTCATATTTTTAACAATTCAAATGTATTGTAATTGGTGTCCAGCACCTTGAAAAAGCTTAATATTTAGAGCTTCCTCAAAGGCTTAACAAGCGCAATTAGAGGAAGCTCACAGTGGTGATTAATTCAATCTTGGGATAAGACCAGTTTTGTTTGATTCCATTGCACTTTTTCCAAAGTAACATAAAAGTTCATGGAAACTCAGTTTGCACTGGGTTAGGGGAATTACCTATGAGAAGACGTTGCGTAGATTTGTTTTATAATCCATGGAGTTCAAAGACTAAGATGACCTAATTGAAACATAAGGGGTTTGACAGGGTAGATGCTGAGAAAATGTTTTTCCAAGCTGAGGAATGTAGAACACAATTGCAGAGCAAGGGGTCAATAATTTTCTTCACTCAAACAATTGTAAATCTTTGGGATTCTCTACCCCAGAGACCTGTGGATACTGTATTTTTAAAGTGACAATCCACATATGGACTTCTGTAGTCTGCCTGACTCTTCATTTGCTTGTCCTTTATCAGTGATATATTTTCCTTTTCTAACCACATCATAATAAGTCAGTGTTGAATTTCAAAGTATTAAGAAAATGGGAAAGAATTCAATTTTAATGCACAATCTCCATGGCTGCTGATTGCACAGTTGAGAGCATATTTTGCATTTTAAATATTCAAGTGTAATTGGAATTTTGTTATGCAGTATAACTTGAAAGCAGTGAGCTGTGAAGAGCCTGCTTAAACTAGCCTTACTGCAAAGTGTAAAAGTGCACATATGTTTTGAAAGAGCGTAAATAATTTCAGATGTGTGACAGTTAATGCAGCTAATTTTAATTTGCAGGAATGATTTGATGTAATTTATAATTAACTTGCAGCAATGTCAGTAGCTTGCTTTACATGAATATGATAGTGACAGCTGCTAAAAATAGGCAGTTTTCACAAACTAACAAAACCATAACATGTGAAAGAATATTATTCCTTTCACTGGAAAGTAGCCATGAATATTAGGTGATTATGTGCAAAACTTAAAACAGCATGAGTCACTACAAAATTGGCATGTGTGGAGTTATCTACTGATAAACACATCCTTCAGAATACTGCAATTGGTAGTTATATGTTTGATTTTGAACAAAGACATATGCTTGTTACAAAGTCATTATCAAGGTGATATTTGTGAATTTTAAAAATTTCCATGTATAATAAACCTCATATTTTCATGCAATTTGTGTAGCAATTGAATTGTCTAGGAATTGTGCCTTCTGAATAAAAGTCAGATTTATTGATTACAATTTTGTTTGAAATGAGATAGTATAGTGGAATATCCGATACTGATGCTGTTACATCTGAGAAAAAGGTAATTTTTTTGAGTTTTTACTGTTAGAGATGCTTGCAATCAATTCATTAAATTTTGTTTATATTATAAAAGAAATTCATTTGGATAAAAATACATAGCCATCTAATTTTTTTTTAAAATCCTTCATGGGATGGGGGTGTTGCTAATAATGCAAACACTTGTAGCCTGTCCCTAATTGCCCTTGAACTAAGTGGCTTGCCATACCATTTCAGAGCGCAGTTAAAAGTCAACCACATTGCTGTGGGTCTGAAGTCACATGTAGGCCAGAACAGGTTTGTGCTGGTGAAGAGTGCACAGGAATCATTTGACAGTAGAACTTTAGATTGTTGGTCCTCTTTACAGGACTGTTCAGGTTCCACCTCATCTCCTGTGCTGGCTCTGGCAATGCTAGAGATCAGAGATCAATCTAGGAGATCAGAGACATCAGTTGGTGCTAAATGCAGGTGAAATAGTTAAAAGTTAGCATAGTGCAAACCATAACATTCACTGTATTGGTAACATCAATTTATTCAGTGCTAAATGGAACTGTGATTTTTAATGCAGCAGGTCACTCGGTCCCCCACTCTTCAATCATCAACAGTCTGCTATCCTGCTTATCTTCAGGGCTTCCTCTTCCAGTACTGTAGTTCTAGCCCCAATTCTCTGCCTCTCCCTCGAACTTGTGATCTTTCCGCTCTTACAATGAGAGAGCATAAAGAAGTGTGAGAAATAATTGCATTTTTTGTTTGTCTTTGGAGCAAAGATGACCATATCCATCATCTGGGGTGTTTGGTAAGGTTCTGCTGGATACTTAAATGATCACAAAGGCCAATTTGCACCTGAAAGGTTCTGCTGAAGATAGGATAACGCATATGATTGAGTTATGGACGATTGCTTGTTTGGTATTTTCTCTCTTTTAGTTTCCCCTCTGTTTCTGATATGCACTTAATTTCAAAGAAGGTTGTGCATTTTTTATTCAGTTTCACCAGGGGTGGTGATACTTGACAAGCTTCTCTTGGGACTCAAATGTGAATGTTAAGGATGGAGAGTAAGCTTTTCTCTTTACAGCAGAGGAGGGTAAGAGGCAACTTATTAGAGGTTTATAAGATGATGAGGGGAATAGATAGCATGGACGTGCAGAGACTATTTCCTTGGGTGGATGTAACTATTACTAGGGGGCATAACTACAAGATTCATGATGGGAGATGTAGGAGGAATGTCTGAGGTAAATTCTTCACTCAGAGAATGGTTGAAGTGTGGAATACACTGCCTGCTGTGATAGTCGAGTCGGACACTTCAGGAACTTTCAAGCAGTTATTGGATAAGCGTATGGACACACCAGAATGATAGGGAGTGAGATAGCTTGATCTTGGGTTTGGACGTAGCTCGGCAAAATATTGAGGGCCGAAGGAGCTGTACTGTGCTGTAATGTTCTGTATTCTAAGGCAGCTCACCACCACCACCTCAAGGATAACTAAGAATGGTCAATAAATGCTGGCCTAGCCAGTTACAACCACATCCCATAAATGAATTTTTTAAAATCTGCACTCTTTTATCCTGGCTTCAGCAACTGCAATTTTAATCATTCCAACGTAAGCTCCAGAATAAGGCTGATATAGACAGATTTTTGATGTCTCAAGGAATTAAGGGATGCGGCGAGCAGATGTAAAAGTTGAATTGAAGTCCAACATCAGGCTTGATCAATTTGAATGTCGAAGTAGGCTTGACAGTCATTTGATCTACTTTTGCTCCTTTTTCTTTGCTCTTGTGTTCTTGCTGAGAGGATCCTTTACTCCAAGATTAATTAATCCTGATTAATTGCATAATAGTGGATCTAAAATGGCCTGTTCCCTGGATGGTTCCACAAAATATTAGTTTAACAAACTGCCCCATGTACACTCTATGAACTTGTCCTCAAGGCTACTTTTGCCAATTTGATTTATAAAATCAATATAAAGACTAAAGTTATCCACAATTATCAGTGTCTCTTTATTACAAGCTTTCATTATTTCTTGACTCATACTGTCTTACAGTGTAACTACTGTTAATAGACCTATCGCCTATTCCCACTACTAATTTATTTCCCTTCCTATTTCTTATGGCTGCCCAAACTGATTCTAGTTTTTGATCTTTTGACCCAAGCATAGTTTTCACTTATACTGATTTCATAATTTATGAAGAGTCTCACTGTTTCTTTTTCCTTTGTACCTAAACTTCTGAAATGTAAGTGTCCCAAATGTTCAGTTCCCAGTCTTGCTCACCTTGCCACAAGATGACTGAAAATGGATTGTGCGCTTCTTTCATGGATAGTTCTAATGCATCTCAATTCTGTGTATAATAGCAACCATTTTGCATTACATTCTTTTTATGAAAACAGTGGGGGCATTTTCTACCCCTGTTTCTGACCTTGAGAAAACGATGGAGGGGTCGCAAAATTTAATGGGAGCCCCAAAACTCCTTTTACACTGGTAGAATTTCACATTGAGATTACCCCTCACCCATCCATAGGGTTCCCACAATGGATGGTTAAGAACCTCATTAGGATATTTTTACATCTACTTCACAGGCCAGCATATTTCCAACATTTCCTGTTTTCATTTAAGCTATTGACCTGAGGAAAATAATCAACAGTATGAAGTAAATGTTGATACATTACAAGATATTGACAGATTACCTTCAATTTAAACTGGTTTGTCTTTTCCTGTTGACACAGACGGGTCTGGAACGTGCTGTCACTCATCTTCAATACGTAGCATGGCCGGATCACGGTGTTCCTGATGATTCAATGGATTTCTTTGACTTTGTGACTTGTGTGAGACGGAAAAGGGTCGGAAGAGAAAATGAGCCGGTTATTGTTCATTGCAGGTACTTATTTTCTTTTCAGCAGAGAAGACAATTATGCACGCTGTCGTGCTGAGTCTGGTTGCAAGGTAGATCAGCAGGAATACTTGATACTCCCTCTATTGTCTCAATAATGAAGTCCTTATCCTCAGGTAGAGAATGATGACATCCGCTGCAGAGCAAATCATGGTCTTCTTCCGAAATTAACATCCCGTTGTCTTAAGCAAAAAAGCTTTTAATAGTATACATTTGTGTTGGCTAGTATAACAATGTATTAAAGCTTAATAGAACACCAGCTTTTAACTGAGAGTTCCATCTGGTTTCTCATGGGTATAGAATACCTTTAATTTGATTTGTCGTTTCAATGATAAATGAAGCGTCAGCCAGTCTGGTAAATTTTACAATTTTAGATGCATAAATTGGGCTTTCCTAATTGGAAATTACATTATGTTGAACACTTGCCTAATTAGTCCACATTGTGATTTGAAGACTTTTTTTTACTTCATTCCTGGGGTGAGGGTATCACTGGTAAGGTCAGCATTTATTACCCACTGCAAATTGTCCTTGAGGTGGCAGTGATGAGCCATCTTCTTGAACTGCTGCAATGTCAGTACAGTAGAGAGAGAGTTCCAGGATTTTAACCCACGATAGTGAATGAATGATGATACATTTCCAAATTGGAGTGGTGTGTTAATTTGTGAGGGGGTCGGGGGGTTGCAGGGAAAACTTTCAGTTGGTGTTACTCCCACATGTCTGCTGCCCTCATCCTTTTAGATGGTAAAGTTACAGGTTTTGGAAGGTGCCATTGAAGGAGCCTTCATATTTAGTGGAAATTCCTTTTATATGATGGATAAGATTTGGGAAGTCAGCAGGTGAGATTTTTTGCTGCAGAGTTTGCACCCTCTAAACTATTCTTGTGGTCATAGTATTTATGTGGCTGGTCCAGTTACGACTCTGGTCGGTAGTAATCCCCAGATTGCTGATGGTGGATAATGATGCGATGATAGTACTGTTTACACTCAAGGGGAGATGGTTGGACTTTTTTCCTGTTGGAGTTGGCAGTTGTCTGGTCTGGCGTAAATGTCATTTGCCAGTTATCAGTCCAAGCCTGAATGTTACCCGGGTCTTGCTGCAAGTTATATCGCAGAACTCATGTGGGGAAAAAAGAAACTTGGCATGTCAGTACAGGCACTATCTGAAATAATTTTAGCCTTGCACTGCATTCCCAAACCAGAAATATACATCCCTAGGTGCATACATGAAATCAACCTAGGCTAGTTGCTTCATCAACCTGCACCATAGTACCATGATATCCAAAACAATATTCTGCTAGTCAATATCTGTCATGCAATCTAGAAGAAAATTTGGGATGGATAAAATCACTTTTCAGTGTCAAATCACACATTTGGGGCAGCACAGTGGCCCAGCAGTTAACACTGCTGCCTAACAGCGCCAGAGATCCGGGTTTGATTCCTGACTTGGGTCACTGTCTGTGCAAAGTTTGTACATCCTCCCCCTGTCTGCATGGATTTCCTTCCATATTCCAAAAATGTTCAGGTTAGGTGGATTGGCTATGCTCAGTTGCCCTTTAGTGTCAGGGGGGACCAGACAGCATGGGGCTATGGAGATGAGCCTGGGTGGCATTGTGGTTATTGGAGACTCGATGGGCTGAATGGCCTCCTTCTGCATTGTGGGATTCAGTGATTCTATTTTTGTACCGTCAGTGAGAACTTTTGATGATACAAGCATAGGCAATCTATTATATATAAAAAAATTCTGGAGCATTGTAGTCATAGGATTTAATCATGGGATTGTGCATATCTGACCTACTTGCTCAAAGTCTCCTTCCTATGTGCGGGTACAAGATGTGACGCCTTTCCTCCACAGCATCCAACATTCGAATGAGGTAGCCCACTGAGAACCTTGGAACAACTTGGAACAACAACCTTGAAAACAGCCATTTTCTTGGTTGGACTTGGAACAAGTGTTGGGGAGTGCCAACACGGCTTTTAAACAGAGGCATTCAGCTGATGGCAGGATAGGTAAATCAGAGGTTGGCCCCCACAGAAGCAACATGAAACCCGTGGAATTTTTTTAAGTGGCAAAAAGAACATTCTCTCCTTGGGTGAAATTTGTTGTGATCATTTGAAATTTTGTGTTTTTGTGTATGTCCTGAGGAGAGCGTGATGAGAAAGCTTCAGCAATGAGTCTCTGTCCTCAGCAAGGTTTCAAAGTTCTCAATTTTCATCCCTGCTTGCAGAATTCATCTTCCACGTTGTGTCTCTCTGTTCTTCCGGTTTAAGCTCAGGAAAACTGACCAACGCCGCCAGCAGGCAACCCTTTGCTTTTCCTGCTGGCGATGATATTTTGCCAACAAAAAGAAAAATTTCACCTTTTTGTTTTGTACATGTCAGTCTATCACTCACTCAGTCACCCTAATGTAAATTAAATTAAAAATCTAAATTACTCAGTTATGCTTAATACACGTATTAATTGTTTTGCCTTTCATCAATGCTTCATTTAAATTCTTTGTTGCTTTCTTTGCAGTGCTGGAATTGGTCGAACTGGTGTCCTTATTGCCATGGAGACAGCAATGTGTTTAATTGAAAACAACCAACCTGTATATCCATTGGATATAGTTAGAACAATGAGAGATCAACGAGCCATGATGGTACAGACATCGGTAAGATCTGGATAATAAGTGTGAAAGAATAATGAAGCTACTTATTAAATTAAATTTCAAGATCTTGAAAGATTACTCAAGTGAATTTTTGAGCTAATGTACTGTATGAATTGTGGCTAATTTATTATCTTCCTTCACCCTCAGATACATGTCTTAGATATCGTTTTAGTTTCTTTTTATGTTCCAGTTATACCCTGCATCATTCTCTGATAGAGCACACAGTCTTCTTCTGTATTCTCATCAGTTATGAAACCAAGTAATTTTGAGATGTGTAAAAGCTTCACAAATTTAGTCTCCTGTTTTCCTGAAATGATCAATTTGCCTATGGTAGCAGTAAACGGCACTACAATCGTGCATCAACATGCTACACCACCTTAAATTACTTCCAGGTATTTTAATATTCCCACTTGGAGTATTGTGCGCAGTTCTGGTCGCCTCACTATAGGAAGAATGTAGAGGCTATTGAGAGGGTTCAGAGGAGATTTACAAGGATGCTGCCTGGATTGGGAGGCAGGCCTTATGAAGATAGGTTGAGGGAGCTGGGATTCTTCTCACTGGAGAGACGTAGGTTGAGAGACGACCTGATAGAGGTTTATAAAATGTTGAGAGGAATAGATAGAGTGGACTCAGAGACCATTTCCCCGAGCTGAAATGGTCACTACGAGAGGACACAGATTTAAGGCGCAGGGAAGCAAATACAGAGGGAATGTTAGGGGTAAGTTTTTCACTCAGAGGGTAGTGAGTGAATGGAATTGGCTGCCGTCGGAGGTTGTTGAGGCGAACTCGCTGGGGTCTTTTAAAAGACTTCTGGATGAGTATATGGAAACGAACGGGATAGGGAGTTATAGATAGGTCTGTGGATTGGTAGATATGGTCGGCGCAACTCGTGGGTCGAAGGGCCTGTTTGTGCTGTATTGTTCTATGTTAATATGTAAAGCAATGGCATCATGCTTGCACCACTGCTGTCAGTTTAAATGTTTAGTGCATTGCAGCAGTCTAAACTGTCATTCATTGAACTGATTCGTGTGAGAAGTATGACTGATATTCACACCAATAATTTGGGGAAAAGCGTAACAAGAGTGACACCAATAACTTATAAGTCAAATTACATCACAGGGCATCTTTTTACCACATAAAATGAAAATCCTGGAATCTTCCCCCAAACCTGTCTGCCTTTCTCTGTCTCTTTCCCCCTTTTTAAGACACCCCTTGAAATCTATCTCCTTCACCAGGCTTTTGATCACCTGTCCTAATATCTCTTATGTAACTTTGTCAAATTTTGTTTCATAATGCTCCTCCTGTGTAGACACTTGGGCATTTTACTACATAAAAGGCACAGTCACAAATGCATGTTCTCATTGTTGTTACATACGTCTACTCATGAAGAGTTACAGTCACCATCACAATACTGGATCCCAACAAGAGGCTCAAGAACAGGAACTTCCACCCAAAGTCAATTTCCAGGTGGTTCCACCAGTTACCTGCCAGAAGTTTTAAAACTGTCACCAATTGACTTCACCTGAACTTGTTTCATCCCACTGCTACCTAACCTAAATCTTTTTACTATCTAAATTTCACTTTCCTGATGCTGCTTTTACACAGCTTCTGAAGGCAGCTTACTACCCTGCATGTCACAGTTCATATCTTTATCTACACAAATTCTCAACCTCTTATCATGCTTATGGTTACCAAACTGCAGTGGCTCATTACCTTCACAGGAAACCCACCCAGCAAAAATGCATACCAGAAATCCCAGGAATTGCTACCTGTATGTTTTCAAGCGTTTAAAATTATGTTTGGAAAATTTTGGGCAGCATTCACCAAAATCTCCCATAAGCAATCTTGGCCAATGAACTCCTTGCCAGAGGCGCAATCAGTTAATTATATTTCCTGTGCTCCACTAATTGATTTAAAATTCTTTGTCTTACATGGCAACCTTACCCATTACAGCTCTATTTCATTGCATGCATGCACCCTCCATTCCTTCAAAACCAACTTGTAGCTCTCCCCATGCTCCACAGTCAATGATTATCATTTCAATCATTTTACATTGCCTTTGGAAACCTCTCCCTGAACCTGTGCACATTGCCCTCTCCATCTTTATTTCAAAAGCGCCCTAAGCACCCTCTGTTTTATTGTGATTTTCCAAGGGAAAAAGGATCCACAGTCTGTCACTTCGCAACAGATACTTTACAGAAGCTTTCCAAAAGTGGTTCAGATTTTGTGAATACTCTTCATGAGTGGAGAAAGCAATCAGTGGTGTTTATGATGGTGTGTGAATTGTGAACATCCGTGCGTGAACCGATTTTATTCTTTCAGACATTATTGGGCAATAATCTTTTACAGTTGCCAATGGTTATCATGTGTGTTTTAATTTAACTCAAAGCATATTTTAAATAGCACTTTTTCTTTTCCAGAGTCAGTACAAATTTGTATGTGAAGCCATCCTACGTGTGTATGAGGAAGGTTTAATTCGACCATTGAAAGCATGCCAGGATGCAAGTTAATACAGCTGTTGGAGAATTTTGACTAATTTCAATGGATTGAAACAAATATGGAAATGTAGTGTGCATCTCAGAGCTTGGCCAGCTTCACAAATCTAAAGGGAAACCTGCCTGATGATTGAGCACACCTGATTTCTGGCACTTTACTCTGATGTTTAAAAGAGGAATATATCAGTGTCCCATCGTTCTAGAGGATTTTTTTAAAAGGCACTATCTTTTATCATATTGTTTTGTGTGTTTTCAAGTTACAAATTTACAAATAGTCTCCTTGCCATTCCAGTGTACCTTTTCAGCAAAGTACTAAGGCCTAGGTTGCACTTGTAAACTAACAAATTGACAGCAGTTAGGTTTAATCCATGTCACACAGACACAATATGCAACATTGGGCTCATTTAAAGACTAAAAATGCAGTGTGCATTGTTTAATGGCTATGGTTAATGCTGCTAACTTTTTGTTTTTCATGTAATCATCTGAAGGTTGTTGGTTTCAAACAGTTGATTTCTGATTATTTAGGACTATTTATCATTTTGATTTCATCTCGTTCACAGATTAACCATGCCTCTTATTCCATGAAATCAGAACAGCTTGTACTGGAAAGCACTACAGTTTTCTTCATTGTAGGACAATACAGTATAACTTTATAGAAAACGCAGACTCGTGTATAAAATGTATGTATATGCACAAAGTGTAATTACATATTTGGCCCTTCTGATTAGATTAAAATTTAATGAATTATTCATGCAGTGTAAGTAAGTGTAATTAAGAAGTATAACTGTAATACTGCAATACAATTGATCCTTTATAAATCTTCATACAAAAAAGGGTGTTTTAGTTGAGGGTCCAAATTTTGCATCACAGCTTTGACTTGGTATTCAGGCCTGTCTGTCCTCATAGGACATTATATTTTTAAACATGCTTAAAAAGGCCACAGAATGTAGTTCTGTATGTTTTCAGACTGAGGGGCAATGTCATGGATCCAGCCTTACCTACCCCTACAGAATTAATACCAAACCATAGTGTGTGAAACTTCTGGTACAAGGAGGGGACAGTGAATAGTAAGATTATTCTAATTGTCAAACATCACAATAGGTTTATTCAGGTTAAATTAAATATTTTGTAGATTATATTTTTGAATATTTAAAATGTGGCTGCTGGAGGCTGTGAGAAATCGATAATTCAGAATGACTTTAGAAGTGGTCCACTTCAGTGTTGTAGTGAAAGCATTGATTGGCTGCTTGTCCTTCCAGTGTCTGTGTTTTTAGTTTATGGTACAATGTAGTTCATTTTGGTAGTAACAAGTTCAGTGCAATATAGTTTTATTAGCAAATATGTTGCAATGAATTTTGCCTGTGATACCACATGCAAACTATTCCAAAGGTTGAAAGGGTCCTTCATCTTTGTGCTGTAATTTTATACAGCTTTACAATCACATTTAGTTGCATTAGTAACTTGGTTGTCTGTTGATTAATTCTGTTTGCAGTGATTCTGTTGAGCGTAACACTGTTAAGAGATAAAACTCCTGTTCACATGTATGAGATAGGTTTTCCAAATCTGAATCTCACTTTCTGGAAGTCTATAATATGCAACATTGAAGGACACGTGAAGTGTTTCTAGCCAGACTGAGCTCCTTCCTGAGCCAAAGAAGAATGAACAGTGCCATGTAAATGGAATGGAGAAGAGTTGATGATAACATGTACCCTATCAAAACTGTTCCATGATACACTTTGTACAGGACTGGTAAAAGAAAAGCAATTACTTTCATTGTTTCAGCAATTTTAAAATTTTATTCAATTTTTTTAAAAAATTACTTGAATTGTAACTATTATACACATTAATAGAATAAAGCAGTATTGTTGCAAAAATATAATAGTTTCACTATAGAATTAGTGCCAATTAAAACAAACATTTGCTGACATGTCAATAAATAACTCTTCTAGTTACAGAGTAAAAGCCAAAGAAATGCTGTACTGGAAACTTTTCACATAAATTTATACAAACCCGCAATTCATCATTTACTTTCTGAAAGGTCACAAAAACCAAAGTCTTCTTCTAACACTGCTCAGTGCTGACTCACACTTCCCAAAAGATCCTGTGCCAGGTTTTGCAATTTGAAGCAAGAGAGTTTTGTGCAGTACAATTCTTGTAATTTACGCTGTGTGTGGGGAGAGCATGATTATGCAGGAATCTCTTATGTGCCCCTTTTCTTATTTCTTTTTCTTCATTATATATATATGTTATTTACTTGTATACTCTAAAATTATTTAAACACAAATGCACGAGTGCTGCTGTGATGTTTCAGAAAGCGTGTGCATAAATTGAGCAGTATGTTTGATTTGTAACGTGATTTCAACACTGCCAATAGTCCTTAAGCTACAACTGGTATGAAAGTTCCTCCACAAGCCCATCTGAAATTGGATGGAATGGTGGCTGTAAAGAGAAACCAATTGTTTTGTGATTTACTACCACCTGATCGTCGCAATCTGAATTCACCATTATTTCCCCTTCCTAGGATCATTGCTGGCCCCTCTTTCCCCATTTGTTGCATGCAAATGCTTACAGAGCCAGGTTCCTTTCTGCCCACCCTCAGTTCCTGCTGCTAACCCTGGGACTACCAGGTGTACCATGATGTTTGGCCTCGTGCACCAGTAGAAATAAATCCAGATGCTCCCATTTGAGAGAGAGGCCATACTAGAGATTCCTCTTCCTTTGCTCATTTACTTGCTAAAGGCCTGAATCTCTGTCAATGTCACTAATTAATTAACCATCTTCAGGACTGTGTGGTCTGTTTAATGATGTCCCCTACTTCCTAAATTGTTGCACCAATAATCTCTCTGGTGGAGATCCCATTGGGAAACTGCCATAAATACCTACTCAATCCTTGACCCCAGAAATTTATCCAGAGTTGTGGTAGCAAATATGTTGCAATGAAGCCTCACCAATTTATAGATAGGATCAAAAAAGCTCAGCCAATGATTTTTGATTCATTGTTCTTCCTAAGGCAAGTAATTTTCTGGATTCTGCATTCTTTTTTGCATTCCAATGACCTTTTGATCCTGATATTGTAATAAACTTTCAATATATCCTTCCCACAAGTTTAATATCCTTCCTATAATGTGCGTATAAAGCTGCATGTCTTTCAGTTGTCAGAAACCCCTTATCATTCCATTGGAACAGGACTGGACCATTTGTCCAACATGTACTGAGATTACGGCTGATCTGTATGCTTCAACTCTCACTTCCCTTAGATAATAAAAATTTATCAATCTGAGTCATGAAAATCTCAGTTGACCTGACGCTCGTGTCCTTTTGGGGGGAGATTTCCACTACCTTGTGTGATAAAGAATTCCCTAGTTTCATTTCTAAAAGGCCTACTTTTAATATTTTCCTCTTTTTGTTCTTGATTCACACACCAGAGGAAATAGTTTGTCTCTGTGTACCTTGACAAATCTGTTCATTTTAAAACCTCAATGTTATCACATTCTACCTGCTCAACTGAAAGGAAAGCAAACCAAGTTCTGTACCTGGAGTCATAATTTAATCCTTGTTAACATTCTGATGAAGCTACACTATACTCAACCAAAAATAATTTTATTTACTGAAGTTTTGTATTTAAGGCTGAACTTTCAAATTCATACATGGTCTCACCAAAGTTCTGCACAATTGAAGCATTACTTCCTCAGCTATCTTTTTCCAGCTTATGGTTAAAGATCAATATTCCAGTAACTTTTTAGGTAATTCCTTACTTTTGTATTAATTGATCTTGCAAATAAACCCCAATTTCTATTTGCCAATGTTTAGCTTTCACTATCTGTACTCCCACCTTTAGTGATCCATATTCCCCTCTAACTATTTTTATTCCTACAAGCTAATAAAAGCTAATCATTTAGCACATATTTGCTTCCCTGTGCTTTCTCCAAAATACACTGCATCTCATTTCTCTGCATTTCCTACTGTTCCACTATTACTTTTTTATATCTCTGCTGCTGTGTTTGCATTCCTCAGTTTGCTACAGTTGCTAAATTTGGCCTCATAAGCAAACTTCAATGTCTTCCTCTTATACCTATATTAAAATCATTTCAGTAAATAGAAAACAAAACAGGTCCAAAAACTTCTCTGCATTCTCCGCCAAAGAAGAGTTATAATTTCTTGCTTTATCTATTCCTCTTATGCAAAGTAAGGGTATAATATTTGTCAAACTCCAGCTTCTATTTCCAAAGATATTTGGTAAACTATATTTAGTGCTTTATCTGTCTCTGTCACAACCTTATACAGGATTCTGGGAGGCATACAGTTTGGAAGTAGTGTTCCCTGTTTTCAGTTTCAGTAACTTTTTAATGCAGTCATTTTGCTAACTTCATCATTTCTAAGGTCATCATATTCAGCTTTCATTGTAACAAAAGAAAAGTCAACGCTGTACTATTTTCTAGAAATATGTACCAGTTTCTGAAGAACTAGAAACTCCTTCATTGAATTCTCATCTGCCAACAGTTGTTTATATTAGTCCATTGGTTAATTGGGTGGCATGGTGGTACAGTGGATAGCACTGCTGCCTCATAGCACCAGGTACCCAGGTTCAATTCCAATCTTGGATTGTGCAGAGTCTGCATGTTCTTCCCATGTCAGCATGAGTTTCTTCCAGGTGCTCCAGTTTCCTCCTACAGTCAAAAAAAATGCTGGTTAGGTATATTGGTCATGCTAAATTGCCCTTCAGTGTTTCTGAACAGGCACCGGAGTGTGGCAACTAGGGAACTTTCACAGTAACTTCATTGCAATGTTAATGTAAGTCCATTTGTGACACTAGTAAATCAACTTAATTTTAAATCTGACATTTAAAGCTCATGCAATTGGGACAAATTATTAATATGGTTAGGGGATTGGTTGTTCAGAGAGTAAAGGTGGTGTGCGGTTACTCTAATTGGCAGGATCTGATTAATGCGTCACATAGAGATGTGTAGGGCCTCAACTATTGGCTATTTATTAATAATTCAGATGCAGGATAGAGAGCCACATATCAAAATTTGCCCACGAGACAAAGACAATGTAGTCAGAAGCTCAAAATAACAAATTTTTATTTTTACCCATTCATTAAATCTATGCCAAATAAATTTCAATAGGGATCTAAAATAATGGATCTAAATGGAAAAATGGTGCACAGAAAGCACCGAGGTACAGAGATACTTAAAGGCCATATACATCTTTAAAATATTATAGGGTGGGTATAAAAGATCAGTTTTAAAAAGCTGGTAGAAGGCTGGTCTTTATATTTAGAAGACTAGAATATAAGCAAGCTATACAAAGCCAGGGTTCGATGTGCCCTGTTGAGTCACCACATTGAACATTGAGAATCAGCCTTTGAGGAGTAGTCTTGCAATGATAGCTAGTCTCCAAGAATTACATTGTGAGAAGAGATAACCCAAACTAGGGTATATTAGGATGATTTGATCAAAGCTTTTGAGGTATAAATGAGAACATTTATACCTTCTGATAGGGTAGATAGGGGAAAACTGTTTTCAGTAGTTGGGAAGTCAAGAATAAGCATTGTCTAAAAATTAAGAATCAACAATTTCAGGGGTGAAGTTGAGAAGCATTTCTACATTGAAAGAGTGGAAGAAGTTTGGAAGTCTCTTCCACAAGGAACAGTTGACACTAGGTTAATCGCTAATTTTAAATCTGACACTTTTATTAACAAAAGATATTAAGAGATATGGAGCAAAGCTAATTTTATGGAGTCAGGTCACAGATCAGCTATGATCTCACTAAATGGCAGAGTTTGTTCAAGGGCTAAATGGAGAACTGTTCCTCTGTTTATCTAATTGGTCACATAATTTCTAATATCCTTTTCCTTGTGCATACAAAAAGTCTCTATTTCCCCATTACGTTGACTATCAGTCTTCATACATCTTCCCTCTTAGCAAAATGAGCACGGTTAGAAAGTAGAATACTACTTTTGCAGCAAAGCCCATGCACTTTTCTAGAAGGAAATTGGATATTTTTGTGATTAAAAACAAATACTAAATGGAATAGAATGTGAGCAAGAAGCGGGGTTAGATTAAATAGCTCATACGAGAAAAGCACCAGTGTAAACCCAGTGTCTTTTTTTGGACTTGTAAGAGTGTGATAAATGGTAAATCAGAGATTGAGCTTTAACGTATTTGGTAGGAGATTTTCACAAATATCTTCATTGCAGTGTTAATGTAAGGCTACTTGTGACACTAATAAATAAACTTTAATAAGAATCCCTTCAGAGCTGTTATTTTTGTTTGCAGTGACTTGTTCTATGCAGAATGCACTGCCTAAAAGGGTGGTTCTGTTGTAACTTTCAAAAAGAATCGGATATATATTTCACATTTTTTCAGGCCAATTGGGAAGTGGGACTAAATGGATAGCTCAGTGACACAGGCATGATGGGCCAGATAGCCCTCTTTCCTGTAAGATGCTAAGATTGGGCATGTATTTATATAACATTGCATGCTTAGAAAAGGTTCATTTAAAAGCTATTCACAATGTGTCTGGTCACTAAAATTACAACAACCTTTTTAAAAGAAAGCTTTTATATAAAGTAAGTGACAAAGGGGATGATTAATTTTGAAAATGGATTAAGATCTTCAAGGCCTAGGTTGAACATTGCATATACACTTATTTTCCGAAAACTGATCATCATCACAACTAACTTGAGAACTGATTTTACTATGGAAAGGTCTTTATAAATAACCAATATACTTCTGCATTATTTGAAAAGGAATATGAAAAAATTGATATTGATTTTAACTTCATGATTGCATTGTACCAATATAGCAACTATTCATGACTAATAGATAAAATTGCATTCAACATGAGTCCAGGTACAGACTAGTTTTCCAATTTATTTCTGTCAATTTAACCCTTCTGAAACACTTTTAGCAAGAAGCTTAGCTAGTGCTCATCTCCTAGTTTAAATCGCTGTAGTTGTGTGCATAGGTTAGAGGAAACTATCTGACACTACAGCTTGAATATTAAATCCCCTCCCATGCTGGATGGAAATGTGGTAAACATTTTTTTAATGTGCAATATGAACCATTCTAAAAAACATTAACTGCATTTGAAACAGGAGTGTCCCATCATTGAAAGACACAAAATGTTATTAACATATGTAAATAGGGCTCCAATAGCGCATTGGAAGCCCAACTTAAATTGAATTGCTGCCACATGGATTTCCAAGAGTTGGGAAACCCAACATAGAAAGAGTAGCAGTTCCAGAGTTTAAGTCTTTTGTAGCATTTTTGTAGGCCAAGATGAGCAGGCATGCTATCCCTTGTACCTTAAGAGATCTTGCAACCTCTTATCTGCTGATTACAGGCTGTCCCTTATTCCTGTCTTGCTTTTGACCTCCCTGTTCAAATTTGGGGCCTACTCCCTTCCTGACTGATGGAGACAGTTCCTGCCTGGAACCTTCTGTAATTTGTTTTCACACCTGGCATCTAGCTATCCTGTCAATTTATCCAGCTGCCGGATGGTAAATTGCATAAAACAATGTTAATGAGGTCTTGCAATTAAATTTAGCAGAACCTTCAAATGCCTTGCTTTGATGGATTTTTGGCTTGCTATTGACATGCCTAGAATTACTAGGGTCGAGATGTAATGGAAAAGAGGCATAAAGTAGTTGTGGAACAAAAGTGGTTTTTTTTCAGATTCGTCCCCATTGCCTGCCACCCCTCCCCAAGCACTGCACAAACACCAAGTTGAAACCACAACTGTGAAATATGAGTATCTGCCTTGCAGTATTGCAGAGATTTGTGGCAGTGGTGTCAAGACAGCTTATTTCTAAAGCAAAGATCGAAATCTCCAATATGCTTAGGCAAATTTTTTAAATTTGACTTTTAAATTTTGTTTACTTGGCACAGAATTGAAACAGTCATCGAGACAGCTGGCCTTCACATCTGTATTCCTAATAAGTGTTCCCTTTGGATGTAAAATTTACCCCACAATCTGTAGCTGCAAAGTATAAAATTAATTTTAATTTCATTATCCATATGCAGTCAACCACCATTAAAAAAACATATGTCAGACTAGTACAAAAAACTGATCTTGTAACCTGTGTTGTCAGTAGTTGAACAGATACATAAGTCATGCATATCAGGTTATTGAAACTTAAGTGAAGGTGCAATTTATAAGATAAATTTTACAATATTGCGCATGAAATGCAAAAAATTCCAATTTATAAATTGTTGAAGTATACAGATTGCACTTCTACAATAAGAAGAAATAAAATGCATGAGAGCATAATTTGTATCTCCATTTTATGTAGAATGTATCCCATTCATGAAGAAACATCAACTTACCTTTCTCATAAGACTAGTTTAACATGAGTATTGCCTGTTCACAGTAAATGCTCCTCTTCCATAATGTGCAATTTTCTGACTTTTCATTTCAATGGAGAGTTTTGCCCAGCAAAAAGCACAGACTGAAAATTCAAATTTGTGCTTTGCACATTTTACTAATTGTCTGCTTTGGCTCAGTGTTAGCATCTTGCCTCTAAACCAGAAGCACATGGGCTCAAGCATACTGCAGAGACATTAACATATAATTGATGGGTTTCTGGTGAGCAAGGCTCCCCACTAGAAGTTCCAAATGAAACAAATTCCTCCATGATGTAATTAATATCAGTACAACTGATCATTCAATGTATTAATAAAGCACATTGTTTCTTGTTTAACTGAAAGAGAAACAAAATTTTGTGTTTAACTCCTGTGTTCTATGATGACAAATGGTTACATTTTATCTTGGTAATGGAAGTAAATGAAAATATCATTAATTGAGCTCAAAGTTTAATTTAAATTTCTGTTTTAATTTACTCTGTATATGCAATAACAAAAATTGAATGATTTAACTCTGGTATATGTTACAGTATTTTAAAATTTGGAACTTTCTGAACTTAAGATGCAAGGCACAAAATGTTATTTATTCACATGATGAAACTTATACTAATTCTAAAATGTAACTGATTGGAAATCAAACTTGCACTGAAATGTCTGCCAGAGCTGTATTTTAATTATGCAATAATATTAACATATACTGATTTGACACAGTGTCAGTCACCTACCCAACCTGTTTGAAATTTAATTGAAAGTGCCAAGTACTATGGTAATTTGGTAATTAATTCTCCTAGCATATAAATGTGTTCAAAACATCTAGTTAAGTTTTTTTTAAACTGGCTTATTGCATAAAATTAAAATCTGAATTAACTTCAGGCATGATTCTGGTATCAGTATACTTAAAACTAGCAAACCAGAGTGCTCTACTGGGTAATTTTGGGGATTTGACACCAATGTAAGCTTACAAATCACTTTTAAAATAATCACAGATGTCAATGTTTTGCATCAACATTGTCCATTGGTGCATTTTCAGTATCACACCATAAATGTAGAATTATTATAGTATATTAATATTTGTAAATGCATCTAGATTGGATCATTTAGAATTACTTATTCTGCTTTTTTGTGAGTTTTGTTTCCAGTGTTCCATAATTGCCTAATATAGGTTTTGCAAAAGAATAATTTGTGCTTTCTGTGAGACACTATTTTTGATGTATTTTGTGCCTTATTTTACTTTGACTAATGAGCAATATAGAACAAAATCTTTGTTTGACATATTAAGAAATGTTTTTGGGAGAACCCTGAATATCATTTGGCAGATAGTTGTCAATTAAAAGCTAAAATCTCAAAAATAAATCAATTTATATTTGATTTCTTTATTTAATTTACTACAAGGTACTGGAATGAGTCTAAAGTACAAATCTTTGAGGTTTCCCTGAAGTATTAATGGAAGTATTAAAGTACTGTTGATAATTAACTTTAATTTGTTTTTTACTTCATTCGCTATGATTATATTTGTTCTACATGTAACACTGACATTAATGAAATCAGATGCTGGTATCTTTATTTGTGTACGGAGTGAACTGAACCAGAGTGAAGGCTCACTGGAGTATCACAATATTTTTTGATAACAAAACCCAGTGAAATAATCACAATCATTTCTCAAATAGATCATAAAATTATCGTTGAACTGTATGCAGAGTACTGTTAGTTTTGTTTACTTGTAAGGATGGCCAATTTGATACTTTTGCCTTTCTTGTTTATAACAGAACAATAACCACTTTTATGTTTGTTAAACACAATATCTATAACACTGGAACATCATATTTTTCTTCAAAATGTTAAATTATCTGTTTTGGTTATTCTATTATATTGTACACTAAAATTTTAAATACTGTTCAGTATCTAATTGATTATATTTTAATTTCTTTTGTTTTGATGATGATAAGCACATTTTGTGCCACAATGGTTTTTCCTTATCCTCACTGGGGATTTTTAAGCTATTGTAAGACATTGATATTCAAAATAATTGTGAATATTTTTTTAAAGTCTGAATTAGCATCTTAATGCGTTTTCTGATAATCATTAAATTGTAAATTGGTGTTAATACTTTCAACATTTAAATTATTAAGATACTTAGTAACTTTCCTGAATGAATGTAATAAAACAAAAAAAATTGTTTTATTTTTGTAGCTTCATTTAAAGGTTAATGTTAATATAGTAATTGTACTTATTTGGTCTGGAGTTGTTGGGAAACACACTTCAGCATGATCTGACTTCAAATCCTAGACATTTTTGGTTGGTGTAAAATAAAATGTCAGTATGATATAATAGTTACAATTAATTGGTACAATAAATAAAGTATTGTTCGTTTACTCCTTTCATTGTCTTGTTTGAATATGTGCATATATGACCTGCAGTAATATTTTTGAAGATGAAGCAATAGAACACATTGAAAATCAGAAGAGTTGGAAAATAAGAGAAATAACTTAAGATGTCTTTTATATTTCATTCCTATGGCAAGGAAATGGTTATTTCAATGTCATGGTCAACAATCCATTCAATGCCTTCAGCTGACACAGGAACAGGAATGGACCATTCAGCCCAAGAAACTAATCCTTGCAGTAACTCACTAGCCACAGCCTACCAACGCAAGAATGACCCATTTATTCATACTCTTTGTTTCCTGCCTGTTAGCCAAATCTTAGTCCATGCCAGTATATTGCCTCCTATCCAAAGTGATTTTATTTTGCTAATCAACTTCATGTAGGGGACTTTACCAAATCCAAACATTCTAAGTAGATCATCTTTCCTTTGTCGGTTTTGTTAGTAACAGTTTCAAAAGAACTCCAAGTTTGTCAAACATGATTTCCATTTGTAAATTCTGACTATGCCAATCAGATCATAATTGTCCAACTATCCACTTATCACATTCTTTGTAACAGATTCAAGCATTTTCCATACTACTGATGTATGACTAACAGGTCTGTAGTCTCCTACATTCTCACTCCCTCCCTTCTTAATTTGCCAAATTCCAATCTTCAGGAATCATTTCAGAATCTTTTAATAATTTTGAAAGGTGAGCACTGCATCCATTATTTCTACAACGACCTCTTTCAACACTGTGGAATACATAGTCATGTCCTGGTGACTTAACAACTTTCAGTCCCAGTAATTCTCCAATACAACCTGCTTATACTAATTTCCTTCAACCCCACATTCTCCCTTATCTTGAAAATACATCTAAGAGACTTGCTGCATTTTCCTCTGTGAAGATAGATACAAAGAAATTATTTAGTTTCTTTGCCATTTATCTGTTCTCCGTTATAAAAATTCTGCCTGTGAGGGACCCCATATTTGTCTTAGCCAAATGCTTCCTCCTTACATATCTATAGAATTTTTGACTGTCTATTTTTTGTGTTTTTTGCTATATTGCATAGGTATTCTATTCTCCCCTTTATAAGTTTCTTGGTCTCCTTTTGCTGTATTATTTTAAAAACCTCAGTTTTACTACCTTTATACACATTTGTACAGCATAATTAAAGACTCCACGCACCCCAGACATACTCTGCTCCATCTTTTTCTGACAGGAAAAGTGAGGTCACGTACCAAACAACTCAAGAACAGCTTCTTCCCTGCCCCTGTCAGATTTTGAATGGACTTATCTTGCATTAAGTTGATCATTCTCTATACCCTAGATATGACTGTAATACTACATTCTGCACTCTCTCATTTCCTTCTCTATGGACTCTCATTTAAATGATGAAAAAAATTACAGCATGCTGCTGTGCAGAGGGAGCTGGGTATCCTTGTGGAGGAATCTCAAGGAGTTGGTTTGCAGGTGCAGCAGGTAATTAAGAAGGCAAATGGAATTTTATTCTTTATTGCCAGAAGGATGAAGTTTAAAAACAGCAAGGATATGTTGCAGTTGTATAAGTGCTGATGAGGCCACACCTGGAGTATATTGTACAGTTTTGGTCTCCTTACTTGAGAAAGGATATACTGGCACCGGAGGGGGTGCAAAGGAGATTCACTAGGTTGATTCCAGAGTTGAGAGGATTTGCTTATGAGGAGTGATTAAGTAGACTGGGGCTATACTCATTGGAAATCAGAAGAATGAAGAGAAATCTTATCGAAAATTACATGAAGAGAATAGATAACATAGAAGCAGGGAAGTTATTTTCATTGGCAGGTGAAACTAGAACTAGGAGGCATAGACTCAAAATAAGGGGAAGCAAATTTAGGACTGCGTTGAAGAGGAATTTCTTCAAGTTTCTGAGTGTGTTAGGGATGAGTTTTTAGAGCAGTAATGTTGGACATTATGTAACGATAAAGGGCTAATTCATAATCAAGTTGTGAAAGAATTTTTATAGATGAATGATCACATCATGATAGGACTTTATGTTTGCAAGTGAGGTAGTTCAGTTGAAGGCATGGTATTAAAGTTGAATAAAAGAAATTATGAATGCATGAGGAACAAATTGGTTGAAGTTGATTGGGAAAAATAATTAAAAGGTATGACTATGCTTAGGCAATTGATGATGTTCAAATAACTATTACTTAACTTACTGCAACTATACATTTCTTCAAGGTGCATACCCCCCAAAAAGACAGTCGACCGTGGCTGATAAAGAAAGTTAAGGGATGTATAAGATTAAAAGAAAAGGATTATGAATCTGTGGAATTCCCTGCCCGGTGAAGCAGTTGAGGCTACCTTATTGAATGTTTTTAAGGCAAGGGTAGATAAATTTTTGAACAGTAAAGGAATTAAGCGTTATGGTGAGTGGGCAGGTAAGTGGAGCTGAGTCCACAAAAAAGGTCAGCCATGATCTTATTGAATAGTGAAGCAGGTTGGAGGGGCCAGATGGCCTACTCCTGCTCCTAGTTTTTATGTTCTTATGAACAGTATATTTTATCTGTATAGCACACAAGAAACAAAACTTTTCATTATTAATATATGTGACAAATCAAATCAAAAACATTTTCTTTTAATCTTATGCATCCCTTAACTTCCTTTATCAGCCATGGTTGACTATTTTCTTTTTGGGTTTATGCACCTTGAAGGAATGTATAGTTGCAGTAAATTAAGTAATAGTTATTTGAACACTATCCATTACCTAGACATAGTCAGGTAATGGTGTTAGGCTTGGAAGTTAGTGAACATTTTGGTGATAGTGACCACAATTCGGTTACGTTCACCTTAGTGATGGATAGGGATAGGCATGAAGCTGGGGGCAGTAGTTATAGCTGGGGGAAGGGTAATTATGAGGCCATCAGGAGAGAATTAGGGTGCATAGATCGCACTTGGAGTATTGTGTGCAGTTCTGGTCGCCACATTATAAGAAAGATGTGGAGGCATTGGAGAGGGTACAGAGGAGGTTTACCAGGATGTTGCCTGGTATGGAGGGCAGGTCCTATGAAGAGAGGTTGAAGGATTTGAGGTTTTTTCGTTAGAAAGGAGGCGGCTAAGAGGGGATCTTATTGAAGCATATAAGATGATTAGAGTTTAGATAGGGTGGACAGTGATAGCCTTTTTAGGATGGAGAAAGCTAGCACGAGGGGACACAGCTTTAAATTAAGGGGTATGAGTTATAGGACGGATATCAGAGGTAGGTTCTTTACTCAAAGAGTGATTAGGGAGTGGAATGCCCTGCCTGCAGCTGTTGTAGATGCGCCAAGTTTGGTGGCGTTTAAGAGGTTAATTGATAAGTATATGGAAGAGAAGGGAATGGTTTAGTTTGGAGGGGCATTGCTTTTTATTTTGGTCGGCACAACATCGAAGGCCGAAGGGCCTGTTCTGTGCTGTAATGTTCTATGTTCTATGTGCTATAGTCATACCTTTTAATTATTTTTCCAATCAACTTCAACCAATTTGTTCCTCATGCATTCATAATTTCTTCTATTCAACTTTAACACCCTGCCTTCAGACCAAACTACCTCACTTTCAAACATAAAGACTATTCATGATGTGGTCATTCATACATAAAAATTCTTTCACAACTTGATTATGAATTAGCCCATTGTCATTACATAATGCCCAACGTTACTGCTCTAGAAACTCATCCCTAACACACTTCAGAAACTTGTCTTCACAGCATTAGCTCACTTGGTTTAACCAGTCTATGTGCAGAATGAAGTCACCAATGATTGCGGTATTACCTTCTACACAGTTTTCTCATCTCCTGACTGGTACTATACCCTACATACCATTACTATTAGGTGGCCTATAAGCAACTGCAACCAATGTCTGCTGCCCTTCGCTGTTTCTTAACTCCATTCAAACAGATTTCACACACTGTTCTTCCGATCTGAGGTCCTTTCTTGTTCTACACTGATTTTATCTTTTAACATAGAACATAGAACATAGATTTAGTATCAATACAATTGCACTTTCCTTATCTGATCATCCTAAATGTTGAATATCCTTGAGTATTCAGTTCCAAGTCTTGGTCACTATGCAGCCATGTTTCTGTAATGGCAATTGTACAATAACGATTTACCATTATTTGTGCTGTTAGATCATACATCTTGTTATAAATGCTGTGCGCATTCAGATTGAATGCCCTTTGCTTTGTCAATTTGATATCTGCATTTGATATATACTCTGCTTTGCTTAGTTTCTGCTGCCTTCTACTCCCATACTACTTCCTGTTAGCAACTTTCTTTCAATTTGGGTCACCCCTCAGGTTCCCATCCCCTGGCAAGGTAGTTTAAATCCACCTCAATAGCATTTACAAATCTCCCTGTGAGTATAACAGTGCCAGCTCCCTTAAGATGTAATCCATCCAGCTTATACAGATCCCGCTTACCCTAGAATTGGTCCTGCCCCAGAATTGGTCCCAATGCCTCAGAAATCTGATGTCTTCCCTTCCTCACCTTTTCTCCAGTTACGTATTTAATTGGGTGGCAGAATGGCACAGTAATTAGCACTGCTGCCTGACAGTGCCAGAGACTGTGTGGAGTTTGCATATTCTCCCAGTGTCTGTGTGGGTTTCCTCTGGGTGGTCTGGTTTCCTCCAACAAATAAAAGATGTACGAGGTACGTGGACTAACCATGATAAAGTGTCCATTAATGACATTTTGATTTGACGTTAAGGATCAATATATGGAGTTATAGGGATAGGGCCTGGGTGGAATCGTTATCAGAATAGACTTGATGAGCTGAATAGCTCCTTCTGCACTTTAGGGATTCTATGAGCAAACCTCAGATTCCTCTGCTCACCAGCATGTGGAATTGGACTCTGAGATTACTAAGCTTGTAAAAACTGCTTAAGTTCCTTCATAACTCTCTGAAATATGCTTTCAGGATTTCACTCTCTTCCTACTTATGTCATTTGTACTAATGTAGACCATGACCTCTAATTGATCCCCTTCCCCAAAAGGATGTCTTGCAGCCATCCCGTGATATCTTTGACCTGGCACTAGAGAGTAACACATCATCCTGGAGTCATGTTTATTGCTGCAGAAATGCCTGTCTGATCCCTTGACTAGAATCCCCTGTCACTATTGCTCTTCTATTTTTTTCCTCCCTTCTGCAGATGGACTGCTCATAGTGCCACAGATTATGCTCTGGCTGTGTTCCACTAAGCAGCCATTGCCATCCATCAGCTTCCAAAATGGAAAACTTAGATCAGGCTTCCTGCTCCACCTGTCCAGCATTTCTTATCCATTCCCTCTCTGGCTGTACATTTCTAATCTGCTGTGTGACTACTTCTCTAAATATGCTATCCATATAATCGTCTGCCTTGCGGATGCATAGCAGTGACTCCAGTTGTTACTCAAGTTCCAAAACCTGGAGCTCAAGCTGGTGACAATACAGATGTGTTTTTATAGGACGTTTGACTTCACACATACCACAGGATATAGACTCCACTTGACCAACCTGACCTGCATTCTGTAACTTGACAACTATGTATTACACTTAGCTTAAGTAGAATGAATAGAATAAATTATTAGTAACTTTATTACACATGCTAACTTTATCCAACTCTGTTTATTATTTTATTTTGCTTTAACTTTACTTCCCTGTTCGTGTTCCTTATTGAAATCCAAGTTCCCTGCTCCTCTCTCAGTCTCACTTATTCTTGCACTCTTTAATCTTCCTGGCTCTGCTGTGTGAGTAGTTGGGATGCCAGTAGGAATGGATCTTTCTGGAGAAAGGTTCAATTAATGAGTGATGGTATGCTTGGATGGCCACAGTTACAATTTGAGCTATTTCTCACATTCTCCTGTGGGCTAAATGACTGTGTCTTCCCTGGAACAGTCTCAAGTGATTGAGAGTTGGTCAGATTTTCCAAAGAAGATTAGCATCTGAGATTTCACCTCTTGGCTCAGTGCCAGATTGCAGTTGGTGATGTTTGCAGTCAACCAGGAAATGTGTCAAGAGATGGGGCAAATGTCAGTTTGTAGGAGGTAGAGTGTGTTGTAGTAGGAACTATGGGCTTGCAGATGGATACATGAGCCAAAATTTTCCCATCTTGGGAATCATAGCAAAACAGAAAATTTGCCAAACCATTCAAAGGTTCACTGAACTTGGGTGGGACTTATCAGTCTTGGGATGAACATGGCCAGAGAATCCAAACCGTAAGGTTTTTTTGAGCTCCAGTAGCTTCAGTAGCAGACCAGAACCCTGCATTTGCCTGATGAAGACGAAAGTCAAAAGCTTGCAGATTTACTATCAAATAAATCGGTTGGATTTAAAATTGGTGTTGCCAGATTCTTACTGAGTTTACCCCAGTCCAACGCCGGCATCTCTACATCAGTAGCTGTTAGCCAGTGGTGTACTTTGAGGAGGATATTTACTTGCAGGCATGAGGAGGTTCAGTCATTATAACTTCAGTGGTGGGGAAGCGTCTAGAGGGAGTTATTTAGGATAGAATTAATCATCACGTGGAAAATTGTGGGTTGATTAGGAAGAACCAAATGAATTTCTAAAGGGGAAGTTATGTTTAATCAACTTGCTGAAATTTCTGAAGAGGTAACACAAAGGTAATGCTATTGATGTGGTGTACGTGGATTTTGCAATGCCATTTGATACAGTGCCATACAACAGACTTGTGAAAAAAGTTATAACTGATGGAATAAAAGGGACAGTAACAACATGAATACAAAATAGCCTGAATAATAGGAAACAGAGACTAATGAGTAATGTTCAATGGATATTTTTCAGGCTGGAAGAAGTTTTTTAGTGATGTGGTAGAGAAAAATATAATGTAGTACTATCCAGATTTAGAATGGATGTAGTTGTAAAGGTTTTTGAATTTGATGCAAACTCCTGGTGTATTATACAGCAGCCTGAATGAGGTTCCAAAACATGGTTTCGATATATTTTTCTTCTAGAGTTTTTAGAATTTAGCAACTAAATTAAAGAGCACACTTGCAACATTGTTGAAACACCAACACCACTTGGAGGAGAGCTATGTTCATTGATTGAAGATACTATTAAAACATGAGCCACAGAGCGTATGGGTAAGAAAAAATATCTAGCAAATGCTTATTAGTTAGAATTAAGGAATAAAAGAGAACTTAAAATGTAGTAGTTGTCTATGGGCCTCCTGATAGCAGCAATGAAGTGGCAGATTGTATTAATTCAGAGATTAGCGATGCGTTTCAAAATGAAAGTTATTTAATGGATGACTTTAATTTTCAGAGAGGTTGGGAAGAACAGAATAGCTCAATCAGAATAGTAATGAGTTTCTCAAATACATCAGGATGGTTTTCTGCAATAGAATGTTCTAATAACAACTAGGGAACTAATGAACTTAGATTCAGTCATTAGTGATGAGCCAGACTTAGATAAATATATCCTTACATTAGATCACTAATTAACAGCCATCATAATAGGATGGAATTCATTGCTCGGTTTGACATACTTTGGAACTTGGTGAAAGGCAAGACTGCCTCGAGCAAGCAATTTACAAGAAATGTTTTCAACCCAAGTCTCTGCAGAGTTACTGAGCCGATGTGCATAGTGGAGGGCTCTGACATTTGAGGAAGAAAGAAGAGTTTCTTGCCCATTTTATAGAATCATAGAATCCATACAGTGTAGGAGAAGGCCATTCAACACATCAAGTCTGCATCGACAACACCCCAGATATTTACATTATATTTGATGATTGCGCAGTCACGTACCAGGGGAAAACACAGGTTTAGGAAAGTGAGTGTGTGACTGTCAACAAGCCAAGTAATGGAGAATTAGAATCCACAGGTATTAGTCCTATCCTGCAAGTACTTGCTACCTGTAAAGATAGGTTGAAAGATTACAGAAGGAAGGACCACTACAATGCAGCCAAGGCACTATTGCTCAAAAAACTTTCAAGCGATGGGAGGGAAGAACAGAATAGAAAAGTGGTATAGATAGAGAACTCTATAATTAGATAGCAGGATAGATAGCATCTTCTATTGCCAAGAATGGGTGCACCTACACCACACGTGTAGTGACAGTTCATGAAGGTGGC
The DNA here is from genome assembly GCA_024679065.1 of Sphyrna mokarran. Lineage (NCBI taxonomy): Eukaryota > Metazoa > Chordata > Chondrichthyes > Carcharhiniformes > Carcharhinidae > Sphyrna > Sphyrna mokarran. The sequence goes on from JAGIQG010000002.1 coordinate 65,204,578, forward strand.
TTACCACCGCCTTCCCAAGGACAATTAGGGATAGGTGGCAGAGCTCCTAGGAGATCTCCAGCAAATGCAGCACTCAGGGAGAAGAGGGCACAGCCACTGAGGGGGCATCCCCACCTCTATCCGCTACCTCCCCACTCCCCCCGGCCCACCCCCAGTGAACCGAAGTCTGTCATTGGAGGAGCAATGAGTACTATGAGTGGTGAGTTTTCTGGAAAGAGGTTTTCCCCCATGAGAGGCAGCAGGGGAACATGAGAGCCAGGGCCTGGCAACAGGGAATACAAGAACTGGGGCCTGGAAACAGGGGAGCAGAAAGTCAGGGCCTATAATCAGGGGAGCAGAGACTCAGGGAGGAGTAGAATACAAGGCCCGGAGTAAGATAGTGTTGTGCCCAGTGTCAGAGGAGGGGTGGTGTGTGTATGTGTATGTGGAGGATCAAATGGAGCACATCTTCCAACATGAACTGGCTGGGCCCAATGACCTGTTTCTATGTCATATATCCTACATAATTGTGATTAATTGAACACAGTTACTAAGATTCTAGGCTTTAGTCAGATCAACTTTAATGGAATAAGACAGACTGATGATAGCAAACTGATCAAAGCTATATCTGGTACCATTACAAACAAACAGAAAGATGTTCAAAATAATTTTGCTTCAATCTGAATTGGTGTATACTCCCAAGAAGAAAAAGCTCTTCTTACCAAATAAAACCACCAGGAGGGAAAAGGGAACAAACATATAAAACTAAACAAAAAGAGTACATAGTACAAAGAATAGTATCAACCCAGGGGACTTGGAGAGATACAAAGATCAGTAATGGAAAACAGATTGAGCTATTAAAAGGGGATAAAAGAAGAAACTTGTCAAGGACGTGGTTAGTTTATAACATTTTACAATTTTACAATTACCTTTGGGAACAAGAGATCTTGGCCTTTCTATTTATGTTCATTGAACTGCTAATAAAGTCTGTCATTGGAGGAGTCTATCAGTTCATTTGCCTAAATTCTTCCATTTTCTCTATTCAATTTAGCTTTTTCAAGTTATAGCCTGATCTATGGTGTAATTGAGTTTCAGATAATGTGAATTCAATCACTGAATTCACTGTCCCCCAAGGAGTGCTACAATTCCATGCCATGTACATTTTGTGACTCATTCACAAATACCAGTTCAAATTGTACAGTGTCTCCCGTAGGCACTGAGTCATGGGGTAGTCATGCATTCTATTTACTAACTCTGAATGTCGCATTTTCATGGGTTGAGTGAACTCCTTCAGTAATATCGTTTGCTTGTTCTCACATGCCCTTCTTATCACTTTCTGATAAGTATTTTTGTTGTATTGGCTGTTGAAAATCAGACAATCTGTTGTCTAGTTTGGACTTGTTCACTTTAGAGATATCTAACCATAATTATTTGTTTGTAACTTCTCCCTCACACTGAATCGACTGAATTTAACTTTCAGTTGTCTTTGACTACATTTATTTTTTCTGTCTTTTCTGAGCTCCCTGAAAAATTATTAATTTCCATCCTCATTATTATGTTTCTAACTTCCATACCACATTACAACTTTCTTCTGCCACATAACAGCCTTGAGTTCCATTGCTATCTCCCCCCCACAAAGTGTTTCTCAGTGGTGGGAGGTGGTCTGCCATTGGCTAGCAGCAGGATCTTCTGGTCCCACTGCTATCAATGGGATTTAAATCCACTTCTGCTGCTGCAAAACCTGTTGTGAGGGTTTGCGGGTGGCAAGAATTCATTGCTGGCAGGGCTTTGCAGTGGTGGGGGTTTGCTGATGGCCGGGGTTCACTGGCAGTGGGACCACAAGTTCCTGCCATTGGAAACAGCCAGAAAATCACAGTTATTGTGTATAAAATAAATTGACAAAATATTGGATAAAATATTGTGATTCCTTTCTTAAGTAGATATGTTCATAAAAGGAACACAGAAAGGTAGCATACAAAGTCAACATGCAATTAGCAAAGTGATTGGTATATTGACCTTTACTGCAAGGAGATAGTAAGAATAAGGAAACCTTGCTACAATTGTAGTGGACTTTATTGAGACCACATCTTGAGTACTGTGTACAGTTTTGATTTTAAATCTAAGGCAGGATACAGTTGTCTTGCGGGTAGCATAATGGATTGGTTCTTGGGACAAGAAATTTATCTAATGATGAGAGACTGAGTAAGTAGGGCCAATATTCTCTGGAGGTTCAAAGAGATGATCTCATCAAAACATAAAAGATACTGAAGGAGCTTCACAGGGTACAAAATAACATTTTCTTTCAGCCAGCTGGTGAAAAGTGGCAACGTGGACAAATAAACCTCCAAAACTCTAAAACATGAGGGAATGGATTCAGGATAAGGGAGCACTCTGAGACAAGGAAATAGATATCCTGATAAAGGTGATGGATTTCCTGGAACATTCAAAGCCTGGAGGTGGACCCCTTCCAGGTTATCTAATCTGGAAAGTCTACCTGCAATTGCTCATCTGACTCACTGCTGCAGTGATCCAGGGTCCAGGGTTGCGGGCAGCGTCCATCCTGAGCTCCAGAGGCAGCACCATCCATTGTTCAGATGAGTCCAACATCAGCATGTCCTTAGATTTAAAGATCAGCACAAATAGAGGTTCACCCAAGCTGGTGGGTTTTCCGAACTGCCATGGTGGGCACCAGTGGAAAATCCCCACTGCAAATTCATGCCAGCATGCAACCAATTTCTGGGCCTCCTGCTATATTCTCCTACCATGTCCACTATCAAACACACCAGTGGGGGCTTGGGAGCATTTTGGTGGCCTAAGATAATTCAAAGTACTGAAAAAACAGGCACGACACATCCAAATGTTATGTGACATACTTATAGTTTTTTTTATCAATAATGGGGTCCAAAGATTAAAACATAGTGAAATATAAAATTTATTTTTTAAATTACAATCAATTTGTAGGAATCTTTATTAGTTCCTGATGCCCTGTTAAGATTAATTCCTGTCATATAATCTCCATTTTTTCTTTATGTATAATTTAGACAGAAATTATCTGTTTAAAGTTAAACTTCAGGCTATTATAGATGGGCAATTAGAACCAAGCACACTTCTTATGAAATAATGGGGATATCATTATTCTTGCAATGTCAACTTTGAATAATATAAAAACTGAAAAAGCCGTCAGATTCTTTGCAGTTTTGTTGCAATTATTCCTTGGCCTCATTTTGCAACAAACTCTTCTCAGTAAAAGGCAATTAACATATAAAAGTCATTTAGTAAATCATTAGAAGAAGGTGCAATATCAGAAGCCTGTAGATAGCTAAAACAATTCCTCCATTTAAGAAGGGAAAAAGCACAGCTGGAAAATTACAGACTGATTTAACACTGGTGATGGATAAAATAATGGAAAGAATAGAACAACATTTATAAATTTAAAAAATACAATAATAAATATTGTCAGCATGGATTCCAAAAGGAAAATTTAATTTTTTTTAAGGAGATAACTAAGAGTAAACAAAGGTAACACAATTGATGCAATTTATCTGGGTTGGGATTCTCCTAAAAAATTCTAGGTGCTGAATTCACATAAAAACTGGAGTAAATCCTGCTGTTTTTTTAAGCAGGATTTTCAAAATGAATCACTTATACCCTGGGCACTACAGAGTACACTAGTATGAATCTCGATAAAAATCTATGGCTCAGACTGATTCCCGTTGAAGAGGCCGGTACCACAGTTCTGACTGGGCCACTGAATGTACACCAACTCAAAGCAGAGACTGGCACACGCTCAGTAGGCCTCCCTTCAGTCCAGCGGGGTCGGGGCCGCCAGCTCCTTGTTACTGGGAAACTGCTGTAAACCCTGTTGGAATGAAACACTTCTGGCAGGGGAGGGGTGAGAGGCTAGCTGGCTCAGAGACTTCAGTCCTGGGCCCACAAATGAGATTTAAATGAGGATTATAATATTCAAATCAGGTCTTCACTGATTTCTGGCACACAGCTGATGACACCAGAAATCCGGGCCTGTGGTGCCCATCAGAGAGCCTGCTAAACGGCCTTTATTTATGTCTCCAGGTCTGCTGCGCTGGGCTGGGAGAATCACCCCCTCCCTGCCACCACCCAGGCTTTCAAAAGAGCTTTGATAATGTCCCCATATGAGATTAATGAATAAGACCATAGAACGTAAACACAGTGGACAAGTGGCACAATGGATTGCTTGCTGCCTTCAAGGTAGAAAGGGTGAAAGTAAAGGATAAGAGGCAAAAGACAAATTAGTATTTAAATTGAAAGCAGATTCAAAAGTATCTGGGCAGAGGGATCTGGGTGCCTTTGTACATAAATCGCAGAAAGTCAGTATGCAGGTACAGCATGTAACAAAAAGGGAAAATGAAATGTTAGCATTCATTGCAAACAAACTGGAGTATAAAAGTAGAGAAATATTTGTTGCAATTGTGTAGGGTGTTGTTGAGACAACATCTGGATCTGAAGTATTGTGTCTAGTTTTGGTTTCCTTATTAGAGGAAGGGTGTGGTGGCATTGAAAGTTGTTCAGAGGAGGTTCACCAGTTTGATTGTAGGAATGAAAGAGTTGCTGTATGAGGAGAGATTAAACAGTTTGGGCTTATATTCGCTGGAATTTAAAAAGATGAGAGGGGATCTGATCGAGGTATATAAAATACTAAAAGTGATTGATAAAGTAAATGTAGACCATTTCCCCTTTGTGGGGCAATCTAGAACAAGAGCTCACAGGTATAGGTTGAGAAATGGTAGACTTAAAACTGAGATGAAGAGGAACTACATCTCACAGCAACTGCTGAATTTGTGGAACTTGCTGTCCCATAGCACGGTGAAGTCTGAATCATTAAAAGGTGAAAAGAAGGAGATAGATATATTTCTAATTTTAAAAGTGGGTTAAATGGGTATGGGGAATAGGTGGGGAAGTGAATTTGAGACCAGGGAGAGATCAGCCATGATCTGATTGAATGGTGGAGCAGGGTCAAAGGGATGAATTGCCGACTTCTGCTCCTAATTCCGATGTTCCTATTCAGTGTGGCAGAAGGTTCATCAAGTCCCAAGCCAGAGGATCAACCTTGGTTCAGTGAAGAGTGCAAGAGGACATGCCAGGAAGCAACACTATATATACCTAAAAATGAGGTGTCAACCTGGTAAATCTACCAGGGGCTATTTGCATGCCAAATAACATAAGTGACAAACAATAGACAGAGCTAAGTGATTCCACAAACAATGGATCAGATTCAAGTTCTGAGGTTAATGTCCTGCTGAATCCAACTGTGAATGTTGAATTAAACAGCTCCCTGAAGGAAGTAGTTCCACAAATATCCCCATCCTCAATGGTACAGTAGCCCAGCACATCTGTGCTAAAGATTAGGCTAAAGCAATTGTAATAATCTTGAGCCAGAAGTGCCAAGTGGATTATCCATTTTGGCTTTCTCCAGAGGACCCAGCATCACAGGTGCCACACTTCAGCCAATTTGATTAATTCCACATGAAAGTAAGAAATGGCTGAAGGCACTGCATACAGCTCTGGGCCCTGACAATATTCTAACAATAGTACTGAAGGCTTGTTCTCCAAAACTTACCATACCCCTGGCCAAGTTCTTCCAGTATAGCTACAACACTGACATCTACCCAGCAATGTAGAAAATTTCCAGGTACATCCTGTACGCAAGAAACAAGACAAATCCAACTCAGTTAATTATTGCCCCATCAGGCTACTCTCAATCATTAGTGAAGTAATGGAAGGGGTCATCAATGGCACTTGCTCAGCAATAACCCTGCTTATGAATGCTCAGTTTGGGTTTGGCCAGAGTCACTCAGCTCCTGACTTTAGTCTCTGCCTATTGTGAATAAGCATCCAGCCTCACTTTTAGGTTCCATTTGTTTTGAAGCAAGAAATTTCCAAACGTCTAGTCTGAAGAGGAAAGTAAATGCAGGCAGGAGCCAGACCCCATTTTCACGTGGTATCCCTGGATTTAGACACTGAGAATTTTTATCGTTAAAAGTAGTTCCCTCTCCCGCCAATATCCAGGAGTAAGCTGCATTAATTTTCATGCAATGTTATCAGAATAAGGCCTGTCATGTTGACCACTTATAACATTGTTCCTATCAAAGCACTTAAGCTTCTGTCATTTCTCTCACACCAGAAACAAACCTCAAACTAAAACTCTAATTTTTGGTCTTCCATTCTGAAATCACAGTATCCTTTTTCCTGAAATTGGCAATGTGGTTTCAATTAGACACAGTCTCAACCAGCACTCCTCCCTGTCCACTCCACCATGCTGATCTTCCTACAACATTCCAAAAACCAATTTGAAATTGTGCAAGAAAAATTTAAAAGCCTCACTGTTTGAGGGATTTGGGATAACCTGATATTAAAAAGACTGAAAATCAGGATAAACTAATTTAGAAATAAATATATATAGAAAAAGCACAAAGTGCCAAGAGTTACAAAGGTAGTGTTTTGCATAGAAACATGTATAACCATTGTTAGAAATGTGTATTTTATATATTCTGTATTAAAATGCACACCTTGGTCAACTACAGACTGCTCCAAGGCATAATGGGATAAATGCTGAGTAAGACAAACCACATTTTTTTAAGAACAATATGGATACAGAGCTCAGTTTTTATAAGTATGGGTTATAGACAGAACAAGCTTCCTAACAGCTGAATGAGTAGAGTGACACAAACATTCCTGATAAAGACAGTGAGAAAAGGAACTTCTGAACTCTTCGGACTTACATATTTGGGGTTGCTATGAGACAGTTGGAAAGAACTTTGCAGATTTATGTAGAGGGTTGCCAGGAGACAGTGGGTGAAAATTTTGGGACTTTAACAACTATGTATTCTCATTCTTGTAGAAGTGGAATGTTATTGGTCAAAGTAAATGCCCCACACTAAAATGATTAGTCTGGCTAGGATGAATAAAAGAGGCAGGCAGATGATTTTTGGAAAATTATAATTGTACTGCTGATAACAATGCAATTTAGAATTGTCTAGACTGCTCCAAACCATTCTCCCATACATGTGGACCAGTGCTGGCCAATAAAAGTACATCTTCAACCAGAATTTACTGTCTTCTTGAATTTTGTATTTGCTGAGCTGTAATTAATAAAGAGAAATCTCCTGCATAAAAGCCAGCATAATACTTAGATCTCTGAAAAGCTCCTACAGAGAGGCACAGTTTTACACCAGCAATACTTCCTCCCCACCCTCCCATGCTGATCTTCCTACAACATCCAGAAAAACAATTTGAGGCCCTGCAAGAAAAATTTAAAAGGCTCACCCACATCAATGCAAAAATTAGCCACAAAGATCATTGCATCAAATCAGCCCATTTATGTTATGCAGAATGTGAATCTTGCTACAAACACACAGAATGATTGTATTCGATTTTGAGCACTGTGAGTAATCTTGGTGGTGTTCTGGAGATGGATGTTGCACATCAGAATGTTAGAGAGTTACTACTTGCATTTTCTATGGTATAACTGAAATTATGCTTCAAAAGTGAGTTGTGGGCTGTTCTGTGCTTTCGGAAGTATGATCTCAGGAAACATTGGAACACATTTGTAAGATTTAATATCTCATTGCTTCATCATTCTTTGCAAAGTATACAAAAAGTTGTTCATTTCTAATAGTTCAGCCATGTGATATGTGTATACATTAACACTTGCATCTATTGAGATTAGATGATTGGCTGGGGTGTCCATGCTTGAACTTTGGCCAATGGCTTGCATTAGAAGCCTCAGTTCAGGATAAAATCTGTGAAGTTGGATGACTTCCACAACAAATGTACTCACAGTTACACATGCAGACATATATATATATATATATATATATATATATATACACATGCTCACATATATGTGTATGATCAGATAACATGCAGCACTGCCAAAATTGTCACATTAGAAATTACCACTATGAGATGGTGCAAGAATTGGGTAAACATTGGATATCTTAGCTACTCTTTCTGATGTTAATTTCAGTGATTAGATTTGGATTAAGCTATATTTAATGCAGAATTCAATATCCATACTGGCCAGTTTTGATGAGAGAGACTGCAAACTTGGCAACTAGCTGTTAGCTGTTTGTGATTTGATGAGATCACTCCATATTCCTTCCTGCTTACATTAGCACCAAACTTCTCACTGCTTGTGCTTCATGTTCTCAAACTTCATTTGAAATTTATAATTAATTGAAAAATTTAATATTCAATCCTGAATTGTGCTGGAAGTTGAGATAAGATAGAGAAGAGATTGCAGAAATGCAGATGATTGAATATGTTTTGTAAGCTTAAAGTCATAGGTTCAGGAAAAATAAAGAACTTGCTTTTATATGATGCATTAATCAGCATCAAATTAATGGAAAGAGTTGTCGACAGTGCTATCAAGCGGCATCAGAATTGATGACTTGAAAACTTTATATCAAACAGCAAAAATCTGCTCACTGATGCTCAAATTAGTTCCACCAGGGTCTCCAACATTCAGAACTATGCAAGACTGTGCCATTTATCAACTTGACTTCCAGTCCCAATTACAGGACTTCACCTCAGAGAGTAAATTCAGCCCTTAACTTTTCATGTTTGCTGAGACTTTGAGACAAACACTTTTATAGTGCTTTTTGTAAGGTTTTGATAATGATGCTAACTTTTAAAATCTGTAACATAATTGGATTTTATTCTGTAGCCACAGTTTAAAATTAAATGTCTCCATTTGAATTTCTGTTTGACACTTAGCCATCAAGGTGATTGGGGGAACAGGAAGGCAGGTTGCTTTAGCAAAACTATACTTGATGAACTTATGTCTTCAATGTCGTTGCAACATCTTAAAGCAAGGAGGTTTCTGCTTTGAAGGAATAGTTAAGAGCAGTGAGTTCAGGATGGCACTATTATTAGACAAAGCCATGTATTGCTTTAATTGATCTGAACAAGAAAGGAACTTTTTTTTTGATATCTGTGCAGCTTGGGTTCACATATATTGACAAGAGAATGAGACCTTATTTATGGCTTTTACATATCTAAAAAAAATGTGCTTTTGTTTGTACTGGAACATAAACTTCAAAGAGAGTAAGCAAAATAGAGCTGTATCTCAATTAATGACTTGTGAGGCAGGAGAAGATAAATTAATAACTGTCATTAATCTGTATGGCTCTTGTTAAAGGAATGGGTGACACAAAATGATTTGCATCGTATGGAATAAAAGAGCTGAATTTAACTCATTTCCAAAAAAGGAGACTGAAAGCTAAACATTGTTAAATCCTGGCCTTCATTGGCACAGGGATGCCATGGCTTCTGGGCTATACCTCTTCTGGACACAGTTTAATATCACTTCAAAGACAGAGAGAGATACCACCTGTGCTGGCAACACCAGCAATTCCTGGGATCTTGAGAGATGAGAAACTTCTATGTTGTTTACACTGCTTCTTGTTTGAAAAGTAAAATCTTGCTGAATAAATTTGACTTGATTCATAAATATTAGTTATTCAAACCTTGTAGGTTAAGAACAACTGACAATCCTAATTTTAGGAATTAAGAATTTTGAGCTTTTTAATTAGGAGGGTTTATAACTCAAAACCCTAAATCTTACTATTTCAAGATCTGCGAGGCTGTAACATTACGCCTGATTGAGGTCTTCATCAATATAGTTGGTTGTCCTGCCTTGTGAAGCAGATAGTTAAGTTGATTTCTAGACTTTTCCAATGGAGTTCCTGGGGGTTGAGAGTGTCATAGAGCTGAATCGACAGCTTCCCACTATTATCCCACCCTCCACCTTCCTCCCAAATCTCTTGTATGTTCGAGACTCTTATGATCTGGGAACTCCATTCCACACAACAGCATGGTTTGCTCCATGGTAAATCCAGTGCTGTCTCCCCATCCATTTTTCTTCTGCTTGACCTCAGATCATCCATAAAAACGTAATGTTGGTCCATGTTGTGAGTTTTTGGGGCCAATCTTTAGGTTGAATACCAAAGATTTAATCTTAAAATTTCTTATTTCTGTCACAGCAATGCTTCGATGACTTCTGGTTCCGTCCCGTTGGCAACAAGAAAAGAATCTAAATACTCACAGCCAGGAATGTAGCTGAGGGCCTACCATACCTGTATCCACCCCAGAATTCATGTCAAATATTTGCCTGAAACATGGAAATGATCCAAACATGAGCATGGCAGTGACCCCCTTCTCTTTCAGATCTGGTCCACTTGTGTTTGCTTACGGTTGCCATCTCTGGTTAGATGTATTCATGGAGGTTTTCCACAGGATCGCCCAACTCAAACTGAACCAATGCATTAAGGCACAGTTGTCAGCACTGTTGCCTCACAGCCCCAGAACCTCAGGTTCAATTCCGGCCTCAGGTCACTGTCGGTGTGGAGTTTGCACAATAAGAAGTCTGACAACACCAGTTTTAAGTCCAATCAATTTATTAGATAGTAAACTTGCAAGCTTTCGGGGTTTGCCCCTTTGTCAGGCGAATGGAAAGTTCTGACAAAGGAGCAAACACCAAAAGCGTGCGAGTTTATTACCAAATACATCGGTTGGACTTAAACCTGGTGTTATCAGACATCTTACTGTGTTTATCCCAGTCCAATGTCGACATCTCCACATCATGTGTGGAGTTTGCACATTCCCTCTGTGTCTGATTGAGTTTCCTCCAGGTGCACCAGTTTCCTCCTACTGTCCAAAGATGTGCAGATTAGATTGATTGGCCATGCTAAATTTCCCTTTGTGTCAGGGGGATTAGCAGGGTAAATATGTGGGGTTATAGAAATAGGACCTGGATGGGATTGTGGCCAGTACAGACTCAATGGGCCAAATGGTCTCCTTCTGCACTGTAGCAATTCTATGATCCATATTTCAGTCAAATAGTCTTTTCCAACCATATCTCAAAAATGTTATGAACCAATAAATGAAAGTATCAAAGGAAATTAAAGAATATATATCTTTTAATATCCCAATGCCTGTGGTTAGCACTGCTGCTTCACAACACTAGGGATCCGGGTTTGATTCCTGGCTTGGATCACTGTCTATGTGGAGTTTGCACGTCCTCCCCATGTTTCCTCCCACATTCTGAAAGACGTACTGGTTAAGTGCATTGACCCGAACAGGCACCAAACTGCAGTGACTAAGGGAATTCCACAGTAATTTTGTTGCAATGTTAATATAAGCCAATTTGTGACTAATAAATAAACTTTAACTTTGTCCATTGCTCACCTCAGCGAATAGAAGATCAATCTTTAATTTTTAGAAGTTCCAGACAATCATTTAAGTGTTGACAAATATAGTTTTTCATGGTGTGTGCAGACTTGGAGGGTTGTAGAGCCTGTTCCTGTGCTGCAATTTTCTTTGGTCTTTGTTCTTTATTAGATTTGCTGTATTTTTGGACATGAAATGGAAGCTCAAAGAGAAAAGAATTCTTTATTCATTTCTTTTCTGTAACTGTGCAGCATATCTTATTACTGTACCTGTTTATTTTGCAAGTACCATTGCTGACCTAATTCACATATCAAGATGAAATGTAAAAATACATTTGGAAATTGCTGAAACTTGATATATAGTACACAAGGTTGACTTTGATCGTGAGACAGAGTTGGTTCATGGACGTTTCCTGCAATTACCATCAGTTAATTTTGGATAACAGATGCTTCTGTCAAAACTTTGCCTGGTATTTGCAGAATATACATCATATAAGGATCCATCTAAAAGGTAATTACGAGAGAGCTTGTTTTGTGTGTCAGGTTGCCACAAGTTGCTAAGATACAAGATTCCATTAAAACAAATGTTAACTACATCAAGCTAATCACTGATTCCAGGCAATCCTACTGGTCCATTTGGTATATAGGAATCAGCTGATGTCTCTGTTACAACGATGACAAATGAGCCATTTCAGTCCAAGTAACCCCATACTTCCCGTGTGTGATGCTCTAATTACCATTCATTTGTTATTTGATTATAAGACCCATATTGTCTCTGGATTGAATCTATTAGCCCTCAGAATCCTGCTGAATTTGTCTGCATTTTACACATTTCCAGTTTTTTGTGCTGCATCTGAATGGTTTGTGAGAATTAGGATATTCACACTAGCTAAATGACCTGTCATCTACTGAAAAATCCCTCCTAATCTTAGCCACTGCCAACTCACTTCTGATAATCCACATGAGATATGGGAACCATAGAAGCATAGTACAGAAAGAGGCCCTTCAGCTCAATGAGTCTGCACTGAACACAATCCCACCCAGGCCCTACCCCCATATCCCTACACATTATACTCACTATTCCCTCTGACCTACACATCTCTAGACACTAAGGGGCAATTTCTTAGCACAGCCAATCAATCTAACCCGCACATCTTTGGACTGTCATGTATCTGAGAAGTCATCCATACAAGGCAGAATCCTGGTAGGCCTAGAGAATAACTCAGGATATAGGCAGGTAAGGTCAAGGTAAAATATTCTGTACTCTGCAAGTGAGGTACACATACCTTATGGTTATCTCCAATCAACCAGCCTCACCACTTCCATAACTCAAGCTTTTGTCTCAATTGATTACTGGAGGAAAAGTTAGAACAAAAAGGAACAAATTATTTACTTAACACCTGGAAAGGCAGGTGTAGGTTCTGTTTTGTAGCCATTTATGCCTTGAAATATGAGGTTTCCCACTGACTTGCAACTGAAACACATTAACAGAGTCTTTTTAAAGAAAGAATGTTTTGGTGTGACTACTGCTGGAAAGTTTTAAAAGCCAAAGCAGGCCCTGGTTTCTGCTTGCACCATCTCAGCGCAGGCAGTAGCAATCTGGGCTGGCTGGATGGCCAGGCAACGGCAAGGGGAATGCAGACTGGCACAGTGGTGGGAGATCAAATGCTGCCTCCATGAGAGAACAGAACAACTGACAGTCCCTAGGGCTGCAGTGCTAGCAATGTGCTGGAGGACAGATTGGTTTTCTGCTGTGAAACTGTCCAAGTCCCCTTGCATATTGTAAATCCACTGCCATGATTTAACTCAGATGTTGGGTGGCAGATGCTTACACTGAAATGGAAGCTCTCATATTGGCCATGAGATGCTGCAATATGGTTGTATTCACCAAGGTGCTAATAGATTTGGCTACCAATTCCATGCTGGAAATGATGGGCTCTGAGCTCTGTGTAAATCCCACTGCCAATTTGTTACTGGATTCCTCATTCTACTGTATATTGACCACAGACTGACTGGCAGGCTTCTCAGCACACAAACATTTCACTGCACATACCTATCAGCATTCTTCTGTAGTCATTGAAGTTCCACCTGAGTCCTCTGCACCAAACCTGCCACCTTGCTGTTCAGTGAGCTGGCACCTGTGCCACCCTTCCCCCATCCTGGCTGCAACCCATTCAATATACTCCAGGCAATGCAGCCTTGTCTGTCAGTTGAAGAGCTGGTGAAAGCCCTGTGTCACCTTCTTTAGAAGAGGCCCACAATATTAAGTGCCAGTATTAAGTGCCAGTACCAGGCTTTCGAGTGGCCAGCAGTGGGTTTTCATTGGGTCAAGGATACCAGAAGCAGAAATCCTACTGAGAACTGTCAGCTAAGCTATTGCGGGGATTGTTACGAGTCAAAACCATGTTGTTGTGGATCTGAAGTCACAGTTAGGTCTGACTGAGTAAGAAGAACAGATTTCCTTCCAGGACATTAGTGAATCAGATGGGTATTCATGACAGTTCAATAACTTTGTTGTCACTATGGCTGATTTTTTTTTGAAGTTTATTTAATTAAATTTGAAATCCTATGCTGTCATGGTGGGATTTGAACAGAATTATTAATCCAAATTTCTGGATTACTACTCCAGCAACATAACTGTTCTGTGACTGAGTCATGCAATCTCTTTTGTTGGTATAGTGATCTGCCAGTTTGTGCAACCTGGGAGATGTGGGTGTGAGGTTTGCAGTAGTGCTTTATGGAGTCTTGTGAATGTGTCAGGCATGAGGTTTGATTGAGGTTGCAGTAGATGGGGAAAGGGTGATTTCAGCATTTGCTGAGATTGGCAGTGCAGTTGAAGGATTAGGTATTTGAAGATGTATTCGTTGACCTTGACCATTCGTGGCACATCATCTAATGTTTTGCAGCACTCCATCCAGGTCCCTGGAACCTACTTCCGATCATTGATCTCCACGGCTATTTTCTCTTCCTGCTTTTGGAGTGTCAGTCAGGAAGGTATCCTTCTTCATTGTGGTTTCTCTCCTCTTTTGCACCTCACCCACCAACACCTCCAACGCAGCATTCAGAAACTTTAGAACCCACTTTCTACTTACATTTCCCCATGTCACATACTCTTTATTCATGATAGCACTGGCTCTGGCCAAAATGTTTTATGAAGCAGGGGCTGACTCGAAACAGTCAGATTAGCTTTAAATGGTAGTAGCCTCTTCTTTACAACAATCAATCATATTGTTGCAGTGGCCGTCAAGGGGATTATCTTGAATTCCACCAGCTGCAATTTGAATCCAGGTCCACACAGTGTTAGCCTGGGCCTCTGGATTATTAGTCCAGTGACACTACCACCACCTCCCCCACTAGTATTGGTTGGACATTGGACAGGCAGTATGAAATTGGTATGCTGCCTGCATTGCAAACAATAGACACAGATTAATCACATTTCACAATCTTCAGGTTTATTTTTCAGTGGTTAGAAAATTTACCCCCCCCCCTTTGCTCCATATAGAGGACTATCTCTTAGGACCGATTAACACATGTTCAACTACTGTTCATGTGGGACCCTTCTCCACTTCGGCCTTCAAAGTTCTCATTTGAATATTTAGGGGCCATAAATATAAGGGAAATAAGAAAAATAATCTTTACTCAGAAAATTTGGAGTTTATTGCCACAGGAAGTGAAAGCATGGTTTTCATGCTTTCAAAAGGAAACTGGATGTTGACAAGAGGGAAAGGGGAATCCGAGGATGTGCTGATAAAGAGAGATGAGATAAATAGAATGGAGGAGACTCATGGACTTTAAACACCACCACAGATTAGTGGGCCAAGTGGTCTGTTTTATGATGTATGTTCAATGTAACACATAACATCCACTTGGCTGACTGCATTTGGAGCAACACCTGAACATACACAGATTGGAGAATTGAATATATGACAGCCCTGAACTCAGCATTCAGGTTGGTCAGACTTTTTAATGCAAACAAACTGCCATTTATAAAATTTTCTTGCACTCTGAAAGTCCCCACATTTTGTATTGCATTTGATTATACTAATAATAATTTACAACTCCAGTGAAGTAGTTATGAACAAGCTTGTCCCATACCAATAACTGCAGCTAATGAACAAACTAGTTTTCTTAACTGATGAGCTTTTTTTCTATTGGGCTGATGAGATTGCTTTTACTCTATTACTTTATCAATAGTTTAGCATATAATTGTCATTCCACTAAGGGAAACCTTTGATTGCAAATCTGGCCTTAATTCCATTTTTATTCGGTGTCTACATGGAAATAACAGACTGCATTAATGAAAATCAATGGCCGGTGCTAACTTCACTTGCTTGCCCTGATGTTAGGTAAGCATTTGTGCCTGCTTGTTCTCACAGATTTTTTTTGTTCTAGCTGTAGAGAACAGAGACAAAAGTCATCTCAGAGAGATTCTTCAGGTGGGCCAATCTTTTGTAAATGTGTTTAAAAAATAGTTAAAATTCACAATGTGAAAGAAAGATTTTTAAAAATAATTTTGATTTGTCATGAGGCTGTCAATTCCATTAAAAAGTATTTTCTTATGTAACAAAGTGGGCTTGGAATGCTTGTAATAAACTTCAGCTAAAGTTCATTTGAATATTGCTGTGTACTTTAAGCAGTGTTGCAGTGATTTCAGTCTTAAGATTCTCCCTGATGTAATGTTGATCCTCACAAGCCTCAAGTGATTTTGATATATTACTGTGGGATATGTGGCTACTTTAGATGCTTGAGGAAAGTTTTTAATGCTTTAGATGATGTGCACAAGTCTCCCACAGCTGACGTGCACAAGTCTCCCACAGCTGACGTGCACAAGTCTCCCACAGCTGACGTGCACTTTCAATCTGAAAGGTTTTCTAGACTGCTGTGTAGATTAATTTGACCTGGAGTCATGTTCCACTATTGGTGCATCACACTTTCAGCTTAGCTTCTTAAAATCACTGATATTCTTTTGAGACTTTGGTATAGGTGCAGGGATTATGAGAGAAAACTCAGGCAACATGTCTGACACAAGGCAGCACAAGATCACCCAGCAGTTGCTGCTTTAGGACATCAATTTTTTAAAATTAATAATATAGTCTCCTCCCTACACTTTTTCCCTCTTTTCCAGGTTGACACTGCTGTGGTGCCAAGTTGGCAATAACAGGGGGACCTTAAGAGGAATGGGGGAGAGATCTACTGAAATGGGGTGCATAGGGGGGTTCCTGAATGATAGAGGGGCCTTTGGCAACCCCATAGCTGGGTGTCACTCACTGTTGCGTGAGGAGGGATGGGTGACTGGTACCACTGAGTGATTAGGAGGGTTGCTGATGCCAGCAATTTTGAGACAGGAGGAAAAGGGGGCTGTGTTTTAGCCAGCAAGAAGGAGGACTGGGGGTGTGTAGGGTTATCTGGGATCGGAGTGCTCTGTAAAAAGGGTGCCAGGATCTGTGAGGATCCGGAATTGTCGATATCTTTATCAAATAAATTCTGTGAATTGCAAACTGAATTTCGAGTATAAAAGTTGGAATGTGTTATATAAGGCATTGGTGAGGCAATATTTAGAGTATTGTGTACAGTTTTGGTCACCTAATTACAGGAAGGATGTAAATAAGGTTGAAATAGTGCAGAGAAGGTTCAGAAGGATGTTGCCCGGACTTGAGAAGCTGAATTGGTTAGAACTTTATTCCCTGGACCGTAGAAGAATGAGGGGAGATTTGATAGAGGTGTATAAAATTTTGATGGGTCTAGATAGAATGAATGCAAACAGGCTTTTTCCACTGAGGTAGGGGAGAAAAAAACCCAGCACGGGTTAAGAGTGAAGGGAAAAGAATTTAAAGAGAATATTAGGGAGGGGTTTCTTCATGCAGAGAATGGTGGTAGTGTGGAATGAGCTGCTGGATAAAGACAAAAAAGGCCAAAGGGCTTGTTTCTGAGCTGTAATTTTCTATGGTTCTATGAATTGCACCAAACCATCCAACAGGAATCTCATTGGTTTTCTCATTGGGGACAACACTTAGAATATTTTTGGGAGAATTCTACCCTTTATTCAAATATAAAATAATTATTACTGAATATTGGAATATTGAGTAAATAGAACATAAATATACTAATGAAAAACACAAATAAAACTCAATAATGTTAGCAAGGGGACAGTCTTATTTACGTAGGATGTCCTATTTCATACGTAATTTTACTAAATTTTATGACCCCTTAGAACGTTAGCAAGGAGACAATCTAATTTATATTGAATGGGCTAATTCATAGCATCCCCATTGTTACTGCATTTTTTTGACGTCTGAAAACTGAGCAAACAAACATCAAGCTTCTATTTAACATATCAAAAATGAGTAGTCAGAACAACAATTAT
Organism: Sphyrna mokarran; assembly: GCA_024679065.1. Taxonomy (NCBI): domain Eukaryota; kingdom Metazoa; phylum Chordata; class Chondrichthyes; order Carcharhiniformes; family Carcharhinidae; genus Sphyrna; species Sphyrna mokarran. The sequence goes on from JAGIQG010000002.1 coordinate 65,222,128, forward strand.
TCTCTTTCTTTACTTTTGCAGTTAGAAACTAGGATTTTAAATTTTAGGAATTACTGTTTTATTCAGATTTATATATACCCTGGCTGAATGTATCAGATCACTAAGTTTCTTCTAGTACTGATCCACCATCCTCGGTATGAAACTATTTGTTGTGAGAATGTCCAATAGCTGCTTCCAAGCCGTCGTTTGAAGTTTGCTAGGAGGTTTAGATTTTCCATGAATCTCCCCCTTTCTAATCTCATTAAATAAGATATCCAACTTATCGTCCATAAAGTCCTGACTTCTCTTCTTCAAAACTAAATTTTCAGTTGCCATATTCTAAATTAACACATGCAATACTTTTAAGCATGACACCTGTAAAGTTTTATAATAATATTGTGAAGAATTATATCATAGTTTTGCAGTTTTAAAACAAATGACAAAATCTATATTCACTTATGACTTTTGAACAATAACCATCTCTAATCATAAAAATGGAGCTGAGTCCAGGACCCCATGAACTGTAAATCCATCATTGTCTGCTACATTATTGATCTCGATATGGACCAGAAGAGATGGAACTATCTCTCTCCCTCTTATAAACATTTCCAATAGCTTTGATATTCCTCTAACCTAGTATGCGTTAGGTAGTATAGTGTCTGGGTTACTCCCAAAAAAATTCTAAGTCCTGGATTTGGGGGAAGCCGGAAGACTCTCATTGGCTTTTTAAGTGTAATTGTCAAATTGAATCTCCAACAGTCTGAGCATTGCAGAGTGATCTAGTGGGATTCCATCTGAAAATCCCACCCTAGAGGGTGACAGCATAACCCTGAGCAGGCCGCTACGTATTCGTTGATCTGTCAGAGTGGAGATCGGCACACGTGCAATGATCCACCATTGCTAACCTCCAGGTTACTGACCATAGATTGGTCATCCCCACAATCATCCCATCAGTGGCCTTGCAAAACCCTTCCCCCTTCCATCACTGGCTTTCTGGACCTCCCCAGGCCAGCCCCAATCTTCTCTATCCATGTTATGGTCAGTCTTGATCACCATCACTCTCCCCTCTGCCTGCAATCCTTGTGCAGAGTGGGAACAGTACCCCCTCCCCAATGATTGCCTCCATTAGGCTCCATTCGCCTCTGGCTCTGCTTCCTTAGCATTGCCTGGTGGACAGTACCAAGGTGTCCTGGGGCAGTGCCATGCTGGCAGGCTGGTCCCAAAGGAGCACCCCCCAACTCCTAGTTGACTGCCCTGTTCCCCATTCATGTGGAGCTGTTGTAAACCCAAATGGAATGAACCATTTTTGGTGCAGCCCAAAAATCGCCCCCAGTTTTTGGAATTTCCTAACCTGACTGCAAAAGTTGATTGATCAAATCCCGTGCAACTCATTTCATTCTCCCCTTGGACAGCCACCTGTGCTGCAGCGCCATGTTATGGCCATCTTCCTTATAGTCTTCAGCATTGTTGTCACAAGTACTTGTTGGATAGGACCAGTCTCTGAGGATCTTGTGCTTCCAGTCCCTTAGGATCTCTCTGCACACCAACAGTCATGCACGTCTCTTCCTATGCTTGTGTTTTCTTCGAGATAAACTGTACTCTATAGTACTCTGAATTTCCTCTCCCTCCTGTATACCTTGCTCACATTCTGGCTCACTGACTCTGAATTATAATGTCTGAAGACAGAGATATTTTCTACGGGACTTGGTGTTTTGATTTTTCTTAATGGCCACAAACTTCCATGTGCTATAATTTAAATTCAATGTTGATAGACTCCTTCGATGTGGAAAGTTTCTAATTTTCACAATTATCTTGGATCAATGCATGCTGAAAATTGATTAAGTGTTGTATTTTTCCCCATTCGAAATATTTTGAATTATTGGGGATATGAAATTAATTTTCTGTCATGACAACACTCCCAAACGTAATTAGCGTTCAGTCATCATATTGGCCAAACAAGTTGCATTAAACCCTTCTGCTTCACGGTAAAAATGGCAGCAGTTGTAAATATATCATTGGAATGGCCTCAGATCAGCTTTGGTATCTGATGCCAGTACTTGACATTAATCCTTTGATGCCAGTTTGAAAAAGGTGCAGGTGGTTTTATCCAATGTGACATATGGAGAGAAATCTGTCAGGTAGGGCCTGCAATGCTGAGCGCCAGTCAGTAATTCTTAGTTACCATAATCAGTAAAATAGATTGCATATTTACAGGTTATGCTAGTTCAATCTTTTCATTAAAATATTGCATTCTTATTCTGCATTTCATATGACTTGTGACCAGTTTCTATAATGCACTATTGAAAACAATATAGGAATTAATAACATTGAATGGAAATTTTCTGTAAATAGCATAAGCTTCCTTTTTAGCAAGAACAACACTTCAGTGTGTGTGAATGTGAACTGTACTTGCAGCACAACAGCAAGTAATATGGCAGTCCTCCAGAGAAACCAAGATCAACCGGAAATTTGGTGGCTCTATGTTCCCTCATAGTGCTCATGCAATTGGAAATGTCATTTTCGTATCAATACATTTTAGTTTAAGATCCAGATTTAATGTAGTTTTCCCTTTTGTATGAAATAGCATCATGCTGATAAAATCTGTAAATGACCAGTTTGAAGAGATGTTTATACTATAACATTCAGCATGTGCTGGCAAGTCAGCCCATATTTAATGCAGTTGGACACTGTAGGGTTAATGACAATTTTTTGATTCTTTTCCTGGATGGAGGCATTTATTTCCCGTCCTTAATTGCACTTGACGTGGTGACAAGCCGACTTCTTTAACCACTGCAGCCCATGTGGTGTAAGTCCATGTACGGTGCTATAACGAAGGGAGTCCTAGATATCAGAAGAATGGTGATGTATTTCCAAGTTAGGATATTGTATGGATTAGAGAGGAACTTTCAAGTTTTTTTTATCCATTCGTGGGATATGGTTGTTGTTGACTGGTCAGCATTTATTGCCCATCCCCATTGCCCTTGAGAAGATGATGGTGAGCTGCCTTTTTGAATCACTGCAATCCATATGCTGTGGGTTGACCCACAATGCTGTTAGAGGGTGAATTTCAAGATTTTGACCCAGTGACTGTGAAGGAACGGCAATATATTTCCAAGTCAAGATGATGAGTAGCTTAGAGGGGAACTTGTAGGTGGTGGTGTTCCTAAGTATCTGCTGCTCTTGTCCTTCTGGGTGGAAGTGGTCCTGAGTTTGGACAGTGCTATCGAAGAATCATTGGTGAATATCTGCAGTACACACTCTTGTTTCTGAGTGGTGGAGGGAGTGAATGTATGGGGTGCCAATCAGGCAGACTGCTTTGTCCTGGATGGTGTCAAGCTTCTTGAGTGTTGCTGGAGCTACACCTATCCAGGTAAGGAGGGATTTTCCAACACACTCCTGATTTCTGCCTTATAAATGATGAATAAGTTTTGGGGAGTCACGAGGTGAATTACTTGCCATAGCATCCCCAGCCTTTGACCTGCTCCTGTAACCACTGTGTTTATGTGGCTGTGCCGTTTTCATGAATTTGCTGCTTGTGTCTTTTTATGTGGTGGATGTTGTGGCTTTGGAAACACATTATGAGAAAAAGGAAAGAAAGCTGGGTGGTCAACAGTTTAGGAAGAATGGATTCAAGAGGGAAAGAAATATGTTTGATTGGGTAATCTTAGAAAAGGAATGGGTTAATGAGACATTGTTACTAATAACATTGATAACACTGAAAAACGTTTGCTAGGAGAGTTAGGAAAGTTAGAGGCTAAATTAAAAAGCAGAATCACAAAGGAAAGTTTCAATTCATGGGGCACTGGTACCAGCATTGAGGAAAGAGGGTAACATTGGGACAGGCTTCAGTTGAATTATACTGGGACCAGTGTCCTTGTGAATTGAATAACCAGCACTGTCGAAAGGACTTTAAACTAAATAGTTAGTGTGAAGGGATGGGAAAATTTGAAAGTTAAAGAGAAAGGACAATATACAATGTAGAGTAGCGATATTGCTAATAACCAGGCAGTTACAGGGAGGGACCAAATTTTTAAAAAAGATTAGTGTCAAAGTGGAATAAGTGGTAAAATGGCAGTATGAAAGATTCTCTAACCAAATGCATGAAGTATTTGTAACAGGATAGATGAATTGATTGTACAAAAAGAAATAAATGGGTGTGATACGACAGTCATTACAGAGACCCGATTGCAAGGTGACCAATGATGGAAACTGAATATCCAAGAGTGTTTGTCATTTTTGAAAGAACGAAAGGCAAAGGAGGGCTCTGTTAATAGAGGATATAATCAGTACAGAAATTAAAAATGAACTTGGTTTAGAAAATCAAGATACAGCTTCAGTTTGGATGGAGATAAGAAATAGCAAAGGGAAAAAAAAATTGGCTGGAGTAACTTGCTGTCTATCTAACAGCAGCTAGAATTAAATATGAATCAATAAATCATGAGGGCGATGATTGTGGGCAATTTCAATCATTTTATAGACCTGCCAATGTGTAATGAGAGAGGATTTATTTAAATTAATGGGCTCAGAGTAAGCAAACCTCAAAGGAAGAGTGATCATTGCATCATGGGATTTCATATTCCGTGTCAGTATAAGAAAATTTGGTGTGAATCAAATGTCTTAAATAAGCTGAAACCTTTGAACTCTTTATTCCATTGGAAATCTTTGAACTCAATTTCACAGTGCAGTGCTTTTGTTGACAGCTTAATGGATTTCTACTCTGCCACCAGTCAGTTATGTTTATTTACATTTCCCTTCATGCTTGAATACAGCTTGACTACCTCCGTAGTTGTGAACCACAATGCTAACATAGGCTCGAATCCTGATGACAGATATGGTTTTTTCCAAAGAGAATAAGTGATCAACAAACAGGAAGTGAAACCACCCAATTCCAGGACAATTGTTGTACCTCCTTGACCGCCCTCTGCTGCTGCCGCCCCCTCCCCCCCACCCCCTCCTCCCACCTTGGGGCCCAAGTTTCCAGGGCAGGATGTCAGTGTCAGGTGGCAGTGTACTAATGATGTGCCAAGGCATGTGGCCTGAAGGTGGACCTGAAAAGTTCTGAAGAAGAGCCAGAAAGACTTGAATTGTTAACTCTTTTTCTCACTCCACAGTTCCTGTCAGACCTGTTGAGTTTTTCCAGCATTTAAAATTTAATTATTTACTAGTCACGATTAGACTTACATTAACACTGTAGTCCATGTGGTGTAAGTCCACATATGGTGCTATAAAGAAGGGAGTCCCAGAATTTTGACCCACCGACATTGGAAGAATGGTGATGTATTTCCAAGTTAGGATATTGTATGGCTGTGAAAATTTCCTTCTCACCACAATCCAGTGCCTGTTCAGGTGCACTGAGGAAGAGTTTAGCATGGCCAATGCAGCTAACCAGCATGTCTTATGGACTGTCGGAAGAAACTGAAGCACCTGGAGGAAACCCACGCAGACATGGGAGAATGTGCAAACTCCACATAGACAGTGATCCAAGTTGGGAACTGAACCTAGTTCTCTGGTGCTGTGAGGCAGCAGTGCTCACCATTGTGCCACCATGCCACCCTTTTCAATTATTTCTACTCATAGAAGTTTAGTCATCAAGATTTAGTGTGAAAACAGGCCCTTCGCAAGTTGTGCTCATTAGGCTTTGGAGGAATGAGAAGAGACCTTATTGAAATGTATAAGATCCTGAGGAGATTTGACTAGGTAGATTCTGGGAGAATGTTTAAGGTGCTCCCAAAAGATGGCGATGAGAAGAAATTTCTTCTTTCAGAGAGTTGTTAATATTTGAATTTTCTTCCCCAGTGAGCAGTGCCAGTCAGGTCACTAAATATGTTCAAGGCTGAGTTAGACCAATTGTTGGTCGAAAAGTGAGTCAATGGTTAAAGGAGACAGGAAAGAAAGTGGATGTGAGGTGGTCATCAGATCAGCCATGATCTGCATAGGTTTTCTCGGGTGCTCTGGTTTCCTCCCACGCCCCAAAAATGTGCTCTTAGGCTGATTGATGTTAACAAATTGTCCCTAAATCAGTCGTCTCTCAATCTGGTTATGGTTCCTTTATTGTGGAGTCCAATAGGCATAGACAAAGGTCATAGGTAGAAAAGGGCATTCACAATGTTAAAATGGTGGTGCGGGCTCATTGAGCCGAAGGGCCTGTTTCCTGTGCAGTATTGTTCTTTGTTTTTTATTCAATGGTGGAGATTGACCAAGCAGCTAAATGGTCTATTCCTACTTCTGGTCTTTAAGTTCTTAAGTTTGCGTGATCTTTATACGTAGAATTGTGTCACAATTTTGCCCCTAAAAGGCCTGACTTTTTTTTTAGACCATGCCTCAGTTTTGGACTCTACAACTTGTTGAAATTATCACCAAAATCTTTCTAGTGTTTATGCCAGCAGGATCTTGTAGTCCTACCGATGGTGCACACCCACCAAAGATTTCCCAACGATGAGGGGAGCATTCAGTGGGAAACTTCAATGACAAAGGAGAATTGTAATATCCTGCCACCAGCGAGCAACACATCGCCTCCTGCTGCCACAAAACAGACTGTGGAGGGGGAGGAAAATCCTAACCAATTTCTCACAAACTACCCTATCAATTCTCATTCAAAACTTTGATCAAATCCTTCTTTAACCTTCTAAATTCCAGGAAATCAAACATAGTTTATTTTAATCTTAACCTTCACGTTAAATGACGCAAAGATAAGTAGGAAGTAAGTTGTGAAGAGGACATAAAGAGGTTACATAGGAATATGGAAAAATTAAATGAATGGGCAAAGATCTAGCAAATGAAAAATCATGTGGCAAAAGTGAAATTGTCCATTTTTTTTTGAAGGAAAAATTTAGAAAAATAAACATTATCTAAATGGTGAAAAATTGCAGAGTTCAGGTGCAGAGGGAACTGGGTGTTTGAGTTCATGAATCGCAAATAGCATGCAGGTACAAGTAATTCAGAAAGCTATTAGAATGTTATTGATTATTGTGAAGGGAATCCAATACAAGCAGGGATGTAATGCTTCAGTTATATAGAGATTTGGTGAGATCACTTCTGAAGTACTGTATACAGTATTGGTTTCCTTATTTAAGGATGAATGTAAATGCATCAGAAGCAGTTCAGAGAAGGGTTACTATATTAGTACCTGGAATGGGCAGATTGTCATTTGAGGAAAGGCTGGATAAGGCAAATTAAGCTTGAATTTGACTAGCAAATTGATTGAAACATATAAGATCCTGAGTGGTCTTAATAGGATGGATGTGGAGAGAATGTTTCTCCCTATAGGGAAGCTTCTGCTTAGAAATAAAGGGTTGCCCAGTTGAGACAAAGTTTAGGAGAATTTCTTTCTCTCAGAAGTTCTTGAGTAGAAATCTCATCCTGAAAATGTGGTAGAAGCAAACTCTGAATATTTTTAAGACACAGTAGATTGCTTCCTAATAAGCAAAGGGGGGGGGGGGGGTGGTTGGTGGTGCAAGATTATCAGGAGTAAGGTGGAAATGTGGAGTTGAGGTAACGATCAGATCAGCCATTGAATGACAGAGCAAGCTCAGTGGGCTGAGTGGCTTATTCCTATTCATAATTTCTATGTTTGTATGTTCATGAAATAACACTACACTCCTTGTAAGGCCAGTATATTCTTCCAATGGTAGTACCCAGAGCTGCTCACAACACACGAGCTGTGGTGTCAGTAGAACTTTGCTTAGCTGTAGTGTATCTTGTATTCTGGTGCTCCAGATGTAAATACCTGCATTTCATTAGTCTTTTTGATTATGTACTGTGTCTGTCCATGACATTTTAATTATCAACATACATGTACCCCAAGTCTCTTTGGACCTGTGTTCTTTCTAGCTTTTCACCATTTCGAAAGTATGTTTCTCTATCCATTTTGGTGGACAACTTTATATTTGCTTATTTTGAAGTCCATTAGCCACAGTTTTTGCCCTTTAAAGCTATTAATACTTCATTATAATATTATACTAATGTCTACTTGGGAAAAAGTGGGTCCCATTGTGAATGGATTGAGAGCCAGAGGACTCCAATTTAAAGTGAATGGCAAAAAGATCAATGGCGACAAGAGGAAAAATGTTTTTGTACAAGTGGTTTAGACCTGGAATGCACTGTCTGCGTGTGATCAAAGCAGATTTGATCAAGGCTTTCAGAAGGGAATTGGATCATTTTTGAAGAGTATAAAATTTTCAGACCTACTGGAGAAGGTTACATTAGGTGAGTTGCTCTTGCTGAGAACCAGGGCTGATATGACAGGCCGAATGGCCCCCTTCTGTGGTTCTGTGCCATCTATCTTTGTGTCATTGGCAAACATGGATTAGCGGCTTCCAATTCCATCATCTGAGTCATTAATAAGGTGAATAGTTAAGTCCCAAACAGATGTCTTTATAGGAGACCACTGGTTAAATCCTGCCAATTAGAATACTTGTCCATTATTCCTATCCTTCAACTCTCAGCCAATTCCTAATCAGATCAATAATTCACCATCTATTCTATGAGTTTCATCTTTAGCTGTTTCTTTTGAGAAGCTTTATCAAGTGTTTTTAGAAGTCACATAAATAATATTCATAGACTTTCTTCTGTCCACTTCTTCAGTTAAGTCTTCAAATAAAGTTTGTAAGGCCTGATTCCCCCTTTGCAAATCCATACAATTTCTCTCTGATCAGCTAAAAAATTTCAATGCATTCAGTCATGGTCTTCAATTTAATCTTGTAATTTCCTATTAGGCCAAGTAGTCTATAATGTTCAAGTTTCTGTCTCATTATCTTTAAATAATGGAGAAGCAATTTTCCAGTCTAAGAAAATGCTTCTCAAATTGTGAGAAATTAAAATATTTGAGTTAAGGCAACTACACCTGCTCCCTTTGGAACCATCTGGTCCTGTCAATTTGATGCACTTCAGTGCCATTATTTTCTTCATTTGTGTTATCTTGCTTTCATACCTTTATTCAATCCATTGGATATCCAGCTTGCAATCCTATTCCTGTGCTGTAAATACTGAAACAAATTATAGCGCATGTCCTCCATTTCCTTGTTTTCATTTATCGCAACAGTTTAATGCTGTTTCTTTTTTCTGCAGCCATTTGTTCTTTTTGACAAGTAGAGCCCTTCCCTGGTTTTGTGTCGTATTAGGTTTTTTTTGTGTACCACCCACTGATATGCTGTCATTTTATCTATTAACAGATTGGCTTTATTTGCAATGGATTGTCTCTGCCATATTGACATGTGTCTGATGTAAATCAAGAATCTTAGTAGCTATGTTGAGTTTCCCCCTTTCAAATTTGCATAGAAACTCTGCCATCCATTGGCTAATGACATGTCCTTCTCAGGAACTGGGTGTAAAATTTGACTGCATAGCAAAGCAATATTTGTTATTCTCAGTCACAGACTGTGGAACTTGGCAACTATATCATTGTTTCTTTTATGCAGTGGAGAGGTAGTGAATCCAAACCAGTAAATCCAGTCACACAGAACTTTCCACTCTGGAGACTGCAGGGGAGATTTTCTCTGAAATCGGGAAAGGCCAATGTCAGACAGGAAAAATCGCATTGAACTGGGTGGAGGCAAAGACAGTTTTTTCCATCATACAATGCAGTACTTAGAAGAAAAAGTTTCAGGCATAGATTCAAAGCCGTGTTACTGGTGGGCGGCATGTAATTTATCCACCCTGTCATCAAATCAGCAAATCAGTAATCGGGATGCCATGAGTGTATTGATTTTTGCAGTGCTATTCCTGTCTCTTGAATGTTGCCACGGGCAGTGAAATGTTGGTAGAATGTTTAAAAAGACTACACCTTATCCGATTTCTTCACAGTAAGTGCAAGTAGAGTTCCTATCCCATAACAGAATGGCCACATATTCCAGAGGCTGCTTAGCCTTCCAAAGACGAGGCCATCATGATGCAAGATTCTGAGTACCCATCCTGAGATTGATGTCCTTCATTGAGATGCTGAGGATAGCAAGAAGATGTTAATGTCAAACCTGCAATGTGGGAACAGGTGAAAGGCTTGTATAGGCAACTTATCTTCATTGTCCTGGAATCAAGTACCTCTGAGGATCTCATAGATAAGTCTTCCATGTCTGGTCTGAGCTCTGGCCTCTCCGTCTAGAGCCTCAATATCCTCGACCTCATTAAGCTCATCCATCTCAATACCCACCTTAGTTGAAGAGACTGATAGCTCCTCCATCTGGCAATTCACCTTCCCTTTGATGTGTCACCTTGTGCAGAACATGGCAAACCATAATAATAGAAACATAGAAAAACTACAGCACAAACAGGCCCTTCGGCCCACAAGTTGCACCGAACATTCCCTACCTATTAGACTTACCTATAATCTCTATCTTACTAAGTTCCATGTATTTATCCAAAAGTCTCTTAAAAGATCCTATCAAATCTGCCTCCACCCCCACTGCTGGCAGCCGATTCCATCACCCTCCACTCTCTGAGTGAAAAACCTACCCCTGACATCTCCTCTGTACCCACTCCCCAGCATCCTAAACCTGTGTTCTCTTGCGACAACCATTTCAGCCCTGGGAAAAAACCTCTGACTATCCATTCAATTAATACCTCTTAACACTTTATACACTTCTATCAGGCCACCCTTTATTCTTCCTCTTTCCAAAGAGAAAAGACTGAGCTCCCTCAACCTATCCTCATAAAGCATGCCATCCAACCCAGGCAACATCCCTGTAAATCTCCTTCGCACCCTTTCTAGGCTTCCACATTCTTCCTTAATGAGGCAACCAGAACTGAGCACAGTACTCCAAGTATGATCTGACCAGGGTTCTATAACTGCAGCATTATCTCCCGACTCCTAAACTCAATTCCTCGATTGATGAATGCCATACACCTTCTTAACCACAGCCTCTGCCTGCGCAGCTGCTTTGAGCGTCTTATGAACCCAGACCCCAAGATCCTTCTGATTTTAATCTCTAATGTAGGATAGAGTACTGAACACTGATGCCTGATGGGCCAGACATCTGAAGTGTATTTTTGTTTTTATTTTTCATTCATGGGATGTGGATATTGCTGGCTGGGCCAGCATTTTGTGCCTATCTCTAATTGCCCCAAGTACTTTGCTAGGCCATTTCAGAGGGCATTTAAAAATCAGCCACATTTCTATGGGTCTGGAATTGCATGAGGATGGGTTTTTATGATAATTGACAATGGTTTCATTGCCTTCATTAGATTTTTAATTCCAGATTTTTATTGAATTCAAATTTGAACATCTGCTGTGGTAGGATTCAAACCGAATCTGCAGAGCATTGAGGTAAAAGCAAAATACTGCAAATGCTGGAATCTGAAATAAAAACAGAAAATGGTGGAAAATCTCAGAGGGTTTGACAGCATCTGTGTGGAGAGAATGGAGTCAAGCCATCTATACTCAAAACATTGGTTCTATTTTCTGTAGAGCATTAACCTGGGTCTCTGAATTACTAGCTCACTGATGATGCACTCTGCCATTGCCAACAGTCTGTTCAATCAAAGAATATGCCAGAGAATGGTATCTCTCCTCTGAAGCACTTTGTGGCTTCCATGAAGTGGGTGTCATTAGCCATATCTTTTGGGAATAGCCTTTGTCACCAATGAGCCAATCCTGAATGCAATGAGGGGCCTTAGCTCTGATAGACCTGAGAATGATTCAGGATATAAGAGACGTACAAGTTCCCAGAGTGTCCTGCACAAAACTGCATCATCTGATATTCACCGTTAATGGCACTCAGCAGCTGTGTGAAGCCAGAGATTGCTGTAAATGCCACTGTTCTGGCAGCATAGCTGGCTTCATCTAGATAGAACTGGATATAATTGTGATCTTGCGGAATAGGGAATCTGTAACCTTTCAGATATATTTATGAGCAGAGAATTGTTATATTCTGCAGAAGTCCCCATTGAAGTCATATATCCCCTGCATATCCACCCCAACAGACCATCAAGTGTGCCCCTCATACTTAGCAGTTCCACATTTAGAAGCTAAAGATTCTTCCACTGAATCTGACTGTGTCACCTGAAAACCAAACCAGAACTGAAATGTGTAGGGACTGACTGCACTCTTTACACCATACTGGGCACGCCCTCCCACTCATTGGACTGCGATAAGAACATATGTATCAGTCTTTTAGCATGATGCCCACTGCCCAAAGATTGTCTCTGCTATATGCTCCCTCTTTTTCTACTTGTTTTTCTGTCCACATTGTGCTCCTGGGGCTCCGATCAATCTCCAAATCTATATTAAGTGTGTGCCTTCCAGGTCCTTCCCATACTTTTAGTGTCACCACCTCCCTCTCAAATACCCACTCCTTGCGTTTGCACTTCTTACCTAAATAGCCTTCCTTGGCACAAAGTCAGAACAGCCATGACTATAACAGTGAAATGTGGTTGATTGTTGTGCACAAACCTTGAAATTGCACATGAAGTGCATGTCTGTTTCATCTATCTGTAATTCTTGCCAGTTTAATTAGCTGTTGGCATGGCCATTTGGTTTGGAGTGGGGGGGGTGTCATGATTCCAATGAAATGGGCTTTTAATGAGCATTCATGCAATGTAAATATAGTTTCCAACATGGGACAGCAGGCAACCCAACTGGCCAGTCAGCAGTGGAAAATTGAAATCTATTCTCAAGCCTATGGGAAAATAACTTTTACCTGCATCATGGATTTTCCAGTTCTGCATGTCATGATGCCCACTGCTGGCAGGACTGGAAAGTTCTGCCATGTGTGTAAAATTCTGGTATTCGACTTTTAAAAGTGATATTTCAATATTTTTCTGGGATGGAGAATCCCTATACTTTTAATACTTCACGTGAAAACTTTTGACTAAAATACTCTTTTTGGTTTTTAGCTTCTAGCATAAGCAAACTTAGTTTCTATAGATTTACTTGTAATTCATATATTTGCTGTCTCAAATGAATACCCCTGATAGGTTTTATAATATTGCTATTGATCCCACTTGCCTCGTGTTGAAGCTAGCTCAGCTACTTAGTCATGATGTCTGATTTCTATCATTGCAGCCTGCCCATCTGGTCACACAGTGGACTCCTAAGTGGACATAGCAGAAGATTGTGAGCCAAGATCAACTGGCACCAGATTGTCAGAAGAGATTGGTCAACGGATCTGGAATGAAGTGAGAATACTAACTAGACAGGTGAGAATGAATGTTTTGTTTACCTCATGCATTTCTATACACAGGAGTTACTCAGTCTAAGATCGTTATCGTAGGATATTGTCATATGTTGTTTTACATCCAATATAAGTTCAAGAACAAGGGAACAATTAAAAAGGCAGTTTATCGAATCATGTTAATGAGATAATAAAACACAGCCTCTTACATAAAGTTTATGAGATACAGAAGCCAATTACACTCTCATACCAAGAACTCCTTCAGGAGACTGCAAGTATGTTATTTTGATTTCTCATAATAACTCAAGAAGATGAGATGGAAGTTCCACAGGAGCTTCAGAGTATTATCACTTTTAGATATTTAATTGTTGGGGCAAAGGTGTGTACCTGTGACATCACTGCCTGTACATATGCTGTAAGAAGTCTCACAACACCAGGTTAGATTCCAACCAGTTTATTTGATAATAATCTCACAAGCTTTCATTATTTTGTGGAAGGTTTTGATCTGAGAAGGTCATATAAAGTCACACATATTAATGGAATGCTGCCATAATTTAGTGCTAAGGTTAACTGTTACCAATTTGTTCTGATTCCAGTTGGTGTAATAACTGGACAGGAAGATGCCAGAATGGAACCCTGACTCAAAATATTGTAACTTTTCTTTAGAAAACATGGAGGAACTGAGTCACAGGATGGCTAATTAGTTTTAACAACAAAAAAAGTTCAATTATAATACAATACTTCTTTACTCTTTCCCCCCCCCCCACTCCTTTAATTCACAAATATACACAGATTTTAAAGTTACTATGGGTTGCAAAGTATATCTTAGGTTAAAATGTTCTCAATAACACAATCCCTTTTCTCACACAAGTTGGTAAAATATACTCTGTTCTCAACCCAAATGGATTTCTCATCAAGATGATTCTTCTATCGTGAACTACCCTGTCTCATTGAACTGCAGCTTCCATTCAAGTGATTTCAAATTCCGCTTTCATAGAATCCCTACAGTGCAGAAGAGGCCAGCTGGCTCATCAAGTCTGCACTGATTCTCTGATAGAGCAACTTACGCAGGCTCATCCCCTCCCCTATCCCCATAACTTCACGAATTTACCCAACTAATCGCCCGAAACCTATACATCTTTGGACACCAAGAGACAATTCATCTAACCTGCACATCTTTGGACTATGGGAGGAAAGCAGAGCACCCGAAGGAAACCCACACAGACATGGGGAGAACATGCAAACTCCACACAAACAATGACCCAAGACTGGGATTGAACCAGTATCCCTGGTGCTGTGAAGTAGCAGTGCCAACCATTGTGCTATCATACCTTCAAAAACACACTTTCAAATCTTTTAAACAATGCTTTGTGTTCCACCCACAATTTGTTTTCAGTTGTTGCACCTCTCCCTTCAGGTTTTTTTTGTCTTAAAAGATTTTGCATAAAGTCTTGAGGTCTAGCCTCAAATTTCCACAATTATTTCAGATAATGACTCCCAAATTGTAGTAATTTCTCGCAAACCTCAGTATCACTGCAGACTTCTTGTACTGCAATGCTTTTTCAACTCTCTGTGACTACACTGAGCAGTAATCTGTTCTCATTCCCAGTTTCCTCAGTTCCATTAACTCCAAGTTTTTCAGAATCTTCTCTTCCTTTCTCTATTTGCACTAAGTAACTGCTCATTAGTCTCAACAATTGTTTTCTCGACCATTACTCCATGACAAGGCTTTTCTCTTAGCAAAGCTGAGAGAGACATTCCCTCTCTAGCCTTTTAAATCAAGTGTTCTCTCACGACATACCTTGAACTGTTAATGAATTCTGCTAAAACTACACTCTCAAAACCTTCCCACATTAAAGATGCCCCAATTTGCTAAGCAATGGCTATTACTACTTACTTAATTTTCACACCATGACCTCTCTAAGCACAATAGAATCACAGTTTAAGTTAAAATCAAAAACTCCATACATACAGACCAGCATAAATCTAACTATAGATTTATCCTTCCTTACACAGAAACACTAAAATTAAACAAACTTAAAACTATATCTTATTTCTAAAATTTACCAATACAAATATAAATCTCTTGAAACTACTTTCATTTCCTGACTATTTGTTCTGCATGCTTTAGAACTATCTGTGATGCCAGGGAGCTCTAGAGGAGGTTGAATGGATCATTTCAGTTGGCACTTCTGGCTGAAGATTGTTGTGAATGCTTCAGCCTTGCCTTTTGCACTAATTTTCTGGATCACCCATCATTGAGAGTGGGGATATTTGTGGAGCCTTCTCCTGCCTTTTAGTTGTTTAATTGTCCACTGTCATTCACAACCAGGTGTGACAGAATTACAGAGGTTAGATCTGATCCAGAGGTTGTGGGATCTCCTAACTCTGTCTACCAGTTGCTGCTTCCTCTGTTTGACATGCAAGTAATTCTTTGTTGTAACTTCATCAGATTGATTCCTCATTTTTGGGTGTGCCCGATATTACTCCTAATATGCCTTCCTGCACTCTGCTTTCCTGGCTTGGTGATAATGGTAGTGGGAAAGCATGCTGAACCACGAGTAGTTGTACACAAATTTGCTGCTGCTAATGAGCCATAGCACCTCATGAGTGCCCAATTTTGATTTGCTACAACTGTTGAAAGATATCTATTTAACAGAGTGGTAGTGCTGTACTACACAGTGGAATGTATCCTCAATCATTCATTTCTGCAAGGATACTGTCATGCATATACAACAGTAGACTGGTGATGACAAGGACAAGTATAGTTCTTCCCTCTTGCTGGCACCCTCACCATCTACCCAGTTTAACAGCTATGTCCTTTCAGCTCAGGCCATTCAATCCGTAATGGTGCTACTGAGCCGCTTTTGATGATGGACGTTGAAATCCCATCCCGTGTACTTTCTGTGCCCTTGCTACCTTCACTGCTCTTCTAATCGGTGCTCAACATCAGCTGAGGGGGGAACAGTGGGTGGTAATCAACAGTATATTTCCTTGCCCATATTTGACCTGATACCATGAGACTTCATAGGTCCAGTGTCAATGTTGAGAACTCCCAGGGCAACACCTTCCCAACTGTATGCCACCATGCCCATCACATGTAGTAGGCTCTGGCTTACTTGCTGGTGTGGATATGCCCAGAATTGGTGATGAGTAGTGTCTGGAACATTGTCTGTAAGGTATGATTCCATTAGAATGACCTGTTGCTGGAATAATCTGTGAGACAACTCTCCCAATTTTGCCATCAGCCCTGCAGATGCTATTAAGGAGCACTTTGTAGAGCCAGATGTTTCTTCTGAGGCCTAATTGGCTCATCCAGTTTCATTCCTTTTCTCATTGCCTGGCTTTTCCAGAGGACATTGAGACAACCACCTTGTTGTGGCTCTCATGTTACATGTAGGCTGGCTAAAGATGGCAGAGGGAACTGAGTGGGGTTTTACAGAAATCAATTCTAATAGCTATGATGGTCGGCATTGTTGACCATCATAACTATTTTAGTTCCAAATTTATGAATTAACTTGAATTTCACTGGCTACCATGTGAACCCCACATC
Source organism: Sphyrna mokarran (assembly GCA_024679065.1). Taxonomy (NCBI): domain Eukaryota; kingdom Metazoa; phylum Chordata; class Chondrichthyes; order Carcharhiniformes; family Carcharhinidae; genus Sphyrna; species Sphyrna mokarran. Next base: position 65,238,763 of record JAGIQG010000002.1, read on the forward strand.
TCCAGAGGATTAGCCTAGGCCATTGGATTGCTAGTCTAGTGATTTGACCCTCTACACCAGCATCTCCCCCATTCTATGGCCCTCTGGCAATTCTCATTGTTTAGTTTCTAAACTTCATCTTTAAACAATCATCCTCTGCTGCCATATTTTAATCCAGAAAGCCAGATGATGAAATGGAGCCAATCTTTACACACCTTAATATTATAGAGTTACACATTACAAGCATACACCTGTAATCCAACAACTATTGGAATAAAGTGAATCCCCAATTAATGCCCACTGCATGCCTACAATTAATATGCAATTCATTCAATATGGCCTACCACAGATGCTTCCCGCAGGCCCACATCTATTGGCTCCTCCTTAACCTATTAACTTCACTGCAGTCAGTAACATAGTTCTGCAGGAGGTGCAGTCCTAACAAAAATACATCTCACATTAGGTACCACACATCAAAGAATCATAATTTCCCACAATCTTAGAAAAAGAGAAAAAAGAAATCTAGTCATTGGCCTGCATTCTGAAATTTAATAAACCAGTTACAAACAACTAAAATTACACGGATCCTGGCAGGGTAGAAATATTTTTATTTCTTTGGTTAGCATGGATGTATATATCATGTAGCCTCAAGACATACAATTATACTGTGTATGTATGTTCCCATTAATTTGCACATATAAGCAAGCTACAGGTACCTATGGACTAAGGTGTTAACACTAAGAATACATTATTCCAAACTCCCAGACAATAGAATAAATCAACAAATAGAAATGAAAACCAAATTGGATTGCTTAGGTTTCTAAGATTTGGCTATCAACATTCAAGATCTCATACAGCCCAACAACCATACAGCCCATGTCTTAAAAAAACAAGAATCAATCAATCTGACTGTTTTTAGATATGGACATTCAGATAGTATAACATTTTAACACAAGCATTTCATTGTGTATACTTTTTGTTTAATGTTAGCCCTTCTAAATGCATTAACCAATCTCCAATGGCAATAATCTCCAGTTTGGAGAATTTACTTTGAAAAGTTAATTAAGAATACCATATTTACAACTGTGTTTTTAAGGTTACATGACTAAAGTAACAAAAACCAGTGTGACACAATAATGAAAACATGTAAAATGTTTTTTAATTTGCACCACCAACGAGTTCTGTTAAGTTCCCAACACTCTAATGGTGCCATATTACAATTGCACTGTATGAGTTTAAGTATCAATTATCCATAATCATGGTGTGCTATTATGAAAAGTGGAAAATCAGTGCACATTATGACTCTCAAAATACAATTACACCTAAAAAAAATTGCAATGAATATGATGAAAAAATTCAACAAAAATGAAACACTTCAACTGCTTGTCTCTTTAGTGTGCCTGCTTATCAGAATTGAATAATCCAGTCTTCAACTCTAGATTTACTTTCTGCTGGCAAAACTGAATACTTTTTAACTCAGAGTGTGTAACCAAATGAGGGCATTAAAAACCATTGAATCAGTGTTTGCACTGCCTTTTTGAAAGAATTATTCAAAAAATTTAACTTTCCTGCTTTTACACTCTCCCCATCTATTATTGCAATTGTTACTCTTACTCTCGTGTGGAACTCTCGTTCTGTTCCATCTCCAATAGCTTCCTGGCACAGAGCGCTAATAAGCAGTACAAATTGTCTTTTCAATCTTGTGTTAGGGAAGAGGGATTTCATGTGCTAAGTTACTAGTGTTTTAAAGCTTGTTCCAGCCACTGAGTTTTCCTCTTCTGGCTTCCAGCTGACTTCTTTCTTATATTGAAATTCTCTCTTTAACTTGGACTCTTGTCAAATTCAACTCAACTTTTGTCAGGCTTGAGTCTCCAATTTCTGTTACAGATGGGAAGGAGTTTAACTTAGACAACCTTGATTCTCCTCTCCCCACCCATGTACAAACAGAAAGATGTTTTTGATTTTCCCCCCTTTACAAACTGCAACAGATTTCCCAACCTCTCAGTTTCAAGGTGATCCAATTTTCCTTTAATAACCCCACAGCAAACATGAGGTGGAGATAAAGTTAGAACGTCAAAAGGTGGAAGAAGTGTTTGCAACAATCCTTTTTTGCATTCATACTAGAGGGATAAAGAATGAAAATGGTACAGGACCAAGACCATTAGAGAAATTAGTAATTATTGTTTCACTTGAGTCTGGAAACAAAGGTCTAATGATTTCTTCCTCCACAGCAGACTGAAAACTAATGCTGGATAATCCCTGTTTCTAGTAGAGATATCTTCCATGATGAGACAGACTTGTAGTAGTGAATTAGTTTTGCAGACTATGGTACAAAAGTTCAGTGGTTCCAATAGAAATAATGTAGATGGGAACCAGGTATAAAAACTGGAAAGAGCTCTTTTTCTGAGCTGCTGCTTGGTTGATGGAAGATAGCAGACTGAGCTTTGCAGTTCCATGAGGAGAAAATACAACTCTCCACTGACAGTCACCCAAGGCTGGAATCAAACCTGGGTCCCTGGTGCTGTGAGGCAGTGATACTTGACATTGTGTCATCCCCTCCCTGTTTCTTCCTGCATCTGCATAGATTTTCTCCCATGGTCCAAAGATGTGTAGGTTAGGTGGATTAGCCATGATAAATGCATGGGATTAAGGGAATAGGGCTGAGGGATGGGTCTGAATGGGATGCTCTTTCAGAAAGGCAGAGCAGACTCAATGAGCTGGATGGCCCCTTTCTGCACTGTAGGGAATTACGTAATTTTATGATTGACACGACCCCTCAATGGTTTGGACATAGGGTGTAATGGCAGAACACTGGCATTGAAATTCACAAACTACACTACTGATTTGTGTAATAGGTACACTGTCTTTTTGCCTTAATAGCAGTATCCTATTTGTGGAAAATACTACTCATTTTGACAGTATGAAATGGCTAGTTTCATTTTCCAGGGAAATTTGTAGTACACTGGGCATTTGTGAATGTGCATGTTTCATGGTGAGCAACAATGTGATCAGGGTAGCCATTATCCCATTGCGTACCTTTGATACACCCTATCTGGGCACAAGTTTGCACTGTAAGCAAATGTCTTGAGCTCTACTTATATGATTACTGTAACGCCAACCTTATAGCATGTTGAGCTGTACAAATCACGATGTGCATATTTACCAGTGAAGATGAGCTTATGGAAGGCAGTAGCAGAGAATCCATTAGCAGATTTCACAACTCACACACCGAGAAAAAGTCAGACTGTTCCACATCAAAAACGAATTTGAGAGCATTAAGATGTGTAAAGAAATTCTTACATGCAACTGCAGATTCAACTACAGCAAATGTATTGTATACTTATCGGAAACTTGCAAGAGGTAGGAAGTTATGAATCATTTCATTGAAAATGTATTTCTCATACCAACTGGAGAAAATGTTAACAAGAGCTGGACCTAGAAGATATCCCATGGCAACATCATTTATTTGGGCATACTTAGTGTCGTTAAAGCTGAACCAAACTGCATGAGTTGCTAAGTTCATAAGTTAAATTGAATGCAGCTTTAGAAAATGTGGATGTCTACATTGCCATGATGTAGTGATATGTCTCAGTTTATATGCTCATTATTATAAATCAAGCATGCAGCCAGCCGACTTGCACTGTTTAGTGTTTGTAATAGGAGAAAACATTATTCCAAAGTGGCTGAAACATTTTATGTGAAGATACGCTTAGGTTTTAGACAATAAAGAAAATATCTGAAGAGTAAACCAAGTTCTCACCCTCTACTCTCACATCCTCCAGCCTCACAACTTTCAATACCTCACTCCCTGTTTTCCTTTAATCACCTACAATTGTGGAAATTATGTTACAACAACTATGGCAGACAGCTCTGTCAGCAAGAATGGAAAGTGCTTATGTGTAGGCAAGATCTGGGCAAAATCAACAGTTATTCAGAAAATTGACTAATCTAACCTTGTATCAGTTTCTTAAACGTTGTGTTTCTGACCATGGCTGTGGCCAGGGAATGAACCTAAAACAAGTACAAGAACTCATACCAAAAACAAAATATGCTGATGTATTTTGTTAATGATGGATTAGAAGGAGATGGTTTTCTATTAGATAAGGACAAAAAACTACACAATGATTGGTGAAATTTGTATGTAAATTATGGATTAGAATGTTGCTCGTTTCTTATTTGCTATAATGAACTATAACTGCAAATCATCAGTATGAATCAAAAGAATACCTAGCAGTAATATCCCACTGCATGTGTGTTCTCCTTATGCATGAGTAATAAAGCTTGGAAGTTTGAGTACACTTGATACCATGGTGTTGATTGTACCCATGTTGACAACACAATCACTGCATACCACTTCACTATCATACTCACCATTTTTGCAATACTCACTTCCCCATGTCTTATATATGACACTGCATATCAGCTATTCTAAATATCTCAAAAGACTGGCACTAATACACACACATCTTTCTTGTAGGAGAAATTCCAGACAGCTAACAGTGGAGACTGAGTCCGCTTACATACTCTCTTCTCCACTCCAGCCTCACCCCTTCATACCACCCAGCCCCACTTTCCCAGAAGAAAACATGCTGGTCAACATGGGCTAGAGCAGTGTTGTGGCCACAGTTTTTGCAGTGCTGGATGAAATATTGCAGAATATCTTCATGCTATTTAATATTTTTCTCCTATTATTTCAGTAGAAATAATATGCTATATAATATGAATATAATTACATTCATATGCTATGTAAAAGCATTGCAGGTGCTTTACCCTATAGCACATTTCAAGTACTGAAGGTTGGACATAATTCTGCCATTTGCGGAAAGGGAGGTCATTAATACACCATCTTTCAGTCTCACCCTCACAATTGTCACCTCAGATCCAGGTACCATGTGTATTTCAGATGCTAGGTTAAATGAGATGAATTCCATGATGAAGGAACCAATACGAATGTGCAGGATATAAAATGGCACAGGTGCCAACTTGCCACAGGACAGGATTGAATATTATTCCTGCTGCAGAGAATTCAGGTTCTGACTATGAGGACCAGGCATACTATAGAAGGCTGATGGATATATATCAGGAAATGCTGGGTAGCTGGGCAGCCCGTTAGTGAGCTTGTACACAATGTCAGAGCATGGGGGAGCTCAGCTCCAACTTATATCAAGACATCACTCATTGTTCTACTTAAGCTACTTGGTTAGCTCCATCAACATGATCATAATGAGGCTTCTCACATGGAAACTCAGATAACTGGCATCTTGGCTTTGAGATCGTTGTTATTATGGATTTGAGAATACCAGGAGTAGAATTTTACACACTAAAACGGAGTGCGTATCCAGCCGAAACTTGCTTGGGAAGACTTTTCACGTGTCCTGATGTCATTGCGTACGTGTGTAATACTATGGTCAATGGATGGAGTTGGAACCCCACCTAATTAAGGCCATTAACAACCCAACTGACAGTGATTTTACATTCCTGTGTGATTTTACCGTCAGCATATGGGCTACAAAGACAGGCAGCCAACATGTTTTCATCAATTTCTCATTCAAGGACAGAATGAAAACCTTCAGAGTATAGTCACTGCCAGTTCAGGTGAAAGCTTTCTGTTGTTACATTTATGAAATTTGAGAGGTTTCTCTTTAATTTTTGTTACAATTTGTGTCTAGATAGGTTTTTTTTTAGAATTAAATTGTCTTGCCATTTTTCTGAGACGATTTAGCAGAGTGCACCCTTGAGTGCAAGAGATGGTACCTTGTGCATTTCTGCTAAGGAGAATTGTATACTCAGGAGGGAGAGGAGGCTAGGTGAGCACAGAGCCTTCCACGGAATGACCTGTGGGAGGAGAGACATAAGCACAATGGGTGCAGTGACCTTAAAGTGAAAGAGTCTGCAGAAGATGCTGCTATCTTGCAGCCAGAGTGTACAGGCAATGCTCTAACCTCCTCGGCCAGAGTGTACAGGGAAAGCTCTAACCTCCTCAGCCAGAGTGTACAGGCAAAGCTTTAACCTCCTCGGCCAGAGTGTACAGGCAAAGCTCTAACCACCTTAACATATCCACGGTTCAGTGCCAAAGGAGGTTCTGCCTCTTTAGGGACGCTGTCATCATTCCCATATGATGTAGAGATGCCGGCATTGGACTGGGGTAAACTCAGTAAAGTTTTACAACACCAATTTTAAATCCAACCAATTTATTTGATAGTAAATCCGCAAGCTTTTGACGCGGTGCGCCTTTGTCAGGCAAATGCAGTGTTCTGATCTGCAGAGGCACTCATATCCACACAGACAGTTACAGATTGCTGATTAGAATGCGAATCCTTACATCTAACCTGCTATTCAAGTGTTAAAGTGGCTAACAATGTGTGTGAAGGGAATCCTGAGCATTGGTTAGAGAATTGTGTATTTTCTCCAGACAGCACAGTAAGTGAGGTTTTTTGCTAATCCAGGCAAGTTACGGGGGTTACAGATAGTGTGACATGAAGCCAAGATCCCTGTTAAGACCGTCCTCATGTGTGCGGAACTTGGCTATCAGTCTCTGCTCAGCAACTCTGCGCTGTCGTGTGTCACAAAGGCCCCCTTGAAGAACATTTACCCGCAGGTCGGAGGCCGAATGCCCATGACTGCTGAAGTGTTCGCCCACAGGAAGGAAACTGTTTTGCCAGCCATGGGGACCAAATTTGCACCTCAGTATGCCAACATCTTCATGCACAGGTTCGAACACGAGATCTTCAATCAAGGTTATATACTAGATACATTGATGACATCTTTTTCCTTTGGACTCATGGTGAACAATCATTGAAACAACTGTATGATGATATCAACAAGTTCCATCCCACCATCAGACTCACCATGGACTATTCTCCAGAATCAGTTGCATTCTTGGACACACGCATCTCCATCAAGGACGGTCACCTCAGCACCTCACTGTACCGCAAACCGACAGACAACCTCACAATGCTCCACTTCTCCAGCTTCCACCCTAGACACGTTAAAGAAGCCATTCCCTATGGACAAGCCCTCCGTATACACAGAATTTGCTCAGATGAGGAGGATCGTGACAGACACGATCTGTCTGAAGGATGCCCTCGTGAGAACAGGATATGGCGCTCGACTCATCAATCGACAGTTCCAACGTGCCACAGCGATTAAACAGCACTGACCTCCTCAGAAGACGAACACGGGACAAGGTGGACAGAATACCCTTTGTTGTCCAGTACTTCCCCGGAGCAGAGAAGCTACGACATCTTCTCCGGAGTCTTCAACATGATGACGATGAACATCTCGCTAGGGCCATCCCCATCCCCCCACTTCTTGCTTTCAGACAACCGCACAACCTTAAATAGATCATTGTTCGCAGCAAACTACCCAACCTTCAGGAGAACAGTGACCACAATACCACACAACCTCTGCAAGACATGCCAGATCATAGACATGGACGACATCATCAAACGTGATGATACCATTCACCAGGTACATGGTACATACTCTTGCAACTCGGCCAACGTTGTCTACCTAATACGTTGCAAGAAAGGATGTCCCGAAGCATGGTACATTGGGGAGACCATGCAGACACTACGACAGCGGATGAATGAGCATCGCTCAACAATCACCAGGCAAAACAGTTCCCTTCCTGTGGGTGAACACTTCAGCAGTCATGGGCATTCGGCCTCTGACCTGTGGGTAAATGCCTTCAAGGGGGCCTTCGTGACACACGACAGCGCAGAGTTGCTGAGCAGAGACTGATAGCCAAGTTCCGCACACATGAGGACGGTCTTAACAGGGATCTTGGCTTCATGTCACACTATCTGTAACCCCCGTAACTTGCCTGGGTTAGCAAAAAACCTCACTTACTGTGCTGTCTGGAGAAAATACACAATTCTCTAACCAATGCTCAGGATTCCCTTCACACACATTGTTAGCCACTTTAACACTTGAATAGCAGGTTAGATGTAAGGATTCGCATTCTAATCAGCAATCTGTAACTGTCTGTGTGGATATGAGTGCCTCTGCAGATCAGAACACTGCATTTGCCTGACAAAGGCGCATAGCGTCAAAAGCTCACGGATTTACGATCATTCCCATATGCCAGATGATTGGACTGGAGATCCTCTGTAACTACATAAGTGGCCACACTATGCCAGTGGCTCTGAAAGTCACAGGGCACTCAAACTCTATGCCTATGGTTCTTTCCAGGGGTCAGTGAGGGATAGGTGCAATATTTCCCAATCTGCTGTGACAATTGCTGATTTCTGCAGCATCCATGGTGTTGTTGACTGCACTTATGCAGCCATCGAGGTTCAAGCAGGTGAGCCAGGTATCTTTTTGACAGAAAGTGATTCCACTCAATTAACATTCAGATGGTATGCAACAACCATACGCAGATTCTGCAAGTCTGTGCATGGTGCCCTGGCAGCTCAGTTTCAACAAAACAAAGGAGATAGTCATTGACTTCAGAAAATGTAGTGGAGAACATGCCCCTGTCTATGTCAATGCAGACAAAGTAAAATTGGTCAGTCAAGAACTTCAAGTTTTTAGGTGTCCAGTTCACCAACATCCTGTCCTGGTCTCTCCATGGCGACACTTTGGTTAAAAAAAGCAGACCATAGAACATAGAACATAGAACATTACAGCACAGAACAGGCCCTTCGGCCTTCGATGTTGTGCCGACCAAAATAAAAAGCAATGCCCCTCCAAACTAAACCATTCCCTTCTCTTCCATATACTTATCAATTAACCTCTTAAACGCCACCAAACTTGGCGCATCTACAACAGCTGCAGGCAGGGCATTCCACTCCCTAATCACTCTTTGAGTAAAGAACCTACCTCTGATATCCGTCCTATAACTCATACCCCTTAATTTAAAGCTGTGTCCCCTCGTGCTAGCTTTCTCCATCCTAGGAAAAAGGCTATCACTGTCCAACACTGTCCAACGCCTCTACTTTCTCAAAAGACTAAGGAGATTTGGTGAATTGACCATGCTATACTTTTCTTCAGTGTACCCGAATAGGTGTCAGAGTGTGGCAACTAGGGGACTTTCACAGCAACTTCATTGCATTGTGAATGTAATCTTACTTGTGACTAATAATAAATAAACTTTTAACTTTTAAAAATTTGGCATGTCAGTTACGACTCTCACCAACTGTTACAGATGCACCATAGAAAGCATTCTTTCTGGTTGTATCACAGCTTGATATGGCTCCTGCTCTGCCCAAGACTGCAAGGAATTACAAAAGGTCGAGAATGTAACCTAGTCCATCACGCAAACCAGCCTTCCATCATTGACTCTGTCTACACTTCCCACTGCCTCAGAAAAGCAGCTAATATAACTAAGGATCCCACACACCCTGGACATACTCTCTTCATCTTCTTCCATTGAGTAAAGGATACAAAAGTCTGAGACCACATACCAATTAACTCAAAAACAGCTTCTTCCCTGCTGCCATCAGACGTTTGAATGGACATACCCTAGTTATGACTTAAGACTACATTCTGCACTCTCTCATTTCCTTCTCTTTGAATGGTATGCTTTATCTGTATAGTACACAAGAAACAATATTTTTTACTGTATATTAATACATTTGACAATAATAAATCAAATCAAATCAGCTCACATAATGCCTACATTCTGCAACATTCACAGATGCCAAAATTGTTCATTGCTCCAAGTCATTTGGCTATATGGCTGCTAGGTGACCAGGATTATTCCTAAAAAAGATGATACACCTGTGTATACATGATGCCACAATGGCACTCAAGAACAGAAGCAGGGGAGAGGTACAATCAGAGTTTTGCCTTCACAAGGCTGGTAGTAGAGAGAACTATTGAACTGCTGAGGATGCAGTTCAGATACTTGGGCTGATCATTGCAAGATCCTCCAGAGTACATGTTACTTCTTGTCGGTGTATGCTGCACGGTATAATCTGGCTCTGGCAAGGAGGGGATCCAGTAGAGGTTGAGGATAGTGAGCTCTGCTTGCCATGGAAGATGTCTCCACTGATGGATCTGATGAGGATCCTGGAGAGGCTGAGGATGTGGATGTAGACATGAGGAACTTTCAGGGAGGCAGGGAGACAGTGAGGATGCGAAGCTTCAGCCAGACTGCCAATGTTTGGCATTTATTTCACGCTAAGGGTTTTATGATGAGCCAACACACAACTCTGAAGGCAATTTACAGCCTATGTAGGTCCCTTCCATGCCCTGCGCCTTTAACAAGCATCAAGCATACTCACACTATTAAAACGTAATCAATCTTTATGTCATTTGCAAAGTTACAAAACTAAACATTAAGTTCTTTATGATGTGAATGTTAACACCAAAAAAATTTGCAAGTTTCTTCTGAGAAGCCTTTCTTGTCATGTTCTTCTCAAGATGCCTTAAACTTATTTTGCAGGCATTTTGGGATCATAGAATCCGACAGTGCAGAAGAAGGCCATTTGGTCCATTGAGTCTGCACTGGCCACAATCCCACCCAGATTCCTCCTCCCATAACCTCACATATTTATCCTGCTAATCTCCCTGGGTCAATTTCACATGGCCTATCAACCTAACCCACACATCTTTGGATTATGGGAGGAAACTGGAGTATCTGGAGGAAATCCATGCAGTCACAGGAAGAATGTGCAGACTCCACACAGACAGTGACCCAAGCCATGCCACTCCCGTTCCACTGTCTCCTCCCTCACTCCCAATCACACTGGTCATTCTCTGGCCATGGGTTGCCATTGTGAGGTGAGTTTGAACATCCCTGTTCATCATTGATGGACGGGCATCCGATAGTGAGACTGGCTGCCACATCCATTTCTCAGACTGGTAACGACTCCTGCAGTTACAGCCAGTCTGTGGGATTGCAGATCCGAGGAGCACAACACCAGGAATCCCAGATTCTGTTCCTGGAGCTGCATCTCCATGAGATTCACCACTCTCCCATTGGAGGAGGCTGTGCACTCGGTGCTCAGAGTTCAACTCTATGTTCACGCTCTGTGTAGACTCCTCCCTTACAGAGACTGTGGCACACAGACCCACTGGGACCTCCGCTGGATCTTCCAGCACATCCAAATGAACCTTCCACTGATGGAAGATTTCAGAAGCTCATCATCATCCTGGTCTCCAGCAATCATCTGACTGCTGGCACCCTGTGGACTCTCTGCTCCCACCATTCCTTTGTAAGTGTGCCGCATGCTCACCACAGTGCACCACAACACAATTATTGACACAATGAAGAACTGCATCATGGTGCCACCTCAATTAGAAGATTAGTGGGAACTCTTGCTTTGGATTTTCCATTTCAGATGAGATGACCCTACTTCCTGCCACTCTCACATATGTGCAATGCGCTCTTACCCTCCTCTAAGACTCCTGCCTCACCATGACCGAAAGAACGAGCTCCACAGTGGTATTCTAAGGCATCCATTTCATAGCAAGACAGGACTGATAAATTGAGCTCTTCACTATCAAATTATAGCTTTTCTTTTGAAAGGACAAAAGTGAATTTGTCATTAGTGCCACATTTCCTTGGGGCACCATTCCAACATGGTCCACTTCCTCACCCATTCAACCACACCTTGAGAGCCCAGTTCCCAGATGCTTCAGAGTGGCACCTCACCTTCAATACACTCCCAGGAAAACCTCGCAATGTTGGTCGATGCAGGATATAGTGTCAGTTGGCGTACACATTCTTACACAAGGAACGGTTGCCCAAATACACATCTCCACACATATCTATACGCACCTTTGCTGACTGCAGATGATTGTTGAACTTTTACAATACTGAATCCAGGTATCCACTGACCTGGAAGCCACTTCTCCCATGCCTCCTTGATCACATGTGGCAACTCCCTCTTGCCAACCCTGGGCCACAGAACTTCATCAGGTAGTGACATCCCTTATGAGTGTGCACAGGTGCTCATCAGAGAAATGAGGGGCAAAGTGCTCACCGGGCTTGCCCTCCTGCACTCACTGATGTTGAGGATTTTGTCATTGAGCAAAATATTTATTTCTGTTGTTGCAGCCAGCTCCCTCAGTCACCCCCACAACTGCTGGCAGCCTTCAAGGAGCAGTTTATACACTTTCTAAAGTCCCTACCCCATCCCCATTGGACATGGTGCCTGAACTCTTCCCACCCCCATGCTGCCTGCACCATCAGGCCAACCAGAGGGTGTTTTTCACTCTGGGGGAGCCTTACTTGGCCACTCAGTGTGAAATTGCATCTACACTGTGATCTTGCCTGTGAAGGGATTCTACATCTGCTTCAGGCCTGCCAACTTCAAATTTCAAGACCACAAAACAGTTGTCAGGCAGAACTGGAGGAGTGCTGAGCTGCAGTTACAGGAGAGTTCTATTAGCTCAATGGACAACCCAACTGCCTTCTCTCAAGATTGACAACTTCATGACAAATATTGACATCCAGCCAACGAAAGAGATTTTGGACGTTCAGATATTGCTGGGCCATTTTTTTCAAGAAACCACACTACCATCCAAAGCTACTGGCAGGGATTTTCCAGCCCTTCTCACTGACGGGATCTTCTAGTCTTGCCAAAGATGGCCCCCACAACACAAATGGCCATTGACTCCCGCTGATGGCCAATGGTGAGCCTCTCTGCCGCTGGGAACCTGTCATGGTAGGGGCTGGAAAATCCCCCGCATCGTTTGTGTTACCGTCCTGTAACATTCAGCCTCTTACAATGCACAAATATATGCAGCTATAAATACAGGATGAAACTTAGTCGACTGCTTATAAGCCATTGCTTCCATTTGAAATAATAAACTATGGCTACAGACCAGCAAAATAAGAAACCTGATATTAATAATTTCTAAAAATAAATCCTACCCTTTATTTAACAAGATTATTTTGACAGAAAAGTCAGCAATGTAATTTTGTCTGCTGATTCACTAACTGTGTGATGCTTTGCGCTGGAGACATGTAGCTGGTATTGTCATTTTTTTTTCCTTCCTAAGAGTCATTTTCTTCCAAGCTTTTTGGTTTTGCAGCCAAAAGCAAAATGATGATTCAGTAGTTGATGTAAGAAATCTCAGGTGGGATCTATGATTTCCCCGTACCAGGTTCCAAAATTCTGTTCAAGGTGCAAGAGAGTAATTCCAAGGCATCCATTCTTTTAACAACAGTGGGAAAAGGCAAGAGAACTAACAGCATATTTGAATACTCTGAATTCTGGGAAAGGTCCTTCAAATCTAGAGAAGATCATCTAACAGTTGAGGTCTTCATCCATGTGCACTTTTCTCATTCACTTCTCTAGCTATCGTGTCCCCTCTTGATTTAATGAATAGCATGAAGTGAGAAGGTCTCTGGGCTTGATATCAGTGGACTTGACCCCTTTACAACTATCTGGAAAGAGAACAAATACTTTTTTTCAGGAATAGAATGAAGTCAATTTTGCTGATTTTCTTTTACTTATTATTAAAGAATAAGGGTTTTTGACAACCCAAAGAACATTATCAATCTAGCAAAATTTTCTCTCAGTTATTTAGGGCAGCAGATTATTATTTGTGCTTCAATATTTACATCATCCTAGTTTCAAGGGGATATACTAAGATATAAGATCTTACATTTAGATACAGTAGTGTCTTTCATGCGCAGGGGTCATCCCAAAGTGCTTCACAGCCAATTAAGTACGGTCACAGTGTTAATGTAAGGAAGCCAATTTGTAGACAGCCATGACCTATAAATAACAAAGTAAGACAAATGACGAGCTAATCCATTTTTGTGCTGTTAGTTGAGGATAAATGTTTACCTGAACACCAAGAGAATACTACTGCTCTTCTTTGAAGCATCTGAGAGGCCAGAGTTCAATATCTCATCAAAAAGATGCCACATTTGACATTGCAGTACTCCTTCTATATTGCAATAACACTTTATTGGACTGGAACTTGAACCCATGGCCTGATGACTCACATGAAAATGCTATAACTCAGCGAAGGCTGAAGAAAATAATTTTCTGCCTCAGAATCTATGTTTAGAAAGAAAACAAATTATCCCCTTAACTGTAGAGTGCAGGGAGATAAGTGTTCTCTTTGTGAAAGCTGTACACTTTTGTTTCACGCACTTTATGTAACTCAACCAGTTACATGGCCAATGCCAGCAACTTATCTTGTTACAGTGCTTATTTAATACATCTCCCGCAAAGGATGAGGAATCACATGGCAGCATTTGTCACACTTTTTCCAGAAGCTGGTTCATGACAGCTGACAAGAGGGAGGATTGACAGAAGACTGGAAATAAGATACTCCTCATTTGGCAGTGCCAGTCTCAGCCGACCAATGGTAATGGGAAAAATCAGAAAGGTAAAAGGAGGAGAAGTAATTTGTTCACTTTGAGCAGGGCTGATGGTACATGATTTACAATTTTATGATCTTGTTGATACTGAATGATCTTCCTTCCATCATAAAGTCAAAAGTGGGGATGTTCATTGATGACTACACAATGTTTAGAACCATTCTCAACTCTTCAGTTACTGAAGCAGTCTGTGTCCAAATGCGGCAAGCCCTGGACAATCTCTAGATTTGGGCTGACAAGTGGCAAGTAACTTCTGGAAGACACCCTCTGTGTTCAAGTGAAGGCAAGAGTTCAGCAGAAGGCAGCGATACTGATTGGCTGTTGCAGAGAACATTTGCATAGTTGCAGTCACTGCTACCAGAAAGCGGTCTGTAGAGAAGCTGTTGTAAAAGGGCGGTTAAAGCCTAACCATTGCTTTAGCGTTTCCTTCCCTATCTCCTCCTCTAACCAAAAAAAGGTCACAGTGAGGACTACAAACAAGGAAAAGGTTAGTTGACATTCTTTTATCCTTTTACCTGTGAGATGGCATTATGTCAGATTGGGCAGTGTTATGCTCCTCCTGCCAGATGTGGGAAATTAGGGCACCATTTAGTCTCCCTGACAACATCGCTTGGTTGGTGCAGCAGGTAGATACACTGAGGAACGAACAGTGGGCAGAGTGTGATAGACACTAGTTACAGAGAAATTGTCACATCATAGAATCAGTCAGGTAGATGGGTAATTACCAGGGTAGGTAGTGCAGGGATCTCCTATGGCTATTTCCCTCTCAAACAAGTATACCATTTTGGATACTGTTGAAGGAGATAACCCATCAGGGGAAGGTACCAGCAGCACCTAGGCCTGTTGTGTCACACCTGGTTCTGCTGTACAGCAGGATTGGGCAAAGAGCAAGCAAGTTGTGGTAATAGGGGACTTGTTAATTAGAGGCACAGACAAGTATTTCTGTGGTCGCGTTTGAGATTCCAGGATGATGTGTTGCCTCCTTGATGCCAGGGTCAAGATGTCTGTGAGTGGTTGCAGGACATTCTTAAGGGAAGGACGAACAGCTAGAGGTTGTTGTACATTTTGGTATCAATGACATAGAAAGAAAAAGGGAGTTATTTAGTTATATAGGGAGAGATCAAAGGTAGAAATTTCTGGACTATTGCCATGCCACATGTTAGTGAGGGTAGGAATAAAAAGGATAAGAATTGATGATGCATGCTTGAGAGCTGGCACAGGGGGCAGGGATTTAGATTTGAGGATCATTGGGATCCCTTCCAGGGAAGGTGTAACCTTTTTATTAGGGAGCAGGTTACACATGAACTGGAAGGGGACTAATATACTGATGGGGAGATTTGCTAGAGCCACTTGGGAGGTGGGGGGGGGAGGGGGTGAGACCCAAAGCAGTAGAGAGACAGAAGAAAAGGTTGAGGACAGTACAGAAGTTAAAGAGAGTACACTAAATAATAAAGGCAGCGTCAGAAATCCTAGTACTAGACAGATCAGGCAAAATCAAGACAGAGAGCGAAGTCCAGATTAAACTGCATTTATTTCAATGCAAGAGGCCTGATGGGCAAGGCAGCTGAACAGCTTGATGGGTACATGGGACCAGGATATTATAACCATAATTGAAACATATCTAAGGGAGGGACAGGACTAACAGCTCAATGTTCCAGGGTGCAGTTGCTGTAGGAAAGATTAAAAGGAGGTAAGAGAGGAAGGGGAGTTATACTATTGATTAGAGAAAGCATCATGGCAGTACTGAGAGGGGATATATCCGATGGTTCACCCACTGAATCTATACAAGTAGAACTGTGAAATAAGAAGGGGGAAATCACTTTGATAGTGTTGCATTGCAGACTCCTAAATAGTCAGCAGGAAATTGAAGAGCAAATATGTAAGAAGATTACAAATAGCTCCAACAAAAATAGAGTGATAATAGTACAGGATTTTAACTTTCCCAACATTGACCAGGACAGCCATAGTATTAGAGCACTGATCTCTGAGGAACACCACTTGTCATAGCCCTCCACTCAGAAATACATCCTTCCACTACTACCCTCTGTCTTCTATGACTGAGCCAGTTTTGTATCCAACTTGCCAGCTCACCTCTGATCCCATGCGACTTCATCTTCTGCACCAGTCTGCCATGAAGGACCTTGTCAAAGGCCTTCCTGAAGTCCATGTATTCAACATCCACCACCCCACCCTCATCAATCATCTTCGTCACTTCCTCGAAAAACTTGATCAAGTTCGTGAGACATGAACTCCCCTTTGCAAAGCAATGTTGTCTCTCAGTAATATATTCATTTATTTCCAAGTGGGAATAAATCCTGTCTCGAAGAATCCTCTCCAATAATTTCCCTACCACAGATGTAAGGATCACTGGCCTGTAATTTACTTGGATTATTCTTGCTACCCTTCTTAAACAAAGGAACAACATTGTCTATTCTCCAATCCTCTGGAACCTCCCCTGTAGCCAGTGAGGATACAAAGGTTTCTCTCAAGGCCCCAGCAATTTCCTCACTTGCCTCTCTCAGTATTCTGGGATATATCGCATCAGTCCTGGAGACTTGTCTACCTTAATGTTACTTAAGAACACCAATACCTCCTTTTTGATCTCAACATGACTCAAACTGTCTACACATTCCTTCCTAGATTCATCATCCACAAGGTCCTTCTTTTTGGCAAATACTGACTCAAAATGCTCATTTAACACCTTACCCATTTCCTCTGGCTCCATGTGTAGATTCCCTCCCTTGTCCTTGAGTGGGCCAATCCTCTCCCTATCTACTACATATATATATATATATATAAAAATCTTGAGATTTTCCTTAATTTTGCTGACTAATTCTTTTTCATGACCTCTTTTAGCCCTCTATATCCCTTGCTTAAATTTCTTTCTACTTTCCTAGGTTTGTGTGATCCCAGCCTTTGAGCTTTGACAAATGCTTCTTTTTATTCTCTGACTAAGCTCACAATATCTCTTGTTATCTAAGGTTCCCAAAACTTGCCATACTTACCCTTTATCCTTACAGGAATGTGCCGGTCCTGAATCCCTATCAACTTACACTTGAAAGCCTCCCACATGCCAGATTTTGATTTGCCCTCAAACATCTGCCCGCCAATCTACATTCTTCAGTTCCTGCCTATTATTGTTGTAATTAGCCTTTCTCCAATTTAACACCTTAACACTAATTTTTATCCACCAGTACCTTAAAGCTTAGGAGTAGAGTCAAGAGAGAAATTAGGAGGGCAAAAAGGAGAGACTAGATTGCTTTGGCAGATACGGTAAAGAAGAATCCAAAGAGATTCTACAAATACATAAAGGGCAAAAGAGTAACTAGGGAGAGGGTAGGGCCCCTTAAGGATCAGCAAAGTCATCTATGTGCAGATCCATAAGAGATGGGTGAAACACCTAAATGAATATTTCTCATCAGTATTTACTGTTGAGAAAGACATGGATGTTAGGGAACTTGGGGAAATAAATAGCAATGTCTTGAGGAATGTACGTATAACAGAGGAGGAAGTGCTGGAAGTCTTAAAGCGCACCAAGGTAGATAAATCCCTAGGACCTGATGAACTGTATCCCAGGACATTGTGGGAAGTTACATAGGAAATTGCGGGTCCTCTAGCAGAGATATTTGAATCATCAATAGCCACAGGTGAGGCACCTGAAGATTGGAGAGTGGCAAATGTTGTGCCTTTGTTTAAAAAAGGCTGCAGGGAAAAGCCGGGAACTATAAGCTGGTGAGCTTCACATCTGTAGTGGGTCAGTTGTTAGAAGGTATTCTGAGAAATAGAATCTACAGGCATGTAGAGAGTCGAGGACTGATTAGGGACAGTCAGCATGGCTTTGCAAATGGAAAATCATGTTTCACAAAATTGATTGAGTTTTTTGCAGGGGTAACCAAGAAGATAAATGAGGGCAGTGCAGTTGATGTTGTCTACGTGGACTTTAGCAAGGCCTTTGGCAAGGTACCACATGGTAGGTTGTTGCACAAGGTTAAATATCACAGGATTCTGGGTAAGGTAGCCAAATGGATACAAAATTGGCTTCATGACAGAAGACAGAGGGTGGTTGGAGAGGTTGTTTTTCAAACTGGAGGCTGGTGACCAGTAGTGTGTCTTAGGGATCAGTGCTATTTGTCATTTATATTCATGATTTGGCTGAGAATTTAGGAGGCATGATTAGTAAGTTTGCAGATGACACCAAGATTGGTGGCATCGTGAATAGTGAAAAAGGTTATCAAGGATTGCAAGGGGATCTTGAAAAATTGAGTCAGTGGGCTGATGAATAGCAAATTGAGTTTAATTTAAATAAGCGAGAGGTGATGCATTTTGGTAGATCTAATCAGGGCAGGACTTACTATTAATGATAGGGCATTGGGGAGAACTATAGAACAAAAGAGATCTAGTGGTACAGGTTTATTGTCTTTGATGTAACGAGTGCAGTTGACAGAGGGGAACCGCTGGATGTGGTGTTTTTAGATTTCCAGGAGGCTTTCAATAAGGTGCCTCATGAAAGGTTGCTTCGAAAGATTAAGGTACACGGAGTCGGGGGTAAAGTGTTAGCGTGGTTTGAGGATTGGCTATCTAACAGGAAGTAGAGAATTGGAATAAATGGGTGCTTTTCCAGTTGGCAGTTGGTGACTAGTGGTGTGCTGCAGGGATCAGTGCTGAGGCCTCAACTGTTTACTATATACATAGACGATGTGAAGGAAGGGATCAAGTGTAGGGTAACAAAGTTTGCTCATGACACAAAGATGAGTGGGAAAGCAAATTGCATGGAGGATGCGAATAGTCTGCAGAGAGATTTGGACAGGTTGAGTGAGTGGGCAAGGATTTGACAGATGGAGTATAACGTTAGCAAGTGTGAGGTTATCCACTTTGGAAGGAATAATAGTAAAGTAGATTATTATTTAAATGTAAAAAATTACAACATGCTACTGTGCAGAGGGACCTGGGTGTCTTTGTGTATGAATCGCGAAAACTTAGTTTGTTGATGCAGCAGGTGATCAAGAAGGCAAATGAAATGTTGGTCTTTATCACAAGGGGGATGGAATATAAAAGCAGGAGGTCTTGCTGCAATTGTACAAGTTACTGGTGAAGCCGCAACTGGAGTACTGTGTATAATTTTGGTCCCCTTATTTGTGAAAGGATATATTGACCTTGGAGGGAGTGCAGAGAAGGTTCACCAGGTTGATACCAGAGATGAGGGGGTTGGCTTATGAGAAGACTTTGAGTAGATTGGGCCTGTATTCATTGAAGTTTGGAAGGCTGAGGGGGAATCTTATAAAGACATATATGATAATGAAGGAGCTAGATAGGGTAGAGGCAGAGAGATTATTTCTACTTAGCAAGGAATTAAGAACTAGAGGGCACAGCCTCAAAATAAGGGGGAGTCAATTTAGAACAGAGTTGAGGAGGAACTTATTCTCTCAGAGGGTAGTGAATCTCTGGAATTCTCTGCCCATTGAAGCATGAAAGCTACCTCATTAAATATGTTTATGTCACAGGTAGATAAATTTCTGATTAATTTCAGAAGGGAATTAAGGGTTATGGGGAGCAGGCAGGTAAGTAGAACTGAATCAGTATCAGATCAGCCATGATCTTATTGAATGGCAGGACAGGCTCGAGGGACTAGATGGCCTACTCCTGCTCCTATTTCTTATGTTCTTATGAAAGTGGAAGCACAGGTGGACAGAGTGGTGAAGAAGGCATTCAGCATGTTTGGTTTCATTTTTCAGAACATTGAATATAGGAGTTGGGATATCTTGTTGAAGTTGTGCAAGACATTGGTAAGGCTTGGAATAATGTGTACAGTTCTGGTCATCCTATTGTAGAAAGAATATTATTAAACTGGAAAGAGTGCAGAAAAGATTTACGAGGATGCTACCGGGGCTCGAGGTTTAAATTATAAGGAGAGGCTTGGATAGACTGGGACTTTTTTTTCTTGAGTGTAGAAGGTTGAGGGGTGATCTTATAGAGGTCTATAAAATAATTAGTGGCATAGATCAGCTAGATAGTCAATATCTTTCTCAAAGGTAGAAGAGTCTAAAACTAGAGGACATTAGTTTAATGTGAGAGAGGAGAAATACAAAAGTGTCCGGAGGGGCAATTTTTCACACCGACGGTAGTGTGTGTGTGGAACAAGCTGCCAAAGGTCATAGTAGAAGTGGGTACCTTTTACCTTTCAAAAACCTTTTAGACAGTTACATGAGTAAGATGACTATCGAAAGATCTGGGCCAAACTTGGGCAATTGGGACTAGCTTAAGGGGTCATAAAAAGGAGTGGCAGGGTCTATTTCCATGCTGTAAATCTGTATGACTCAAAGTGTCAAGCAATAACTATCTCTAACAAGAGAAAATCTAACCATCACCCCTTAATATTCAATGGCATTACCATCACTGATTCACTCATTATCGACATCTTGGAGGTTACCATTGACCAGAAACTGAACTGGACTAGCCATATAGACACTGCCTACAAGAGCAAGTCAAAGACTCGGAATCCTGTGATGAGTAACTCACTTCTTAGATCCCTAAAGTTTGTGTACATTTACAAGCCACAGATCAGGAGAGAGGTGAAATACACCCCACTTATATAAATGAGTGCAGTTCTAACAATATTCAAGAAGTTCCATACCATCCAGGACAAAGCAGCCGGCTTCATTGGCACCCCATTCACAAACATTCACTCCCTTCACCACCAAAGAACAATGGCAGTAGTGTGCACTGAATGAACTCACCAAGGTTCTAATAGGCAGCACCTTCCAAACCCATAACCACTACTATCTAGCAGGACAAGGGCAGCAGATGCATGGGACACCACCATCTGGAAGTTCTCCTCCAAGTCACTAACCATCCTAACTTAGAAATATATCACCATTCCTTCAATGTCGCTTGGTAAAAATCCTGAATTTCATTAAGTAATTTCATTACTGTGAGTGTACCTTCACCACATGGGCTGCATCAGTTCAAGAAGGCAGCTCACTACCATCTTCTTGAGGGGCAATTAGGAATAGGCAATAAATGCTGGCCTAATTAATGATGCTTACATCTCAGGAAGGAATATCAAAAATAAGGGGCAGCACAGTGGCACAGTGGTTAGTACTGCTGCCTCACAGTGCCATGGACCAAAGTCCAATTCCTGGCTTGGGTCACTGTTTGTCTGGAGTTTGCACGTTCTCCCTATGTCTGCGTAGGTTTCTCCCAACAGTCCAAAGATGTAAATGTTAGGTGGACTGGCCATGTTAAGTTGTCCATTGGTGTCAGGGGGACCAGCAGGGTAAATACACAAGGTTGAGGGAATGGGCCTGGATTGGATTGTTCTCAGTGCAGTCTTCATGGGCCGAATGACCTCCTTCTGCACTGTTAGGATTCTGAGGCTGCATTTTGGAGTTAATTTAGCGTTCATCAGGGTGTAACAATACAATGAAAAAGATATTTTAAATATCTCATGACCTTAAAAGACAGTGTTCACTGGCATGAATCATGACTTGTCTTTTGACAGCTTTTGGCTGATCTTTACCCCTCCCAGCAAAGTTGGAAACACAAGGCTTGGTCTTGTCCTGAGATGATGGTTCATTAACAAATCTGCTGGCAGGACCCCAGTTGTTGCATGTGAAGTGGTCTGGCAGCCAAGAAGGAAGCATAAGATTCTAGTTTGTTGTGTTCCTCCTGATTGCTTCTTTAGGGCAGATTTAAAAGTTTGAATAGTTCATCCAGCTAGTCTGTTAGATGCTGAGTGATAAGGCAGAGTTCTAATGTGCTTTATACCATTGTCTGTGCTAAATGTTTGAAACTCAGCGCTTATGAATACTGCTCCCTTGTTAAACATTATGGCCAAAATTTTACCAACTTGTTCCGATTGATGGGCAAATGAGCCAGTAAAATCATGCAAGAGTTGAGAAATTAGGATTCTTGCCTCTCACAATTTTATGGGAGTTGGAATTCTGGTGCTCAATCGTCCGGGCTCACTTGTCTTCTTTATGGCCTCACTGGAAGAGGTTCTCTGCGGCGAGGAAAACAGCTGCTCCCCATGAATGGGGAAGAGTCCTGCTGGGCTCACCAGTAGCTATATTGAGATGCCCTTAGAGGCCAATAGCAAGGGGTTGCCCCTTGGGCAGGCCACCTTGACACCTTGGTACTGCTCATTAAGCACTGCCAGTGGGCACCTTGGGGTTGTGGCCTATGGGGGCGGGACATGAAGGAGCAGCCCAATTTAGGTGGAGAGAGGGAGCCAAATCTACATGCTGCAATGGGATTGGATTTGGGGTACCCACTGCCACTCAGCAGTGGTGACTGGATCGGGGGAGAGGGCTAAATTGGTCTGGGTAGCAGGAGATAGTGGGGGCTAGGTGCCTATGCATTGTAGGACTCACGATTGGTTGTGGGCCCTGTGATTGTGTGGGAGGGGAGCTGGTTACGGCTGCCTGCAATAGCAGGGGCCTGACAGCTCTTTGTCAAATTCTGCTGCTGCTGCTTTTGAACATGTACAGAATCAGAGGTCTACACATGTGCATCAGTTCCTTCTACAGGCTGACTGAAATTAAGCGCAGCCCAGAGCCTGCAGCAGCTAGAAACAGTCTATACCATTCTTTTCAATGATTAAGTACATAAGACAAGGTCTGAAAACCTGACCACACAGAAACTCCCCCATTCTCACGTTAGCTGGACACTTAGGGCAGAGTTTTACAAGATTGAGTCTATGACTTCAAGTATTTCTGGACCTAGGCTACTAATATGGGGAACTCTTGCATGATGTCCTGGATCTGAGAGGAATGATCTCTAACAAATACAACCATTTTTCTTTGTACCAGGTTGATTCCAATCAGCGGAGGGTTTTTGCCTTATTTTCCATTGACTTCAGTTTTGCTACATTTCCTTAATGCTATTTGCAGTCAAATGTTGTCTTGCATTGGGGTGTTATACAGAATTTCAACTATTCCCAACAACAGCAAGGACATATTGAATCAATATTAAATAAATGAACTAATGGACAGGGAATGTCTCTGAATATTATTGATGTGGACTTTCAGAAGACAGTTGATTTAATACCTTATATAAAAAATATTGTTAACTAAATTTGAAGCTCATGGAATAAAAGGCAAATTAATGACCCAAAGTAGCTGAGTGGCAGACGGTAGGGGATAATGAGCAGGTTTTATTTATTTCATTTTTATTAGTGTCACAATGAGACTTACATTAACACTGCAGTCAAGTTACTGTGAGCAGGTACTTGGCGAGATGTATTCACTGATGTCTTGCAATTTCTGTTTGGGCCTCAAATAATTACTGTATTCATTAATTATTCAAATAATAGTCATCAGGTTTTACAACACAGAAAGAAACCGTTAGCCAGCCCATCAAGCTCCTTCCAATTCTAATCCCATTTTCAGTACTTGATCTATAGCCTTGTTTACTATGGCATTTCAAATGTTCATCTAAATGCTTCTTAAATGTTGTAAGTGTTTCCAACTCTACCACCCTTTCAGGCAGTGAGTTCCAGATTCCCGCTACCCTCTGGATGAAACAACTTCTCCTCAAATCCCTTCTAAATCACCTGCGTCTCACCTTAAATCTATGCCCCCCTGCTTATTGATTCCTCTGTGATGGGAAAAAGTTCCTTCTTATCGTCCCTAATTGTATCCCTCATCATTTTATACACCTTGATCAGCTTTCTCTGCTCTAAGGAAAACAACCCCATAGAAAGATGCATATCCAAATTTGCCAAATATTGGCAATATTGGAAGTGTAATACCGCACCCAATGGTTCTCAAAAACTACAAAAGATGGTGAATGTAGCCCAATCCATCACACAAACCGGCCTCCCATCCATTGACTCTTCCCACTGCCTTGGCAAAGTAGTCGGCGTAATTAAGGACCCCACACACCCTGGACATTCTTTCTTCCATCTTCTTCCATCAGGAAAAAGATACAGAAGTCTGTGGTCATGTACCAGCCAACTCAAGAACAGCTTCTTCCCTGCTATCGTCAGATTTTTGAGTAGACCTGTCTTACATTAAGTTGATCTTTCTCTACACCCTAGTTATCACATAACACCATATTTTGTGCTCTCTCATTTTTTTCTGTATGAATGGTATACTCAGTCTGCATACCACGTAAGAAACAGTACTCCTCACTGTATCCCAATACATGTGACAATATATCAAATCAAATCAATGTGGGTAAAAACAAAGTCATTCTCTCTGGACCTAAAAAGAATAGAAAAAAGGAAACTTTCTAAATAATAAAACACTAAAGACAGTGAGAGGCCACAAGACTTAGGGTCCAGATATATAAATCATTGAAAAGTTAGGAACAGTTATAGGGAATAATCAACAAAGGCTAATGAAACGCAGGCATTTATACTCAAGAGTTAAACATCATGCTTCAGTGAACAAAGCTCTCATTGGACCACATCATGGTATCAAGAATGGTTCTAGTCACAAAACTATAGGTTTTGGAAAAATGCAACATAGATTTACAAGAGTAATGCATGGACTCTAAATATTAGGCAATGAGGAGACTACACAAAGTATGGTTGTATTTCCTGGAACCTACAAGATTGAGGGATGATTTGAGAGAAATCTTTGTGATATTAAGTGAACAATTAGAAAAATTGGAAGAAACAATTTAGGTTCACTGGGGAGTCTTGCACTAATGGGCATGGTCTAAAAATTAGAGCCAAACATCTCAGTGAAAGTAGGAAACATTTCTTAGCGCAAAATGTAAAGATGCTCTTCACCAGTTTTAAACAGACAACTTATTTATTTACAGGTTAAATTTTACAAAGGCTTGCAACATCATGACTGCAATCAGCTCCCCCATTCTGCTCCCTAGGATATGTGATCCTGACTCTGTAGATTGATTTTCAAAGGGACAGTCATCACACAAAATGTAATAGATGTTTGGCACTCTTTTCTGAAAACTACAATTGATACTGGAGCAATTATTAGTTTTAAAACTGAAATCAGTTGATAGATTTTTGTTAGCCAAATGTATTAAGAGATATGGAACAAAGACATGATATTGGGCTAGATTTATCAGTCATCTATGGAGGGGCAGTGTGGTGGGGTGGTCAGAATATGGCAAGGGAAGATGAGAGGGTGGAGTACTCATCTTTCTGCTGCCCTTGCATTTTACTCAAGGTGGGGATGTGCATGATAGTCCTCCATCAATTAAGCCACTTAAGTGACCAAATAAGGCCTCTTCCTAGTTCTAGAGTTATTTCATCAGAAGCAGATGGATATTTCATTCCGTGAGGCAACTATCTGTTGAATTTTGAGTTCCCTGCAGGCCCAAGGGTAAAGGGCAGTTTGATCCTCCTAATTGAGTACTCTGTGGTTCACAGAAGGTCCCAATTTGGTATTGTCATGGCCATTAAAACAACCTATCCACACCAACACATCCCCCACACCAGCTCCGCATCATCTTCCCTCCTCCTATAGCATTCAATTCTCTCAGTTTAGTGTAGTCCCAGCAATGGCCATTGCTCAAGGTGGTGCTGATGAGATTGAAGATCTTCCAGCTGACTAATTAGTCAAAAGATCTTGGTGCCCAGTTCTCATCCAAGGGATGGGAGCCCTGACAGCAAGTAATTAGTTGCTAGACAGACTCCAACCACAAACATTGAAGTAGCGCTGCCCCTAGCTTTTAAACCTTTTATCGGACACCACCATCCTGACTAAATTAGGCCCATGTAGTTTGAACATAGAACATAGAACATAGAACAATACAGCACAGAACAGGCCCTTCGGCCTTCGATGTTGTGCCGACCAAAATAAAAAGCAATGCCCCTCCAAACTAAACCATTCCCTTCTCTTCCATATACTTATCAATTAACCTCTTAAACGCCACCAAACTTGGCGCATCTACAACAGCTTTGGTCACAGATCAGTCATGATCTTACTGAATTGTGAGAATGCTGTAAGGACAAAATGGCCCTGTTATTGTGTTCCCAAGACAGAATACGAGAGATAACTGAAGAAGAATAAGGTATGAATCTTTCAATTGCAACTCAAATAAAAACAGTTACATTAGCAGATGGAGCTACAGGTCAGTAAATGATGAAGTTATCAAGAATGATGATTTCAAGCAACTAATTTTTTAAATTATTTGTTTTATTATTGTCATATGTACTAGGATACAGTGAAAAGTATTGTTTCTTGTGCACTACGCAGATAAAGCATACTGTTCATGAAGAAGGAAAAAAGAGGGTGCAGAGTGAAATGTTATAGTCATAGAGAAAGATCAGCTTAATATGAAGTTGGTCCATTCAAAAGCTTGGCAGCAGGGAAGAGAGTTAATAACATCTAAAGGAGGATTTTATAAGCATAGAATGAGAATAAAAAATAGAATTAGAGAGTATGCTGGGCACAACTTGCAAGAAGTTGCCACCTTCCAGCTCCACCTTGGAATTATTTCACTTGTTTGGCTATATATTAAAAGTTTTAAAACTCAAGAGAATTAGTGAAGTTTATTTTCACTTGAAAGAGCCGCAGAATGGACAATATTACATTAGTTGTCGACTGTACGCTTCACTGAATAATTAGTGCACCTCCAATTGTTTTGTATACGCACTCAAGTCCAATATCAACCCCATCTGGTTTAGTCCAGGCAGAAAAATGATCAAACCCTCAATGTTGTCATGTCATGTGTTAATATTGCAAATGTCGTGATAATTAGGCACGTGATTTAGTTGAGAGTAAGAACAGGTGATAGTAATTTTGTAAAGGTTAGGGCACATATATTAGAACAGTTTCCATCTGTGGAGGGAAGAGCTGGGTGAGTCTGTACTTATTTTACATTGGGTTTTGTAAATAAACCTCAGTTGAATTCAGATTAGCCCCAGCTTCTGCCTTTGTCGGATGGATGATCATCCAACTAACAGTGTGATTTTAATCTGTTGTCGGTACAACTTTTCAAACATTATTCTGGAGCTCTGTCCCACCATAATCAAGTAGATGAGCTATAAAACTTTGTCTCACTTTTGCTTTAAATAGGTGCCACATTCTTAAAATCTAAAGCAATCCTGATGTTAAGAGGGAAGAAAACTTGATAAAGAATTAAGGAACAAAAACAATGAAGTTTAATAAAGTAATTGTAAAATTGAGACACAGTATAAACAAGGGGTGGGATTTTCCAGTCCTTCTCATTAGTGGGATCTTCCAGTCCTGCTGAAAATAACCTTCCTGCAGGTTCCCCAGTGGCAGGACAAGTAAGCCACATAAAACACCATAGACATTGATAGGAACTGAAGATCCTGCCAGTGACCAATGGCAAGCCACCTCTGACACTGGAAAACATGCTGCCTATATCAGAAAATCCCACCAATTACAGTTTAGCAATTGTTCCACTGAGACACCATTGTAAGAAATAGCAGCCTCTCTCCATGGATAGTGGTAATTCTGACCATGACTGCCCAAGGCAATCCAGTAAGATCTACAATCAGTGAAATTTTGGTGAATTGTTTCCATACCAATTCCATACCATGGGGCGGCATGATAGCTCAGTAGTTAGCACTGTTGCTTCCCAACTCCAGTGACCTGGGTTCGAATCCCAGTTCGGGTCACTGCCTGTGTGGAGTTTGCACATTCTCCCTGTGTCTGTGTGGGTTTCCTCTGGGTGCTCCCGTTTCCTCCCAGTCCAAAGATGTGTGCGGGCTATGTTTATTGACCGTTCAAAATTGCCCCTTAGTGTCCGGCGATGCATGGGTTAGATGGATTAGTGGGAAAATATGTACGGATGTGGGGATGGGGCCTGGATGGGATTGTGGTTGGTGCAGACTCGATGAGCCGAATGGCCTCTTTCTGCGCTGTAAGATTCTACGATTCACTGCCAGCAGAAACATACATAAGTGTAAAACTGTAAACAATATCTCTGTTAGGAAAAGATAGTTTGGAGGAATGTTGCTGACAGCCCCTCCCAAAATCCCCAGCTCTACCTCTGCATCTCCAGCAACTTCTGGAGAATTGATTCCAGCAGTCCAGTACCTCACTGGAGACCAGTTGTTTCCTTGACTCTGGCAGACTTCTGCCTGCTCGATCCCTCGGATATTCCTGCCCCCACCTGATGTGCATCAATGGCTGTGTGGTGTGCATCAGAGAATATACCACCATGGTAACTGTATCTGGTGGATGATATGGGTGATGCTTTTGTCAACTTCTCAGTGCTTTCCTCAGATGTCGATGGGTCACCAACTCCTGATAGACCATCCTCATTGAATCGTCTCCTGCAAAAGAGGACAGATGGCTCAGTGTAAGGGAGGGACAAAAATCTTGCAAATTACAATTGACTTGAGAAATGTCCGATGAATTAATTTTTTGGCTCCTCACTTCCATGGCTCATGCCAAAATGACTATCAGCCACAGTTCTCTCCTCTTCCTTCCATGGCAGCTCCAATGCACAATCCTCAAAGGGATCCCAGCTCTAATCTACCCCCATTCCTTCCTGTTAAGGGCCAGCTTCTCCTTTGGGGACTGAAAGGCTGAAGGGCACAATGGTATTGGGATTGTCAGAGGTGGATCCAATCGGGTGGTGTACGTCAGCACTGTACCTCACCAGGCAGGGGTTGTGATGGGTAGTACCAATGGGATTCGAGGAGAGTGATGCTGGAAGATTGCTGGGTGTCAGGGCATGGATTGATGTGGATGTTCCAGGTGATTCAAACAGGACTGATGCCAGGACAAGATGGACACTTACCTTTGCTGCTGGAATGAGGTAATTCATTTTCTTTTGGTCCTTGACCATTCTTAGGGAAGAAGTTGGCCTCCCCTCTTCCTTGGCATCCAGCTAACATTCCAGGTCTCCCTTGACAAAGTTTGAAGCTGACTGTGGATACAGTGGGAGTGTGTGTAAATTCAGCTTTCCTCTGCTTAGCAGAGCACAACAGTGGCACTTCGAGCGAGTCAGGAGTCTGGAGCGTCCAAGATGGTGTATTCACAAGGAGGCTCTTTTATTACATTAAGAGTTGAAAGATTGGGAAGTGGAACACACCTGAGAGACTGGCATGGCTCACTTCATTTCTCTCACCGTTACGACACTTAAAAATTATTTGGGAAATTTCTACCCAATATTTGAGTTAATTTGCAACTTAATCAAATAATAGTTCTTGATTAATCTGAGTAATATTTTCTTATAATTTAAACAATACTAATTGGAATTGAAGGGATATATTTTCAACAAAGTGACTTTGCTGAGATTTGCTTGCATATTTTGGGAGGCAATTGCACCAGGAATATTTTGTACCACCGTACGATATTCCTCAGGTCCTTTCAAGCAGTTCATAAAAATAAACAGCTTTTATCTTGCTTATTTTACCTTCATGATCACAGTCCTCATTGATGTTCAATAAAATAGCTTCTACATAATATTTACATTGTTTTCAAAAGCTTGGTTAGAAAATAATTAAATTAACCATGATATTGAATGCTTTTAATCATAATAATATGTTGGAAAGCACAGGATATTGTTAAGATATATTCAAAACCTGTGAAGCTGTAACAATAATTGAACAGTTAAAATAATGCAAATAAAATTGATAAGGAAAGGGATAAGGTAAAGTAATATTCATTCAATTTGTATGTGAGAGGTTTATAATTGCTCGAAAATTCCTAAATTTAGGTACACCTTGGTGTACATTACATTCTGAATTTCTTTTGGGATTTCCAGTCTTCCAATTTGTATGCAAATATTTATTTCTTTTGAGAATTAATTCCATCCTATCTTGAGTGTCTAACTAACTAGCTAATGAACTATATAAAAGAGTGGAAATTGATGTTCCCTTCCTACAAATGGATTTTCTATGGATTAAATGCCAGTTGGCTTTTTGGCTAAGATTAAGTGTGGTATGGACATGTTTGGTTGAGGTTACGTTTCAATTTCATTTGAAGCAATATTTAAAAGCGGCATCTGGACCTTTTGGCTAAGATGCAAATGAGATCAAGCCTTAGAGGAGGAGCTATGCCTACTCCAATCAGCTTGGATCATGTAGATGAAGCCTAAGACAGGAAGTGAGAGCCCTGTCTTGTCAACTTGGAACAGGAATGTCTCAACTTGTTGAGACTCTGAATTGTACTTGATTGGATTGAATTGTACTTGATTGAATTGAATAAAAACAAAAATCAAAATCTGAAAAAAAAATACCAGTTCTACCTCCTGTGAATTGTAATATAGTGATTAAGGTTCACATCCAGCTGCAGAAATGATGTATAAAAGTAAAGAGATTGAATTTTTTGAGGAGGTAAATAAGTGTGTAGATAAAGATAGAGCAGTTGATGTCGTATAGATGGATTTTAGTAAGGCGTTTGATAAGGCTCCCCATGGTAAGCTCATGAAGAAAGTGAGGAGGTGTGAGATAGAAGGCAATGTGGCTGATTGGATAAGTAACTGGCTGTCTCATAGAAGACAGAGGGTGATGGTGGAGGGAAAATTTTCAGACTGGAGACCAATTACGAGCAATGTACCACAGGGATCAGTGCTGGGTCCTCTGCTATTTGTGATTTTTATCAATGATTTGGAAGAGGGAGCTGAAGGATAGGTTAGTACATTTGCTGCTGACATTAAGATTGGTGGAGTAGTGGATGAGGTGAAGGGCTCTTGTAGGCTGTAAAGAGACATTGATAGGATGCAGAGTTGGACCGAAAAGTGGCAGATGGAGTTTAACTCAATAAGTGCAAGTTGATTCATTTCGGTAAGATAAATTTGAATGCAGATTACAGGGTCAACTGCAGGATTCTGAGGAATGTGGAGGAACAGAGAGATCACGAGGTTCATATCCACAGATCTCTAAAAGTTGCCACTCAAGTGGATAGAGCTGTGAAGAAGATATATTGTGTGTTTGTGTTTATTAACAGGCAATTGAGTTTGAGTCGTGGGGTCATGCTGCAACTATACTGGACCTTGGTGAGATCACGTTTGGAATATTGTTCCAGTCACTTCACTCTAAGGAGGATGCGGAAGCATTGGAGAGAGTGCAGATGAGATTTACTAGGATGCTGCCTAGTTTGCTCTATTTTTATCTACACACTTATTTACCTCCTCAAAAAATTCAATCTCTACTTTTATACATCACTTCTGCAGCTGGATGTGAACCTTAAATAACTATATTACAATTCACAGGAGGTAGAACTGGTATTTTTTTCAGATTTTTTTCAGATTATGAGGAAACTTGAGGGAGCTGGGGCTTTTCTGTTTAGAACAAAGGATATGAGAGGTGACTTAGTAGAAATTTATAAGATGATGAGGGGATAGACAGATGGACATTCAGAAACTATTTCCTCGGGTGGATGTAGCTATTACTGGGGGCATAACTATAAGGTTCATGGTGAGAGGTATAGGAGGGATGTTCGAGGTAGGTTCTTTACTCAGAGAGTGGTTGGAGTGTGGAATGCACTGCCTGCTGTGATAGTGGAGTCGGACACTTTAGGAACTTTCAAGCGGTTATTGGATAGGCACATGGAGCACACCAGAATGATAGGGAGTGGGATAGCTTGATCTTGGGTTTGGACATAGCTGGGCACAACATCAAGGTCCAAATAGTCTGTACTGTGCTGTACTGTTCCATGTTCTGAAGTTTACAGTAAACACAGAACTCATTGTATTGATAAGAATTGGTTTTGTTATATTGTTCATCAAGGGAATGCGTTCAATCTCCGAATCTCATTAAAAGGATTCTATTTCACGAACAGCCGACATAACCCATAGTGGTTTAATGACATTGTTACAGTTTTAATATTACAAAATGTTAGTTTTTGACGAGCCTTGGATAGATTAATCTCAAAATCGAGAAAATTCATATTTGTTGTTGATTAAATCATGTACCATTTAAAATATGCTGCTCAAAGTTCATATTTTATAAGTGAATTATTGTTGCTTTTGATTTTGAGAAGGGCAAAACCTTTCCACAAATTGCAGAATAAAACTCTGTCATAGATATGAAAAGTTCAGTAACCTTTACCGACAGCATGATATTGCTAGGATAATATAATCTTTGCCTTTTCTAGAAAAGAGCATTCATCCATTGAAACATACTATTGTGCTCCTCGTGCATTCAGCTCAGATCTCCAAGCTAACACTGTACAATGATTCTAAAGATAATAAGATTATTTTAATCTCTGGGCATTTTACAGATACTGACATATTCCATCCATTTTTAATGGGCTTATGAATGTATCAAAATTGTGTCCAAATAATTGAGTTGTTGCAATTTGTACATTTATCAATTTTTAACAAAGCAAAGCATCTTAAAAAGTAGAAAAAGATAGTGTGTCCACAACTATTTTATTTGCTCAGTTGTCTATGGCAGAATAAATTTTACAGAATTATATTCATAATGCACGAATTGCAATTAATGATATAGTTATGATCATTTATTTTAATTCCATTTTCTTTTCAACATGCTATCTATTATAATGTATTAGCTAAAACTTGAATCAGGTTAAAACAATTTCTGCTGGAAATTTCACTGTAGGATTAGATCCTAAATATTCCTACATATAAGATATTCAGGAAATATAGAAAAGGAAAGAAATGAGATGGGTGGGTGGGTGGGTGGTAGGGAAGTAATACTGATTAAAGATTATATTACTGGCTGGAGAGAGAGGATGTCCAATAGAGGTAAAGGACAAAATCTATCTTTCTTCAACCAGAGAGTGGTAAGTCTGTGGAATTCACTACCATAGCAAGCAGTTGGGGTTAAAACATTGTATGTTTTCAAGGAGTTAGATATAGCTCTTGGGATGAAGAGGATTAAAGGATATGGGGGAAGGCTGGATCAGGCTAGTGAGTTGGATGATCAGTCGTGGATATAATGAATGCTGGAGCAGGCTTAAAGGGCTGAATGACCTACTCCTGCTACAACTTTCTATGTTTCTATTTGATTAGAGTTAAGAAATAATAGACTACTCAGCCATTACATTACTGAGTCTACAATTAGTAGGAAGAGTATAGAGGAACAAATTTGCAGGTAGATTACATAGAGGTGCAAGTACTGAACAATAATAATAATGGTGGAGTTCAATTATCCTAGTGTAGGCTGGGAAGAATTTTGAAATGTGCTCAGGAGAGCCTTTTCGATCAGTACATTTTTCAGCCTAATGATAAATGAGGCCTTACTGAATCTGGCTCAGAAAATAAATTGTATCAACTAGAAGAGATGTCAGTGGTGAAACACTAAGGGAACAGCATCATTGTACTGTAGCATTAGTGTTACATATACATAATGTCATAGTTCATATGTTTTAGAGACCATCCCTGTCCCCATTGGTAGGTTCAATGATAAAGGAAAGGGAGAATTTGGTGTGAGTCAAAATTTGATTTCACACCGGCATGAATTTCCATGGTATCTTACGCTGCTGCCTCCATGGCAGATCAGGAAACTGGCTGGAAACCAGTGTGAAATTAATTTGTATCTTGCTAATAGATGGAGATGATGGCATGACCAGAATCGTCCACCCAGGCCTGATTCTCCACAATGCCGGTGGAAAAACAGGCCAGTCAGAAACACACCTGGAACAATGTGGTGTGCAGATGTTGGAACACATCTGAACAAAACCTGAGGCTGTCTCCAGAGTTCAAAATGGAGGCTGCCAGCAACTGTGGATCCTGGCACACCTTAGCAGTGGGTGAGGGGGAACATCTGGATCTTCCAAATTCAGTCTCATTGAGGAGGCCATCTTCCAGGCCTCAAAATATTACTGGAGATCTACATCTTCAGGAGGTCCATCATTTTTCTTCAAGAGTGGATCAGTGATTTTGGGTGCCTTTGCAATATTTATTTAAAAAAGAAGAGTTAACAATATGAAGTGAGATAGGGAATTAATCATAGAAAATATGGAGATGGCAAATGAATTGAGCAAGTATTTTACATCACTCTTCACTATGGAGGATTCAAGTAACATCCCTAAATCAGGAAAAGGAAGGGAGGAACTCAAGAAAGTTACAATCAACAGGGAGGTGATACTGAGAAAATTGTTGAACTTGAGGCCTAATAAGACCCTAGCTCCTGATGAACTTCATCGAAATGTCTTAAAAGAAGTGGCTAGGAAGATAGTTGATGCATCAGTTTTAATTTTTCCAAATTCCCTAGATTTGGGAACTTCCATTAGATTAGAAAATAGTAACTGCATTTTCTCAATTCTAAAAGAGAGGGAGACCATAAGCAGAAAACCATAGACCATAACCATAGTTAGCTTAACATCTGTTGTAGGGAAAATGTTTAAAATATATTATGACAGATGTTAAAGCAGTGCAATTAGATCATTTCAAGGTAATCAGGGAGAATCAACATGGCTTTGTGAAAGGGAAATCAAGCTTAACTGATTTACTGGAGTTCTTTGAAGAAGTAACCTCTGCTATAAATGAAGGGTTGGATGTAATTAGCTTCCATTTCCAGAGGCATTTTCATAAGGTGCCACATCATAGGTCTTTTAAAAATCATTCATATAATGTGGGCATCACTGGCTAGGACAGTATTCATTGTTCATTCCTAATTGCTCTCAAAGGTTGTGGTGAGCTGCCTTCTTGAACTGTTACAGTCCATGTGTGTAGGTACACACACAGTGCTTTCAAGAGGGAGTTCCAGGATTTTGACCCAGCGGCAGTGATGGAACAGAGATATATTTCCAAATCCTAGGGGATGGCCTGCTGGTATTATTGCTGGACTATTAATCTAGAAACTCAGCTAATGTTCCAGGGATTTGGGTTTGAATCCTGCCACAATAGATGCTTGGAATTTGAATTGAATAAAAAAATCTGGAATTAAGAATCTATTGATAACCATGAAACTATTGTTGATTGTTGGAAAATCTACTTCACTAATATCCTTTAGGGAAGGAAATCTGCCATTCTTACCAGGTCTGACTTACATGTAACTCCAGAGCCATAGCAACGTAGTTAACTCTCAGTTGCTCTCCAAGACAATTAGGGATGGGCAACAAATGCTGGCTAGTCAATGGAGCCCATGTCTCATAAACAAATAAAAGAAAAGTCAGGATGGTGAGTGGCTCAGAGGAGAACTTCTAGATAATGGTATTCCCGTGCATTGTTGCCTTTGTCCATCTAGATGGGAAGGCATTGATTCCACACTGCTCCTTTGGGGACCCTGGAACTCAAAAGTTACAGCCCCTTCTCTTAACAATATACCTGGCCAACTGCTTGATAGAGGACACCATAGGTAGACGATCCATTTATCAATTGCATTCAAAATGTCCTGATCAAGGAACATTCTGAGTCAGTCAATAGATCATAAATGATTGGGAATGAGGTTTCTGTGAGGAATTGCATGGCATTGATACTACATAGACATAGCAAGAGCCAAAAGTATCTTTGTGCTGAAATGTATTAGTGAATTTGTTACTTGCTTTATAAGTTTACAAATATCACCTTATATATTAAATTTTAGAAGTTGAGCAAGATGAGTGACCAAATCCTGTGCTTTTCATTTCCAATAGGTCACTTGCTTTTAATTTCCATATAGCAGTAATTAGGCCACTGTTTGGATGATGCGATTATCTACTTATAAATCATTCAATTGGGAAATGATGATGGTCAGAGGGGACATTAAGTTATCAACATACATTCTATGTAGCTGCAAGGCTAATGAGGCATTTGAGTCTCTGCTTTGAGTGGGAAAAAGGCCAGCGCACAAAAGCCAAAGAACTGGGTTGCCCTTGGTTAAAACACAACCGAAGGTGAGTGCTGGAATACAACTGAGACGATTGCTAAAGGAACTCTATTCACAGATTGCTATTAGTTTTAGAGATCAGGGTATTTTACTGTTATCACTGTACACAAGCTTGTTCTGCTCAGTTTATTTCCTGGTTGTTTCATTTATATAAATAAATTTCATATTCAGAATTTGAACTCAGCTCAAGTTTAATATTAATGATTACATCTTCCAGAGTTATTTGGAGAGAAAAACAAGTATAATCTCAAATTATATGAGTCTTAAAGGAATCCCAGGGAAGATGGGAATCAAGAGTCAGGACTGAACTCGAGCTGTGTTCCTGCCTCCATCTCCAAGCTATGGAGGATTGCCACTTTATAGTCTCCAGGGTCTCAATTGGTGTTGAAGCAGGTTTGCTGCACACTTTGGCAATCCTGAGACAGGAATGGAGGGGGCCAATTTCAGAATAAGCGGATTAAAAGGCTCGCTTCTGCTCTCATCTGTTCAGATATCATTAGCCTGGATTTTTGGATAAATGATGAACATTGAGCTATAGCCAGAAGGACACAAAATGCATTTACATTAATTTAAATAATTTTTTATATATTTTAGAAGTATTCTAAAATGTAAATATATTTTCCCCCTCCTTATTCATTCTATAAAGTCATGACTCCTATTTTAAAATTGCATCCAAGAATCCATAATCCCTCCAAATAAACAATTTGACCTCAGAACTGCTAATCTCAGCAGATGTCCAAAGTGAAATTATAAATGCAATCAGCAGTACTTATAAATTAGTTGTTTTTTAAAACTTTTCCCACCTCCATGTAATTGATGTAAAACTCAGTAGGTTCTGCACACTGTCCACTTTGCACAAGATCCAAGAACTTTCTAGAAATGGCGAGTCCACAATATTGTTGTTAAAGCAGTGGGATTGTTCACGGCCAGCTGTCTCTTCTGCCCTTCAAAAATGGCACAGGACTGAAATGGAGGCAGGGCTCCTGGCTGCACCATTTGGTGGCCATTGTGTTTGCCATTCTGCCTCCATTTGAATACGACTCAGGATGAAGAAATTTCAGTTAAGGTCTCTGTGGCTTTTAGTTCATGGGCAACCAAAATCCACTTGTGGGAATTATGAATTATATTGTAAGAGGAATAGTTGATGAAAATTTCCTCAAATTACAACACACTGGTAGCAGTGCATTAAGAGGGATGCCTAAGGCTTCTTTCCATTTTTGCAGCTAAAGGAATGAAATCTGGGACGACTGAGTTAACAATACTCCACTGTGTATCACCCTTGAAAGAGAAGCAATTTTCTATCACTTAAAAAGATCAAATGTCATTTTAATTTGCAAGAAGGTTTGAGCATCTGAAAATTTTACCGAAATAAATCAGTTCACATGCCTTGTGGCATTATAATTTTTGCAACTTCAGTTGAGAGTCTAATCATTTTGTTCCAGAACTCAAACTTAGTTTTACGCCAAACAATCCCAGGAAGTCAGAAGATTTTCTCTCCTGTTTCTAAGAGTCACACTAAATGTAATAGAAAAGACATTTCATGGGGTATCCAATGGAGGAAATTCACAATATCTTGGTAAGTTACAAATATAAACACATTTTTATTTAACTTCCTGTTCACTTCTCATTGTGAAGGAAGCTTTTTATCCACAAATAAACATAGTGCATTCAATAACTGATTAATTTTGTAATGGTTGTTCTGCTCTCAGCTCATCTTTTGTCTGCTTAATGGAGACCAATGAAATGGAAAAACATAACAAACAGGCTTTTACAAGAAGCAACCATATTGTAATGTCCAGATTGAAGGCAGGGGGCAATGTGGTTGGAGTTGCACATGTGATAGGGGGCTGGCTGTTTGTAATCAGCTGACCAAGGAGCCAGTCAGTTAGGTGATGCAGGCAAGGGGTGGAGTTCAGGCTCGCTGGAGCCATCATTAAAGTGCAGTTCTTGCAACAGCCCGAGAGTGACCAGGTCATTGCAAAAATGACACTGTCAAAGGCAGATCAAGATCACAGATTTTGTGGCATATACTGTTTGCAACTTTAGCAATATAATTATGCCTCCCTGTAGGTAATCATCAAGGTTGTAAAGGCAGGGAAGAAAGTCATCTTCCCTTAGGTGGCACAAGGAGACCAGCTTGTCAAACAAAGCAAGCATGGGTGGAGATAGCAGAGGGGATCAGCAGCTGTGGGGTCATCACTCATACCTGAATGCAGTGCCCTAAGAGGGCCAATGACCTGATGCATTCTGGCAAGATGAGTGCAGTACATAATATTAAGTTTGCAGCCTGAAATGTGACTGAGTTTAAAGTTTATTTAGGTTTACATTAACACTGCATTGAAGTTTCTGTAAAAAATCCCCCAGTTGCCAGACTCTGACACCTGTTTGGGTACACTGAGGGAGAATTTAGCATAGCCAATGCACCTAATCAGCATGTTGTTCGGACTGCAGGAGGAAACTGGAGCAGCCGGACGAAACCCACCTGACACAGGGAGAACAAGCTGGGAATTGAACCCATGATCCTGGCTAACCACTGTGCTGATGAAAGTGAATATGAAATTGGAAAAGGGTTTACTCACCCTGTTAGTGGAATTGCCCAGGCATCAGGATTAGTTATCAGATGCATGCTAGTCATTTTGTGCAGGACACCAGTCAGGAAGAGGTGATTCTTGCACAGCCTCATGCAATAGGCATAACTGTGCACAGTATGGATAGTTAGATGTGTGTGTCTTGATGGATGAGTAAAAATTGAAATTTATGTGCTTACAAAAGAAGAGAATTTGTAATGCAAGGGAAACATGAAGATTACACTTCATAAAATGTTGAGAGGGATAGATAGGGTGGACTCTCAGAGACTATTTCCCCGAGCTGAAATGGTCACTACGAGAGGACACAGATTTAAGGTGCAGGGAAGCAAATACAAAGGAGATGTCAGGGGTAGGTTTTTCACTCAGAGGGTGGTGAGTGAATGGAACCGACTGCCGTCGGAGGTTGTTGAGGCAAACTCACTGGGGTCTTTTAAAAGACTTCTGGATGAGTATATGGAAAAGAATAGAATAGGGAGTTATAGATAGGTCTGTGGATTGGTAGATGTGATCGGCGCAACTCGTGGGCCGAAGGGCCTGTTTGTGCTGTATTGTTCTATGTTCTATGTTCTAAGATTTCACCCATTTGCCAGATTTACGCTATGTTTTGCAATTTGAGGAAGAATCAAAATTGTAGAGAGAATTGAGTCAGACTAGAAAAGATGTGTGAAACTTGCTAGCCTTTCTGCCAACTTTTTTCACCTGATTAAACAATACTCTGTGCAATTTTAAAGTGGTGCAAGGGTCACACAGCCAGCTGGAAGGATGGAGCCTACACCGGCCAGTAACATGCCCTGATCTCAAAATTTAAAGAACACTACACCCATGAACATTGGGCTCTCTCAACCGCACCCCCAATGGATATGGAGAATGCCCTCCAAATGCAGAAAAGGGCCTGCCCCCAAATGCAGGAATGTAGCCTCTGGCAAATGCCAGGGGACATGGCTGGTGGTACTTCCAGGATGCAAAGGGACAATGCCCAGGCATGTTCCTCAAACTACCTTTGTGTCCCTGGTATGGTCATCATGACTGGTTTTTGTTCTTGAATGGGGTTGGGGAGGATACATCATGGGTAGACATTGCAACATCAAGCCAATATTGGCTTGAATTCTCTGGCCTTTCATGCCCTGCTGTCACTGCAAGCGAGGACAAAGTATTTGGCGCTCAGCCAAATCTCTGTTGATTGCTACAGGACCAGAGAAAGTAAGAACAAAGAGCAACACAGCACGGGAAACAGGCCCTTCGGCCCAACGAGCCCACGCCGCCGTCCTAACGTCTTAATGACATATCCTTGACTTTAGGCTATGCCTATTGTTGAAGATTCCCATATAGGGACCAACATAGGGACAATTTGTTACCCAATCAGCCTAAGAGCACATTTTTGGGATGTGGGAGGAAACCCACGCAACCACGGGGAGAACGCGCAAACTCCCGCAGACACAGGCCCAAATCCATGTGTCAGCACAGCAACAGCGATAGTCTCTGAGCTGTCATGTTGCCCATCAGATGGTCCAGTTTAAGCATACACTGACGACGTGAAGCACTAGGCAACTCCTGAAGCAACCTCCAAGAGCAGCTCTCGCACGACATGCCGCATGCATGCCCCTTGTTGGTCAACAAGGTGGACCGAATTGCCTGCGGAAACAAATAAGACTTAATTAAACATGCTTAAAAAAAAACTAAGACATTCCCGAGATGAAACTAAAAGATAGTCTACTACTATTTGGTCCTCCCGATATTCAAACAGTCCTGCTATATCCCTCTATCTGCAGACCGCTCATGTGGCTGTCCAAGAGACCCTTAAACAACCCTAGCGTGCCTGCTCCCACCACCTTACTCGGCAGTGCATTCCACACCCCCACTACCCTTTGTGTGAAAAATGGCCTCTAATATTCGTCTTATACATAGCCCCCCTCACCCTGAGCCCGTGACCCCTCGTTCTATCCATTTCTAATGGTGGAAAAAGCTTACCACCATTTACTCTATCTATACCCCTCATAATCTTATATACCTCTAAAAGATCCCCTCTCAGCCGACGTCTTTCAAGGGAAAACAACCCCAGTGTTTTCAATCTTTCCTCGTAAGACAGCCCTTCCATACCAGGCAGCATCTTGGTAAATCTCCTCTGCACTCTCTCCAGGGCCTCTACATCCTTCCTGTAGTACGGCGACCAGAACTGGACGCAGTACTCCAGATGAGGCCTAACCAACGTTCTATACACCTGCAACATCAGACTCCTACTCTTGTATTCTATACCCCTTCCTATGAAGGCTAACATACCATACGCTTTTTTTTACCACATTCTCCACCTGTACTGACACCTTCAGAGACTTGTGAACTTGCACCCCCAGGTCTCTCTGCATCTCTATACTCCGGATAGTTTTACCTTTTATCCTATAACTCCCCTCTACATTATTCCGGCCAAAATGCATCACCTCGCATTTATCCGGATTAAATTCCATTTGCCATCTATCTGCCCAATCTACCATCCTATCTATGTCCTGTTGTATTGCCAGGCACTGCTCCTCAGTACCCGCCAATCCAATCATCTTAGTGTCATCAGCAAATTTGCTGATCACACCACCTACCCCCTCTTCCAAGTCATTTATATACACCACAAATAGAAGGGGTCCTAGTACAGAGCCCTGTGGCACACCACTAGTGACAGACCTCCAGTTGGAAAAAGAGCCTTCCACTACTACCCGCTGTCTCCTCCTCCCAAGCCAGTTCTCAACCCATCTACATACCTGGCCCTGTATACCATGCGCCTTCACCTTTTCTATCAGCCTACCATGAGGGACCTTATCAAACGCCTTACTGAAATCCATATAGACGACATCAACGGCTTGTCCTTCATCAACCGTTTTTGTCACCTCTTCAAAAAATTCCACTAGATTCGTAAGGCACGACCTCCCCTTAACGAAGCCATGCTGCGTATCCCTGATCAGATCGCAGCGCTCCAGATGCTCATACATCCTGTCCCTGAGGATCCTCTCCATTAGCTTACCTATAACTGAAGTCAAGCTCACCGGCCTATAGTTCCCTGGGTTATCCCTCTGACCCTTTTTAAACAACGGTACTACATTTGCAATCCTCCAGTCCTCTGGGACCTCCCCTGAGTCCAAAGAGGAGACAAAGATTTGCGTCAGAGGCCCAGCAATGTCATCTCTCACCTCCCTTAGCAGCCTGGGATAAATACCATCAGGCCCCGGAGCTTTATAAGTCTTTATGCTACCTAAAAGCCCCAACACTTCGTCCCTCGTAATGATTATTTCCTTTAACGGGTCCTCAAATTCCTCAAAGCCGGCATCAGACATCAGGCCCCTCTCCCGCGTGAATACCGACGCAAAGTATTCATTCAGGATCTCCCCCATTCCCTCAGGCTCTAAGCATAGTTCCCCTCCTCTGTCCCTGAGAGGTCCAATCTTCCCTCTAACCATCCTTTTGCTCCTTACATAGGAGTAAAATGCCTTAGGATTTTCCTTAATCCTACCTGCCAAAGCCATTTCGTGGCCCCTTTTTGCCTTTCTGACACCCCTTTTAAGATCCCGTCTACACTCTCTATATTTTTCCAGCGCTGCCTCTGTCCCCAGTTGCCTGGATCTAACGTACGCCTCCCGCTTCTTTCTGACCAAGTCCTCAACATCCCTAGTAACGCACGGTTCTCTAATCCTACCTTTCCCATCCTTCCTCCTTACTGGCACGTGTCTTTCCTGCAAAAATTTTAGTTTTCCCTTGAAAGACTCCCACATGTGCAGTGTCGATCTACCCTCAAACAGCTTATCCCAGTCGGTAT
Organism: Sphyrna mokarran; assembly: GCA_024679065.1. Taxonomy (NCBI): domain Eukaryota; kingdom Metazoa; phylum Chordata; class Chondrichthyes; order Carcharhiniformes; family Carcharhinidae; genus Sphyrna; species Sphyrna mokarran. Next base: position 65,281,086 of record JAGIQG010000002.1, read on the forward strand.
CCCTAAGATCCTGCCTAATCTGGCTATATCTAGCCCTCCCCCAGTTTAACACCCTCCCCTTAGGGCAGGCTTCATCTTTTTCCATTTGGTTTCACAAATGGAAGTCTCACAATATCAGGCTAAAGTCCAACCTGGTGCTGTGAGATTTCTTACTGTGTTTACCTCAGTCTGACGCTGGCATCTCTACATCATGGACCAGAGAAACACAGTCATGGGTGAGAGTTGGAGAATCTGGTCCTTTATGTTAATATTAAAATTTATGGAAATTGGGTTCATGCCCTTCGCTGGCAGGGAAAACTTCAAACTGAGATCTCACTGGTGTAAATCCTGTTTTTGGCTGCTCGCAGGATTTCATGGCCATTATGGGATTTGCACCTGCAGCTAACAAGGCTGTTAGATCACAGCCATTGTGTTTTGCTTTTTCTTACTCCTTTTGTCATTGTTGGCTTTTTTCTGGTAGCTGAGATCTTGTCCTTTGGGAATATTGTTGTGATCTCAGTGAAGAAAATACTGACCAAGCGGGATAATTTGTTAGGATCCGGTTTGATAGCCTACAATCATTTGAAGGATATAATGCATGGAAAAACCACAAGTAGGGAAATATGTGTCAGGACTTCAATATTAAATTGAGACAGCAAAACAATCTTTACTGTGCAAACTTGAGCAAAACAAATACAAGCAAGAATAACAGAATAGGTACATTGAGCCAATACAATAACGCTTCTAAATAATGTGAGCTTCTATCTTAACTTCAATCTAATAGATTTAATCCAGTCTAATCTTTTGACTGTGACTTTCACTCTGATAGGATTTTAGACATACTCGTATTCTGGAAGGAAATTCCTCTTTGTCAGGACTGGACTAACAGTTACAACTCAGGCCAATGGTATCTCCCTATCAATATGAACTCCTGGTCCAAGTACAGGCATCACTGATGGTCACACACCTCAGCCTACCAGGCCACACACGGACATCCCCTTGGCAGCTGTTCTGTAGCTGGACTTCTCATTTCTTTATAGGAAATATCTCTCATCTCTGGAGATTCCCTCTATTTCTCTCTACACATTCAGAAATTGGTTTTCTGGTTAAATGCAGCAGACTGGGTCAGTAGTTTCCAGGTTAGCATCTTTAGCACTTCATTTTCCTCAAAAAAAAATTTTTTTTCTTTTTTGCTTTCCATTCACCAACTTTCTCCATTGTAACCTAAAGGCTTCTAAAGGTCCCCAAGCCAGGTCAAAGGTTCAAGCATGGTGTGTAAACTTGAACAGGCATATTAAACCAAATCAAAAGTAAACAGCCTTCAATTTCACCTTAAACTGAAACCAAAAATCTACATTCTTAACATTTAATATAACTCAAAATAAAAACATAGAAATCATAGAAACCCTACAGTACAGAAAGAGGCTATTCAGCCCATCGAGTCTGCATTGACCATAATCCCACCCAGGCCTACTTCCATATACCTACATAATTTATTCACTAATTCCTCTAATCTACAAATCTTAAAACACTAAGGGACAATTTTAGCATGGTCAAATAACCTAACTGCACATCTTGGGACAAAAACAGAAAAAAACAGTTACAACAATATGACTGACTGTACCACATTTAATCACTTGAATTTTTTTTTTACTCCATTCTTAAAGCTACGAAGTCGATGTGCAGATTGGTTCAGATGGACCCAAATCCATCTCCTTGCTTGCTCAAAAAAAAACGAATTCAAATTGAATCCAATTCATGGCCCCCACAAGAGACACCAACAAGATTCAAGCTGACAAGATAAAGAATTGCACCCCATCTTGGACTCGATCTGATACTTGGTCTCAGCCAAAAGACATTAATCCTTTTCTTAAGCAACTCCAATGATCTTCTACCATTTTAGCCTTTAACAGATTTGTCTAGTTTACTGCGGGCAGTCTGTTTCATCCATTGAAATCAGATATACCTAAATTTAGAGAATCCATAGAATCCTTCAGTACAAAAGGAGGCCAAATGACCCATCACGTCTGCACTGACTCTCTGACAAAATAACTGACCCAGGCTTTCTTCCCTGCTCGATTCTCATAACCCACACATTTGCCGTGACTAATCCATCTAACCTACACATATTGGGATTCTAGAAGCCTATTTATCATGGCCAATCCACCTAAATGGCACAGCTGGTGTGTGGGAGGAACACAGTAAAAAGTCTCACAACACCAGGTTAAAGTCCAACAGGTTTATTTGATAATAAACCCGCAAGCTTTCAGAATGCTCTTCCTTCATCAGGTGAGTGGAAAGTTCTGATCAGAAACAGGGCATATAAAGGCACACACAGCTTACAGAATACTGTAAATAATAACACTAATAATAATAATAAAAATAATAATAATAATGATACGGAACTTCCCACTCACCTGATGAAGGAACAGCGTTTTGAAAGCTTGTGGGTTTACTATCAAATTAATGTGTTGGGCTTTAATCTGGTGTTGTGAGACTTCTCATGTGTTTACCCTAGTCCAATGCTGGCATCTCTACATCATGTGAGAGGAAACCAGAGTACTTGGAAACCCACACAGACACAAGGGGAATGTACAGACTCCACACAGATTGTCACCCAAGACTGGAATCAAACCTAGGTCCATGCTAACCACTGTGTCACCATTCTGTTGTGGTTTTTCAATTAGATATTTTATGGATCACTTAAGTTTTTTGTTTATTAACTGTTATTCATTTTAAAAACTGAAACATCAATGGAAGATAAATATATTTAAGGAAGGCCACTCTTAATTCATCTATCCAATAGGATCTAAGATCATTCCTCTTCAGTATCAAATTATTTCTTCAATGATTCTAGGATTTTCAGCTTGACTATTCCACCTAGAAATTGAATCCAATTCAATTTTTGTGTACAATTTGCGGTGCCACACCATAGAAGGACATAAGCACATTGGAGAGAGTGCAGAAGAAGTTTACCAGAATAATTCCAGGAATGAAAAACTTCAGCTATGAGGATAGATTGGAGAGGTTAGGACTGTTCTCCTTAGAGAGGATGCTTAGGGAAGACTTGAACATGACTGGACAGAGTTTATTGGAGGAAGATGTTGCTCATGGTAAAAGGATCAAAAATAAGAAGGCACAGATTTAAGTTGATTCATAAAAGAAACAAATGTAAGAAAAAACTTTTTTGCACTAGTGGTTGGGGTCTGGAAAGCACTGCCTGGAAGTGTGGTGAAGGCAGGTACAATCGAGGCATTCAATAAACATTCAATGATTACTTGAATAGACAAATGGTCGATTGCGGCACAATCGAGGCGGGTGAGCCTTGCAAAATATCATTTTCCATTAGCCTCAAACGGGATCTTTAGAGCCTCTGGCAGGTGAGGCAGTAAAATTCTGGCAAATGGGAGGAATCTTACAAAAAAATGGCAGAAACTGGTGGGTTTTCTCTCCAGATTCTACCATACCGTGCCAAAGAAAAATCAAGTGATAGCTGGGGGGGAGTCGAAGGGCAGTGTTGCTGGGCCAAATATGCCAGCAGAACCCTGCTGCTCAGAGGTTGGGGTGTCAGCATTAAAAGGCATGCTGATCACAACTGCAAAAATAAGCCTGCCCCAACCACAGCACTGAGGCCTTAGGGGCCCCATCCCACAGATTTCCATCCCCATCTGTGATCATCGGCCCCTTCTCCCCCACCTCCGTGTTTATCAGCCCCTTCCACACACAGTCAGAGCCTACACCCCCATCCCCCATAACAGCCATTGCCGGCATTTCTTTCTGGTCAGATAGCTCCTGACCTACAACCACAACTGCATGAGTTGATTTCCCGCACCCCCCCCCCAAACTCTGTCCATAGATCTCCCAAGGACCCAACCCTTGACCCAGTTTAGCATTGAGATATTGTCCTGGGCACAGTGCCAATCTATGCCAAGGGGTAGTGCGAGAGAGCATTCCCATGGCACTGTCTGACCATATCCCTCTCCCTTTGAACTAAATGAAACTTTGTGGTCCCTGGGGAGGCCCCCCACAACAGTTCGCTTCTGTATGAATCTGTTGTAAACCGTCCTGACATAAAATCGCATCAGTGTGGTTTGAAGATATGATGAGGAGTCGAGGATGTGTTTAATAATATTTAATTGCATGCATTTTCATGGATAGCATGGGCGTGAACCTGAAGGCATTATTGGCAATGGTTGGAGAAGATTCGGCAAACGGAGACTCGAGATTTTGTCCATAATTAAGGAGTACAGAGAAATGGCAGGGGAATGGCCCTAAGCCATAATGCTCGTTTGGAAAGCTGATGCAGACATGATGGGCAAAATGGACCCTTTCCACTCTGTAACAATTCTGTCATTCTAATGTTTAAAAAAAATCCCAATATTAACCTTCAAATTTATCTCTGTTAGTTTGAGTTTACATGCTTTGTCCTGCTCCTACAGTCAATTTAAAATAATTAATTGGATTTATCATTTCCTTTTTTTTAATCTTTTTACCTATCTTATGATCACCCCCTCAAACATCTTCTGTTCCAGCTGCAGAGGCTGTGTTTTTCCAATCTTCCCTCATAACTCAGTTCTCTGACACTGGGGAATAGTCTTATGGCTTTTCTCCACACTGCCTTGAGTGCCTGAATATCTCTCCTGTCTCTTAGCAACCAGAACTGTACAGAGTAATCAAGCAATAGTCTGACCACAGCATTCTAAAATTTTATAATATCTTGTATTCTGTTGTTTTTACTTTGTAGATTAGTATTCTATTGACTTTATTGATTGCTGTGCTGCCTTAGTTGGACATGTTTAGTATAAAGCAGAAATTGTTGAATTGCAGAGCGATGTTGGAAGATGGGGGGAATGGAGGTGGTGTGATAAGAATTCCTGGGGAAAAGGGTCTGCCAAGGAGGGACATTGATTCAACCTTATGTTGTCACAGGAGATTCATGGAAAGGCTGAATTTCTTAATTTTCTTTTCTAAAAGAGTAAATTTATGTTTGACATTTTTTACAAAAGGTTTTGTCATTATGTTTTTTGTTTGATTCAGTGATTTATCTGAGAGTATAGATTAATTGGGCTGTTTTGTGTCCCAGTGAGAATTATGAGTGAGCTGTTGGCCAAAATTTTAGTCTGCTGTATCCACACAACATCATTAAGTAAACTATGCCAACTTGTCCATGGATTGGGTAAAAGCCATGAACAGACACAGTTGTGGATTTAATGCTTTGTGTTATTTGTTGGATCACAGTTTGTAGGGCGCCAATGTTGTATATGTAGCAAGTCAATATCCATAATTGCAATTGCTGAGGTTGTGAACCAGATGAAAACTTGACCACTGCAGGCAGCTCCTCATAATGTTCAGTGACAGATAGGATCATTATTCCAGCAACTTCTGTTTCATGCAAATATTTGATGGATAACTCAAATTTTGATAAAAATCTACAAACTGAAGGAGGAATGCCATATGTTTATGAACAATGCTGAGTCATCACTCACCAACATTCTTGGCCGACACGAGCATGTTTCATCAGGTTATTTTTCCAATATGTTTGTCAAGTTCAATGAACTTCACTTTTCTTTGCAAAATAATAAAGTACATTTGCGCCATGCATCTTTTGCTACACCATACATCATTTCTTGTCAGCTATGATTCAATTGGTCATGTTCTCACCTCTGAGCTGAAAGCTTCTGCTTTCAAATCCCATTAAGAAGTCTGACAACACCAGTTTTAAATCCAACCGATTTATTTGACAGTAAACTCGTAAGCTTTTGGCTCTATGGCTTTCGTCAGGCGAATGAGGCCATAGAGCCAAAAGCTTACGAGTTTACAATCAAATAAATCGGTTGGATTTAAAACTGGTGTTGTCAGACTTCTTACTGTGTTTACCCCCGTCCAACGCCGGCATCTCTACATCATGACTTCAAATCCCATACCAGAACATGAGTACATGTCTGGTCTGGTATAAGATGTTCCAGCTTAGTGAGGGTATGTACACTGTTGGAGATTTTGGGTGGGATCTTCTGGATGTGCTCGTTCTGAAACCTTAAAATCCCGCCTGAGGTCAACAGACCTTTCCATGGTCCACCCCTCACTGCTATGATTCCTGTGGCAGGTGGAATGGGAAAATTTGCCCCACTATCTTTCGATGAGATGTTAAACTGAGGTCCCTCTGCCTGCTATGGTGGATAAAAAGATCCCACAACAGTATTTTGAAGAAGAGTAGGAGATATGCCTGAAGAGAAAATGCTGGAAAATCTCAGCAGGTCTGACAGCATCTAAAAGGAGAGGAAAGAGCTGACGTTTTGAGTCCAAATGACCCTTTGTCAAAGCTCTCAGAGCATGTCAGAGATTTGACAAAGGGTCATCTGGACTTGAAACAACAGATCTTTTCTGTCCTTTTAGATGCTACCAGACCTGCTGAGATGTTGCAGCATTTCCTTTTTTGGTTTCAGATTCCAGCAACTGCAGCAATTTATTTTTATCCAGGAGATATGTCTGGTGCTGACCGATACTTATTTCTCAACCAATATCACAAAAACAAATTCTCTGGTCATAATCACATTGCTATTGGTGAGAGTTTGCTGCTTACAAATTTGGCAGTGCTTCCTGCACTGCAATAGTGACTCCATTCCAAACATACTTCACTGGCTATGAAATGCTCTAAGGTCATGAAAATAATTTAATAATAGAATGTTTACAGCACAGGAGGCCATTTGGACTGTCGAGTTTAGTTTCAAGTGTAATTTGCCTGTCTTTTCCCCCAGGCCCTGCAAACTTTTTCTCTTCAGACACTGATCCAATTTTGAAAGCAACAATTAAATCTATCTTCACCATGGCCTTGGACAGTAGGCCCTATTTTACCATTTTGATTCTAAGTGATGGGCGGACTTGAAACTGGGAATGTTTCAGGTCTGAGTTCTGAACCGATTTTGGGCACGTGTATTTTATCTGAAAAAATATTAGCCATTCTGAATTGCGCTGCACAAACCTGTGGGCAGGATTTAGCACACCCAAAATCCTGCATCTCCAATCAGTGCTTCCAACTACACATGCACAGAAAAAAAATGATAAAATGTGGCTCCCTTGCCATATCTCACCTGGGCCAGGTAATGTCTCCCCCTCGCCCCCACAAACATTGCCCCACTCCCACAATATTACTGACCCCCTTACCCCCCCCCCCCCCCCCCATTCACCACCCAGACCAATTGCAGTCCCCTCACTGATCACAGGCAGAGAGGCAGCAGAACCCCTCTCCTCCTCACTGATCACAGGCAGAGAGGCAGAGGACCCTCCCTTCCCTCTCACTGATCTCAAGCAGTAAGCAAATACATTTAAATGGCCATCATGCCCATTTCAGGTGTGGTCCCGGTCACGACCATTTTTGGGCCTTGGTAAAGGGGAACCAGCATGGAGGCAGGTGTCAATCACGCTACTCGCCTTATGCCCAACTTTACCATATTTTTGTGGCTGAAAATGAACGCAACTTGATGGAAAAATCAGGCCCAGTGTGTTCTTAATCCTTCTCCCTTGAATAGTTTCTCCTGGTCCAATCTACTCAGACCCTGCATTATTTTATAATAAGTCTTTCAAATGTCTTCTCAACCCCTCTTCTCTGAAGAGAACAGTTCCACCTCGTTCAATCTAGCTGCCTAACTGAAGTTCCTCATCCCAGAAACTATCTTCATGAATGTTTCCAGCACCTCTCTAATGACTTAGCACAATAAATATAGTCAGCCTATCTAATACCTCTTGTTTATCAAATTTCAACCAATCAGACATCTCAATTACCTCCTCTTTCATAATGACTTGGGCAGCATACTTTTCCTTCGTAAAGGGTAGCAATAAATCAAAGTATTTATTTAGTGCCATGCTTCCTATCTCTATGAATAAATCCCCCTTTAACTCCCTAATTACCCTGCATCTTTTACAACGCTTTTATTATTTATATGTTTATAGAAGACTTTTAGATTCTCATTTATGTTAGCTACAGGTCATTTCTCATGCTCTCTCAGCTTCTCTTATTTATTTTTTGCATTTCCCCTGAACCTTACATATTGAGCCCAATTCTTCATTGTATTATTCACCTGATATCTGCCATGTGTACTCCTTTTCTGCTTTATCTTACTCTCTGTCCCTTTTACCAACTAGGGAGCTGGATTTGTTTGCCCTATCTTTTCCCGTTGGAGGAATATACCTTGATCGAATCCAATTTATCCCTTCTTTAAAAGCAATCCATTGTTCAGTTACAGTTTTGCCTGCCAGCCTCTGATTCCACCAAATGCAAGTCTTCTTTCTTCGCGGACTATGCTGTAAGGCAATGTGGCTGCGTTCCCTATTTAGCTTTTTATCATCATGGACTGTCAGGTTTTGGTACTAGAAGTTCAAGACATAATTCTAGAATATTTGCACAAAATTCAGAAAATATTTTCTTGAAAGATAAGCAAATAAATTTTGTCTGGGAGCAAAATCTGTTTTTAGTGGTCCATGCAGTAAAGGTCAAGACTGTTGTGAGGCTAAAAGAGAACTTGATTAACATCGATGATGACTGTTTTAAGGGGTAATTTTAAAGTTGTACCTTTTTATAAGTATTAGTTCTTAATTTCTAAATGTCTACTCAAATTGTCCAATAATTATTATTTTTGCCTCAATGTAGCAGAGTAATATGGAAATTTCTACGCTTATGATAATAAGAAGTATAGTAATCCCTTGAATGGAAAAACTAATCTTGGTTGATATTCTTCGAATTCAAACCAAGATTCTACTAATTGAGTGCTAACAGCAAACAAGCACAGCATATTCACTGAGTTAAGGTTGAGTCATCAGGTGTTATTTTATGTGAAATTTATTCAGTAGTATTGTACTGGTACTGTTCTATTTATGTTACTTTCTGTCTGAAGCAGTACGTTACGTAAGCTGAGGAAATTAAATCTTTTTGTTCCATGCACAAATAACGTTGCATAGAAAGCAGAGAGGAGCAGCATGTGGTATGAATTTTCAAAGAGGGAGTCAGCTAAAAAAAGTTTTGGAATGTCTGGGTATAGCCTGCAAAGACTCATGAGCGATGAAATTGCATTATGTGGCACTATTTGTAACAGCACTAAGAAGGTCATTTTCGACTTGTGGCCCAGGCTGCCAGCTGTCCCCTGCGCAGCCTCAATGGCTTTTCTTTGAGGTAAGGTCGTACGCATGTCTATTTTGTAACACTTGGATTCACTGCTACCCTGATGTCACACTGCCCAATTAGCTGATATGATGCCAAGATCCCAGATCACGATTGCAACTCTCACAACTTTCAGCCCCAAGTCTTTTTCAATTTCTTTCTTATCAGTTCCACTTCTAAGAATGTGCATTACCTAAGGCAGACTAGGCCTTTCTTCATGCAGTACTTCATAGTTTTTGATATTAAATTTCATCTGCCATTGTTCTGTTGTTTTACATATTTTATGCAACTCATTTTACAAATGTGACTTTCAATCCTCCTTCTTCTCTACTGCTTCCTGTCTCACAACTTCCAGAAAGGAAGAGCAATGACAGAGATGAATAAAAGTCTTAGCCACAGTCAAAAAATTATATCAACACACTCATGAGGATTGATGATACATGGCAGAATATACACACTTAGATTATTGCCATCCAGCTTTGCTCTTCTTCACTATTCACTGTATGGATAGAATGTGAATTCAGGGTCGACAGAATCATTTCCTCTCAAAGAGTTTGAACGCAGAAGGCTGGGTAGCCTCCGCTTATAGTCTTCATACACTTGTAGACATAGCAATAGCAAGAATGCAGCGCGAGATGTCGAGAAAAGACCCAAAATCTTAAACTTCAGATATCTTCAACATTCAAAGAATAGGGTGGTATGACAGCAATTAAAAAGATTTGAGAACAGGATAGCCACGGCTTCAAAGACAACCATGCATAATAGAATATAAGGAAACATAAACTCTAGGATTATATTTGGGATTGGAAAAATATGGAACAAAATGTGCAATTTTAAACTTCATAGAGCAGCAGCTAAACAATATGGGAAGGGTGTCATGCATTGGCAGCGTATTTCATAAAGCGACAGCATGTTGTTGACAAAATACCTTTGTTATCACTGTAAGATCATTAAACTCCTTCCTATATTGGGAGTGTGTATTGGGGTTTTAATGACAACATTTTTTTTATATGTTGGCAAATTGGTGACATGCATTTGCGCATATTTTAGCCCACTCATAGCAAATTACTTCTTTACTGAATCACATTTTGTACATCCTCCACTTAATTCTCAAACAAATTTGTAGCCTGCTGATTCCTTATGAATGTATCGTGGTTTATGTCTTTCATTCAAACTTCAGCCGCAGCATTTTAGGACTGCAGTTGCTTCTTATTCTGACAACCCGCCTGGTGATCTAGCAACCGCAACCCACCCACCCCTCTAGCACAACAATTATGTATGGGACCTACGTCTTTGTTCTACTTCGCTATGTATTAAAAAAAACAGTGATAAGAGTGTGAAGAGGGTATGGATCTGATGAAGTTAGGGTCAGGTGCGACACAATGACACAGTGGTGAGCACTGCTGTCTCATAGCACCAGGGCCTTGAGTTTGATTCCCGGCTTGGATGACTATCTGCATAGAGTTTGCACATTCTTCCCTTGTCTGCGTGGATTTCTTCTGGGTGCTTTAGCTTCCTCTCACATTCAAAGATGTGCGGATTAGGTTGATTGGTCAGTGTCAGAGGATTAGCAGGGTAAATATGTAGGGTTATGGGAATAGGGTCTGGGATTATGGTCCGTGCAGACTCGATGGGTGGCATGGCCTTCTTCTACACTGTAAGGTTCGGGGATTCCACAGTACAGTTACTACCCTGAAGTACCTATTTTCCAAACTTCTAATTATAGGATTGGGACCAAGGAATTTGGGCTGCCTTATTTGACTAAAGTAGCATGGATAACATTAAAACACAATTTTTAAGCCTGATAATATTGCACGTATTCAATGAATATTTTATTTTTACTCATTGCTGAACATAAATATCGTGTTACAAAAATAAATAGCTATTCATTATATTCACCCATGTGATAAATCTTCTTCTTACAAGTTTAATAGTGTGACCTAAATTATCGCCAGTAACATCATGAGTCACTTTTATGAACTGGAGAGATCCCTATTAGTTTCATTTCCCTTAGCCCTCTTTTTCACTTTTAGTCAGATTTAGTCATGTTACGTTCCATCACGGGAGTTTTCCACCCCACTTGATCACCAAAAATTTTATCACTTTGATTACCTGTTTTTAATTGGATAGTGATGTCCTCAAAATATGGTCAGTAGCCTTACCTCCATGCTTGTGTCCATGGTGAAGAGATCGCTACATTTTAATACTGGTCCCATCAACATCAGGCCAGCAGTCCCCAAGATATCAAATAGGCATTGCAATACAACTTACTAAAATGAGGCATCCCAGTATCAGTTACCCAACTAGATTTGGAAGTGGGGGAGTTCATAATTGTAAGGGGTGGAGTCCCAGGTGGTAACAGATTAAGTATTCATGTGGGATCTCAAGTAAAAGAACTGTTTTACTACATCCCAGAAAAAACAAATGCAAACTTATTTAGTCTTGATTCCAACACCTATGGAACTGGCCAGAGTGTGCACGAAGATGGCTCCAATCAGTTTCCACTAAAATGGCAATTGTGGTTCTTGGACTCTAATTTGCATATTTAAGGACACCTACAATTACCATCCCATTAATACAGTAAAAAAGACTGGCAATATTTTGAAAGTGACCCATGGTTATGCATCCCAAGTACTGGCCTCTCTCAAATTGTAAGTCCCCTTAAATGTGCAGAGCCCAAGAACCATAAGTTTGCATTTGTTTTTTCTGGGGTGTAGTAAAACAGTTCTTTTAATTGAGATCCCACATGAATACTTAATCTGTTACCACCTGGGACTCCACCCCTTACAATTATGAACTCCCCCACTTCCAAATCTAGTTGGGTAACTGATACTGGGATGCCTCGTTTTAGTAAGTTGTATTGCAATGCCTATTTGATACCTTGGGGATTGCTGGCCTGATGTTGGTGGGACCAGTATTAAACTATAGCGATCTCTTCACCGTGGGCACAAGCACTCCACCCATCGATATCCAAACAATCTGAATCTAGTTTCAGACAGTTCAGCAGCAGTCACCATTCCTTCCCTATATCATACTATTTTAATTAGACCAAAAACATCAATAAATCAAACAGAAGTTAGAGGGGGTGACAGCTCCTGATGGACACTGTAACTAAAACAAACATTAAAAGGAAATTTAACTAATTAAACCAAAATGTCATTACTGGGAATGTTGATGCACTTCAGCCCCTGTGGAACCCACTGGTTGTGAAGGTCTTAAATGTACAGGTGGATACCATGTTTTCCCTCTCCAAGGCTGCCTGGCCATGAGTTTAGCTGCAGTAGAGAGGTAGACAATCAAGTTGGCTGAACCCACTGACTGTCCAGACCTATTAATGGCCAACTAGGCCAGGCTCATGAGGAGGATTTTCTTCCTCCCCAAACCCCCTCAGTGTGGGGCTGAAGTACAACCAAAAATTGAGGAGCAGCTCCTTCAAATAATGAAGAAGAGGCTGCAACTTCCAGCAATTTCTGTAAACATGGAACACAGACTCCTCTTGGTCTCTCTTGCAGCCTGAAAGTGAATGACCCCTCTTAGTCTACAATTGCATGACACTGCTTTATGCAACACCCTGCACGCCAGGTTTCTAATGAAGAAAGGAAGAACTCCAATTTGTGGAACAGTATTATACCTTTTGTCAAAAAAAGTCTTAAAAATTAAAAATGTAGAAATAAATAATCTAGGCTAACATATTGTAAAACAAGTTGTATGTCTGGACTGCAATATGTTTACAGCAAGACAACTCCAAGCAAATAGACTTGTAGCAGATATTCTGGCTCAAATCTCACTAACTCAGAATCTGAAGTGCAAATTAGAGATACCCCAATATGTAAGTGAGGGGAAGCAGTATCTGGACCATTTGCGCCAACCTTCACTCACATCTCAGACAGCAATGCAGTTCAAAATACTAAGACCCATAGTATGCAAAGTACAGGAATTCAAGTGAGGTAGAGAATGAGAATCTGCAGAAACTGATCCCATTCAATCGATACAACGTACCTGTAGATGAAGAGAGGATGAAGATAGCAGGAACATCAGCCAGAATACAAACCATGGCATCTTGGAGCAGGAGGCTCTCCAAAGTGGGAGAAGAGGACAAGGTGTGTGGAAACAGATAGCATCCTTTGTAAGCAAGATCAAGAGTCCCATATCATTGGTTACCTATCTGATACTAGGGAAAGGGACGTTTTGATTTGGCTTGAAAGGATAGTGGATGTGGATGGGAGGATATAGTTCTTGTAATTCAAATCGGGAACAAAAGAATTGGGAATTGTAGATAAGAGGTTGTGTTTGGAGAGTACCAGTAACTAGGAGCTAAATTAAAGAACAGGAACTCAGAGTTTACAATTTCTCAGCTATAATTGGAGCACATGCAGATTGGCATTGGTATAAACAGATTGTGAAGGTGTACATGAGGCTGTAGGATGGTGTGCAAAAAGGAATTCATTGTTATGGGAGATTGGCACTAAAGCTGGGAAGAGAAAAACCGTATTGTTGGAATGGGCCCCAACTGAACCAGGTGGTGTCACGGACTTTAAAATAGCAAATAGTGTGTGTGTATGTGTGTGTTGGAGGAGGAGGGAGAAATGGGGTAGGGAAGCACCACTGGACTTCAGTCAAAAAGGTGGCATAAATAATAGTTCAAACACAAATGAAAGGGTCAAGAATAGAGTGATAGTCAGAAACTGAACATTAGGCAATAGAGGTAAAAGGGAAAACTAAGAGCTGTCAAATGAGAAACATCAAAAGATCTAGGAGCAGGATTAGGCCATTTAGTCCACTGAACTTGCTCCACCATGTTATAAGATCATTGATGAACTGATTGTAGCCACAACTCCACTTTCCCGTTTGTCTCCACAAACCATGGGTCCCTTGTCGATCAAAAATCTGTGCAACTCTGCTTTGAACATATTCAATATCCCAGCCTGTACTTCTTTCTGTGGAAAAAAAATTCCAAAAGTTAACAGCTCTCTAAGGGAAGAGACTCCTTTTCATCTGTGTCTTAATCCTTTATTTTGAATTTGTGTCCCCTAGTTCTAGATTTCCCCTTGAGGAAATATCCTCTCAGCATCTACCCTATCAAGTTCCTTCAAAATCTTACATGGTTCAATAAGATCATCCCTCGTTCTTCTAAATGCCATTAAGGATAGGCACAGCCAGTTCAACCTTTCCTCACAAGACAACATTTCCATCCCAATAATCAGCTAACTGAACTTTCGCTATACTGCTTCTATCATTGAGTAAGACAAACAGAAATGTGCACAGTATTCTAGGTGTGGTCTTGTCAATGCTCTACACAATTTTAGCAAGATTTCTCTACTATTTTTTTTCCATACCTTTTCAGAAGAGACCAACTTTCTGCTTTCCTAATTACTTGCTGTACCGACGCAGTAATTTTTTGTGATTCATACGTGAAGGTATCCAGATCTCTCTGTACTTCAATTTTCTGCAGTCTCTTTCCATTTAAATCATATACTCCATTTCTGTTCTTCCTCCCAAAGTGGACAACTTGACGTTTTCCCAAATTATATTCAATTAGCCAATTTTTAACTCATTCACTTAACCTTTGCAGAATTTCTGTATTCTCTTTCTAACTTGCTTTCTTATCTATCTTTGTATGATCACCAAATTTGGCTACAATGCAAGTCTTCATCCGAGTCATTAATATAGATTGCAAATAGTTGAAGCCTCAAAACTGAGCCCTCCACTAGTTATAGTTTGCCAACCTGAATATTATCTATTTTTCCTGACTGTCTTTTCTGTTAGTCAATGAACTCTCTATTCCTGCTAACCCCGACACAACGAGCTCTTATTTTGCGCAGTAATGTTTTATGTGGCTCCTCATTGAATGTCTTTTGGAAACCCGAATACACTACAAAGAAAAGGATAGCTATGCAGATAATATTCTTGAATATTAAATCATTAAATATCTAGATCCCAACCAGATCACTTTGCCATTACAGAGACACGGCTGTAATCATATCATTTTCATTTATTTCTAGTTGTGCTATCAATTCATGATTTTTTACGAATAATGAGTGCATTCAGATTAAGAAAATCTTTTAATTCAGTCTTTTCTTAATCATTTTTCCTGCTTTGACCATAATTGCTGGTGCAATCTTATGACTGTGAGCTATTTCTTTTACTGTCACAGTCTGATCATCATTACCTATAATACTATGTTGTACTATTGCCTTGTTCTTTCTTTTTAACTTTCCAAATCTATCCTCATCTATTCCCCAATGCCCTTGCTACAGTTATGCGATTCACCAGCACTGACTCCAATTTAGTTTAAGGTTGGCTCAAAGGTACACTTCCTTCTTTCCCCAGTACTGGTGTCAGTGTCCCATGAATCAAATTCCATTTTTTCTCACATCAATATCTGAGTCATGCATTCATTTCTCTGACCTTGTTATTCATTGCTAATTTTCTCATGGCTGAAATAGCAATCCAGAGATTATTATATCAATAGTTTGTTTTTTTTATTTTAGTCCCTAGCTACTCATTCTCTCTCAGTAAAATATCTTTCTAAGCCCTACCTATGTTGCTTGTACCCATGTGGACCATGATACTTGGATATTTTCTTTCCCATTCCAAGTTTCTCTTAAGCCCTGAGAAGATGTCCTTAATGGTGGAACCAGACAGACAACACAGTCTTCAGACTCACCCTCTTGGCTGCAGAGATGAGTATCTGTCACCCTAACATAAAATCTGCAAGGACCTCAAACCTGTTGGACAATTGCAAAGACTGAGGCTCCTCCATTGCTACTTTCTGGATCCCTACATCTGCCTGTCTTACAGTCACACTCAGCTGTCCCTTACCATGGACCAAATTGAAGTACTTAGCCTTAAGAGGTGACTGCCTGATGAAGCAATGTGATCGGATTACTTTTTCGTTCCCTGATGTATTGCAGTGTTTGAAGTTCAAAGTGCCTCAAGTTGCAGACACTTACACCAGACTCATTTTCCAAAGTGAACTGAAGGACTGCTGTGTTCTCTGTTTCACAGAGATACGGCTCACTCCTGCTTCACCAGACTCCGCCCAGCCAACCAGACAGCTTCTCAATCCATCTAATGGACTATAAAGCGGCCTCAGGCAAAGCGAGAGAAGGTGTGTCTGCTTCCCAATCAACAACTCAAGGTGCCTAGACATAGCAACATTGACAACTTTCTCTTCACTCACATTGTCTGTATCTTTAAGATTTGATTACCTGTAAAGACTTCATTATTTTATAAATTGAGTTTGTGTCTTTATATGCCCTATTTGCGAACAGAACTCCCACTCACCTGATGAAGGGGCAGCGCTCTGAAAGTTAGTGGTTTGTGCTATGAAATAAACCTGTTGGAATTTAACCTGGGCGTTGTGGGACTTCTGACTATGTTTACCCCAGTCCAACACTGGCATCTTCACATCATGGTTACCATCGACACCACAAACTGCCGGCTCCAAGTGAACAGTATTTCCAAGAAGATCGCGCATATGGACAAAGACATCAAGTTTCTACAAAGATGCAAGAAATCAGACAAGATACCAAGAGAACTACAGATCACGAACCCACTCAGATCAACCTATAACACAAACTATGCTAAGAGACTTTGCCGTTGTACCCCTCTCACACTCTTCAAGAACCTCATATACCAGCTCTACAGCAAACGCCTCATCCTGGGAACTAAGGTAGAGTCCATATTCTCAACTTGTGCTCAGGATGCAGCCAGCTGCGAAACTCTGCCAAAGCAAATGAGACAAAAGAACTACGCTATCTATATGCACACCAAGAACAGGAAACTTGAGAAACTTGGCATCACCACCAGCAGCAACCAAGCCTCCCCCTCTACCACAGTAGAAAAGAGTACCACTGCAGGGAAGTTCATTGTCAACTTGTCAGACTACACACTTCAACAAGATGAAATTGAAGTCTTCAGCTGAGTGCTCAATTTCTACCCCACCACCAAAATAGACCCCATCAGTCTGGCAGCAAACACAGATGAATTCATCAGGCGAATGAGGCTGCGGGAGTTCTTCCACAAATCTCAAGAGACCAACAATGAACATAATGAGACAGTCAATGAATAGGAACAGCTGACAGAGAAATCCGCAGTGCAGCAAACGAAGAGGAAAGAGTCGAATTGGATTCCTCCAGAAGGCCACTGCCCTTGACTTGACATGTACGCTCATGCCATCAGGAGATGCGTCAATGCCAGTTTCATCAGCCTCACTCACAAGACAGCCTCGACCATCACCCAAGCACAACGCAAAGCCACCTGTGCTCTCAAGACCAACCCGCAACATTGTCATCAAATCAGCAGATAAAGAAAGGGCCATTGTCATATTGAACAGAACAGATTACTGAAAAGAAGTGTATCGGATCTGTTACCTGCAGATCCGACCAAAGAACACACCCTTCAATTCAACAGACTGATCAAGACCTTTGATCTGGACCTTCAGAGCACCCTCTGTGCTCTCATCCCACATACTCCTGACATTGGAGATCTCTACTGGCTCCCAAAGATACACAAGACCCACGCAGCCATCCCATCATATCAGGCAATGTGACCCTGTGGGAGAACTTCTCCGGCTATGTTGAGGCATCCTGAAACCCATTGTACAAAGAACCCCAGCTTTTGTCGCGACACTATGGACTTCCTACAGAAACTCAGTACACGTTGAGCAATTGAATCAGGAGAACTCCTCGTCAGAATGGATGTCTCAGAACTCTACATCAACATCCCTAATGATAATGGTGTTGTTGCAACAGCCTCAGAACTCAATGCTGACAACTGCCAATCTCTAGATGCAATTTTACAACTCATTCACTTCGTCCTGGACCACAATGTCTTCACCTTCAATAACCAGTTCTTCATCCAGACACATGGAACAGCTATGGGGACAAAATTCGCATCTCAATGTACCAACACCTTCATGCACAGGTTCAAACAAGACCTTTTCACTGCACAGGACCTTCAACCGATGCTATACATTAAAAACATCGATGACATTTTTCCCTTTGGATTCATGATGAATAATCATTGAAACAACTGTATGATGATATCAAGAAGTTCCATCCCACCATCAGACTCACTATGGACTACTCCCCAGAATTGGTTGCATTCTTGGGAGCCAATTGAGATCTACATCAAGGATATTCACCTCAACACTTCACAGTACCACAAGTCCACAAATGACTTCACGATGCTTCACTTCTCCAGATTCCATCCTAAACAGCTTAAAGAAGCCAACCCCTATAGACAAGCCCTCCATGTACAAAGGATCTGCTCAGGTGAGGAGGATTGCAACAGACACCTCAGACTCTGAAAGGTGCCCTCATAAGAAAAGGATATGGCGCTCAACTCATCAATTGAAAGTTCCGATGTGCCATAGTGAAAAATGGCACCAACCTCCTCAAAAGGCAAACACGAGACACGGCGGACAGAGTACCCTTCGTCGTCCAGTACAGCAGTAGAGAAGATACGACATCTTCTCTGGAGTCTTCAACATGTCATTGATGAAGACGAACATCTCGCAAGGCCATCCCCACACTCCCACTTCTTGCCTTCAAACAACCGCACAGCCTCAAACAATCCATTGTTTGCCGCAAACTACCCAGCCTTGAGGAGAACACTGAACACAACACCATACAACTCTGCTACAGCAACCTCTGCAAGACATGCTGGATCATTGATATGGATGCCATCATCTCATGTGAGAACACCATCCACCAGGTAGATACACTTGCAACTCAACTAATGTTGTCTACCTGATGTGCTGCAGAAAAGGATGTCCTGAGGCATGGTACATTGGGGAGACCATACAGATGCTACGACAATGGATGATTGAACACCGTTCGACAATCACCAGGCAAAAGTGTTCTTTTCCTGTTGGGCAACACTTCAGTGATCATGAGCATTCGGCCTCTCATCTTCGGATAAGCGTTCTCCAAGGCAGCCTTCATGATATACACAACGCAGAATCGCTGACTAGAGACTGATAACCAAATTCTGCATGCATGAGGACACCTCAAACTGGATCTTGGATTCATGTCACGCTATCTGTAATTCCCATGACTTGCCTGGGTTTGTAAAATCTCACTACCTGTCCTACATATCATGTTAACTTGTGAACAGAATTTCCACTCCATGATGAAGGGACAGCGTTCCGAAAACTAGTGGCTTGTGCTAGCAAATAAACCTGTTGGACTTTAACCTGGTGTTGTGAGACTTCTTATTATGAACTTTCTGCTCCCCAGACCTAGAATACCTGATGCTAAAATGCTACCCTGACCACCTTTCACGAGAGTTCACCTCCGTTATCCTGATAGTAGTTTACGCGTCTGCATGGGTGGAATGAATGTTGCACTGGACAACACACATACAAGTATGAATAGCATTAAGATGAAACAGCCTGAGGCCTTGTTCATTGTGGCTGGGACTCCAATCAGTCAAGATCAAGAGCATTCTACCAAGTTACCACCAATATGCCCCCTGTTCCATCAGAGGCCCAAATATCCTAGACCACTGTTACACACATATCAAATATGCCTACCTCTCTATTGCCCGCTTACACTTTGGCAAATCAGACCACAAGGCTGTGCTCCTGCTCCTGGCTTACAAACAAAAACTGAAGCAAGAGAATCCATCAAAGGAAGTCGTGCAATGTTGGTCTGAGGAATCAGATAATCTCCTATGGGCGTGGTTGGGGTCAATGGGCTGGTCAGTATTTAAAAACTCTGCAACCAGCCTGAACAAATATGCTACTACAATAACTGATTTCCGTAATCAGTGTGTTGAAGACTGTGTGCCAAAGAAGTAGATTCACATGTTCCCCAACCAGAAACCATGGATGAAGAGGGATATCCAATGTTTGCTGAAGTCCAGATCTCAGGCATTTAAGTCAAGTAACCCTAACCTATGCCAGAAGGCCAGTTACAATCTAAGCAGATTTATCAAAGATACCAAAAGACAGTACTGACCAAGCTGGTATTCCAGGCCAGTCACACAGACTCCTGCTGAGTATGGCAAGGTCTGAAAGACATTACAGGCTGCAAGATGAAGGCATGTAAAATCGTTGGCTCCAACACACCCCTCTATGATGAACTCAATACATTCTGTGCCCGTTTTGAGCAAGAGGTCAGTGAGAGCATGTCCTGAATGAATCTGTATCTGGGGTCACCATTTCAAATATCAGAGCAGCATTCTCGAAAGTCAACCCATGGAAAGCAATTGGCTCAGATGGGGAACCCGGATGAGCATTCAGATCCTGCAAGGATCAGTTGGCAGGGGTATTCACAGACATTTTCAACCTCTCTTTACAACAATCTGAGATTTCTGTCTGCTTTAAGAAGATGACAATCATGTTGGTACCTAAGAAAAACCAAGCAGCGTGCCTCAATGACTATCATCTGGTGGCTCTGACATTCATCATTATACAGTGCTTCAAAAGTCTAGTCATGGCACAAATCAGTTCCAGTCTCCTGGATTACCTGCATCCACTACAGTTTGCCTACACTGCAACGGGTCCACAGCAAATGCCATCTCCCTGACACTGCACTCAAGTCTGGAACATCTAGATAACAATGACACCCATGTCAGATTCCTATGTATTGACTACAGCTCAGCTTTCAACACCATTATTCCCACGAAACTCATCTCCAAACTTCGTGGCCTGGGTCTTGACTTCTATTTCTATGACTGGATCCTGAACTTTCTAATTCACAAAACACAATCAGTAAAGATAGGCAACAACACTTCCTCCACAGTCATCCTCAATCCCGGCACCCCACAAACTATGTTCTCAGCCTTCTACAATACTCCTTATACAGCTATGACTGTGTGGCCAAATTCCCCTCCAATTCGATTTTCGTTTGCTGAGGACACCACCATAGTGGCATAGATATCAAACAATGACAAGACACAGTACAAGAATGAGATAGAGAATCTGGTGAACTGGTGCGGCAATAACAATCTTTCCTTCAATGTCAATGAAATGAAGGAGATTGTCATCGACTTCAGGAAGTGTAGAGGAGAACCTATCTACATCAACGAAGATGAAGTAGAAAGGGTTGAAAACTTCAAGTTTTGAGGTGTCCAGATCATCAGCAACCTGTCCTAGTCCCCCTAGTTAAGAAAGCCCACCAACACCTTTATTTTCTCAGAAGTCTAAGGAAATTTGGCATGTCAGCTATGACTCTCACCAACTTTTACAGATGCACCATAGAAAACATTCTTTCTGGTTGTATCACAGCTTGGTATGGCTTCTGCTCTGCCAAAGACCGCAAGAAATTACAAAAGGTTGTGAATGTAGTCCAATCCAACGTGCAAACCAGCCTTCCATCCATTGATTCTGTTTACACCTCCCGCTGCCTCGGCAAAGCAGCAGCATAATTAAAGACCCCATGCACCCTGGACGTTTTCTCATCCACCTTCTTCTGTCAGGAGAAGATAGAAAAATCTGAGGTTATGTACCAATCAACTCAAGAACAACTTCTTCCCTGCTGCCTTCAGACTTTTGAATGGACATATCTTGCATTAGGTTGACTTTTCTCTACACCCTAGCTATGACTGTAACATTACATTCTGCACTCTCTAGTTTCTTTCTCTATGAATGGTATACTTTGTCTGTACAGCACACAAGAAACAATACTTTTCACTGTATGCTAATACATGTGATACTAATAATTCAAATCAAATCAAATCAAGTATGATTGCAGTGGATTTAATTCATTATGCTATAACTTTAATATAACACTTACAACTCACCAGTGCCACTTTAAACTACTGCCCCAGTTTAGAAGGAAAAAGATGGAAAACTCATCAACCACCAGCAATACATCTAATTGATCCTTCCAAACTTCAGCTCTTTAGGGGTTCAGGGCCTCTAGTTCCCTCTCTTGGACCACTTATTTTTAAGGCCAAATGCATCTCTTCCCTCACAGCATCAAATTAAGCGCTCACTCTTGCTTCTCTCACTCTCCATTGCCACCCATGTGCTACTAAATCAGGAAATATGAAATACAAGTAAATAAATAAAGTAGAAGGAAAGATTAGGATGAATGACCCAAGAAACATTGTTTATATAAATGCATAGCATATGAGAAATAAAGTGAATTGCCAGTGCAACTTCAACTTTGGAGGATAAAAGGTAAAGTCACCATAGTACCAGATAATCATAAGCTGCTCTCTGATTTGAGGGGGAGAGTTGACTGGTGGGATTTAACCTGAGGATCATCACATCTCAAGCAAGGTGCAAGGTTGGGAAGGTAGGCCTTCATGAATAATCTCAATGTGGAAATGCCAGTGTTGGACTGGAGTGTGCACAGTAAAAAGTCTCACAATACCAGGTTAAAGTCCAACAGGTTTATTTGGAATCATGAGCTTTTGGAACGCTGTTCCTTCATCAGGTGATTGGAGAGGTGAGTTCACAAACAGGACATATGTAGACAGAGACACAATTGCAAGATAATAGTTGGAATGCGAGTCTAAATGAATAATCTCAGGCAGTATTGGAATTGACTCCGCACTATTGGCGTTGCTATGCATCACCAACTAGCTATCTAGTCAACAGAACTGAACCAAGCTCCACTTGGAGGACATAACATGGTAGACACTGCTGAGACATGGCTGCAAAATGGTCAGGACTAGGAACTAAATAAACAAGGTAAAATATAAAATCTGCAGGGAAGACAGGGAAATAATAGAACAGTAGGAATAGTCTTAGTGAATAAGGATGTAATCACTATGATGATGGGAGGATATAACAAAAGGTAAGCAGGCAATGAAAACTTCATTGAAGTAGAATTGAGAAACAGAAAAGAATTTAACTCTGTGATGGGAGTTGTGTGTGGTCCCTGATAGAAGCTGTGAAATAGTACAACATATTAATGCACAAATTAATCAAGCATGTGACAAAGGGACTGTGGATTGGGATAAGCAGACTAACATGTATTAGTAAGGTAGTGAATGTCTTGAAATACAAACAGAAGATGCTGGAAAGTCATCAACAGGATGACTGGCAGCTTTTTTGGAGAGAGAAAAACAGTTAACTTTCTGTGTTGATGATCTTTCAACAGAACAGTATTAGTAACAATATTGGATTAGGCAATAACTGGATAATTATCTGGAGCAAATAAAATTGCAGGCTATAAAGAAAAGATAGGGGAGAAAGACAAGCTAAGTAGTTCATGCAGGGAACCAGCATGGACACAGCAGACTGAATGGCCTTCTTTTGTGTTTTAACCATTTTGAATTGCTTTGAATTCTCTGTAATAATCTCCTGCAACAATGTATTCCAGACTCAACACAGGCGTATTCCACACTAAATATTGCAATGAGTAATGAACCAGATATAGTTAACAGCCTAACGCTGTGTGAACATTTAATCAAATGGATATCTTAATATTATTGAGTTTAGCGTATTGCTTGAAAGGGAGAAATGCAAAACACCTACTAAGATTCTAGATTTAGGTAAGACTGACTCAAGTGTGATGAGACTGCAAATCTTTTAATGGATAAAATGACAGAAGATCAGTGGGAGGTGTTCAAGAAAGTATTTAAGTTGATGCAGAACCAGTTCTTTCCTCAAAGGGGCAAGAGTTCTAATTTCCAAAAAAAAACCACGGATGAGTGAAGAGCTGACACACAACATAAAACTAAAAGAAAAGTATGTAAAAATATAAAAAGTTTGGAGGTGCATGGCATATTTGGTTCTTAATGAATACTTTGCTTCTAACCTCACAAAATACAGAGACAATGCAGATATTTTGATAAGGAGGAGGAAGAATATGAAATATTGTTGGGAAGGGAGGGAATAAATATAATGAAGGAGGAAATATTAAGTGTTTTAACATCTTTGAAACTAGATAAATTGCTAGGCCCAGATAAAGTCTATTCTGGGTTAAGAGAAGCAAGGGAAGAAACAATAGACGCTTTAGCCATAATTTTCCAGTCCTATCTGGCTACAGTCATATTGTGAGAGGCCTGCTAACATTTTAAATTGTTTAAAAAGGCAAAAAAGGGATAGATGCAGTAATAAAGGCCAATCAGCCAAACCTAGATAGTGGGCATGTTATTGGAAATATTTTTGAATGACAGTATAAACCTTAATTTGGGAAAGTCAGATTAATCAATGATAGTTGGTATGGATTTGTTAAGGGAAGATTACGTCTAAATAACAATGTAATTTTTTGAGTAGATAACTAGGAGGGTCAATAAGGGTAAGGCTTGTGGTAAACTACATGGACTTTTAGTCAGGCATTTGACAAGTTTCCACAAGGCTGACTGGTCAGAAAATTAAAAACCCATAAACCCAAAGGGTAAGTCAGTTCCAAAATAAGCTAGAAAACAAAGGATAATAGTTGACAGGAGTTTTTGTGACTGGAAGGCTATTTCCAGTGGAATTCTGCAGAGTTCAATAATAGGTTTCTTACTCTTTGTGATATATATTGGTGATTTTGATTTAAATGTATGCGACATGATTAATAAGTTTGCAATAGATACAAGAATTGCTCTTTACTTGATATTGGTGAAGAAGGCTGTAAATTGTAGGGAGATATCAAATAACAGGTTAACTGGATAGAAAAGTGACAAATACAATTCAGCTTGGAGAAGGCTGAGGTAATATTTCTGGAATGGGCAAGGAAGGCAAGAGAACACACTATAAATGGCAAGTTATCAAGACATGTAAAGGAGCGCATGTCCACAGATCTATGAAAGTGGGAGAACAGGTGGATAAAATCATCCAGAAGGCATACACAATGCCTTCATTTAGTAGCTAAGGTACAGAATATAAGAATAAAGAGGTTGTACCAGCTCAGGCCCAGTTAAACACAGAAACCAAGAGCAGTAGGCCAATTGATAAGATCATGATTGATCTGACTTTGGCCTTACTTCCATTTTCCTTTCTGCCTTCCATAACTGTCAACTCCCTCTTGATCAATAAATCTAACTCAGCCTTGACCCAGAACCTCTTCTGCGCTCCTAAAAGAATCCCACTGACACCAAAAAGATTTCTCACCTCCAACTTAAATGGGAAACCCCTAATTTTGAAATTGTGCCCCTAGTTCTAAACTTTCCCATAAACTCACTCAGCATACAAGATCCTGAAAGGACACGACAGGGTGTATGTTTCAATAAAAACATCTCTCATTCTTCTAAACTCCAACGGGTGTTGGCCCAACCTTTTCTCACAAATTAACCCCTTCATCCCAAGAATCAGTCATGAACCTGCTCTTGACTGCTCCAAATGCAATTATATCCCTTCTTAAGCAAGGAGGTCTAAATCATAATCCAGATGTAGTCTCATCAAGGCCCTATACAGCTGTAGCAACAGTTCCCAACTTTTATACTCAGAATAAAAGCCAACATTTTCAGTGTCCAGATCTACCAATAACCTATCCTGGTCCCTCCACACGGATGCTCTGGTTAAGAAAGCCCACCAGTGCATCTACTTTTTCAGGAAGCTTAGGAAATTCAACATGTTTGTCATGACACTCACTAACTTTTACAGATGCACCACAGAAAGCATTATTTCAGGTTGTATCACAGCTTAGTATGGCTCCAGCTCTGGCCATAACTGCAAGAAGCTACAAAGGGTCGTGAACATGCCAGCCTCCCATCCATTAACTCTGTCTACACTTCACATGCTTTGGAAAAACAGCCAACATTATCAAGGAGCCCACACATCCCAGACATACCCTGTTGCACCTTCCTCCATCAGGAAAAGGATACAAAAGTCTTAGGTTATGTACCAACTTACTTTTTACTATATACTAATATGTGATAATAATAATTCAAATCAATTCCATTTGCCTTCCTAATCACTTGCTGTACATGCGTCTTAATTTTTTGTGATTCATCTACCAGATCACCAAGATCCCCCAGACCACAGAATTTTGCAGTATTTCACCATATAAATAACATACTGCTTTCCTACAAGTTCATATTTTCCCACATTATACTCCATTTGTCAGATTTTTTACCTACTCATTTAATCTCTCTATATCTCTTTGTAGACTACTTTTTCTCAACAACTTACCCTCATCTGTGTCATGAGGAAATTGAACTGCTATTGCATACAGTTCTAGTAACTGTGTCACATGAGAAATGCAATCACACTAAATTGGGTACAGAGATTTAGGAGAATGTTGTCAGGACAGGAGAATTTATGCCATGAGAAAAGATTGGAATGGCTGTGATTGTTTCCTTTGGCACAGGCAAAGCTAAAGAGACGTTTATGAGGGGCTGAGATAGTGGATAGGAAGATACCCGTCTTTCCTTTAGCAGACCATTCAATAACCAGGTGTCATAGATTTAAAACCTTCCAAACCAGTAATCTCTACCACCTAAAAGGACAAGGGCAGCAAATGCATGTGAACACCACCATCTGCATGTTCACCTCTAAGCCACACACCATCCTGACTTGGAATGATATCATGATGTGAAGATGCCAGCGTTGGACTGGGGTAAACACAGTAAGAAATCTCACAACAGCAGGTTAAAGTCCAACAGGTTTATTTCGTAGAAAATGCCACTAGCTTTCAGAGAGCTGCTCCTTTGTCAGGTGAGTGGGAGTTCTGTTCACAAACCTGTACATGAACAGAACTTCTACTCACCTGACGAAAGAGCAGTGCTCCTAAAGCTAGTGGCGTTTGCTAATAAATAAGCCTGTTGGACTTTAACCTGGTGTTGTGAGACTTCTTACTGTTGGAATGATATCACCATTCCTTCTTGTAATTGAGTTAAAATCCTGGAATTCCCTTCTGAACAGCACAGTGAGTGTAGCTGCATCACACAGACTGCATCATCTTCTAAAGAGTAATTAAGGATGGGTAATAAAAACACTGCCCTAACTAGCAATGCCCATGTCCTGTGAAAGAATAAAAAAATTGGAAAAAGGGTTAGATAGGTGGATATTTTCTAATTGATGAGAATGTTTTCCATCCTGAAAAAATGGGTGCGGAACTTACTACTTGAAAAGTTAGTCAGGAGCATACAATTTAAAAAGTGCATTAGACATGCACTTGAAGTGCCATAATATGACTATGGAACAAGGGCTGAAAAGTGGGATTATACTAGTTTAATTTTGATCAACACAGATAAAATGGACTAAATTGCTTCCTTCTGATAAAGTTTTTGAGATTTAAAAAAAGCAGATATCAACCACAACGTCACTGAATGGTTTAATGTAATTAAATGGTCTCTATTTTGTTATGTTCAATTCTTCATGTAAATAGTCCACATACACACTGAATGAAATTTATCTGAGAACCTGCAAAGTAAAATGTTGAAAATTATTCAGAATGAATGAAATACAAGATAGCAAGAGAAAACAAAATCAAAATAAGAGTAAATCAGCACTCATAAAAGCAGGGTCATTGTTGCTGAAAGAAACGAAAGCTTATCTAAAATTCTAGCATTCAAAAATTGTTTAACTGAAAAATACTATCTTCAAACTCAGCAAATTTGGTAGTATGTACAATAGATGAGTACATTAGGGACAGCACAGTGGTTAGCACTGCTCTTTTACAGTTCCAGGGACTCAGGTTCAATTCCCAGCTGGGGTTATTCATAGAAATCATAAAAAATCCTACAGTACAGAAAGAGGTCATTTGGCCCATCAAGTCTGCACTGACCACAATCCCACCCAAGCCCTACCCCCATATCTCTACATATTTACCCACCAGAGCACTTGGAGGAAACGCACGCAGACACGAGGAGAATGTGCAAACTCCACACAGACGTGATCCAAGCCAGGAATTGAACCTAGGTCCCTGGAGCTGTGAAGCAGCAGTTCTAACCACTGTGCGACTGTGCCGCTTCATTGTTTGTGTGGAGCTTGCAATGATCTCCTGTGTCGGCATTGGCTGCGTCCGGGTGCTTTGACTTCTTCCCACAGTCAGGTTAGGTTGATTGGCAATGCTAAATGCCCCTTCATGTCAGGGCATTAGCAGGATAAATAAGTGGGGTTATAGGGATAGGACCTGGGTGGGATTGTGATCGGTGAGGACTTGGTGGGCCAATTGTCTCTTTCTGTACTGTATGGATTCAATCATAGAATTATAGTGCAGAAGAGGCCATTCAGCCCACTGAGTCTGCACAGACAACAATCCCACCCTGACCCTATCCTTCTAACTCTACTAATTCCCTTGACAGTGAGCAATTTAGCTATGATTCTATGAGGTATACAACTTTGTCCAATTATTTCTACTCAGCATCAATGAACAAAATAAAAACTCTCAACAAGTAATATTTTCAAAATGATTCTCTCGGGACATTCTAGAGGTGGATATAGAGCTAGGAACATAATTTGAGGAGCAATAGTTTCATATTTCATGAAGTGGAGATTCTGGCATTGGAGTGGAGTGGGCACAGCAAGAAGTCTCGCAACACCAGGTTAAAGTCCAACAGGTTTATTTGGTAAGACCAGTCCTTGTCCTTGATCAGGTGATCACCTGGTATTGTGAGACTTCTTATTGTTCACATTTCACAAAGAGCAGCAATTTATAAAGCTCTGACAAAGGGTCATCAGAGTCCAAACGTTGGCTTTATTTTCCCTCCATTGTTGCTATCAGACCTGCTGGGATTTTCCAAGCAGTTTCTGTTTCAGATTCCAGCACCCACAGCAATTTGCCTTTCGTTTCCAAAGCTGCCTCTCCACCAGGAGTGGAGGAGACACCTGGCCAGGGGGCTGACGTCACTTCCGGCCAGGTGAGCCGGGCCAGGTGTTGTGCACATGCGCGGTTCCGTCTCCGCCGCCGGACGACGGCGCATGCCCAGTGCGGGCCCGTGTGGCGGGCGTGCAGCTGCGCGCATGCCCGGTGCGGCTGGCTGGGCGGAGGTGCGCGCATGCCCAGTGCCGCGCTGCCCGGGCTCCGCTCTCACCTGGCTGCGCTCGGCGCTCGGTGCTCGGCGCTTTCGGTCAATGTGCAGCCCGCCGCTGCCGCCGCCCGGCTGACTCTCCGGGGCTGCTGCACTCATCCCCCGCCGCCTCCGCCAGCAGCAGCCAGTGGACCAGCAGCCACAAGTGTCGGCCGATCAGCCCGAGGAATACCCAGCCCGGCGAAGATGATGAGGTTTCTGCGGAGGACGTTCGGGCGCCGCTCTGTTCGCCGCTACATGGACGAGCGGGATGGCGGAAGGGGAGGCGGGAATAGCGGAGCTCGGGAGGCAGCAACAGTTGCCGGCGCTGGAGTTCGATCCGCCACACCTGTGCCGGCCAGCACCATGGTGCACATCCCCGCGGCAGGTAACAGCAAGTCGGTGCTTACCTGCAGAGTGCAGCTTCTGGATGGCACGGATGTCAGTGTGGAACTGCCGGTGAGTTTGCAGCGTGTCAGCTGAGAGACCTGTGATCAATTAAAAACCAAACATCTATCCACCCGGCAGTACCCAGTTCGAGACAGGAACTGAGTTCAGTCTGCACAATTTGGATCTATACCCACCTGTGCCTGGTTAGGTATGGGACCTGTACCCATCTGGGCCGAGAATGAGGCGAGGTCTGTGCCTAGGTTTAAATGAAAGTGGATAACAAAACAGGACACCTCACCTGTTTCTAAATGTTTCTGGTTTGGTCGAGGATCCGACCCAGCTTCTACCTGTGTAGATTAGATTTGGATTCTTTTGTGTTTAACTTAATTTATTCTCGTTTATTTACATAACTTGATTCTTTGCTCAATGATATCTCTTTCTTTGAGAAACGTGGCTACACTTGTTAGAGAACTATTAGCGGAGCTGAGCATTTCTCAGTGGACTGTTAGGTGAAGGTACTTGTTGTCTTCTACCTTCCTGCTCCAAAGACGTTTTGCGTCGGGTAATACTTATGTGTACTCCGTTCTGCGTACTTTGATGTTGTTAGATTTAACCATGTCCATGTAGCCCTTTTACTTCAGACTGTGCTACTGATATTGGCAAGAAAAAATAAATACTTTAGAAGAAAATCTGAGGTTGCATATCCAAAGCTTGGACCGAATGTGCACGTACAACAGATCCCATAGATCGAATAGTGAGGGGAAAGAACCCCTGAGGGAGGAAAGGGGGGTGGGGGAATGGGCTAGGTGAAGAAGTCCCATTGAAGGTGAAGAGGATTGACCATAAACGGGGGATGGATATAATTTGCTTCGTTATATAATGAGCAGATTTAATACATAAAATCTGAGTGTTTTACCGAGGTTACAATCGCAAACACACAGCTACACTCTGGATAGCAAATGTACAAAGGAATCAGCCAGACTAGAAATTAAAAACGGAGAGATCAATTTTAGATTGAAGTTCAGGAATGGCTGGAAAGTGGTGGAGTTTTCACTGTATAAATAAGTACGGCAGAATCTCACACGGAAGTTGACTGTGATGGACACAAAAGAGGTTTGGCCGAAACTGCCTGACACATTTGGTTTCAGTGTAAATCTCGGAGCTGCCTGAGTCGATCCATTAGTTTCACATTTGGCCAAGCCGTGGCTAGATTGTAAATCTAGCAGGAACCCAACAACAACATTATGATATTACACCGATATTTATTGTGCAGCTTTTGTCATTTTCTTGATTCGTTTTCAAGAAAGTTGTTTTCACTTCTAATTTTTTTTGGAAAAACTAACATGAAAAGCTAAGCCGACGAAAATTAAGTTATTTTGACAACGTGGGAAATTGATCAGCCCTCACTTTTACGATGCAATATTAATCTCGAATTGAAGCTTGCTTTGATTTAGCCGAATGTGGGTGGGGTTAAGAAACTGATTTATTGTCCTTGTTTACATCTTTCGCGGAAACTCCCTCTGTATTTTAACCCCTTCGTTTCCGATCGCGGCAGTGTAACCTCGACAGTTGATGCAGGTGACTATTGTGGGCGAGAGGATGCTTGCACTTCAGGCTGGTTCTTTCTGACAGTTTCAGACTATTTTGCTGCCTGGCTGAATGCTGAGCGCCGTTTGTGGGGTGGGCTGAGTTCACTGGGGCAAAACGCGCTCCAAAATTTCCAACGCTGAATTAAAAAGACGTTAAATATTTTTACAAAGAAATGAAGTTCAATGAAGAAAAGTGGAAAACATTTGAAAAAGGCTCTTACGATTTGTTACAAATCTGTACACATGAATTTGAAAGATGTGGGATAATGCAAGAAAAAAAAGCAGTCTAAGCTGAGAGTAAATTCAGCATCCCCAAAAGTTCAATTTGAAAACCAAGTTCCGTTTAATTTATTGTATTAGTATGCAGTGAAAGTATTGTTTCTTGCAAGCAACACAGATAGTGTGCCATTCATAGATCAGAATGTAATGTTACAATTCTAGCTAGAATGTAGAGAAAGACCAACTTAATGCAAAGTCCATTCAAAAGTCTGATGCCCCAGGGAAGAAGCTATTCTTATGTCAGTTGATACGCTGTCCCAGACTTTTGTATTTTTTTCTCGATGAAAGATAGTAGAAGAGATTATGTCAGGGGTGTGTGAGGTCCTTAATTATGCTGGCTGTTTCTCCAAGGTAACAGGAAGTGTATACAGAGTTAATTGATAGGAGGCTGGTTTGCATGATGGATGGGGCATCATTCAGGACCTTTGCGTTCTTGGCAGAGCAGACGCCATGATGAAACATTGTGAAAGTTGTGAAATAACAATGACTAGATTTAGTAATAAGTTAGACTCGTGGATTTAGATACACATCTTTTACTATTAAATTATAGTCTTAACAGTCTCCGTGATATGATAGCTTCCAATAACATTAGAAGTATCTCTTTGCCAAACCTAACAGTTAATCAGATTCAAGACTTTGGTGCCTCAAACTTTCGTGGATGAGATGGAGACTGAGAACAGCAAACAGGTTAAAATTGTGCACGAGTAAATCTGCAGTTGGACAGTGGAAGATGTTGAAAAAAAAATTCAATTCAATGCAGGGCCAAATTGCATCTCTAAGGGGCAATGGCAGTGCTTACCAAATTAGAGCTGTGGTCAAGGAAAATAGTGAGGGATAACAGAGCTAAAGGCATGAGCACATTGTGAAGGATGGGTGGCTGGGAAAGATAAAATTCAGCAATGGAAGACAAAAAAAACGCTGCCGAAAGGAATGCAAGAAGAAACTTGCAAAGAGATAGCAAGATTAATACAAACTTTTGCCATTTTATTGGATAGAAAAAGGTACTCGAGGGTAATATGGGTCTGTTTAAAACAAATATTATAAATATAAAGAAGGAAATGGCAGACTTGCTGGATAATTAGTGAGTCATTCTTCACAATATTCCTGATGATCCAGGGAAGTTTAATAATAAAACAAAGGGATTGGAATGCACAGAAGTTACTTTAGCAGAAAACAGTACGAGAAAAATATATTAACACTAACGACTAACATATCCCCAGGACTTGATGTTTCCAAACCAAGGTTTTAAAGCGAGTACGTTTGAAAACTGCAGATTGTTTATTTATTAGTGCCACAAGTAGGTTTTCATTAACATTACAATGAAGTTATTGTGAAAATTCCATAGTTGCCACATACTGGTGCCTGTTTAGGTACACTGAGGGAGAATTTAGCATGGCCAGTTCATCTAACCAGCACGTCCTTTGGACTGTGGGTGGAAACTGAACGCTCAAAGGAAACCCATGCAGATTACAGGGAGAACGTACAAACACTGACCCAAGCCGAGAATTGAACCTAGATATTTGGCACTGTGAGGCAGCAGTGCTGACCACTATGCCACCATGTGATTATTTGGCCATAATCTTCCAGAGCACGCTTAATTCAAGAATGGTCCCTTTAGATTGGGAAAATTACACATCTCCGTTATTTGGAAAAATAATGAGTGGAAGAGAAAAAACAGGATTCTTTCTGAATCTACAATTAAGGGCATGGTGATGGTGGCGCATTAGTTAGTACTGCTGCTTCACAGGGTCGGGGATTCGGGTTCAATTCCAGCCTCGGGTCACCATGGAACCGAAAGAGAAAATGCTGGAAAATCTCATCAGGTCTGGCAGCATCTTTAAGGTGAAAAAAGACTGACATTTTGAGTCCTGATCTGGACTTGAAACATCCGCTCTTTTCTCTCCTTACAGCATTCTGGACTCAAAATGTCAGCTCTTTTCTCTCCTTACAGATGCTGCCAGACATGCTGAGATTTTTCAGCATTTTCTCTTTTGGTGTCAGATTCCAACATCTGCAGTAATTTGCTTTTATTGGTCACTCTGTGAAGTCCGCATATTCTCTCCATGGATTTCCTTTAGGTGTTCTGGTTTTCTTTCTCAGTCCAAAGAGGTGTAGTGTAGATTGATTGGCCATGCTAAATTAACCCTAGTGTCAGGGAATCAGCAGGATAAATACGCGAGTTACAGGAATGGGGCCTGGGATTGTCGGTGCTGACTCAATGGGCCAAATGGTCTCCTGCGCTGTAGGGAATCGAGGAACAATAATTGCACTTAAAGGAATTTGAGCTGATTAGAAAGCTAACCTGGAATTGTAAAGGGCAGGTCATGTTTAAATTCCCAATTTATCTATTTTGAGGATGTAATAATAGTTAACAGGAAGGAGTACTTAGGAACATTTCATGTGTGCTTCCAGAAGACAAAAAACAAAGAGTAAATAATGTTTGACTAATTTGCTTGAGTTCTTTGAAGGTGGATAATGGACATCCTGTAGATATAGTATCTCTGGCACAGTCAATGAAGTTTCTTTTGAGAGATTTTCAGTTGGAATTAAAACTGATGGAATTGAAGGCAAAATATTGATTTGATTAGAAAGTTTGAGATAGTAAGTAGAAAACGGAGATGTACTGAAATTGTAAATAAATGATTGTTGGTATCTCTCAAGGATCTATGATGCCTCCAGTTATTCACTGTATATTAATAAGTTATACAGTGGAACCATATATCCAGTTTGCTCAAGACAGCAAGATTGATGGTATACTAAAAAAATAGTTTTTAACTACCTTTGGTTGAAGGAACCGCAATCTAAAATAGGGTACTGTACAGGGAAGTGCTGCATGTAAGCACTATAATAATGCCTTTAAGAAAATGAGTAATTAGTTGTGCACTTTCACTGTTAGTGAAACTCCTCAATGATGAAACAGGCCAGAAAAACCTGAGTTAAAGGATAAATGATAGCACTAACAGTACATACCAAATCAGCTACTTTTAATGTGGTTAAACATTGTGTATATATGCTGTTAACAGACAGTCAGTTCACAGATCACATCCAATACAAACAGCTATTGGCCAGATCAGCCTCACAGCAGTCACACCATATATGTATGTTTAACAGGCTCCAAAGCAGGTTTCATTTTAATTAAATCTTCCAATAAAAAGATGCGTATCCTTTTTTCCAATTCTTTTGCAGAGTACTGCATGAAAGTGACTTGTGCAAACCTAATCCAGTGCCTATTATTTAATCATTCAAGGAATTTGCATTATTACAACATTGTGATAGATTTGAGCAGGTTGAACATGACGTATTTCCACAATTACAAAAAGCAAACTAACATGAAATTAATATAGACAGAAAATTCTGGAAATACTCAGTGGATCAGGTAGCATCATAATAACGCTTACTACATGAGTCTAAATTGAATCCTTCTGAGTACTTCAGAAATCTGAGCATTTGTGAGCTTTGGGTGAATTCTTGTCACTGATTGTGCTGGATTAATACAAGTTTCAATTCATTTAGAAAAGTGAGCAGCTTTTTTTTATTCCTTCTTCCCCCTTTTCCTCCGCTGTAATTTTTGCTGTCCTGCTTGCTGAAGAAAATATTTTGAAGGTCCCAATTTTAAAACCACTTTACTAAATAGTGTAGAGAGGAGCATTAAATACATAAGATATGGATAGATTAAATGAATGGGTGAAATTGTAGCAGATGAATTGTTAAGTGTGAGATCTTCTATTTTAAAAAAACAGTTGGAAAGGATAAATTCATGTACTGTTTAAATAAAAAAAAATGAGAAAAAGTGGAGGTCCAAAAGGAGTTAGGTGCACAGATTGTTAAAATCGTTAAGTCTGGTGCAAAATATATCTAAAAGCTAATGAAATGTTTACTTTTGTAATGAGGGAAATAAAAGTGGAAGAGGCTTTGTCACAAATATTCCATCTTGGGTAGTTCATACCTTGAGTACTGTATACAGTTCCAGGCTTTGCATGTCAGAAAGGATGTCTTGGGCTTAGAAGGAAAGCAAGACAGATTCTCCAGAATGTTGCTAGTGTTTTATTATGAAAAGCGATGAGGTGGATTGGGTTTGTATTCCTCAAAGTATTGAAAGTTTGAGTGATTTGAGTGAGCTTTATAAAATTCTGAAAGGATTGATAGAGGGAACATTTTCCACTGGTGCCAGATTCTAGCACAAGGGGATCATAAAATTCGAGCCAGGTGAACAGTTGCTAATACCAAGGATGATGGAAGTGTGGAACTCCCCTTACAAAAAATAGTAAATGACAGCTCAATTAATAATTCCAGATGAGATTGAAAGGTTTTTACTGGCCAGGAGCATTGAAATGATATGGCACCAAGCAAGAAAGGTGATGAAGTTAAGGTACAGACCAGCCATGCTATAATTGAATTTGGTAACAAGCTCGAAGGGCTGAATGTACCACCTTTGCTCCTGTGCTGTTCTCTTAATATGCTGTTATCTTGTTGCTGCATGTTTTGCAGATTTTTATTTATTCTTGTCTTACAATCCCTATTTCCTTCTATTTATTGTCCCTCTGTTAGTTGCTCTGCAGAGTTATGGTCCAGGTTTCTCTTCCACCCCCCCCCCCCCCCCCCAACTCAAAAGAGATTGATATTGTTTTTGAAATACTTTAAATACCTTCTAACATTTTGGGATTTTTATTTTAAGAGCCATACCATTGCTGGTCATTTTCTTTACAGAAGTTGCCAAGTTTTCAGTAACACTGTCAGAACAATGCTACCCTGGTTGCAAGAATCACTTGACAGTTGAAAATAATTGTTCCTAAAACCTGTTTTTTAGTAAGAATGTTCTACACTTTGATGCATTTTATGTTGGAATGGGAAAAGAAAGATGAATAACTTGATAGCTGACTAGCTTTACTATCTTGAGATTGTATACTTTGTTATAAATCTAGCTAGGATATTAGATACTAAGTTACTGAAACCAAAAGAGACAATGCTGGAAAATCTCAGCAGATCTGGCAGCATCTGTAAGGAGAGAGAAGAGAGCTGATGTTTCGAGTCCAAATGATCCTTTGTCAAAGCTCGACTTGAAACTCAAAGCTTTGACAAAGGATCATCTGGACTCGAAACATCAGCTCTCTTCTCTCTCCTTACAGATGCTGCCAGACCTGCTAAGATTTTCCTGCGTTTTCTCGTTTGGTTGCTAGGATATCAGTTTTGGAAAGATTTGAAATTTGTTCTTGGAGGGCTTTACTGTGGTTTTCTGGCTATGATTCCCTGAGTAAAATTATAGAAATTCTTGCACAGAAGGGAGCCATATGGCCACTGTGCCTGTGCCAACTCTCTCATCTGTGCTGCCTATTCTAATGCCATTTCACTGTTCTTTCATTGTAACCTTTCGATATTTTCTTCAAGTGTTTATCTAGTTGCCTCGCAAATGTGGTAATTGATGTAGCTTTAATAGGTGAGAATCCAATTTCAGCTGTGCGTTGGAGAGAAGTGCCAAAGGCTTCTCTATACAAAGGGAGGAAAATCAGAAGCACATCATCCTTGTCCACCCTGATAGTTTTTTTGTTCTGGCTGTTCAAGGAGGCATGTTAGAAATGTTACTTGCCTATTCAAAAAAAAGAGGTATTTCTTGGTTGGAGAATGGTGTCTGGGGGAGAAATCATAAAATTAAAAAAACAGAACTGGTCATCTGTTAAACAAATATGATACAACTAGCCTAGTTTTAAAGATTTGGAATTTTATCATAACGATGGCCAATTGTCGGTCAGATTCTTTAATAGTAGTAATCAGGTACAGTAATAATGAATTTATTGTAAAGGTAAAGGCACCATAATCCCAGCTGACAATAGATTGTTTTCCCATTTGAAGGGGAATATAACCTGAGGATCACAGCACCCCATTCATTATCCCCTACATTACAAAGCTAATGTTGGTATGAGTGATACTTTGCAATATACAGCGTGCTTATTCATTTCCAAGGGATGTTAGCTATATTAACACAAATTTCAGTTAGCTGGATGTGGCTTGTCTTTCTTGTAAGCATACAAAATCCTGTATATGTAGTTAGAAAAAATTATAGTTGGAAAAGCATATAAAAGTTACTTTTTTGATGACCCTCATTTGCAGATGATGTCACTTTTCATAAATGGTGTGTAGATACTGTAAACCATGTGCTCAAATGACCTTATTGGAATGATCATATAAGAATTCTGATCGAAAATTAAATCATTTGGTATATATTTTGAAAATGGTGAAATTAATTTAGTTACTGATCATGCAAAATTGACAACAGGGCAATTCCATTGTATAATTGAAAGCAAAAGTTTCCAGTAACTAAACCTATGTGTTTTAAGACAAACAAGTTAATTGCTGTGAACTCCATCTGTTATAACTGATGATCCAATTTTAATTCTACAGCGTTATCACAAAGATCTCTTTGGAAAATTATTAACGTTTGCAAACTATGTTTGGTTAGTAGTTTGATAGCTAGTTTTCTAGATGTACAGTGATGCTCTGTTAGATTTTGTTTGTTGTATTGGATGTTTGTTGTTGCTGTTCCATCAAATCATTCATCAATAACGAAATTAGGGTTGATGTCATGTGGGATACATTCGAAAATTCACAGCCAAGTCCTGTAACATAGAGTTTGGCTGCACCAACATTAAGTAATTTTCAACAAAATAGATTAATTAATAAATAGCACAGCTAAGAATGTGTGTATTTGATCTAATAGCCATTACAGAGACCTGGGCCAAAAATTTCTTATCTCGCTCACTGTGGGAATTATAGTGGGCTGAACAGAAAATTTGGTGGACGTTTAAAGGTCCGTTGAGCTTGGGCAGGAATTTCTGGTTTTGAGGCAAGTGTGTCAAAAAAATTCCACCCCTTGTTGCAGAGTGACCAAGACTGGGAGCTTATACTTCCAGGATATTTGTCTTTGGTGCAGGGGTGTGGGAAGGGTATAATGCAGCCCTAATGATTAAAAAAAATGAGATAAATGTCACAGAGAGAATGATTCTTGGCTGGGAAGATCAAGCAGTAGAATCAGTTTGAGTGGAGCTAAAAAACCAGGGACAGAAAACATTTGAGAATATTTTATATACCCACTTAGGAATTATAATGTTGGGCAGAATATAAAACAGGAATTAGTAGGGAGTGACAAGAGTACTACATTAATCGTGGGGGTTTTTAATTTGCCAAAAGAAGTCATATAAACAGGAGGATTGGTGGGATTTTAGAATTCAAGGATGATTAAGAAATTGATACAGGAAACAAAATGATAAAGTTACTAAGCTAAAATAGTAAATGTGCGCCCCTCAGAGGAAAATACCTTGCATTTGTTTTCCCAGTTGAAGACACATTATGGAAACAGGGAAACCAAGTAAGTGTCTTGTGAGAATGATGGAATATTAACAAAGAAATGATACTGGAGAAATTATAAGGCTAAAAATTAAGAATTCTGGATCTGATGACCAACATCCAACAGTTTTCAAAGAGATCGATGAGAAATAATGGATGCATGGGTTTTG
Organism: Sphyrna mokarran; assembly: GCA_024679065.1. Taxonomy (NCBI): domain Eukaryota; kingdom Metazoa; phylum Chordata; class Chondrichthyes; order Carcharhiniformes; family Carcharhinidae; genus Sphyrna; species Sphyrna mokarran. The sequence goes on from JAGIQG010000002.1 coordinate 65,319,830, forward strand.
ATCTCCCACAATCCTCTCTGTTCTAGAATAGTCCCTACGGATTGGAAGATAGCAAACGTAAGTCCTCTTTTATGAAAGGAGGGGGAGAGAAAGCAGAAAATCAGCTAGTTAGTCTTTTATCAGTGGTAGAGGAAATACTCAAATCTTCTACAACAAGTTCCCATTTAAGTTTCCAGCCTGGTCATTTTACTTTAGTTTCATGCAGTTTTTAGGGCTGTTCTTCCTGATTGTCAGTTTTGATTTAATGTTGTTGCATATTGTTTTGCATCATTGTGACATTGTTTTGTGACGATCTGACTTCAGGTCCAGTGGCCTAATCAGTACCATTCTGAAGTGAGCGCAATCAAAGATGTGAATTTGCACACTAAGGGAACCACAATTTTTACTTCAAAAGATTCAGAAGCAAAGATCTCAGCAAAGAGTATTTAAACTGCTAGCATTTATTTTTTTGCAAGGAAGAAGTTGAAACCTGGACTGTTGATTTCTGTGCAGAAAAGGCCCAGTTTTGACTCTGGTGCCCAAGATGTGTCTGCTGTAAAGCCATATATTGGCTGAGGCAAAGAGATTATTTTAAAGACAAAGAAAGGCATTCACTACTGTACACAGGTAAAATTGCTTCCCTCATCTTAGGGCTTATTTAGGAAAAAAGACACAGCCGCTTCCACTTATGTCCTCAAAACATTCCTGAAAAGGTTAAACATCTCCACTGACTCATAGTGACCAGCCAGAATGACAGGGAGTTGATTTAAGGAGACACTGAATGCAGAAATTTAATGAGGAACATGCAGGGACAAAGATAAGACAGTGGAGAGAATGCAAAAGCCTCCAAACAGTTCATCTAATTAACCTTTCAAGCAACACCTGTCTCACACGAGAGAGGCTGTGCATTGGACTTACGAACTATCTCAGAATCTATTGAATTGAAGTGGAAGCAAATCACCCTGAAACTGAGTTACTGATGTCGAGATGCTGGCGTTGGACTGGGGTAAACACAGTAAGAAGTCTGACAACACCAGGTGTTGTCAGCATCTCTACGTCATGACTACTATCGAAACCGCATACTGCCAGATCCATGTGGAGAGGATCTCCAAGAAGATTGCACATATCGACACAGACATCAAGTTTCTACAGAGATGTAATCTTAAACCTGGTGTTGTCAGACGACTTCCTGGGCTACTGACCAGGAAGAGAGAGAGTGATTGCAAGTATTTCTTTTATATTTCCTAGTTTATTTTGTTTTGCAAATTATCTCAGCTTGGATTGCACAATACTCCAAATTTATGGTATTGTATTTAAATTTGTACACTGGCTTTTCTGGGCAAGGAATGTCTGAAGAAACCTAACTCCGAATTTAGCATTGATTCTAATCATAGAATCCCTACAGTGTGTAAAGAGGCCATTCAGTCCAATGAATCTGCACTGACATCAATCCCAACAGGCCTTATTGTTGTAACCCCACATATTTATCCTGCTAATTCTCCTGACACTAAAGGAGCAATGTGTCACGGCCAGTCAACTTTATTCACACATCTTTGGATTGTGGGAAGAAACTGGAGCACCTGGAGGAAACCCATGTGGACACGGGGAGACAGTCACCCATGGCCGGAACTGAACCTGGGTGCTTTGAGGCAGCAGGTCACAAACTACTCTGTTTCCATGCCATCATGGGAGCCTACTTTTACTGTGTAAAACCTATATAATGTATGTTATAAAGAAGCTTTTTGTTTTCACTTGAAGTTACTATCTTCAGGAATACGATTACAATTACAATTTCAGGAATACAATTACAACTTTAAGTGGTGACTTAATGTATTCAGGACGTGGTAATAGAGCACCTAGAAAATCATATGATTAGGCAACACCAGCATGGATTTATCAAAGAGGAATCATGTTTGAAGAGTCTGTCAGATTTGAGATTGTAACTAGTAGGGTAAATAAAAGGAAGCAGTAGATGTCGTTTATTTAAATTTTCAATGGGCATTTGATGAAATGTCATGAAAACAGTTTCGAATTTTGGGATTGTGGCTAATATATTAACATGGATTGCAGTTGGTTAATGGAAAAAAAACAGTAGGAATTAGCAGATTATTTTTGGGTTATCTGGTATATTAACTAGGGGAATACTGCAGGGATCAGTGCTTGGGCCTCAGCTAATTACCACCTATTTTAATGACTCGTGAAGAGATCAAGTGTAAAATCCCAAGTTTGCAAGTTGGTGCAAGTGATATAGACCAATTAAGTAAATGGACAAGGAAATGGCAGATGGAATATAATATGGGGGTGTCTGAATTTATCTACTTCACCAGAAAAAATAGAAAAGCAGAGTATTTTTTAAAATGGCAATAGATGGAAAAATGTTGGTATTTGGAGGGACTGTGTGTCAGTGAAAGTTAATATGCATCTTTTTCATTCATTCATGAGATGTGGGCATTGTCGGCTAGGCATTAGGATTGCGTCAAGACTTGTCTTGTTGGCATTACACTTCAAGATGACTTCAGCATTGATGTCAAAGTACCTTAGCACTGGCATTGTTGTCACTGGTTGTTTGATTTTAGTGAATGCTGCTGCTTGTTCTATGCCCCAATACCACTGCACTTCCTTGGCAGTAAGCTTGTGTAATGGTTCACACTCCAATGACAAATTAGGCAAAAATAGTTCATGAATCCAACAAGTCATTATTGCACTGTTTTCACATCTCTTGGTTGCCGCATTGCTGCTACAGATCTAACTTGTCAGGATCCAGGCAAAGACCTTTTGCTGTCAGTACATGACCTATGTAATTCAAGCATCTTAATTTGCAGTATTTTTCTTCTTCAGCTTCAGGTTCATCTCGCAAGCTCTCTTCAGAAGTCATTTTAAATTCTGATCGTGGTCAGTTATAGCTTCTTTCATTGTATTCCCCTTTTAAGTAAAAGTCATAGATTGGAGTCGGTGAGCTTGCAATCATTTTAAAATTGGCTGGCTTCAGATGTGAGACAGTGAATATGTGATATTATTGGTCCATCTGGAAGGAGGTGAACAATTGACACCCTGCTTGAATTAAGTTCCTGATGAGTGAACATGGGTGGATAGTAATAAAAACTGTGGAGAATTAGAGAGCCCAGATTGTCCCGTTATCCATAGAACAACTTTTGGAGAGAGAATCTGATAAATAAGCTGGGCAGTTCAATATTTATCGGTCAGGAAAGGCTCACATCAAAAACGAAAAGTATCCCAGACAGATTTCATTTTTTAAATTATTGACCAGGTTTACAGAAATTGATCACGCATCTTAATTTGCAGTATTTTTCTTGTTCAGCTTCAGGTTCATCTCACAAGCTCTCTTCAGAAGTCATGTTAAATTCTGATTGTGGTCAGTTATAGCTTCTTTCGTTGTAACTCCACATTTGTATCTAGTAGATCATCCACTATGCCTTCCAATCCAGAAAGATCACTGACTATTTCATGTTGTCTGTGTTAATAATCTTCTGGAGCCATGGAAATGTAAAACTTCATGCACAACCATCTGTCTGTCCAGAATGGCATTCAAAATGTAGCTAGGAAGCTGCTGCTTTCATCCAGTTTCCCTTGCAGTTGATCTTCCACTCTTATCAATGTTGAGATAATAGTCACCAAGTAGACATCTAATCTGTCAACACAGATTTGTATTCCTTTAAGGTCTCTTCAACAATCAATGCTTTGTGTGCTGTGACATATTGTAGACCTCTGTTAGCCAGTTCAGGGTTACCAATCGAAGTTTTAGATTGTTCAAGCTGAGATGAGCTGGGTACCATCTATGATTTAGAACTTCAGATCTTCATTCTTGCCATTGCATTGGGCTCTCAGATTAATTTGTCATCTTGATATTAGTATTGTACCATCATATAGCTTCAGCCTTCCTTTTGAGGGGTTCATTTTCCAATCATCATGTTGATCCACTTCAGAGAGGTATGTGCAGACAAGTGTCATATTTGACATTTCTTGCTCACTTGATGCTCTCCTTTTGCAGTCATCATTCTAATAGTCACAAATCATTTATTACTATGGACTTGAGGGAACTATCCCGTTGTATAATTATATAGTACTTCATTATGGCCGATACCTCTCCAGTTTTCTTTCTAGCCACACAATTGTGTGTAAAGTGATTTGGCTTTTTGCAGTTAAAATACTGCTTTTCCCAAGCGGGACAATCCTTCTTTTCCTTTTGTATGACGTCCTCTGTAGTATTTGCATCTTGCAATTATTCTGCTGTTTCAGCCTGGAATATCTCTGAGTTATGTAACTCCTAGTTTATTCTGCCAGATGTGTTCTAGGTGATGTTTTACAACTTCTGCATACGATATTGCTTCCTTCAAAGTCGATTTCTCCTTTCTCAGTAGACTTGCTCTCACTGTCAGATCCCTTGTGCCTAAGATAATTCTATCTTTAATTAGATCATCTTTTAATTGCCTGAATTCACAGGCTTCTGCAAGCTGTGTTACTGCAGTCACATACTGAACCCTAATGTTCAACACATACCATCTATAAGTTACATTTACTTGGGGGTTCAAAGCATGCCTTCAAGACTAAGAATTTCTACTGCTGTTGTTCTTGTTTTTCAGATAGATTTAAAGTGGAATACAATTTGGAGTAGTTTTTCCCAAGCAATGTTGAAAGCGCTGCTACTCGTATTGGTTTCAGCTTGTTAATTAAATCTGTTGCAATCCTGTAGTTTTACCATTGTAAATGGGGGAGAAAAAATCAGTTCTCTACCATATCTCTTTTCATTTTGATAGGAGCTAGGAATGGAAAATTTACTGCCATTTTTGTCTTACCCATATTTTACTTGCGACATTCAGTTTGTGTTAACTTTTCTGTATACATTTCTTTAGCATCTTTTAGCAAGTTGGAACATTTCAGTATCTCTCTTTTTAGTAGCTGTGACCATCTTTTCAAAACTCAATCTCAATTTTACTGTTGACATGTTATGAGCTCAAAGGCTACACAGTTATAGTGTGGTGTCTTTACTGATCTTCATGTAAAATGGCTGCAAACAGACATTCCCATGTGCAGAGGTCATATGACTGGCTCGCCAGGTAGGACACCTATGGATGATTGCATATCAAAACCCAAACTCTGTTGAAGGGCAATACCAGAAATGTTAACTTGCTACTTTGCTCCACAATACTTCCCTTGACATGCTGGATGTTTCCAACATCCTCTTTTTGTTTTAGATTTCCGCCATCCATGGCATAATTTGGCAAAAATATCTAAAAACTATGATTGTAATGGAGCATTAAAATATACAATTCTTGACTGTAATGTAATGTTCTGCCCAGCTTATTTATTTTCTTAAAACCTATAAAGAATTTTATTTATCTCTCGGTTTCTTGTTGTGAATAGTTTATACCTGAAGTATTAACTTATGGTTTTTTTTGGTTCTGCAATTAGCTTAGAAATTCATTGCATTTGTAAGCGACAACTTTCCATACACATCCCCACTGCACACAAACATTTTCAGCTCTTTTTGCACTTGTGCTTTTTTACGTTATGCCCTGTTCCCCTTTAACTGTCCTCAACCAGCAAAGCCATAAAGGGTCCGTTCTGCGCTTTAGCGCGTACACCACATTATAGTGGTCACCGTTTTGTGCTTGGCGTGTTCGGTATAGATCATTGAGTCCCTGATCATATTCTCCAAAAACACCTTCAACACCCCATGGATCTCCTCGTAGATCAAGCTGGAGAAACGCTTGGCACCTCTGTGGTGACTTAGATGCCTGTTGGCAGATTTGGTAATGCCTTGAATATTGTCGGCTCCACCTTTGAGTCCTTTACCAGCTTTCCCCCTATTGCACATGATTATTATTAAACGATCAACAAATGCTAAAAATGCAACCTTGTTGCATTTTTATTGCTACATGCAGTTCCCTTATTCTTACTGAAGAACTACAGGTTTTTTGTGACTTGATGTAGGACAGTGTATATGCTAGGAACCATCTCGTAGTCCTAAACAAAAGTTGATGTGAAAGTAGCCTTTTGCATTGTGTGTTTTTCGCTTTACTGCTAGCTGCACTTGATCTCTCCATTTTTAAAAAAATAAAAGTAATTATAAAAATTATTTTTTATTCCATGGACCCCATCAAACAAAATCTAAAAATAGTTTTCCCATGAAAATCATAGGATGGGAAAATGTTTCCAAGTGAACAGGTAACTTTCTATAGCTTCGGCTACATTTGCGTTGTTTTAGATTAGATTGTATGTTTATAGGTTATTAATTTTTGTTTAAATAATTGTGTTCCTTCAAGCCGAGATTACAAGGATGGTATTACTTCCTTCCATTTTCCTATCCTAGGCTATTTTCAGATTGATTATTTTCCCCTATGTGGCAACCCTGGCTTAGCTTGAAGCATTCTCATCTCTGAGCCACAAGGTTCCGGGTTCTGTTGCATTCCAGAGACTAGAACACACAAATCTAGATGACATTCCAGTGCATTGCAGAGGGAATGCTGCACTCTTGAGGTGCCATCTTTTGAATGACATGCTACCCTGAAGATCCGTTGACTTGCTTGGGTCAATGTAAAAGATGCTATGGAAACGTTTAGAAGAAAAGTTATCCCCGGTGCCCTGGCTAATATTTATCCCTCAATTGACATTGCAACAGACAAATTATCTAGTGATTATCACATCGCTGTTCTTTGAGAGCTTGCTGTACAGAATTGGCTGCTTTGTTCTTGAGTTTCAATAGTCTCCACTTCAGAAGTGCTTCATTGGCTGTAAAATGCTTTGAGATGTCTGCTATAATAAAAGACAGTACGGCTGAGATTTTCCAGCTGAGCTTGCCCTAAGACCGGAACTTCCTGCCCAAGGTCAATGGACTTTTGCATTGTCCTGCCCCGCCTGCTATGATTTCCATGGCAGGCAGGATGGGAAAATCCACATTTATATCTAGTAGATCATGCAACATGCCTTCCACTCCAGAAAGATCACTGACTATTTCATGTTGTCTGTGCTAATAATCTTCTGAGCCATGGAAATATAAAACTGCATGCACAACCATATGTCTGCCCAGAATGGCATTCAAAATGTAGTTAGGAAGCTGCTGCTTTCATCCAGTTTCCCTTGCAGTTGATCTTCCACTCTTATCAACACAAAGCTTTCTTCCCTCCCACCTCCCGATTTTTCTTTTGATCCATCTGATTGTTTACAGAGAAATTTAACCAAAACTAAATGTTGAATCAGTGAAATAATCCATCCATTTTTTGCTTTTATTTCTAACTGCTGTGCCTTTCTTGTTTGGATCCTCTGCAGTGATTGTTTTGTTTTCAATTTCTTTTTTTCACTCCCAGTAGATTGCCAATTACCCTGCAGAGCCATAGATGTTGCATAGATAGAAATAGTAATGGCATTTTGTAAAGAAAAATCTGAAAATCTTTTGAGGTTGCATTTTAAAACACATCTTATGCATTTAGTGAATTTCCTGACAATGTAAACTCTACTAATGATCATTTGTAGAAAATTGTTCCTTTATTCGTTCACATTGGGATCCATATATATTCTCTGGCTGTTCACTAAATTTTGGTTGGAGATGGCAATCCCAAGTATGAGATTAACTTTCTCAAATCTATGAGATGCCTTCATGTAATTTTTTTAAAAAATAATGTTTTATTGCAAATTTTCAACTTTATATTCAGATACACATCAAATTCTCAGGATTTTGGGCAGTACAGATCCATCATCATTTTATGTATGTTGATTTGATTTATTATTGTCACGTATTATTGCAGTGAAAAGTATTTTTTTCTTGTATGCTCAAAGCATACTGTTTATCGATTACATAGGAGAGAAGGAAAGGGTGCAGAATTAACTGATATAAACCCATATTGCCCACTATAAAGATGATGACCATGCATGTGCTGTTCAGCACATTTCCCGCAGTAAAGAGTGTTACAACCATAGCTAGGGTGTAGCAAAAGATCAACTTAATTTAAGGGAGGTAGATTTAAAAGTCTGATGGCAGCAGGGAAGTAGCTGTTCTTGAATTGGTTGGTATGTGACCTCAGACGTTTGTATCTTTTTCCTGATGGACAAAGGTGGAAGAGTGTATGGGGTTCTTGATTGTGCTGGGTGCTTTTCCAAGGCAATGTGAAGTGTAGACAGAGTAAATGGTTGGGAATGTGGTTTGTATGATGGACTGGGCTATTTTCACAGTCCTTTATAATTTATTGCAGTCTTGGTAAGAACAGGAGCCATACCATACCAACAGAAAGAAAGCTTTTTATGGTGCATCTGTAAAAATAGGTGAGAGTTGTTGACATGGAGGGACCGGGACAGGTTGTGGGTGATCTGGTCACATAGTGATTTGAAACTCTCAACCATTTCCACTTCATCCCCATTGCTGTAGACAGAGGCATGAACTCCACAGTACTTCCTGAAGTGGATGACATGGAGAAGACCAGCAAAGACTACTATAAATAATTCAAAGATTCGATCATAATCCTGCTGCTACTGTCAGTGCTTCCTCCTGTACAGACATTAAAAGGACAACAGAAAGAGTGAGAGAGGAGTTGGAACAACACGATAAGGCCATGAAAACATGGCACTATAGTGCACCCTCTGTCATGGAACAACAAATATAAAACTCAAAGACCATCTCAACCGTGCTCAGACATGCACCACCACACATCTCCCCCACACTTCTCTCAACCAGAAGCATCAACAGCAAGGAAAAGAAGTCCAGTCCACTTTTGGATATTTAGTCTGTCTGCATCACCATGGGATAAGCACCAGATTCCTTATACTCAGGAAACTAACAAAAAAAACAAAGAAAAATAGACACCAATAGTTCTAATGGGGGGATTTCCTCACCTAAAATAAGGAATTAACGTTATCACAACCACTTCTCCATCTATCTATCTATCCGTCCACCCACCACCCTGCTATGGCACTACTCACCTTTTCTAGAACTAAAGCAGGCGGTTTTGCAACAGAATGTACTCCTTCCATGCAAATGCAAGGATTACAGTACAGAAAAAAATAACTAAACACATATTGCACAACCCCAATACACACAACCTGTTCCTAGTGCTCTTTGATTTAAAAAAAAGGGTCCCCAGCTAAAGAACCAAGCCCCTCTCATCACCAGAGCATACTGGCGAAAGAGCAATCAGCAAGGACACAAAAAAGTAGCATCACGTAATCAGGAGCAAAGTCACAAGGAAATAAAGTCTAGGGCCACAAAAGGCCAAAGCCACAACTAGCTCACCGAAGAACATCCAGGACTTGAGACGTCCAGCCCTCAGATCAAGATTGTGAAAGCATGGCAGTCAATTCTCAAAGTCAGTCAGGGATCTCACCGCAGCTCATCCTCTTCCCAGGAGGACAGTCCTCATCTGGCCACGTCCCCTCGACTTGAATTCTACGCGGCAGGATTTCGAAAGATCCAAGTTAAATCTTCACTGAGGAAACCTACCTCTTGACTGAGAACCGTCATCTCTGTACCATTCGTTCTCTCCTCCAGATTCATCATGGTGAGGACACTCGTGCCAGGGAGCGTGACCTTTACATTTTTGTTCATAAAGTGATGTCGCCACTGCAAACTTGCCCCACCAAATCTGTTATGACTGCATCAGACAAATCAGGATTTCTTTGACTTAATTCTGTTCCCTGCAGTCAAAAAAATTAATTTTCACAAACATTGCACAGATTATATATAGATTCGACCAATTATGAAAGAAAGGATTAAAAGATAGCACCACAGCTTGCGAAAATGCAGTCATTCTTGTGCTTAGATCGCGTGACATCCAGGTAATTTTTAATTATGTATGTAGCATGCATGTTATTATACAAAATAACAAAACTGCAAAAAAAAAACAGATTTTTTATTTTGAAAGATCAGAATGTTAGCACCAGTTTTCACACACTAGCTATCTCAAGTTTGGTTGTAGTTCACAAGCTGCAGGTTATCAACCTTTATAACATGTACGTTACACCCTTATGTCAAGAAGCCAGATCTGGTACTTTCTTCTTTCGAGCTATATTTTTAATGACCTCTTAGTACCAAGGAGCTTGGTGAATCTCTATGCCTTATTCAGAAATTGAAAAATCAGTAATGTTGGGCTGGTACTTGCTAGTTGCATTTAATTCTTCACTGGAAGAAAGTAACAAAAATATGACAAAAGAACATTGTCAATTGCTATAGATAGGTCACTTTTTGACTCTTGATGCTCAAGAATGGCAATCATATTAACTCAGTAGAGAATTGGGTTCGATATCAAAAAAGTGAATGGGAAATTGTGTATAACCAATAACACATATCATGATATGACTGCACGTTTGTTTTTGGTAGGGCTGTGGGGGAGAAAGTGGGGCTGATAGTGGAACATAGAAGATGGTGATGAATTGCCTTTTTGCACCATTGCAGTCCAAGTGATGTTGGTACACTCAGTGATATTCGGGAGGGAGCTTCAGGATTTTGACTGTGACTGCAAAGGAATGGCGATATATTTTCAAGTCAGGATGATAAGTGGCTCAGAGGAACTTCCAGGCTATGGTGTTCCCTCGTGTCTGCTGCCCGTGTTTTTCATGATGGTAGCGGTTGTGGGTTTGGAAGTTGCTGTCTGAGAAGGCTTGATGAGTTCCTGCAATGCATCTTGTAGGTGGTACACACTTGTCACTGTGATGCTGGACCTCAGGACGAGGCCAAGATGGATCAAGATAGCCTCTTTAATTTCTTTGCATGTACTCTGATATCTATTAGTTTTATTTTCTGTCGCCATTCACGACTGGATGCAGCAGGACTGCAGAACTTTGACCTGATCAATTGGTTATGGAATTAATTAGTGCTGTCCATAGTGCAGTATTTCCATGTTTATACTTTGCTATAGCTTCACTAAGATGGTGCAGATCTTGGCAGTGGTAAGTATTCAGATGAGAACTTTGAAGACCAAAGTGGAAGGAAGTTCTATGTGAATGGTTGAATCTGGGTCAGACTGTCCTGACAGAAAGGCAGATGCGCCTTGTATGTTCTGCCAGTCTCTTCATTGAGCCAGGGTTGGTCCCTTTGCTTGATAGTAATGCTGGAGAATGGGATGTGCCAAGTCATGAGGTTATAAATTGTGGTGCATCATGGTGTGGATGACCGACAGCATCTCATTGATGTCCAGTTTTGAGCTGCTTGATCTGATTCGAATCTGTCCTATTTAAAATGATAATGCAACACAATATAATGGAAGGTATCCATAGTGTGAAAATGTAGCTTTTTGTATTCACTCCAACCAATGCTGTAATGGATAGATTTGTGAGACCAAGGTAAACTTGGCTTTTCTGTCATGTTGGTATTATTGCTTCTTGGCCTTTTGACTAAGATCAAGTGTCATTGGATCAAACCTAAAATGGGGTTCCATGCCTTTTCTTGTCAGCTTGGATCTTGTTTGTCTCTCTTGTTGCGACCAAATTTGAATTTGGTTTTTTGGAACGAGCAAAGAATGAATTTGCTTCTGTCCAATCTACTCTGATCATTGACTTGATGGCTTTAAGAATGGAGTAAATATTTTTTAAAAGATTATATTACTATTCTCATCACCTGCCATTGGCCTAGTCTGGCAGGTAAATTCTTTAAAACTTGCAGGATTTAACCAGTTCAGTTAATCATGATGTTACCAAGCTATTCTAGGTGATGGACATTGAAATCCCCACCCAGAGTATATGTTGTTTCATTGATACCTTCAGTGTTTCTTCAAAATGGTGTTTGACATGGAGCACTGATTCGTCAGCTGATGGAGAGTGAAGAATGCTTATGAGCAAAAATTCCAGTTGCTCATGTTTTACCCGATTGCAGTGGGATTACAGGACCTTGCCCATCCAACTATTTCCCACTGTATGACCACTTCTGGTTGGTTCCTCCTGCAGGCTAGGATATACCCAGGAAGAATGATTAAGAAGCTTGAGACATTGATTGTGAGGCAGTCCTGTAAGTATGCCTATGCCAGGCTGTTGCTTGACTTGTCAATGGGACAACTCCTGAGTTTGGTGGAAATCCATAGAAGTGAGGAGCACTTTGCAAGACTAACTTAACTTGCCATTATGGTATCCAATGCTTAGGTTGATGACCCGAGTTCTGACCTGTTTTAGTTTTTGACTTTTCTATTATGTTTTTGATGCAACTGAATGCCTTGTTTGGAGTTTGTTATCTGGAATCACAATTCTGGGCAATGACAATAGATTTTCTTCCCTAAAGGACATTATTCTGGATGGATATTTATGGCAATCTGGTAATTTTATGGTCATCACTTCTGAGACTGGCTTTTTATTGCAAATTTATTTCATTGTTTGAATTTACATTCTCCAGCTACTGTGGTGGTCAAACATTGTTTGGCTTACTATCATATTTCAGTTTTTGTTTCATCATTTGACCTTCCCAGAGTATGCATTGCTGGTCGTTTTTCTTATCTTCTATCTGCTGCAAGGTATTACTGTTATCAAATAGTTTAGTTATTCTTTAATGAAAGTAAACTTAGTGCAGTATTTATAGGTAACCACTCGAAGTGTTTTAACATGGGGAGACCAAACAGATTGGGTGATTGTTTTGTGAAACTCCTCTGTTCAGTCCACAAACGTAACCTGGATCTTTTAGTCACATGCCACTTTAATTTTCCACTCCATTCCTACATCTTTGTCTCGTCTTTGGACACAGGTGAGGTCCCAGAGGACTGGAGAATAGCTAATGTTGTACCGTTGTTTAAAAAGGGTAGTAGGGATAACCCTGGAAATTGTAGGCCGGTGAGTTTGACGTCAGTGGTAGGGAAGCTGTTGGAGGGGATTCTTAGAGATAGGATATATAGGCACTTAGAGTGGTGCGATCTGATTAGGGATACGCAGCATGGATTTGTTAAGGGGAGGTCGTGCCTTACAAATCTGGTAGAATATTTTGAGGAGGTGATGAAAACGGTGGACGAACGGCGAGCCGTTGATGTCGTCCATATGGATTTTAGTAAAGTGTTTGACAAAGTCCCTCATGGGAGGTTAGTTGAGAAGGTCAAGGCTAATGGGATACAAGGACAGGTAGCTAGATGGATAAGTAACTGGCTTAGTAATAGGAGACAGAAAGTAATAGTGGAAGGGTGTTTTTCTAGCTGGAGGTCAGTCACTAGTGGTGTGATGCAGGGCTCGGTACTGGGACCTCTTCTATTTGTAATATATATAAATGACTTGGAAGAGGGAGTAAGTGAAGTGATCAGCAAGTTTGCAGACGATACAAAGATGGCTGCACTTGCGGATAGTGAGGAGCATTGTCAGGCGATGCAGCAGGACATAGGCTGGTAGCTTGGGCAGATAGATGGCAGATGGAATTCAATCCTAATAAATGTGAGGTGATGCATTTTGGGAGAAAGAATGTAGGGGGGGAGGTATATGATAAAGGGTAGACCTATTAAGAGTATAGAAATGCAGAAGGACCTGGGGGTGCAGGTGAACAAGTCTCTGAAGGTGGCAGAGCAAGTGGAGAAGGTTGTGAAGAAAGCATATAGTATGCTAGCTTTATAGGAAGGGGTATAGAGTACAAGAGCTGGCCTTTAATGTTGCAGTTGTATAAAACGCTAGTTAGACCTCATTTGGAATACTGTGTCCAGTTCTGGTCGCCTTACTACCGGAAGGATGTGGAGACTCTGGAGAGAGTGCAGAGGAGGTTTACCAGGATGCTGCCTGGTATGGAAGGTCAGAGTTACGAGGAGAGGTTAGGCAAATTGGGACTGTTTTCCTTAGAAAGACGTAGACTTAGAGGAGATCTAATAGAGGTGTACAAGATTGAGGGGTATAGATAGAGTAAACAGGGTTAAGCTTTTTCCTACGATGGACTCGAATAGCATGAGGGTTCACGGGCTTAGGGTGAAGGGGGTAAGGTATAATTTGGATGCTAGAGGGAGTTTTGTCACACAGAGGGTGGTGGGGGTATGGAATGCGCTGCCAAGTAAAGTGGTGGAGGTAGGCACTCTGAAGTTATTTAAGAAATACTTAGATGGGCACATGAACAGAATGGGAGGTGTATAGAAAACTAATTTAAAACAGGGATCATGAGCTTTGGGAGTCCCTGGGAAGTGTGTAAATAGATGATGATATTGATGTACTTGTTTTTATCCTACAGGTGCTTTGGTTCACCTCGTTCTCTAACGAGGGGCATACATGTGATGGGTCATGAGAGGGCTGCTTTTGGATTTTTTTCGAGAGTATCCTAGTGTTTCATGTTGTTAGTGTATGCTTGACCTGGACTATTTGATGGGCAACACAACAGCTCAGTGACTACCACTGTGCTGTGCAGATACATGGATTTGGGCCTGTGTCTGTGGGAGTTTGTGCATTCTCCCCGTGCTTGCGTGGGTTTTCTCCGGGAGCTCCGGTTTCCTCCCACATCCCAAAGATATGCTCTTAGGCTAATTGGCAAAACAAATTCTCCCTAAATTGTCTCAAATTTGGTTTTTAATCTATAGATCTATAAACATAGACAGGGATCACGGGTAGAGGTGGAAACATTGGGGTGGCGGCGCGGGCTCGCTGGGCCGAAAGGCCTGTTTCCCGTGCTGTTTTGTTCTTTGTTCTTCTCTCTCCTTGGTCTCCGGTAGTGCTCCAGTGAACCACAAGTGAATGAATTTCTGACACTTCGATCATCTCAGAATGTCTTCAAGTGATTCACACTGGAAAGTGGGGTGGGGGTCTCATCCTGTCTGAGAGATCGACAGCATTGTGCTGAAAAGATGGTGGAAACAGAGTCTTTGAATATTTTAAATTAGATTAGATAGATTCTTAGTCAGCAAGGGGTTGATAGGTTATCCAGTGTAGGTAGGACGCAGATTTGAGGTTACTATCAGATCTTATTAAATGGCAGAGCACTCTCAAGGGGCTGAATGGCCTACTCCTTTCTCTTTCATATTAAGTGCCATTTTTCAGTACGATGGATGGAAGGAGTATAAACAAACTTTTTCTGTTACACAATTGTATTTGTGACTCACTTGAAACTTCTGACATGGTAAATACATTGAGGGGAGGAAATTCCTTTGGTTCTCTGATATATTCTTGAAGTAGGACTTGTATTGAAATCAATATAAATTTTTCATCATAGTTAAATTAAGAATCGTTATTCATGCTCTTGGTTGATAGTATGTTCCTTTTAACAAATACACTGCTCAAAATGGGAAAGTTCACATATGATTTTGCTGATTTGATTTATTATTGTCCCACATTAACATACAGTGAAAAGTATTGTTTCTTATGTGCTACATTGATAGAGCTAACTGTTCATAGAGAAGGAAATGAGAGAGTGCAGAATGTAGTGTTACGGTCATAGCTAGGATGTAGAGAAAAATCAACTTAATGCAAGATGGGTCCATTCAAAAATCTGACAGCAGCTTAACGGCATGGAATATATAGCATTTCCTACTATATTGGAAATGACGACTTGTTAAGCAAACTTTTGAATGATCATTTGGAATTGAAGCTGTACTCGCATATCTTTGAAAACAACTCCCATCAGTTATTTTGTTATGATATTGACAAAAGGAACAGCTTTATCACGAAATACATTGTAAGAAAGAGCATTGTAGAATTTTTTAAAAAGACATCTTTGAATGTGACCCAAGTTACATCGTAACCATTCATTCACAGTGTGCAGTCCTGAAATGATGGAAAGTATAAATTAATTTAGGCTGCAATGAAAAGTCAACAAAAGACACGTTCTTGCCAAACCATATCAGAAACTGCACAGTCAAAATTCCAAGTGCACCTGACATACAGATTATTCAACATTCAAATGAAGACTGAAGACATTCAGCTGAATCCTTTAGTGGATTAGAACTACTACAATTGTATTCTCCTTTAATCCACTGGCAATAAACAATTAGCATTCTGCATCGCAGTTTTAGCAAGTGGAAAGTCTAACGCAGGAGTTCAACCAACCTTAGACATCATAATGCACAAAATGGAAGCTTGAAATAGCATAGTCTCATTGGCAGACATTTGAGGTGTTTCATCTTTGTTATTCTTGAGATTTTCTTATTAATTTTGGTGAATCAGTGTTCAAAGTGTGAAACCATGATATTGTTCACAGCATTGTGCCACTTTGTTCAGCATTTATTACCATTGGATTACAGATGCACTTAATTGCAGTTTTTATGACTGAAGGTTTCAGCTCAGAACTCTGTTTTTCATTACATGAATTCCTGATAGTAAATGACTATCCATTGTTCAGTCATCAGACTGATCAGCCATTATACGAATTGTTTTTCAGAACAGTTATGAATAATCTCTTGTAGCACTGAATCAGCTATAGTAATTCAGTGATTAAATATGCAAAGACATTTGAAGATTTGGTTAAAAAAAACTGATTATAACACTTTGAAAAATAATCCTCATTTTCCCAATTCTGCTTTTGTTGAAGGCACCATTTGTTAATGGCAAACCAATATCTTCCCAAATGGCCACGTGGCAAGTCCAGGCAATGAACATTGGAAGGGGCATTTTTTTATTTCTTAGAAATAAGCTGTGCATAATCTAAAATTTGACTATTGAATTAGTGCATCACACTGATAGTTTGGGAGGTTTTGTGGCACAGTGGGTATCATCATTGCCTCTGAGCCAGGAATTCCGAGTTTGAGTCCCACCTCAGAACTTGAAAACTAAGGAAGGTATATTCATGATGCAGTCATACAGGTTGAATGTCAACATATAAATCCTTAAAACACCACTGGCTGGCAGTAAGAGTGGGAGAGATTTCTGAGCAGCCAGTGAGGCTATAAGCCCCTGGTGACAGACTAGTCATGATGTAGAGATGCCGGCGTTGGACTGGGGTAGTAAGAACTCAGTAAGAATTTAGCAACACCAATTTTAAATCCAACCGATTTATTTGATAGTAAATTTGTTACTATCAAATAAATCGGTTGGATTTAAAATTGGTGTTGCTAAATTCTTACTGACACAGACTAGTGACCTGTTCTGAGAATTACTAACTTTGGAAATGGATAAAAGTCCTGAGTGCAGGAAAAAAATGGAATGGAATTGAACTGATGGTTCATCATAGCAGTTGCAGGTGAAGTGTGAGGTGCTTAAACACCCGATTTGGAATTTAAAGGCCATTAGAAACTCTGCTGTAGGCAATATTTAGTTTTGTGTAAGATCTTATGTGAGATTTACTTTTGTAAGAAACTAGAAATTCATACTCAAAATTGTTCTGCTTAATATCTGACAAGGTGTAGTCTTTGAGTAGTGTGCCTCAGAGACTGTTCAACTAAATTTTACAGCCTTCATGATAATGAACATTTATAAGCTTTATTGTTGCACTATCTTTTCATAAAGTTCTTGATTGCTAACTAGCTTTTATTTCATTTGCAGTATAATCTCTTGTAAGATGAGGAGGGAAATCATTGTTGTAACTGCACCTAAGTTGTAGATATACAAGTTTTTTTTACCTTGCACCCTCCTTCCCAACCAAGCACAAATACTGGGTAAATTTCATATTGATATAAGCACTCAATGCATTTTGTATACTCCGCTTTGTCTGCCATATTCAATAAAATAAGCAATATTGTTATTGCAATGATCCTTTTAAGTTTTTTATTGGACTGTTATACCAGTTACACGATATAGAAGAAAATTCAAACAATGATTAGCAATTATAGAAACGTAGAAAAACTACAGCACGATAAAGGCCCTTCAGCCCACAAAGTTGTGCTGAACACGTCCCTACCTTAGAGATTACTAGGCTTATCTATAACCTACTAAGTTCCATGTACTTATCTAAAAGTCTTAAAAACCCTATCGAATTGAATTACAGCTTTAACGGAGAACAGGAAAATCAACAACATCATAAGTAGGAAATAAAAATTAGGAGCATAAGTAGGCAAATTCAGCCCTTTGGCTGATCTCTCCCTGGTCTCAAATCCACCTCCCCACCTGTTCCCTATATCCCTCTTTTCCTTTTTTTATAATTAGAAATATGCCTGTCTACTTCTGAAAACACATAACGATTCAGACTCCACCATGCTATGAGGCAGTGAGTTCCACAAATTCACCATTCTCTAAGAAGTAGTTCCTCCTAATATCAGTTGTAAGTCTACTGCTTTGCAACCTGTACCAATAGTGAGATAACCTAGTGGCTATCCAGCAGTATGATCTAGACTCCCAGATACTAAGACAATACTGTAGAAAAGTACTTTGCGTACTAGGTTCCAGTTTCATTAGATGGAATCTTAAGTATCAGAATGGCGAGAATAATGGAGTGATCCATGCCAATTTCTCAGGCTTGTTCTGCACCGCATTCCTCTCTGTCAGTCTTTTCTGGAGAGTTCAGATTTTTGCGTGGCATACGGGGGGAGGTTGTGGGATGTAGGGGGGTGTGCCTAAACACATTGGTGAATCTGTTTCACAGCTCTCTTTCCATTTTGTAAGGGCACCCTGATCTCTACGCATAGGGAGACCCTCCATCCCCATGGTTATCAAACACTTTGTGAGCAGCATATGCCCCACCCCTGCCCTGACATGGGTTGCCGGCATTGGGACCCTCCTGATGGGTCCCCCTGTCTGACATCTGATCATGTCCCTCCCATCATGACCCTCCTGCGTCGTCACACCCTCCCTCCCTCTGGAAATTCTGCACTGGCAGTTGACTGGACAATGCATATTTAAAGGTTGCTTTAAATATATTAATCAGCCATGCACTCTTTCTGGATGAGATGTGGTTCAGGCTATTAGGAAGGAGCCAGGAGAATCATGAACTGTTTGGTGCCAGGCCGAAAACCAAGTTTTAGTCCCACACACTAATTTTCAAGATCAGGGCGATCTGTGCCAGGCGTGGCAAAGTCAGAAAATTGTCCCCATTGTTTATGTCTGGAAAATGTTTTCCACAAAAGCGAGCAGGAAAAGAGAAATAAGAAAATGCCATTTTCATATGGAAGAAAGAATCTGCAGTTTCTTGGGATTGTTTTATTAACTAGCTGCCTGGCACCGGGAAGCATCCATTATGTTTCAAATTCAAAAGCTAGCAACTGAGAAGCAGTTATCTGTAGTATTTGTTTGTGCAGTATGGAATATACTCTCACCTCATGGAGACACTTAGCTAAATCCAGAAAGTTTAAGAGCAAGTTGGTAGAACCTAGTCTCCCCTCCCCGCCAAATAAATGTATGGTTATTGTTAAACTTAAACCAGCTTTAAAAAAAATAGTACTGATAAATTCCCTGCATCTTAGAATATGATGTTGAGCCCAAGAGGTTGAACCAAAAATATATCAGATAATAGGTTTCTCTTTGCACTGCCAAGAACAAAAAGCAGATGAAAGAGAATGCACTGGACTAGGCAGTGGCAAGATGCACAGCACAAGAGCAGAACGGGAAACATTTAACATGTTGAAGTCAAATTTAAAGTTTTTGAATTTTTTTTAAGGTTATTTCTTAGTGTCACAGGTAGACTTGCATTCACACTGCAATGAAGTCGCTGTGAAAATCCTCTGGTCGCCACACATTTGGCACCTTTCAGGTCACGTTGAGGGTGAATTTAGTATCTTCTGGTCATCAGCCTGAGACATTAACTCTGTTTCTCTCCATAGACTTTGTCTAATCTACTGTGTATTTTCAGGATTTTTTTGTTATTTTAATGACTTAATATGTAGAATCTATGTGCATGGGGAGTGAGGAGGGACATGAACACTGGGGTTTGGATTGTGAGACCAGAGAGATAGAAATGAACCCTGAGATGGAAGAATTGTGCCTGCAGGAGTGGCTACTTCTGCTTTATTTTCCAACAAATTAGGACAAATTTATGTTCATCTCATTATACTTCCAATTTCTGTGTCCAGTAGGTATGATGGTGATGAAGACACCCTGAATGAGAAGGGACCTACAGTCACATGTTAACAAAGGTCTTTCCCCATTATTTTATGTTGATACATATTTTCCATTATAAATATTAGCAAATGTGTAACACAATCGTGGCAATGGGAAATAAGGGTCAAGTAATTATTCAGAGAATGTCATGTACAAAACTTAACATTACTGGTAGGTATTCAGTGGCATTGCATATGCTGAATTGGAGAAAGTTAATTGTCCACTAATTAAAACAGCTGTAAATTAAAGCCAAATAGTGACCAATGTTATGCTCTGATCAGTGGAGTCAATGTAAATTGACTGCTGGTGTTTGTGTAGAAGGGAAAGTGACATTATATTAATGTTTTGTGGCGCATCTGCTCTAACATTTGTATATATAAGCTGTATCCTAAGTTGCAACAAATGAATTTCATCCATAAGTTCAGTGCTTGCTGTCCTAGATTAGACTGCTAGTCTGCCAGAGACTTCAATTTAAAATTCTCGTCCTTTTATTCCTATTCCTCCATGACGTCTATCCTCCCTATCACTGGGACCTCACGCAATCTCTCAGTACTTTGGGTTCTTCCAATTCTGGCTACATATGCATATCTGATTCTGTCAAAAGTAACATCACCGATTGTACCTTCAGCTGTTCTATTAGTCACAGAATTGTACAAATGAAAGGAGATTGTTTACCCTGTTGTGTCTGCACTAACTCTTAACACATAGTCAAGCACTGCCTTTTCACCACAGTCATCCAACTGTTCTCTTTTCAAGTATTTTTTTTCTGTTCTATTTTTAAAGTCACTATCAGAATCTATATCCCTATCAGTTAATCCGTTTCCTGATTGTTACCTCTGATTGCCCAATTTCTCCTAATTTCCTGTCTTTTTTTAACCTCAAATCTGTGACCTTTGACTACAGATCCGTCTATCAATGAAATAAGTGGAATGCATTAACTTCCATGCGTTAACTTCACGTTAATACAGTCATACAACTCTTAAGGCTTTAACTACAAAACTGAAAAAAAGAAATCTTTTTGTCATGAATGTTGATCTCACTGAAGAGGCTTCAAGTCAATTTACATCCAAATAACCTGTTCTGAAAACTCTGCTCACCCCACAGCAGCTCAGACAATCCATAACATTCTAAATCAATGAACAATATTGTAAATAAAAAAGTCCACAACAATCTTAAAAAAAAGTCAATTCAAGTTCAGAATTCCAATCTGGATCTGAACCTTCGCTAATAATTAATCAATTCCTTCTTGAATGATGTCCTGTGTGTGTACTAGGTTTCCCTGAAAACTGCCCTTCAAATCCAGTCTAAAGTACAGTACCCACCTCAGCCCTAACCAGAGCTTTATGAAGGTTTACTGTAACTTCCTTATTCCAAGATCCTGTTCATAGTTGGTGATCCCACACTTGCTTTCCAATCTCCTGCATTGCTTTGTGGATGACAGCTCTGGTTTTTATAGCAGTGTGTTGTGTATGAAGTTGTACTACCTTCAAGACACAATCGTTCATTTGATCAGGCAGCAGATGTACCAGTAAAAAATATAAATGGGTGGGATTTTCTATTATCTGCACAAAGTGTTGGCTCAGGCAAGAAAACTGGTGTTCATCTTGCAGAACACGCCAGCTTTTCTTTTCAGATAATCCAGTGCTCCGTGCAGATGAGGTGTGACTCATGCCATCACACTGGTAAGGTGGGGCCAGAGAAAGCCAACCACCGGGAATCCTGAAATGGATCTTTGATCGAGGAAACTCCCCCTGGCAGTATGGGGAAGTCAGTAAGAGGTCTGACAACACCAGGTTTAAGTCCAACCGATTTATTTGATAGTAAACTCACACAAGCTTGAAAGCTTTTTATCAAATAAATCGGTTGGACATAAACCTGGTGTTGTCAGACTTCTTACTTTGTTCATCCCAGTCCAACGCTGGCATCTCTACATCATGACTACAGTATGGGGAAGTGCCTAGGCATGTGCCCTCTCCTCTCTCCTGGGAGCTACACTTAACTGTGCACCCCTGGTAGGTTCCCTTTGCCTTATTCATGTTTTTGAAAACCAATTGTAAGCCATCACGTCCGTGGATGGGGATGGGGAGGGCGTATTCAAAACGTAGAGGAAAGATACAATGGGAAGATGCTGACTATGTTAAAATGTGTTTAAATAAGATTCCTGATCTTCAGCACAGTGGTTAGCACCTCTGCCTCACAGCGCCAGGGTCCCCAAGTTCGATTCCCAGCTTGAGTCACTGCCTGTGCGGAGTCTGTTCATTCTTCCTGTGTCTGCGTGGGTTTCTTCTGGATGCTCCAGATTCCTCCCACAGTCTGGAGGACGTGCTAGTTAGGTGTATTGGCCATGCAGATTCTCCCTTAAAGTACCCAAACAGGCACCAGAGTGTAGCAAATAGGGGATTCTTACAGTAACTTCATTACAATGTTAATGTAAGCCTATTTGTGATACTAAAAGATAAATTTCAAACTTCTAAGTTTCCCAACCTTTCGACTTTTGCATCCATGGTGAAAGCAGGCATAAAATCACAATAATGATGTCACAGTCAGAACCAGCAGCCTCTTTTTGCTAGTCAGAAGCAGGTTCATGCTTTCTCTCTCACTGGCCTTGCATCATCATTTGCTCAGCTACCAGAAACAGTAATAAAACATATTGAGCAATCATTTGTTGGTATGGTTTCATGCAATCTCTTCAAACATAGGTGGGGCATATTCCATTGTCATTATGGGTTAAGCTGTTTTCATACGTAAAGTGGCTGTAAAAGATTTCAGTTTAATTGCTCAAAATGTTGAGATGCTTGAAGATGTCTTCCTCGTGTCTGATGAGGGATTTTTTTTTTGAAATATAGTAGTCACTGAAGTTTAACTTGAAAGAACAATGGAATATTGTAGCATATCATTATTTCAGTTAAAGCTACTGCTGAGCCTATGTGGTTGCTAAACGGATATTATAAAATGCTACAGTGCAATCCACATTATTGAACAGCATTTGGTTAAATGCCAAGTGCTTTTCGAGGTTTATTGGGACAATGAAAGTGTGTTCTAAATTTATGGATGTATCCAGCAATTTTCTACTTGGAAAATCGAAATAGGTGGTTAATTTTTAACAGCAACGCCTTTTTTTATTTCTTTAAGTGGAATTTTTCTTTAATCAGTAAGCATTGATGCCATAATTGTGGAAGCTGCCTTAACAATGTAACTGACGCAGAGGGAGAGGAAAAGAGAGACCTTAATTGATATGCAAAATTGAAACAGGATCATTGACCAGCCTTAGATTAAAGATTGCAATTTTAATCTTAAATTATTCTGACCTGTTACATTGTGTTCATTAACACCTTTAAGACAGTTTTTCAGACATTATCAATACAGAGCTGTTGAAGTAAGACCAGTGAGTTACCAGAGATGTTTTTGTAAATCACTGTGGTTCAAGGCAAAAATGGTATCCTGTCCTTCACGTACAACCTACCCTGACAATGCAGATGTAGCTCATCTCCAGCACTGCATCCAGTTCTCCCAGAATCACAGAATTCTTATGATATGGAAGACCACTTGGCTCTCCAAATGAGAATCCTGACTTTGTGCCATTCTCCTGTCTTTTCCCCATACCCTGTCATGTTGTTTCTATTCAAGTCATCATATTAATGCCCTCTTATTGAACCTGCCTTTTCTACACTTCCAGGCAGTGCATTCCATACCTGAACCACTCATTGTGTGAAAAAGTTTTTTTCTGACATCACATTTAATTCTTTTGCAAATCACTTCCAAATCTGTGTCCTCCTGTTCTTGAAACTTTTATGAGCAGGAACAATTTCTCTCTATCTACCCTGAGCAGCCCTTTCGTGATTTTGAATGTCTCTATCAAATCTCGTTGGAGCCGCCTTCTCTCCAAGGAGAATAGTCCCAACTTCTCCAATCTATCCTCATAACTGAAGTTTCTTATCCCTGGAATCTTTCTTGCAAACCTGTTCTGCACCCTCTCCAATGTGTTCACATCCTTGCTTTCGTGTGGTACTCAGAACTATACAAAAATTCAAACTGAGTTCTAACCAGCATCTTATAAGTTCAGCATAACTTCCTGCACTTGTACTCTGTTTTTACTAATAAGGCCCAGGATACTATATGCTTAATTAACTATTCTCTCTATATGTCCTGCCACCTTCAATGATCTATGCACATGTATATCCAGGTTCCTCTATTCCTGGAGTCAAGAATTTTATCCCTTACTTTGTATTGTGTCTCCATGTTCTTCCTACCAAAATGCATCATGGCACATTTCTCTGCATCAAACTTTATCTGCCACCTATCTGCCCACTCCACCAACTTGCCCTCTGACAAAATTCAGCAGAGGATTTGAGAGCTCCATTTAATCACTGTGGAAACTATTGCCTTGCTTATTGATTACTGCGTATGGCAAAAAACACAAATTCTCTATGGGTTTGGGTTGGAAAATGAGTCTTCCTCCTCTTCCTCATCCTATTGTACTACCTGCTGCCACCATGGTCACTTACTAGAGATACCTGCATTTGGGAGAGGAGAGTGGAATGACAATGTTGGCTGTCTCCAAGATAAAGGCACATTCGATCCTAAGGTTTGCATTGGATGGAGGAATCCTTACTCAGTGGATGGCCAAGCCAAGTTCCCCATTGCCAATTGCTTCTTCCTGCTCAACTTCCCCAAGCTCTGAAGTTCTCTCCTTGAACTTTGTTTGTTAGAGCCCTCACGTATGGTCAACCCCTTCCGGTCTTCTGCTCCAGTTGGTTGTGCCAAAGCTTCTCATGCTCAGAGAAGAAAATGCTTGAGAGAAGTTGCATATTATGTTGGAGCAATCCATTTCAAATCATTCCTTATTCTTTGTAAGGCAACTCACTTCTGTGTGGCTAGTTATCACTGGTGCTGTTGGACAAAGGTTGTGGATTAGCTTCCTCGAAAGAACAGAGAATATGCAGGATTCATACATGCATGTGATGTGGAGGCTACTTGTTCTCTCTATGTGACTTCAGAGCTTGGGGGAGTTGAGCAGGAAAAAGCCATTGGCAGTGCGGAACTTGGCTTGGCCATTCATCGAGTAAAGATTCCTCCAACCAATGCAAACCTTAGGGTTGGACATGCCTCTATCTTGGAGACATTCCACTGTCCTTTCCCACTTGCAGATGTTTCCAGTAATTGACCATGGTGGTGGTGTGTATGGTGCTCCCCATCCAGCCCCCACCCTCATTGCATGCAGTGTCCCATATCTGCTGCCGTGTGTAGGGGGCGAAGTGGGATACCCTGCAGTGGGGCTGTGAGGCAAGAAATGATGTTGCCAATTGTTCTTGAACCCTGATGTTTTGGAATCTTTGGTCCCCCCCACCCCCACAAATGATGAGGCTGACTGTGGCCATTTATCCTTCATGTAGTCCTGGGTTGCTGACCTGTGCCTTATGGCAGTGGTCATCTGCACCTATACTGCGTTGGTTTCCTTGTTGGGCTGCCTCCTGTCCTAGAAATCATCCCTCCTGACCTCCAGATGGTGTGAAGAACTTGCAGGGAGGTGTCACTAAATTTGGACAGCGGACCTTTGCCCGTGACGTCTTCTCTCAATAGTAGATGCTGACAATAATTCATATAGCAACTATGTTTAAAATGGTGACAGTGGGATGCTTGCTGTCAAGCCTGCCTTGTCACGGAATACAGTGCAAAAGACCTGGATGTATAATTAATGAGATGGGGGCCAGACAATATAGCACTCCCCACCCCACCCTCACCATGGTTTCAGCCCCAGATGAGAGAATTCTGCCCTTAGTTTTCATGTCCCTGATCATCAACATCTGTCAGCTTGTTTCCAACCTCACCCGCCTCCCCCTGTTTCCTTTGGCTGCATCGTGCTATATGACTGGAACTAAAACAAAGTTGCACATAATATGAAACCCTCGAAAGCATGTCACAGAATATGTTAGGGCAGCGCGGTGGCACAGTGATCTGGTGTGGATCATTGTCTGTGTGGAATCTGCACATTCTCCCTATGTCTGCGTGGGTTTCCTCTGGGTGCTGCATTTTCCTCCCATATTAGGTGGACTGGCAATGCTAAATTGCCTCTTCATGTTAGGGGGACTAGCTAGGATAAATACATGGGATTATGGGGATAGGGCCTGGATGGGACTGTGGTCAATGTAGACTCGATGAGCGAATGGACTCCTTCTGCACTGTAGGGATTCTATGAAAAACTAATCTTTGTTTCGAATTGCATGTAGGTTTAGTGCAGTGGAATGTTAAGTACTCACATGTGGCTGGTTTATTTAAAAATAACCAGAATTAAGAAGAAGTAAATGTCAAAATCCCAAGTTTGTTCTCGAACTGCCTGTTTGACTAGAAATAGTTTTGAGGTCTGCTTATGGAATAGTGAGTTTCATTAACTTTGTTGTAGGCTTTTAGGAGACCTGGATCCAAGCCTGGACTTTGAGCTGGTATTGGCACACTGGATTATTCCAGATGGCAGGCTCAAAGTTGTTGCTCTGCAGCAATAAACAGCAGCACTAGAACAAAAGAACTGCAATATAGTCACCACTTAGGGAATAATTTGAAAGCTTAGTAGTCTGATAAAGCTGTAGCATAATGTTTCAAAGAGACCCAGTAGAAATTTCAAAATTTAACAGAGTTATATTTAGTAAATTGACATTTCCTGAAAATACCCACTGCAATACTTCAACAGCCTTAATTTGCTAGCTAGAAGGCTTTATGTATCAAATGACTTTTTTTTGTTAGCCACCTGCATGTTTAAAGTAATATGTTTAGTAATTTCTTGGTGAAAGAGGGTAATGAAGAATTGAGAGTTGCACCCAAGGGCTTAACGTGCAGAGATGCAATTTCCGTCTCTGCAGTAGCCTGTTTTGTTGTCCTTTGTGAAGCTCGCAGAGAAGGTCTTTATAGCAGCATGTTGCAGTGTGTACAATTGGATTTCCAGCTCCCAAGTCATTGAACTTTAGTAGTTGAGGAACGCGATCATCTGTGATTTAGTGATGAGGACCGTGCTGCAACCATGGCAATTTAGGCAGAAGGTTGTGTGTCACTTTTGATAGTTGCAACTTTTCAGCTCAACACATGGGGCTTTAAAAGATAGTCATGGAATAATGGTGCATTGGTTCGCTGGATTGTAAATTCCTTCTGCATTAGACAATGGCAGAAAATAATGATTAATGGGGGTGAGGGGCGAGTGTGGTGGAGAAATATTTGGGTAGGAACCAGTTTAATTCAACATGAATTTGCTTTTGGTTCTCACACTATTCCTGCGTGATTCATGCTTTTTGAATCGTTTAGACTATGTTATTCTGTGTGGTAATATGAACATGGCAAGCAAGCCACCTGAAAAGAAGAATATTTCAAATGATTGAACTGTAATTATTGATCACTCATTGAAAGAATCTGATCAATCTGAAGTTATTATCCTCAGAGTAAATTGAATGTTAGACTTATTTCACAAACATTTGAATTAGGTTTCAAGATTTTCCTCATTTAGTGGTGAGGCCATATTGGAATATTAGGAAAAATTTTGTATTTCTTGAAAAGGCCAATGATGTGTTAGAGTTTTGTAGAAAAACAAAAATAATAATGTTAAGGTTTAGAGCCTAAAAATGGCTGTTTCTGGCACTAGTATGTATATGGTTAATCAATTCTATTGAGGCTGAACTGACTCCAATGAGACTAAATCCGTCTAATAACTGACAGTGGAATGTTGCACGAGCAATATAAGTATTTACATACGTATATCACCAAAGTAATCTCTAGATTTTGGATTCTTTCCTGAAGAGGGATTGACAGATATATCTCACTCAAGAAAAGGAGGCAAGAAAATCAATGTTATCTTCTGAAATCTGACAAAACATAATGGTGCACATTCAAAATGTTCATATGTGTATTCACTTGAGCTATTAATTTTATCATGCAGATTTTATTCGTGTAAATTTGGGTTTGGTCTGAAGATAGAAAAGAAATAGCATTCAGATTAAGCCCCAAAGGTTACTGATCTCTCAGTAGTTGTGGGAATATTTAAGTTTGAGGTTCTTTCAGTCTAAACAGACAAAAATAGGGGCTGCAGGTGGATCAGTGAACTGACCATTATACTGTGGCATAGGAAGCCATTCAAGCAGGGGAAGTTAATAGGAATGTAATGGTAGCTGGAGACAATGTAGTCGGGGTAGACACAATTCTCTGCAGCTGAGAATGAGAGTCCAGGGTGCTGTTGCCTGCCCGATGCTCGGGTTTGGGATGGACGATTAACTTTCAGTGAGAGGGAGAGGATCCAGTTGTCATGGTCTACATAATTATCAATGACAAAAATAGGACAAGAAAAGAGGTTCTGATTAGAATGTATTAGCAGCAATGGGGAGTTTGGGGAAATGACAAGAGAGTTTAATGTGTGGCTAGAAGATTAGTGTGAGAGAAGTGGTTTTGATTCATGGGGCATTGTCATCAGTACTGGGGAATATATGAGCTGTACCAAAGAACAAAGAACAAAACAGTACAGGAAACAGGCCCTTTGGCCCAACGAGCCACCTCAGTGCTCCATTGGGATAGTCTTTACCTGAACCATATTGGGACCGGTCTTCTAGCAAGTTGTATAATTAGAGTGATAAAGGGCCTTAAACTAAATAATGGGAATGAATGTTCAGGTGAGGGAAGATGTGATAAATTTGAGAGAGCAAGTTAAGTTTGTTTATTTGTCACAAGTAGGCTTACCTGTGGAAATCCCCTATTCATCACTGTGGTGCCTATATGGGTGTACTGAGGGAGAATTTAACATGGCCAATGCATCTAAATAGCACGTCTTTGGAGTGTGGGAGGAAACCAGAGCACCCGGAGGAAACACACGCAGACATAGGGAGAATGTGCAAACTCCACACATAGTGACCCAAGCAGGAAATCGAACCCGGGTCCCTGTTGCTGTGAGGCAGCAATGCTAACCACTGTGCCACCCTAGCAATCAGGAAATTGATGACCTGAGCATGATGGGAAGGGATAGAGCATTCAAACTGAAGAGTACACCAGCAGATAAAGATAGAGGTTGTGAAAATAATTAAAAAGCATTCTATCTTAATTCACACAGCATTTGCAACAAGGTAACGAAAGCCTTGATGGCACTGATGGAATTAGACAGTTTTGATCAAATTGCCATTATGGAGACATGGCTGCAGGGATGACTCAATGCTTGGGAACTGAATGTTCAAGGATGGTCAACAAGGAAGGATAGGCGAACAGGAAAAGGAGATGGGATTACACTGTTGATAAAGGATAAGATCAGTACATTAACAAAAAGATCAAAATGTAAAATCAATTTTGTTGAGCTAAAATACAACAAGGAGCAGCAAACATTGGTGGGAGTTCTATACAGGCCATCCAAGCAGTAGTGGTAATGTAGGGCACTGTATAAATCAGGAAATTAGAGATGCATGTAACAAGAGTTATGCAGTCATCCTTGGGATTTCAATCTACATATAGACTATATATAAATTAATACTGTGGTGGGTGAATTCATGGAATGTATATGATTTGGTTTTCTTGAACAATATGTCGAGGAACCAACTGGAGTGCAGATTATTTTAGACCTGGCATTGTGCAGTTAGAAATAGTAAATTAAAAATTTCATTGTAAAAAAATTTTGAGTGGAGAGTATATTATGATAGAATTTGACATTATGTTTGAAAGTTATACAGTTCAATCTGAAACTAGGATCTTAAATTGAAACTGCAAACTACAAAGGCATGAGGTATGAATTAGAGCAATATGGCAGTAGACAGGCAATGCCCATTGCCTTTAAAGAATTAATATGTTATAGGTGAAATAATACCTCTGAGACTGTTAGTGAGTCAAAATACAGTGGTTTTTTATTTCAAAACTCTGGGGTTTATTCTAGAATTTTGGGAGAAGCAGGGACTACCAAACTTCTCATAAAACACAAATACAAGTGAACATTTATATATCATGAGTCTTAGTGTCAATCACAACACAAGTTTCCCATTCTGGCCAGAACTCCAGTCTTCACTATGTAATCACCTTCTCAATCTGTCTTGCTACCTTCAGGTATCTGTGGACATGCACTCCAAAGGATCTCATTTTCTGTACAGTCTATAGTATGCTGTCATCTATTGTAAAATCTTTTGCGTTGTTTAACCTCTCCAAATAAATCACCTCTGACTTCTCCGGGTTGAATTCCAATTGCCACTTTTCTGTCCACTTGACCAGTCCTAATGGTCAAGGATTGGAAAGTGCTGAAGCCTAAAAGAAGGTAGGGTATCCTTATTCATAAGTTATTGAAAGTCAGTACAAAGGTTCAGCAAGCATTTAGTAAGGCACATAATATGTTATCCTTCATTGCAAGAGGATTTGTATGTCGGAGTAATGAAGTCATGTTGCAGCTGTGTAGAGTCTTAGACCTCATCTTGAGTATTGTGGACACTTTTGGTGTCTTTACCTAAAGAATATACTTGCCGTGAAGGAGTGCAATGTAGATTCACCAGACTGATCCCTAGCACAGGATTGTACTGTGAGAAGGAAATCAAGGATAATGAAACTGTTTAGAAGAATGAGGGGTGATCTCATTGAATTCGTATAGGGTCGAGAGGGTAAATGTAGGAAGGATGTTTCACCTGACTGGTGAACCAGGGAATACAGACTTAAACTGAAGGTAGCAACTTAGTACTGAAAGGACGAGGAAGTTTTTCACTCAGAGGGTGGTGAATTTTTGAAATTTTCCAACCCGAAGGGCTGTGGAGTCTCAGTCATTGAATATATTCAATATAGAGATGGATAGATTTCTATATCAGTGGACATGAGGATAGTGTGAGAAAATGGCTTTGAGGCAAAAGATCAGCCAGGATGTAGTTGAATGGTGGAGCAGGCTAAAAAGGCAGAATGGGCTCCAGCTGTGTCTATATTCTGTGTTCCTACTTGTGGTGCAGTGGAATACACTTTGGTGGGTTCCACTGCATATAATGGAAATAAATGGATGATTGATTATAAAAGCAGTCTGAGAGGTGCCTCCCCCTACCTCAGTCATTTTCAATGACATTTGCTTCCCGCTGGTAAGATTAGGTGGAAACTGGAACATTTCATTTGTCAGCCCAAAGCTGTGCTTACAGACTCAGTGTCTCTAAGTGCCTGAGACCTGTGAGTCACAGGTGAGTCTGTGGGGGAGCTTTGAATAGTCAGATTGACTGATAAATCAGCTGTATCTGCATTAGCACAAATCAGAAAATATGGTGGCAGCTCTGATTCACTGTCACGAAGTAATGATGTAAAGATGCCGGCGTTGGATTGGAGTGGTAAGAACTCAGTAAGAATTTAGCAACACCAATTATTAATCCAACCGATTTATTTGATAGTAAAATAGCGAGCTTTCAACACTCCCGTGTCTTCATCAGGCAAGTGCAGTGTTCTGGTCTGCAATAGCACACATCAGCACAGACAGTCAGACTGTCACGAACCCAGCTGATGGTGACTGTGAGTGTCCCAGCTTGGAAACACAGGTTTGTGCTGGTGCAGAATGGTGAAAGGGGCCACATGTGATACCTAATGAGAACAGTAACCAACCCAGTCGTAGTATAATACTTAT
This sequence comes from Sphyrna mokarran, assembly GCA_024679065.1. Classification (NCBI taxonomy): domain Eukaryota; kingdom Metazoa; phylum Chordata; class Chondrichthyes; order Carcharhiniformes; family Carcharhinidae; genus Sphyrna; species Sphyrna mokarran. The sequence goes on from JAGIQG010000002.1 coordinate 65,351,229, forward strand.
TGAGCCATGTTTACTATCGTGAAGAAAATATACACACACACGGGCAAGACTATAATAATCTTAAAAAGTTATCTACAAGGGTACTAACACACCCACACAGTTTAAGCAGGAATTACACTTCTTATCCAAAATGCATTTACAAGATCTGAATTCTTTAAGGACTTCGCTCTGCCAAACATCCAATCCAATAGATCTATAAGTAAACGGCCAGCTTATAGTAACCATACTGTATATGATTGAGCAGTTATTTTGAAGAATGTCTCTTAGTTCAGCAAAAATATGGGTTTTAACTGCCTCCATGAAAGATATGCTTCCTTCTGGTTTACTAACCAGCTTAGAGGCTACCAGCTGTGAGATTGATGCTGCCTCCTGCTTCCGCAAAAAGGTCCACTTGAACCAGTCTCCTGGCAGATCGTATACAAAGAGCTGCAGAAAGGGTTTTAAACCAAATAATATGGGGAAGAGGTCCCATGAGATTGAGTTAAAAAGTTAATGAGAAAGGACAAGGCAATAGTGCAGGGCAGCATATAAGTAGATGTTAACAGGGACGAAGCATACAAACATAAGAGAGTGCAATAGCAAATAATGTCGAGTAGGGAAAAATGTTAAAAAGAACACTGTTAAAGACTCTTTATTAGAATGTACTCAGGATTTGTAAAACAAGATGGACGAATTGATGCATAAGTAGAAGTAAACCAATATGATATGATTGCCATTGCAAAGGTATGTTTGCAAAGTGACCATGACTGGGACAGAATATTTAAGAAAATTTCAGAAGGATAGGAAGAAAGGCAAAGGATGTGAAGTAGCTCTGTTAATAGAGTTAAGTCAGTATAATAGTGGGGAATGAACTTAGCTTGGAAGATGAAAATGCAGAATCAATTTATGTGGAGATAAGAAATAGTAAGAAGATGAAGCAGTGGTTTGTAAGTGTCCAACCAGTAGGTATATAAAACGTACAATCAAGAAATGTGGGGGCTTGTAAGAATTGGATGGATCAAATTGACAAAAGTAGCCTTGAGGATGAGTTCATAGAAATATATGTGGACAATGTCTTAGAACAGTATATTGTGAAACCAACCAAGGCTTTTTTTAGACTTGGCAATGTGCAATGAGACAGAACTAATGAATGATCTCATGGTAAAGACCCTTTAGGGAAAACTAATCATAGCACAAATGAATTTCAGATGCAGTTTGAGTTGAAAAACTTGGATCTGAAGAAACTGGTGTTTTAATTAAATGCAAACACAAACATATGAAAACATTGGCTGCAGGACTGGGAAAATAGGTTAAAAGTTAAGGTAGATCAACAATGGCAGACTTATTTCATAACTTAAAAAACTGCTTATTCTGTTGAAAAATTCTTATAACTAAAGACATTACAAGTGATACAAAATTGAAGGAAAAGGTATACGATATTGCAAAATCAAGTGGTAGGCCAGAAGATTGAGAAAATTTAGTAATCAGCAAAGAGCAAAAACTACAAAGAGGAAGAAATTATAGCGTGAAAAAAAATTAGCAGGAAACATAGAAACAGACGAGGTGAGCTACCACAAGTAAATAAAAAAGGAAAAGAGTAGCTAAAGAAAGCATTGATTCTGTAGAGTGAGAAACTGGGGAATTAATTGGAAATAATGAAATGGCAGAGAATTTGAACAAGCATTTTGTATTTGTCTAGACAGCAGAAGGTACAAAATAATAGAAATCAAGGGGCAAAGAAAGGAGGGAGATACTTAAAACAATTACAATCACGAGAGAAAAAGCACTAGGAAAACTAATAGGATTAGGGGCTGACAAATCCCCTCGACCTGATAATCTGTTTTAGAAGGGGCTTAAAAGAAATGGTTGTGGAAATAATGAATGTATTGGGTGCATTCTTCTGAAATTCCTCAGATGCTAGAAAAATCCCAAAAGTTCGGAAAATTGCAAATATAATGGCTATGGTTCTCCAAAAAAAATGAAGTGCCCAATGGGCAGGAAAACGAGCGTTTTTGTCATTTGTTTTTTGGGTGAACTTAGTTGCATGAATCTCTGGCATTCTGTCCATTAGCAAGTACGTCAGAGAGATTCATGCTGGAAAGAAGGGGTGGGGAGGGGTGCAGAACCTGCTCACTGAGCAAACCACCGTGCATGTACATAATATTGCCAGACTCCTAATTGCTAGTCTTCCTGATGTTGTTATTAACCTCCCCGCACTCCCTCCCCTGTCCGTCCATCCATCCATCCTTCCCCATGGCTCTGATTGCCATCCTCTCTCCCTTTCCCCATTCATGGTGAAAGTCTGGGTCTAACAATCTACCAATAGTCTGCTCTCTCCATTGTCTATAGATGTAAACACCTTGCACCTTTTTAAGTCAACCTGGGTGCCCCTTATTCCCATAGAAACCGAACAGATCAGATCACATGCCACCCTTAATTTCTCCATTTTACCTTGAGAAACAGGCCCAAAACATAACAATCTTACAAGCTTTACATCCGTAATAATGGTTAACTTGAAAAGATCTAGTACATCTTGATATAATGTCTATGTATGAATTTTTTGTGTTGGACTGTCTGCTTCAAATAAGAGTTGGGCTGCTGTTTAGAAGATGATTATCTGAAACTTCTTTTCAAGCTTTAAATCATTAATTTTCTGTACACGGTTGGCCTTCAACAGTTTGCCAGTGACCTCCGTAAAATGTGACATATTTTGTCCCGATAAGTGCTCAGAGTTTGAAAGGCTGAATATTCAATCAGTCGCTCGTGCAAATCCTGAGGAGTATTGCATCAATATCATTACACAGCACTCATAAACCACTTGAATTGGAATGTAAAGTATTTCCCTGATCCATTGAATATATTCCATCAACGTAATGTTAAAATTTCCTTCCTGCAGTCAAATATTTACGTAAATGGCTGAATTTTCTCTCTCAAATAAATGCAGTTTAGAATAACTATTATGCTTAAATATTATTATGTATAATAAAGTCAGGTGCACTGCACCTTGATCCTATGTTTTCCCTTGTTCAACCTCCCAAATAATAACTTTCAGCCAGAATGTTCTTTCTTGCGTCAGGTGCACAGAGATCACAGAATGCTCTGTACAGTGAACACAACATTCATAAAACTGGCCTTTGCCACCTGATTTTTGGTCTGGGGCTGAGGGTTTGAGGAGGGGATGGGACGGGAGGAGTAGTGATGTGGGCCAGACTATGATCACATCCCGGCAGGAAGCTTGGTTGGATATAAAAAGTCCACTTGTGAGGTAGGAACTCCATGGTCAAGCCTTAGAGCATTGGAAGAGATGACACAAGCTTGTCAGATGAGTGGGAATTCTGTGAATTTTGACCAACTGACAAATGGCTATCATGAAGTTTCCCCAGGAAAGAACTGCCATTGTTCTGTCTATGGTAATGGGGAGATCCTACTGTCAGTTCATTGAGGAGAGGTTAGCATGAGACGGAATGTGAGGCTGGAATTATGTCATAAGGACAGCATGAATGTGGTTAAAGCAGTGGGGTACACTTCTGAGCATGCTTTCGCAGTGTAAATGGCTGTACCTAAATCGTTCGTTTTGTATCTCACATTTTCCCTCCTCTGAGGAGGGAGGAAAGTCATGGTGATGCTTCACTGGTCTGCAGTGTGGAGCCTCAGGAATCATATTTTGGGGAGCAGCATTTGGATGATCAGCAGCAAATACATAACATCTGGCAGATTTGCCTAAGGATTGCAAATGGACATCACATGCACTACATTACCCTTGGAGCTCTTGACTATGAGGAATTGGGCACTTTCATGGAGAGGCACATGGCAGCATTTGTACAGAGCAGGGTGCAAGCATCCCTCACAGTAATCCTTGGAATACATGAGCTGCACACTGTCGCACTGCTGGCACAGCAGTTGCTGGAATGGGGCTGCTCTGCAGCAGCACCCAGCCCCATTGACCCCACCTGTGGACCAGCCCACAGCTGTGGAAGTCACTGAAGAGGGTGAAGGTACCGAGAGCTTCTCAGCACTCTCATCATTTTCTACCTCTCCGGCTCCTCTGCCAGAGCTCCTGTCTGTTTCACAGGTGCCAGGGACCATAGCTGCCCATAAAATGTGGAGGCTGCATTCTGAAGGAGGTTGCCAAAGGGTGCCTAATAACGAGGTCAGCCACCATACTACTTGTGGTGATGTAGACCAGGAGATGAGCAGCCTGCCTCCTACTCCAAGGTAACATGAGAGGCACTTCATAGGAATGTGCGTGAGTGAGGGGTGCCATCTCACCTAGATCACTAATGGCTTCACTGTGCTAGTTCTGTTCAATGTGTAAATATCATAGCTAAGCATTTTTAAAATAATATATGTGAGCTCATAGATGTCTCAAAGTATATTATTAAACTCAATAAGAATGTCAACATAACAAAGGACATTCTTACAATGACTCAGAAAGGCAGCATGCTGAGGTCCATTTTGCATTGACATCATCAGGTGCAGGGAAGTGACCAGATTTGTGGGGAATGGAAGACTTCTTCATTCTCTGATCCTTCACATGGTTGCAGTGTTCAAAGTCTCAAGGCCTGAGATGCTCCTTGAATTATTCATCGACAGCTGGGGATCACTGGGTGCATCTCAAACGTGAATGCTGAGTACAAGGTAGTCATCTGTACAACAGTGTTAGCATTGGCTTTAGGTGTAAGCAACTCGAGATGCAAGCTGAGCTGCAGGGAATATTGCTCCCATGCTGTCTCCACTCATTTGGCTGCTTTTGCATTCCAGATGGTAGAGAATGTGCTTTGTGAGGGTAGCCGATGTTTACAAAAGCTTTGAATGTTGTATACAACACCCAGTACAGAAACTGGACTGTTGTTTGAATTGAAGCTGTGCATGTTCATATAGATAATTTTTGCTGCACGGTTGTGGCTTTGCATTCTGCGCAATGTTGATAGATACCATCATGTCATAGAATCCCTATAATTTAGGAGGAGACCATTGGGTCCATCAAGCCTGTATCGACAGCAATCCCACTCGAGCCTTATCCCTATGATTCCATGTATTTACCCTGATAATCTTTATATTTTCCTTAATATGCCCCCTGACATTGAGTCAATTTAGCATGGCCAATCCACTTAACCCGCACATCTTGGAGTGTGGGAGGAAACCGGAGCACTTGGAGGAAACCCATGTAGACATGTGCAAATTCCATATGGACAGTCACTCGAGGCTGGACTTGAACCTGGGTCCCTGGCACTGAGACAGCAGTGCCACTATGTCGCCCTTCAGCATGTATTGGGTGCAAAGTCATAAGCTCTAATGGCTCTCTCAGCACTGTGGGCATTATTTGAGGTGCGTGCAGCAGCGCCTCTTTCTTTTGATCTGTGCCGCCCTCCTGTCTTCACTTGCTTATGTTGACTTGCTTCTATGATGGTAGCTTTAGCTTCTTATGCACAGATAGTGGTGTTTTTGTGAGGGGACCAGGTTCTGAAGGACTTGTAAACAATGTGTGTGTTTGCAATATGTTTGAGGCCAGTAATTATGATGGTGAGGATTGCATCCATTTTAATCTGACTGATTCAAACTACTTCCTCTTGTTTTCTTCCCGTATTCCTGAGTAAGTGTAAATGGTGCTGTCCAGGGACTGGCTGAGACAAGTGTGAGATTGGAGGATCTTATGTTAATCTTTTTTTCACAAGGACTTCTCTGATAATGAACCCCTTCTGCACACAATCAGCCCTGATGACATGACTGTGCCTCTCAGCTGTTCTGTGATGGGTGGCCACCTCATCCTCATCTGTTTCAGGATGTTCAAATAGACATGGGTTTTCTTCTCCTCCTCTGACTACAGCATCTTCCTTTTGAGTTGTCGCCCTTCCACTGCTTCATCATTACTATTCTGGCATATTCCTGCATAATGCAGAACTCTGTCTGAGCAATTAAGGCCTCCAGAGTGAAAGTTTAGAATGCCAATGGCCTGCTCACTTATACTCCTTGTGATGGTGTGGTTGCTGTTGTAATTGTGTTATGCCAGAGTTTCTGGGCTCCTGAGGCGTCAATTTCCAAACTCTGATCTGTGAAATTGGCTGAAATAGATGAGGGAGTTGCAAACTCTTTTGTATGAATAGGTTGTGATAACTACCAGAAAACTTTGCTTGCACAAAGGTTCACAAACTACCAAGACATTGTGTGAGTAGAAGCACATTCAGTTGACAAAGGTTGAGCGTTTATGGTGATATGCAATCTATGACATCCTGCACCTGAGTAAAGCCTACCAGTTGGGCAAAGCTGCATCAACAGGGAATTTAATGCCTTCCTCTGCACATGAAAACAGGGCATAAGTTGCTAATTTAATGCAGCTGTGTACTGCTGACTGGATTGTACCAAGACATGGCCCCTGCTGAGCCCTGGAAAGCGTCTGAACAACAAAAATTGAGAGCTATGATTATTTCACAGCCACAGGCAGGGCATGGGGATTATTGTAATAGTTCAAGTTGTTGTGGGACCATGCAGCATATGTTGGTGACCGCTTACAACTTAATCTCAGTCGCCTTCAGCATTTTCTCTATCATATTGAGGTCTGTTTTAAGTCTGTAACTCTGGCTTTCCTCCCTCTTCCTCCTTCCTGTATGTGTAGCAGTGCCTCTTTTTTGCTGATCTGTGCCCTCCTTCTAGTCTTCATCTGCTTATGTTGACTTGCTTCTATGGCATTTGTGTGTGAGGATAAAATGCCCAGCTTGTACCACCTTTGGCACAAACCACAATAGGCCCTTCCCAATCATTATTTTCTTCCTGCCACCTGACGCACAAAACGGTAAGGCAAAAAATACTGTCCTGTCAAGTCTATCGTCTCTATCCTCCTGCTTCGTTGGGTCAAAGTCAGACAGTTGCTATTGCATTTTTGTCATTTTAGGGGCAATCAATACAAGTTTAGAGCAAATTACACAGTTGCCCTCACATCCCTCCTAAAGGGTATCTTAGCTATTCAAACAAACCTGCAAAGTTCAGATCTGCACGTAGCAAATGTAATCTACACTGAATCACAAAATTACACAACTGCTGATACATACGATAGCTGCCTCAACAAAATGCACATGTGCAAAACGTGAGCATCCCCCATTCCTGCCCCTATGAAAATGGTAGGTGCCATGTTCAGAGGTGGGACTTGTGTGGATTTTGGTCTTCACGATGGTGGAGCAGCTGTCACTGGTTGCAAATATCCAAGTTCATGTGAGTTATTGTCGGGCTTCTGCTTTCCCGCATCATTTTAATCCCGTCTTCCCATTCCCTCATAATGGCATTAACCTTTGGCTGGAGTGTGGTTGCACCACTCAGGCTGCTTATTTGCCTCATGCGAATCACTTCTTAACTCACCAGCAATGTTGTTACATTATTATCAAGTTATCCAATAATGGGAGAATCACAGTTTAACCTAATTATGACTTGACTTAATATCTGCAAACATACTTTGACCAAAGATTACTGAATTTCTGACTGAATTCACACTTTTTTTCAGCCTACAAACTACAATTATAGTTACCCTTCTGATGCCTTGGCAGAAAATGGTTAAGTCGACACATTTGGACCTATCAGGTTTGCATGGCTCAGTTCACCATTGCTTTAACTAGTGGAACCCTTGTTGAAGACTAATTTTATTCTTTAACAAATTACCATGAGTACATAAGAACACCTTTGATTGAATTTATATCATTGTCTTACTTCCTACCAGTTTGGCAGTACCTCTTATTTATCCTTGAGACGATCCAGGGAACTTAGACACAGTCACTGTAGATGTTGTGTGCTTTCGTCAGATCTTTACATATAATTTCTGATGCAAATCTTCAGTTTGCAAAATAAATTGATGCAATGGGAGATAGAAGAGGGTTTAGTGCTGAATATCAGTGCACCAAACTACTGGTTAGCTCATCATGAAGATGCACGTTGCTAGAATGTTCACAATAGTCTAATTGCTGCAAAGGTCTGTGGATAAGTTGGAATGAGGTAGAAATCTTGTTACAGAAATGTGCCCAAGTGTCTGGATGAAATATATTGTGCACAGGGTTTCCTTAGCAACAGAGCTGGCATTCAATCATCAGACAGTACTTACAAAAGCTCCTCAAGGATTTTTTAAAATAAGAATTTCATGTTTTCGCTTAAAATGAAAATCATCTGCCCAGCATTTGATTTGAATTATTTCTTTGCACACATGTATATATTCAGATTAATTCATTTAATTAGCATTTTAATAATTATGGAGGAATTCAGAAAGCTGGATTTCTGATCTGTGCAATAATGTTTCAGTGCATTTTTATTGACCATAAAACACAAGGAATGAATCTTAGAGAACATGATGTATTGTTTTAATTAACTGCAGTGGTAAGGGGTCTTGTTAACTGCAGCAAGTAAGCATTTTTTTATAGAATTTTGGTGCTCTGCACGTTCCATTTCATTGCATTCCTGTAAAAGTTTCTTTTGTCAATAGCCACTCATTTCCTGAAAGTCTAACCACCTACTATTGTTGCTGAGCATTTGCATTTTGAACAAAACAGTTTTTTTGCACCTGTTCCCTTATTTGTAGTTCTTGCAGCACAAAGTGCAGCAACTTGACTCTACCGTGTATGCACGCAAAATAGGTGAGGTTTCTTTTACTTGTACTCTCACAGTGCTGTTGGGTTCCAAGATTTTAATCCAGTAACAATGAAGGAATGATGTATTTCCAAATGATGTGGAAACCATTGTGGATCACCCAGTCAGCTCTTCCATCTGAAGATGCAAACATTTCACCCTTAATTTTTGCATTGATGTGCTGGCCTCTTGTTGTTGAACTTGGAGGTATTCATTGAACCTCCACCTTTTAGTTGTTTAATTGTCAAGTATATTCATGACTGAATGTGACAGGAGTTAAAAGCTTTGATTTAGTCCCTTAATCGTGAGTCTGCTTAAATCTTTCACACTTCTATTGTTCAATATGTAGTTAATTCAGTGCTGTAATTTCACCAGGTTTAGATTTGTAGGTACGCCTGATGGTGTTCTGAATGTCATCTTTAATGGCCCTCATTGAACCAGGTTTGTTTCCCAAGCTTGACAGTAATGGCAAAGTGAGGGCTATGCGAGGTGATGAGATTGCAGATTGTAATGATATACAGTTATGCTGTTGCTGGTGGCATACTGTACTTTATCAGGTTTTATGGTAAATTCTAAATCTATCCCATTTTTCGTGGTCATGACATCACACAACTCAAAGAAAGGTGCTGTCAGTGTGAAAATGGGACTTTGTTTCTTTGGTGATCACTCCTATCATAATGGGACGCATCTGTTACAAGTAGATTGTTGCAGATCAAGTCAGGTAGGTTTTTCCCTAATGTTGATTCATAAGTTGCAGGTCCAATCCAAACAATCCACCAGGATGGACTTAGTCGGCTTGTGATTGTGATTGTGCTGCCAAGTGATTCTCAATGATGACATTGTAGTCCTCTATCCAGTGTATATTTTGTATCCACGCTACTCTAGGTGCTTTGTGGAAGAATACTGATTCATCAGTTGAGGAAGGATGGAATGTGGAAGTCAGCAGGAAGACTAGCTCATATTTGACCTGATGTTGTGCAATTTTATGGGAGCTAGAGTAAATGTAAAGGACTTCCAGGATACTCTTCTGACCACATAACCCAGTATTCCCACCTCTGGTTGGTCAGTCCTGCCAGTGGGACAGAACTTAACCAGGAATGGTGTTGGAGGATTGTTGAATGTCAGCCAAAAGATATAATTGAGTGTATGTTGAGCTGTTGGCTGATTAGTCTGTCAGTTCTCTAATTTTGGGACAAGCAAGACGAATTTTTGTCAGGTTGATGAGCTGACTATGTCTTTGTATTTGAATCCAGTGCCTAGATCAATATTGGGTGATCCAACCAATTTTTTTCTTTTTTTATGATTTGGTATATTAAGTGGCTTGCTAGGACAGGTAGAAGTCAGTTACGTTGCCATGGGTCTGAAGTATCCATCTGGCAGATTTCTTCTCTAAAGGATAATAACAGAGCAGGTTGTTTTTAATCATTACTTTTCCTACACTTCTAATTCAAGATTTATTCAATTAAAGAATTTCAATTTCCCTGATTTCATGTTTGTATTTGGTCTTGTGTCTTCAGTTCAAGTTTCTAGATTACTACTCCAGTAACACAACCCCTATGCTATTGTTCCTTTAATATTTTGTTTTACATTCAGAAGTGCTGTTTTTGGAATAGATGAGGTGGGACAGTAATTGGCAGGTGATGAGGTGGATAAATGCAAGTGTCTAAATTTGATTAAAGATGAGAAATACTTGGGAAGGATTCAAGAACATAATCATAATTTGTAGCAAAAAAATGCCATGGTCTTAAAGTATTTTCATGGGTGGCTATCTTGATGGTTCATTAATATCATAAAGATTTCTAATCCATTGACATTAACACTGCTTATGCTTCACGCATGAGTATTTTTTAATAAGTTTTACTTCTGTGCTCGACTTGGTCTTCCATTTTATAATAAATGATATGTAAATAATATAAGCTGATTCCAGTCTCTGATTACCATAGGGAATACTCTGATTTCATGTGAACAACACAGTACTGGGGTAAAAATGGAAAATGCCCAGTTTTCAACTAGCAGATTGTCTGCATGGCTCCTGTCCTTGGCAATTGCTCATGATTTTATTATAATGCCACTTTGCACTGTCAACTTAACACAATGGGGATCAGTACCAGGATCTCACATTCAGTTAAGGTGGTATTTTTAAGATTTACCTCACTTTCAAGTTTAGTCTCTATTAGGTTTTTACTAGATTAACAAGAGTGAAGAAAAAATCTTAAGGGAAAGGATACTACGGTAGCAAGATGTATTAACATGTCTAACATGTATTTTATAAAGATGCATCATAACCTTTTTGCGTTTATATTCTCTACAAATAAATTCCAGGATCCTATACACCCTGTTAGCCATTTTCTCAACCTGCACTGCCACATTCAATAATTTGGGCACAAGTACCTCCAACACTTTGTTCTTGCAACCACCGTTGGAATTGTATACTTTACTTTAGATTGCCTCTTTTCATTCTTCTGTTCAAAATCTAAAACTTCGCATTGTCGTCATTAAATGTCATCTACCTTTTCTCCCCATTTACCAGCCTACCCGTGTTCTCCTGATGTCTCCTGCTATCCTCTTTGCTGTTCATAATACTTTCAGACTTTGTGTAATCTGCATGTCAAAGTCTATGTAATGAACGTAGATCAAGATCCTAGTACTAATGATCCCTGGAGTATCTCTACTGTGTACCTACCTCCAGTCAAAAAAACAACTACACCCAACTTTGTTACTTTCTGTCATTCAATTAGCTTCATATGTGCTGCTTCTGTTTTTATCCCATGGGCCTTAATTTTACTGAGATTGTGGCACCTTATCCAAACACCTTATAGAAGTGCATATACAGCACATCAACCATAGGAACTCAAGAAATTGGATCAGGTGTAGGCCGTTGGGCTCCTCAAACCTTCCTCATTCAATATGATCTTGGCTGATCTAATGTAGTATGAATTCCACTTTCCCTTGGTTCCTGTGTAGATCAAAAATCTAACTCAGCCTTGAATATATTTAATGTCCCAAGCCTCTGAACTGTTTCCAATGCCATTAGACCCTTCTTTAAATAAGGAGACTAAAACTACCCCAAAAGTGGATACAATAGTTCATGTGTGAACTCGTCTACTTGTTATAGCAAGATTTCCTTATTTTTATACACCATCTCACGTGCAGTAAAGGCTAATATTCCTTTACTTTCATAATTACTTGCCTTGCCCGCGTGCATACTAACTTATGATTCATGTACAGGAACACCCAGATTCCTCTACAACAATATTTTGTAGCTTCTCTCCATGTAAGTACTATTCTCTTTTTCTATTCTTCCTCCCAAAGTGGACAATCTCAAGCTTTCCAACTTCATAACCTATCTGGAAAATTTTGGCCTATTCACTTGACTAGTTTGTATTATTTTGCAGACTCTTGTATCCTTTACACAGCTTGTTTTCCTATCAGCCTTGGTAGCCATAATACACTCATGAATCTTCCTTGTTACCTCATCAAAAATCTCAATCAGGTTAGATTAAACACATTGGGACAAATGTTCCTGTCCCACCTACTACAAGAATTATAGCAGGCAGGGATTGTACCATGTGAAGATCTGCTGACCTTGGGTGATATTTTCCAGTTTCAGGGACAGTCTGGTCAAAAATCCCACCCATTGTGTTTATAAAATATACACTGGCTTTCTTTAATTAATCCACTTTGTCCTAGTGATTCTTAATTTTGTCCCGGATAATTGTTTCTGGAAGCTTGCTCACCACAAGGTTAAACTGGCTTGTACTACCTGGGTTATTCTTGCACCCTTTTTTGAACCAGGGGTCTAACATTTGCAATTCTCCAGTTTTTGGCACTACCTCTATATCGAGGGAGAACTGAAAGATTGTTGCCAGTGCCTTTGCAATTTCCGTCCTTAGTCCCTCAGCATTTTTGAATGTGCATAGATCCGATCTTGATGACTTGGCTTTTAATACACTTTTTAGTTCATCATTTTTTAGTTCAATCAGCTTTTCCACTATTTCCTTTTTCTCTGTGATGCAAAGTAGTTGTTAAATCCCGCAGCCTTGTCTTCTGTCTCCATGCATAAATACCCTTTTTGGTTCCTCATTAGCCCACAACGCCTTTCACTGTTCTTTTTACCTTCCAATCTTCATTCCAGCATCTATAGAATTCAGGAAGGTGATCATCAATGCATCCACTATCTCTATAGCAACCTCTTTCAACACCTGGGATGTATAATATCAGGTCTCCAGGCCATATCAACTTTTAGTTCCATTAATTTTTCCAAAATCTCTACGTTTGGGGAATTTCTTGTATCATTTCTTAGTTAAATGATTACTTTGTATTTGTTTTCACTAAACTGCCATTTCTTTGTTCTCCATTATGAATTCTTCTGATTCTGCCAGAGGATTGGGAAGTTTTTAGAATACGGCAAAGGAAGTACAGGCCAAGAAACTGATAAATAAAAAGAGAAATGAATGCAGTCTGTCAAAAACCTCAAATGGACTGTAAAAGCTTCTGTAGATACTGAAAATGTACGTGTTTGGCTAAGACCGGTGTGGGTCTATTTTACGTTTTATATGCTGATTGAAGATTTTTCAATTTCTTATTATGTTAGCTGCCAGTCTATTCTCATGCTCTTTCTTTACTTTTCTTTTACTTCTGAGATTTCTATGCTCAGCTTGATTCTCATGTGCAATTTCATCATCCAGGGAACTCTGACTTTGTTTGTTCTACCTTTCCCCTCATGGGAATGTAGCTTAAACCATCTGCTTTTTTAAGGCAGCCCATTGTTCAATTACATTTTTTCCAACCAATCTCTAAGTTCAATTCTTCTGGGCCAGATTAATTTTCACCCTTTACAATTAATTAATTTTACTTTGGCCTTTTCAGTAGCTAAACTAAATCTCATGATACTGTGATTACTGTATCTTAAATAATCTCCTTCTGATACTCGATCCATTTAAGCCTCTCCATTCCCGAAAACAAAATTCAGTAATGCCTCCTTCCTTTGGTTTGATTTATTATTGTCACATATATTAGTATATAGTGAAAAGTATTGTTTCTTGCATCCTATATAGACTAGGAAATAGAGAAAAATCAACTTAGTGAACGATAGGCCCATTCAAAAGTCTGATGATTGCAAGGAAGAAGCTATTATTGAGTAAGTGGTACATGTTGGGCTAAAACATTCTGGTCTAGAAAATTGTATTGAACATATTTCAGAAAATCTTGCTCCTCTCTGTCCTCCATACTAATACTATTCTAGTTTATGTTAGGATAATTGAAGTCCCTCATTATGACTAATCTATAGATTTTGCACCTTCCTGTCAGTGCAGATTTGTTCTTCTATTTTTTCTAGACGTAATGACAAGCATCCAGTTGGTCTTTTGATTATTTTCTTTGTTTGTGATGTTGTAATGTACATACCAAGACTCCAAAGTCTTTTTGGGTTCTACTGTTTCTAACTTATTATTCAGTACCCTGTTTTAACCTTTGAAATACAAAGTGGATGACCTCATTTTTGACTACTTTGAAATCTAATTCTCAGTTTTATAAAGTTAATGTTATAATAATACACTGCTGGCAGTGTCTCTCATCTTTGCATCATTGGCAAATTTGATGATATGTGGCTTTCAATCCTATGGCTAAATTGCTGATAAATATATTGGACTGTAACTTCTGGGCTCCCTGTATCAAATTTGGAGGATACTCTAATGATGTGCTGGGGAAATCCTCTTGAAACTTCCCAGGTAAGCATTTGCATTGTAATTGTCCAGCACACTAACTTCCCCTGGATAATTGCGCTGCATTGTGAACTATTGGATAAAGCAATTTCAATGGCTAACTTTGAATGATTTCAAGTGTGCCACATTAATAGCTATGCAGAAAAAATGAGAAGAAATAACTTCTAACTTCTGTGTACTTTATTTTAAATAACCAAAGTCAATACCCAAACCCAAAATACCCAATACTCCCATAGAACTCCAACTCCCTTGGGAACTCCACTGGAAACCCTCCTGACTCCGCTACCAACAATGTTGGCTGTCTCTCAACAGGAACATTTATGTCAATTTTATATGTGATTATAAACTTTAGTAATTTCCTGTTAACAGATGTTAAGCTAATTATCTATAATTTGTTGATTTGCTCCAGCATCCTCCTTAAGTAGCAAAGTGAAATGTGCAATTTTTTTTAAATGAAATAAAGGTATATGAAATTTTCCCACATTGTGAATTCAGGAAAACTGTATTAAAGTTAGCACTTACTCCCTTTTAAATCTGGTCCTAGGAGTTGGTCACTACTTAATGACATTATTTTCTTAATTACTGTTATTTTGCTTGTTTGAATTTTTGTCTGGCCATGTGCTTGATTCAAATTAGTTTTCCTTAGATTTTTGGCATGCTGACTTTCTTTGACTGTAAATCCTAATGCAAAGTTGTTATTCAACATGTCCACCATTTCCTTATTTTCATTGAAAGTTTTGCTATAACTAGTTTACAGTGTCCACGTTGCTCTTGACCACCCTTTTTTTCCTAATATATTTGTAAACATTGTGTTCAGTTTGATACGTGTGGCAAGTTGCTTTTCTTATCCTTCTTTTTTGTAGCTCTTTCTATTTGTTTTGTCAGTCTCTTTGTTGCTCTTTATATCTTTCCCCAGGGCCAAGATCTGTGCTTTTTTTTATTTTGATATGTTGTATTAGTTTCATTTTGTTTCTTACCATTTTAGTCACTCGGTTTCTTTTGCTCATTTCCCTTAGGAATGAAAACCAGTTTTGTATCACAAGTTGTGTTTTTAAAAAAACTCTCACCAGTCTGTTGTTTTGCACATTTAAGACTTGCCCAGTTTTCTGTGGGCAGTCTTGATCTCATCACTAAGTCTTAGTTACTAAGATTCTATATTTAGATATTTTATGTTTCTCCCTTTCAGACTCTACTGTTAAATCCCTCTTGAGAGAAATGCTTATGTGTTGTGAGGTGATGGCCTAGTGGTATTATTGCTCGATTATTAATTGAGAAACTCAGATAATGTTCTGGGGACTTGGTTCGAATCCTGTCATGGCAGACAGTGAAATTTGAATTCATAGGAAGATGGTTCATAGGAAGATGGTTGTGGTTTTGGAGAATCAGTCATCTCAGTTCCATAACATTTCTGCAGGAGTGCCTCAGGGTGGTGTTCTAAGCCCAACAATCTTTAGCTGCTTCATCAATGATCATCCCTCCATCAAAAGGTCAGAAGTGAGAATGTGCAGTCATTGGCAAACAATGTTCAGCACCATTCACGATGACTCAGATACTGAAGCAATCCATGTTCAAATGCAACAAGATCTGGATAATATCCAGGCTTGGGCTGACAAGTGCAAGTAACATTTGCACCCTACAAATGCCAGGCAATGACCTTCACCAATAAGAGACACTCTAATCACTGTCTCTTGACATTCAATGATGTAACCATCACTGAATTCCCCATTGTCAACATTCTTAAGATTACCAGTGCCCAGAAACTCAATTGGACTCACCACATAAACTCAGTAAGTACAAGAGCAGGTCAGATGCTAGGAATACTATGGTAAGTAATTCACCACCTGACTCCCTATCCACCTCATCTAGAAAGTACAAATCAGGAATGTGATGGAGTGCTCCCCACTTGCCTGGATAGGTGCAGCTCCAACAACACTCAAGAAGCTTGACACCATCCAGGCCAAATATCCACTCCCTCCACCATGATGCTCAGTAACAGCAGTGTGTACTATCTACAGAATGCATTGCAGCAATTCATGAAGGGTCCTTAATAGCACCTTCCAAACCCATGACCACTTGTATCTAGAAGGACAAGGGCAGCAGATAAATGGGAATACCACCACCTGCAGGTTCCCCTCCAAGCCATCCTGACTTGGAAATATTTTGCCATTCCTTTACAGTCGCTGGGTCAAAATCCTAGAATTCCCTCCCTAACGACATTGTGGATCAACCTACAGAACATGGACTGCAGCGATTCGAGAAGGCAGCTCACCACCACCTACTCAAGGGCAACTAGAGACGGGCAATAAACGCTGGTCAGCCAGTGATGCCTGCGCCCCATGAATGAATTTTAAATAGCTTACTACTGTATGTAATATGACATGCTCCTTCATTGATTCTAGGACATATTGTTGCAGAAAACCATTCTCAACAGCCTTGATAGGGCGGCATAGTAGCACAGTGGTTAGTACTGCTGCTTCACAGCTCCAAGAACCTGGATTCGATTCCCTGTCTGTGTGGAGTTTGCACATTCTCCTCGTGTCTGCATGGGTTTCCTCCAGGTGCTCCAGTTTCCTCCCACAGTCCAAAGATGTGTGGGTTAGGTTGATTGCTATGTTAAAAATTGGCCCTTAGTATCCTGAGATGTGTAGGTTCGAGAGATTAGCGGGTAAGTATGTAGGGAAATGGGGGTAGGGCCTGGGTGAGATTGTGGTTCATGCAGACTTGATGGGCCAAATGGCCTCTTCCTGCACTGTAGGATTTGTAATTTGTACTAAGCAATGAAACATTGAACAAACTTTTAAGCTTAGGGTATTAAGTATTGGTGGTAAAAAGAAGTACCTCTTTCCCCCTCTGTATCAAATTGCATTCTGTTAAAGATGCATACTATTAGGCGACAACTCTGCAACAGCAGATACTGTTTATTTTTGCTCTGTCTTTGAGTCACATCGGTAACTGCTTCCTGCTTAATTAGCACCTATTCAGGCAATCACAATGACTGATTCACATGATATCAAATTACTTCTTGACCTTTCGGCCAAGATAAGTATCAGATCAAGCCCAAGATGGATTGTAATGACTTTTCATGTCAGCTTGGATCTTGTGTCTCTTTTGTGGAGACCCTGAATTGGATTCAATTTGGTTTTTGAAGCAAGCAAGGAGATGGATTTGGATCTGCCTGGTCCACTTTGAGCATTGGCTTTGTAACTTCAAGAATGGAATACAACATTTAAAAAAAAACCTGCTTGAATTTCAGTCTTCTACTTTATTATATGCCTTTAATCCCTACAAAATCTTATTGCCTCTGTAACAATCCCAGTTCATATAACTAGGTAAGATCTCAGAATGGAACCCTGCACAAAATCTCATAACTTGTACTTTTTCCTTAAATCGTGAAGGATCAGAGTCACAGGATGGCTAATTAACAATAACGAAAAACATTTATTAAACATGAAAAGTTGGTTTATTATCCAATACTACTTTATTCCCTCTTAGCTTAACAAGTACATATAGATAAAGTACATTTTAAACCAAAATGGTCTTATTTAAACAAATAGTAGCTTTAAACACACAGACTGGTTGTGATCAAATATACAAACTTTGCTCTGAAACCAAGTTAGTTTTTATAGTTCTAAATTCCCCCAGATCATTGTCATATGAGAGTTTCCAACTCCACTCCTAAAAATGTCTGTTCACGATACTTGCAATTAGTGATTTGCATTATGAAATCGAGGTTTTCCAAACGACCCTTTTAAACAAAGCTTCTACTGCACTTCTAACAGTGAATCCATTTAAGGATTTTCCTGCACCTCTCCCCAGGATTTATTTTTCTTGACTGATGTAAAAACTGTTCACAATTGTCTTAACTCTTGATTCTAGACTGTATAAAATGGCATCAAATATTTGATTTACCTCTGAAGTTTGCTTCCCCACTTTAAATCTGGTAACTGCAATTGTCTTTTAACTCAAAACACTTTGTTTAAGAACAAAGAACAAAACAGCATGGGAAACAGGCCCTTCGGCCCAACGAGCCCGCACCACCACCCAGATGTTCCCACCTCTACCAGCGATTCCTGTCCATAGTTTATAGATCTATGGATTAAAAATCAAATTTGAGACAATTTAGGGAGAATTTGTTCTGCCAATTAGCCTAAGAGCTTACTCTTCCTTCAATTCTGCTGAACAATATCTTGGTCTCTGATCTCACGACTTCAGTCATCTTAGGAAATTCTGGCCCAATTCCTTGGTTATCTGTAATGTTTTTTGTTTCTAGGAAATCCTGCTCCTTGGCAACTCCCTTGTCCTGTCCAGATTCTCCTTGCAGAGTTGAAAAATGTGCACTCCCTGGTGTCCTATCTCCAACTGCAATATATTCAGCTAAGACTAAAACTTAAGAGCTTTTCTATCTTGTGAGGTCCCCAGTTGCTAAGCAACCACTGTTAATTTATTCTTCACACCATAACACCCTCTAAACACAACAGAAACAGTTAGAATTGAAGAAAACCTGCACATTTGCAAGCACCTTTGTCCAGCATGAATCTAACTCAAGGTTTTTACCCTTATATAGAAACAGTAAATGAAACATATTTAAAACAATACCTTACTTATATTTATCAGTACAAATTTGAATCCCTTAAAACTAGCTTTGTTTTCCTAATACTTCACATAGCTGTCAATTATCCTACTACTTATTTTGAAACATATCATACCTTAAGATTCTTTAGCACTGTGAGTAAGGAGGGGCAATGACTATGCTGAATTTATTATAAAGGATTAATTGAATGACCATGCTAATCTTTGGGGTACATGATGATTTAGCACTGATGTCAGGCAATCATTTGTGTGGTACCATCAGGGTCAGACAGGCAGCTCTGAAGGGAAATATGCCTCCCTAGTAACACATGGACTATAAGTTCCTCCTCCGAGCATTGACTATGAGAGGTACTACAAAGATATGCTAGGATAACCTTCTTGGAAGTTCCAGCATAAGGATTGCCCTGGCAATTGTCCAGAAACTCTAAGTACCCTGGATAATTGTGTGCTGGGCTGGGAGCCATCGTATAAAGTGATTTAAATCACGAATTTTGAATGGCTATAACAGCTTTACACACATAGTTACTGTGAAAAAATCACTTTCAACTTCAGAGTAACTATTTTATACACTGAGACCAAGCCTGGCATGGTACCCCCCACCACCTTCTTTGTATCTTCTCCAAACATGCATGACCTTTTGGTAGTGTAATCACAGTGTGGTTTAGATTGATATTAAA
Organism: Sphyrna mokarran; assembly: GCA_024679065.1. Classification (NCBI taxonomy): domain Eukaryota; kingdom Metazoa; phylum Chordata; class Chondrichthyes; order Carcharhiniformes; family Carcharhinidae; genus Sphyrna; species Sphyrna mokarran. The sequence continues at coordinate 65,370,799 of JAGIQG010000002.1, forward strand.
GGAAAAACTGGACTGTACAGTTCAAGATTAGCTTGGTAGCGTACCTACTACAGATTATCTGCTGATTGCCCAACCACTGAGGATACAGAATTTTGCGTCCACTTATCACTGAGCCTGAATCCATTTTTTAAAATTAAAATGCCCTGGACCTATTCTTCACAAATATCCAGATTCCCTTGCCTGTTTATGTAACTCACATTCCTTTGAAAAAACAACAGTGCAGAATTAATGAATTGCAAGGAAAGCAGTTATTCAAATAGGAGGATTTGGTTTTCTGTGATAAAACTTGACTGTGGATTCATTCAAGTAATAGTGGAAGTAATGAGAGGTAATATGCATTTTGTCTCTTGCATTTAACTGTGGCTAGATTACTAAACGTAACAAAACTGGAAACCTGGCAGCAAGTGTGACTCAGTTCATGATGGTAATTTTCATGCAGTTGACAGTTGTGTAATTGTCAATAGTATATTTATTCTAAATTGAGATTAATGTATAAAATAAAAGCAACAATGATCCCGAACATCAAACATCTCTTTAACAGATGATTGGCTGCAACTCAATCTTTGGTAAAATAATGTTTATAATATGGGCACAAAATGCAACCAAAATCTCATTATTACTAAAAAGAGAAAATGCTAGAGAACTCAGCAGGTCTGGCAGTATCTGTGGAGAGAGAAACAGAGTTAACTTTTCGAGTCTATGTGAGCCTTCAGATCTGAAGAGGGGCAGTAATGTTATAGAGATTTACAGCATGGAAACTGGCCCTTTGGTCCAACTAGTCCATGCTGTCCTTATGGATTATATAATTGGAATGGTAGAGCAAAACAAAAAATTGGGATGGATGTGACCTCAGGAGTGAATGTCAAAGATGTCTTGACATGAGAGGAGATTGTTAATGGTAGTGTTAAAGACTAAAGAAGATGCTTATTGTGGCATGAGGGTAAGTAGCCTAGATAGCAGAGCAAGGGTCAGCACTCTGTAAAAGCAAAACAAGTCACAGATGGTGCTGTGGGGAAGGGGATTGGGAAAGGTGCATTTCAAAATGAAGGAGTAAGTTCATGGTCTGAAGTTGTTGAATTCAATGCTATGTCTGAAGGGCTGTAAAGCACCTTTTGCATGCCTCATTGTTCAAGGCGTGTTCTGAACCGGAGTGTTTTCCTGTTGGCGTTACAGAGAATCAGATGTCGGAGGGCAGATATTGATTGGGCCTCCATTGGGGAGCTTTCATCTGGCTTTGAATTCCAGAACTGAATTGAACCACTTTAAAGCAAATTTTAACATTGCTCACATCAAAATTGTGTCTGTGGAGTAACAGGTCAAAGAATACCAAGTGTGGTGTTTTTTTAAATAAAATCATTTTACGATGTGTGTGTGTGCACATGCTTGCAAGAGAGAAAGACTGGAATTAATTGAACCAAGGTAAGATTATTCAAGACTAAAGGTTATCTGGAAGGTTAATAGGGTTCAGTTTGTACATGTGTAATGACAGATTATGTTAGGTTTGACTTACAAATAAATAAGTTGTATCTGAAATTTACATTTTGAGCTAAGTGGGGAAATTGCTTTTTTTAGTTGTTGAATTTTAAAGGGGAATTAAGCGGTGGCAAGGAATGTTTGCACCATACAAGGGTTCTATGAGTAAATAGGGGAAGGAATATTAAATTGACCTGAAAGTCAAGGCAAAATGAAAAAGATGAAAGATTTTTATGTTTGGAAAAATTGAGTTCAAAGAGGTGTTTAAGAATGATGGAACCAGAGGTGAAAGGGCAAAGAGATGTTTAAATGAGTTGCTTTTGGGAGGGAGGCAGGCAGTTTTGGATTGAAAGCAGCTTCCTGGTGTTAAGCCAATAGAGTCTTTATTTGGGGAAACAATTTGTATCCGAAGCTCTTTTGGAATTTCACATCATGATGAGGGTGCCTGAGTTGTGAGGCATAAAACATAATGTGTTTATTATGTGATAACGCATCCTTAATGTGGATAAAATTTACTGGAACTGCACTCCCCTCACAGTGTTTTACGGCAGTGGAGGTAGCCTGCCATTAGTCGGCAATAGGATTTTATGTCCTTCTGGAGTCAAAAGGGTTTTCTCTTGTTCACATACTCCACTGGGCTCACTGTCATTGGAAGATGATCATCCCATCAGTGGGAAGGGTTAGAAAATCCCACCAAAAGCTCAATTGTATATTTTTGACCAAGCATTTTTTTGGGGGGGTTATTCTGTCAGGTTATTTTAACTGTGTAACTTTCATCTTGTATACTTTACTTTCTTTTCCATAGGGGACAGGACCTGGTTGGGATTGTTGTCAGTGCAGACTCGATAGGCTGAATGGCCGCCTCCTGCACTATAGGGTTTCTGTGATTCTAAAGATGGCACTGGAGTTCTATGGTTTTAACATCAATTGTTCTTCCTCATCATTTTCAGAGTTTTAAAAGAAAGATTTATGCTCAGTGAGCCTGACTTTGCTCAGGTGCCTCTGACTTGCTCAGCAATAACATCAGTTGTTGTCAAAACAATTTGAAACTTTTTCATTTGTTGGAATGAAATTATAGTTCAGTAAAGTTGAAATAAACATTTAACCATCATTAATACAATAAATTCCTGTTTTCTGAACTTCACGTTTTAGTTCATAAGAAATGCTAATGATTTATTTTTCATTGCCTTAAAATAAGCAAATCTTTAACTACAAAAGATCGTGAACGTAGCCAATCCGTCATGCAAACGAACCTTCCATTCATTTACATTGTCTACACTTCCTGCTGTCTCAGCAAAGCAGTCAGCATAATCAAGGACTCCATGCACTTCGGACATTCTCTCTCCCATCATATTCCATCGGGGAAAAAAATACAAAAGTCTGAGGTCACGTACTAATCGACTCAAGAACAGCTTCTTCCCTCTGCCATCAGACTTTTGAATGGACCTACCTCGTATTAAGTTGATCCTTCTCGTACCCTAGCTATGACTGTTACAGTACATTCTGCACTCTCTTGTCTCCTCCTCTATGAATGGTATGTTTTGTTTGTATAGCGTGCAAGAAACATTATATTAATACATGTGACGATAATAAATCAAATCAGAGATTGAGTATAATGTTCTTAGCATTTTGTGGTCAAACCTAAAGATCCTGTATGCTGACTGCAAACTGTCTTTGTGGTAAATTATCCTGAGAATGGCATATTTTAACTCGTACTTTCTTCATTTTAACATTGCTGGTGATTGCTGTTGTTCAGCATCCAAATCAAAAGTAGCAGTTTTGCCATTACAGTGCTTTTACTCCTGTATTCTAAATTGAGCCACAATTTTTCTGTGCATTGTCCTCATTTTAAATTTGTACAATAAACACTGGAAATGAAAATAGCATTTTTTTCCCCCCAGATGTCTTAAAACTAAAATACTTCAAGGTGTACACAACTCAAAATGCTGGAGAGAAAAAATGTGTTGTACAAAAATGTATTTTTTTTTATCAGTTGTGGCTTTTGGCAATTGGGAGAACAGACTTCTGCAAGTTCAGAGAGCTGTGGTCACCGCAATGCATTAAAGAAACTAATGGGCTATTTGGTGTCAGTATGCTTCATATGTGGTTGTTTCAATGTGAAGAAGGCTAGAGGAAAAGGAGAGACCTACCTTTGAAACCATCTAAATATTGCGTGACTTTTCTTTTAGATGTAAGCATCACTGGCAAGGCCAGCATTTGTTGCTCATCCTTAGTTGCTTTCAGGAAAGTGGTGGTAAGCAGCCTTCTTGGACTACTGATATTAGAGAGGAAGTTGTAGGATTTTAATTGTGATGATGAAGGAATGATGATGCTGCTCCAATTCAGAATATTGTGACTTAGGGAGAAACCTGCAGAAGGTGATGTTTCCAACTGTTTGTTGCCCCTTGTTCTTCCAGGTGATAGAGGTTGCAAGTTGCCATGGCACATTGTTGCAGTGTGTCATATAGATAGTACTGACTGCTGATGCTGATCATTACTAATGGCGGGACTGAATGCTTAAAATGGTGGTTGGCTGCTCATCAAGTGAGCAGCTTTGTCCTGAGTGGTATCAAGATTCTTGAGTGTTGGTGCCACATTCATCCAGGCAAATGGAGAGCGCTTCATTACACCTGACTTGTATCATGTAGATGCTGTTCAGGCTTTGGGGAGTCAGGAGCTGAGTTACTTGCCACAGAATGTGTAGCCTCTGATCTGCTCTTATAGCAATAGTATTTAAGCAGCTAGTCTAGTTCAGTTTCTAATCAACAGTAACCCTGAGTATGTTGATGTTCTGTTCTTCCTAAACCTGAATAGGACTCATTATACAAAAAAAAACCCTCTATTCTTGTACTTGACACTGAGTTTTATAAAACATTATTACTGTAACCTAAAAGATTGAGATTAAATTCAAGCAAATTAGCACTGTTGAGATGTTAGAGATTGCTTACGTTTATATTTTGGTGCAACACCTATAACTCTCATGTTTTACACGGAAGTGTTTTTTCCTTATTGAGAGTGAGTGTTGCTGTGACATCAAAGCAATAGATATAAATGATGGGGCAGGATGTTTCATTGCAGTTTTGCTTCCTAAAATACAATTTTAATAAACTGTAATGGATTTTCCTTCTAGATTAATACATTAATATTGTAAAAGGCATATTGTGGACTAAAATATTAGCAAAAGAATATTTCCAGAGATATGAATGCCGGTTGTGTTGTAACTTTAGATCAAATCCTCAAATTGTTGCTGAGATCTGGTTAAGGACTACTAACGTTTGTTTAAAAGTAGACAAAGTTTGCGATTCAAGACATTTACTCAATAAATAAAGTCACAAGATTCCACAGGTTTTGAACAAATAGAAGTGAACTTTACTCTTAAAGGTTAGGAGGATAAAACAACATGCAATTTCTGTACTCTAACATTCAGGATTAATAAGGTACATGTGAATTAACAAGCAAACTGGTCAAATATACCACGTTATTCAATTAATCGAAGATATGACCATGAGAGAGTCCACGGATTTCTCAACACCTTGCCCAGTAATCACTGAGTCAACAGATCTTACTGAAACTCTGAATCTCTCATGAGGATTTCAGTCTTAATATTTGAACATCTTAGCTGGGAATTCTTGTCAAAGATTGCTACAACTCAGACAGCATCAACAATTACCGACTTCAGTGTTTCAAACTTGTCTCCTAAGATTCCATTCCCCTGGAATCCTGAGTGTGCAATCAAGCACAATGTTGGATCTTCAGCCACACTAAGCAAAATACTACTGTTCCAAAAGGGTACCTTCACCCCAACAGCCTATGACATGGAGTCACCAATCTTCAGCTGCCTTCACATTAAGTCTGCTCTTTGCAGCCTTTTTTCTGTCTGGAACCTTTTTCTGCCTATTCTTTTAAGCTGAACTGGGATCTCTTTTTGTCCCTGTCCGTCTCTGGGATTCTTCTTTTGGAAACTTTCTCTGTCTCTTTTCACTTTGGGACATTTCCTTGTCCCTTGTCTGAGACACTTACCTTTGATGACTCTCTGTATTAGGTCACATTATCTGGCTTTCCATACCTTTTTTCTTCTTGGACAGGAAGAACATAAATTGTGCATGTGCAACCTCCCCCAGGTCTCTGCATATGCAAAAGCTCCGAGGCCCTTTGGGACTTGAAGTTCCTAACCTGTGTTCTCAATGATCCCATTGATGGGAGTGGCTGAAAACTTTTGGCCAAATATCTTAATGTTAGATGTGTTTCCATGATTGGACAACAGTTGCTGAACAATTCTGAGTGTGCTAAGAATTGCAATAATGACCAATTTAAGACTATCACTTGAGTTTGCAACGTGAATTACTTACGCTTGTGTTACGGGACACGGCAATGTTATAAATTTTTAGGGAAAAAATATCTTGAAAGTCACATTTTGTAAGTGGACTGAGTTTCAGGATTTTCAAATGAGGTTACTAGATTTTTTCCTTATGAATTCAGGCCAGAAGCTGTTTGGCCAAGCAAACAAAGGAGATCCTCAGACATGCTCTGAATTTTAAATGTGTACGGTATGTTCCAAAAGCATTGAAAAGAGGATGCTTCAATCCAGGGAGAGGTAAAGGCACCTCAAAATAATCGCAGCAACTGCTGCAAATAACTCAATAGTTTGAAAGTGCCATGTCTATAAAACCAGAAGCAAGGAAGCTTGTGAGCTTCCTGAGGTTTCCACCTCATCCTTTAAAGCTGAGCTCATCTTTTAAAGCAACCTCTGGCAATTGAACAGTGGAGGCCATTGCAGCTGCCGGAGAGCTCTACAACCTCAACTGCTTCACTTCAGACAATGCAGCACCTTAACTTCAAAACCGAATACAAGTAATGGGCTGAATATGAGAAAAATGAAATACTGTGACCTTGTTCATTGTAAGCCATTGAGAAAGTTTTTTTGGGGGGAATTGGTGTCCAAAATGATTATTTTTTTCAAATTTGTTCATGGGATTAAGGCAGTGCTGACAAGGTCAGAATTTACTCTCCATGTCTAAACGTCCTTGAGAAAGTGATGGTGTTACTGGATCAAGGGGCAGAAAAGATCTTGAGATGTTGGAATAGAAGGCTGTAATATCAGGGTTGGTACAGTCAGCTTAGGTTTGAGCTTATAATTTACCAATATTTAGATAAGGCACAGGAGCATTTTTAAAAAGATAGCCGTACACAGTCTTTGTATGCAGTTGCTGAAACTACTCCGATTTATATAGCCTCATTGCTGGTTTAATTAAAATGGATTTTTTTCACAAATATGAAATCAATAGATTCAAAGGTAAAAGGGAGAAATGAAAAATGAATTGAGGGCAATTTTGCAGTTTGAGTCTGGAATTGACAAGGAATGGATAACATTTTCAGAGTCAGAAGGGCTGAAGAGGGGTGTAAACAAGAGCTATAATCTAGGTGTGAATAAGATAGACGGTATACAATCTGTGAGGCTTGATGCTGGCATTCAGATTTAATTAGGGCATTGAGATTGTGAATCACCTGGTTCAGTCTGATTCAGTGGCCAGGGAACAGGATGGATTTTTACCAAAGACAATGGAGTTTGCAATAGGCAACTAAACAAGATTGCTGTTGCTTTTTCGCGTTGGGTTGGAGAAACATGGAATTCATCTATGATTGGATATCAAGTCAGTGACCTAACAGTAAAGGGTCAATTGAGGTTTGATAAGAAATAGTGATGGGGCTGTGCTAAGTGCCCTTGTGGAAAGTGATCAAGGATACGGGTAAGTACACAGAGAAGCGGTATAGAGGTAAAGGAAACTTAACAATTGTTATGGATTTTGGAGGTGAGAATGCAAGGAGTTAAGAAATGTTATTGTTAAAGGTATGCTGACTAGGTTTGGTTAGATTGGAGTAAGCCATGCAAGCACTAGATAGAAAAGATGAATTATTTGAGGAGGATGGCTTGCTTAGGTGTATGAAACACTGTGCAGTGGTCACGTTGTCAAAGGGAAGCAGTGCAGAGTACAGATACTGAAGAACGACGGTCATGCTTCCTGCTTTTCAGAGCCACCTGCTGATTATGGTGACTAAAGCTCATTGTTCCTTTGTTGTCAGTGCATATCATTTGTTTTGTGTTGATGCCCACCATCTTAATCTTTCAGAAGTTCAGTTTTCTTCACTGTCATACGTGAAGGTTAACAAGGAAACAAAAAAAGGTATAAAAAGCAGAAAAGGTTAAAGCCAAGAGAGAAAAGTACAGTAAATACAGAAATCGAAGCAATACAACATTTTAGTCTTCATATTATTTAGAACAGAGCTAAGCAGGATAACACCTAAGAGCCCTGCTCCCAGGAACTGCTTGCTTCTGAACAGGTCACTGTCATCCACAGCGAGCACAATTTAGACTACTTTTAGTTCCCTTTCATTTTTAAGAAGTTATAAGCTATGGCCCTGTTGGACCTCTGTGGAACTTCATAAGCAGTTGGTTTCCATTTTGTTACATCTTTATGCCTAATTACCATTTGTTGCCCACTTTTAAACCGCACGTCAATATATTTTGTCAACAGGCTCAATGGTATGTACCATATAAATTGGTTTGTGTTGTACTGTAGTATAAAACTGTATCCTAAAATTCAGGTTGGCAATGTCAGAATTATTGTCTCCAAGAAATGTAATAAATTGTTCTGATGTTTTGAATCCAAACTAGCTATTTTGAACCATCCCTGTTCTTCTAAATAATCCCTTTTTAAAGGATTTTTTAAAGTTTCCAATGGTTTCTTATCAAAATTTCCGATTTCCTAAAATTAAGTTGTGGAGCATGTTTGCAATTTGAAAGTTCATTAACCTTGCATCTGTTCGGCTACTTAGCACTAAGTTGGGCCATTGCCCATTTTTTTTTGAGCTTTGAAAGGTAGTGGTGATAGATTTTCAGTCCTTCCAGCAAATAGCAACTTGGATGAAAAATCATTAGTATCTGGAATATATTCTTCAGTTTTATAGATCTTTGAATGTTGCCATTCCTAATGGTGCTGAGTATTTCCAGTCAGTTATATTCCTCTTTGGTATTTTTCTCCTTGCCCCTTTTATTGGTTAAAGAAACAGTCACAAAGTAATGATTTAGGAATTCTGACATTTCTTGACCACTGATGCCACAGGTAGGCAGTTGGATTATCCCTTTGTATCCCATTTTTCTCTCAATGCACTAAAACAGTGCTTTGTCATTGCACTGCCTATTTTCAGCTATGTTTTCTCCCATGTTTTCTTTTTGTATCATCAACTCTATATTTCAGAATTTCTTCTTGCTAATACCTTCCCTAACCCATTTCAATCACTGCTTTTACTCTCTCGTTTGGTTGTCAGGTGTTTTTTGAGCCTATTTCTGCAATGTAATCAAATATCTCCTTAAAACATTTCCATGTTCCATACCTTTTATTTGCTTCTCCTGTTTCATTCCTTTCATACGACATTTCATTTTCTTGAAGCCTGCTGTCCTGGAATGCACTCTCTTAATATATATTTTATCTTCTCTTTCCTCAGTTCAAAATAAAAATGAACAAACTTACGATCACCCGAGCTCTAATACTTGTGTTGAATTTCTCCTTTGTTGGAAATGAATCTCAATACTACCACCCTGCTTATCAATGCTCTCTCCTAACATTTTAAAAGAACTTTATCCAATTTCAATAAGCTTCACATACAAATTTAGCCTACTCAGTTTCCATCTATTCTAGGAAGATGAAAAGTTCCATGATTATAATTGTGATTTTCTTATGAACCCTCTGTAGTATCATTGTAGCATTTCCATTTCTTCTCAACAGCCCATAAACTTTTCCCGATATAACGTTGTTCTTCTTGTATTCTCAATTCTGTTTGAGCTCAATCATTTACTATAGAGTTCCCTATTAACCATTACTTCTAATTCATCAATTTATTGATGATTTTCTATCTTTTGTGTAAATACATTACTGTTCGTTCTTGATCACCATTGCTTTATTCACATGGCTTCCATCTGATAATTATTCTACATTGTCAATCCTGCTCTGATATTGAACAAAAAATAGGGAACTGGAAAAGAGTCGTGGAGACCAGTCCTGTTTACTCAGCTTTAATTAAAGTAAATGTATTTATTACGTTTAGTGAGAACTCTGATTATTTGAAAAATCAGGTGATCTCCTATGAAGTTGTTAATAGATAATTGATTCTAAACATCACCCTATAACTCTAGCTAGCCTTTTCTCACATCTTCCTTGAATATCTGTGTACATTTCATTTTCTTTTTCTGACATTCTTTATTTCATTATTCACTTGGTATTTTGCTGGGATGTTACATTCTCTCAGTTTCTATTCCATCCAGAACATCGAATGTCTAATGCAACAGACTGTGTGAGTGGGGTAATTCCTGGCAAATTATGTTCCAAACATAATGTTTAGAGATCTAGACACTGACTGGATCAGACACCTGTATTGATAAGTTTTATAGGTGAATAATTTTGTACTTATTTAAAGTCTTTATGAAGGCAGTATAACATGAAACCTAAAATGACATGACTTTAATTGAGCATTCATCACCTTCCTTCCCTTCGAACTCAACTGTTGACTTCTGATCTTTGTTGTGTAAGGTGCAGCAGATCGCTGTCATGCTAGAAACCCCTGCTGGTGCAAAATGATGGTGCCCCAATCTCGTTTTGATTCTTCAGCATTTTAATTGCATGCCCAATGACAACCCTGATGTTCATGCAGTTTCTGTTGTTTTTTTTGGTGTTAGTAAAAAGATGCCTCAGAGGTGTCATCAGCCACATGGTTTGTCTGTAACCATTGTCTCAAAGGAGTCATTCACTGATGCTGCTTTGAAGTGTGAATATCTTTGGCAGACTTGATTGGAACACAAAGAACACATGGTGACTGCTCCCTGGGTATCTTGCACAGAAGTGCATAATGGCCTCCTTATAGTTACAGACCAGCTAAATGTTGTTATAACAGAATCCCTTTTGGTTGATATTATTCCTGGATGAACTGGGAGCTGCCTTGATTACCACCTGTGTACAATCTCTAATTTCCTGGTCCTGAGAGAATCCAGCCACAGCAACAAAGCTATGGATTGTCATTCTCACTGGCTTTGCCATTGGCAAAATGCACTGGCAAACTATTTGTCATCTATGCACAGCAGATTGAAAGATGCTACAAATATCTGCAGTAGGTCCCTAGAAGGAGCAAGGGGCAGAGAAATCAAATGCTGTGGTGACCTTGATTATCACTGGGATTGCATATCCACTTGGAAGGGAATCTTTTTTCGGGAAGTTATAAATGTCAGCTATCAGCTGATGAGAAAATGTGGATCTCCTGAGACAGTCATGTTCAGAAAATTGATCTGCTTGAATGCCCTGTGTTGAGGTGTACACCCCCAGTGAGCTGACATCCTTGAGTTCATCTCAAGGTTAGAGGTTTAGATAGGGTGGACAGTGATAGTCTTTTTCCTCGGATGGAGAAAGCTAGCACGAGGGGACATAGCTTTAAATTAAGGGGTGGTAGTTATAGGACGGATGTCAGAGGTAGGTTCTTTACCCAGAGGGTGGTAAGGGTATGGAATGCCCTGCCTGCTGCAGTTGTAGATGCGCCAAGTTTGGTGGCGTTTAAGAGGTTAGTAGATAAGTTTATGGATGAAAAGGGAATGGTTTAGGTTAGAGGGTCATTGCTTTTTCTTAATTGGTCGGCGCAACATCGAGGGCCGAAGGCCCTGTTCTGCGCTGTAATGTTCTATGTTCATCTCTCTGTCCACTGGAGTGCCAAGTGTTTGAGGAGAAGGCTGTTGTTGTCGGTGATGTTGCTGGGGTGCCTCACATGCTGAAGAACGTGATTAGGCTAAATGCAGAAATTGGTGATGGTTTAAACCTGCTACATGCATAGAAACCCATCCATCTTAATGAGCTGAAATTCACTCTGTGATTTCGAACAATCCTGCATTCGGAGCTGGATACAGGTAGAGTGGCAGGAAGTGGGGGAAGGGAAAGACAGTGTCAGGAGTTAGTAATTAGCACACTAAGGATGGTCTTAGACTATAGTAGCTCTGAGGAATGATCTTGGCAAAACTAGGATAGTGATTCGGAGTTTGGCAACAGACAAGTGTGGTTGCTGTGGTTTGGCAAACTTGAGAGGTGGGATGTGGGTTTGGCTCATGAGTAGATTATTGAGTTCTAGCAGCTGTGGGGAAAAAGGATAGGAAATGGACCTGGCTACAGTAGTTTGCAAATTCCAAACAGATTTCTGCAAATGTTGTATTGATTGTTTTTTGATTCTTTCCTGTAGAATTATATTTTTGGTAAATCTCACAGCTGCATTCATTTTACTATTTCTACTTACTGCAATGATAAATAAAAGACTATTTCCATAAAAATAAATGTTGGTAATTGAAAATTATGTCTGATATAGTTGCATCTTCTGTAGAGCGAGTGTAAAGTTGACGCTTCCAGCCAACATTCTCCAAACAGATAGACCTTTTACCAAACCTTTGAGAAAAAAGAAATCACATTCAGGTCAGCCTTTAAGAATAGCTGACCACTCTAAGATATTAGAAGAAGCAAAAGGCAACTAAGTGCACAAATTTAGGCATGGTATTTTGATAGAGGCTTTTGAATTTAAAATCTTATTTTGAACAGTAGAAGTTATTTTTAGATGAATTTGATTTTTTAAAAAAATCACTTTTTATACATAGATTTCTCTGATCAGGTTCGATTGGATTATTTTTATAAATTCTCATAAGGTCCTTATTGAATTTGTTGCTGCTTACTTTGTTTTTGATATGTCTGCTCACTTCCTTTCTATTTCTGATTGACGAACAACAAATTGAAAACTTGTGACAGCGAAATGTTATCAAATGATTTTCCCATAATGTGCATTGACGTCAGACTAACTAAGATTTAAGTATAGATGTACAAAGCATTGTTGAAAAATCATGACACAGTGAGTATGAGTAATATATCCACCATGCATCTGACTCTAAATTCATTATTAGTTGATGACCTGTCAGGTAGTACATGAGAGTTAAAAACAAGGAGGTGATTTTCTGGCCTTGCTGCACCTGATGCAGATTTGCTAATCTGGGAAAATTGCATATGAGCCTAAAAACAGATTTTGCACTGGGCGCCAAATGCTTTGCAATCATCCAGAGAAGAATGTGCAAACTCCATACAGCCATCCAAGGCTGGAATCAAACTTGGGTCTCTGGTGCTATGAGGCAATAGTGGTAACCACTGCACCACTGTTCTAGTAGCCATGCTGATGACAAAAAAAAAGTGGAAGATGGTGATGGAAGTTGCAATTTTCAGCTGCCCCCATTATGTTGTGTGCAAGCAGATTACAACTGCATGAGATGTGAAGGAGAGGGTGAGACCAACCATCCTTGATGACTGGATACTTTTTGCTGAAAGAGGACGTCATGGAAATTTCAAATCACAGAAATGTGCATGGAGATTCACCACGCGATATGCTGCACAATGGAACGACAGGTGATGCGGTCAAAAATGCAGGACGCTCTTCACTTGAGGAAGTGGATGATCTTGCAGAATTCGATAAACGCTTATTTGGCTATTTCCTATCTGATGCTGCAAAGGCTGTAAAGATGTTCCAGGATTTTGCACTGCAGCATGAAAAATCTTCACCATGTTTAACTATGTTGAAGACATATTGGACTGTATCACATACATCTGAAGACCACACATTGAGATTTCAAAAGTTTCCTGGCTAACTCCTGACGTTTTTTAATGCGACACTCTGGCCTTATGCAAGGTCAGGTTTCAGTAAGATGTGAACAATTTGAATAAAGGTTTTTCTTCACGGTTAGGTTTTGATATGTTTTGATTTGACATTTGAATCTGTTTTTGGCATGAGTCATGTTTGTAGCATGTTGGGTTACACTGATTATGCATTCCTGTGGGATTGGAGCATCCTCGTCTATCAGAAAGCTCTATTTAACACACATTTGTGGGATTCAACTCATCAGGATTTTACTGTACGGTTCGATAAATCTTAATCTTGAGTTCGAGGATTCCCAAAGCTGTCTCTCTGAAAGGAAGAGACTCAGAGGCCCAGCTATAGTCTTAGCATATATTGACAGCAAGACATGCTAATTATATACCCTTCTCCATCGGGGATGGGAAAGTACAATGGATAAAAATCTCTCAACGATCCATCCTTAGGTGAAGTGGAAGTAACTAAAATTTGACTTATTTTTGTACAAACATCAAAAAGTTAAAATTTGAATTCTTAGGTTTTTTTCATGAGATACTCATTAAATATGGGGAATAGTTCAGATGAAACTCTGCAAAAAACCCTCATGGGCCATGGAACTGTTTTTGCATGATTACTCTGTGCAACCTCGTTGTGATATCTGTTCTGAGAAATAATGCTCTCCCATTTTCTCTCTAATGCAGGTAGATGTGGTAACATCATGAGATCAATGTGTTCATGTTTTGAAATAAATGTACTGTTAAAAAATTTAATATCTTCAGGATATACATTAATATTAATTGTGCCTTAAAACTAACCTTGAATGTTTCTCGATACTTTTTCCTTTAGAAATATATTAAAATGCCAGCCCGAGATGACTAAATTTTTCAGCCCTAGGGGGGTAAAGAGATTATTTGCTGAGGTGTGTAATGAATGGCAATTTTGCAGCTTAAGCCCAAAGCACTAAATTGAAGCACTTACAGTATGCTTTGGTTTAGTGTTCAGCAAATTGTCACCATTTTCTTTTGTATACTTGTAGATAATTTAGTGGCAATCATTAAAGCTGTGTACGCTGCCATAGCTGTAATGAATAAGTAAATTCTTTGCTGTAGATTGAATTTCTGAGTGACAGGATTGCACTGGCAAAAACAAATCGATTTGCAACCTTCTGAAAAAATATTTTATCCCTGATATTGAATTTTTGTTTGGTGTAGTTATTGGAATTCAAGTCCAGCAATCAGATTGCTCCTGCATCCCAAACTGAAGAGGCAAACATTTATTGATTGCTATCAGTAGTGAACAGCAAACTGATTGCTCAACTTGTTTGTATCAACAATACTGCCTTGAAGTAGGGAAAGAGAAAAATAATCTACATTCACTGAACAGTGCAGCTCAGAAATGAAATGGATTTCAGTGTGACAAAATAATTCTTGCTTTGTGTTGGTCCTTTACGTTAGAAGAAACCAATTATATCACTGTCAAAAAGTGAAATGTACTGTACTAAATCTCGGAAAATATCATTAAATGAGGACATTGACAACAGGCACTGAGGTCACTGCTATTTTTTTTGATCAGTAACTGAAAGTTACTGTTGAAGAACAGTGTGTTGAAGAAGAGGGATCTTGGTGTATATGTGCATAGATCCCTGAAAGTTGGCAATCAAGTCGATAAGGTTGTTAAGAAGGCATACAGAGTCTTAGCTTTTATTAGTAGGGGGATTGAATTTCGGAGCCGCAACATCATGTTGCAACTGTACAAAACTCTAGTGCGGCCGCACTTGGAGTATTGTGTACAGTTCTGGTCCCCGCATTATAAGAAAGATGTGGAGGCATTGGAGAGGGTACAGAGGATGTTTACCAGGATGTTGCCTGGTATGGAGGGCAGGTCTTATGAGGAGAGGCTGAGGGATTTGAGGTTGTTTTCGTTAGAAATGAGGCGGCTAAGAGGAGACCTTATCGAAACATATAAGATGATTAGAGGTTTAGATAGGGTGGACAGTGATAGCCTTTTTCCTAGGATGGAGAAAGCTAGCACGAGGGGACATAGCTTTAAATTAAGGGGTGGTAGTTATAGGAGGGATGTCAGAGGTAGGTTCTTTACCCAGAGGGTGGTAAGGGTATGGAATGCCCTGCCTGTGGCACTTGTAGATGCGCTAAGTTTGGTGGCGTTTAAGAGGTTAGTAGATAAGTTTATGGATAAAAAGGGAATGGTTTAGGTTAGAGGGTCATTGCTTTTTCCTAATTGGTCGGTGCAACATCGAAGGCCGAAGGCCCTGTTCTATGCTGTAATGTTCTATGTAACCTATGGAAGATGACAGGAGTCTTTGCTGAAATCTGATGCAATGGGCAAGATGCCTGTGGGCACTGGCTGTAGCCATCAGTACAACTGTTTCAGGTAGGGAATGAAGTTGTTACAGGTGCTAACTATAGATCCAGAAGAAGCATTCATTTTGATACCCAGAAATCCAAAATCATATCTTTTTTGCATACAGTCAGCTTATGAATTGACCCCTCCCTCCCCGCATCCCAGTCATGACATGCTTTACTAGCTTTAGTGCATTAGTTGTCAAACTTAACTTCTCACCCCACAAATAGATGGTTTAATTTCCAGTACTTTATAACAGAACAAAGGGTCAAGCAGGCAATGCAGGTTGTGTTTAAGACTTAGCTACAAAGAGAGAGCCCATGTGACAAATTTCTAAGATGGCAACTGCCCAAGATGGCAACGTGTGCCAACAGTTCGCTTTCATACTCAGCGTAAAAGTTAATTTCCACTGCTTTTAAAAGGATTTTTCAAAGATTGACTTAAATACAGACATCTAAGGAAATTATTTTGAAAAACTATCCCAATTGAGAAGGAGCCAAACACCATTTTAATTGTTTTTTAAAAATTCTTTTGGTATTTTTTTCTTCAATTTTGACTAAAGAGAAAAGTCAGCTTACACAATTAAACAAAACAATTAACCTTTCAGATCTTAAGTGCAGAAATAATCCTCCTCATATCTCCTTTATTTATTTTTTTCTCTTTTAAGCAAGTTGCAAGTTTTGGTATTTATTACCAGACCTCATTGAAAGAAGCAGTTGTTAAAATATGTCCTTAATTTTACTTTTAGTTTTAGCAGTTCTTTTTAAAAAAACTCTAACACAAATATTTTCAAAAGTTCAAATTTTTGCCGCACATCCTAGTAAACATAAGTTTAAGGCTGAAAGTTATCTTTTTTGAAAAGATAACTTTGGTTATCCAAAGCCACCTCTTTGGTGGCTTTCAGAGTTACACAAGTAAATGTTGGTTAAAATAAATCCACTCTAATGTATCAGAAACAGAAAGGAAGAGTATTATTTAAATGGTAATATATTGTGATTGTACAAAGGAACCTGGGTGTTCTTACACATCAGCCAATGGAAGTGGAGAGGGCTTTGGTGAGACCATACCTGCAGTATTGCATGCAGTTTTGCTCTCCCTACCTAAGAAAGGATATACTTGCCACAAAGGGAGTGCAGGAGAGCTTCACTTAGCCCATCGTGGGGTTTGTGGGGCTGTCCTAACAAGAGAGATTGGTTCCACTGGCTTGTTTTCACTAGAGCATGCAGCTTGGGCCACAGAGATGGTTGCAATAGGAGACCCATTGGAAAGGTCCTGAGTTGCCATGTGAGGTTTACACTGCACGCGATGTGTTTGCTAGGGGTGATTGGAGGTGGTTTCCCAGGGCAGTGGGAGATTGGTGCACCTGCGAAATAGAGCCCTGCGCAGACTTCAACTGGGTTTAGCAGCAAGTTTAGGCTCTATCACCCCTGCCCTTCCCCAAACTGGTAGAATTGCATTCTGTCCAACAGAAGTGGCCGGTGTCATAAGATTGCATTGTTAAACTCGCTCAAACAAATGGGACTGAACTCTCCCATTTTCTCAATTGTTTGGCACTTAGATTCTTTTCTGTAAGATTTTGCCCTTAGCCATTTTTTGGGAAAATCAGTTATTAATCAACATTTTTGTTTTTCCACAAACTGATTTTTTAAAATATCCTTGATGTTTATAAGCAACACCCTGCTTTAACAATAGAGGGTGAGGATTGTGAATAATGTTGGAGGGAGAGTCAGATTCAACTGATGCCATTTGTTGACAATTTCCAGTATCAACTGTGCAGCTCCCTGTCTTCCACTACCTTCAAATCTGTGAAAAGAATGCACTACTCTGTGGGAGGCTCACTAGGGTCAGTGGAGCTCTAGAAATACAAGTATCTTGTGTACCCCAGCAACTGGCCGAACTTTGTTATTATTTTGTATGGCCTCTATGAAGGTAGATAAATCCCCAGGACCTGATAAAGTGTATCCCAGGATATTGCGGGAGGCTGGGAAAGAAATTGCGGTCCCCTAGCAGAGACATTTGAATCATCAACAACCACAAGTGAGGTAACTGAAGATTGGAGAGTAGCAAATGCTGTGCTTCTGTTTAAAAAGGGCTACAGGGAAAAGCTGGTGAACCCCACATCTGTATTGAGTAAAATGTTAGAAGGTATTCTAAAAGACAGGATTTACAAGCATTTAGAGAGGCAAGGATTAATTAGGGACAGTCAACATGGCTTTGAGAGTGGAAAATCATGCCTCTCAAATTTGATTTAGTTTTTTGAAAAGATAACCAAGAAAGTAGATGAGGGCATTGCAGTTGACATTGTTTACATGGACTTTAGCAAGGCCTTTGACAAAATACCGCATGGTAGTTGTTGCACAAGGTTAAATGTCCTGGGAAACAGGGTGAGATAGCCAAATGGATACAAAATTGGCTTGATGACAGAACTCAGTAAGAATTTAGCAACACCAATTTTAAATCCAACCGATTTATTTGATAGTAAATTTGCGAGCTTTCGACACTCTGTGTCTTTGTCAGGCAAATGCAGTGTTCTGGTCTGCAGACCAGAACACTGCATTTGCCTGACAAAGACACAGAGTGTCAAAAGCTCGCAAATTTACTATCAAATAAATCGGTTGGATTTAAAATTGATGTTGCTAAATTCTTAGTGAGCTCTTACTACCCCAGTCCAACGCCGGCATCTCTACATCTTGATGACAGAAGCCAGAGGGTGCTTGTAGAGGGTTGCTTTTCAAACTGAAGGCCTGTGACCAGGGATCAGTGCTGGGTCCATTGTTATCATTTGACTGACGAACGGCAAATGAAGTTTTAGATAAATGTGAGGTGGTGCATTTGGTAGGTTGAACCAGGACAGGACTTCCTCAGTTAATGGTAGGGCATTGGGTAGAGTTATAGAACAAAGAGATCTAGCAGTACAGGTTCATAGCTCTTTGAAATTGAAGTCATAGGTGGACAGAGTGGTGAAGAAGGCATTTCAGCATGCTTGGATTCATTGATCAGAACATTGAATACAGGAGTTGGGACATCTTGTTGAAGTTGTACAAGATATTAGTAAGGCCACACTTGGAGTACTGTGTACAGTTCTGGTCACCCTATTCTAAAAAAGATATTATTAAACTAGAAAGAATGCAGAAAAGATTTATTAAGATGCTACCAGGACTTGATGATTTGGCTTATAAGGAGAGACTGAATAGACTGGGTCGCTTTCCTCTGGAGCATAGGAGGCTTAGAGGTGATCTTATAGAGGTCTATAAAATAATGAGGGCCGTAGATAGGCTATATAGTCAATATATTTTGCCAAAGGTAGGGGAATCTAAACTTAAAGGGCATATGTTTAAAAGGGGAGAGATGCAAAAGGGTCCAGAGAGGCAATTTTTTCAGTATGGTGAGTGTCTGGAACAAGCTGCTAAAGATAATAGTAGAGGCGGGTATAATTTTGTCTTTTAGAAAGCACTTAGATAGTAACATGGATAAGATGGGTATAGACGGAGTTCAGCAAACACGGGCAATTGGAACTACCTTGATGGCATGGACAAGTTGGGCCAAAAAAACTCTTATTCTATTGCCACCTCCATTTTGCCTCACCACTGCTCAACAAGGTTGAAGCTATCCTTTATAGGAGAAGGGGGAAAGCAGGGCTTACCTATACCATCAGCCTTCACTGTATACTTATTGTGGTACTGGTGGTGACCCAGGCAGTTCCACTTAATATGGGGCAGCATTCCTCAGCAACAAGTTCCTGGATGGTGCTTATGAATCACATTAGGATGTTTCACTATGATAAAATACCATACAAATGCAAGTTGTTGCTGATGACTTGCTTAAAACCACTAATAATAGCAATTAGACTATGTAAGCTTAAAAGAAAAATCTGTTTTTATTGATTCATGAGAGGACATTGCTTGCAAGACCAGTATTTATTGCCCATCCATTGAAACTCGATGGTGAGCCATCATCTTGAACTGCAGTTGACCTAAATCTGCATGATATAATGTAATATAACAACTGGGCTTCATTTGAATAAAATACCCTGGAGTTTTGCACTAACCCAATCAGGTCTACTACTTATTGGTGTTATTGCAATCATTAATATTCCATAGCCTGGTTTCTGCCAGGTAGAAGGTGGTTAAATCTGGGCTGAGAAATTTATTGGCATAGTTGTAAATGGTAATATGTTAATGTTTTAATGCACATTTTTGCTCAAAGTTATTCTTCAATGGCGTGTGTTTGGAGAAAATGAGCACAGAATGATCATTTACAGTGTTTTATTTTTTGAAATCCTTTTGCAATGCAGAGTATGTCTAGGAGTGTTAAAACTAACAATCTAAGTAAATTTAAAACCAACCTATAAATCATCAAATTGCTCCTTGGCATAATTTTCTCTTTAAAATTGCAGACTGATTGCCGTTCTTAATGTTGCCCATGGCTTATTCTTTTGGTGAGTTCTTTGTTACTAGTTTATCATTTTGCTGTGCAGCAATATGTCCAAGAACTGGTAAAATACACAGGCCAAGGTACTGACAGCACAATTCGATAAAGACTGATGAATTGAGTTGACGTGCTCTGATGAGAGTATTTTGATTTGTTAGTGGTGAACCCCCAATAGTATTGTGCATAGTGATAGCATGTTGCAAATTTCTGAGATCAAAGATCATCCAGCTGCACTCAGCACCTACAAAGTATTTATAAATATCAAGGCCACATTACTCTGTTTCCAATGTGGCTTTGAAAATGCACTTCGCAATAAGGGGCAGAAGGTATAAACAAAATGAGGACAGAATCTATTAGTTCATGAGGTATTTGGAAGAGGCGTTGTAATTGCACCTATAAAATTCTTGGCTAAAACCAAGCTAAGCTTGAGATGATGAACGAAAGGGAGAATACAACATTGAGAGAAACCCGGACTAAGTTCCTGATTTGTTAAGGATTGATGGATGTGTGCATGATGCAGGGTGTCTATTAGCTAAAATGAAAGGGATTTATGTATGACCTTTGAAGATTCACTGAAAATATCCAGCAGATTAAGGACATTTGGTTACATTCATTTTGGAATATAATTGTTGATTCCCCTGTTGGGTTCTATAATGAAAAGCAAAAAGAGATTGAGGACTGGTAAATTCTCAACTGGCAGTGCAGTTTCCAATTGGTGCATCAAAGTGGGAAATCAACCCTACACTTTACTGATCTTGTGGAGATGTTTCAAAGAATGAAAGTGATCGGACTGTGTGCTGTAAATTGAGACTTATAGAACCAAGCTTGTTTCTATTTGAGAAAAGATGACCAAGAGATGTTAAAATTGAAGTTTTATGTAGAAGATGAAAATGTTAGTGCTAAAGCAAAGGCAGCAGTTTGGAATAGGGCAGAATTTAGAAAGATGAGGGATGAGCTAGCTGAGGTGAACTTTTTAAACAAAAAAGGGAATGAGAACTGTTCATCAATATTAGGAGTTTTAAAGAAATTGAATAATTATAAATCATTATTGAATTATTATACTTTTGCCATGGATACATATAGGTTAAGAATGAACAAAAATTGAAGATTTCACTCCTCAGCACCGCCTATTGTAAACTGGGTGAGGAAGGTGGCAAAAATGAGACTGACCTTTAACATCCTCTGATCTCTCTGCCTTCCTGATATGACAATGTTAACGTACTCTTCTGGCAATATAATAATTAATCTGTAACTTTAGTTGTCTGAAAGGGAAACCAATGACTGTACTTCCTGTTGGGAAGAAGAATCATGAGCCTAGAGGGCCAGCAGCTGAGTTTAACAAATTTTAATGGTGTTTCTTTTTTGACCAAGGGGAAGCAGAATCTTTCTGCATGACTCACAAGGAAGCCATGGACCTTGGTTTCCTCTGCTCCACTTGTGATCTCAGGTGGAATTTCAGTGCCACTCCTGATTTTACTTCTGATTGCTGGACACCACTTCCAGGGCTTTCTGACTGCATCCTCCAGCTGCTCAATTAATCTGACCAGGGTTAGGTTCAGCCTGTGCGAAAAATTATGGAAATGAGATCCAGTTGTTAAGATTAGCTGGGCCTCCATGTCTCCAGCTGCTAGGCTCATGGTTGCTCTTCCCAGCAAGAAACACAGTCATCCGTTCCCACTTCAGACCAACTAAAATTACAGGTTAATTAATTAATCATATTGCCAGAAGAGTACATTAAGATTGTCACATGTCAGGAACTCAGTAAGAGGTCTGGCAACACCAATTTTAAATCCAACCGATTTATTTGATAGTAAATCTGCTAGCTTTCGGCGTTTGTACCTTCATCAGGCGAATGAGGTGTTCTGGTCTCCAAAAGCACGCATCAGCACAGACAGTTTACAAATTACTGTTTAGAATGCAAATCCTTACACCTAACCTGCTATTCAAGTCTTAAAGTGGCTAACAATGTGAGTGCAAGGAACACTGAGCACTGAGGTTAGAGAGATGTGTATTGTCTCCAGACACACAGTAAGTGAGGTTTTTTGCTAACCCAGGCAAGTCATGGGAGTTACAGATAGTGTGACATGAAGCCAAGATCCCTGTTAAGACCGTCCTCGTGTGTGAAACTTGCCTGGGTTAGCAAAAAACCTCACTTACTGTGCTGTCTGGAGACAATACACGTCTCTCTAACCTCAGTGCTCAGTGCTCCTTCCACGCGCATTGTTAGCCACTTTAAACTTGAATAGCAGGTTAGGTGTAAGGATTCGCATTCTAATCAGCAATCTGTAAATTGTCTGTGCTGATATCTGCTTTTGGAGACCAGAACACCTCATTCGCCTGACGAAGATACAAACATCGAAAGCTAGCAGATTTACTATCAAATAAATTGGTGTTGCCAGACCTCTTACTGAGTTTACCCCAGTCCAATGCCAGCATCTCTACAACATGTCAGGAAGGCAGAGGGATCAGAGGAAGTAAAAGGTCAGTCTCATATTAGTCACCTTCCTCACCTGTTTCAGAGCTTGTGTACATCACATCTGACCCCCCCCCCCCCCCGCCCCCTTTAAAATTGGGGTTATTATTAAGCTGCAAAACCAAAGAACACATGTTAATGGGAGTTTGAAACTAAAAACTTCGGAACGATTATTTTTCCATACTGCTTAGTGGATATGTGGAACAGTACGCTATCAATGCAAGTAATAGTAATACATGGGAATAGTATTGAAGCTTATAAAATGTTTTCAAACTGGAATTCTGACCCATTAGGAAATCCATGAGGGGGTTCATGGGATCACATCTAATTCAGACAGTCATCTGATAGCTGTATTTTTTTCTCTCTTTATTGGTTTGCAACATTTCCCAATAACTGTAGAAAGCATTTACGATATGACAATGGAAGTATTGTTTTTCATTGAACAGCTAATATGATCCTATGTGCGTATACATTTTGAAAAGCACTGTTTTAGAGATGATACCATATTGCATACAGCATGGTGATTATTATTTTGTTGGCAAAGAAGGGAGTGAATATCTGTGGAAAGCAGCGGACTAGGGTTTGAATGGAAAATTTGCATTTATGCAATGCCTTTCATGATCACTAAATGAGTCAAAGTGCTTCACAATGACGGAAATGCTTTTCACCCACTGTTGTAATTTAGAAAACACAGCAGGTAATTTGTGCACAGCAGTCTCCCACCAACTACAAAGTGATAATGATTAGATGTTGATTGAGAGATCAATAATGACTAGAACATCGGAGGCTCAGATAGGAATCCAGTGGATTTTTACAATTAGTTGACAGGGCAGACATGGCCTCGATTTAATGCCTCATTTGTAAAACAGCACCTTCAACAATACAGCATTCCTTCAGAATTCTATCAGAATGTCAACCTAGGTTTTTGTGTTTAAGCGCTACAGTAAGACTTGAATCCATAGCATTGTGATTCACTTGCGAATGCTATCAATTAAATCATGGTTGATTTCTTTAGAGGATTAATAGATGCTCAAGGAATGTGCCTAAAATGCCTTTAGATCAGGAGTTTTGCTCATAATTAAATAGAGAAGAATATGTAATGCACATATTGAAATGAGGGATTGCATTTTACATATCTCTGTCAGGTGTGTTTTTGGGGGGTGCACTTAAAATGCATGGGGTGCCTAAAATACCATCTGAGATTCTCCCAATAATGTGGGGAGTGAGAAGGCACCAAAATCAGCAGCTGCCTGCCATATTTAGGTAGGTAATTAAGATTTGTTACCAAGTCTCTGATAATATGCTGTCCATGCTAAACTCCTAGATTAATTAGGTTAAAGCTGGAGATGTGAAGTAGTTCCCTGCTCGTTGACATAGCGAAAAAACTCCCCATCCCTGCCACCCTCACAAGATTAAGTCCTACATGTCCGTGCTATAAAACATTGGGTATGGACAGTAAGGTAGGAGCATGCAACCTGAATTTTAGAAATAAATTCTTTAAAGGGGCAGAATGAAGTGGGGGCTCCTTCCCATAAGATAGAATTCATGCCTCCTCCATTTCTTTCTACCTGTCTGCAGCCTTAATCCCACCAACCAATTTTCACTGAACAAAATGTCAAATTTACCTGTTTCTGGGGAAATCATTGTTTCTCCCCTTGTTCATGTTGTGTTCCCAACAACACCCACAAATGTATTGTTAGTACTGATGGAAGTCCCAAAGGCAGGACTTCCTCCTCAGTGAGAGATCAATTTCCACTTGGCCCATGTTTAGCCTACCCACAGTGCAATGTGACTGCGGCGTGAAAGGTGCGAAGTAGGTCAACTTAACACCAACTTTGTTTCTGGGATAAGGCGAGCAAGCAGTCAGTGTTGATAGGTCAATAGTCTTTACGATATGCCTTCCAGAGATGCACTGGTCAAAGTAGTCTTGTCAGTTATTTGTCTGTTGCAGAAACTACCAGGTGCAGAAAGTCCCATGTATGACTTAATCCTTGAGGGTGGCAGGGATGGGGAGTTTTTTTGTTACGTAGGCTGGCAGGAAACTACGCCATATATCCGGCCTTAAACTAATCCAGAAGTTTAGCATCGTATTCTATGATAGCTGGGTGCACACATCCCGCCATCATATTTGAGAGGCACCAACATCACAGACCCAATGTTAATGAAAAAGAATAAACCTCCTAAAGAATAAAGATGGCTATTTTTTAATTTGTTCATGGGAAGTGGGCATTGTTGGCTAGGCCAGCATTCATTGACCGTTTCTGATGGCACTTATGAACCAGTCACAATTCTGCAAATCTGGAGTTACAAATAGACCAGACCAGGGAATGACGACCAATTTTCTTCCCTTAAAGATATTAGTGGATCAAATTGGTTTTATGACAATCAACAATTGTTTTATGATCAATATTAGACTTTTAATTCCAGATTTTTATCAAAATCAAATTTCACCATGTACCTTGGTCGGGTTTGAACCATGGTCCCCAGCATATCGCTAATCCAATGATAGTACCACTATGCAACTGTCTCCCCCGAGGATCTCCAGGAGCATGCTAAAGCTAGCAGATGGACCTTTTCAATGACACTGAAGCTCGATAAGCACTCCTCCATCCACGCTTGTGGTGGTCCAAACTCCAAAATGGAAATGCACACTGGTGTAAAACTGAATTTTGGATTCTCCCATACCCCCATACACCTGGAAATATGAGGAGGCTCAGGCCTAGTGATGATATCATTAGATTTTTAATCCAGAAACTCAGCTAATATTTTTGGAGACCCAGGGTTTGAATTTTGCCACAGCGGGGTGGAATTTGAATTCAATAAAAAGAATCTGGAGTTAAGAATCTACTCTTGACATGATACCATTGTCAATTGTTGGAGAAACCACTCTGATTCACTAATGTCTTTTAGGGAAGTAAATCTGCCCTTACCTGGTCTGGCTTCCATGTGACTCCAGAGCCACAGCAATTGGTTGACACTTAACTACCCTCTCAAGGGCAACTAGGGATGAGCAATAAATGCTGACTAGCCAGTGGCACAAATCCCACAAATGAATAAAAAACACTTATGATTGAAGCTGGAAATGGGGCATAGGAGAATTCTGCACTATTCTTCACTGCACAATCATCAGTTGTTGCATTAGAAATGAGAACATAATCAAAATACTGTATTTAATTAGGGAAGAAAAATTTTCAATAATTCAATTTTTCTTCAATTGGCTGAACTAATTCAGTGAAAGGAAGTTGTTGAGCAGCATTTTGACAACTGCTGAAATGACAGTTGTCATGCTCACAACTAAAGATTTACCATATTAAGAGCAATAAGTTCAAGTGCTGAACATTTGGCTAGTGTGCCAGTGGTAATTTTGAAATCAAATTCTGATTTTTCCTTTTGAAGAAATTTTTTTGAGGTACCTGTGCTTAGAAAAAGGATAAACCTTTCAAAAAAAAATCCCAAATGTGTATGCATTTTACCTTTTTGTTTGTTCTTTGGTTTCTTTATTTTGCACACATTTATTCCACTAATATGTTTGTTGGAAGCTTATTTTTAAACATTCAGCATTGTTCTTTATCTGGCTGATGGAAAACATTGAAGGATAAATCTGTGTTGAATCACCCTTCTCATTACATCTTGCAGAGATTAGGTATTCTGCTACCTTGAGAACTATGAACATAAATCTGCATCCTTCATTGATTTGCTGTCAGAACTAGTGCTTTTAAACTGAGAAGAATTCCATGTGTTAACGATGTGCACTGTATCTTCAACAGTTCTGACATACCAACATTAAACTCTCCTTGCCACCTCATGTCATTGTTTTTATAAGTCTATTAAATCCACAGTTTCATTTTAGTGAACATATTTAATTTAATCCTAAAGGATTTGGTAATGTCTTTTAGAAAATGAATCCTGTTGTCGTCACTCTGACCTGTATGTAACTCCAAATCCTTTTTTGATTGATTCCAAATTGCCTCTGAAATGACCTAGCAAAGCAGTCAGTTGTATTAAATGGCAACAAAAAAATAAGAATTTTAAAAAATAGATTGATCCATTCAGCTGTGACATGAGCTCAAATTCTAACACAACAAAGCTGCACTCAGCTGAGTCAACGTTGCAAAATCAGGCACAGAAGTTAGAAGAGTTGTTCAACACATTGACATCTGTATGATTTCCTGAATATGAGTATCAGTTAATATCCCCAACTCCTCCACCGTCATCCTTGGATATGCCCTGTCTCTAGGAAGGACAGAACCACCAATAGTATACAATCAGATGGGTTGACCTTGGGATGTCCTCAACATTGACTTAGGATCCTATTAAGTTGCATAGTTTCTGATCAAGCAAACAGTACTCACATTCCCTTGGCATTCAATGGCAATCCTTTTGCCAAATTTCTCATCTTAACATCCTGGAGTTGCTATTGACTAGTAATTTAACTTGGCCATCACCATAAATGCCATGGCTACTAAACCATGTCAGAGACTATGTTCAGTGCTTCATCTCCTGACTCCCCAGAGCCTTTCCACCACCAACAAGGCACAAGTCAAATTGAAGTATGTTGGAATATTCTCCATGTGGCTGCAACACCACTAGTTTGACATAATCTAGGATAAGATGACAACTTGGTGGGCAGTTCTATCTAGTCCCTTAAAAATCTATCTGCTGATACACTGGCTGCAGAGTTTACTTGGCAGCAACCTGACTGCACCTTCCAAACCCATGACCTCAGTCATCTGACCCAGCAGAGAGAGAAGATGCATGGAAATCCGATTGCAACGCCCCCATCCCCAACCATCAAATCTTCCATCACCTTGACTTGAACATATGTCACCATTCCTACATTGTTGCTGTGTCAAAATCTGAAAGCTCTATGTTATAGTGCTTGAAAAGTATCTTCAACATTATCGACTCCAGTAGTTTGAGAATATGGCTCACCACTTTTCAAGAACAAGAAATATGAGATACCCATAAACGTAAGATTGAAGGAGGAGAAAGCTAACCCAATTCCATTCATAAGTAATCCTGGACTATTTTCCCTTGCTAAAGCAAGTCATGTGACATTCAGTAGCTGTAAGTTGAATTAGAGATCACTTCTTTGCTGTACATACATCTGACCTAATCTGCTAGAATATAAGAAATACCAAGAATTTGCTTTAAAATAACAAAATATATCTGCATTGTCTCTGGTTACAGAGCATTGTTTGCACCTGGAGCACCAATTGTCTTGCATATTAAATAGACCAGAATTTCCAGTCAGCTGTGCATGAATGCCATCAGCCAGTCACTTAACAGGCTTTCCAAGTGGTGTAAAGTACCCAGGACTTGCAGATACAGTGAAAACAGCTGTGTATCTTTTTAAGCAATGACTGAAAAGTTATTAATGAAGTGTGCAGAATCTGAACCTTGAAATACAAATTAGAATACTTAATGCAAAATTAGATACAGAAAAGCGGGATTGAGTGAGAGAAATATAAGTAACAGATAAAAGTTTTTGAAAATTATTTACATCTTTTACTTTAAGTTTCCAACAATAATTAAAATCTAAAAAAAGTGATTCCACATTTGCAAAAGTTAATTTGCACTGTCAGGTTGTTTGACAACAACAAGACTTAGCATGCTGTTAAAAGAAGACATGTAACTAAATTAACAAACCCTAACATTTTTGACAAGTATAGTATGTATCTAACTTCAGGGAATGTGGTGCTGTGATAATATTGTCACTGGACCAGTAATCTAGCTGTTCCCCCAGCAGATAGTAAAATTTGAATTCAATAAAAATTGCAATTAAAAGTTGATTGTCACTAATGTTCTTCAGGGAAACAAATCTGCCATCCTTATCTGGTCTGGCCAATATGCGACTCCAGACCCACAGCAATGTAGTTAACTCTTAACTACCCTTTGAAATGGCCAAACAAGCCATTGACATCTTTAAGGAAGATGTCTTCTGGTGTTCTACATCACTTCCTGCATAAAATTGGATACATTTCTGCTGGGAATCTGCCATTCACCCACCATTGACTTCAATGAAAGATTGCAGAAAACCTGAAAAATGTTGTAAATACCAATTCACCTCCTTTATATATATATGGTTATGTACTGATTTACTCTTTGCCTAGTGCTGTACTTACCAGCTTTGATCAGGTTGGAATTCCCTTTAAGCACTAAAGACGATGTTCTCCAGCTTCCTAGCCGTGTGTTTCCTGCCAGTGGGAGGTGACACATTGTTTGCTAATGGCGGGATTCTCTGGCCCCATCACTGTCAATGAAGTCACTCCACCCTGGCAGGAAACCCGCTGGTAGGGGTGCACTGTCGTCAAATCCTGCTGGTGTGGAGGGCCGGAGAATTCTGGCCTAGCTCTTGGATTATTTGATTGTAATTAAACATTCAGTTGTATTGAACTGATAAAATGACATCATTTCTTGATGAATGGCAAATTTAACCTCATTTATTCACAATTCATTGAAAATTCACTGAATTTGCTAAGTTGGTTTTTGTTTCTCGAATACCCTCCCTACTCTTCTCTCCCTCACTTTCTCAAACACTCTTTAAAATCTACTTTAACGACCAAGCTTTTGATCATCGGATCTCGTATCATCTTATATGAGTTGTTTTATCATATTGTTTTGAGGCTCCTATAAAATTGTTGTTTCTAATCAAAGTGGAATTAAAGAAGTCTACATTCTTCAAAATCAGATCTCAAAAGACTATGGGTGGGATTTTTCTCCCCCTCCACAGTGTATTTGCCAATGGCGGAAGGCAGAGGGATTAGATGGTCCCACCTTTGTCAATGGGGTTTCCTGGAGAAACCCGCAGCAGGGGATGCTCCATCAGCGGGAATGTAAGATCCTTCTGGCATAAATTTGGCGTATGTTGTCTCATCCCAAATTATTTTGAACTATTTTAATTAAAATAAGCCAGGTCAATTCCCTGGATGTCTAATTTTGCCAGTGCACCTATAAATAAATTTATGAATAATATTGTTGATAAATTTATGTGTTTTAGTGATAACCATTTCTAAATCTGTTACTTTAAAACCGTTTGAACATGAGACTTTTTAAATAAAACAAAACTAACCTGGATTTGTTCATTGGATTTGGGCCTGTGTCTGTGGGAGTTTGCGCATTCTCCCCGTGCTTGTGTGGGTTTTCTCCGGGTGCTCCGGTTTCCTCCCACATCCCAAAGATGTGCTCTTAGGCTGATAGGGAGAATTTGTTCTGCAAAACTTGTCTCAAATTTGGTTTCAATGCATAGATCTATAAACATAGATAAGGATCACGGGTAGAGGTGGGAACATCGGGGTGGTAACGCGAGCTCATCACAAGAGTGATGACCATGTCTTCTATCAAATGGGTCTAACTCTAGTAAAACAAAGGGGGGGACGACTTTTATAACTTGGATATGGACATTGCTGGCTGGAACAGTATTTATTGCCTGTCTCTTAATTGCCGTTATACCGAGTGGTTTGTTAGGCCATTTCTGAAGATTTTTAAGCCTCAATCATATTGGATGCGGATTTGGTAAGAATGACCAATTTCCTTCCCTGAAGGACATTAGTGAACCAGTTGGGGTTTTATGACAAATGGCAATGATTTCAGATCATCGTTAGACTTTTAATTAGAGTTTTATTTGATTCGAATTTCATCCTCTGTCGTGGTGGGATTCGATACCTGCATAGACAGAACATTATGCTGGGTCTCTGGATTATTAGTCAGGTGACAATACCACCACTGCCTCCCCTTACAAAATAACAACTAATATGTCTAAAATACCAATTCCAACAATGGAGCCAGTCAGGTTAGGAGTGCTGCATGTGGACTTGCTATCCACACTGTTATCTCAGGCTGCTAAAAATAGCCACCAGCGGGATTGGGAGCAGCAATCCCAGAATCAGGTCCTGCTCACCACACTCCCTGTTCTGACACTGACAGAGGAATGAAAATCCAGTCCTCATTGTTCAAAATTCATTGGAAGGATGGAAGATTGTACAAGGAGACTGCAGGATGGCAAAGGTGACAAATGTGTAGGCCCTCTCTTCAATTAAAAAAAAGTCATGGGGTGAATCAACTATTTTTCTCCAGTTATTGGTTAAGTGATGAACTTGGATTTTCCAGTGTCAGCTGCTTATTGTTGCTGATTAGCTCAGAAAAAATTGGAAAGTAGATGAAAATTATGAACACCAGTAACTCTATGCATTGGTACGTGTTCTGTTGAGTTGGACCACTGGTGGTAGAAATGTCTTCTTAAAGCAAGCATTTATCTGTTCAAATATTTGGATACTTGTTTATTCTGTGTCTCATTTCCTGCTGCTCTTTGTGCAGGTTTCCTGACATAAATCACACCAGCTTGAAATAGATGTCTAGATTTCCTGGATAGCAATAAATATTACAAGAAATTTTGGAAAGGATATATGAAATTGTCTTATCATTTTTTCCTTGTTGACATTTAAAAATCTTGTTACCAGTTATCTGTTTTATACGCACAGTCCCATCTGTGTCAATGGGAATCATTTTATCGATTGTGTTTGGAGGAAAAAGAATCAACAACGAGGTTCTAGCCTGTAGGAAAGATGTTTTGTGCTGGTACCTGCAGCCTGTATTTTGTACTTAATGGCACACAGTCCAGTTGGAGCTTTGTTTAAAGACATCCATCTTCTTGGGTTCTCGTCAACATTGAGGCAGATACAGACCTGTGGCTTCAGATGTAAGGTCACCTGCATCTGTCTTGCAGCATACTGCTGGCACATCCATGGAAAGGGATCAACAGCTGTCACCTCAAACCCGCATCCACCACCTTGCACGCATGTTGTGATAGAGCATAGAATTGTTTCCCACATTGGAGATCATTCAAATCATCATGCCCCTGCTATCTGTTGGAAAAAGCTGTCTAATTTAGTCCAACTCCTATATTTTCCTCATTACTCTAAAAATTAGTTCTTTAAAGCATGTGTAGTAGAAGCTTTTTGAGAATTTCATCCCTTTGGACATTGTTTTCCAGATCTTGGCATTCCTCTGAGTGGAAACAAAATTATCCTTATTTTCCTCTCCAGTTCTTTCAAATCTATCATCTTTTGTTACCAACCGTCTTGCCAGAGGAAACTCTTCCTCTATTTGCTATCAAAACCTCTCAGAATTTTGAATCATCCAACTAATCTCGCATCAACATTTTCTGCGATATGAAGCCAGCTTCTATAGAACATAGAACAATACAGCACAGAACAGGCCCTTCGGCCTTCGATGTTGTGCCGACCAAAATAAAAAGCAATGCCCCTCCTAACTAAACCATTCCCTTCTCATCCATATACTTATCAACTAACCTCTTAAACGCCACCAAACTTGGCGCATCTACAACAGCTGCAGGCAGGGCATTCCACTCCCTAATCACTCTTTGAGTAAAGAACCTACCTCTGATATCCGTCCTATAACTCATACCCCTTAATTTAAAGTTGTGTCCCCTCGTGCTAGCTTTCTCCATCCTAGGAAAAAGGCTATCACTGTCCAATCTATCTAGATAAGGCTATCTATCTCTCCGTGTAACTGAAGTACCTCTTCCCCAAAACCATTCCTCATAAATCACTTCTGTAACGTATCAAATGGTGCATGCTCTGCAACAACATTCTCGTTGGCACTCAGTTTGAGTTCCATCAGGATCACTCAACTCAACATCATTACAGCCTTGGTCCAAACGTAGAAAAAAGAGCTGAACTGAAGAGGTGAGGTGAGAGTGACAGCCCTTGACATCAGGCAGCATTTGACTGTGTGGTATCAAGGAGCCCTAGAAAAACTGAAATCAATGGGAATCAGAAGGAAAATCCTCCACTAGCACAAAGGAAGATGGTTGTAGTTGTTGGATGTCAATCATCTTACTCCTGAGACATCACTGCAGGAGTGCCTCAGGGGTAGTGTCCTAGGCCCAACCATCTTCAGCTGCTTCATCAATTACCTTCTTCCATTATAATATCAGAAGGGAGGATGTTTGTTGATGATTGCACAATGTTCAGTACCTTTCGCAGCTCTTCAGATACTGAAGCAGTCTGTGCCCATATCTAGCAAGACATGGACAACATTCAAGCTTTGGCTGATAAGTGGCAAATAACATTTGTGCCAGGCAATGCCTCCCTTCAACAAGAGAAAATCTGACCATCTCTTCTTGACATTTGATGTCATTACCATCACTAACTCCCCCACTATCAACATTCTGGGGATACTATTGAGCAGAAACTGAACTAGATTAGCCATATAAATACTCTGACTACTTGAGCAAAACAGAGGCTGAGAATTCTGCAGTGAGTAACTCATTTCCTGACTTCACAAAACCTATCTACCATCGACAAGGAACAAATCAGAAGTATGATAGAATATCCTCCAGTTGTCTGGATGAGTGCAGTTCCAACACTCAAAGCTTGACACCATCCAGGAGAAAGCTTGCTTGATTAGCCTCCATCCACCACCTCAACACTCACCTCTTCCACCACAAACATATAGTGGCAGCAATATGTACTGTCTATAAAATAATAGATATCTTGTCACAACTTATCAAGGCTCCTTCAACAACACCTTCCACACTGCTGGCCCCTACCATCCAGAAGGACATGAGGAGCAGATGCTTGGGAACACTATCTCCTGCAGATTTCCCTCCAAGCCACACACCATCCAGACTTGGAATGATATCACCATTCCTTCATTGTTACTGGATCAAAAGGCTTGGACTCCCTCCCTGCAGACACTGTGGGTGTACCTACACCACATGGACTACAGTGGTTCAAGAAGCAGCTCAACAGCTTCTCAAGGGAAATTAGTGGTGGGCAATAAATGCTGGTTTGGCCAGTGACCCTCCACATCCTATGAAAAATATAATCAAATAGGCTTAAGTATCCTTCCTAAAGTGAATTGTCCAGAATGGCACACAATATCCCAGTTGCAGCCTAACCTGTGATCTAAGTTTTAGCTTGACTTACTCATTTTTGAACTACATATCTTTGTTCCCAAAGCCAAGTAAGCCATATGCATTATCAAGTTGCTCTGCCATACACCCAAGTTCTTGCACCACTCATTACAATAGTAACATTTAAATTTTACTGCCTCTCCGTGTTGTTTCTTGCAAAATGCATTACATTCAGTCTTATCACATTAAATTGTATCTGTTGTGCATTTGCCCATTTCACTGGTTTATTTGTGTCCTCTTGAAATTTGCTGCTGTCCAGTTTACTTACTACATTGTCTGATTTCATATCATTTGTAAGCTTCAAACTTGTATCCCTGTCAAGCCCAAGTTATTTGTGTATAAATCAAAGCAATAGTTCTACTGCTGGTTCCCTGGGAGATTGCATTGTGTACTCTTTAGTCAGAAAGATGTATTTTCAGTTACTCTCTGCCTTCCATCCCTTAGCCAATTTATGTCTCTTCAAACTTGTGAACTTTCATTTTCTGAATAGGTCTGTTCAGTAGTGCTTTATCAATTGTCTTTTGTAAGTTCGTATACCATTTATTCTACCTTCTTCAACCTTCATTTGCTACTTGAAAGAATTCAATTGGATTAGTCAGACATGATTTACTTTTCAACTTTGATAAACCCATGCTTGCCTAAATATAAGTAAATTCTGCCTTTGACAATGATCTCAAGTAATTTTCCCACCACTGACAGATTGACTTTTAATTACCAGGTTATTCCTCACACTTTTTTTTAAATGTAACATTTGCAAACTCTCCAGTCCTCTGACATTACTCTCATATCCAAAGAGGATTGAAAAATGTGGTCAAAGCTTCTGCCATGGCCACCCCTACTTGAAAAAGGATGGATTTTATGTGGACCAGATGATTGATGGCTGCTGAATGAACAGCTGAAAGGGAATACACCACATGGAAATTAACATTAGCAGTATGTCCATAAGGTGGCTGAAAAGAACATAAGCAAGGCACACTGAGGTGGCAAGGCTCTCGCAATCATTGGTGAGTCTGCCATATGTAGATTTGGAAAATTGGAAATGTGATTGACTTACAAGAGTGCACGTGAGCTCTGAGGAGGAACTTGAAAAGGTTGGAAAACCTTGAGAAAGTTCTCCGACTGAGAAGGTTGGAAAACCTGCTGCATACAAAGGAAATGAAGTACCAGTACACATGATCCTTCTCTACCTTTTTCAACTTTTGTGTAATGAAATGTAGACCAGGTAGACAAGAGGTGCCAGATAGTGACATCTGCAAAAAGTATGGGAGAAATTATGGCAGCATATCTGTTTGTGACATATCTTATCATAAATAGGAGTATACACAAAGGTAGATTTGAAATGTGGTACATGTACATTGATGAACATTATAAGCACGTGGTTAAGACTGTGCCACTGTCATGTTCCTAATATTTCTTAATTTTTCAAATCCTACCGCTGTGTTTAGTGCTTCCCCAACATCCGTAGCACAAGTGAAGGCAGCCTGCTGACTGCTGCGCCCTATTGTCTGGGATAACTTTGGTGGGTATCTTCTGCCAGGCCCACAGCTGGAGGGATCTGACTAGCTTTGGATGACCTGACATAGGGCAGGCCCAGCCTCGCCAGTGTGTGAAGCTGGAGCTGATATGGGCACAGGAAAAGGGGGTTGGGATCAGATGGGCACCTCCAGAGTCACTTGGTTAGATCGTCCTGGTGGGTGCAGCTGTTGATCCTCCTCCCAGTGTAAACCCTGAGGGCCTCTGCCAACGCCTTCAGGAGATGGGAGCAGCTGGAGTGAGATCGAGCTGTCCCACCGCGGTTTTGTATAGTCATTGACAGATGCTACAAGAGCTACAGTGAGAAAGCGCTGCTCCTTCAGCAGTGCAGGGCGATGTTTTGGACCAAGATCCCCACAGCAGCTGCCAACCTGCTAGTATTGACTTCAGTACATTGGCTTGCCAGCGTTATCACTTCAGAGTGAATGCAGATAAACTCCTCCATTGTACATTGCAATCTAAGGGAGGCAACTGACATCCCTTCCTGATGTTCTTGAGATTGTCGCTGCAGCTTCAGCAACTGATGTATGGCCCAAGTCCAGAGACTCATTATCTGACTCGGACTCAGCAGAATTGTGGCCTCCAGCTGCCTTCCGACGGTGGTGACCTCTGATGCTCCTCACTCCACCTGCTATAACCCAGATTGTGTTCTGTGCTCACCCGTTTGTGAACCCAAGCCTGATCTAGATCCACGTCCCCCTGAGCTATGTGCCTCTGCACTGCTGGAAGATGTGGGTGAGCACTTTGGATTTTTCAAGTGACTGGCTTCAGGTTCCTAATATGAGGTTTCCTCAGGGCTTAAGCTGAGCGCATGGCTTGTGGATGACCTCAAGCGTTTTCCAGAGATAGCGTTAAAAGAGAGTAGAAAAAATTGCAGGTGATTTGAAGAGGATGAAGCTCTCTGTTGTCAGTGGGAAAAGTTGGTGCGTGTTTCTCGCTTTGGGCGTGTGTCACCCAGCTCAACTTCACCACAGGCACGGTCCATGTCTTCCCCAACCAGCAAGCTGGCATGTTTCTCAAAGGGGGCAAGGATCCTAACGTCATCCATTGAGGATTGTTAAAGTTTTACAGTTGCTTAAACAGAACTAGGCCAAGTAACTACAAGCCAGTCAGCTAATTTTAGTGGTGGGAGAAGTAATGGAAAAAGTTCTAAGGAGCTGTATAAATCGTCATTTAGGCAAAGGCTAAATAAGGTTGGATTTGTTAAGGGATGGCCTTGTCTGACGATCTTGATTGAAATTTTTGAGGAGGATTGACAAGGACAATGTTGTCTATACAACTTTAGCAAGGCTTTTGATGAAAAAGCACCTGGCCAGAAAAGTAAACATAGGATTGAAGAGAGAGTGCCAGGTTGGATCCAAATTGACTTAATGACAAGAAAAAAAGGATAATGGTTAAGGTATGTATGACTGCAAGGTGATTTCCAGTGGGGACCTTGCAGAGCTCAGTATTGGGTCCCTTGCTATATGTGATGTGGAAATAAATGCTTTAGACAAATTCAGGAAGAAATACAGAATTCAGGAAGAAATTAGAGGGATGGAGTTATCTTAGGCTGTATTCACAGATCTCTGAAATTATCAGGACAGATAAATAAGGAGCTTGTGAAGGAATATAAGATGAAGCACAGAAAAATTATGCTAATAACTGTATAAAATGCTAATAGGACACAGTAGGAATATTGTGGTCACCACATTACAGGAAAAATGTGATTAAATTGGAGAGACTGAAGAAAATTCAAAGTGTCTTGCCAGGAATGGAGAATTTTAGAAATGAGGAAAGATTGGATAGGCTGGGCTTGTTTACTTTGGAACAGAGGAGGCCAAACAGAGATTTAATTAGGGTTTATAAAATTATGAAGGGCTAAAATTGGTTCGATAGGAAGGATTTTTTTTCCCCATTAACAGATCAAGGGGTTCAGATAGTAAAAATTGTAGAAATAGAGAGGAGTTGAGAAGAGTAAGTTTTCATCTACAGCATGAAAGGGTGATTGAGACAGAAACCTTCATTATATTGAAAAAGCACTTTATTATGCAATTAAAGTACCATAAACTATAATGGGTTGGGCAGCCTCCTGTGTTATAAATTTCTATGATTCACTCTGGGCCATCAGCAGGGATTACAAAAATGCAGGATGTACTTGGTCAATTTCTTTAAACAATAATCAGAAAATAACCAAATGAAATGCAGTGCATGTAGTTTGTGAATTTTTCATGTAGTGAAAATAGTACCACATGGATATAAGCTTGTGTATTGCGAAGTGCTTTCTCATAGCCTGTGGCTTGTCTCCTGAAAGCAAAGTAGATTCAGTAAGAAGTTATAATCTTCATCATTAACAGCAGCTCAGCTCTGGCTCAGTTGGCAGCACACTCACCCCTGAGTCAGATGGTTGTAGATTTCAGTCCTACATGAGTGCAAGAATCAAAAGGAGCAAGTGCTCTGAGGAGTGCCTGATGTGCTGAATTTCAAATGAGACGTTAAAGCCAAGGCATCATCTTCCCCTTCAGGTGGTTGTAAAGGATTCCATGGCTTTGAAGAAGGGCAAGCAACTTACTGCCAACATTTTGTCCTTCAGTCAACATCGAATAAACAGATGATCAGCTTATTATCACATTCGTTTTGTTTAACCTTAGGCATTAATTTAATGAGCAAACTTTGAAATTAACTATGCAACCATGTTTGTACAAATCCACTATACAAGGAAAGACATCTACGTTGTGATATTTGATTTTAAAGCAAGTTGTTGCCCATTTTTTTTTTGCTGCATATTTTGATGTGATTACAAATTTGTTTGTAATTTAGAAAGGTTTGTATAGGAAAAGATAAATCCAGGACAGATGTTACACAAAGCCCCTTGTGTAACACCCCCCCCCCCACCTCCAAGTGTTAACATTTAAAAGTTTATTCATTAGTGTCACAAATAGGCTTACAAACACTGCAGTGAAGTTACTGTGAAAATCCCCTAATCACCCCATACCAGTGCCTGTTCAGGTACGTTGAAGGAGAATTTATTATGGTCAATGCAATCACCCAGCATGTTTTTAGACTGTGGAGGAAATCGGAGCACCAAAGAAAGCCCCCGCAGGCATGGGGAGATTGAACCCATTTCCCTGGCACCGTGAGGCAGCAGTGCTAACCACTATGCCATTGTGCTGCCTACTGTATTGAGTTTATGCAAAGCAAAATAAAAAATATAGCTCTTAAAATCCAGTACCAACATCTACATGTGTAGCTGGATCTGTCTATTTTCTCCTTCTAGTAGATATTTGGTATTGCTGGTATTTGTATTATTTGTTTGTCTTCATTTTTGCCAAAGGCCTTCATTTAAGGAATGCATATTCTCAATTCCAATACCTTTGTTGACTTGTCAAATTTTATCTGCTGCTATCTTCATAAATCCCACAGAGAAGACATGTTGCTTGCCTTTTGCCGTGATAGCAGCTATGGTGCCAGTGTCTGCAGGGTGATGTTTAGCTTCAGGGGAAGTTAGACCAGTACGTGTGATATTGGCCCCTTTATCAGTGTTGATGTGGCATGGTAGTAGAATATTATGACGTAATCATAAGGTGGAGTAGAAAGGTCCCTACCTCTGAACAACGATTCTCCATTAACAGTTAGGATCTTGATAGATTCTTGGCATTTTACAATTTTTACAAGGCCCTTCTTTGGCATGACTTGTTTTAACCATAGTTCAATGACTGGAAACTGAACCACTAACTGATTCTTAATGCCTTTAATAACAGATGTTTTCAGCTGGATGCAGATTGAAACATTTTCATCAATTTTTTTTTAAACACGGTGCAGCCTCCGAAACTCCAACTGCACCAATCACGTTGCTGTTTGGGCAGTTTGCTGAGTACAAGTTGGCTGTGTTTCCTAATTACAAGCATAGACTTCATTGGCTGTGAAGCACTTTAGGACATTTTGAAGTTGTGAAAGATGCTTGATAAATTCCTTAGCATGGAATTAATAGAACATTCTAAATGGAGAAAAATGTTCCAAGGTGTCTAACAGTGGCATAATGAGACAATAGTTAACAAGCCAACAAGGAAAACATTAGGGCTCAAAGCAGTAGTTCTGTAACAGCATCTGAAAGGAGTAGAGAGATGGAGCCAAGGTTTTATGTTGTTGAAGACACAATCCTGTGGTAGGACAATGGAGCGGGAATGCTACATAAAGTCAGAGTTAGAGGAGCACCAAATAAGGAGGATAAGAGATAAAGGTGAGAATATGGAGGTATTTGAACACAATTATGAAAAGCTTGATATTGAGTATTGGTGTTCTGGGAAATCATTGATCAGAGAAGTTATGATAGAATGAGTCTTGATTCAAATTGAGATATGGGCAATATAGTTTCAGAATAGTTCAAAATTAGGGAGGATGGAAGATACAAGACTGGCCAATGGCAAATGGAATCTGGCCACATTATGGAGATGGGATTCAACATTTATTGTGATGTTTTCAGATGTCTAGTTCAGAATCAAATAGGACATCAAGATTGTAAGCAGTCCAGTTAAGCCTGACACCAACAAAAGAGATGGGATTGGTGGTGATTGAATGTCAGTTGTGCTGGTGGCTGAAGCCAATGGTTTTTGTCTTTCCAGTATTTAATTAGAGGAAAATTCGACTCATCCAAAACTGGACGTCAAACATTGTGACAATGCAGAAGTGCTGAAGAGCTATGGGATGAGATTCTCCAGCCTCCCAGCTGCGTGTTTTCTGATGGTGGCAGGCAGCATGCTGTTCGCTATCCAGCCACTGTAAGTGGGATTTCCCATTGATGTCATCCCATGCTGCTGCAAAACCCACAGGCGGTTGCATTACTTGCAGGACCGGAGAATCCTGCTGGCGTGAACAGCCGGAGAATTCGGGCCATAATGTGGGTATTAGATGTATCATGTGACTTCATTAGATGACAGTTATTTTGGCCTTGCCATATGCAGAATACTTCCAAGGGAAGGTTGGCAAAAATGATTGTACCATGTTCTTTAATGAACAAAGGAAGCTGGGGCTGAAAATAATTCAAGGCGGTGTGAAGGCATGTGCCAGAGGTGCATAGTATATGATTTAGTGAAAATAAAAATGTGTTTTATTAAGTTGGTTAAAGTCATTCATTTATCACTGTGCCTTAACTGGATTGCTAGTCATATGTTGCTAGTTTCTTGACTGGGAGTAGGAAGTACTGTGGTACTTTGTCCTTTAGTGAATTCCTCTCGTGTCTCATTTTCTCCTTTCATAGTTTCTATGACCCCAATAGAGAAATGGGGTGTTTTGTGGTTCCTTTGAAAACACCTTTGCAAGCGCAGTGATACTTTGCGAAGCTGTATGATATCTTCTTTTTTAAGCTACAACATATTTTAATTTGTGGAGCAACATTTGATTCCCTACCCTCCAACAGGTAAACTTTCAATTATAATTTCCACCAGGAGCTCACCTTCATTGCATTAAGAAAGCTGATTGCAGAATTAAGTATGAGGTTGGCGTATCAGAATCAGTTGTGTAGCTGTGTGCTCTTCTAATATTATTTTGTATGTTTAAGCTTTGAAAGATCAAAGCCTCAGTTTTTGTATGACAGTGGTTTGGTTAGCATCTCAGATGCTTCTGAAACCGAATGTCGTGAGCTTAACCCTCTATCCCTGTGTACTTGAGCAGATTATTTAGGTTGACATTTGAGTGCAGTGTACTGCGTTATCAGCGGGTGAGACAAACGAAGATCTTTCTGCTTGTTTAGCTCTGTTTTAAGGAGAACAGGGAATTTTTGTATCCGAGCTAATGATTTTCCCTCAATCAGCAGCAACTAATCCTTCATTTCACTTGTTTGTAGAACTTTAAAATGAGTAAAATGTGTTCAACTTTTGACTTCACAGTAATGATGACTGCATTCAAAAAGTAATCTAGTGTTTGTAAAGTGTAAATGTAAGTAAAATGCACGGGTGATTTGGTTAAATGTGCAGGCCTTTTAAGTCTGTATTCCCAATATTCTATGGTAATGTGTGTGCAGCCTGCAGGGTAATTTTTGGATTGTGGCAAGGCTGTGCAGCTTCAAAAGTACGTTGAATCTAAATTTATTTTTCCTTTTTTCTTGTTATGCACATTGCAGAAGACGTTGGAGGACAAAGTATGAGTCAATAAAATTGCATCTTTCCAATCTGTTTCTTTCTGTATGAAATTATATAATGAAGTGAAATAATTCAGGCTTGATTTTATATTGATGCAGATATTTATGATGCTTTGAGATAATGAGATTTAATTAGAATTTATTTTTTTTATTTTATTTTATAATTTCTAAGCAATTCAGACTCCAAAACTACATTGACTTCATATAAATGCTTTTTATCTTTTGTAGAAAAATGCTAGAGGTCAAGATCTATTTGACCAGATTGCTTACCATTTGGACCTTGTGGAGGTAGAATACTTCAGCTTGCAATTCATAGATGCCTTTCAAGTTTCAGTAAGTGACTCTTTGCTACTTTATATAGTGAAAAAGTACAAATTAAACTTGGTTTAGAGGTCAGTTACTCCAGTGGAGGACTGAGATGCTCTTTTGAATGTTGAGCATTGATTTGGGTAAGGCCAGTTGATGGAAATTAAATTGGACCAATTTTGATAAAGAAATTGTGATTTATTTTTATGTATCTATATGTATTTAGAAATTACATCCTCAAAGAAAATCTATTTGCAGAATTCAAATACTGGTAAACATGTAAAACAGAAATCTTGGGTAACCACAAATAAAAGCCAGTGACAATGTCAAGCTGATCAATTGAGTTAAATTATTTTTTATGCAAAACAAAATACTGCAGATGTGGAAAACTGGATGGAAACAAAAAATACCTGCAGATTGGGCAGCATCTCTGAATGGAGAAACCAAGTTGGGGTCTTGATTTTCACTGAGTCAGTATGACATGGGAGTCCTTTTAAAATAGTAGACAGGTCCTGATTTTGGGATATTCAATCCCATTCCAGGGCTTTGTGATTTTTTTGGGAGGTTCTTTAAGAGGTGTGGGCTGTTTCCTGTCAGAAGCCTGCATTTGGTGCTTGCAGCCTGGCCAGATTCATTGTGGGGATAGGCATGTTCTACTCCTCCACAATTTTCATATAGTCAGCTCAGGTTTTTAAAGAATTGTGGTTCATAGGCCCTTAAAGGAATCGTGAACTAGTCTGCATGAGGGTAACTTTTAAAAGACAAGTTCAGAAAATCCCCTTCAAGTTCCTGTACCAAACTCTGGCACTTGTGTGCCTGTTGATCCAGTGTACACTTTCTAGACCAATGAATACTATAGTGCAACTTGGGATTTTTGTTTAAATGCTATAAAAAATGTAATCCTTTGACCATTTTCCCCTAAACTTGAAAAATTCTGGATAAGCTAGTAAAAGGTTTAATCTTCCTTTGAAATTTCAAAAAAACCACAAACACAAAGCCACTTGCTTAAGTCAGTAGATATTGTGAAATTGATCAGAGATCAGAGGGCCTGAGCTGTCAATCAAACAATGTTCCCTCTGTAGAGCAGGTGTTCTGCTATTCAAATAGCTGTCTTGGCTCTCAGCTATTATCTCTCATTATGTACACCAAAGGGGAGAAATCAAATGAGAATCAATTATGTTTTCTTAACATTATATTTAGGACTTGTATTTAAAATCACATTTTGCATTTGTTTGGTTTTCTTTGGGAGCTGACAACCCAATGATTAACGATGTGATGTTAGAAAATCAGTAGTTACAATGAAAGTGCAGTGTAACGTTAACCCGTCATAAATTAAATAATAGTTATTCTTGCTGTTAACTGGAGCAAACGTAAGGTGCGCGTAAAAGGAACACTACGATACAGCAGTTGAAACTAAAATAATTTATTCTGCAACAGTTGTGTTTTAATGCCCTGGACAGTTCTTACATCTCCCTTTAATTGGCATTATGACCCAGACTACCATCTCTTTCCACGGGAAAGAATCTGGCTTTTTGAGACAGAATGCTTTTTGAGATTTTTTACAAAATTGTCATGGAAAGAACTAAGTTATGGTGCTCAGTACATGGCAGCAAGGAATTTAGTGAGGGAATTGGTCGTGGGCTGCTGAGCAAGTGGTTTGTGGTGGGGGTGAGGCAAATATTTTTTGGCTATGTCCCTGGAAGGAATTGGCTGGTCTTCTCTGGGCAACATAGTAACTGAGGGATGTTTGATTTACTCATCTTGAGAGAATTTCACTGGCAAAACCACAGACTGTTGTAACCAGAGTGTAGCTGGTGGACCTTCTTTGGTACATCCCTTTAGAACAGGGGAATTCCTATTTCAAGCAGGCACATGAAACA
This sequence comes from Sphyrna mokarran, assembly GCA_024679065.1. Taxonomy (NCBI): domain Eukaryota; kingdom Metazoa; phylum Chordata; class Chondrichthyes; order Carcharhiniformes; family Carcharhinidae; genus Sphyrna; species Sphyrna mokarran. Next base: position 65,414,001 of record JAGIQG010000002.1, read on the forward strand.
CTGTGACTGAATGATAATGATGCGCCAGGCAGAATTAAAAATAAGATGCTTGGAAGTATTTAGTGTAATAGTGACAATGGATTTCAGCCAATATCTAACAACCGTCAGTTGTTTTCTTGGGGTAGACAGTAGTTGAAAGAGAGGTACCCTGTTAAATTGTTAAAAGCATTTATTAAGGCCTTAAGCTATAGATTCTTGAACACTTTCCTGGTCATATCTCTAGGGCAGAGAAGCCAATTTTTTCTCAGTTTAGTATGCCAGCAAAGCCAGTAGACAGTGACATTAATGGCACTGCGTCTCATTCCTGGAACTAAAGATTGAGGGTTGCAAATTAGAGATAAAACGAGAACAAGGAGTTCTTGCTTCCAACTGATTTTTTTTACATAACAACTGTAAATAGGAGCGCCAAACATTGACCGTTTGAAGAATGTATGTTTATAAGCGTAGCTGGAGGAAAGGTATTGTTCAGTGTAGGCCAGTAATCTTTATTTAACTGTAATTACCTGAGCTATTTCATAATTATATCAAACCACTTCTTTCCAAAATGTACGTGGAATAAAAGTCTTCACAGTGCACATTTTAAGGACTTTATTGTCTAACTAAATTCATGTTTGTCATTAGGTGAACAACAATAATGTATGCATTGGATATGAATTAGCCTATTATAGTTCAGCATTTTCTTTGTAATTTTTTTAAACAACAAAACCACGTATGCATTCCTCTAATTCTCCGGCATCTGCTGTTGAAGGTTGGAAAATAATCCTCAGAGCATCTGCTATTTCCTCTCTGATCTCCTTCAGCATCCTTGGGAACAATCTATCTGGCTCCGGCAACTTATCCACTTGCAAGGATTCCAACTTCTCTATCACTTCCTGCCTTGTCCTGAATATTTTATCCAATATTTCATACTGCTTATTTTGGATTACCAGATCTACATCATCCCTTTCCCTTGTGAACAGGGAGACAAAAAAACTCATTTAAAATTCTTCCCATATTCTCTGCATTTTCACACAAGTTCCCTTCTTCTCTGGGTCCCACTTTTTCCTTAACCATTCGTTTTCTCTTTATATACTGGTAAAACATCTTTTGATTTTCCTTAATCTGGCTTGCTAATATTTTTTCATACCCTCTCTTTGATTTCTTTATTTTTTTTTAACTCGATCCCTGTATTTTCTATACTCCTGTAGGCTAAGTGCAGTGTTGAGTTTTTGTGAAGATAGTAAGCTGTCTTTTTGTGTTTAATCTTCACCTTTAGTTTTCTAAACAGCCATGGGGCTGTAGATTTGGCAGAATCATTTTCATTTTTGGAGGGAACATATCTGCTTTGTTGCTAAGGAGCTCATTTATTAGCCTTCCCACTAGTTTATCACTGATTTATCCTTGAGTAATCTTTAACAATCTTTCTCATTAATCACCAAATTGTGGTCACCCACCGTCACTTCACCCACTCGCCCACCTTCATTTCCCAACACTCCCTCCTTTGGGCTTGGTACATATTGTTAAAGATTTCTTGGACATTGCCTGAATTTTTCACCCTCAATATCCCTTATACATTTGAAACCCAGTTGACATTGGGTTAGTTAAAGTCACCAATATTATTGCCCTTCTTATTCCTTCAGGCAGAAATGCAGCATTAGTGGGAAATTATCATAGAAAATCATAGAATCAGAAACCCTACAGTGCAGAAAGAGGCCATTTGGCCCATCAGGTCTGCATGAACCTCAACCCCCATATCCCTATATACTTATCTGCTAATCCCTCTAACTTACGCATCTCAGGACTGTAAGGGGCAATTTTTAGCATGGCCGATCAACCTAACCTGCACGTATTTGGACTGTGGGAGGAAACCGGAACACCCAGAGGAAACCCACGCAGATATAAAGAGAATGTGCAAACTCCAGACATTGACCTAAGCCAGAAATCGAACCCCGATCCCTAGAGCTTGAAGCAGCAGTGCTAATCACTGTGCCACACATCTGTTTGTTGATCTTACTTGTAATATTAATAAGCAGCAGTGAATGAGTTGCTAAAATACATTAGGCCATGTTTGATGCTGACTACTGCTCTGGGCCCACATTTAATGAGCACTGTTGTAACTACATTTAAATATTAAATTCTTAAGCCTTTTCAAAGGTTTAATTATATAAAGCTTATTATAAACTCATTCCACCATTTCATTTCAACAAGTTTTTGCCATTTGTTTACCAGCAGGAATTTTTGACTTGTATGTCGAGGCTGTATTTATTGACCATTATCAGTTGCCCTGCAAAGTGCCTCCTTAAAGTTGCTTTTGTGCTTTTGGTGAATATGGGATTAGGCGAAAATGCCAAGATATTGACGTAGGGCCAGAAAATAATGCTGATACTTGTCTCAAGTCAGGGTAGTGTGTTACTGGAGTGGGAACTGATACAGTGGGTTTCCCATGATCTTGTTGGTCTTATCCTTCAGGATGGTAGAAACTATCTGACAGGCATCACAGTTGGAATAAGCTTTGTTGAAGGGGTATAGTTTTATCCCCTACACTGTTGAGCTGTTTCATTATTGCAGCTTCATCCATCCAGTCAAAATGGAAAATGGGGATTAAAGTTTTTCAGACTGGGTGAAGGTGAGAAATAGTGTTCCCCAGGAAATGATACTGTGACGCGTGTGCTTAGCCACTACTTGCTGTTGTGGAATGAGCCAAGTTAATTGGATATTGGCATCTCTAATAGGATCTAAGGAGGAAGCCAAGTTGGATCATGCACTTGGCAATTTTGACTGAACTTGCTAGCAATGATTGTAAAACCATTCTTGGTTTTGCCTTGATTGAGGATAGAGATACTCATATAAACATCTTTCTCCTGTTAGTTGCCACTGCTGTTCTTGACTGAATATAGTTCAGCTACAGAGTTCAGCTTTATTGGTTGTGTATCAGTTAGCTCTATATTTTGCCTGCTGCTTTTTTTTATTATTTCCTTTCAGTACTTTATTTCTAATCAAAAAAGTCAATGCATATTTAGTCCCCACATGAGGGACAGACAAGATCCAAGCTGACAAGATTTTGCATCTCATCTCGGGTTCGATCAAAACAAGATCCAAGCTGGACAGGATGAGGAGTGGCACCCCCTCCTGGGCTTGATCTAACACTTCATCTTAGTGAAAAAACTGAGATGGCTTTGAAAAATTGCATCAGGTAAAGTCTTGATTTAATCTCATTGGCTACTTTGATCCTTTACTCTACCCTTGCTTAAAGTAAACCCCCACTGCAATGGGTTAGTCCCACCCCCTGCCTGATCATGATTTCAACTCTGCTGTTATTTGTGTCCAGAATGCTATATTGGAGACTTCAATAGATTGGTCATTTATTCTAGAATACAAGTATCACACTGTTCCTGGCATTCCCTTCTGCATTCTCTTGACCATCTTGTTTGATGGTGTTGATGAAAGTGAGTGATGTGCTCAGCAATAATGTTACAAATATGGAGATATACAATTCTGCTGGCCAATAGACCCCACAGCTTCATGAACGCTTAGTTTTGGGATTGTAAATCTGTTTATTGTTTGCCCCACTTACCATAGGTAAGCTATGTTCTATGTTCTACTGTTTGTATCATGTTCTATGTTCTATGTTAAAGCACTGCAGAAGGCCATTTAGTCCATTGTGCCTTGCTAGGTCTTTGAAAGAGCTGTCTACTTAGTTCGTCTTCTCCCATTGAAGTGTTTATCCAATTCCCTTTTCAAGGGTACCACTGAAGAAGCTTCCACAACTCTTTCATGGATGAATTCCAGGTCCTAACACTGTCTTTAAAAAAAAAAAAATCCCTCATCTGATTTTTGGCAATTAGCTTAAATCTGTCTACCCTGGTTATCTCATTTCAGTTCTTAGAGTTTCTCATTAGCTGACCTGAATGCTCTTATATAATCTTAAATGCTTTATTAAATCTTCCCTTAACTTTCTCTGGCTTAAATCCCAGCTTCTCCTGTCTCTTCATGCAACTGATGTCTCCCATGTGTGGTAGGATTCTACCCTCTCCACTTTCTCTGCACACTCTCCAAAGCTTTCACCTTTTATAAAGTATGATTCCCATGCTTGGACATAAGGCCTAGGTTTGGATAATGACTTTCTATTTGGTGCCTGAACCAGAAGATAGATCCCACATGCTGCTTTTAACAGTTGAAAATAGGGAAGTATTGCCAAAGCATGTCACCTTGCACTCATGATGACAAATGTAAAAATGCAAAATTTCAAACTGTCTCAACAATCAAAGTATTACCTCAGCCAATCAGCATCAACTTGCTAGCCAATCAGCACCCTTTACTTCAATAAATTGCGAATGTTTGAAATTTGGTTTTCTTGTATTTGTCCTGATGAAAAATTTGGGCAAGACACCTCTCTTTTCACTTCTGTACTACATAATATTGTATGGTATAGTATTAGTTATGCCATACCCATGTAATGGAGGATATCTTCATGGCAAAGATAAGCTTTTGCCTTCATAAGGGCTGTGTGACAATTTCAAAGATTAAGTGGCAAGAACAGGGTGAAATAAATTACTGTCTTTCTTTGGTTCCCTCACTGGTTGACGCAAGCCTAGTCAGCAGTTGTACCCTTTTTGGTCTTAACCAGCACAATCGGTAATGGTACTGGTCAGCCTCTCATGAGACAGCTCTCAGAACTTGAGCATCAAGTCCCAGATGCAAGCTTAGTGAAGTTTACAAAGTTACCTGGGCTGGGATTACCTGAGCCAAGAAAAATAATACATTTGAGGATTGGGAGTAGTTTAGAATTCAGTAAAGAAGGACCAAGGGATTGATTAAGAAGGGGAAAATATAATATGAAAATTAACTTGCAGGGAATATAAGGACTGACACAAAGAGTTTCCATAGATACATGAAGAGAAAGAGGTTGGTGAAGATAAATGTAGTCCCTACAGACAGAAACAGGGGAATAAATAATAGGAGACAAAGAAATGGCTGAGCAACTGAATACATTGGTTCTGTCTTCACAAAGGAGGACACAAATCAGATGCCAGAAATGTTGGCAAATGCAAGTGAGAGAGAAGAACTGCAGGGATCAACATCAGTAGAGAAATGGTGCTGGGAAATTAATGGGATTGAAGGTGGATTTGGATTTTCAGAAAGCATTTGACAAAATCTCGCAGAAATTATTGTGCAAGATAAAATGCATGGGATTGGGGGACGTGTATTAAGATGGATAGAAAACTCTTTGGCAGAGAGGAAATAAAGAGTAGGAATTAATGAGTGTTTTTCAAATTGGCAAGCAGTAACTAGTGCCACAGGGATTGGTGTTGGACCCCAGCTATTCACAATATATGTTAATGATGAGGTTGAGGGAACAAAATGCAATTCAAAGGACCCTGGGTATCCTTGTGCACCAGTCAATAAAGATATGTATGCAGGCAGTGAAGAAGGCAAATGATATGTTGGCTTTCATTGTGAGTGGTTTCGAGTACAGGAGCACGGATGTGTTTTTGCAGTTATACAGGGCCTTGGTGAGGCCACATCAAGAGTATTGTGTGCAGTTTTCATCTTGTTTTCAGAGGAAGGGTGTACTTGCTCTCGGGATAGTTTACCAGGCTGATTCCGGGGACGGCAGGACTGATGTATGAGGGATTGACTAGGTTAGGATTTGTTCTCACTGGAGTTCAGACAAATGAAGGAGGATTCATAAGAACATAAGAAATAGGAGCACGAGTAGGCCATCTAGCCCATCGAACCTGCCCCACCATTCAACAAGATCATGGCTGATCTGAAGTGGATCAGTTCCACTTTCCCACTTTCTCCCCTTAACCCTTAATTCCCTTGTCTATTAGAAACCTATCTACCTATGATTTAAATATATTCAGCGAGGTAGCCTCCACCATTTCAATGGGCAGAGAATTCCAGAGACTCACCAACCTTTGAGAGAAGAAGTTTGTCCTCAACTCTGATTTAAACTGCACCCCTCCCCCTTATTTTGAGGCTGTGCCCTCTAGTTCTGCTATCCTTTCTAAGTGGGAAGAATCTCTCTACCTCTGCCCTATCTATCCCCTTCATTATCTTACATGTCTCTATAAGATCTCCCCTCAGCCTTCTAAACTCTAACAAGTACAGACTCAGTCTGTTCAATCTCTCCTCACGGACTCACCCCCTCATCTCCAGTATCAGCCTAGTGAACCTTCTCTGCATTCCCTCCAAGGCCAATATATCCTTTCACAAACGTGGAGACCAAAACTGCACAGAGTACTCCAGCTGCGGCCTCACCAGTACCCTGTATAGTTGCAGCAAGACCTCCCTGCTTTTATATTCTATCTCCCTCGTTATAAAGGCCAACATTCCATTCACCTTCTTGATCACCTGCTGCACCTGTAGACTGGGTTTTTGCGATTCGTGCACAAGGACCCCCAGGTCCCTCTGCTCCGTAGCATGCTGCAGCTTTTCGCCTTTTAAATAATAATCCCTCCTACTATTATTTCTACCAAAGTGGACAACCTCACGTTTGCTAACATTATACCTCATCTGCCAGGTACTTGCTCATGCACTCAGCTTATCCAGATCTCTCTGCAGACTTTCTGCACTTTCCACGCAATTTGCTTTTCCACTCATCTTCATGTCATCAGCAAATTTTATTATCCTACACTCAGCCCCCTGCTCCAGATCATCTATGTACATGGTAGACAATTGAGGCCCCAGCACCAATCCGTGCAGCACTCCACTAGTCACCAACTAGTGGACTCTTAGAGACGTATAAAATTCTAACAGGACTAGACATGCAGGGAGAATGTTCTAATTGTGGGAGAGTCCAGAACCAGGGGTCACAGTCTGAGGATTCAAGGTAGACCATTTAGGATGGAGATGAGGAGACATTTCTTCACCCAAAGAGTTGTGAACCTGTGGAATTCATTACCATAGGAAATAGTTGACGCCAAAACATTGAATGTAATCAAGAGGTGGCTGGATAGAGCATTTGGGACAAATGGGATCAAAGATTATGGGGAAAAAGCAGGATTAGGCTATTGAGTTGGATGATCAGCCATGATCATATTGAATGGCAGAGTAGGCTCAAAGGGCCAAATGTTATCCTCCAGTTCTTAGCTTGTATGTTTCTATGAGCTTTGTTCTGATTTAATGGATGAAATCTTAGCAAAAAATGGCAGAATGTTGATTTTTGTGCTGAATGTGTCGCTGTGTGTTTTTAGTCTGAATCTTACAGTTTGCTTGTATTAATTTTTATTCCCATGAGTTTTGTGTCACTCTTGCGGTGTTTTCTCTCTGGTTTGGCTATCATGTAATGACTTAACTGCTGCAAGCACTGGGGAGTTTCATATAAATGGCTCCCTCGTACCTGTTCCACAGCGACTGCAGTCAATGGCAGCGACAAAGCTGGCCCCATACTTCACAGAGGGGGCCCTCACCAGACTGCTCAATGGAGTGGCACAGAGGCAGGAAACCCTGTAGCTACATTCCAGGATACGGCCATCTGGCAGGGTGACCAAACCTATGTAGGATACCTAGGCATAGTGGGACGGTGAGGAAGATTAAGAAACCGAAGGCACACTGTGGGAATAGGTGAATAGAGATTATATTGCAGGTAGATCACCATTTTGTTCTGAATGTTTGTTAATAATTTCATTTTATTCACCCACAGACCCTACAGCCTGTCCTCATGCCACCAAGTTTGGGAAATGTCTGTGCTCACCTAGCACCTCTCCCCTGTGTCGTGTGAAGAATGCAATATCCCTCCCGCCCTCTTGTCAGCCCCCACTAAGGAAAGGTACTCCCTCAGTAGCAATATGGGAATGAGGATGTGGGAAGTGCTACTTGCATACCAGTCTCTACAACCTCTTTAGAGCAAAGGCACCCCAGCACGAAGGTTAGAGAAAGCCTACAAGTGACCCCTCCTGATCCATGCCCCCATAATGGTGATTCTGGAACCATCACCACTGCTCTGAGTTGAACCCATCAGTGTCCCCCATGTCCTCTCTGGTGTCCCCGAGAAGTACACACCACAGAGGGTGCTGGCTGCCCGAGTGCTCGCTTCTGAAACCGCCCCCCATATCTTGGAGGTGAAGGAACCTGGTTCAAGCTTCTGTAGAGCTGTAAATGGCACTGGTCTGACATTGTTGAATATTTTTAAGGCTGAGTTAAATGGCTTAACGAGGCAGTCAAAGGATATCGGGGTAGACAGAAAAATAGAGTTGAGGCCATAATCAGATCAGCCATGATTTTATCAAATGGCAGAGTTGGCTCAGGGAGCTGACTGACCTGCTCCAAATTTGCATATTGGTATGTTTGTCTAGGTCTTGTGCTATTACTGGTTGACATGGTCAATATCAGTTTCCCTCTATAAAGTTTTGCAACTGTTGAAAACTGGAAACTTTGAAAATTTTCAAAATGTTGATTTGCTTCCCATATATGCAGACACATAAAGATAAATAGCTGTACATCATTAAAGTGAAAACACACGTTTAAATGTTTGGTATTGCAGCATTTAGTAAGCCAGTGATCAGAAATTGGCCTTCCCTAATGATCCTGGTGTTTCTTTAGTTGAGATGTTTGTATTGTTCCTTATTTTTAAACGTTCTATTTAAAATTCTTTAAATATGTGCATACAAATCATTGAATACAAGAATCTTACGTTTGAGTAATCCAAGGTTGGAGGTATCAAAATCTTTCCTGTATTTCAGTCAATTCCCAGATCTACATCAATGATCCAATGAGCATTTTTCTAATTTCATTGTACTAATTTGCATTATTTCCTTGTCTCATTTTCAAAATTGGCAGTTTGGAATGCAACTAATTTGGAAAAAGTGGTGTCTGCTACTGGTTGTAAACCTGCATGTTGCATCAGTAAAATGTATTGATGTTTTGTCAATATTTGGAATGCTGATGAATCATGAACTTGGAAATGAAGTTAGCACTATGAAAAAAATATTACAATATATTTCATTGCTGATCCAAATTATCCATATTTTTTAACTTTAATTCCACCAAGTATTTTGTAGGCATCCAAAATCTTCAAAGTGAAAATGTCTTTTAAGCAGCAATGTAAAGAAACCTGAGCACTTTCTATCGTTAAAATAGAAAATGCTGGGTAAACTTGGCAGATCTGGCAACATCTGTGGATAGAGAAACACAGTTAACACTTTGAGTCCAATGTGACTTCTCCAGAACAGATTTTTACTAGAGCTTGGGAGATAATAAAATTAGGCAATAAACAATTTTACAGATGCTTTATAACATTTGAGATATTAATTTTTTACTCTCTTTAGTCTCTGAATCTTGCAGTCAGACCTGCACAACTCCTCACATGTATCAGCAAGATTTTAGATTCTGTATCTACACAGGATATGAATGATCCCAATCCCCTTCACACCATTTAGATGGTTCTGGGAAAAGAGGGAATCCAGAGACTCAATGATCCAATTAATCCTTTCTCTATTATTTAGTTAATAATTTATAATTTTTAATTCCACATCAAAATGTAATAATTTTTCACAAAATGAATAAAGCTTGGCGAGTCATTATTGGGTATGAGTAATTCCTATAGTCTTCAAGATTCTGGGTTACTAAACTCAACCATGTCTTTCTGCTGTAGTGACTCAATTTCCATAAAATTACTTAGAACTCTTTTTAACTCTGCTTTTCCCAAGCCCCTTCTCCTTGGACTTCTGACTGAGCAACTTGTAGTTGCTCCTTCTACCCAGAGAAGACCCCTCCATTTGAGGTTTGGAAGGTTTTATCTCACTGAAAACCACAAATTAAATATAAGGAACCATCTGTCATGCTGCAAAGATTGAGTTGACTTTGCCTTTAGCAAAAACAATGGAATTTACTCTGGAACATTAAAGGACACATCAGAGAGGACCTGTGAAGTGAACCCAGAGTCTGAATTTGGGCCTCATGATTACAGAGGTCTGAGCTGGATGTTCAGGAGCCAAACTGAAAGTTGAATGAGAGTAATAAGTGGAAATAGGTGAGTAGAGAAGGGAATTGTGATGGAATTGAAGAAAAAGTAGGGAAAAATAAAGATGGGTTTGAGAGATCTGTTGATAGTCATAGGTTCTTGCAGTTAATTTCCTGTCTAGGAGGATGACTCACAGTTTTGCCAGATGTATTTCCCATGCTGTTTAACTAGTTCAATTATATTTTGTGGCTTTCTTGGGTCTTTTAACAGGATGTATTTAAAAATGAATCTATCATTTGTTAGCTTAAAGATTGTGACTGCAACTTGTGCAGATTGTAAGGTAGTTAGAAAATTTTGAGACAAGCTCAAGAGCCTTTTATGCTAATTTTCACCCGGGCAAGATTTGGAAACTCATACTGAATGCTTTATCCAATCAATTATCTGTCTAATCTGCTTAAGGTGTTTTGAATGTTACATTATTAGAACAACGCAAAATATTGCAGATGCTGCAATCTGAAATAAAAACAGGAAAATGCTGGGAATATTTAGCAGCTCAGGCAGCATTTTTAATTCATTTTTAATTCACTTTATGGGATATGGGCATCATTGGCTGTGCCAGCATTTATTGCCCGTTGCTAGTTGCCCCTCAGAAGGAGGTAGTGAGTTGCAGCCTTGAATTGCTGCAGTCCCCTGGATGCTGATACATCCACAGTGCTTTTAGGAAATTTCAGGATTTTAAACCAGATTTAGTGAAGGAATGGTGATATATTTTCAAGTTAGGATGGTGTATTACTTGGAGGGAAAATTCCGGTTGGTTATGTCCCATGAGTCTGCTGCGCTTGTCCATTTAGATGGTAGCGGTTTGGAAAGTGCTGTCTGAGGAACTTTGTTGAGTTCCTGAAGTGCATCTCGTAGAAAATGCAAACTGCTCCCACTGTTTGTCGATAAACCAGAGAATCCCAATAGTGCAGAAGAAGGCCATTCAGTCCATCGAGGTTGCACCGACTTTCCAAAAGAGCACCTTAATCCAAGCCCATCACACCAGCCCCCATTCCCATAACCCTGTGTTTAGAATGGCTAGCCCACCTAATCTACACATCTTTAGATGCCTTAAAATTTCCAATTTGAGTTCTAAGTATTCAGCTCAGTCTTCTGAGTACAAGGAAGTTTCGACTCCATTCACAGGTTGTAGTATGTTAACTGTATCATTATGGCTATAGTATCCAATTTAACTGTTCTTTCCTTCTACACTGTTTATATGTATTGTACGTTTATTATCTGTAACAGGTGCCGTTAACAAGTCTAAGGTGCAGGATAATTATTTGGAATTGAACATGGAATGAATGATTAAATGCGAAAGGGCTGTAGGTATTAGCACATTGAGCTCTGAAACAATGTTATTCTGGAAAACCATATTTGGAGAGCTCAGGCCATCAACATTGAAAACACCCGATATGTGCATCAAAATGATAATTCATTAGCTAGAGCTTTCAGTGAACTTCTATAGCATGACTGGAGGAAAGTTAACTGATAATAGCCCTCAAGACTATATCTCTTCCACCCCACTTCATCTTCAGACTCAACTTTTTTGGAACAAGTATATTAAAAATTGGTGCAAGATTTCCTAAATCTATTTTACCGAGATTGTAGATATTAATCAGTCTGAATAAGAAACATTTCTGACTGTAGTATGTTCAGTAGAGATAAAGCAGGCTGCTGTAGAGTCTGTTCACAATCAGTTTCAAGTGGTGGGTGACACGCGGTTAGTACTGCAGCCCCACAGTGCCAGGGAGCTGAGTTCAATTCCGGCCTTGAGTGACTGTGTGGAGTTTGCATGGTTTCTTCCCACAGTCCAAATGTTGTGTAGGTTAGGTGGATTGGTCATGCTAAATTGGACCTTAGTATCCCAAGATAAGTAACTTGGATAGATTAGCCAGAGTAAATATATGGAGTTAAGGGGATAGGATAGAGGAAAGGGCCTGGGTAAGATACTCTGTCAGAATCGGTGCAGATTCGATGGGTCAGATGAGTTCCTTCTGCACTGCAGGGATTTTACAATGCTGTGACTAGTTGTTGTTTCCACAAACACAGTTTGTAAAAACCTTATGGAAATTTTAAATAACTTCGCTTAAGAAGTAAATCCCTGTTTTCGAATTTGCTGTTTAGTACAAATGTTAAGACACTTGTCTAAAACTTTATTTCATCAAAAAACCCTAATCTCATCATCAATGATCTCAATGTTATCTGATCTCCCCTTTTTAAACCTCATCAATTGTTGGAATCCCTCGTCTGCTGGTCCAAACATCAAACTATGTAAATACCTTTGATAGACTTCATTATTAACCATAATCCTGCTGAAGGAGTTTTCGTTTCTGATTCTAATTTAGAGGAAATTAAAACAATTTCAATAAAACTGTGCATATACTAGCTTGTTAATAACTTGCTTTTTTTATTTAAACAGCACTGGTTAGATGCTACAAAACCCATTAAGAAACAAGTGAAAAGTAAGTACACATGATTAACTTGGATAGTGCTTCAGAATGTTGTTTTAGCTTAATTTATGGAATTCATCTTGATTTATTAAAATATATGCATTCTGTATTATCTTTACTTGATAAATACAGTATTTGATAAACTTGACTTAAAATCATTGTTTGAAGTTTGAATGTTTAATATACAAATCTTTTTCTCAGTTGGGCCTCCTTATAATTTCCACTTCAGAATAAAATTCTATTCCTCGGAACCAAACAATCTTCGTGAAGAGTTTACAAGGTAGGAAAATATGACATAGAAATGCTAATTTCAGCAAGCACCTGCAATTCTTCTAAATATATTTGTTCTGGTGGTGTGAGTAATGCTGGTAAGGCTGCACTTGCCCATCTGTAGTGGCTGTAAGGGCACTGAGGATCAACTCTATGCGGTGAGACTGGAATCACAGAAGGTAGTCTCGGCAAGTAGGCAGGTTCTTCTTCTTGAATATAATTAGGGAATTTGTTATGTTTCTGACCACACCAGCAGGTTTCACTTTCTCTGGGACCTGCTCCCAAATTGCTAAATTTAATTAATTCAATTAACCAATTAGTCATGGTGGAATTTCCCTGGCCTCCTCTAGAAAGTTCATCCACGTCCATAACCATGAGGCTGCCATTTCATTTTATATTCAGATAGACTGGAATTTTAATTTCTGGCTGTTAATGGAACCAATAACATTTTCCACTTCAGTATCAGTTAACTTTTAATACCAAAATGAAACACATTAAAAATTAATTCTCTCTCTCTTGTGATAGTTGTGTCTTCCTCTGTCTGTTGCTCCATGTTGCACACACTCTTCCCTGTCTCTCTTGAGCTCTTGTCCTTGGTTCCAACCTTTCTTCCACCCTTTCCTGTATTCTTTCTGATACTGCTAGTTTTTACATATATTAGCTCCCTGTCTTTCCACCTGTTCCCCTCAAGCTATTTCCTCCCCATACACTTCTTTCCCTCACCCTTCCCTTTCTCATGCTTTTCCCCTTTGCAATCTTCCCTCCTGCTCACATCACGCCCAGTGCCTTGCCCCATCATGCTTCTGTTTGCACTTCGTTCCAGCATCTTCTGGATAATCTTTCTCCCCTCTCATCTTACCTCCCCCAGGAATCCAACCTGGACACTTATTATAATGCTACATGTCGGTTAACCTCTTGCTACTTTGCTGGGCTTTGATCAAATAAAGGATTTAAATTTAATATATCAATAAAAACTTTAAAGGTGAGGGAGGTGACACTGAACAAGGAAGAAGGAGACCAATAGACATGATTGCTTCTATTAATATTAAGAAATTTTATAGAAAGGGAAGAAGCAATGAGCCACAAAGTGCGAAAAAGCAATACAAGATTGAGAGCATGAAAAATAGCAAGTCTGTTGGTTTCAAGAAGAGAGAGTAATTTCCTTCTGCATATCAGCAAAAGCAGTGATGCATTAACTTCACTTGTGGTGTAACTGTTATTTTTAAATGTATGCATCTAAATTTATTCTCTTAAGATTTCAAAGTCTAATTGCCTCAGGTACGTTCTGAGATTAATTAGAAATCAATTGGTGGTATTGATGGAAGTTTGTGAATTGGCATGTACTTAGAAATTCACACTTCTGTAGGAAACCAATTGCGTAAAAGACGTTTCCATAAACTGTGTATGCGTGTGTCGTTCTCTGTCTGCCTCCCTAGATAGAGATTAGTTTATCACAAAAACTGCTGATGAAAGTTGCCTACATAAAACAATAAAGTTATGAAATAAAACACGGATACTAAGATTAAAAGCGGATAAAGATTAAAGATGACATTTCTCTGTCAGATTTTGTTGTGGGCCTGTTGCTTGATTTTCTTTGATTTGATTAGACTATTATTCTCATACATACTGGTATACAGTCAGAAGTATTGTTTCTTGCGTTCTATACAGACAAAGCATACTGTTCATAGAAAAGGAAAAGAGAGAGTGCAGACTGGAGTGTTACAGTCATAGCTAGGGCTTAAAGAAAGGATCAACTTAATGTATGGTAGGTTCATTCAAATACTGATGGCAGCAGGGAAGAAGCTGTTTTTGAGTCATTGTAATTATGTCTCAGACTTTTGTATGTTATTCTCGATGGGCGATGGTGGAGGAGAGTAACTCTGGATTGCATGAGGTCCTTAATTGTAGCGGCTGCTTTTCTAAGGCAAGCGGGAAGTGTAGATAATGTCAGTGGATGGGAGGTTAGTTTGAGTGATGGATTGGACTTTGTTCATGACCCTTTGTGGTTTCTTGCAACCTTGAATAGAGCACCAAGCTATGATACAAACAAAGAATGCTTTCTATGGTGCATCTATAAAAGTTGGTAAGAGACGTAGCAGACTAAGTGAAATTTGAACTTGGTTTAGCACCTGAAATAGTTTTTCCTGTTGACTATTTGGAAGTTTGACTTTTCAGATGGACGCAGCAGGTCAGCATATTTTTGGGAGAGTGAGGCTTCCTATTCTCACTGGAAGAACGGCAGTTGATTTCTTAATATCTTTCATTTTGTCCTCCCTTGTCTGGATCCCTCTCTGAAGTTGTTCCTCAGAGTTCTTCTGAGTGTTGTGTACACCAAAGTGGCTGGTTCTTTATTACAAACAATAAAAAAAAGCTGCTTTGCTAATTTCAGTTAACCATTGTTCCACGAGAGAATTGTTAATTATGTTAACGCCCTTTGAATTCCCTTCTGTCTCCTATTCTCTCAAAAATAAGATGATTTTTCATATCTTGGAGAATTAAATGGATGTCCCTGGAGGGGGGGGGTCTTTGCAATTGTAATGATTTTTCATCAATCTAAAGATTTAAAAACAGAAACTTGTCTTTAACACAGCTGTCTGTAAAATCTGTAGTCTCATAATTACACATTTGTGACACAAAAAAACGATGGTTGTGATGGATGCAAAACTTTTATATACAGTACGATCCCAAGATTTGGCAGCTAGCATGCAGCCACTGACTTTCGACCTCTAACTGTTATATGATGTTCACTTGAGCATTGATTGGCAGTGGGTGAGACTTCTGTTCATCTTGGAAGGAAGCTCTGCCCGTGAGAACTATTAGCCAATCAGATTGCTGGTAACTCTTCAACTCTGCCAGACACAGTGCTGCAGTGGCCAAAAGTGGTACTGCAGCATTCTAAGCCCTGGGGTTCGCAGGGGCAGGAGAGTAAAGGTGACTCAGAGTGGGGGCAGAGAGGAGAGAGGGTGGGGGTGGGGGGGTGGGGTGGAGGGTGGGCAGAAGATGGAACATAGCAGTGTAGGGAGGGAGGTCCCGGAATGTAAACATCCCAGGGGAAGGAAACTCCAACTTTCTTCCTGCCCAAATAAGGAAAAGGTTTATTGTCACTTTTCCACCCTACCAGCTAACCTGATAATTGAGGCCGGATGTGAAAAGGTCACTTAAATATCTTAATAAGTGAAAGGCAGTTTTCCCACCTGAGGCCTTGCCTGCCCAAGAGTGAAATTGTATCTAGGTTTGGGTGGGAAAGAACTCGGGGAGTATCCCGTCCATTTTATGCTCCACCCTCCCCCCAACCCCCAAACCTGCTTGGGGTGGGGGGCGGGGGGGGGAGAAGCGTGTGATGGGGGTGTGTGTGGAGAATACTATAATTCTGCCCATATAAATTTTTCACGTAATTGATTTCAAAGCCTTTTTGGGAATATAAATGGTGGGCGTTCTCATGGGAAAATAAAATACCTTCCATGTGTGGTACTGAGTGCCAGACACATTAAGGTCAGCTTTATACCATCCGGAGCACAGTACACCTATCTCTGCTCTGCCGCCACAATATTCATTTACCCAAAATGTGAAAAACCTTAGTGTTGATCAACATGCTATTAGTTTTTTCTTCACTATTTGGTTTATGACCTGTGAATCTCACTATCAATGGGTGATAAATGGTAGTATAGGCCATTCAATGGATTAAGACATCTCCAAACATGGTTAGGATCTCTGGCAGTTCAGGGATTTGGCAGTCAGCCCAAATACAAAATTGAGTACCAAATTTCAGATAAATCTATTTGATCTCCCTGCAAGGTGTTTTTGCTTCATCTGACTTGCAACTTATAAAACAGTGCAAGTTTTTAAATGAGTCCTATTTTCTTCTTTAATGAAATTTTTAGGTCTTTGGAATGCAAGACCTCACTATGCTTAAACTGTCTCTTTTCAAGTTCTTAAAACCCTAGTGTCCACCCAACAGTAATTAAAAGAAAATCTCACCATTGCTACTGCTTTTCTTCCTCAGCCTCCTGCCCCAAACCAACTTCTTAATGTCTGCAAATTCAATCTCCACCTGAACTCATCATATTCTCTTTCATCTGAGTTCACTACACTCCAGGCACTTTTCAGAACAGGGATTGTAAATAGCCGTTTGCTCACCTTTCAAGCCTGATGCAGAAATAGAGCAAATCACAACTATCTTTTCAAAAAATAGCTATCTGTTCCAATTATTGCTCGTTCTGCACTGCCTAATCTTGCAAATGGGCCAAAGGTCACCACATTTGGACCTTAAAAATTGCCAATTGACCTCAAATTACCCCAGAAATGCAAAACATCTCAAAATTTCAACACCACATTAAGCAAGTGTTTCATGTTGCTACTAAACAGTGGAAAATACCTCTCATATCACCAGTAACAGGATTCTGCTTTCAGTCCAACAAACCATTCTGCGTACTGCACAACTGAGCAACATCGTGTATCAATTTCCATGCTAATATGATGCCAGGTTAAGAGGGAATGTGTCCCAATGATTGGCTGATTGAATCAAACAGCACGTTTGGCTGTTTTGAAATATTAAGAATGTACTCAATACAGCCCCTGCTTGCAATACATCTACGGTTTGATGTGATTCCACAACTGGACAGCACTTACTGAACAATCCCAAGTCTTCTAATGTTTCACTAACAAGCAATTTAAGATAATCAATTATAGTAATGTGGCTCATTTACCCTTGCTACATGTAGCATATATTCATGCATGGGGACCCATTCGCTATAAACAAGGAAAATGGATGAGCCTCACCTCTTTTTTTGAATTCACAGAAGCACAGGGAGCCTATAGTTTCCCATTGCTTTCTCCTATGTAACATGTCACTAAATCAGAGACTAGCAACAAATCACCATTCCTTTTCTCCTGTGGCATGAATTGCAGCGATTGTTTGAAATTTATTGTGTTCCTCCTGATGAAGAGAAGCTGAAAAGCTTTGGCAGCATGTTTCTCTCCTCAGCAATGTTTTAAGTTCTACACAACCAAACAACTAAATAAAGTTACTCTTAAAGATCATAGTTTGCTGTTTAAACCAAAATGAGCCTAATGGTTGAAATCTCTAGCTTCACCTTTGCATTCAGACAGGCTATAAATTGCTTGAGCTTTGTTGTTACAATGTACTTTATCATTTGAACCCCTTGGTTAGATTCTGCCTTGTAATTACTCCCACGTATCTATTATGTTCTAACATGCTGCTTGGTATAATCTAAAGTAATGATATAAATTACCGGGAATGCACAGCAAGTCAGTCACTAAAGTCAGACTTATGGTTTCCAGAATATTCTGTTTATATTTCATATTTCAACCATTTGTTTTATATCTAAGTTAATATGCTGTTGGGTTAAACCGCAACACGTTTAATGTCACTAATGTAATTTCATCTAATAGCCTTTAGTTGTTGTTTTCAAGTTTCATTCATTTATATGTATCGCATACACGGCAACTCCTATGCAAGGGAGTGCGAGCATTTTCTTAGAGCGGTGATAGTGTTAAAGATTGTATAAAGACGAATTGCCTCTAACTGGTAGCTATATTTATTTTGCAGATATCTTTTTGTGTTGCAACTCAGACAAGATATTCTTTGTGGCAAGTAAGTTGATGTTAGGCAAGTATGTCTTTTGCATAGAACTTTCTGCAGAAGATGAGGTCTTCCAAAAATACATAACCTTTATCTGATTCCTATACAGTTTGGATCTAGCTAGCCATTTTGTAATGTTAGTTGCAAGTAAAAGTATTTCAAAAGACCTGGGTACAGTGGTGCACCACGGACCCTGGGTTCAATTCTGACCTCGGGTCAATGTGTAGAGTTGGCATGTATTCCTGTGTCTGCATGGGTTTCCTCCGGATGCTCTGGTTTCCTCCACTGTCCGAAAATATGAGAGTTACGTTGATTGGC
The DNA here is from genome assembly GCA_024679065.1 of Sphyrna mokarran. NCBI lineage: Eukaryota > Metazoa > Chordata > Chondrichthyes > Carcharhiniformes > Carcharhinidae > Sphyrna > Sphyrna mokarran. Next base: position 65,432,569 of record JAGIQG010000002.1, read on the forward strand.
TGTAATAAATTGCCCATTAATCTGAGAGACCAGCAGGGCAAATACATGAGGTTACAGAGCTATTTGCCTGACAAAGACACAGAGTGTTGAAAGCTCGCAAATTTACTATCAAATAAATCGGTTGGATTTAAAATTGGTGTTGCTAAATTCTTACTGAGTTCTTACTACCCCAGTCCAACGCCGGCATCTCTACATCATGGTTACAGAGCTAGGCCATGGATGGGACTGTTGTCGGTACAGACTCGATGAATCAAATAGCCTCATTTTGCACTGTAGAGTTCTAGATTTAATTCCACTGAACTAAATTGGTGAATATCTTAATATGCCTGCTATCATGTTTTACTGCAAAAAATATTCAATATAGTTTGGCCTTGAAACAAATCAACAATCTGTGAAGTCATTCACCTACATAATGAATTACAAATTGTACTCTAACTCACTGCATATGAACGTTTTTGCAGATTGAAATGTCCTTATGATACAGATGTAGAGCTAGCTGCCTATTGCCTTCAAGGTAAGTGGCGAATCTCTAGAATCTGATACTTTTTCAGTGAAACTCCTGTTAATTGTCAGTTTTGTTTTTTATCTTAATCCTCTTTTTGTCTTGCGCATTCGTCAGATGTCCTTTACAGCCTGACTAAAATTGCTTTGGAGAAATGGAACTGCTGCCTGATTCACAGCCTAAAAGCATACCAAATATTAGGAAAATTCATAGCTAAAGTCACCTAATTGTTTGGGATTTGCATTCTATAACATCTAGCTGCTGCCTGATGTCTCTAATTCAATTTAATCTCATTATATAATGGTCATAAAATGAAAAGGGCAGCTGTTTAGAGCAAGGCACGGAATTGTATTAATATTCATTCCAACATACGGTGAAGTTTCTTACACTACTAATCTAACCACCACTAAACACTGTGATTGGTAGTCATCCAACAACAATCTTTCTACAGTGAATTTGGCTTGTGCCACATGACACATGCTCCTAACTTAGGGAACATTACGTAGGTTTTATTTCTACATCACTCAATTGATTTAGGTGTTGAGAAGTTATAATTCTGAATGTTGTTAATTTTAATACCACTCACTGGTAACAACAACAGCAACCTAGCTCTGTCGACCTTGCAAAACCATTCTCTTCACCACTGATTCAAAGTGCAGAACTCATCAAAGCTCCTTAGCAGCATCTGCCAAACCATGACCACTGCCATCTTGAAGGACAAGGGCAGCAGATACCTAGGAACATCACCACCCGGAAGTTCACTTCCAAGCCGTTCAGCATCCTGACTTAGAAAATAGATCACTGTTCCTTCACTGTCACTGAGTCAAATTCCTGGATCTCATCCTTTACACCACGTGAACTGTGACTGTTCTAGAAGGCAGCTCACCACCCTCTTTTCAAGGGTAATTAGGGATGGGAAATGAATGCTGGCTAACCAGCAACACCCATGTTCCATAAAAAATGTAAAAATAGGCACATAAAAATTTTGTTTTAGAAATGGTTTTGTGATATTGTCATGACTGACATAGTAGCAATAGCCAACCACATCTTCCAAGTGTATTGAATTAAAGTTGCCTTCTTTTTAAAGTCATCTCCCTTTCACTATTGAAAATGGTAAAAGGAAGCCAACAATCCAAGCATGGGACATCACTGCTGATCTCTGATGATTCCACAGTGTGCAATTCCATTCAAATTTACTAAGCGCTGCTTAATAACATCAGGCTTGGCAGGGACCATTCACACCACTTAAGTCAGGAGTCCTCAGCATCAACTCTAGACCCCATTAAGTCTCATGGCACCAAGTCAAACATGGGCAAGAAAATTTCCTGCTGATTGGAATGTACCATCCCCCCTCAGTTGATGAATCAGCACTGCTCCATGTTGAACGCTACTTGAAGAAAGCACCGAAGATGGCAAGGGTCCAGAATGTACTCTGTGTGGCGGTCTTTATGGCTCAAAACCAAGAGTAGTATAGCTTGATAGCACCAGCACAGACTGAGCTGGCCAAGTCTGAAAAGACATAACTGCGAGCCTGGGATTGTGAGATGGTGAGGGAACCAACAAGAGGGAAAAACATACTTTGACCTCGCCCTCACTAACCTAACTGCTGCAGATGCTTCTGTATATGACAGCATCAGTAGGAGGGATCACTACAATTCTTGAGGAGATGAAGCCCCATTTGGTTTATTATTGTCACATGTATTAACATACAATGAAAAGTGTTGTTTCTTGCACATTATACACACAAAGCATACTGTTCATAGAGAAGGAAAGGAGAGAGTGCAAAATGTAGTGTTAAACTCATAGCTAAGTTGTAGAGAAAGATCAAATTAATGCCATTCAAAAGTCCAACAGCAATAGGGAAGAAACTATTCTTGAGTCGGTTGGTACGTGACCTCAGACTTTGTATCTTTTTCCCAATGGAAGAAGGTGGAAGAGAGAATGTCTGGAGGATATATGGGGTCCTTAATAATGCTGGCTGCTTTGTCAAGGCAGTTGTCATGTAGATGGATTCAATGAATGGGAAGCTTTAAGGTGCACCTGTAAAAGTTAGCAAGAGACAAAGTTGACGTCTTCACATTGAGAATAAACCTCTATTTTGTTGTGTGTAACTACCAGTGTGCTAAATGGGATAGACTTCAAACAGATCTAGCAACTCAAAACTGGACATCCAAGAGACTCTGTGGGCCATTAGCAGCAGCAGAATTTTATACAACCACAATCTGTAATCTCATGGCCTGGCCTCTTCCCCACTGTATCATTACCATCAAGCCAGGAGATCAACTCTGATAAATGAAGAGTCCAGAAGGCATGTCAGAAGCAGCGCCAGACATATCTAAAAATTAGGTGTCAACTGAGTGAAATTACAACACAGGACTACTTGGATGCTAAATAACAGAAGCAGCAAGCAATATACAGAGCTAAGCAATCCCGTAATTAATGAATCAAATCTAAGTTCTGCAGTCCTGCCATATCCAGTCATGAATAGTGGTGAACAAAACAATGAATAGGAGAAGAAGGCCTCACAAATATCCCCATCCGCATTAGTGGGAGTGCATATCAGTGCAAAAGCCAAGGCTAAAGCATTTGCAATCAACTTGAATCAGACGTGCTGAGTGGATAATCCAGCTTGGTTTTCTCCAGAGGTCCCCAGATCATAGATGTCAATCCACAGCTAATTCGATTCATTCCACATGATATCAAGAAATGTCTGAAGGTACTGGACACAACAAAGGTTATGGGCCTTGACAATATTCCAGCTATGGTGTTGAAGACCTATGCTCCAGAACATTCTGTGTCCCTAACCAACCTGATGCATACACCTATAATACTGCACTTCCCTGGCAATGTGCAAAATTGTGTAATAAATAAGACAAATCCAATCTGGCTATTTATCACCCATTCTTAATTATCCAGTAGATTATCAAGTCTACTCCTGATCATCAGTGAATGATGGAAAGGAGCATCAACAGAGCTATTAAGTGGCACTTGCTCAATAATTACCTGCTCATAGAAACTCAGTTTAAGTTGTGCTCGGGTCTCAGCTCCTGATTTATTACAGACTTGGTTCAAACATGCATAAAAGAGCTAAAGCTCAGGGTTGAGATTAGAGTGACTGCCTTTGAACAAATGTGATATCAAGGAATCCTAGCCAAACTGGGGTCAGTGGGCATTGAGGAAACCTCTCTGCTAGTTGGAGTCATATCTGGCATAAAGGAAAGTGGTTGTGGTGACTGGAGGTCAATCATCTCAGTTCCAGGGTACACTGGAGGAGTTCCTCAGGGTAGTATTCTAGAACCAACCATCTTCAACAACTTCATCAATGAGCTTCTTTCCATCACAAGGTCAGAAGTGGGGATATTTGCATATGACTGCATAATATTGAGTACCATTTGTGACTCCTCAGATACTGAAATGGCTCATGTCCCAATGCAACAAGACTTGGGCGATATTCAGGCTTGGGCTGACAAGTGGTGAGTAATGTTTGCACCACACAAATGCCAGGCAATGACCATCTCCAACAAGAGAGGATCTAACCATCGCCCTGTAACATTCAATGGCATTGCTGTTCCTGAATTTCCTCACTATCGATGTCTTGGAAGTTATCAGAAACTGAACTGAAATAGCCATATGAATACTGAGACTGCCAGAACAGGTCAAAGGTTAGGAATCCTTCAGCAAGTAACTCACCTCCTGACTCCCCAAAGTCTATCCACCATCCATAAGGCACATAAGTGTAATGGAATACTCTCCACTTGCCTCAATGGATGCAGCTCCAAGAATACTCAAGAAGCTGGATATAAACCAGGATTTGAAGGTATATTACCATTCTTTCATTGTAGCTGGGTCAAAATACTGAAATTTCCTCCCCAATAACCTCCTGGGTGTACCTACACAGCGACTGAAGCGGTTCTAAAAGGCAGCTCACCACCACTTTCTGATGGGCAATTAGGGATGGTCAATAAATGCTGGCTTAGCCAGCAATATCCACATCCTATAAAATTAATAAAAAATAAATACATCGTTGAAAGTACCTTTGTTTTCCTAACGTGCACAAAGCAAAATTAGAGTGCAATAGGAGATCTGTTTTGTGTCTAATCCGTTTTAGTGTCTGTATTTCTGCCGTTTACCAGAAAATACCTGTAGAAAATTGTGTGGGTGTTTTATCCAGCAGAACTATCCCCTCAGCCAGTTCACTACTTAACTAACAGAATACCACTGGCAAAGCATACAGGTGTTCATGGAAAATCCAGAATGTGCTTTCTTTAATAATCAATATTTTGTTAATTATTATTAAATAAGCTTGATCAGTACTGAATATAGCACATAATATTAATTTTGCATCATAGGATAGTAATGGTTTTCCTACTGGTGGCACTGTTAAAGCTCTAAGATGGCTTAATTTGTTCTCTTCCCTTCCTGTCTTGCAACAAGTTTTCGATATCGGTACTTGACGTGGCTGTTTCGCCAATCACTTTTCTCGGCTGTCAGCTGTGTGGACATAAGTAATCAGTATGGGCAGGTGTTTTCAATTTAAATCCCTTCATGGACCTCACGATTGCATTTCGAATATACTCCTATCGAGAACAAATCTTTAGTCATGTTTGCCTAATGATACACACTTATTTTAAAAAAAACTGGTGAAAATTGGCCACCAGCTAGTTTAGATCACTTTCCATAGAAAACCCTACTGTGGACATTGAGAGTCTGTGTTGTTAACAATTCTGCCAACTGTTAAACCAATTCAGACTCCATAGGAGACAGTGAGAGGCATTGAAAATGTGTTAGTTTTGCCATTACCTGAGGGGACAGTTCAAGGTTATAATGGTTTTAACTCTGCTTGTTAGTGCAGGAATATAAAGCAAAGCCGTTTTCAGTATTTCCTGCAACGTGTCAGTGCAAATCTGGGCATTGACCAAGTTCTGTTGTAGGTTGGTTTGGATTACTTCATTATCAGAGGAGCTGTGAATGGAGTTGAACATCCTGCAGTCAGTGGAAGATAGCACAGTCCCTGATGATAAGAGGGAAAGTTAATTGTTGAATGAACTCAAGATGGTAGGGCTGAGTGTGTTTTCTCGCCAAGTGATTGGCTCTAACACAGTTTTCTGCGTGGCTTGTATAACTTTGATCATTGGAGGATTTTTTACTTAACTCTCACGGACCTCAGTTTTGGTGGTGCCACCCTCCCTGCTGTCAGGTACAGTTATCTCCTCACTGCAACTTGGAGGTTGTCAGGGCTCATAGCCTTTGTTATGCCCCATACAGCTGCTGTCTAATATCATGTGAGATGAATCAAATTTGCTAGACACTGCCGCGTATGCTAGTAGGAGCCTCGGGGAGGCAGGGTACAATTGCCCAGGGTAAGATTGACATTTTTAAGTTGACAATGCATACGTACTGAGTTAGGCACAGTGAGTCATCTCGACACCAGGTAAAAGTCCAAAAGGTTTATTTTGTTGCATGAGCTTTTAGAGGGCTGCCCCTTCATCAGGTGAATAAACACAATTTGAACTGGAATGATACAACTCTCAGCAATGAGAAACATTTGGGGCACAATAGAATTTTTCAATTTAAATAGATACAAAAGTCTTTGTAACATTGCTTTGTTACAATGGTCATTAAGATGTTGCTTGGACTATGTAGCTCAAATACATTTACATATATTTCTTAAACCAGATATACAGAACTTTTAATGCATAGCTTCTTGGATGAACATGCCAGGATTCATACAGTTAGAGGAAGATCATTGGAAAGCTTTTCTCTTGTACCTCTTTGATTTGTCTAATATTACTTGATGTGATTCGGTGTCAGATTTTGTTCATTAATGCACCTACGAAGCACCCTGAGGTGTTTTGTTACATACATGACACTCTGAATGCAACTTATTGTTGAATGTGGGCAATGCTGTGCCATGAGGTTAGAGATTGTGGCAATGCACGTTGCCAGTGCTGATGGTTTATGAAGATAGTAGATGCCCAGTTTTTGCCCATTAGTACAGATGGCTTGGATAGGCAGGGTGATAGCTTATCTCTGCAAAAAAAAAGCCCACATTAAGTCTGGAACTAAACATGAGAAGATGTATTTAATGTTAACTCTCTCAAAAAGGATAACCAAAAATAGAAATACATCTTGTGGCTTTCTTTAATCACTCAGACTGAGAACAATTAAATGTCTGTGGAATTGAAATAAAACACATTTGTCTTTCATTTCCAATGGAGCTAAGCTTGTTAGTTTTAAAATAATAATATGACTCTGATAACTGGTGCTTCTTAGCTATGTGTTAAAGTTCTGTATGTTTGGTTTAAAAAATATATTACCCATGTAAATCTATTTGAGCTACATAGTCTAAGCAACATCTTAATGACCATTGTAACATAACAATGTTTATCTCATTGCTGAGGGTTGTATCGTTCCAATTGAAATTGTGTTTATTCACCTGATGAAGGGGCAGCCCTCTAAAAGCTCATACTACCAAATAAACCTGTTGGACTTTTACCTGGTGTTGAGATGACTTACTCTGCCTAACCCAGTCCAGATGATCTGTGACAGCCGGAAGTCAGGGATAGATAACAACAACGGAGCAGCTTTGAATCAGTTGGGATGATAGCTGGAGGCAGTTGAGTCCAGAGCATTTGTAAAGAGAGAGAGAGCAATTATAACTGATGTAGAGGTGCAAAAGGAAAATGGCTAGACTCACTGCCTCATTAGGAAGCAGGTCAGGAAACAAAGAAGGGTGGTCACTACATTCATGAGGCTTATTCTGAAAATGGAACTGTCTTTTTAAAAAAAAGACATTCTGGAGTGATCCAGAGGCAGAGATAGGAGAGAAGTGAGGATAATTTCAGAAGAGAAGGCACAATATTAGCACAAAAAACAACTTTACAGTCTTAAATTTTGTCTGAACCAAGGTTGAAAACAAAAGTTTGAGGAAGCCATGAAAACAAAAGATACATAAAAGATTGCAATTGCTTTGCATTTTAAGTCTAAACTTGCATTGCATTAAACAGTCTGCAACAGGAAGGTCATAGTGAGCAGCTTGGAGAGGAAAAGATGCATTAAATGTCATCCAGTTTCCAGAGACCTTGAACTACAATGTGACAGGTCACAGTTTACATCGGAAAATTAGAAGAAATGTTGACAATACATGTTAAAATTCAACATGGATTCAGAAGTGTTGCACAAAATCACAACAATAAAATTAAAGGCAAGAAATGCATGATTAGTTCAGGATTTTAATATATTCATACAACTTGGTGGGGGAGTTCCAGAGTAGGAATCAGCAAGAGATGGGAAGCAGTGGGGCAAGAGGAAGACAGGAGGGCAAAGAGGAGAAAGTGGAGAACGGGATTTGATTCGATTTATTATTATCGCATCTATTAACATACAGTGAAAAGTATTGTTTTTCGCGTGCTATGCAGACAAAGCATACTGTTCATAGAGAACAAAACGAGAGTGTGCAAAGTGTAATGTTGCATTGCTAGGGTGCAGAGAAAGATCAACTTAACGCAAAATATGTCCATTCAAAAGTCTGACAGCAGCAGGGAAGAAGATTTTCTTGAGTTGGTTAGTATATAACACAGACTTTTGTATCTTTTTCCTGATGGAAGAAGGTGGAAAAATGAATGTGTGGGGTCCTTAATTACGTTGGCTGCTTTGCCGAGGCAATGGGAAGTGTAGACAGAGTCAGTGAATGGGAGGCTGATTTGTGTGATGAATTGAGCTATGTTCACGACCTTTTGTAGTTCCTTGCAGTTTTGGGCAGAGCTGTGATACAACCAGAAAGAATGCTTTCTATGGTGCGTCATAAAAGCTGGTGAGTGTATACTTAATAGTGTTTTGAGGTTCAAAAGGCAAGTGGAAATTTAACTGGTGGGAGGAGGGGTGACTTCAGTAGGGACTGGCACAAGTATAGTGGGAGAAGACTAGTTGGCTACGTGATTGGATATGGGAACTAGCCAAGTAGCCAGGCAAGACTTGCAACAAGGTTGACATATTAATCAGACAGCCTTGACTATGTTAAACCCCCCAGAATGTTGATAATGGGGGATTCAACAATGCCACTGAGTGTCTTGGGGAAGTGGTTATATTCTCTTCTGAGCTGGCACCAGTGGGTCATGAATGTTACTTGCCGCTTAGTAGCCCAGGTCTGAATGCTGTCCAGGTCTTGCTGCATACCTGTATCTGAGGAGTCACAAATGGTACTGAACATTGCAATCATGAACATCTCTATTCCTGACCTTATGATTGAGTGAAGGTCAATGATGAAGCACTTGAAGATGGGCATTGGGCATTACCCTGACAATTGACATCCAACAACAAGAACTTTCACTTGTGTAGCTATGACTTCAATTAGTGGAAAAGTTTCTGCTGATTCCCATTTACTTCAGCTTTGCTTGGGCTTGAGTGATACCACACTTAGTCACATGCTACCCTGATGTCAATGCCAGTTATGCTCAACTCACCTCTTGAGTTCAGCTGTCTTGACTATGTTTGCATTAAGGCTACAATGAGGCCAGAATCTGAGAGGCCCTGGTAGTGCTCAAATTGAATGTCAAAGAGCAGTTTGTTGTAAGTGCTGCATGATAACACTGTTGATGATTCATTCCATCATTTCACTGATGGTTGTTTTTATATCAATTCAATCAAATCAAGTCCAATTCAGAATCTCAACAAGTTGAGACATTCCTGATCCAGGCTGACAAGACAGGGCCCTTGCCTCCTGTCTTGAGATTCATCTATATGATTTAAACTGATTGGAGTGGGTGTAGCTCCTCCTCCAAGGCTTGATCTCATTTGCATTTTAGCCAAAAGGCCGAGATGCTGCTTTTAAAAAAATTGCTTCAAATGAAGCTAAAATATAACCTAATGACTTCAACCAAGCACAGCATGTAGATATCATGCTTGATCTTAGCCAAAAGGCTGAGAAAGTACATTGATGAATTGATAATTGGTTGTGTTGGATTTGTTTTGCCCTTTGTGGACAGAACATAACTTGGCAGTTGTCTGCATTTCTGGCAAGATTTCAATGTTGTAACTGTATTCGACCAGCTTGACTAAGGTGCACAGTTCGTTCAGGAGCACAAATCTCCAATACTACGGCAATGAACATTGTATTGTCAAGATCCATAGCCTTGCAGTATCCAGTATCTTCAGCCTTTTTTTTATATCATGAGGAGTAAAGCGTGGGGTGTGGAGAGAGATCTGGGCGTGCATGTCCACAGATCCTTAGAAGTGGCAGCACACGTGGTAAAGGTGGTGAAGAATGCATATGTCATGCTTGCCTTTATCAGATGGGGAATCGAGTATAAAAGTTGGCAAATTATGTTCAATTATATAAAATGTTGATAGGCCATATTTAGAATACTGTATCCAATTCTGGTCACCATACTATGAGAAGTATGTGGAGACTTTGGAGACAGTACAAAAAAGGTTTACCAGATGTTGTCTGGTATGGTGAGATTGAATAAACTAGGATTGTTCTCCCTGGAAAGACGGAGGCTCAATGAATTGAATGGCCTTTTTCTGCACTGTAAAGATTCTATGAATGTGAGGAAGTTGTGTTACCTAATGGTGGAATGAAGAAAAAAAACAATATTAGAGGCTAGGGATACAACATCTACAAACAGTCAAAATGAGTATCTCGAAAGAAAGATGGTGTGAAATGAATCTTTGAGTATTAAAGCCCACCTTTCCTCTTGACCTGCTTCTGAAATAATCAGCCTCCAAAATAGAATGATTTCCCTTCTCCACTGTGCCATGTGACGAACCATTAATCCATCAGCTATCTCCTAATTGAAAAAAAAAGAGAAGCTGAACAGAAAATGGGCAGAGCCACAAACACACAATATATAAATAAGGGCTAAACCAACTGAATGTGAGCCATTAGTCAAGCAAAATAATTTTGCTGCATGCCCCAAATTATTTTCCCATGGCATGGGAATAGTATTCTACCTTGTAAAAACAGAAGGCAATCAGATCTGAAAGCTCTTGCTTATATCCCACTGGCTGGTTAAAAAAATCTGGGCTCATTACTATCAGGTAATATTTTCTAAATCTATTGACAAAAGAATAAAGAAACTCTACTTTTGATTTGGTCCTCACCATTCTATTAATGTCTAGAATTTAAAAAAAAGTAATTAGCAGTTAAATTAGTTTTGCCCTTCAGCATTTTAATTATGAGTTAAAAAAGGAAAATATTTCTTTAAAGTGTATCACTTACTGTATTCAGATGTCACTGTCATATTTAATTTGGAGCAGTGATCATTTTAGTAATGTATACTGTCCATATTGTTCCACTCAGAAATACGATCTTCCTTTGTGATTGGTGAAATCTGTTCATTATCATATCTTTAGATCCATCAACATTAGACTAATTTTCTGTCATTAAAATTGTGTAGTTTTAATTTGTTTCCAGTAATTTTAAATGTTTATTTTTCTTTAGCGGAGCTTGGGGACTGTGAACCTCTTGAACATTCTCCAGAGTTGGTGTCAGAATTCCGATTTAATCCTAATCAAACTGAGGATATGGAGATAGATATTTTTGCACGGTGGAAAGATTGCAGGTAAACACTTGAAATGATTAAATTGAGCTGTTATGAGACTTTGTTTCACATCTTAAGCTGCCTGTTTTTCTATTGTTTTGTGATAGCTTGTAGGCAATAAAAGTTACTGTTGCAATATCAATACACGAGGGAGTAGATTGCTTTTAAAGTTGGACTGCAGCATTTCAAAAAAGCGGCACACCACCGCCATCTCTGAGCAACTAGAGACAGACAATAAAATGCCAGCAACACCCATGTCCCATAATTGAAAAAAAAAGCACAGTCTTGTGTTTGTAATGTCCTTAACGTGGCATCTTAACAAGACTTTTAAAAGTCTGGATATATAGCATCTACCACATTCCCCAGACCTGTACGCAAATCTCTTCAAAAGAAAAATGAATTAAATCAATCAAACATGACATAGTCTTTACAAATCCATGCTAAATAACTAATTAAAAGAAACACTTCCATCTTTCAAGCATTTTTCCTGACCAAAATGTCCTAAATTACATTATAGTCAATAAAGTACTTCTGAAGTTGTAATGTAAAAATACAACAGCCATTTTGTGAAGAACATGGTCTCTCGTGGAATAATAACAAGATAATCTGTTTTTGTAATGCTGGTTGCGAGATGAACATTAGTCAGTATACCCTAAAGAACTCCCTTCTTCTTCAAAATAATGCTACAAGATCGCTTATATTGACTTGAAAAGGAAGATAATTGCTTTGTCTCATTTGAAAGATGGCATCTTTGACAGAACAACTGCATTGGAGTGCTTGCCATTATAATTATGCAATAATTTCATCCTGTATAGTCCCTACTTGCTTATAGCTATCCAAGGTCTAGAATTTCTTAGTTTATCGTTTTCATCTTTCTTGATTTATCCTTTTCACCTTTCTTGAACTGCTCCATCAGTCTCTTTGCCAGAATTCCCATTTCAAGACTTATATTTATTAATAACGATAAAGTAAAATATTTGATTTTCTCCATTCCTCATTCGATGTGAATAAGATCAATATAATCATTGACCAGGAAATGAATGAAGGTTGCGTGCTTTCAGGCAGTGCTTTGAGAAATAATGAAAATAGGGTGAAATAAAAGTGTAGATATGGTTTGAAGATATTGATGAGGATTATTTATAAGAGCACAAAACAGATTCAGGGAGTGAATAGAGCCCATGGGAATCCCTGAATTAATGGAGAGAATCATAATGAGATGGAAACTGCAGAGCAATTGTGAGAAAACTAGCTTGACAGTGAACATATGAAGAGGGGCCATAAAATAGTAATTTGCTTGGAAATTCATGGAGCTAAACTTTGTATAAGGCTTTGGAGATATCCAAAGCAATACTGATGAGTCACCCAAAGCATTCAGAGTTCCAGAGATGCACATCAGAGACAACAAGATCACAACTGGAGTGGTCATGCTGAAAACTGTGCTGATAATTACATCTTAGAATTGAACATAAATGACAGAATTTTCAGCATTGATAATACAAAAGTAGCATTTTCGAGAACTTTGGAAAGTTGCAGCAGTAAGACAATAATTTGAAGGGTAAGAGAGAAGGATATTTTGTTTTGGATAAGATGAACATGAGTAAATTTCAAAGCTGAGAATAGGTGGATTGGGTAGAAAAAGGCCAGGAGTAATTCAGACTTTTGCATTTTGGAAACAATTGAAGGAATGCCATCGTTATTAGGAATCTTAAGTTTAGAAAATAAAGGCTTCAATGCAGAGAGACCCTCCTTACAACTTAAAATATAGCAGTGTTCTAATACTGATACAGTGGTTTTAGTAAATGAATAAACATTTTGCCATTGGTTTAACAAAGCCTATTCCTAATTTACCAGATTAAAATTAAATTATAAACATTATGTTGTAGTTCAGCAGTTTCATGTGATGAGTTTCTAATATGTTCTAGATAACTGTCCTAAACAGGTCCGTTTAACTTGAGTTTACTCTGATACTTTATAGGCCAGAGTGCTTTTTATAAAGTTAAAATGCACAAAACGATGTTAAAACACAAAATGCTGGAAATACTCAGTAGGTCAGGCAGCACCTATTAGAGAGAAATAGATGTTCCAGAATAGACAGAAAATGAGAATCTTGCTGTAATTGATGGAATTCCTTTTTTACTGAGCACTGCAGTAAGTTGATATCTAATTTTTGATATTTAAGTTATGACTTTAAATAGCACTTGACTACCTGTGTGCGAAATGACTGCATTGCTCATTCGACATTTAAATAGCTTCTAAATTAATATCCCAAACACAATTTCAACAAAAATGTATGGTCACAAAGTTATAGACATGCATTATATTCATCTACAAAAAGGCTAACCTTTTCACTCACCTTTATATTTAGCTAATTAGACATTTAAATCAATGTTTACCTTTCTAATAGTCTTAACTCACACCAAGTTTCATTTATCCATCAGCTATGTGCTCACTGATCTACACTGATTTCCAGTAAAGTAGTGCCTCAATTTTAAATTTGCTCCATAATCTTTCCCCTATTGATCTCTGTAACTCTGAGACATAAATGTTCTGCCAATCCTGATCTCATAAGCATTCTAGTTTTACTTATGCCATCATTGGTGGCTCTGCAAAGGCCTTAATCTTAGGGATTCCTTCCCTAAACTTCTCTGTCTCTCTTTTCTCCTTTAATCATCTCTTGCAATCCGATTTTGGCCAGTTGCCTTAATATCTCTTTATGTTGCTTGTTGTTAGGTGTTGTTAGATAACACTACCACTGGATTGTCTTTGGATGTTTTACCACTTGAAAGGTGTTATATGAATACAAGTTATTGTTATTGTTGAAATGAAACATAACTTCTTTCTGTTGATGGCTATAATGACCTTCTCATGTAATGAACCATGTTTTAAAATTATTGCCATGCTGCTCCTCCTCAGGGTATCATGCTCATGAAGGTTGTTTCAAAATCCAATGTTGTCTTGTTGCCTTTGCTACCACTTAAAGGATGGGTCAGTTTGGCTGAAACCTTGATGCTGATTATCAGTAACAACTCAATGAACTGTAAGGTGATTCATTTTGGTAGGAAGAATATGGATAGGCAATATAAAATAAAGGATATAATCCTAAAGGGTGTGCAGGACTGGAGGGACAAGGGCATATATGTGCATATGTCATTGAAGGTGGCAGGACAGGTAGAGAGACAGCTCATAGAGCATACAATATCCTTGGCTTTATTATTTGGGACACAGAATACAAGAGTGAGGAAATTTTCTGAAGTTGTATAGGAAATTAGTTGAGCTAGAGTATGTGTACACTTCTGAGCATCACATTTTAGGAACGATGTGAACACAATGGAGAGAATGCTGAAGAGTTTTCCAAAAATGGTTCCAGGGATGAAAAACTTCAGTTCTGAACATAGATTGGAGAAGTTGATTGCTGTCCTCGGAGAGTGTAAGAGGTGTTTGGATAGACGTGTTCAAATTCTTGAGGGGGCTGGACGGGGTAATTAGGGAAAAGCTCTTACTCCTTGCAAAAGCTTGAAGATTGAGAGGGCGCAGATTTAAAGTAATTTGCAAAAGAAGTAAATGTGATGTGAGAAAAAAGTTTTCCATACGAGTGGTTTGAATCTGAAATGTACTATCTGGAACTGTGGTGGAGGCAGGTCCATTTGAGACATTCAAGAAGGTTTTGGATGATTTTCGAATAGAAAGATTGTGCAGAGTTATGGAGAAAAGGCATAAGAATGACACTAAGTTCTAATGCTCGTTCAGAGAGCTAGTGCAGACACGATGAGCTAAATAACCATCTGCATCGTAATAATTCTGTAATCCCAGCGATATTTCTAGGACAGAGTTACTAGCAAAATTAAACAACAATGTATAATAATTAGTCCCAAACTAGGGTTAATATATAGTGCTTGTAATCAGATGATGGGACATTTGAGGTGTTCTCAACCTGATTTACTCCTCCCCTTCCCTGCTGTTTGTTTTTCCATAGAGTAAATTCTACTGTTTGCAGTTGAATATGGAACTGGGGGCCCATTGAAAAGTGATGAAAGAAAATGAATTTTAGTTAGCATTTTGTGGGGTGGTTCATGAGGCGTTTGCATATTTTAGGGGAAGAAAACAGAAAGGTTAGCCAACGTTAGATACAATGTGAATACTAACAGTTCATTCGGAGTATTGCATTGTAATTGAAGTCGTGATTAAAAATGACATTGTTACTGATTTTATTTTTCACAGGGGGAAAAGTCCAGCACAGGCAGAATTATGTTATTTGAACAAAGCTAAATGGCTAGAGATGTATGGTGTGGATATGCACACTGTCAAGGTAATCTTAGAAAATTTCTTTATATATCTGTATTTATGAAGTATCTGTTACATAACTCTCATCCGTAATATTCCCTCTTTCCTAGGGAAGAGATGGCTATG
The DNA here is from genome assembly GCA_024679065.1 of Sphyrna mokarran. NCBI lineage: Eukaryota > Metazoa > Chordata > Chondrichthyes > Carcharhiniformes > Carcharhinidae > Sphyrna > Sphyrna mokarran. The sequence goes on from JAGIQG010000002.1 coordinate 65,448,019, forward strand.
AATATTCTCTTGGCTTGACACCAACAGGCATATTGATCTTTGAAGGATCAAACAAAATTGGCCTGTTCTTTTGGTAAAGAATTTTTTGTTTATCACATTTTCCTATTTGAAAACATGCTAAGAAATGGTTCAAGTTTTCTGAACACCTTTTCATATCACGCAGGCCCAAAATTACTCAGTTGGATTTCAAAAAGAACAAACTAACACTTGTTGTTGTGGAGGATGATGAACAGGTGAGCAACTCATCTGATGAAATTCAAGGCAGATGTAGAGATTTCGGGTGGAGCTATGACAATAGAAGGTCAATCACAGTGTTGCTTCCTGAACCTGACTCTATTGAATCCAGTCCAGTTTAACTTTTATTTCTGACAATGTATGAGAGTCCTAAAAAGGACTGTTTTCAATAGCATATATGGTTATTTCCCACAATCCTTAGGCTACCACATAAAATTGCCTTTTTAATTCAAAGTAATTTTCATTTTTGTTAAATTCAATTTCTGCAATTCCATATTTGAAACTTATTTTGAGTTTGTTACATACTCTGATGGGCAAATTCTTGGGTTCACTGCTAGTCTAAGAGCCTACCTTTATTGAGTGGTTAGCACTACAGCCTCACAGTGCCAGGGATCTGGATTCAATTCCAGCCTCAGGTGGCTGTGTGGATTTTTTACATCCTCCTCTTGTCTGCATGCCTTTCCTCTTGGTGCTCAGGTTCCCTTCTGTAGTCCAAAGATGTGTGGGTTAGGTTAATTGACCATGCCATATTTAGTCCTTAATGTCAGGGGGCTTAGCAGGTTAAATATGTGGGTTTCAGGGTTAGGACTTTAGGGATGTTGCTGGTGCAGACTGTATGGGGGGGGGAACGGGGGTGGTGAATGGCTTCCATCTGCACTGTAGGCGTTCTATGATTCATTCACCTCCCAGTGCTTGTTTATACAATAATCTAGATACGTAATTAAAACATACCCTTTGATCTGGATGGATGCTCATTTTCTGCAGTATATTTTTTCTTCTGTAGGTGAACCAAATGAAGCAAGCATTGAGTCTATGCTGCTTTCTTCCCATCACGTGAACATATAGAATAATAGTTATGATCAGCTCATTATTCTCTTAATGTTTGTTTGTGTAATAATCTATGTCAACGGACAAGTTTTTCTACTTTTAATTTTGCTTGACGTAAAGCGAATTTTCTATTTTCTTATTCCTAATCTACCCTCCCTACAGTCCTTCTACTGCCTGATCACCATTGTAGCATTTCCATTTTAAGCATAGGACCACTTTTCTATCAGTGGTGCCCCAGCCCCGATCTTTATCTTTTTGTGAACAAGTATTAAAGGGCTCCCAAATATAATGGGCGTGTGATATTTTTCAAATGCTCAGACAAGCTATTGTTCAGTTTCACAGTGAAATTGACCTTTCAAAAACTAAAATATGTTGTGTGGAGAAATAATCCAAAATCAGAAAACATGACACCCTGCAAGATCGTGGTGCTATTCCGCAAATGATTTGTCAGGAGTACATACTGAAATGAATAAAATGCTGAATTATCTATAGGCAGAAAATAATCTCATACCGCAGTCACTGTGAGTGTAGGTGTTGGCTTGTGGCTTTCTAAAGCAAACCAATAAATAATATTTGGAAGGATCTATTGGCTTTAATGGCACAGATTTTGTGCTCAGTGACAAAACGTGTAGTGTTGGTTGCCCATGCTGTTGTTCATTCGTATACCGGTCCAAAGACTTCTGTGGCCTTTTGTACTAGAAGTTTTGATATATCTCCTTAACATATTAGATTGAAAAATCCTTATTGAGACATGCAGGCTCTGAACCAGGATGTATAATTTAGAATTGTTAATTCAATTCCAGATCATGTTCAAGAAGCAAAATAATGTGATAGAAGATGATGAAATTCATAGAATTCGACACAACATTTTATTTTAAGTTTTAAAATCTCCAATAGTAATTGTGAGATCCCATACTTGTACAGAGATGCATTTTAGCGTGAGTAAAAACTTATCATGCCGTGGAAAAAAAATCACTTGAGCTTGAATAGATCAGTCCTAACGTTTCTGACATGTTTAGTGATTGGCCAGTGGGTAGGTAGAGCAACCTGACGTATTTCATGCAGTGATTTCCTCAAGATATTATTAGAGCAAAGCTTCTGAAGGAGCAGGACAACTTGGAAAACAGATTTCCAATTTATTTATTTAATTGTGCATGTTGTAGAAGTTGCTATCCAATTTACTCACTAAAAACTGAGTGCTGTTAGTATCTTATTTATTAGAAGTGTATGTTTTATTAAAATTAGCTTTTTTGAAATGTCTGTTAATTTTTCCACCTTGATCAAAGGGTAGAGAACAAGAGCACACGTTTGTTTTCCGGTTAGATAACTCCAAAGCATGTAAACACTTATGGAGATGTGCTGTGGAGAATCATGCATTTTTCAGACTACGAGCTCCTACCCAAAATAAAGAGGGACGATCAGATTTCATGCGCCTGGGATCTCGCTTTAGATTCAGGTACCGCATTTACAATTTGATTTTGTGGTTTGCTTAGTTCTACTTGTTTAAATATTATTTATGTAACAGCAAACCAATATTTATTCCAGTGGTAGAACTGAATATGAAGCAACACACAAAAGTAGACTGCGCAGAAGGAGTACATTCGAAAGGCGCCCGAGCAAACGTTATCCCTCGCGACGGCATTCCACAATTAAAGGTATTAAAATGTGTGTTATGGATTTTTAAAAATACTTGTATTTTCAAACAAAGTATATCGCTGTCAGCAATGGACATTTGTAGATTAGATGCCACCTGGATTTACGCCATGTAAAGCAGCATATCCTTATCCTGTACTCCAGCTTGGAAGCTCTGAAGTAACTGCCTGGAAGTATGGTGGAGGCAGATTCAGCTGAGGTATTCAAAAGGGCACTAGATGAGGACCTGACTAGAAACAACGTGCAGGTGTATGGAGAAAAGACAGGGGAATGGCACTTATGCCGTAATGCTTGTTTAGAGAGCCAGTGCAGACCTATTGGACCAAATGACAGCCTCCTGCATCGTAACAATTGTATGATTCTGTGACCCCTATGAAAATCCTATTCTGCACCATTGCATTGATTTTCAGCTTCCATTTCTTATGGATTAAGGATTAAAATTTGCGAGACTAGAGGGAATTGTATCCTGTGTGTTAATGTCTATACTTAGAATTGAAATTACCTGCTTTCTTGTGAACCAAAGAGAAAGACTATCCTTTTCCCATATCAATTTTTCTTATTGATATCCTCACCTAAATGCTTTTGGGAGAGAAATTTATTCAAATTGCTCTAGGCAGAATACATTCATTCCCCATGGTAGGCAGTAACACTGGCCGCTTGCTACCTGTGACTTGAGTGGGTTTCTTCAATTATTTTGGTAGCGGTACTATTCAGGTGACGACCTTTGATGCTGTCAAATACCAGGGAATCAGTGTAAGCCTGCGCAGCACCATCAAAGTGGCGCTTGTGAACAGATTTATTTGTCATTGTCTCTTTGATTCATTACTCAATTGTAAGTGACCTATTCAGTGTTTATTGTGGATATGGAATTTGAATTATGGAATGTAGCTATTCGATGGATAAGTACACTGAATTATCAAAGGAATCTTTGGACAGACTTCCATCCTATCAGCTTGACTGATATCAAATTTAGGAAATAGGCAATAAAGACAGAGCCCAATCCACTGTTGTCCAATCTTTCATTTTCGGCAAGTTTTTACCTTTCTAAAATGTCCCAAACTTGGGGACTGTGAATTATCATTATTGTCGTTTTCATAAGATTTTACTGATGAAATGTCGTTTCCTGATTTTTTTTTTTAAGTATTCTTTTGGGGTGAGGGGAAAAATCTTCAAGAGATTCTTTATATTCTTCAAAAAAATGTTGGTAAGACAGGTTTTCACTGCAGGAGCATTGTTTGTTTTCTGTCCCTGCTTTATTTCAAACTAAACTTCTTTATGATATATGTTTGAGTCTCTAAAATCAATCGATTTAATGTAAAAGCAGTCTGGAGAAATAGGAAATGAACTGAGTTTGACTAATTCAGTTATCATAATTTCGGGAGTAGAATTAACATGTATGTGTGTGAGGGGAGGGAGAAGAGTAGCTCACTAATATGCAATAATTTGTTCATTCCTTACAGGTTCAAACCCAGTGAAATATGGACATGCCAGGTTTGAATTTTTTTCTATCAATATTAGGGAGTATGAATGTTTACTGGAAGCTGTTAACTCTTGACAAATCATTTCCTCAGCAATCATTTACAATTTGCAAAGTGGTTAGATCAATAATACAGTTGGGAAGATAGCAAGTGAACAAAATTTAACATTTGTAATAATTGTCAATTATTGCACATTAGTGAAAATATTTTAGAACATTAATCTCGAAGGAATAAATTAGAATTAACATACAAGAATGTGAAGAGAGATCCTGGTGTAAGTGTTGGCTGGAAATACAAAGTTAAGTAGGATTCTAAGCTGTGAAGACCATACTAGATGTGCAAAGAGATATAAACAGGTTAAGTGATTAGGCTACAAGGTGGTAGGTGAAATATAATGTATGGAAATGTGAGGTTATTCATTTTGCTGTTGAGAATAAAGAAGCAGAATCTTTTTTCAAAGGCTTAAAATTTTTAAATGTTGATGATCAGAGAGACTTGGGTGTTCTTGCCCAAAAAACACAAAGTTGAAGAAAGTGATATGTCTATGCCTTCCCTTTCCTAACGTTGCTCACTCTGACTTATTGTGTGCAAATTCGATCTATGTGAGGACAAAGGAAGAGCTGTGATGAGAGGAGACGAAGCAGAGTAGGGTGGAATGCTAGTCCCCAATGTGTAGTGATGCCTCCCCAAATGGACAGAGATTAGAGTTGGAGCAACAAGACAGATGGAATGGTGGTGTTGTGAAAGTCTTGTTGAATGATATTGATACTTATAGAAAATAGCCACTTGGTTACATGATGCTGAGCTAAGAGTTTGATAGTGAAGGGAGCTGAGAAAAAACTTACCCTGGTGGAATGGGTGAAATCATTTATCTGCTTACTGCACTGGATGGTGTTTCCTTGGCAGGTGATGACCTTCTGGGCAGCACTCTCCAAGGCTAGGCCAGAGAGGTGACGTTGGTGTACATCTTTGAGTTGTCCCTGAAAAAGACAGCCTAAATACAGGCCTCAAGGATTCTGGCGCTAAAAGCCAGTGCCGTCTTCTTTTTGAGGCTGCTAGCCCTGTGTTCTGGACATATGAAGAGTTGGGTTGAAGAAAGTGATATGACTGTGCAAAACCAATATTTACATATGGCATCAGGAACTTCAAATCTGTCACGTGAGGGCAGTGAATGAATTAGCTGTCAGAGAAGTAGAGTAGAGCTCGTCTGTCCATAATTAATGAAGTTCCGAGTATAGGATCCTGCTATTTGGTCAGCGAGAATTCGAGTTGCCACAGAAAGGGGAGAATTCCACCCATTGTCTCTGTAGCCACTCTGTCAAAAACCTTCAGAATTTTAAAGACCTCTGCTTAATCAACCCTCAGTCTTTATTTTTCAAGAGGGGGCACCAGGCTGTCATATACATCCATGCATTTCAGATATCATCCTTGTAACTCTACTCCACACTCTCTCCAGTGCCTCTAAATCTTTTTTGTAATGTGGTAAATTAGAACTGCACATAGTACTCTGAAGTTTGATCTAATCAAGGTTACGTTGATACGTATTCAGCATAACATCTCAATTTTTCAATTCTGGCCCTCAAGAAACAGAGCCTAGCGCTTGGTTTGCTATTTTTTTTAATATGCTTACCTGCGGCAGAGCTGTTGACGATTGGTGTATTTTTAATCTGTTTTACTTTGTTCCTCTTCCCCATCTAGACCTGCAGCTTCCTATTCCTCCTACGGAAATGCACTGTCCCAGTTTTATCCATGTTCAAGTTAATTTACCAATTATTTACCCCATTCTGCATGTTCATTAATATCCTGCTGCAATTGTAATGTGCTACAAATAGCACATTAGCTATCTGTTCTTTCCTGCTCCCCCATCTCTCCAAATTGGTTTCATGCACAAACTTTAAAATTCTGTTTTGGGAGTCCAAATCTGTAATGTAAATTGTGATCATGACATGGCAATGCCTCCATTGGACTGAGTGGGCACAGTAAGAAGTGTCGGCACACCAGGTTAAAATCCAATAGGTTTATTTGGAATCATGAGCTTTAGGACTGCTGCTGTTTCAGGCCAATCACCTGATGAAGGAATAGTGCTCCGAAAGCTCGTGATTCTAAGACTTTAACCTGGTGTTGTAAGACTTCTAAATTGTGATCAGCAGTAATCCCAGCACTGATTCTTATGGAATACCACTTCACAATTTCTGACGTTCTGACTACCTATCTTTATTACTATTTTCTACTTTCCGTTCTGCCATTAATGCCTTGATTCCATATTTTCCAACTGTATTCATTATTCTATTATGGGGCACCTTATCAAAGGCCTTAAGGCCTTTGTCTACTTTCTCTGTTATCTCCTCAAAATACTCAGTCAAGCAGGATTTTTAAAAAATTTGTGATTGATTATCATATTTCTTATTTCTAGATGTTTTTCTATTCATCTTTTAGTAAGGATTCCATTTTTTCTACCACCACTGTTAAGCTGACTTGTGGAGAATTCCTTCGACATGTTTTTCACCCCTTTTTAAGTGTAGGAATTACCTTAGCTATCTGCCAGTCCTCTTTTTTAGCTAATGAATTATTATATGGGACTAGTAATGCTTCTGTATCTCTTCCCTTGATTCTTTTAAAATAGGTGGATGCAATCCATCAAGATCCAGGTTTTATAATCTTTGATTTTGTTTAGTTTAGAATACCCTTTCTATTTTAAAAGCACTTATCTCATTGCTCATCCATCAGTTCTAACTCCCTGATAAATAGCAAATCAAAATAATTAATATTTCTACTAATGTTACCTCTGGTATCTTTAGTTGTGCTATTCTTATCACAGTCTTCCTTTTTTTAAATTAATGTGCCTATAAAATATTTTACTGTTGTTTTATGTTCTTTGATAATGTAATTTCATGGGAGTCCTATTTGCTTCCTATATTTTTTCAATGTTTTTCCTGATCTTTGTATTTTCTCTCATTATGCACTCTACTATCTATGCATTTAATGTACACCTCTTCCGAACCTTCAATTTCCCCTTTGTCTTTATTCATCCATGGATTTACACTACAATTTAATTTGTTCTTTCCTTTGAGCAGAATGTATTTTCCCTACACTCTATTGAACACCATTTTAGATGTTTTCCATTGTTATTCTGCATTGTCTTTTCCAATGTAGTTGCGCATTTTGTTTTTCAAGTTATATTCTGAGCCTCTCAAAATCAAAGACTAGATTTTTACATAGTGTCCGCACACCGGGGTTGAGGGGGGCAATGTAAAATAGGAAGGGTGCTCAGCTCACTCACTTCCACCAGCTCCTGAGCTCAACCCTATAATACAATGGGTGAAATTTTACATTCTGGTGAGGAAGGATGGAATTTTCTGGTCCCACCAAAATCAACAGATGTTTGAGTGGCTCACCACATCTGCTTTCTGAGACTCTACCACAGTGGTACCAGAAAATCCAGTCCTCAACCTGGTGGAGGGTGAGAAAGTCTCACCGGTATTAGGATAGCTGAACATGTGCAATCTTCTGTTCAGCTTATTAATTATGCATCCGCAAGGTGTTTGGCGAATTTTATGGTGGAGTGGGCAGAAGGTTGTGTCCCCCATTCCCTGTCATATTCTCATGAGGTCAAAAGTCTTGTGGCACGTTTGAAAAGCATCTGAATCTGAGAATCATAGAATCCCTACAGTGCAGAAGGAGGGCATTTGGCCCATTGAGTCTGTACCAAAACAACCCCACCAAGACCACATCCCTGCAACCACAAACATTTACCCCCCTAATCCCTCTAATTTACACATGCCAGGACACTAAGGGTCAATTTAACATAGCCAATGCACTTAACTCTCTCATTTTTGGACTGTGGGATCCAGAGGAAATCCATGCAGACACGGAAAACATCTAAACTCCACCAGATAGTGACCCAAGCCAGGAATTGAACTCGGGTCCCTGAAGCTGTAAGGCAGCAGTGCTAACCACTGTGCCACCATGCTGCCCAATGTCTCGGCAGACATTGACTTAGTGGAGGCCCTGAGTCCTTGCAGCCATAGCTTGTAGTGGAGAATCTGGTAGATGGGAGCAAGACCTCCTTTCCATTGAAGGATGAAGTCTTACTATGAACAATAAAGCTTATCTGCAGCATATTATGGCAGCAGGACTAGCTTACATGAAATGATTTAGCTTTCAGGTAACTTCCCTTCTGGACAGGTGGTGGAGTACAAGTGGAATGAGCCTCTGCACCAGCTCCCCAATCCCCCACCCAAAATGCAATGCCAGCATTTTTCATTCAGTTCACTGTTTTTCATCAAGCTAAGGCCCTCTTCTATCATCATCTTAAAACATATTATGTTGTGAACGCAATTGGCTTGATATTCCCCTACCTTGACTATTCTGGTTTATTCTTCATTGCTAAATCCAGTAACATATTTTCCATTATTGCTTTTTTACATATTGGTTTAGAATGAAGTCCTATACACACTGTAGGAACTTTCTTTCTTTGTCTCCTACCTCCAATTAATATCTGAGTAGGTAAAATCTCCCATGAGTAAAACCATCAATTCTTTTCTCATTTGTCTGCAATTTTGTTTCCTTTGTCTCCCTTCTATCTTTAGAGGATCTGTAGACCATACCTATTACTTTGATTTCTCCTTCATTAATCTTTCATCTGGAAATCTGATGCCCATATCTGGTCTGGCATACATGTATGTCCAGATCCACAACAATGTAGTTGTATCTTAATTGCCCTCTGAAATGACTTGGTAAGCTACTTAGTTCAAGGACAAATAAGTATGGGCAACAAATGCTGGCCATGCTGGTGATGCTCATGTACCATTAAAGGATAAAGAAAATGCATGTTTTTTTCTGTAATAATGACTCAGTAATCTCTATTCTATCTTTCCTGTGACCCCAATACATGATTATCTCCAGGTCCACTTCTTATCATGAACACTGTTGTACTGGCATTTTGACTCATTTTTAAGTGGATTTCTTCCTTCTTCATATTTACTCACCTTTTTGGATCTCTGTTGTATATCTCTTATTTGTTTGCTTGCCATCACTGTCCTCTCTTTGTTATTCTTTCCGTTATTGTCCTGCAATGTTTTGTTTATGTGCAGGCTGTTTACATACATATAGATGTTATATATTCTATAGGGCCTTGATAAAACCACACCTAGAGTACTGTTTGCATTTTGGCCTCTGAATCTAGGGAAGGATATACTTGCCTTGGAGGTGGTACAACAAAGGTTCATAAGTTTGTTTCCTGAGTTGAGAAAGTTATAAAATGAGGAGAAAGAAGTAAATTTATTCTAGAATCTCTGGAGTTTAAAAGAATGAGAGGTGATTTCATTAAAAAATACATGATTCCAAAGTGGCTTGACAGGTAGACACGTAGATGTTGTTTCTCATGGCTGGGGAATCTAGAGTATAGCGATGCAATGATAAGGAGCTGGTAATTTAAGATTGAGATGAGAAATTTCTTCATTGGGGTTTGTCAATCTTTGGAATTTTGTACCTGAGAGTATGGTGGATGTTCCTTCATTATTCAAGGCAAGGATTTTTGATCTCTCAGTAATCATGGGTATGGAGAGTGGGCGAAAAGTGGATTTGAAGCACAAAATCAGCTATGATCGTATCCACAGGCTTAAGGGGTAATAAGAATCTGTTCCTTCTCCTATTACTCCTACTCGTATTTACCATGTCTGAAGCAAGTGGTAAAATTGTTTAAAAGCTAATATGTCGCTAGAATGCTACTCAGACTATCAGAATAGAAGGTTTTGCAGTGCATTGGTACTTTCTGCTTGAATATTGTTTGTTTAATTGACATGCCACGAAAGCCATACACTTCTATCAGAATGGATACAGAAAAGAACAGTAAGACTGATTCCAAGTGTTTATTTGTAGATACCAGAGTAACTTAAATTTTATAATCTGAGAAAAGGGCTTTTTGGGGTGAATTCTTTGAAGTATATGAAGGGGAGTAATTTTCAGGTCTCGCCACGCCTGGTGCAAATTGCACTAATCCCAGAAAATTGTGTGCGGGCCTAAAATTAAGTTTTGCATCCATGCTAAATGATTTGCAATCGTCTTGGTCCCTTTCTGATGGCATAAACTAAATTGTGCCCAGAAAGGGCAAGAGTGAGATTAGCATATTTAAAGTAGCATTCGTTTGATACCTCTAGCAGTTACTGGAATCTTCTGAGCCTTGTGAGTCCAATGAGTGTAATTACTGATCTCCACTTGCAGGAACAAGGGTTGATGGGCATAGGACTCGGGTGGTCAGGGACATGACAGGATAGTGTGTCTCTGGCAGTGCCCACTAGTCATGATGTAGAGATGCCGACGTTGGACTGGGGTAAACACAGTAAGAAGTCTGACACCAGGTTTAAATCCAACCGATTTATTTGATAGTTTACTATTTATTTGTGAGTTTACTATCAAATAAGTTGGTTGGACTTAAACCTGGTGTTGTCAGACTTCTTACTGTGCCCACCAGTGGGAACAAGTGACAAGATGGTGGCACCTAAGGGGAGTGTGGGCTATGACATGGGGGGGCTGTGCAGAGGGAATCATGAAGGGGTGGCATAAAGGGAGACCTACTAGGAGAGCCAAAAGCCCAGTTGCTGCAATCCGTATCAGGAAGAGAGTGGGGAAACATGCCACCAATAAGGGGGGGAGGGGTGTCCTAATATCTATGGGGTGAAGGAGAGGTCCTCTGTTTGCATTGTAAAATGGTGCCTGATCACTTTGCAGCCAGGCTCACAGGTGTGTTTAGGCCCCGCCCCACCCAGAACAGGTGTAAAGCTCACTACTCTCCCAAAAAAACAACTAAATTTGGGACAATTGCAGTCTGGTCCGTGCTGAACAGGCTGGTGCAGATTGCTTCTGTTTTCTTGCCATTATGATGTTTTTTTGGGAGAATCGTGACTGAAATCTTTCACTGTCTCTGTGATAAAGCCAGATCATTAGTTCAACATAGCTGCTATAGAATAGAAAAATGGTATTTGTAAGGCACACAAGTATTTAAAACTCCTATATTGAGTCACATGTTTGATAGTGAAGGATATTTACTGTCTGCATTTTATCCATTATTTTACTGATTTTAAATTGAGTGATAGAAAATGTTAAAGAAAGTAGACTAATCTGTGATTGAAATAGTTCAGATCTAAACAATAAAATCTTTTTTCCCAAATGCTGCAGACTTGTAGCAATTTCTATTTTTTATTTCTTCAAATGATTGAGTTTGTTTTATTTCCAATGCTTTTAATGATTTAACTTATTTTTTGATTTCTTTTTGCCTCTTTTCGACAGTTCACAGAACAGTGCTGGAATTTGTGGATACCAGGTAATTAGTGTTATTGGAAGATAAGTGAACATAATATTGTACTGGCTATTATGCAACTGCAAGTAATATTGATCATCAAGAAATGCTAGTAATCGTTCCCTTGAATATCTGTTTTTAGACTCCATATATGTGCAACATTCCTCCTGTACAGCAACACTGGCATTCTAGTAATGTAAGGTAAGCAGGTTCTGCATCCAAAGATTACTTAGTAAAATTGATGGATTTTAATTTTATCAATGGCTTACTGTGTTCCTGGCCATTAGCTGGGATCAGCTTCTTGGGTGTGCAATGTATCAGAATTGAAATGAGCTGAACTGATGGTTTAAGATGACTTAGTTAAAATTGTCAAATTTAGAACAGCATGGTATATATTTTTTAATGTGGTAGATGGGCACCAGGGCAAAGTTCACTTTGGATTTAATTTCTTATTGGATTGAATTGAATAATAATAGTTGTTGAATTTATCAATCCTTAATGTCACCCGTATTAAATATATTGTACACCAAAGAATAGCTGTAATAAATTAATCAATTGTCATTTAAACATAATTAGACCAAGCCTTTCCTTTTTGCTGAGAGTCAGACTGTTGAATGTGATTTGCTGATCAATTGCTTTCTTTTTATGTAATAAAATTATTTTACTTGAGGGTGTTCTTTTCTTTGGAAAAAACAATGAAATCTCGCATTTCCTTTGCTGGAAACCATCTCTGCTGTACTGCTATTCACAATCGCGTGGTGGAGGGCAATTTCAGTTTCTGTGGGTTGTAACTGGAAGCTGTTTGGTGGAGGGAAATATCTGTTGGTAGAGTATTTTAATTCAATTTTACAACCATCCTTCCTAATGGCTGCAGTAGTGTGTGCGTGTGTTTATTGGCATACCTTGCTGAGCAAGGGAAGCTCCAGCTTTAAACCACGTATTTGGTTTTAAACCAAGTAGCAGTTTTCAACTCTCGATCTTGAGGCCAAGTTAAGATCTGCAAAAGTACGCTAAATGGAGGGGATGTGTTTCAATAGTTGTCTCACAGCCTTTGAAATAAATGATTAGGTTTGCAAGTAGTGTATTTGAAGGAAACTGTTGTGGAATTTATGGGAGTTTCAAGCCTTTGGGAAGGAATGTTTATTATAAGCTAAATTCTGCATGTCCCTTGTAGTACTCTATAATATAACCTCATTCTACAAATTTCTCAATGCATGACATTGTATTCTTGCGCCTTGTGACTTTTCTTTGCGCTGATTTGGTAGCAATAGTAAAAGCCGGTGACTGTACCATTACTATTACTGAAACAGTAGAAATTACATTTTAACCATCATTTCCATTTTGTGTTTCTTGTTTTCAATCATTTGCTACCTCTCTCTCTCACTGCTCCATCCATCCCCATCATGCATGTCATTTACAGTTTTTCAGTAACCATTGACTTGATATCCATATATATATATATGTTGTGTAAAATCTCATCTCACTAACTGCTCACTGTGCACATGGTACAGGCCATCGCCTCATGATGACAGGCACAATTATTACAACCGGACACCATCGCAGGAAGGAAATGGCAGAAACGCAAGATATGTTCAAGAGCAGAATATGAAGAACATGGGAGGGAGGAAGCATAGTGTTGACCAAGATAAACTCATGACTACACTTTGAAAAAAAAGGCAAAATGTTCATCCGATCCGATGATTCTGAACCCCATTCCATTCAAGTTGCAATCCAGACTTGTCATGGGAAGAAAATATATTAAAGGGGGAAAGAAACCTGGGCAATTGCATTTTTTAAGCTTTCTGCACAATTTTCTCTAGCCATCCCTGCGTACTTTAAGGATGCAAATCACTTTGGTGTGTTACATTGCAACTTTTCAGTATTTCATGAAATCTTTGCAAGACAAAATTGGCTGTCCTGGATTTTGTTTGATACATCATACAGGGCTAACGGATTTTTTTTTTTGCTTAACTAGTAAAGGCAGATCTGCTGGAAAATACATCTTTGAGCAGGAAATGTAATTGCCAAAGTTGAGATGTTCTTGAAATGGTGACAGTTTTGTGTAAAATCTGATTGTGTACAGGGGGTGCTGGTAGATTCAATCATTATACAAATAGTGATTAGAGTATCCATATTGTACTTTTTGTCAGATTTCTTGCCTGTTTCTAGAAGATTTTATCTGTAAGTGCGTATTGAGAGCTCAGTATCTGTTGCTCTGTAAATAGATGAATCAAAAAGCATATGTTGTGGTAAAATGGTGTAAGCTATGTCTTACTGCAAATCTTTTGACATTGCAAATCATTCAGTTTATTCTGATTAATGCTGAATTAGGCCTCTATTCATTCATCAAACTGTCATCAGAAAGTTTCTTTTTATACGTTTCACTCATCCTCTTTCCACCATTCTTCTGAAGTCTTGCCGTGTTACTCACCATATTCCTGTCAAAGGGGAGGAACTTGCAGTTTCACTCTCTACTAGCATCACTTCGTTGCCAGCTGACAGTAGATGCACAAGAGACAATCTGGAATGACTTAAAAATGAAAATAAAATGGGGCCCCTCAGTGGTTCCAAGGACAAATGTATATGAGTGATAGTAATAAGCCATACCAACCAGGAAGGTTCCAAATTCAATCTGTGATGCATAAGCTGATTTCCGTTTAAGGTGTTGGTGGGGAGGGTGGAGGATAGTCACCATGCTAACCCTCAGTACCTCCCTCCTACCAATTCCCGTTAATTCTCAATATGCATTGATCTTTGGTAAAAGCATGGGTGAGAACAGAATTAAGTTCAACTGTAATACCTTCTTCGATTTCTTGTTGATATATGCTGTAATGACTGACATGAAGGATAGCCACCACTTGGGCAGTTGTTCAGATGTTGGCTTCTGTGACATGAGCCATCACTTTCAGGAAGAGTAGATAAGAGAAAAACAGTAGGAGACGGGGAATTATCTGAGCAAGAATGCAAGCTGTATTGTGTTTCCTGTTGGAACTTTGGGGACTGGAAGCTGACAATATGGAGAATTAAGAGTGGCGACTTACATAGTGGTGCTCAATTGCACTGCGCTTTTGAAATCAGCTGGTTTAACATTTATTTAACAAACAGTTGAAATCTAAAAGTGATGCCATTAGGCCAACTGATTGAGTGTAATCTAGTACGAATCATGTGCCTGGTACAAATCATCTTTTAGTTCTTTCCTAGAAGAAAGAAGCACTGAATTATATTTTTAATCTTTTAGAGCTCATCTATTTTGATGTGAACTGGTTGTTGAATGCACGTTTGATGAAATTCTGGTGGCTTAAAATATCCTGTTTATTTTGTTGTAATCTTCAAGTAGAATATTCAACGATAGGGATCCACTGGCACTTGTATTCCCTGTAAGCTCTAGTTCAATTGTGTTATTGGCTGCTTCACACTTGTTGAAGCTGATAGAAGTTGCTCAAAGAACAAAATTAGTTAAATTGATTTGCTAAGAGCATGATAACTAATAATATTTGTGATTTTAGTGCAATAGGCAAAATAAGTCCTTTTTCTTCTTAAAAGGATATATTTTGCAAGCCTTTTAATTTGCATATGGGTATTTATATAGGCAAACTATTCTGAATGCTTGTTGCTAAACCTTCTCTGTAATGTCATCTTGAGTATAAAGTCATTTCTCAAAAGCTTTAAATAAAATCTTCTTCCCTCCCATCCCGACAAGCAGTCCTGTGCTACATGATGACTATTTGGTGAGCAAAATAAACGAACTTACCCATCATTAAGTACTTGTCAGACTTGATAACCTTTGGTGTTTTGGATTGGGACAGTTTGACAAAACAATCTTGTGTTCTTTTAGTCAATCTTCAATATGTAAAAAGCTGTAAATATATAAATATATGTACGGTTAAAAAAATCAACTTATAATTTTGCTGTAAAGAATTAACATGTTTTATTGTGACCAGCATCCTCATTTTATTGTTCCTACAAGGTAAAGTAAATTTCTTACCATTTCCACCCCCACACCCACTGTAGAATGTTGAGCAGATGAGATTCAAAATAGTGCCTATTGTGTGGATGTTGCACAACTTGTGGATCAGCACAATGACTGTGGGTTTTTTCCTCTTCTTCCTTGCATTTATTTGTATTTAGAATAATATTTCATAACTTAATATTCACCTGAGCTCCTGGTCATTTAGCCAGCTGAGATTACCTTGACTCTTCTGTAATTGACTGTTACTTTTCCCCTTCCTAACAGTCCCTTTTTCTTTCTAAGACTTTTACAAACTGAAGAGGAAGTGAACCCAGCCATTTTTGGAATTGTGCAATTTAACTCCTGAATGCAACTTTTTTAATAAATCATCAACTTGTGGGCAAGTTTATCAAAACTATACAATAATCATAAATACTACCTTAATCTACATTTAACTGCAGTTTATTGTATATGCTGGGTAGAAATATCTTAAGAATTGCTCCAAACATGTCTTCTGGGCTTTTATGACTTGTTTCTGCCGAGTGTGGATGACAGTCATTGGTAATTATGTAACTGCTACATAGGTCCTTGAATTGATTGCTCTGAGATATTGAAAGAGTTTTTAAAAATAGATATTTTGTATAACTGTGAACTTAGACCGCAGAGATCAAGAAAGTGTATGCGTATACCTAGCAATTAAAGTACGTGATGAGTTATGTGCGATGATAAAGTGGCAGTATTGAGGTATGCAGTTGAGAATTTCAAAGTGATCAAAGTCGTCTGAAAATTTTAGCAGTCATTCATCCAAAACTCCAGACAAATAATTTTACATTTACATCACTAAAATATGCTAGCAAAATGCTATTTTGAGGATAAACAAAGTCCTCCAGGGCATTGTTCTTTTGTTCTTCATTTCCATTCCAGCAAGCAGCTTTCAATCTGTGCTGTATGCTGACCATCTTGTAAGAGATTAACTTGCATTTCATTTTCTAAAAAGCATCACTGATGAAGATCAAAACGTTTTCCCTCTGGTCTTTTTCTGCCCCTTTAACACCCCTCCCCTCCCCAACCAAAATTTCACAAATTATTTCAGTATCCCCTCCTTATTAAAAATGAGCACACCAAATATAGCCACTTATTTCATTTAACATTAAGGTTATGAAATATGGTGAAAAACTGCTCAGTTTTGTTTTTAATTAACAACTGCAGTGCAGCAGATTCCTGGAGCTGGGGCAGTAGGTGGGTGATGGTTGTTTTGCCATTATACATTTTAACTTCTGATGCATTTATATATATTTCTATCTTTGATTTTTTCCAAACAGTAAGCCAAGAAATCTCTTAACTATCTGCATGCAATCTCTTCCCTATTGTGAAGCTGGTTTCCAAGTACAGCAACATTGATGTCCCCTATAAGTGTTTTGACAACCTGTTGTTATCGGAACAGAAAAGAACAAAAACCATGAGGGCATTACAAGTAGAAGTGAGATCACGTATTCAGATTTAAATTCAGCAACAGCAGAACATTTCAACACCAATCTTAATTTCAATACCATAGTCATTTGAAAATACATAAACCAAAGTTCAAACACTATCTCCTATACAATGCCCCTCTTGTGTAGAATACCATATCACAAGTGACATTAAATGAAGCTTGGAAGTTGAAGAAAATAAAGGATAATATGTTTACTTATTCATGAGGCTAACAATATTTGGGCTCAAAACTTGTCCACCAAGTGCATGTTTCACTCTTGTCAGACTGTAGAATCCCTACAAGTGCAGAAGGACGCCATTCGGCCCATCAAGTGTGCACTAACTGTGACAGAGCACTCCACCCAGGCTCAAATATTTACCCCACTAACCCCTCAAACCTTAACGCTCTAAAGAGCAATTTAGCATAGTCAGTCTGTCTACTTTGCATATCTTTGGACTGTAATAATTTGGAATTGAATCCAGATATCTGACACTGTCAGGCAGCAGTATTGCCATTTGTATTGATCCATGCAAGATGAGCAAATGATAGTTGGAATTTAGACATGATGAGGATTTTCTTTTAAATTGTCTTTTTCTTACGTTAAAGCAAACTTCTCCATCTATTAAAAAAGTTCCAAACTTTTATTTTTTGGAAATAATTATGCAGTACAGTACTGCAAAGCTAGAGGGCATAGGTTTAAGGTGAGAGGGAAGAGATACAAAAGTGTCCAGAGGGCCAATTTTTTCCAGAGGATGGTGAGTGTCTGGAACAAGCTGCCAGAGGTAGTAGTAGGGGCAGGTGCAATTTTATTTTTTAAAAAGCATTTAGATAGTTACATGGGTACGATAGGTATAGAGGGATATGGGCCAAATGCCCATATCAATTGGGATTAGCTTAAGGGTTTTAAAAAAACAATAAAGGTGGCATGGACAAGTTGGGCCAAAGGGCCTGTTTCATGTTGTAAACCTCTATGATTCTAATTATAACATAGCTGCTGCTGCCATCAGCAATACTGGAATGCTACAATATTATTTTGCACAGACCTTAAACTTTGTTCTTTAAACTTCAAACTTGGCATTAAAATTGGGCCAATATCCTGACCCGTGGATAGACTTGCTGGCAAGCCCTGTTACGAAAGGAGGTGGACCAGTTTCCTGCAGGTAGGGAAGACCAGAAATTCCAACAATCCCTTTTCAGAAGAAAGCAGGTTAGGGGGAAAAGTAATGAGTGTCTCTGGGATGAGATTCTCATTACAACAGCTATGCAAAGATATGCAGCATGATAGCACGGTGGTGAGCACTGCTGCTTCACAGCTCCAGAAACCTAGGTTCTATTCCCTGCTTGTGTCAGTGTCTCTGTGGAGTTTGCACATTTTCCTCGTGTCTGCTTGGGTTTCCTCCAGGTGCTCCGGTTTCCTCCCACAGTCCAAAGGTGTGAGGGTTAGGTTGATTGGCCATGCTAAAATTGTCCCTTACTGTCCTGAGATGTGTAGGTTAGAGGGATTAGTGGATAAATATGTAGGGATAAGGGGGTCAGGCATGGGTTGGATTGTGGTCGGTGCAAATTCCATGGGCCTAATGGCCTCTTTCTGCATTATAGGGATTCTATGAAATTCAATGAAATAAGCATTTACGGAAAGTATAATTTCTCCTCCATTTTCTTTGCACTTCAAGTACTGCAAATAAAAGGACAGTGATTTGATTTTTCTCCACTTTGAACATGCATAGAATTTCTGACAAATTGAACCTAATTTTAGACAAAAGGGGTCAGGATCCTTTATGCTGGATCGCTACCCCTCTGATCTTTTGCCATAATTTCAGACAGATGACAGAGATAGTGGACATCTTTATCATTACTGTCTCACTTTGTGCTCAAAAACATAACTCTGTATTCAAATTTGCTAGCCCGTAAAATGACATTTTTTTTTCAGGAGATGGCACATACTTAAAAAGGATATGCAGAAGATTATTTCTCAACTGAATTGCATTTTTCTTTATATTATTTTATTAATTGCATCGACTTCATGATATACCTTATCCGCGATTCTCTTGGACTTTTCAAAGAAGGTGCAATGGCCCAGATCTTCCACACGATAGTAATCATTGTCAGGTTGCCACCACCTTTCAGCATCATTATGTAGTCTACATTACTGGCCAGATCTTCTGAGCATAGTTCCCCGAGAAATGCAGAGTGTGCATTCTATCGGAGAACTCTATCACAGCAGAGGAGTGACAGGGCACACATCCTTTTCACGGTCCTAGCTCTTGAGGTAAGTTTAAATGCCCAGTGAATGGGTAGGGCATTTAAGTTGGTAAGGTGGCAGGTTTGGAAGGATAGTCAGATCAGGGGCAAGTCAGGTCGAGTGGGGGGTGTAATTGTGTGCTGGCACAATTAAGTATGAAGGGGTAGTCCATGGTTAGTATGGCCTGGAGAGTAAGTGAGTCTGGCAGGGAATAGTTACATTGGGAGGAGGTAGTTAAAGGGTGGGCATTGGTGCCAACATTCGTGATTGGGAGTTCAATTCTGTAGTTGCGCAGACATTAGACCAGGATCTAAATTTTTAGGATTGCAGCGGTGACATCCCCAACAGGCCCTGTGACCTACAAACTTCTTTTCCCCGGTCCATGATTCCTACTTTCCTGGGACACCTGCCAGTTGCCTGTTCTCAGGATCTGAGATTTAAACTGCGATTTTCTCCAATGTTGACAAACATTGGTGTTGTGTGGGAAAAGCAGCATTGAGGTTGCCGATGGCAATGGTGGTTTTTTTCCGCCATATAGTTCAGCACTTAAAAAACAAAACTTGAAGTTATGGGTTCTGCAATAGCCACGTTGGTGACAGTTCATGTGGGGAAGGCTGGTAAAGATCAAAGTTCAATCTTGAGTAGGAAGGATGGTTATTCTAGGGGAGGAGTCTATAATGGCTGTCTGCCAACTAAAGAGTTGACATGGACCACACCCTACTGACTTCAGTGCCAGCGTCATTGTGTACTCTAACGAGAATTAATTGGTAGAAAGCTGGACTCATTTGTGAGACATTCCCTCCTCGGACAGCTGCCAGCTAATCAGGTTGACTGGGCTCTGACGTTCCTCCAGACCGACAGTCTCTGATTTGCCTGCCTTGCTATCCCTGCCGTCAAATCAGATACTCAGTGATTCAAACATTTTTAAAGATCGCTCCAGTACATGATGAGAACGCCAGGAATCAGTCTTCAACAAGATGCACCGCTTGGCACTGCCCTCCCCCTAAGTGCTGCATCATATCCAAACTGCCCTGAGAGTACTGCTCACCAAGTGCATGCCTTCTGAGACTAGCCATGCTACTTGCTGTTCTGATGTTACTATCTGTGGATGGAGTTTTTGAAGGAGGAGCAATGATTCTGGCATATGGGCTTGATTGCAAAAGGTCATGAATGTAGCCCCATCCATCACACAAACTATCCTTCCATCCATTTACTCTGTCTACACTTACCACTGCCTCAGCAAAACAGCCAACGTACTTAAGAATGCTACGCACCCTGGACATTTCCTCTTCCACCTTCTTCCTTCAGGAAAAAGATACAAAAGCTTGACGTCACATATTAGACTTTCAAATGCATCTACCTCGTATTAGGTTGATCTTTCTCTGTACCCTAGTTATGACTGTAACATTACATTCAGCAGTCTCTCGTTTCCTGCTCGATGAATGGTATGTTTTGCAGAGCGTGCAAGGAAGAAACTTTTCACTGTATTCTAAGACATGACAATAAGTCAAATGATAATATGTTAATTATATGATACATCACTTCCTCACTTGACATTGTCATGAAACGCGACTGATAATTTTCTGCTTCCAGCGCTGAACTTGCCCAACATGAATGAGAAAATCCTAGCCTAGTTCTCTGCACTGCTTCTTGCAGCCAATGCAATGCTGTGCCTGTAGGGACTGGAGAGCCCAGCCAATCTGATTAACTGGCAGTTCTCTTAGGTGGGACTTTCTTCTGAGTGAGGGTTTAAGTCTGATTTTAACCCATTCAACTGTTGATAGAGTGGACAATGACATTGGCACTGCTGAAGTTGGCAGAGTTGTGTTCCATGTCGACTCTTCAGTTGGCATTCAGAAAGCCATTATGGTGAGTACCAACACCCCCCGTCCTTACCCCCCCCCCCCAAAAAAAAACAATCCCTCTTCCCATCCAAGATTGAAACTTTGATTTTTATCCCAGTCTTCCACACTTGAACTGTCACCAACCCACCAGACTAAAAATTGAGGCTGGAATGCAAATTGTTCTTATGTGTCCACGCAATTGAGCTAGAAGTGGGCTTCCTGCCCACCCCAAGTTAAAATCACAACCGGGTTGAGGCAGGTGGGAACCTGGGGAGAATCCCGTCCATGCAGTTTTGCCCTTCAGAACGTACAGGATGACGTAGGATTTTTCTGTCTTGACATTTCCAGGGTAACTATCCAGGCTCTTACATCAGAGTCTCTGACCCTAGCGCAAGTTGGAAACATTTGCGAAGTGTGCCAGGAAACAGGAGACACTTCAGTCCCTCAAACAACAATGCTTTGTAAAGATTACACATCACAACAGAAATCTTCCATGAGTTTTGTCACATTCAATGTGATCCACAGTTGACCATCACAGATGCTGGTCTAACAAATGGTAAAAAGTTATAATTACCATGAACATGTATATAATGGGAATATGCTAAACTGCTACTGGCAACATCAGTAAAATTCCCCAATCAATTGTATAAATGTGCATAGATCAAATCAAATCAAAAATTGATTGTTTGAAAGAAATGTAAGCTCTTGGCTCAATCAATAGTGCACTCACTTCTTAGACGTAAGGTTCCAGACCCATTCCAGGACTCAAACACACAAAGAAAGGCTGATATACCAATGCAGCAAACACGAGTGTTGCAACATCAGAGTTGCTAGTTTTGATGACACATTAAAACAAGGCCAGGGCTGCCTTCTCAGATGAACATAAAAGATCTCATGGCACTGTTACAAAGAAGAGCAGGGGAAATTACCTCTGGTGTCCTGACCAATATTTATGCTTCAATAAACATCTCAGAAAACAGACTGTCACAGGTTGTTATTGCGTGCTACTTGTAAGCTTGCTGACAACAAATTGGTTAATGCATTTCCCACATTACAGGAGCGACATTACAGCTTCAAAAAACTACTATATAGGCTGAAAAATACTATAAATAAAAGTCTTTTCAAATAAATCTGTTTATTCCATGCGAACATGGCAGTATATCAAAGAACCACAATTTTACAATGGCAGGGTTTCAGTTTGCTTCCATGTGGATACATGCGCTCACTTGAACAATCTCATTTAAGTATGTCAACACGAAGGAAAAACAATGACTAAATGTTCACTTTGTTTGTGATCAGTAGCATTTCATCATGCGCACAAGTGGCAGAGCGATTAGCATTGCTGCCTCACGGCACCCAGATCCAATTCCCACCTTGGATCACTGTCTGTGTGGATTTCCTCAGGGTGCTTCGGTTTTCTTCCACACTCCAAAGATGTGTGGGTTAGGCTGATTGGTCATGCTAAATTGACTCTAGGGTCGGGGGATTAGTAGAGTTATTGGGTTATGGGAATAGGGACTAGGTGGGGATTGTGGTCGATGTGTATCCGATGGACCAATTTGGCCTCCTTCTGCAATGTAGGGATTCTGTGATTTTACAAGTGCTTACTCTCAGACAATTCGTGATGCCTTCATTTAAAGGCAGTAATTTGTGGCAGAATCCTTTAGTTAAGGAAGTCTTGACTCTGGCTCCTGGAAGATCAGGTTTGCCCCCTCAGCTGTGATTGGTACCTGTATTCTTTCCCAACACCCACTTAATAAATTGTTCTTTGGATTAGTCTCGTTCTAGTGTACAAAAACAATAAGTGCTGGCATGTGTGTTGCTCGCTGCACAACTTTCTCTTGCCTGACAAGGAAAGGACCCAAGATAATGGGCAGCCTGAAAATGGCTGTCATATACTAGATGCTAGCTGACCAGTGTATTCATAGTTCTGTCAACATTTTCTCCCTCCTACCTCAAAAGTGCTGTTATCTATAGTTGCTTCTTTATCTGCATCAGCATACAGAGCTCCCATTCATTTTACCATATCAAAGGCTACGTCTACAATCTAGCAAATACAATGGCTGTGTGAATCAACTTGAGTTCTACCACTACGTTATTTAAAATTATTTAATATCCTTTATATTTATTTTGCCTTGCATTGTGTGTAAATGCACCTTTACCAGGATAATTGCCCTTAGTACCAGTCTGTGATGTTTGAATTCTTGATCTAATGCTTCTCCTAGGTGCCTGCTGAATGACAGGTATGTGTGAAATAGACACCTGCTGTGCCTTCATAACAGCCTCATCTCATGGCAGCAAAGTTCTACAGGTAGCAACAAAAACAGAAAATGCGGGAAAATCTCAGCAGGTCTGACAGCATCTGTGTACAGAGAATAGAGCCAATGTTTTGATCCATAGATGCTGTCAGACCTGAGATTTTCTAGCATTTTCTGTTCGTGTTTCAGATTTCAGCATCCACAGTATTTTGCCTTTATCTGCAGTTTGCAACCATGTGTAAATAAAAGCAAAATACTGCAGATGCTGGAAACCTGAAATAAAAATAGAAAATGCTGGACGTACAGGTCTGGCAGCATCTGTGGAGGGAAAAAACAAAGTTAATGTTTCAAGTTCATCTGACTCCTCTACAGAACTGATAAAGGACAAACAAAGATTGATAGATGGAAAGAAAGATTGCATTTAGTTTTGTTGTCACTGAGCACTGACCTTTGTTCTCCTATTAACACATTCTACTATCATATCTTTATGCTACCATTATCACTTCAGCCATTATTAACGTCACTTTGTCTGATGTCCATAACATCTTTGTCAAGCTCTTCTTTGCTCTGACCTTCCATTCTGCTCCTTCCCCACTTCAACTGTATCAATCATTACATTTCTATCCCTATGTGGGTGGCAAAACCTCAAGTCCTTTTGACCATGTGCACAAGCATGCTTGAGGGCAATCACTTGTACTCCTGAGCAACATCACCAACTGAACATGTCTGCTATGCTACTGTTCCCTCAGTGTCAGGGACCCAATTTCAATTCCTGGCTTGGGTCACTGTCTGTATGGAGTTTGCACATTCTTCCTGCATCTGTGTGGGTTTCCTCCGTGTGTTCCAGTTTCCTTCCAAAGGTATGTGGGTTAGGTGGATTGGTCATGCTAAATTGCCCCTTAGTGCCAGAGGGACTAGCTGGGGTAAATGGGGATAAGGCCTGTGTGAGTTTGTGGTTGATGTAGGCTTGATGGGCCAAATGGTCACCTTCTACAGTGTAGAGTTCTATTCTGATTGAAGGGAAAGCAAATGAATCCAGTCTATATGCAGAAAAGCAGGACAATTAATACCTGTGAAATCAGTGGAGCCCTGAGACATAACTTATCTGTATCATAGAAATAATCACTTGGAGGCTGAAAGAGACAACTACCAATGGCAGCATTTGATGTATTGATAGCAGAAACAGATTAACTTTGGAGCCAATTTATAGGGGATTCTGTTGTACACTTGAGTGAAGATGCCACTTGCTCGAGGATGAACTGTAGTGCAGGGCAGCTCAGAGTTGTGTGTCCTAGAGGGAATGCTGGAATCCAATTATGTCTGCTGCAAATAATCAGTCTTTCTGGTGCTTGCATAGATATTTTATGGGTTATTTCACCTGCCCACTGCACTGTGGAAAATTCGATGGTAGGCATTTTTTAAAAAGTACTGGATGCTTTGTTGCAGAGATCTTCCAGATTGCTTTTTTGAACAGGCCTAGAAATGGGCAGTTGGCATTCATGCTTGCAATACGTGCAATGAAATATTTAACAATGCAATTTTTCAAAAAAGGCACTTGATTCACAAAATTTGTAGAAGTATATTCCAAAATATTTTAAATTGGACATTAAAAGTGCAATGAAATTCAATTTTTCTCCAAAGGTGCCTGAATACAATTGTAATACTTGTGATACCTACAATATTGATTCATTTCAAGCAAACAGCCTGAAGTGTTCTACAGTTTCCAGTCCCTTGGTATACTATGGCAGATGGGTCTTAAGATTGTGGCCTTTCTCCGTTGAGCCTTTGTGGTACTCTCTCACTCATACTCCTGTAGCTTGGTAGTAGGCAGGCCCCAATTCTTTCCACTGTAAAAGAACGCAAGCTTTGGGAAGATCAAAGAGATCTTTTATTGAGTCATGGTCCTCTGGCAGCAGTTGATGGTTGTCTGGTGGCGTCCCTGAAAGTAGTCTGTAGAGTTAAAGTGTTGTATTGCGGAGCAGCAGGGGGTCGGGATGAATCTCAACCAAAAAAACTTTGATTGAATATTTAACCTTACACTTTGTGTTCCACTGGGTGGAGCATGCACTTTAACAGGCTGTCATTGGCTTATCAAGAAATACTTAAAATAATTCCATATCGTGCCTTTGTGAAACCTGTTGGTGTATGAATCTTTCACCTGACCCAACAAAGGTCTTCTCACACTCTCCATGTCCCTAATGCTGATTGTTAACCTCTTCCATGATTCCATTTAGGAGCTGATGGGTTTTCTGCCCCACAATCAGTGAGCTGCCCGTTATCATTTACACAATTTATTTGATTTGATGACAATAATCTCCTTCATTGTCAATAAAATGAAGGAGATAGTCATCGACTTCATGAAACATAGTGAAGAACATCATGAAGTAGAAATGATCGAGAGTTTCAAGTTTTTAGGTATCCAGATCACAACAACCTGTCCTAGTTATACCCCCCACCCCCGCAGCACCCCCCACCATCACCATCAACACTATATAAAAAAAAGTCCACCAATGCCTCTACTTTCTCAGGAGGCTAAGGAAATTTGGCATGTCTGCTCCAACTCTCACCAGCTTTTTACACCATAGAAAGCATTCGTTTTGGCTGTATCACAGCTTGGTATGGCTCCTGTTCTGTTCAAGACCACAAAAAAATACCAAGTGTTGTGAACAAAGCTCAGTCCATCGTGCACACTAGCTTCCCATTCATAGACTCTGTCTACACTTCCCACTGTTTCAGAAAAACAGCCAACATAACCAAGGACCCCAAGCACCCCAGACATGCTCTCTTTCACCTTCTTCAATCAGGAAAAAGATAAGTCTGAGAACATGTACCAACTGAATCAAAAACTGGTTCTTCCCGGTTACCATCAGACTTTTGAATGGACCTGCTTTGTATTAAGTTGAATTTTTTCTACACTCTAGCTATGACTGTGGTATTACATTCTGCATTCTCTCCTTTCTTTCTCTATGTACAGTATGCTTTGTCTGCATAGTGCGCAAGAAACAATAACTTTCACTGTATGCTAGTACATGTGATGATAAATCAAACAAAAATAAAATCTCACTTGGCGGGAAGAGAGTTGGAAAAATTCCACCTGGAGTTTTTGGCACATACTGTGAAGTGTTCGTAAGGCTGGCTGCAGAGATGCCTGATTACTATTCTTTGCTTTTTCCTTGGCCAAATCTCTAGGAGCAGCAGAGATATTAGAATTGATTCCTGAGCTGCTGAGTTTGCATGTTGCTCTCAGTAAGTGTGACATGAGGGTTTTGGTTTCTGACAATATATTATCTGTTATGAGTATAATGACATTAGTAATTGCTACCTGAATTTCCATTTGTATGTCAGCGGTTCCCTCAATTTGGGGAATTGCCTTTTCCATAAGGTATGAAAAAGCAAAGGATTGAATTCCATCATTTGTCGTCATCTCTTTTTGTTATGACTTGTTAGCTTTTAAAGAGAATGAATAAAGTGATAATGACCTCCAGTTGCTGTGGGGTGCAATCAAACCAAATGGTTAGCATAATCATAGATTTCTACACTATGGGAGGAAGCCATTTGGCCCATCGAGCCCGCAACTGACAACAATCCCACCCATGACCTATCCCTGTAACTCCATGTATTTACCCAGCTGGTTCCTCTGAAACTAAGGAACAATTTAAGATAGCCAATTAACCTAACCTGCACATCTTTGGACTGTGGGAGGAAACCGGAGCATTTGGAGAAAACCCATGCTGACGTAGGTAGAATGTGCAAACTCCACACAGTCACCCCAAGGCTAGAACTGAACCTGGTTCCCTGATGCTGTGAGGCAGCAGTGCTAGCCACTGTGCCACATCATGCTCCCTGCATGTATTTTGGGTTTGAATGAACATAGTTTGGTGTGAAGGATGGGAGTGTAAATTAGCCTACCCTGCTTCCCCGCCACTGATTGTTAAACAGTGGGGGGATGGGAATCATGGTTAGCGACTTGCTGCATTTGATGTATTTGCTATGCTGCATTCCTAAAAGGAATGGTTCATTTTATTTACATAATCTAATATGGTAAAATCATTAAACATTTTGTAACACTAAATTGGCATGAATGGGATTGTGAAGTTGGCATTTACTGCTGTGGCCCATTTGGTATTTTCAATGTCAGCTAAATAATGCCCCAAAACATCAACAGCATCAGAGCTACTACAGTTGAATCAAGTTTCAACAGACTTCTGATGAAAATTCTATCCTTTTAGGAATCGTTAGAGTTCTGTATTCCAACGGAGAGCTGAAAAAATGGTCAGGGTTGTGAAATTTTAACATTCAGATCCTTGAACTTGTACTAGATTTAGTTTAGAATCATATTACTGCATTATCATGGAAGATGCTTTTTCTTTCTTATCCTATAATCTGCATAATTCATAAGCCAAATTCACATACCTGGAATTGTGTTCACAGTTACAATGCAAGCAATTTGTATGTAATTACTGATCATGATGTGGAAGATTTTTTCCAGTGAGATACCTCTCTCCATAATCCATCTCATTTTGCTTTAAAAGGTTGATTTGTTTGTAAATGTAAGTTTAAAACATGCCATTTATTGATAATGTACTTATCAACCAGTTCAGATAAACTTCATGTTTCAAGGATAAATGAGAAAATTAACAATATGATCATATCTGGAAAAATGGATATTGTTTGTAAATTCAGAATAGATATACGATTGTTTTGTGTAACTGTGGATAGTGTAATTGTTGAATATGCCTGAGTACTGAAGTGGGCAACTAAATCTTGCCAAACGCATTACTTCTTTGCTAAGAAATTGTTGGATAGGATTGTGTTGCCAATGACTACTGATCACAGTCCTTCTGATTCTTCGTTCAGATCGATTTGATTTTATCTCTATTCCAATTTTGAAGCAATAAATCATGCTATGCACCAGGCCACTTAAATTGTTATTTTTAAGTTTTAAATGGAAAATCAGCTTAAAAGCAAGAAAATTATGTTCACTGTTGATTTTAATGGGGCAGGTTATAGTTACTTTTTAACAATTTATGACAAGTTTAGTGACAGCGTTGCAGAAGTCTTAGAAAACCATGGAGTAGAATTACTAATGGTAAGTCACTTACTACATAAATGTCCTCTTTTGAATCATCATGAACCCTCAAGACACACATGTCATTTCAGTGATGCGAATCCCTATAAAAATAATCTGAGCCGTAGTCTCTTGTAAATCAATTTTGCCTGTTTTCACATCTCCATTGTAACTGGACATTCAATGAGGGAAGAAGGATATGGCTTAATTCTGATCAGCCAGCTTCTTCACTAATGATAAGTACTATTAAAAGAAGCAAATGAGCTTTCAATGGGATTGATCACAAAACAAGAAATAGCTAAAACTTAACGATAAACAACAATTAACATAGATTCACCAGACGAAGGAGCCGATCTCTGAAAGCTTGTGATTTCACACAAACCTATTGATTATAACCTGCTGTTATCTGACCTCTCAGATTCAGAAAAGAAGCTCTGTTCAACTAACTTAGTTTATCTAGGTTCCTAAAATATATTTTACGAAAATTCCACATTAAATACACATCATAGAGTAAAATTTGGGAATTCATAAGAAATTGAGTATTGCTGAAAACCGAAAGATGCTGTTGAAGCTTTTCATTTTGCAATAATCAGGACAAATGCAAGAATATCAAATTTCAAAGGGAACAGTAAGTTATATTGCATGAGAAAAGGGATGCTGATAAATTGGTTGGTTGGTTGAGGTGTTACCATGACAAATACACCAGAAAGCTATTGTCCCTCATGTTCTTGTTTATTCAAAAAGTGTGCATTGCCTGGGCATACCCCTTTTTCCTGCAGGTCCCTGCATGTGATTATATGTAGCTTGTGGTAAGTATCAGTGAGTTACATTCCAAGACTGACTGATAATCTTAAATTGGTTATTAGTGTAAATCTTTGCATATTTGAGATTTTTTAGCAAGTGCCACCCATTCATGGAATTAGATCATTATATGCTGAGTTTTGCCAGCACAGGTTGGTTGAGGACTCTGCCCATTGCTGAAGAAATGGACAGTTTTTGTGATCCACAAGTCTTTAGGACTTATGCCGTAGGTACCTGGCATCATACCAACAATGAAATTCATTTACCTTTGACAGAATGTCTCTTTTTCCAGCAATACTTAAGTTCTGCATTACCAAGCAACCAAATGGATAAGAAGTTGTCAATGAGAAAGGAGCAAGAAGAATTCCAGAGAGGAATTATGTTGATGTTGGAAGAAGTACTGATTTGGTGTATCCTCAAGAGCAATATTGGAACCACAACTGTTTCACATTTACATAAACCTCAATGCAGATTAGTCAAATTTACAGATGATAAATGGGCAGTGGAATCAAAATAAAACTTATAAATAATAGATCACTTTGGACAAAATATACTAATGATAGATCAAATTTAATTTAGGCAATTTTAAAGAACAAAGAAAATTACAGCACAGGAACAGGCCCTTCAGTCCTTTAAGCCTGCAGCGACCATGCTGCCTGAATTAACTAAAACCCTATACCCTTCCAGGGACCATAATCCTCTAAGCCCATCTCAGTTATGTACTTGTCAAGACATCCCTTAAAAGTCAGTACCATATTCGCTTCAAATACCTCACCGGCAATGAATGCCAGGCACCCACTCTGTGTTTTAAAAAAAAATTGCCTTATACATCTCTTAAACTTGCCCCTTTGCACCTTAAATCTATATCCCCCTAGTAATTGACCCCCCCCCCCCCACCCCCCCGGGAAAAAGCTTCTGACTATCCACTCTGCCTCTCATAATCTTGTAGATTTCTATCAGGACTACCCTCAACCTCTGTCGCTCAAGTGAGAACAAACCAAGTTTCTCCAACCTCATCTTATAGCTAATGCCCCTCATACCAGGCAACATCCTGGTAAATCTTTTCTGTCCCCTCTCCAAAGCTTCCACATCCTTCTGGTAGTGTGGCAACCAGAATTGAATGCTATATTCCAAGTGCGGCCTGACTAAGGTTCTGCAAAGCTTCAACATGACGTGCCAATTTTTAAACTCAGTACCCTGGCCAATGAAGGCAAGTATGCCGTGTACCTTCTTGACTACCTTCTCCACCTGCATGACCACTTCCAGTGATCTGTATACCTGTACACCCAGATTCCTTTGCCTATCAATACTCTTTGAGCGTTCTGGCATTTACAGTATAGTTCCTATCTGTATTAGACCTTCCAAAAGGC
Organism: Sphyrna mokarran; assembly: GCA_024679065.1. Lineage (NCBI taxonomy): Eukaryota > Metazoa > Chordata > Chondrichthyes > Carcharhiniformes > Carcharhinidae > Sphyrna > Sphyrna mokarran. The sequence goes on from JAGIQG010000002.1 coordinate 65,478,512, forward strand.
GTTACCTCACATTCTTCCTACAGATGTAAGGAAGATGTTACATATATGCATTTGAGAATGATAGTATAACTAAACATAAAGTTAAAACAAGTACAGAATGCAGCAGGTCTAATGCAATGCAAAATGGCAGTCAACAAAGCAAATACAATGTTGAACAGCCAGGGCAGTAAATATAAGTGAGATGAAAATATATTCAATGCATGGCATGTTCTGGTCAGACAACACTTTGTATCCAGTTATAGCTATCAGGACACGAGGCAGAATTGAGCTACAGGCTAATCCCCAAGCCTCAATGCTTTGAGATTTGGGGAAGTACTGGAAGCTTGGGAAGGAGGACACAAGGAGGTGACCTTGCAGACGTACATAAAATTGCTAAGGAAATGGGAAATGTAAAGCTGAATATTCTGTCATGTCCAGTACAGGTATGAAGATGTTGAAAACTCTGAAGCTATCTTTTTAGACATGGACATCAAAAACTGTTAAGATAGCTGTCGCATATCATTTGACTTAGTGATAGCCAACTCCAGACAGTCAGGAAAATCAAACAAATACCTAATTAAAATATGGACAATCACAACCACTTGTAAATGCTTATATCCCTTTTGTTAAGGATGGACTATCAACGCAAAGAACATGAACAGTAGAAAGGATACTAGATGAATACAAAATAGATTTCATTAACCTTTCATTGTATCCCAAACACACAGACCATGGCTGTCTGAGATTCTCATGGGTATGGAAAATTGCAACACAAGATGTTTGCCAGTCCAACATACCACATTATCTGGAAGAGGATATGTAACTGGTCACATGTGTACTATGTTTGTTGTTTTAAAAACAATACTGCAGAACCTTTACTGAAACAGATACCATCAGAAACACCATCTAAGCCATTGAACCAGCTGTAAGACAGCTACACAGTCAAGGTAATTTACAGCTTACCGTGAAGGTGAGAGAATTCATCTACCTCCAAACCTTTTCTCTTTTCAAGTTCACCCAGAAAGTCGACTTCCTTCAATTCAATCATTCCTTTAGCAGAACCTTTTTTTGTCAGAGTGTGGCGAGTCGGGGATTTTCACAGTAACTTCATTGCAGTGTTAATGTAAGTCTACTTGTGACACAGATAAATAAAAAAAAAGAGAAGCCTCAGCGCTTACTAATAATGCTCTGCTGGAGTTGCATTCCAGCTAAAGCATCAATTCATCCAAGAAACTACAGACTGGCTATGATGGAAACAAAAATAATTCCAGAAAGTAATCGGATTTTTTTCTTCATCTGTATCTGATTTTCATGTGAGATTTGTCTTTATGAATTTATAAAATGTGGGCATCACTGGCTTGAACTGCATTTGTTGCCCATCCATAATTTGCCCTTGAATTGAGGCCATTTACGAGTTATTTACATGATGTGGCTCTGGGGTCATGTGTAGGTCAGATCAGATAAGAGTGACAGATTTCTGTGAATCAGATGGTTTTTACAATTGTTTAATGGCCATCGTTAGACTTTTTAATTGCAGATTTTTTGTGGAATTCATATTTCACCATCTGTCATGATAGGATTCGAACCTGGGGCTCAGTGACAATATCTTCTGGCCACTACCTCACCCAGCTTTACACCACCTGGGCAAGTGTGTGCTAATAAATGATTTTCATTTTTTTGAATTCATACTGGCTTGCTTCTAAAACCCATTTAAATTGGGACAAATCACTGGTCTGAAGTATAGGAAACCACACACCTGACGTACTAAAATGCTTTGATCAGGATTAACAAGAACTCACATAAACTCTATCCATAACAATTACTTTAAATTGAATTGAGATGTAAAACACTGGAATGCAATTTTAAACTAATGAAAAATAAATTTTAAGATAAATATCAGGACAGTTCTTATGAGGTTTTAGTATTCAGAATGAAGATTTAGGTCACCTTGTGGAGACAAGAAGCCTGAAATCATTCAAGAATGATTCAGTCCTGCAGTAGGATGATTTTAAGCTTTTGCTGAATGGATAAAATTAAGATGAGCAGAATGGCCCTGTTCACGCATAATTGTCTTATGAATGTCAATGATCTAACATGTATTTTGTTAAACTGTGACATAGAATCCTTACAGTGGAGAAGGAGACCATTCGGCCCATTGAATCTGCACTGACGATAATCCCACCAAGGCTCTATCCTGTAACCCCACGTATTCACCCTGCTAAGCCCCCTGATACTAAAGGGCAGTTTATCATGGCCAATCGACCTAATCTTCAGACTGTGGGAGGAAACCAGGGCACCTGAAGGAAACCCATGCAGACCCAGGAAGAATGTGTAAACTCCATACAGACAGTCACCTGTGGTTGGAATTGAACCCAGGTCCCTGGCACTGTGAAATATCAGTCCTAACCACGGTGCCACCATGCAGACTTTTCAATACAAATTTACAACTGTTAAAATAATTTGAGGGGCGGATGGGTGGACATCAAAATTGGCAGCCCAGCTGCCATATCTGAGTAAATAATCACGAGTCAGTTGGCCTTGTTAACAGACCAGTTGATCTTGATACACTGCCCATGAGACAAAATGGTTGGCAGAGGTAGTTGGGCAGGAGTGGGCAGCCTGCTTTTCTAAAAAGATTTTTTTCAGAGGGTGGGAGGGTAAGATGAATTGAGGGGCAGCCCTCCTGCTCCATAAAACATACCAATCCCATCCTCTTGCCTCCTCCCCAAATTGCTCAAACCCACCGTGCCAAAGACCCCACAAACTTACTTGTCTCCCAGATTCATGGGCCATCTTTGTTGTTTCTGATAGCTGTCCCAACAGTGCACAATATTATTCTTGATTCTGCTGGGTCTGATAGAGCTGTTGACCGTTGCAATTACTCGGCAGCTCCCACGGCCGGGACTCCCTTTCTTTCACCACCACTGCTTCCCCCAACCCTCAGTGAGAGGTGGAAATTTACCTGCAGCCTGATTTGATTATGGGACAGACTGGCTGACAGTTGGTCAGCTCCATGCTGATTTTGCTCCTGAGAGCAGGAGGGAGCGACACCCCGCCCCAACCTCATCCCCATGATACTGTCCCATGTATTGATACAACCAGAATTTTATTTTAATGTACTGTGGCTTGAAGGATTTAACTACACTGGTTGGAAAAAGTTAAAAGCATGCAGTTTTCAGTTTAAGTTCATTTTCCACATCTTAAAATAAGACTTTGTTGAACTGAAGGAAAGCTATGTCAACTGTTTAGTTCAAGGATTGCATTATCTAAAAATATGATCTTTCTCCCATCTTGTCATGCATCAACAATCTGCTTGCAGAGCACACCTCAGGCATTCTTTCCACTCTCCCATTGTCAGTCACGGGAAAGATTTGTGTTTTCTGAGTCATAGACTGCCAGTTTTAAAGATTTGCCTTTAACACACCAAAAGCTATCACAATTATGTAAATCTTATTTGTGCAATATTTTATCTGTTTGGCACAACATTGCGATTTATGAATTTAAGTGCCTTGAAGTATTTCAAAATGAACTTTGAGTCTCTCTTGTTCACACGCACACTCACATACTCGCACTCACACATACTCACTCTTTCTCTCTCCCTCTTCCAACCCCCTCCACCCCACCTACCCTGCTCCTGGTCTTTGCAGCAATCAAACAAAAGCAAAATAGTGTGAATGGTGTGGATCTAAAATAAAAGTTAAAAATGCTGAAACTACTTGGTAGGTCAGATACCATGAACTTAACAGGTAAGCTAAGAAGCAAAGGAAAAAAAACAGGGCGAGCACTTATTGCCCATCCCTAATTGCCCTTGAACTGAATGACTTGCTAGGCCATTTCAGAGAGCAGCTGAGAGTTAACTTCATTGCTGTGGCTTTGGAGTCACATGTAGGCCAGACTGCGTAAGGACAGCAGATTTCCTTTCCTAAAGGACATTATTGAATCAGATGACTTTTTCTGACAGTCAACAATGGTTTTGTGGTCACTATTTGATTCTTAATCACAGATAATTTTTTATTGAATTCAAATATCCACCATCTGCCATGGCAGGCTTTGAACCCGAGTCCTCAGAACATTAGTTGAATTTCTGGAATAAAAGTCGAGTAATAATACCACAAAGCCATCGTCTCCCTGTCTGAGTGATATCAAATGTTACCACACCCCAGTTCTAGCCAAAATCTTTCCTGATCTCTCTGTTGCATTTCACTTAATAAAGCGCACTATTCTTACATAGCCCTACACTACATTGCTGATATATCTCCACCCATGGCTCCTCTGCACCATCCCTTAATCTCCAAACAATCCATTCTTGCTCATCACACCCGTTCCAATCAGTGTCAGCATATTGATTGGAAAGGATGTTAGCATCAATATATGCACTGTACTGTGGTGACCTAAGTGATTTTTTTGTGTATTGGGAAGTATTCTAAAAGAGGATCCATTGGTTTCCTGAAGTCATCATTATGTCCCATCATATGCATGTGACTTGAGATTGGCTTGGGGATGAACATGAATTTAACAGGCAAGCTAAGAAGCAAAGGATAAATAGGAAGCTAACTGCAGTAGGCTTGGATAGGCCTGTGCTTTTGTTTAATTGTTTTTAATGCATGGAAAATTTGAGAGAGAAAATAAGCAAGGTCCTCTCCAACAAACAGTTTTGTGTTTGATAGCCTTTGAACAGATCCTGATTTTGAAACAGATCTGAGAACGAAGGTGAGGTTGTGTTACAGCATGTGTTGGAAAGAGCAGAGAGCTGACGGTGGAAGGGCAGGGAATTATGGATTGAACATGACACATTACTACTGTTTCAGTGTTGCCAAAACCTGTAAGACTGTTTAAAGGGGTTAGAGAAAGAAGTCTCTGGGATTTTGTGCCATCAGGACTATTGTGACCCAAGTGAAAGAGGATTCATAGACTTATGCCTTATTGATGAAAGCTGTGTCCTGAAAGCTATGTATGGCTGCTAGTGAAATGCAAAACATTTGTGCAAGAAGTGAGAGATCCTACATCTCGGAGGTTGAAACTGAGATTGCTTGCGGCGTCCCATTTCTGTGGGATGTAATGTGACTGCTTGTACCTATCTGAGGTCTGTCTTTGTTGTTTTGACAATTTAAAGGAAAATTTATTTATTTGTTACAAATATCCTTTGCCTGTTAAATAATGTTTCAATTTATGTTGATTTTAGTTTTTTAAACAGTAAAACTTCTAAAATGTATCTTGTGCATTGTTTCTTTTTCCATTGGCACCTTGGGGAATCCTCCCTTTTAACAGTCTCTGTGGATATTGTAACAATACCAGCAGCTGCTCTATTTTTCCATTATTCCTCTCAATCACACAACCATCTGTGCTATGTGCACTACTGCTTTGCAATTGTTTCCAATGCATTGCCTGTGCAATTGCTCATGTTAGAAGACCTTCAGTATTCTGTTCAGTATTGTGCTGATGTTCAAGCCACAATTCCTATTCATCATTGAGATTTCTTGAGTACAACATTGTCCATCTCCATTTCTGTTCTACCCGGTCTTCTGCCAAGAAACCTTATTCAAGCATTTGTCACAACCAAACTGGATTACTTCAATAATTTCCTTGCTGCCCTCATCTTGTCACACTTGGCCAGTGACCAATCTTCTAACATTAACTACTGATTGAGGATTGAAATTTCAATATGGCACAATTTGAAACTTAATTCAATAAATTTGGCAATTTGCAGGTTAGTATCAAAAACGATGGATAGAATTTTAACTATTGAGGGACAGGGTTTGGTGTGGTGGAGAGAGGTTTAATCCTCAAAACATGGTGTCAGACATCGAGTTTAACCAGGCGGGCTGGGAGGAAGTGGAGATTTGCAGGCAGGTAGGGTACCCTTGTGGAACTGTCAGGTCTGTAATTGAAATAACCAGGTGGCATGGTGGATAGCACTGCTGCCTCACAGTACCGTGAACTCAAGTTCAATACCTGGCTTGGGCCACACTCTATGCAGAGTCTGGATGTTCTTCCTGTGTCTTCATGGGTTTCCTCTGGGTACTCCGGTTTCCTCCTGCAGTCCGAAAGAGATGCTGGTTAGGTGCGTTGGCCATGCTAAATTCTCTGTGTACCAATCAGATGGCGGAGTGTGGCAACTAGAGGATTTGCACAGTAACTTCATTGCCGTGTTAATGTAAGTCTACTTGTGATACTAATAAATTTCAAAGAAGCAATTAACTGAGGATTTAATAATCATATCTGCCTTTAAGTTGGTGTGTTGGTTTGAGAAGTTGTGGAATTTATCAGGGTCATCCAGGCAAAAATGCAGTTTGGCATGCCTCTTTATTGGAATTGATGAGTTAAGAAAACTTCAAACAATGAAATTGAATTGCAGCAGCTATTACCTTGATGACAGACTGGTGCTCACAGCGCTGTCACTGCTTGGTAGGTGACATCAAAGCTTATGGAAGTTAGTTCACCTTGTACTTCACTCTTTTGATCTACACTTTCCTACTGTCAGTCTCCATCGCAATGTGGGTGCAACTAATGCAACTCTTATCTTGCCCCCCCTGATGAGGAACAAAAAGGGCAGCAATGCCAGCAGTAGTAACTGTCTTCTCAGCTTTATGTCCCCCTACAGTATTGTGAGATTAGACACAGAGATCTGCTCAATAAAAGAAAATCCCGAGTACAAGGGTTGTGGGCAGCTCTAGCAGCATTGGTGAGCAGCATTCCAGGTTAGGCTGACGTCTGCAGCCTCCTGGAACGAGACCTTCTTCCCAGAGTAACAGATATGCAGTGCTAATACCCGTTAAGATGGCTGTTGACTGGAGATTTCCCCACCATTGCTTTCAATCTACGTTGCACTGAAGGTGTGGATTGTGGGCTGGAATTATCATCCTGTAGTCAATTATATGACCCTTATTTCCAATAGCCACCCTAGTGACTCAAATGCACCTACCAATTTGGACTGCTGAAGAATGATCACAACATACCTGGTAAATAAGATGGCAATCAACTCTAGGAAATGCCTCAGTTTGCACATCTCCATCTTGAATATCTAACTATGCACATCTCTATTTGTGGTAATTTGCTGCCACTCATGGTTCTTTCTCCCTCTAAATCCTCTCTGTCATTTAAGTTGTCTTGATTCTAACAGTGGATGCGTTTTAACCCAAACTATAAGTTAACTGTTAGTTTAAACACCTTTTGTTAGTTGAACCTTTATCCTCCAACCTTATGAGCTCTGGGAAAGATCTGAAAAAATTTCTCTGTCCCCTGTCTGCACTGTAAGGATTCAATGACTCTAGGAAATGTATTTCGCTTCCTCCAAATTGTAGAAGGGTATGCAGATACAGCAAATAATTAGGAAAGTGAATAGAATATTATTGTTAATTATGAGGGAATTGAATACAAAAGTAAAAGGTTATGCTTCAGTTATACAGAGCAGTACTCTGTACAATATTGGTTATCTTATTTAAGGAAGAATGTAAATGGAAGTAGTTCAGAGAAGGTTGACCAGACTGATACCTCAAATAGATGGATTGTCATATGAGGAAAGGTTAGACTGGCTAGGCTTGTATTCTGAGTTTAGAAGAGTAGGAGGTGATTTGATTGAAACATACAAGAGCCTTGTGGGTCTTAACATGGTCAATGTGGAGCAGATGTGAGAGAATCTAGAACGAGAGATCGTTCTTTAACAAGTGGTCACTGATTTAAAATGATGGTGAGACAAAATTTTGTGAGCCTTTGGAGCTCTGTTCGTAAAAAGGCTGTGGAAGCAGTCTCTGAATTTTTTAACACAGGTGAATAGATTCTTGGTAAATAAGGGGGTAATAAGTTATCGGAGGTTGGCAGAATGCAGATTTGAGGTTACTATCAGATTAGCCATGATCTTATTGAATGGCAGAGCAAGAAAGAAGGGACAAATTACCTGCTCCTTGTTCTATGTTTTCCAGCAGAATTTTGGGTGCTAATATTGCACTATTGTAACCCAGCTAGCCTAGGGTATGTATAAAGTAAGGATTACTAAAAGTTTGCTTAACCCAATATCAACCTTAGGCTAGAAAGAATGGGAGAAATGTTGAATATGGCATGCGTCCTTGATCCCAGCTGAATTTTTGTTTTTGTTCTTCCAGCATTTTAAAAACTTGTGCTGAAAAAAGACAGCTATAATTTTGGCAATGATGAACTGCAGCGTCAGTTTATACCTATGCTGCAAATATGCATCTATGAAAATAAGCACTGCAGTCACTGGAGAAGTATAAATAGTAGAGGGTTATTTACTCTACTGGATCTCAAAATTAAGAACCACCCACCTGCCTCTCAGAAGCGCATCAAGTTCATATGAACGCCTGATGCCGATTTCCTGTGGATTTCAGCTAGAAATTGAAAGTCAAAGCATGAGAAGTAATTTAATATTTCTTGATATATGAGCTGGCTTCAGTATAATCCCAGCTCCTGATGCAGTGCGAGCTGCTTTGAGTTTATTTTGCTCATAGAAATGGTAAATACATAAGCCAAGATTTTCCACTCCTGTTAGCGTCGGGCAATTCAGTGACAAGGTAGGAAATGTCACAAGAAGGCCAAAGTCGCATTTGCTGTGATTGTCCCCTCCCCTGTCAGTGGCGAGCCACGTTCCCTGCTGTTCAACATCGGGAATATTATTATAATATATTTGCATCTCATTATCAGGCCCATATGCTGGAATCATACCACACCCCATGAAAAAATCCATCCATTACAGTGTGATTTTAGAACGGCAGGAATCACAAATGATTTCAAAAGGTGTGCATCTGGCAAGCAGCCCTCCAAGGAGAGCTTGGAGATGAGCACAGTGCTTACAGGTAACCTTTGACTTGAGGTTAATCAGCCTTTGACTCAGTGACCAGTTTGAATCGAGGGAGGGGGGCGCTGGGGGTAGGCTCTGGAGAAGCGTGATTTAGGGGAGAAATGGGGTAGGACTGTCAAATGTGAAAAGCATCATTTCTCAGGCAGTCTTCTGCTGCTGGGCTGTAGGCTTCTTGGAAGGGCCTCGTAAGGGTAAGAAAAGCCTGTGGCTGTGCAATAGACAGTCAGCATAGACTCCTGCTTCCATTGATATCTGGGAAGGAGGAAAGCTTCTGGCGGTGAAATACTTGCAAGGGCAAGACATGTGGCACAAGGCAAATGGAAAAACATGCCAGTAATCATTACCCTGTTGTAGCTGAGATCGTTCAGCTGTGACTCAATTGACATGCCTGGAGTTAAAGGGGGTCATGCAGCTATGTTATTCAGACACCACTCGTGTGTGAGACTGCAGTGAAGAAAATAAACAAAGCACGGAACTTGGTGACCGCACTGTCATCCCTCTTGCTTGTAGGCAGGAGGGAAGAAGATGTTAATGGGGGCATTTGAGTTGCCAAAAGCAGAAGCAGAGTCAGGAAGAGGAAAAGGTGGCAGGGCCTGCTCCACATGCAGAGGATAAACCCCAGAGATTGGTCATTCGCAAACATTTCACGAGACCCAGGGCACCTAACATACTTGCAGATATCCAAGAACAAGTGTCACCAAACTATGGATGTCCAGGGAACTGGTTTGCCATCTGCAGAATTTATGTCACAGGAACTTGGAAAGCATTCACCAACAGCTGAAAGTTGCAGTGGGGCTCAATTTTAATGCTCCTTTCAGGGTTCCGTGGTGGACCTCTGTCAGATTTCACAAGCTTCTGCACACAAATACATCCAGGAGATGATAGACGTAATCTTGCAAAGCCACCCAGCTTTGTCCATTTTGACCAAGACCAAGCAAGCCAGGATGCAACAGCGATGGGCTTTGTGCAAATATCTGGCTTTCCACAAGTGCAGGGTACCATCAACTACCAAAAATGTGCGGATTAGGTTGATTGGCCATGCTAAATTGACCCTAGTGTCAAGGTAACTATATGGAGTTACAGGAATAGGGCCTGGATGAGATTGAAGATTGGTGCAGATTCAATGGCTAGAATGGCCTCCTCCTTCACTGTCTCGATTCTATGACTGCACTCATGACACTCAGATCTCCAGGACATCAATCAGTGAACAGTGTGAACCACAATGGCTTCCACTCGCTGAGTGGTCAGCTGGTCTGTGACCACACCAAATCATTCTGCAGTTGTGTGTTCGATTCCCAGGGATTGTGCACAACTGCTATAGTCTGAGCCACTCTCAGATCCCTGACATATTTCAGGGTCCACAGAAGCTGCAGGCTGGCTTCTCAGGGACAAGAGCTACCCGCTGAGGATGCCTCTGCAGCTGATACAAGATACAGTGAGGCTCTTGCTGCAATTCGTACTTTGGTGCTGCAGATCATAGGAATGCTGAAGATGAGGTTCTGGTACCTGGACCTATCTGGTGGAGTCCGGCAATATAATCTGCAGAGGGTGTTATACATTGTGGTCACTTGCGCTGCTATGGAGGAGATGGAAGAACGTCACATTTACTCCAATGAGGAGGGCGTCAAAGAAGGTAAGACTGAGGAGGTCCCCGAAGAAGAGCCACGAGGCAATGGTGATTCCTGATGAGGCAGACAAGCTTGAGACACTAGATTCATGGTGAGTGATAGAGACATACAGTGAGGATATCCCATAATCTCCACATGACTTCTGTGATCATTGCTCTCCTATTTGACTGATAAGGCTCGTGTCATGGGAAGCGAGCAATCACCCATTGTCCCTATGTTGCAGGAAGATGATGATGATTTGCAGTGGAGATGCTGCATGGATCCTTAGAGTTTCTATCAATGTCTGACTCCTGTCTGGCTATTGGCAGCTCGCTGACTCTCAATGTCTAGGGTCATACCATGCTGATGCAGTGGGGAAAGTTTTAAATCTGCTGATCTAATATCACCCTTCGTGAGCTGTGCCTTTGATTTCAGTGTCACCAGAGGCTGAAGGAGATGGAGGGCAGCTACATCACAGAACGTGCAGAGAGCACTTATTGACGACGATTGAATGAGTGATGCTAGTTCTGTACATTGTGGGAGGCATTCTCACTCCCTACAGGATACAGGCATGACTGATGTGTTCAGTCATTGTGAAGGAATGCCACCAGTGTGCTGGGAATCCTGCACAAAGCACATGGAGGAAGCCCTGGACTGAACTTTTCCTGGTTTCCAGATCGGGACCAGAGTACACAGCTCATCAGAACAAGTGACCATTGATAGGGGGCAATTAGTGAGAGTTTATTTATGGAGGTGAATGTTTTGTACAAATGCTTAATACCCATGTCCATGCTGTGCAACTAGAGCTTCTAACCCTGTTACTATGTCTGGGTGCATCCCCAACCCCCATCTGCCAAGTCCTTTATTTGCGATTATCTTAACAGGCATCCTCTCACAGTGCCATCCTCCTCAGGCTGCTTACCAGGACCCGGAGTGGCCACAGGAAGAGGGGATTCTCCCAGAGTCGTCACCTCACTATGGGTGCCAGACGGTCACAGGCTTCCTTCTTGGGACAGGGAGACAGCTGGAGTGAACTTGAGAAGCCTCACTATCCTCTGGCATTGGCACTGATGGATCCCAGCAACGCTGGCATTATGGAATGTATGTCATGCAGCAGTGCAGACAAAAGACTTGTACCAAGGTCTCCATCATAGCCACTACCCCTGGCTGTGTTGATCTCCTGTTGTAGTGTTGGCACAACCACCTAAGACACGAGGACTCCTCCGTGCACTCCTTCAATTCAAGGATATTGCAGAGTTTACCAGGGCAAATGATAAAGATGTCTGGCATGTGTGAACAATGAGTGGGACCAGTGCGGTGATGAGAACACCATCCACAGAGGAGATGAAGATGCGTGTAGGAGAGAAAATTGTAATGCCCCTTGAGCTGCCTGTGAGTGAGATCCCTGTGGATGCGTGATGGGTGTAGGAGTTGGGAGCAATGAGAAAAGTGATTTACCCTGACGGAATGGAGATCTTCAACGTTTATTCATATCAGGCTGTATACCTCATTCATGCAAAGTAGATCATCAGTGATATCTCTCAATGATGTAGTAATTTAACAAGAACATAAACACCACAGAAATAATTACTTTTATTGATTTGCTTGCCTGATGTTGCTTTGCTTTATATTTTATACAATAACACACATTTGATATCCACAAATGAAAATGATTGGGGTAAAATGCTACAATAAAAATAAAGGGCTGAAATTGTAGAGATCAGTCAACATCTGTGAAAATGCAGGTTTTTGACATTTCTGGAAAGGTTGTACACCTGAAACATCCTGTGTGTGTCTTTGCTTTTGACAGATTGTGACTAAGGTGCAATCACTTGATATCTTCTGGCTCCTTGCCTGATTTTCACATTTTCAACCTACTGTTTCTCAGGCCTAGCCCTTCCCGACATTTGTAACTTACTCTTGCCCTACAGCCAGGGGATCAACTCTGGTTCAGTTACAAGTGCAGGAGAGCATTCAATACATGGCATATCTAAAATTGAGATTCAAAGCTAGTAAAGCTACAACAAAGGACTACTTATGTGCCAAACAGCAGAAGCAGCAAATAATAGACAAAACTAAGCAATTCCACAACCAAAAGATCAGATCTAAGCCCTGTAGGCCTGCCACATCCATCCGTGAATGATGGTTTACATTTAAACAACTTACTGGAGAAGGAGGTTCCACAAATAATTCCCATCATCAATTATCACAGAGCCCAGTACATGTGTAAAAGATAAGGCTGAGGTATTTGCAACCATCTTCAATTAGAAGGGCCAGTGGATGATCCATCTCATCTTCGTCCGAAAGTCCTAACACCTCAGATGCCAGTCTTCAGCCAATTCCGGCTATATGAAAACATAGAAAGATAGAAGATAGGAACAGGAGGAAGCCATTTGGCCCTTCAAACCTGCAGCACCGTTCATTATGATCATGGCTGATCATCCAACTCAATAGCCTAATCCTGCTTTTTCCCCGTAACCTTTAATCCCATTTGTTCCAAGTGCTATATCCAGTCAACTCTTGAATACATTCAGTATTTTAGCATCAACTATTTCCTCTGGTAATGAATTCCACAGACTCACCACTCTTTGGGTGAAGAAATGTCTCCTCACCTCTGTTCTAAATGGTCTACCCTGAATCTTCAGACTGTGGCCCCTAGTTCTGGACTCCCCCACCATCGGGAATATCCTCCCTGCATCTACCCTGTCTGTATGAGATTGTCCCCTATTTGTCTGAACTCTAACAAAAACAATCCTAACCTACTCAATCCCTCTTCATACATCAGTTCACTGAATCAGCCTGGTAAATCTTCACTGTACCCCCTTGAGAGCAAGAACATCCTTCCTCAGAAAAGAAGAGTAAAGCTTCACACAATATTCTAGGTGTGGCCTCACCAAGACCCTGTATAATTGTGACAACACATCCCAGCTCCTTTACTTGAAACCTCTTGCGATGAAGGCCAACATACCATTTGCCTTCTTTACTGCTTGTAGCACCTGCATGCTTACCTTCAGTGACTGGTGCACAAGGACATCCAGGTCCTGCAGCACAATCTCCTCTCCCAATTTACAGCCACTCAGTTAGTAATCTGCCACCTTATTTTTGCTTCCAAATTGAATGATCTTACAAATTATACTGCATCTGCCATTTATTTGCCCACTGACCCAAGTTGTCCAGATCATTCTAAAGAATCTTTGTATCCTCGTAACAGTTCACCCTCCCACTCAACTTGGTATAATCTGCAAACTTGAGATGTTACAATTTGTTCCCTCATCCAAATCAGTAATATTTATTGTGAATAGCTGGGGCCCCAGCACTGATCCCTGTGGCACCCCACTAGTGAATGCCTACCAATTTGAAAAGCACCCTTTAATTCCTACTTTTTATTTCCTCTTCGCCAACCAGTTTTCCGTCTATCTGAGCATACTTCCCCCACTGCCATGTACTTTCATCTCACATGATAATCTCTTATGCGGGACTGTGTCAAACGCTTCTGAAAGTCCAAATGTACCACAGCGATTGGCTCCCCCTTGTCAACTCTATTAGTTACATCTTCAAAGAATTCCAACAGATTTGTCAAGCATGCTTTCGTCTTCATAAGTCCATGTTGACTTTGTCTGATCCTGCCACTGTTTTCTAAATGCTCTGCTATAAAGTTCTTGATAATGGATTCAAGAATTTTCCCCACTATCGACGTTAAGCTTACTGGTCTACAATTCCTTGTTTTCTTCTACCTCTCTTTTTGAATTTTGGAGTGACATTAGCTACCCTCCAACTTGCAAGGACTGTTCCAGAATCTGTAGAATCCTAGAAGATGATCACCAATGCATCCACTGTTTCTAGTACAACGTCCTTAAGTACTCAGGAATGTAAATTATCAGGCTCTGGAGATTTATCCATCTTTAATGCTATCAATTTTCCCAGCTCCTTTTCTCTACTAATATTGATCCCCCTTAGTTCTTCCTATCACTAAATCATGTATTCTGCAACATTTCTGGCATCTGATTTATGTCCTGTTTTGCTCTTTTGTGAAGTCAAAACCGAAGTATGTATTCAGTTGCTTGGCCATTTCTTTGTCCCCTCTGATATATTCCCCTGTTTCTGTATGAAGGGGACCTATGTTTCTCTTCACTAACCTCTTTCTCTTCTCATATTTATAGAAACTCTTAGTATCAGTTTTTTTGTTCCCTGCAAGCTTACCTTCATATTGTACTTTCCTTTTCTTAATCAATCCCTTGGACCTTCTTTGCTGAATTTTAAACTGCTCCCAATCCTTAGATCTATTATTTTTCTTGGCCAATCTGCATGCTTCTTCCTTAGGTGAGATACTCTGTCTATTTGTAAGCCATGGATTCACTTTCTTACCCATTTTCTTTTTGTGCCAGACAGGAATAAATAATTGTTGTAGTTCCCCCATATGTTCCTTGAATGTTTGCCATTTCCTATCCACTGTCAGCCTCATTGAGGATTTGTTTATTAAAATTCAGCACCCTAGTCTCCAAATCAACTATTTCACTCTCCATCCTGGTAAAAAAAATTCTATCTCGTTATGGTCGCTCATCCCTATGGAATCTTGTATAGCTAGATTGGCAATGATTCCTTTCTCATTACACAGTACTTAGTCTAAGATGGTGTGGAAATGTGGGTGTTGAGGCGGGCACAGTAAATAATTTCATAACATCAGGTTAAAGACCAATAGGTTTATTTGGTATCATGAGCTTTTGGAGCATTGCTCCTTCATCAGATGAGTGCTCACCTGACTCACCTGATGAAGGAACAGCACTCCTAAAGCTTGTGATACCAAATAAATCTGTTGGACTTTAACCTGGTGTTGTGAGACTACTTACAGTCTAAGATGGCCTGCTCTCCTTTCTCCTAGTACTAAAGATGTGTGCTACAGAACTTGCCAAACCCTGAACCAAATTGCTCCAGTACAACACTGACATCTACCTGGAAATGTGGAAAATTGTTTAGATGTGTCCTGTGTAAAAAAAAAAAGCAGGACAAATCCAACTCTGCAAGTTACTGCCCCATCTGTCTTCTCTTAGTCATCAATAAAGTTATAGAAGGAATCATGAATGTTGTTAATCAAGTGGCAGTGGCTTAACAATAAACTGTTCAATGACGTTCAGTTTGAGTTCTGCCAGGATCACTTGGCTCCTAACTTCATTACAGCCTTGATTCAGACAAAGAAGGGTAAACTCCAGAGGTGAGGTGAGAGTGACTGTCCTTGATATCAAGGCAGCATTTGATTGAGTGTGGTATCAAGGAACCCTGGCAAAATTGACACCATTATTAACAGCAGTAGTTCAGAAAGGCCACTACCACCACCACTTTCTCAAAGGCAATTAGGAATGGGCAATAAATGCTGGCTTGACCTAGCCAATGCCGCCCATATCTTGCAAATGTGTTTTTTTTTACAAAGTCCCCCACTTTGACCTCCGTGTTGATCCATGATTTTTATTGCTTGATCTTTGGCAGTCATACCTTCAACTGCCTGATCCCTAGAATTTGGAATCCCTGCTAAGCTACTTTCCCCTCTACCTCTCCCTTCTCTTTTGCGATGCTCTTTAATATCTACCTCCTTGACGAAACTTTTGGTCACCTGTCTTCATTATCACTTCACAGTGATTGGTGTCAGTTTTGTCTGGAAATGTTTCTGTGAATGCCTTCAGACATTTTCATAATGTCATTACTTTCATGAAAAAAACATTTTCATGAAGGTGCCATATTCAAGTACAAGTTATACTTGGGATTTTCTGATTTTTCTTTAAATCTATCACCTAAGGCTAGAGTTCCCTAGATGACTAAATGTAAAAATTAAAATAAAATGGAAAGAGAGAGGTTTATGATCTTATGATAAATGTCAAGTTCATAATTTAGTAAAGAAACAAATTATAACCGTTATATAACAATTCAAGGGAGAACTTAAAAAGGAAATGAGAGGCAATGAGAATCAATTAGCTAGTAACGAAAGGGAAACCAAAAGTCTTTTGTGAATATATTAATAATAAAGATATTGTTAATAGAAGGTAATTAGGGACCCAAAGAAAGATGATCCTCCAGAGGCAGAAGGTGTAGCTGAGATCATAAATAAATACTTTACATCTGTTTCACTAAAGAAGAAGATGCTGCCAACATCCCAGTGATGGAAGGGGTGGCATTTTCACAGACATCTTCAACCTCTGTTTACAGTAATCTGAGGTCCCTATCTGCTTCGAGAAGATGACTATCATCCGAATACCTAAGAAAAGCCAAGTGGCAAGCCTCAGTGGCTATCATCTGGTGGCTCTGACGTCCATCATTAGGAAATGCTTTGAAAGGCTAATCATGGCACAAATCAATTCCAGCCTCCCAGCCTGCTGGGATCCACGACAGCTTGCCTACCACCATAGCAAGTTCAAAGCAGACGCCATCTCCCTGATCCTGCACTCACCCTGGCCTAGATAACAAGGGCACCTATGTCAGACTCCTGTTTATTGACTGCAGCTCAGCCTTTAACATTATTATTCCCATGAAACTCATCTCTAAACTCTGAGGCCTGGGCCTCAGCTCCTCTTTCTGTGACTGGATCCTGAACTTCCTAACTCACAGACCACAATTACTAAGGATAGGCAATAACATCTCCTCCATGATAATCCTCAGCACCGGTGCTCCATAAGGCTCTGTTCTGAACTTCCTACTATAACCCTTATGTACCCATGACTGTGTGGCCAAATTCCCCTCCAATTCAATTTTCAAGTTTGCTGACGACACCACTGTAGTGGGACAGATCTCAAACAATGATGAGACAGAGTACAGGAAGGAAATAGAGAATCTGGTGAATTGGTGTGGCAACAATAATCATTCCCTCAATGTCAAAAAAACGAAAAAGATTGTTGTCAACTTCAGGAAGCGTGGAGGAGAACATGCCCCTGTCTACAATCAAGGGGATGAAGTAGAAAGGGTCGACAGCTTCAAGCTTTTAGCTGTCCAGATCACCAACAACCTGTCCTGTTTCCCCCCACCCTCCTCTACACAACACTATAGTTAAGAAAGCCCATCAATGCCTCTACTTTTTCAGAAGACTAAGGAAATTTGGCATTTTATGCGATCACTTTCTTCAACTTTTACAAATGCAACATAGAAAACATTCTTTCTGGTTGTATCACAGCTTGGTATGGCTCCTGCTGTGCTCAAGACTGAAGAAACTATAAAAGATTGTGAATGTAGCCCAATCCATCACTTGAACCATCCTCCCATTCATTGATTGTGTATACACTTCCCACTACATTGGCAAAACAGCTTAACTAAGGACCCTGGACATCCTTTCTTCCACCTTCTTCCATTGGAGAAAAAGATACAAAAGTCTAAGGTCACATATCAACTGATTCAAGAACAGCTTCTTCCCTGCTGCTATCAGATTTTTGAACGGACTATCTTGCATTAAGTTGATCCTTCTCTGCACCCTAGCGATGAGTGTAACATTACATTCTGCACGCTCTCGTTTCTTTCTCTATGAATGGTATGCTTTGTATAGTGCAAGAAATAATACTTTTCATTTTGTGCTGACATCTGACAATTATAAATCAAATCAAATCAGATATGAAATTGGCGAAGGAACGGAAAGCAGAGCAGATGTGACTGGAGATTTATCAAACTGGAGCGAAATGTGCAATGGTGTCCTTTGGGGCTTTTTGATTTATATTGATAGCTTGCACTTGGGTGTGTGAGACATTATTTCACAGTTTGGAGAACACATGAACTTGGAAATGGAGTAAACTGTGGCGATAGGCCTTTAGGAAGATACAGACTGATCAAATGAACAGACTAAGCTAGGATTTTATAACCACTCTACTGTCCTGCTGAAGCAAACGGCAATTTAAATAGTAAGCAGAATCCTTTAGGGGAAGACAAACCATGGCAGTGTCATAAAGTCGTAGCCATGGACCTGAATTTTCAGGATGATAAGCGCTCAGCTATCTGGAGTTATCCATGTGCATTTATATTCAGCAGGTTTGACCTCCGTCCTAACATGGACAGAAGTCTTGCCTTGCAAAGCTGTCACCTAATCAGATTGGCTGACAATTCTCCAACCCATCCATGCATAGAACTGCAGTAGCTGGAAGAGGTGCTGCAGTGCTGTACCTGAGACTAAGTCCTGGGAACCACAGTGTTGGTGAGAACCACAGTGTCCCAGGGAAGGGAGAGTACTGGATGCTCTGATGGGTCACAAGGAAGTGATTTTGCTGTAGGCCATGACACCAGGGGAGGGAGTTCTTCAGTCAGTAAAGGGAAAGTACCCTAAGTCTTAAAGACTTTCAGATGAACCCACCTCATCCCCTTTCCACACAAGATCAAGAGTGAGAACCTTTATATGTCAGTCAGAAATTGAGACTGGGCAGGAAAAGGCCCTTAAATGGCAATTAAGTAGCCATGAATGTACTGACACAGCCTCTGTAGCCCCCTATAGTGAAGAATTTCACATACTTACTATCCTCTAAGAGAAGAAATTCATCCTTATCTCTGTCTTAAATTTGATAATTAGTAAGTACTAATAAAGTATAAAGTAATTATACAATGCTGATCAATAGAAGGGGCAACTTAACTTCACAGGAAGATCCCCAAGATGAATCATTATGTTAAAAACACACTGATATTACTAACAGAATCTGGTAGTGATACTTAAACTTGTCAATATATTGCAGAATGACCTTGACTCATTTGTAGGCTTCCCCCAGTGGTCACAAACTCTCCATGGAAGTGCATATTTTAGGTCTGACAATATCCACATCAGCACACAATAATGAGGAAATGCAGTTTTCCTGTTGCCCTTAAAATGAGGGACCTCAACCTTGGAAGAAGTGGCATGCATCACTTTTCTGACCTGCGTAAAAGTCAGGTGAAAATGGTGTGGTATCGGGGAGACACATCAAAAAAATCTAAGTTCAGCATTGCACAGACCAACTTGCACTTCATTAGGAGACGATAACCTAACAGACGATAATATAAAGAAAGTTATGCTAAACCTGATTAGGCCTAGGCTGAAGTATTGTGGCTTATTCTGGGAACCTCAGTTTAGGTTAACCTTCATGGCCCTTGAGAGAATGAGGAGAAGGTTTAGTCAAATAGTGTCAAGGAAGAAAAAAAAAGTTATTTGGAGGAACCTAGTGAAATTGTGGTTATTCTTCATAAAGCATTGAAATGATGGGTTGGAAATTGACAAAGGTATTCAAAATCTTAGAGTGCATTAGGAGGAGCTGTTTGCTGGGGCAGAAGGATATAGAAACCAAGAATACGGATTTAAAGTAACTGGCAAAAGAATAAGAGAGGAGAAAAGCCAATTATTTTTATGTAGCTAGTTGTTGTAACCTGGAATTCAGTGCCTGAAATGGTGGCAGAAGCAGATTCAATAATAATTTTCAAAAGTAAATTAAATAAATACTGGAAAATGAATGGTTATATGGCTATCAGTGGAATTGGAACCAATTTAATGACTTGTTCAAAGAACCAGCAGAGCCACAATCAGCCAGATGGCTTCTTCCTGTGCTGTATCGTTTAATGTTTCTAAATAAACCAATCTTCTTCAGGAGAGGTTTTGTTTATAAAACTGGCTCCGAGTATGTTGATTGCGTCATTCCTCTTTGAGCTAAAATCAGATCTGTTTTCAAAAGTAAAGTTCTTTTTTTTAATTCAATCACCAATCAAGCAAGCAAATTTCAAAAAAGGGTCGTATTGGGTCGTATTAAGTCTGTTTCTCTCTCCATAGACGCTGCTAAACCTGCTCTTTTTTCCAGCATTTTCTGTTTTCATTTCAGACCTCCAGCAACCACAGTGTTTTGCTTTTCCATTGGCCAGCAAATTGTTCTGATCAAAATGTTCAAAGTGGAAAGCATCTTGACTGAATGTAATTACTAAAGGAAAGAATGACATGTAATGCTTATAGGAAAGCTAAGGTCACTTTTTGTTTTACACCAGAATTGTGCAAATAATGGCTGGATTCTGGGGTCAGTGGAAAAGAAATGGTGCTTCCACTGTGCTCTAATAGCTTCCTATAAAGATTTAGCAACCCCTTGAAATCATTTTTTTTGTTTGCGTCATTATGGCGCAGAAGGGGGTCATTTGCTCCATTGAGCCCATCCTGGCTCACTGTAGAGAAACCATTATAAGTCTGTTCCCACAGACATATCACTTTGGCCCGGCAAATTTATTTTCCCCAAAAGTCATCCAACTTCCTTTTGATATCATTCATTGTCTCTGCTTCCACCCCCCTCATAGGCACTGAGTTCCATGCTCTTGCTACATTAAAAAAATCCTTCCTCATATCGCCCTATATCCCTCGCTCAAAACTGGAAATCTGTATCTCCTACTCCTTGCACCTTCAGTTAATGGGAACAATGTTTCTTTGTGTACCTTATCTAAACCTCTCAATTTTGTACAGCTTTTTCTAATTTCTCCCTAATTGCATTTGATCTAAGGAGAATCCCAATTTCTCCAACCTAATCTTGTAGCTAAAATCTCCTACCTCTGGAACTGTTGTAATATACCTTTAAGGAATTGCAGCATGACTTCATTAAAAAGGAAGTATGCCATGCAATCCAGCTTTAGTTTCACTTTTGCTTTAAGCAGAGCATGCACTTCTGTTGCTGGTGCCTTTAATCTTTCTATCCATATACATGTACGTTCTTGTCTTCCCAGTTTGAATAAGTGAACCCACAATGGCTTTACACAATTCCTTACGATTAATTGGTGCCTTTATATCAGTATAGAAAGGACAACAGGAACCATTCTGGAAAATATTCTCTGCACTGTCTCAGCAACCTTCACGTATTTCCTGAAGTGCGATGACCAGAATTGGATGCAATACTCTGGTTGTGGCTTAACCAGAACTTTATAATAGTTAAGCATAAATCCCCTGCTCTTATCTGTCTGCCTTTATTTATGAAAACCAAGGTCCCAAATAATTTGCTACCTACTCTCTCAATATGTCCTGTCACCTTTAAACATCTAGGCACATGAAGTCTGATAAGGAGTTGAGAGAGTTTCTTTCAGATTCTCCATTAGCTTCAAAACTGTACTCTGGAGTGATTTTGACAAGTATTGTGTTAAAAGAACAATTTTAACACAATACTTTTCAAGAGGGCAGGGAGAGTTATGGTGGTATATGTCCGAGCACAGTTGGTAAGCCTTTGAATTGCTATTTGTTGCTCTCTGAGAGAAGGTACATCATAGTGCCACGTTTTCATGTCCTTATCTTGTTGTCCTCACTCCCTACACACTTTTTCTATTGTCCTTTCAATATCCGTACAGGAGGAGATGCTGATTGTAACAGTGGGATTGTGATGTGTGATTCTTTGAATTATTTGTGCTTGCAGATCCCCTCCATGTATATGTGTATATTGTTCTCAACCCTGGGAATTTGTTCCATGTTGTGCTGAATATAAGTTGTGTATTTTCAATAAAAACATTATTAAAAAAGACAATTATAATTGATAATATATAAAAAGACTATATAAAAAGATATATATATGAAAAGGAAGAAAGATAACTTTATTGAAAGGAGAAATCACTTTGATTATATCCGAAGAAAAGAAGACATGTTTGTTTAAACACAAACAATAACCTGCAATCTGAGCTGTTCCATGACAGCTCCTCTAAGTTGATATGTTACTGTCCATTCGATACTTACATTAACAAGTCGCTAAGTAACCTCAAGAGGTGAGTACCACAGTCAATCATTTCCATTTTTTGGCCCTTCCTCCCATCACCAATGGATGACTGTCCCAGTCTGGATACAGCACTGGAACCCTGAAACAATGTCCCTTTAAACTGAATTTTTGGCTTTATTCCAATGTCTTGAAACCTGCTACACAATTTTTCCCAAAACACATTTCAGTTCTTTTCAGTTTTTCACTCCGGGACCACAAGGTTAAGATGACTTTGCAATATATGTTGTTTATGTAGCTCTTGATGTTTTCAATCAGGTGTTATGGCTATCAATTAAACTTCATCTTCTAATGCTTCAGATGACTGTACCAAATAAGATGACTCAGCAATTTGGCTTGTATCCCAAGGGTTGTAGAATACCATAGAATATTACTTCTGAGTATATATAAAGAACTTATTTTAGTATTCCATCTTGAGAAAGTAAATATAGCTTAAACAACAGCATGCCGTTCAGTACGGAGAGAAAACAAGACCTAGGAAACTATAGTCACTACTGATTATCATTGAGTAATTAATCAAAGCACAGTCATAATGAGTTTAAATCAGTCTCTATCAAGTGCGAGAATACAAAACGACTTTAAATATTAAAATCAAAGCGGAGGCAGAAATAAAATGCAAAATTGCAGAAATTAGTGGCTGCAGATCTCAGGCCGACAACTCCAAGATCTACTCTTTAGAACTGTTCCATTAAATCTCTGTTATCTCTTCCTTTTTCTACCAAAATGTAATAGCTTATACTTCTCTGCATCAAATTCTATCTGCCACTGGTCTGCCCATTCTGCTATCCCATCTGAATCCTGTTACAGTCAATTAGTATCATCTCTTACGGGTTGCCTCACCTCCATGTTTAGTATCATTAGCAAATGTTGAAATATTTCAATATCCAAGTTATTTATGTATGCCCTGCATCAAAACAAGCAGTGGCCCAAGTACTGAACTTCAGGAGCACCACTGTTTCACATCTTCTGATCTGCGAATCAGCCACTTGTCCAATCCATTACTTGAAATTATGTGCATGTCAACTAGTTAGGTTAAAGAATTGTCACATGTAATAAAAAGTATGGATTATAATTAAAATTTTAATCATTGTACTGAGAATGAAATACACTTTGGATTACAAAGGATTAAGGGAGAACCTGAATTTTAGAAAAAATACGACTTTAGATACATGCAGTCTTTGAATGTTAATCAGAGGGAATGAGAATCCATATTCATAAAATTAATTTTTCAGGGGCAGTAATTATATCTTGTGTGTTAATAGGAATCCCAAGTTGTTCTGGTCAAACAAGATTTACAGTGAGTGTGATGCATGACATGTTGAGATTCACATCAGTTACAAAGACTGTGATAGCACGCCCTGTGGAGGAACAGATTATCACTGAAAGGAACTTCTGGATTTCCACATTTAACTGTGCTGACACACGAGAAATTTGGTTTGCACAAATGACTGAGAATGCTGACAGTTTCATGTGATCGCACAACAGCAAATTCCAGGCATTTAATTCAGAAAACTGAATTAATAGAATTACAGATCTTTGCAAAACAAAAGGTGGTCAGTCAGCCAGTTGTGCCTGTGCTGGCTCTTCGATGAAGCTATCCATTAGGTTATCCATTAAGTTCCACCACCCTGCTCTTTCCCCACAGCCCTGGATTATTTTCCTTATCAAGTATATATCCAGTACCTTGGAAAATTATTATTGAGTCTGCTTCTACCACCTTTTTGGGTACAACAGATATCAGGTGGTAACTTGCTACATTAAAAACATTCTCCTCTGCTCATTCTTTGTGGAAATTTTTGTTCTTTTTGGAAATTATCTTAAATCTTCGCTGATTGACACTAAGATGCTTGGATTGGCGGGTACTGAGGAGCAGTGCCAGGCAATACAACAGCACATAGATAGGCTGGTAGACTGGGCAGATAGATGGCAAATGGAATTTAATCCAGATAAATGCGAGGTGATGCATTTTGGCCGGAATAACGTAGAGGGGAGTTATAGGATAAAAGATAAAACTATCCGGAGTATAGAGACGCAGAGAGACCTGGGGGTGCAGGTTCACAAGTCTCTGAAGGTATCAGTACAGGTGGAGAATGTGATAAAGAAAGCGTATGGCATGTTAGCCTTCATAGGAAGGGGTATAGAATACAAGAGTAAGAGTCTGATGTTGCAAGTGTATAGAACGTTGGTTAGGCCTCACTTGGAGTACTGCTTCCAGTTCTGATCGCCGTACTACCGGAAGGATGTGGAGGCCTTGGAGAGAGTGCAGAGGAGATTTACCAGGATGCTGCCTGGTATGGAAGGGTGTCTTACAAGGAAAGATTGAAAACACTGGGGTTGTTTTCCCTTGAAAGACGTCGGCTGAGAGGGGATCTATTAGAGGTATATAAGATTATAAGGGGTATAGATAGAGTAAATGGTGGTAAGCTTTTTCCACCATTAGAAATGGATAGAACGAGGGGTCATGGCCTTAGGGTGAGGGAGGCTATGTATAAGACGAATATTAGAGGCCAGTTTTTCACACAAAGGGTAGTGGGAGTGTGGAATGCACTGCCGAGTAAGGTGGTGGGAGCAGGCACGCTAGGGTTGTTTAAGGGTCTCTTGGACAGCCACATGAGCGGTCTGCAGATAGAGGGATATAACAGGACTGTCTAAATATCTTATTTGTTTCCACAGACAATGCGGTCCACCTTGTTGACCAACAAGGTGCATGCATTCGGCAGGTCGTGCAAGGGCTGCTCTTGGATGTTGCTTCAGGAGTGGTCTAGTGCTTCAAGTCGTTAGTGTATGCTTAAACTGGACCATCAGATGGGCAACATGACAGCTCAGAGACTATCGCTGTTGCTGTGCAGACACATAGATTTGGGCCTGTGTCTGCGGGAGTTTGCGCGTTCTCCCCGTAGTTGCGTGGGTTTTCTCCGGGTGCTCCGGTTTCCTCCCACATCCCAAAAATGTGCTCTTAGGCTGATTGGGTAACAAATTGTCCCTATATTGGTCCCTATATGGGAATCTTCCACAATAGGCATAGCCTAAAGTCATGGATATGTCATTAAGACGTTAGGACGGCAGCGTGGGCTTGTTGGGCCGAAGGGCCTGTTTCCCGTGCTGTGTTGCTCTTTGTTCTTGTTCTTTGTTCTTAAATCTGTGTCCTCTGGTTGACAGTCCTGTCAGTGGAAAATTTCTTTTTATTTACCAAAAGCCTCCATAACTTTGAAACATCTCTAGCATATCTCCCCTTAGTCTTTTCGGTTTTAAGTATCTAAAATCCAAGATCTCTCCACAGGCACTCATACCTTGTATCACTCTGGTAGACCTTCTTAGGCATCAAATAATTGAAATGACTGTACTTCTCAGCTAAATTTTTTAATTTAAAGGGAGTTTCTTAGAACTTCACTGAGTACAAAATTAAATATTGCTTCATTCTAAAAAAAAGGAAGCAGAATTACCAATCATAGAAACATGCATTTTTGTAGGTTTACCTACAGGTGTAGGAACAAGAGCGAAATGGACTCTTATTCCCAAAAAATAGGAGTTCTGTATTGTTTGGAAGAGAGAGCTTCAGTCAAAGAAATTTGGGGGCAGAATTATGATTATAACAATTCAAACTGGAATTGTATGCATGGACTTGCCTGAAATATCTAAGTTTTCCACACTACTCCACTAAAGATGAAGATGGTGAATATTTAAGGTAACAGACCAGAGGTGCGCCATATGGCGTTCAAGATACTTTTGGTACATTTATCCATTCTGCAATCCCACTGCTGTGAACATTTATCATATATTACTCTCACCTTGGCTCAGTGCTGGCATTCTCATCTTTGAATGGGAAGGTTATATGTTTAAGTCCAGTTCCAAGAGTGTTGAGTCCATTCATACATTTAGGTTGACACTTCAGTACAGTATTGAAGGAGTGCTTCAGTGCTGGAGGTGCCATCATTTGGGTGGGATGCTAAACCATCTGCCCTCTAACAACATAAAACATACCATGGTGCATTAAGAAGAATGAGTGAGTTCTTGGGTGCCCTTTCAATATTTATCCCTCAAACAACAACACTTAAAACAACAAACACTTTTTTTCATCGTCTTGTTGCTGTGCACAAATTGACTGTTGGACGTTCTACATTACAACAATGACTACACTTCAAAAATACTTCACTGGCTGCAAAACACTTTGGGGTGTTTTAAGGTTGTGAAATAGAATATTTAAATAACAGTTCTTTGTTCATCATTGTTGTTCAAATGGGAACATAATAGTGCAGTGATTGAATAATACAGGAGGAAGGATTTTAATGTGCATACTAAGTACAACCTCTTGAATATATTTGTTATGCTACTACTGCCTAGGAAGATAATTGAGGCCGGAAACTTAATCTTTAAAAAATATTTGGATGCGTGCTTGAAGTATCATAATATTCAAGGATACAGGAATGTGGATGAAAATGGGATTAGCATGGCTTTAGTCATGAATATTGTTGGCACAGATTTGATGGGCCAAAGGGCCTCTTCTGCACTGTATGATTTTATTTTTATCAGGTTTTAGAATTTGCATTGATAAAATCTACATGTGACTTTGAAACCTACTGCCACCATTTCACATTCTATCACTAGTTGCATTTCCATCTCATGCTTTTCCAGAAATGTTCCTTGGTGATGTTGGAGATGACTCAACACTAAGTGGTGTGCAGCTTGGGCTTGTTCCCATCTATGAATACTTCTGCTCAAATAAGTACTGCCCACTGGAAATAAAATGAAAACAAATTGAAATAAACTGAAAGGCTTGGTTCATAAGCTTGCAAAAGATGCCCCATTTAACTTCATCTATGGCTATTACCACTTTGATTTTTAAAGACTAGGTGAATAATTGACAAATATTATTTATTTTCATGAATTTATCTTGACTTTAATGTATATAAAATTGCAGCCATCCTTTGGTAGCACCATTATTAAACAGCACCGATCTACAGCAATTCAGCATAGAAGAAAACGGTGGAACACCATTTACTTCAGGAAGGCATCATCTTCAGAACCGTGGTCTGATCACTTTGGAGTTGGAAGACACAGGCGCCTATCCTGGAATGCCAAGTCCAAGCAGTAAGTTTCAAATACTTTTAAGTTAAGCTGACAGGTGAATGAAGAGGATTGTACTATTTAAACATAAATTACAATTATCAACATTCGCATTGATACTCAATCTGTGACATATTGTTCGCTATTACTCTGCCTGTACTACAAGTTTGATGTTGATGGCACTGCCATTATTGGTAACAGGTCAATACAAAACCACTAATGGAAGTTAAAAGCAGTGACAGCATTGCCTCTGGGACAGACTGGTCTGTACTTCAAAATTAGAAGACGGACATCAATTCAGTCCTTGCCCAGTCCTGGACTGGGCAAGGAAGAAGTGGCGTCATTACTCTTTGTGATCCCATTTTCCTATATATCATCCATCACTTCTAATCTGGAACATAAACTAACCAGTAAGCCTGGTGAGTACGTTTATGAATTGGTTCCTGCTCACCCACTATTCTTAGAGATCTGTAAATGGACACTAGGTTTGCAAAACATTTAGCAAAAAACCCAAGAGTGAGAAAGCTGGAGTTGGAAAATGCCTCTTCTTTTCACAACCTGCTCATGTTTTCATTTGGACCTTTGAGCAATTGTGAAACACAGCTGTGTCCATTTATTTATTGTGGAAGTGTTGTCAGGACTAAACACCGAAAAAGCTGCTGTTCCTAGAACTTCAGTGTCACTTTCTTGTTCTCATTTTATGAAATGAGTAATTTAGTTCATTTATCTTTTGGTTACATCAATTCCGATGTTTTTTCACAGTTGTGTTTCTTTGATCACATTTTCGTTCATAATTATTTAATGTCCTCTTTGTGAAAAGAAAAGTTGTACGTAAAATGTTTGCTGTCTTAAGGAAAACCAGATGAATCCTAATAGCTTTTGTAACATCAAAACAGTCAGGTTATTCAAAATTTGTGCAATTCATGTAACTGTAAAGAAAATATAATCATTCTCAGGTACAAGATGCTATAATTTTTGACACTGAAAAATGGGAATTGAAATGATTTATTCTGTAAATATTGTAAATCGGCCTGCATTTTTGCTCTGGGTCGGGAGCACAGTTCCGACCTCCAGTAAATCCGACCTGGCAGAAAGGTCCCAAGGAAGAGAGGGGCTAGAGGCGGGTGAACATGGGAGCTATGACAGGTGTCCTATTTTGAGTATGGGGACTGGAGGCAGGATGGGCAGGAGGTCACCCTCAGTGCACCAGCACTGTGGAAGTTTTCAAAAAATACAATAAAACATAAACTAGCCCAAACTCTTGCATCCCCTCAACTCTCCACACATTCATATGCCTCATCCATGCCAATCTGTGCCCCTCTACCCACTTCCCAAGGCGCCTCGTAATCCCCATGCTAACCAAGTATCTTAACCCCATCCTTCACCGTCCTTTATAGCCCCTATGGCAAATGGATCCCTCCCACTGACTACCCTTTGCTCCTATATAACCTACCATGCCAACTCACCCAGTATCCATCATAGGCAGCCCTCAAACCCATGTTGAGATGAGGTAAAATAAAGTTATTAAGTACTTGTAGAAAAATTAATTGGTCCAGATCTTCTGGTTTCCAAATAGTTGGATATCAGACATACTCTAGAAGATGTGCTAATGGACCCTTCAGAAGCACCAATGCAAGGTTCCATGGGAGTTTCCTGGTAGGTTTGAACTTGCAACGAGCAACCTCTTTGCTCTAAGGACCTTCTGAAAATGTCTCAACCTCAGAAGGTTCCAATTTAGCTGAATAGTTACTCAAAAAATGTTAAACAGATGAAAACCTGGGCCTGAATTCTTAGGATGGCAGAGGCTTGACACCACCTTTCGAAGAGTTTTCCTTTTTGACTCTGACAACCCTGCTGCCATTTTGTACTCTAATGCACAAGAACACAAGACAAAAAAGCAGGAGTAGGCTACCAGGCCTTCAAGCCTGTCCCGCCATTCAATGTGATCATGACTGATCTCTGCTGGCCTCAACTTTTTTTGCGCCATTTCCCCATAGCTTTCTGTTCCTCGATATATCAAATATTTATCAACCTCCACTTCAAGTGCTTCTAATGATCCAGCCTCCATCACCCATTGGGACAGGATATTCCAAAGATTAACCACCTTTTTGAGAGAAGGAATTTCTATGCATGTCATTTATAAATGACCAACCCTTTATCTAGTAACTATGCCCCTATGTTGGACATTTTCCCACTCCTGGAGGACATTTCACATGAATTTGAGAATGCAACTTTGCTGCAGAGATAATAGCTTCGGCTCTTTCAAGTAAGCAGTCAATTTTTGATCCTAATTTCAGGCAAGGGTATCTAAAATGGAATATTTCAAACAGACGGTTGCTGACTACTACAGTCTGTTATCCATTCTTGATTATAAAGCACCCTTAAAGCATGTCTCAGGATGGCTGACCTTTGCAAACAACATAGCACAGAATATTTTGGGAACAGGTAATTTGACCAAACAAGCCTGGCATATTTTGGTTGATCGCAGTAACACGCAGCCCCTTTTCACTATTATGTTCAGTTTACTGTTTCTCAGATTTGACGGAGATTATTCACGTAATCCTGTCACAAGGAAATCCGTGGTGGAAGTTTGCTATTACTGGCATCAGAAAAACCAAAGAATTCTGGCCTATGTTTATAAACCCATTTATATTGTTTGAAATAGTGATCTTTTCTAATAACTTATGTATGTATATTTCCTGCTATTTCTAATAGTTCTGCTTAAATTTAGCCTTTGATACCTTAAAAACTCATTTATTGTGAATCCAGACAAGCCCAAGTTAATCTTTCTTTCTGATTTAGATTCTTCGGACCTTGTATCATCATTTCCACGTAACACACTTAAAGCCAGTAAATTATATTGTGGTGACAAGTGTTCCATGGAGAGAAAATTTAAAGAAAATTAATAAAATAAAATAAATTGACCAAAAAAGGCAAAGTTTAACACACTATTAAAAATTCTGCTGGAAAATCTCAGCCGGTCTGACAGCATCTGTGGGGAGAGAATAGAGCCAATGTTTCGAGACTTACATGATGACTCTTCATCAGAACTCTGGGAGTGCGCACCAGGCATCTTGGCACTGTTCACTGGGCACCATAACAGTGTGAGGGGTCTGAGTAGAGGTGAGGCTACAACATAGAGGGGGAGCAATGGGAGGAGCTCAGTGGGTTGGAGTTCTGCAGAGAGTAGGCAAGCAGGTTGATCCGTAAAGAAGGACATGTTTGGCAATAGGGTGGGTGTGAAGGGCAATCATTGTGGGGGGGGACAGATATGGTAAAGAGGGTGATTGGGAAAGGTAGGGGCTGTAGAGGGAATCATGATGGAGGACTCATTGGGAGGGTGCCATGGGGGGAAGTCGCACTGCCGCTGATGAAGAAGATGGGGGGCGGCGTTTCATGACGTCTGAGGAGATAGAAAGGAGTTTGGCAGGAGATCTCCCAATTTACTGGGAGATTGGGCCACCTGTGCAATGGCAATCTGCAGCCTGATTCCACAGTGAGCTTAGGCTCTGTGCCCTCCACTCCGAAAATTCTCAACCGCCAAAAAAATTGACAGAATGTGGAAGAATTGTACAGGTGGCTCGCTGAAAAAACTGGCGTGAAACAATCCAGTTTTCAGACATTTCTGACAGTTGGAATTTTTTGGGAAGATCGTCCCCAATACCTGAGGAATGGAGATGGAATGTCTGGGAAGGATTGGCAAAATGTATTAGAGGGCAGGGTCAATGATGTCGCTGGGAGGGTCCTGGAGGAGAGCTCAGGGTGCTGCTGATAGGAGGAAACGGACACTGTTAGCGGTGGTGTGGGATGCAGTAGTATGGCAAGTCCATGGTGAGAGTCTAGTAGGTGGCACTGTCATCAGGAGGGTTACAAAAGGAGTCTAGTCAGGTGGCTCATATAGTAGGAGGGGAAGGATCAGGGTGGACATGAAAACAGTAACAGGTGTCAGTGTGCAGGAGTAAGGGCATGTGAAAGTGGATGGTGATACGATCCAGGGTAACAGAGAATTTCAAGAGTAACAGAGGGGAGAGGAATGAAGAAATTGAATGGGTCTAGGTGATGAAGAGAAATTGGTGGGTGTTTGAAGGAGGGTAAAAGTTGGTGGAGCATGTTTGAAAGGTGACATGCACCATTTTTCCAAACTGATTGTGACCACGCACTTAGTCCATGAGATCCCTTTTGGTGGGAAGAGGGTTTTGTCAGGTGGGTGGAATACAAGGTCAGCACAAATGGCCAACTGACGAGACAGTCTAATAATAATGAGGCAACTTGATGTCAAAGATGCTCACTTGTGTTCTGTCTGTAGTGAAGCCCACATTACAGCAGGTTTGTTGCTGACTCATACCTCTCAGAACATCGTGATCGCAGTAAGGTGTGGAAATGCCATTCATTCTGTGCCATTTGCCGTGGCTATAGCCAGAGGCAGGGATAGTTAGGGGTGGATGTCTCTAAGGGGGCACAGAAGATGGAGGGCAAACAACTCCCAACTCCAAGCCTCCATCTTCCTGACAGAATGGTCATGGCTGACAAGAGATCATGTGGTTAATTCTAATTTGCCACGGTAATGATCTCTTCATTGAATTTTGAGGGTAGTGGAAACAAGCATAAAACTGTCCTTAAGTAAGGCTTTTGGCATTTGGCTCTCATCACCACGGTCAAAGAGCAATGTCTTAATTCGCATTTACGTATCAGCAGCAAGAACACCCATCTCTGATTTTCCAGGATGTCCTTTACCTAGAATGAAGGGGTGGGAAAGCCATGTCAAGACAGAGGGAAGTCAGGTAAAGGGCTTGGCACTTGCCTGCTGACTTTGAGATGGAGAAAAATCTATAAAAAGACATGCTCACTTAATATATCTCTTCAATCAATATCTTTACACATTTACTGAGACACTGATGGATAGGCTACAACTGCATTGGCAATGACTCTCATCCAGATGACAGAGCAACAAGAGGCAGCGACCTTCAGATGGTCAGGACATTGGCAAACATGGGCCACTGTAATGGTGAGCATTGGTCCGATGACCATGGGTGTGTTACTTGTTGTGTACTTATTTAGAGATGAATGAAAGGCAATACCAGAGATGCCCTCATATCCTGGGATGTGGTCGCTCATTTCTGCCAGGTTGTCCAGTTTGAGTAGTGGCCTCAAGGATTTTGGAGAAATAAAACATAGAACACTACAGCACAAACAGGCCCTTCGGCCTACAAGTTTTGCCAATCATATCTATACTTACCAGGCCATAGAACTATCTGTAACTCCCAATCCCATTAAATCCCATGTACACATCCAGAAGTCTCTTAAAAGACCCCAGCAAGTTAGCTTCTACCACCACTGACACCAACCGATTCCATTCACTCACCACCCTCTGAGTGAAAAACTTACTCTAACCCCCCCAGCACCTTAAACCTGTGTTCTCTCGTAGCGACCATTTCAGCCCTGGGAAATAGCCTCTGAGAATCCACTCTATCTATTCCTCTCAACATCTTATAAACCTCTATCAGGTCATCTCTCACCCTTCGTCTCTCCAGGGAGAAGAGACCTAGCTCCCTCAACCTATCTTCATAAGGCATACCCCCCAATCCAGGCAACATCCCTGTAAATCTCCTCTGCACCCTCTCTATAGCTTCCACATCCTTCCTATTGTGAGGCGACCAGAACTGCACACAATACTCCAAGTGGGATCTGACAAGGGTCTTATAAAGTTGCAGCATTACCTCCCGACTCCTAAACTCAATTCCTCTATTAATGAAGGCCAGTACACCATATGCCTTCTTGACCATATCCTCCACTTGCGGGGCAGACTTAAGAGACCTATGGACCCGGACCCCAATATTCTTCTGCTCCTCAACACTGCCAAGACTCCTACCCTTGATATTATACTCCTTCATCCCATTGGTCCTGCCAAAATGGACCACCACACATTTATCCGCGTTGAAGTCCATTTGCCACTTCTCCGCCCAGTCTTGCATCCTACCTATGTCTCGCTGCAACTTCAGACATCCCTCCAAACTATCCATAATACCACCAATCTTCGTATCGTCGGCGAACTTACTAACCCATCCCTTCACTTCCTCATCCAGGTCATTTATGAAAATGACAAACAGCAAGGGCCCTGGAACAGATCCCTGGAGCACTCCACTGGTGACTGACCTCCATGCGGAAGAAGACCTATCCACAACTACTCTCTGCCTTTTTCAGGCAAGCCAGTTCTGGATCCACAAGGCCAAAGCCCCTTGGATCCCATGCCCTCTCATCTTCTCAAGAAGTCTTGCATGGAGGACCTTATCAAACGCCGTGCTGAAATCCATGTAAACTACGTCCACTGACTTTCCTTCGTCAATGTGTTCAGTCACATTTTCAAAGAATTCAACTAAGCTCATAAGGCACGATCTGCCCTTAACAAAGCCGCATTGACTAGTCTTGATCATATTGAATTTCTCTAAATGCTCATAAATCCTACCTCTCAGAATCCTCTCCATCAATTTACCGACCACTGAGGTCAGACTCACTGGTCGGTAACTGCCCGGGCTATTCCTATTCCCCTTCTTGAAAATAGGCACCACATCCACAATCCTCCAATCTTCCAGAACCTCTCCCGTCTCCATCGACGACGCAAAGATCGTTGCCAGGGGCTCTGCAATCACTTCCCTCACCTCCCACAGTAACCTGGGGTACATCCCATCCGGACCCAGCGACTTATCTACCTTGATGGAATTTAACAGTTCCAACACCTCCTCTTTCTTAATGTCCACATATTCAATCTTTTCAGTTTGCTGCATTCCTGTAGTACAACCCTCCAGATCACTCTCCACTGTGAATATTGAGGCAAAGTACTTGTTAAGCACCTCTGCCATTTCTTCTGGTTCCACACAGACTTTTCCTCCTTCACCTTTTATAGGTCCTATCCCTTCTCTTCTTATCCTTTTACTCTTCACATATTTATAGAATGCCTTGGGATTCTCTTTAATCCTACCCACCAAAGCCTTCTTGTGAACCCTTCTGGCTCTTCTGATTTCCTTTTTAAGCTCTCTTCTACAAGTCTTATATGCCTCTAGATCCTTAACATCCTCTAGCTCCCTGAACCTATTGTACAACTTTCTTGTCTTCCTAACTAGGTTCATCACAACCTTTGTGCACCACGGTTCTCTTGACCTACCAAAATCTCTTTGTCTCACTGGAACATTGTTGTGCAGAGCTCCAGACAAACGTTCCTTGAAAATCCGCCACCTTCCTTCAGTACTTTTCCCCAAGAACACCTCCTTCCAGTTTACTCTTCCAATTTCCTGCCTAATGATTTCATATTTCCCCCTACTCCAGATAAACACTTTCCTATCCTGCCTGATCCTATCTCTTTCCAATGCTATCATGAAGGAGGTAGAATTATGATCACCATTCCTGAGAAGCTCTCCTACCGAGAGATCCAACACCTGTCCTGGTTCATTAGCCAGCACCAGGTCAAGTACAGTCTCTCCTCTCGTAGGCTTATCCACATGCTGTGTCAGGAAACCCTCCTGAACACACCTAACAAACTCCTCACCATCCGAACCCCTTTCCCTGGGGACATTCCAGTCGATGTTTGGGAAATTAAAGTCTCCCATTACGACAATTCTGTTATTTCTACATCTCTCTAGGATCTGTTTCCCTATCTACACTTCAACATCCCTGTCACTATTGGGCAGCCTATAAAAAACACCCAGCAAAGTTTTCGACCCCTTGCTGTTCCTAACTTACACCCACAGAGACTCCGTAGACAGTCTCTCCACGGCATCATCCTTCTCTACAGCTGTGACACTGTCCCTGATCAACAGTGCCATTCCCCCACTCTTCTAACTCCCTCCCTGTCCTTCCTGAAGCATCTAAATCCTGGCACCTGAAGTACCCAGTCCTGTCCCTGAGACGTCCAAGTCTCTGTAATGGCCACCACATCACATTTCCAAGGAGCAATCCAGGCCCGGAGCTCATCCACTTTATTCACTATACTCCTGGCATTAAAATAGACACACCTCAGACGTTCAGTCTAGGCGCTTCCCTTCTCCATCACCTGTCTAACCTCCCCCTACTGTCTATAATCCTTCTCTACTTGGGAGCTAACCTCCTCACTCCCAGTCACCTCATCTCGATTCCCTCCCCCCAACCTTTCTAGTTTAAAGTCCCTTCAGAAGCCCTAGCCAACCTTCCCACCAAGATACTGGTCCCCCTGGGATTTAAGTGCCATCCGTCTTTATTGTACAGGTCACACCTGCCCCTAAAGAGGTCCCAATGATCCAGGAACTGGAACCCCTGCCGGAATAGTGAAGAACTCCTGGCCTGCAATGAGTGAATGGCACCAAGACCTGCAACATCATGAAGTATGGGCAGATGGATAATTTCCTGTCCCCTTCATCATGTGATTCACCAAGCTACTTGCTGATGCATAATTAATGAGCTGCAAAATGGAAGATCACACATGTTCACCTGCCCTTCATCTAATGGGAATCATGCTAACTATCCCCCACCCCCCCGCCACCAGAAAGGAAAATTCTACCCATACTATTTACACCTTGGATTCACTGATTTAAATTTTATGTTTTTAATTGTTGTTGTTTTCTAATTCTCCATGATAATCCATCACCGTTTGTTATATAATTATGATATGGAGATGGGGCACTGGCCACTCCCCCGCATGAAGGAGCCATCAGTTGCCACATACCTGATGAAGGAGCAGGGCTCCGAAAGCTTATGCTACCATATAACTGTTGGGTTTTAACCTGAGTTTATATAATTATGCTCTGTATATTTTCAATATTTGTTAGAAATTAAAGTCAATGGCCAGAAAAGGCTATTCAGCCCATTGACATTTGTCTTTGTCTTTCTAACTGTTCCAGCCTAACATCCACCTGTGTTTTGACAATTACATAAAATAATTACAGTATTGTTTGCAGAATTTGAATGCCCGTCTGACTTAGGTTTGTCCTCACTCCATTACTCTCCTGTTCTCATGTACACTTACAGCTGGCTGGCCACCAGTCTTCTGCTGATTTACCTCACCTTCTGTTTTTCCCTTGTTACTAAACATACATAAATATTTAGCTAAATACTGTTCCACAGATAATTGAATGGATAAGGTAGGGTTAGGACTCAATCCGATTATCAGGCAGCCAAAAGATTCTTTAGTGCACTTTTATTACCAGAACAGTCAACATTAAAACCTCTGTATATATCATCAATTTGGTTTTGTAACTCCACAATTAACTTTTAATTTTGCACAACGCTACACTTTAAACTAACAGCATTAGATAACAATTAGTTCAGTCTTTAGAATAGTTTGATCAGCTTTCAAGATGTGACAAAAGGAGGGAATGTGAAGTTGTATGAATGAAGTAATGGCATGATGGGAAAATTGGTCAACTATTTGGTACAAAATAAGGAAAACTGACTCCGCATAACCTAAGAAATGAATAAGACTGGAGAAGGTCAAGACCTGATAAGGCTGACTCCGCATAATCGAGGGCTGTATGAGTATGACAAGATAAGATCAGGGATGAAGGAGTCACTGACCTTCTTCTGTTCTATCAAAGGACAAGATAAAGGTATCACTGATGAGACAAAGAGTTCTCAGAGGTCAGCAGGTTGTACCATTATTTATGACATTGCTTATGATGCTACTATTGATCAAATTCCTGAATAAGCTCTGGTCATGCAAACTGATAATGATTATGTATAAATACTGAACTGATTCTTTATGTAAGCGCGGACTTGAGGAGGAATTATCAAGTCATAACGACGGCTGTCAGAACTTAAGTTACTGCCATTACTACATACAGTCTTTGTAAATAAAGACTAGTTTTTTGGTCGGAATGAATTTTGCTGAGTCTCTCTATCACAGTCAAGAAGCAGGAAAATTTCCACTTCAACGCAATGGGTTAATAACAAAAGGCGTTAGTAGTGCAAATTTAAGCTTTCCAGTTTCAGTTGAATTTTGAATGATAGAAGATTAGAAAAAAAATGATGAAAACAAGAAGATAGAGTTCAATATGGAAAATTAAGTCTGCAATTTAAAATAGAATCAAAAACTCTGAGCAAATAATGCTGGAGAAGGTAAGGCATGATAATACTTGGCTTTTCCAAATGATGAAGTATTTATGGAGCTATTTGATACTCAATATATGGATGCATAACTTGTTAACTATGTCCAAACGTTCTATATTTGTTCATTACTATTTTTGAAATTTAAATTCATAACATGCTGATCCTACAGCTCAAGAATTTTAAACATTATGCTGGACAGAATTTTTAATATTACGGCAGTAAAGCGCTGTATTAAATCTTTAAAATCAATGAATGTCTACCACGGATTTCACCATGTTGTTAATTTGACAGTTTTAACAGTGTTGTGATGTTTATAACAATTTAATGATGCAGGATTGTGTTGACATTTCTGCTCATTCACTATGAATAAAAGCATCCCATCGTTTGGATAATAGGTTAGGTTCAGCTTCAGCTGCCTATTCACGGCAATGTTGAAGATACCACTGACTATTCTGATGCCTTAACCAACATTCCTCGCTTGGCCAAAACCTCCAGCATTACTGGTTGTTCATTTCATTGAAGTTTATGGGATATCACTGATAAAGCTACTGCGTTTACCTACATAATAGTAAAGATTTTAGAAATGATTAGGTGAACATCTTTAAAATGTTTTTACTTGATAAGGTGCTATAAAAATGCAACTAATTTGTTTTACAAATCTCATCACCAGCTTAATTAAGGCCAGTCAGTGCAGTTTGCAGTGCTCAAAGCTACTGTATAATAAAGTATCAGTGGATTTGCTTGCGGCAAATTGATATAGCACAGTGATAATAGCGTCCCTGCCCCTGACCTGATGTATTCCAAAGTTGGAACAAATTTCCTATGAACTGAAGCTGCCAGTGATATGTGATAGGCCTCGAATCCACCATGTCTGGAATGTAAAGTGAGGCAATTTGCTAAAGTCCCTAATCCAAAACATTTATTCATTTTTTGTATGATGGTTTAACCCTCATCTATGCTTGTTGGTGATGGAATCAATTTTTAAAATTTATTCATGGAACGTGGATGTCACTGGATAGGCCAGGATTTGCTGCTCATCCCTAATTGCCTTTGAGAAGGGGATGGTGAGCTGCATTCTGGAACTGCTGCAGTTCATGTGAGGTAGATACACCCACAGTAACGATAGGGAGAGAGTTCTAGGATTTTGATTCTGTGAAGTGAGGGAACTGTGATATATTTCCAAGTCAAGATGGTGTGTGTTACTTGGAGGGGAATTTTCAGATGGTGGTGTTCTCTTGCGTCCGCTACCCTTGTCCTTCTAGGTGATCATGGTTATGAGTTTGGAAGGTGCTGCGTAAGGAGCCTTAGTGAGTCCCTGCAGTGCATTTTGTAAATGGCATGTGATGCTGCCACTGTGCATTGGTGGTGAAGGGAGTGAATGTTTGTAAATGGGATACTAATCAAATGGGCTGTTTTACCCAGATGATATCAAACTTCTTGTGTGTTGTTGAAGCTGCATGCATATAGACTAGTGGAAAGTATTTCATTACATGCGTGACTTGTGCCTTGTAGGTGATGGTTAGGCATTGGCAAGTTAAGAAGTGAGTGCCATGATACCAGTGTCTTGTGCTTAAGCAAAGGACACTGAAAAGGGATGAGGGAGGAGTTGGCTAAGGTAGACTGAGAGCAGAAACTTTGTGGAACAATTGAAGAACAGTGGAGGACTTTCGAAGTGATCTTTCACAGTACTCGGCAAAAGTATATGCCAGTAATAAGGAAAGACTGTAGAATAAGGGATAATCAGCCATGGATACCTAAGGAAATAAAGGAGTGTATCAAATTAAAAGAAAATTATACGAAGTGGCAAAGATTTGTGGGAACCTAGAGGATTGGGAAATCTTTAAAGGTCAGCAGAAAGCTATGAAAAAAGCTATAAAGAAAAGTAAGATGGATTATGAGAGTAAACTAGCTCAAAATATAAAAATAGATAGCAAAAGTTTCTTCAAATATATGAAATGAAAATGAGTGGCCGAAGTAAACATTGGTTCTTTAGAGGATGAGAAGGGAGATTAATAACTGGAAATGAGAAAATGGCTGAGGCATGGAGGTATTTTGTGTTGGTCTTCACAGTGGAAAACACAAATAACATGCCAAAAATTGACGACAGGAAGAGTATGGCATGTGAGAATTTAGAAAATATCATTATTATGAAAGAGTTAGGGTTGGGCAAGTTAATGGGGCTACAGGTAGACAAGTCTCCTGGTCCTGATGGAATGCATCCCAGATAGTAAAAGAGATGGCAGAAGAAATAGCAAATGCACTAGTGGTAATTTACCAAAATGTGCTGGATTCCTGGGTGGTTCTCGCAGATTGGAAAACTGCAAATGTGACGCCACTGTTTAAAAAAAGAGGTAGACAAAAGGCAGTTAATTATAGGCCGGTTAGCTTAACAAGCATTCGGGAAAATGCTTGAATCTTTTATCAAGGAAGAAATACTGAGACATCTAGATATAAACTGCCCCACTGGTAAGATGCAACATGGGTTCATGAAGGGAAGATCATGTTTGACTAATTTGGTGGAATTCTCTGAGGACATTACATGTGCAGTGGTCAGTGGGGAACCTGTGGATGTGGTGTATCTGGATTTCCAAAAGGCATTTGACAAGGTGCTGCACCAAAGACTGCTATTTAAGATAAAGGTGAATAGTGTTATGAGTAATCTATTAGCATGGATAGAGGACTGGTTAATTAACAGAAAGCAAAGAGTGGTGGTAAATGGGTGATTTTTTGTTTGGCAATCAGTGACTAGCAGTGTGCCTCAGGGATCCGTGTTAGGACCGCGATTGTTTATGATTTACTTTGATGATTTGGAGTTGGGGATCAAGTGTTGTGAGTCAAAATTCGCAGATGACACTGAGATGAGGGGCAGAAAAAAGTGTGCAGAGGGCGCTGAAAGTTTGCAAAGGTATATAGATAGTCTAAGTGAGTGGGCGAGGGACTGGCAAATGGAGTACGATGTAGCAAATGTGAGATCATCCATTTTGGTAAGAATAACAGCAAAATGGACTATTATTTAAACGATAAAAAATTGCAACATGCTGCTGTGCAGAGGGACCTGGGTATCCTTTGCACAGGAATCTCAAGGAGCTAGTTTGCAGGTGTAGTAGGTAATTAAGAAAGCAAATGGAATTTTGTCCTTCATTGCTCAAGAGATGGAGTTTAAAAATAGCAAGATTATGTTGCAGCTGTGAGGCACACCTGGAGTACTGTGTACAATTTTGGTCTTCTTAATTGAGAAGGGATATACTGGCACTGGAGGGAGTACAGAGAAGATTCACTACGTTGATTCCGGAGTTGAGAGGGTTGACTTATGAGGAGAGACTGAGTAGGCTGGGGTTATGTTCATTGGAATTCAGAAGAATACGGGGAGATATTATAAAAACATATAAGATTATAAGGGGAATAAATAAGATAGAAGAAGGGAAGTTGTTTCTACTGGCAAGTGAAATTAAAAGTTAGGGGGTATAGCCTCAAAAGAAAGGTATGCAGATTTAGGACGGAGTTGAGGAGAAACTTCCTCACACAAAGGGTTGTGAATCTGTGGAATTTCCTGCCCAGTGAAGCAGTTGAGGCTACCTCATTGAATGTATTTAAGGCAAGGATAGATAAATTTTTGAACAGAAAAGGAATTAAGGACTGTGGTGAACAGGCAGGTAAGTGGAGTTGAGTCCGCAAAAAAATCAGCTATGATTTTATTGAATGGTGGAGCAGGCTCAAGAAGCGAGGTGGCCTACTCCTGCTCCTAGTTCTTTTGCTCTTATGTTCTTATGAGTGAGATACTCGCCTCAGGATTCCAAGCTTTTGACTTGCCCTTGTAGTCACAGTCTTTGTGTGGCTGGTTCAGTTCAGTTTCTGGGTCAATGATAAAACCCAGGATGTTGATAGTGTAAGATTTACCAATGGTTATATCATTGCACGTCAAAGGATGATGGTTAGATTCTCTCTTGTGGAGATATCATTGCCTGGCATTTGTGTGGCACAAATGTTACTTGCCACCTGTCAGCCTATGCCTGGACATTGTCCAGGTTTTATTGCATTTGGACACAAATTGCTTCAGTATCTGAGTTCTCGCGAATGGTACTGAACATTGTGCGAATGGTAAATAATATTTTGAGAAGTCAGTTGGGTGAACTGCGGCATAATTACTATTTGGTGTAAACAACACTGGTGCTCATTGTGCCAGCTACGCTTGGAAGTGAAAGTCAATTTCTAAAATGTGGTTGAGAACAGATGATGGACATACAAGGATTGGAATATTTAAAATAATATTAACTGAGATTGATCATATCAGATTGGAGACTTAGGGATTAGTTATCAGTGTGTCTTTATTTCTTACTGTACATTTAAAACCAAGTTAAAGTAATACCAAAAATGTGATGCCACCGAGCTTTTATTTTAAACAATTCATTTATTTTACACTTTTTCTGTCTCTTGTTGGGTAAGTGCTCATTGTGCTGCTTCATTTAAAGTCTGTTAGTGCAGCAGATTTGATCCTCCTCCTCACTGACATTTCCTATTGAGTGCACCACTCTTCTAACAGCTGTTGTATAATGGGACTGTCAGGGATTTCTCGTTGGCCTTTTAAAATCAAATCTATATTATTTGAAAGAGGCTTTTTACTTCTCGCTTATGGGCAATGACTCATCAGAAAGCATCGGGTGCTTGCCATCTCTCATATATTGTTTTAATCTCTTTTTATTTATTACATGA
This sequence comes from Sphyrna mokarran, assembly GCA_024679065.1. Lineage (NCBI taxonomy): Eukaryota > Metazoa > Chordata > Chondrichthyes > Carcharhiniformes > Carcharhinidae > Sphyrna > Sphyrna mokarran. Next base: position 65,520,460 of record JAGIQG010000002.1, read on the forward strand.
GTGTTACGTACAAAATACTTAGCCTAGTTGTGATGGAGATAATTTTTTGTTTGAATAAAGAAATCTCTTGCATTCCTGCAACGATCAATCACTGTGAAAATTGAGGGAATTAAAAAACAAAAGTATTCACTTGGGAAAGATCAATTTCCTAACAATGCTGTCAGAATGATTGATCCATTTTAGAATGGTTATAAAACTCTTCATTATTTATGTCCTGTTTCAACAAAATTGTTGCTGTTACCATCCACTGTAGTCTCACTCACCAATCCCTTTCCCCTGCCTATGCCTCCACGCTGTCACTACCTTCTGGGGCTTGAACATCAGGGAAAGAGCTAAAACCTCTTTCTGTGTTTACCTTTTATTTTGCTTCTTTTGTTTTGGGCAGAATGTTTTCAAACTAAGGCAGCCAGTAACAGAAGTATGGTCTGAAAAAGGCAGGCATAACAGGACCAAAGCAGAGTTGAAACTGGAGAAAAACCAAGAATAGGAACCAAGAACAAAGCAGCGGAAGAGGGAAATGTATTCTAAAGACTGTATGACTTTTATGCAGAAGTAGATCACTCGGCCCATTAAATTTGCTCTGTCTTTCAATGAGATCATATCTTATCAGATATCATCCTTATCTCCATTTTCCTGCCTTGTCCTTATAACCCTTGATTCCCTTACTGATTAAAAATCCATCTATCTCAATCTTGAACATACTTGACAACCTAGCCTGTACAGCTCTCTACGGTAAAAAAATTCCACAGATTCTGTCACCTCTGATAGAAGATATCCTTCCTCATCTCTGTCTTAAATGAGTGACCCCTGACTCTCAGATTATGCCCACTGATCCTATACTCTCCCACAGGAGGAAATATCTTCTCAGCACCTACTCTGTCAAGAGCTCTAAGAAGCTTTTATGTCTCAGTAAGGCTGCCTCTCATTCCTCTAAATTCTAATGAGTACAGGCACAATCTGCTAACCCTCCCCTCAAAAGAAAATCTCCCCATACCGAGGATCAGTCTAGTGAATCTTTTCTGGATTACTTCCAATGCCATTACATCTTTCCTTAGACAAGGGAACTAAAACAATTCATAATATTCCAGATGTTGCATTTGCTTTCCCAATTACCTGCTGAACTTGCTTACTAGCTTTTTGTGATTTGTCTGCAAGGACCCCCCAGATCCCTCTGTGCTGCAGCTTTCTGCAGTCTTCCTCCATTTAAATAATATTCAGCTCCTTTATTCTTGTGAACAAAGTGCACAGTTTAACATTTCCCTGCATTACAGTCTGTCAAGCTTTTTGCTCACTCACCTAACCTGTCGCTATCACTATGTATGGCTGTCAATTTGGCAGAGAGATTTTATTAATGAAGAGGCACAGTAAGTTGACAGGTGAAATACTGTCAACTACTGTTGCTGTTACAAGCAAGTGTGTGTGTGTATGTGTGTGCCATGTTTCTGTTCATGCATCATTCTTGGAAAGCATCCTGTTCTGGTTTTCCTTTTGTTTCTAATGGGAATTGGTTCATTGTTTAGGTTGGTGACAAAAATAAGTGATTGAGTTTGGTAATATTTAGATAGATGAGGGAAGAAATGATGGTAATTCCTCCTTCTTGTCTTTGTATTGTCAGATGTGTCATCAGATGGTGCTTGGTTTGATACTGGATGCTGCTGCATTGTCTTTTACTTGGGTGTTTTTGTACAAGTCTTTATTGATCTCGATTTGAAAAATTGGTGCCTGTGTATGTTTAATCTTGCCATTTTTCTAAATGTTGATAAGAGCAAAGCCAGTCCCTCATTTCCTTCTCTATTATCTTTAATGCCTGTTCTCTGCCTCCTCCACTCTCATCTCCAAATACATTTGTGGACCTGATGGGCTTCTTTTCACCAAGATTGAGACATTCCATCTCCTCCTTCTCTCCACTTTTCAACTCCAGAAAGCCCCTTGGTATTGCTCAAAGTTAACACTCTCGCTCAACCCCAACATTGCGGGTTTTCTTTGCCATAGTTAGGAAATTGTGTGTCACTTAAGTCAGTCTCCCCATGCCCTTCCCAGAGCATCTCCATGTAAAAGGAAAGACAAACTTGAATTGACTTAAATTTATATTGCTCCTTTCAATACTCAACACATGTCAAAACACTGCAGCTCATGAAGTATTTTTGAACTGTAAACATTGTTGTAATGTAGGAAACATGGCAGCCGATCTGAACACAGGAAAGTCCCATAAACATCAATGGGATAATGGTCAAACAATCTACGTTAATGATGTTGGTTGAGGCTTAAATATTGAAATAGAAATGTGCATTCTTTGAAATTAAGCCACAGAATATTTGTGGCCGCTTGGGAAGGCAGACTGGGCCTCAATATAATGGCTGCTTCAATACACCACTGAAGTGATTTTTTTCAAGTTTCTGGAGCAGGGCTTGAATGCATGTTCTTCTGGTTCAGAGAGGAGAGTACGGCCACTGTTTACATCTCTGGTTCTCTTGATCCAGTTTCCTATTGTGCACTTTTTATTGCATTTAGAATTAGAAGAAACAGGAAAACCTTTGCAGAAGCCATTATAACAAGTAATGACATTTCAGATCTATGCCTGGTGCATTTTTTCTACAATGCAATTTTTCTGCTTCAATCATTTATTTCTTTGCTTTTCTTTCTGTACCAAGAAAAGAAAGCTTGGGAAATATTAGGCGGAATTGTCCAATCTCATCAGACCAGGTGTTAGACTTGGAGGTAGGTGAGCACTTTGGTGATAGTGACCACAATTCGGTTATGTTTACCTTAGCAATGGAAAGGGATAGGTATATATCAAAGCGCAAAAGTTATAGTTGAAGGAGAGGAAATTATGAGGTGATTAGGTAAGATTTGGGATACATATGCTGGGGAAGAAAACTGCAGGGGTTGGGAACAGTTGAAATGTGTAGCTTGTTCAAGGAGCGGCTACTTTGTGTCCTTAATAAATATGTACCTGTCAGGCAGGGAGGAAGTGATTGAGCGAGGAAACCGTGGTTTACCGAGGAAGTTGAATCTCTTGTGAAGAAGAAGAAGGAGACTTATGTAAAGATGAGACATGAAGGCTCAGTTAGAGCACTGGAGAGTTACAAGTTAGCCAGGAAGGGCCTAAAGAGAGAGTTAAAAAGAGCCAGAAGAAGTCATGAGAAGTCTTTTAGCAGGTAGGATCGAGGAAAACCCTCAAGCTTTCTATAGCTATGTCAGATATAAAAGAATGATTAGGGCAAGATTAGGGCCAGTCAAGGACAATAGTGGGAAGTTGTGCATGGAGTCTATTTCATTTCATTTCAATATTTAAGCCTCAACCAACATCATTAACATAGATTGTTTGACCATTATCCCATTGATGTTTATGGGACTTTCCTGTGTTCAAATTGGCTGCTATGTTTCCTACATTACAACAATGTCTACACTTCAAAAGTACTTCATGAGCTGCAGTGTTTTGACATGTGTTGAGTAGTGAAAGGAGCAATATAAATTTAAGTCAATTCAAGTCTGTCTTTCCTTCTACATGGAGATGCTCTGGGAAGGGCATGGGGAGACTAACTTAAGTGACACACAATAGGAGAAGCACTAAATGAATATTTTTCGTCAGTATTCAGACAGGAAAAAGTCAGTGTAATTGAGGAGAATACTCAGATAAGGCTTTTGGACTAGACAGGAGAAGGAGGCATTAGCAATTCTAGAAAGTGTGAAAATAGATAAGTCCCCTGGGCCGGATGGGATTTATCCTCGGATTCTTTGGGAGGCTAGGGAGGAGATTGCAGAGTCTTTGGCTTTGATCTTTATGTCATCATTATCTACAGGTATAGTACCAGAAGACTGGAAGATAGTAAATGTTGTCCCCTTGTTCAAGAAGGAGAGTAGAGACCATCCTGGAAATTATAGACCCGCGAGCCTTACTTCTGTTGTAGGCAAAGTTTTGGAAAGGATTATAAGAGATAGGATTTATAATCATCTAGAAAGAAATAACTTGATTACAGATAGTCAATGCGGTTTTGTGAAGAGTAGGTCATGCCTCACAAATCTTATTGAGTTCTTTGGGAAGGTGACCAAAGAGGTGGATGAGGATAAAGCAGTTGATGTGGTGTATATGGATTTCAGTAAAGCATTTGATATGGTTCCCCATGGTAAGATACTGTAGAAAATATGGGTGCATGGGATTGAGGGTGATTTAGTGGTTTGGATCAGGAATTGGCTAGCTGACCTGGATGAGGGTGTAGGAGGATGGGTTAGTAAATTTGTGGATGAAACTAAAGTCGGAGGAGTTGCAGACAGTGCAGATCGATGTTGCAGTTTGCAGAGGGACATAGATAAGCTGCAGAGCTGGGCTGAGAGGTAGCAAAAGGAGGTTAATGCAGAAAAGTGTGAAGTGATTTACTTTGGAAGGAGTAACAGGATTACAGAGTATTGGGCTATTGGAAGGATTCTTGGTAGTGTGGATGAGCAGAGAGATCTCAGTGTCCATGTGCATAAATCCCTGAAAGTTGGCACCCAGGTTGATAGGGTTGTTAAGAGGGCATACGGTGTGTTCGCTTTTATTGGTAGAGGGATTGAGTTTTGGAGCCATGAGATCATGTTGCAGCTGTACAAAACTCTGGTGCAGCCGCACTTGGAGTATTGCATACAGTTCTGGTCGCTGCATTATAGGAAAGATATGGAAGCATTGGAAAGAGTGCAGAGGAAATTTACCAGAATGTTGCCTGGCATGGTGGGAAGCTCTTATGAGGAACAGCTGAGGGACTTGAAGTTGCTTTTGTTAGAGAGAAGAAGGTTAAGAAGTGACTTAATTGAGGCATATTAGATGATTAGAGGATTAGATAGGGTGGACAGTGAGAGCCTTTCTCCTCGGATAGTGATGGCTAACACGAGGAGACATAATTTTAAATTGAGGGGTGATAAATATAGGACAGAAGTCAGAGGTAGGTTTTTTACTCAGAGGGTAGTAAAGGCATGGAATGCTCTACTTGCAGCAGTAGTGGACTTTGCCAACTTTAAGGGCATTCAAATGGTCATTGGATAAACATATGAATAATATTGGAATAGTTTAAGTAAGAGGGTCATTAGATTGGTTCTGCTGATCGGCGCAACATCGAGGGCTGAAGGACCGTACTGCGCTGTAATGTTCTAATCTCATTTGCTCCAACTGCTGCCAATGTGAATGGAGAATTTGGCACTCAGCCAAAACTCATTCACTGCAGCAGCGCCACAAAATCCCAGCCACAGGTGACATTACATTCAGGTCGGAGGGAGGGGGGTGCTCATCGGGCTGGAGGATTAAGGCTACGGAATGACTTGGAAACAAAAATTAGCTCTTTAAAATGGAGATGTTATAGAATTAGGAGTCATTGTAGAGTCATACTGGGGGATCGGTGAGTGGGACTTGGTGAGAAGTTAGGAAATGAGAAGTACGATTTTGGATGAGCTTAAGTTTACCTGTTGTAAAAGCCAATTAAGAGTATTGAAACAACCAAACTTAGAGGTAGCAAAGGCATGGAGTTTCAACAGCAGATGAGCCAGGGATGGAGGTGGGCAATGCTAGTGGAGGTGGAAGTAGATGGCCTCAATGATAGTGTGAATATGTCAAGTTTTCAAGTGTGGTCTAGGCCTAGAGTGTTTTTTGTTTTGAAAAGGGGTTGATGATGATACATTAGAAGGTCCAGGAATGGTATTCCTAATTCTCCTATTTCTCTGTGCTTACTGATACTAAGGAAATTAAGGGATATGCAGATAGTGTGGAAAGATGAGGTTGAGAGGATAAGGGGATCAGGAGTTATGGGGAAAAGACAGGAGAATGGGGATGAGAAAAATATCAGCCATGATTGAATGGTGGAGCAACTTGATGGGCTGAGTGGTCTAATTCTGTTCCTATGTCTTATGGTCTAAGATAAAAGACTAACTAAAATCTTATTGAATGGTGGAGCAGCATCAAAAAGTTAAAGGGCCTACTCCTCTCCTATTTCGTATATTCTTATGTTGCTGAGCAGCAGAAATGATGAACAATTTCAGCGAACATTGGTGTGTTTGCCTGTTTTCCTGATACATGTGATATATCTGGTTCTGGTCAGACCACAGTGCTCTTAGTCCTTTGTAACAGGTATTTCTGAGGGTTTGTGTTCCATGATTTGGTTTTTGCTCACTGAATTTAGTTTATATTAGTAAATATTCTGTGATATTGCCCAGGGCATATGTCAGAGGATACATTATATATTATTTTATAAGAAGGTCATACTAACCTGCAATAGCAGTCACCTTCTTTCTTCTCAATACAGTATCTCATCTTTCTACTTTCCCAATTGGGTTTTCTATTCTTAGCAAACATTTGCTCTCCACTTTAATGACTGACTGATATTGTTGTACTTCACCTATCAACCTCACACGACACCAACTGAAAATGCTGTTGCTGCTATTTGTAATCACTTTGAAATATTTGAGCCAGTTAAGCTTTAACTCTTTTTTTGTCAGCCCCCGTTGCTTCAAGAACTGTTTAACCAGCTTTTACTGCTTTACTAGAATCAGCTCTAGTGCTTTCCCTCAAAGATCCTGTGGAGCTGCATTTAGATGACGTAATTTAAAGTAATGCTTCAACTGTTCGATGCCAACTCCAGCTATGGTTTCAATGGCTAGCAGAGCCTCTACCTGAGCACTTATGATCCTGCTGACATTCTATTACCACAAAAAAGTTATTATCTGGATATTGACTCATGACAAATTCTGTCTGAGCATCTTACATGAGGTGAAAAATTGTGTTTGTGCTTTATGATAGTTTGGTGGGCGAATGTAATGCACAATATGACCATCCATGCTAGGAAGGAATAATTCCATATCATCAATTGTGCTTTCTCTATCTTATACTTGCCATGTCTCACGGAGTGTGGTTCTTATTTCAGCCATCCCATTAGAAATGTAAGTCTACGAGGAAGTGTTTTTCTTTGTGGATGGAAATAAGGAAGTTTCTCAGCAGATGACTGGATAGCAAAAGCCCCAGAATCCTATGATTTACTTGACCCCATGTTGATGATTGATGCCATTGGTGGATCTCAAGGAAGTTCATTCTTAATGTAAAGTTGCTTAATTAAGATAATCTGATTGATTTTTAGCACTAAATTCCCACACTTCTGTATTATATACATTGCTTAAATTTACATTTTAATGCTAAGGTAACAGAATCATCAGGAAATTTCACTGTTATTCCCAATTAATGATCAGAAGCAGGATAGCGAATGCAAAGAACAAATAGTAAAAAAGTCAAGACCATACTTTCTAATTTTTTAAAATTATTTGATTTCAAGAATGGGAGTTAAGAGCTTTAGCATTTCATGCATTTTTCATACCATGTGCTAGTCAGAAGATTTCCCCCAGTAATGCATTAGCTTGCATGACTGACAAAATTAGCCAAGTAGATTTGCATTTCTAACAGCAGTCGTAACATTTTCTGATTATTTTCATTAAACTGCTCACTTATTGTCCTATCTGTTTACTGTGTGCACAATGAAAATATCATTAACTAATCACAATATGCTGGTGACAATGTGTGTGTTCCGGTATCAATGTTTGTCTGGCTTTAAAGCTGTTTGTCAAAATCATGGAATTCTAATCTAAACAAAACAAGTCCGAGCAAAGAGCTTTGGAAGTGATAGGTTGAGCATTAAAAAGCAATGATTCAATAATAACTAAAAAATGGACACCACTGACTTTGCCCAGTCCATCATATAAACCAGTCTCTTATCCATTGACACTGTCTATATTACCCACTGCCTCAATAAAGCACCCAGCATAATTAAGGACTCCATGCACCCAAACATTTTCTCTTCCATCTTCTTCCGTCGGGGAAAAAGATCATATTTATTACTCTTTCTAATTCTTTTGTCCTCTTAAACCACTTAACTGAAGAATCAACCTTGGAGATTTCACAACTCAAAACAATCTCTTCATCCTCTCTTGTCACTATGTTCTCAAATTGCTTTGTGATTTGGGCTGGTTTTTCTTTTAGTCTCAGCGCAATACCAACTGACTCAAGAGCAGCTTTTTCCCTGCTGCCATCAGACTTTTGAATGGACCTGCCTCGCATTAAGTTGATCGTTCTCTACTACATCTAGCTTTGACTGTAACACTACAATCTGCACTCTCTCCTTTCCTTCTCTATGAACATTATGCTTTATCTGTATCGTATGCAAGAAACAATACTTTTCACTGAAGACTGATACATGACAATAATAAATCAAATCAAATCAAATATCAGATTGCTGCAACAAAATATTTCACACAACTGCCAGATTAGAAGACTAGAAACTAGTGATGATCCATCACTACAGACAAGATAGACCAAGTCAGCTTTCACACAGAATGAGACTTTTTATTCTGTGACACACTGGACACAACAACTGAATTTTTATTTGACTTGATGTATTATTCACAAAGCTCTCTTATCTGTGTTGATGACAAGCAAACTGTTCAACCTGTGCCTTAACGCCATGCCTCTTGACCCCCTCTGTTATCTTTGACTTGTCACACTGCTTGTTTGACATCTAGTATTGAATGAGCAGACGTTTCCTCCAATTAATATTAGGATCAGTTCTTGCCACCAGCTCTCTCCCTAGTCTCTGATTCCTTCCTTTTCCCAGGCCACTTTCTGAGGCTGAATTAGATTGCATGCAACTTTGACTTCTTATGTTTGTCTTGTTAACTTTGCTCATCTGTGCCTTAGCATCAGGTCATTAGCTGAAACGCTCACCCGTGCCTTTATCTCTAAACTTGACTTTTCCAATGCTGCACTGGTTTACCTCCTATCTTGCGCCATCTGTCAACTTAAGTTCATCCAAACTCTGCCACCAGCATCCAACTCTCATTGATCCGCCAGCAGATGTTATACGTATCAGCAAATATTGAACAGCATGTGTTCTTTTCATAGAATATTAAAAGTAGAAGAAAGCCATTCAGACTATTATGCTTGTACTGCCTGAAAAAGAGCGATCCAGTCTAATCTGATTTTCTAGCAATTGTAGTCTTGTTACAGTACGTCAATGCATGTCCAAGTGATTTTTAAATGTGATGAGGTTTCCTGCCCCAGTCACTCTTTTATGCAATTTGTTCCAGACCCCACCACCCTATTGTAAAATTAATTTCACTTCCCCCTTCCCAAATCCTTTTACCAATTATTTGAATCTCTATCCCCCAATTCAGTGATTTCAATCAAAGGATCAAAGGAGATTTGATCCTTCAGTCTATCTGGCCCTCTCATCATTTTATAGACCTCAATAAATTTCCCCTCAGTCTCATCCGTTCCAAAGAGAACAACTACAATCTATCCAATCTTTCCTCATAGCTTAAATGTTCAAGTCTTGGCAAGATCTTTATAAATCTCTTCTGCATTCTATCTATGTAATCATATTGTACATGTATTATGGTGACTTGTCCACAATACATCAGCTGTTTTTTATAAACTAACTGGCATTTTATATAGTTATAATTCTCCCTGCAGTTGTGTCAGCTAATAAAGAAAATTATCCCATTGCCTTCTTAATCACATTATCTACCTCACCTACTGCCTACGGAGATCTGTGGACATGTACACCAATATCCCTCATGTGAAGCATAAACAATGGCATAAACCTGTTATTTAGATAGCTTGTTTCTATGCTGTGAATGTTTTATTTTGAGACTGCTCGATTATTTACTTCTATTCTTGTTTCAAATCTGACTAGGCACTTACCCTTCCTGTCACTGTATTATATCCAGCTTGACAATGGTCCAAAGTCTTTGCATTCCTTGAATTCTGGCTCCTGATACATCCATGATTTTTTTCACTTCAACTATCAAAACTGGAGTTTCCTTCATGAACCTCTTTGTCTCTCCGTCTGCTCCTTTAAGCATTTTTCAAAACCTCTTTTATGAAGCCTTTGCTCACCTGTCCTAATACCTCCTTTTGGCTCTTTGTCAAATTGTGATTCATAATCACATTTATAAAGTGCCTTGGAACATTTGACTACATTGCAGAGTTTTTAAAGTGTAAATTGTTGCTTTTACCCATGAGTTGTGGAAATGCCTTGCTGCCACTAAACATTAATTGTAACCTAGAAAAGAACCGGATCATGTTAAGACTCAGGGATACTGTTTCCTAAACATTGAAATTTAAATTTGTGTCTATATTATCGGGTTTTTTGTGATTTTGATCACATTAGGTCTCAAGGTACATAATATTGCATGTCTCTCTTTTTACTGATCCTCGGGGTATGGACATTACTGGGCTAGGCCAGCATTTATTTTCCATCCCTTGGTCTCTCTGAAAAGGTGATATTGGATTCTCTTTTGCAGTTTATGTGATGCAGTGCTCCCAAATACTCACAGGGAATTGTGGGATTTGATCCAGCAAGGATGAAGAAACAGAGCTTTATGTCAAAGTCATGTTCCATGCTGCTCATGTCTCTGCAAGTAGTTTGGGAGGCATTGCTGAAGAAACCTTAGACAGCAGCTGCAGTGCATCGATGTGAGGACTATCAGCAGTCCTGGGATGCTGATAGTGGACATTTATACTAGCAGATGAGATGATTGTGAAGTAGACTGCTGGTCCTGAATGATGCCAAGTTTCTTGATTGTTATTGCCATTGGGTCAGTGATCCTATTCCATCAGAGTGTTTATTTAGTTAGTCTTGCAGTTAGTGGAGGAGGTGGAATCCATACAGTTCACTCAGCCCATTGAGCCTGCACTGACAACAATCTCACACAGACTCTTATCCCGATAACCCCATATATTTACCTTGCTAGTTTTCCCGACACCACGAGCAGCATGGAACATGACTTTGACATAAAGCTCTGTTTCTTCATCCTTGCTGGATCAAATCCCACAATTCCCTGTGAGTATTTGGGAGCACTGCATCACATAAACTGCAAAAGAGAATCCAATATCACCTTTTCAGAGAGACCAAGGGATGGAAAATAAATGCTGGCCTAGCCCAGTAATGTCCATACCCCGAGGATCAGTAAAAAGAGAGACATGCAATATTATGTACCTTGAGACCTAATGTGATCAAAATCACAAAAAACCCGATAATATAGACACAAATTTAAATTTCAATGTTTAGGAAACAGTATCCCTGAGTCTTAACATGATCCGGTTCTTTTCTAGGTTACAATTAATGTTTAGTGGCAGCAAGGCATTTCCACAACTCATGGGTAAAAGCAACAATTTACACTTTAAAAACTCTGCAATGTAGTCAAATGTTCCAAGGCACTTTATAGATGTGATTATGAATCATAATTTACTGTGGCCAATCAACCTAACCCACACATCTTTGGAGTGTGGGAGGAAACCGGAACACCCAGAGGGGAAACATGCAGACACGGGAAGAATGTGCAAACTCCATACAGTCATTCTTGGCTGGAATTGACTCACCCCCTGGCGCTGTGAAGCAGCGGTGCTGACCACTGTGCTACCATGCCATTGTGTGTCTGGTGAGCCATTCAATACAGAATACAGTGTTTGATCTACACTATGACGTAGAGCTGCCAGTGTTGGACAAGATGAGAGGTCACATGGCAGCAGTTATAGTCCAACAAGTTTATTTGAAATCGTGAGCTTTCAGAGCACTGCTCCTTTGTAAGGTGACACTATCCTGCTGTGATATCCTAGGACCACGATGAGTGGCCTTCAATGCCCACGGCTATCTGTTTAAGAGGTAAGGTATAAAGAGATATAGTGACGGGCTCACTGTACTCTTTGGAATGGGTAATCTTGGATCGATCTGCACCTTCACCCAGCTCTCATCTGTGGCTCCAAGTAGTTGTTAGCATGTGCCAGCAGCCATACCGTGATGAGCTATTTCAATAAGTGGGCCAAAGTAGATAAGAATAGCTGTCAGCTGTCCTACCCTTAACAACTTAGGAATTTGCCTACTCTGACATGTGATTCCAGTAGTCTGTGCGGATTAGATCAATCTAAGGTCCAACTGTCTTGAAGATAGTTCACCCACTGCATCCAGATCTATCTCCAGCCTTCTAGATTTATCTTGCTACTGGACCAAATACGTGAGGACAAGAGCATAAAGTTCACAATGCTCAACTCTCCCTCATATAATCCAAATCACATGCAAGTCATGTTTGTCATTTTTCTACCATCTAACATCGATCATTTGAACATCGCACGTCCTGAGGCGATGGGTATGTGACATAGTAGCAGGTGTAGATTCACTGCAAGCTGTAGCCGTGAACCTGTATTCAGGCAGCTTGGGCCATAGAGTCACTTTTCAGTGGAAGGGAGCAGAAGTGGAACTCAGCAGCCACTTGAGCAGCTGAACACGTTTTTTCAGGACCACATCACTCATCTGCCTAGTATGAAGACGGGGTTAGGAAAGATGTCCTAAAAATTGTCTGCTTCACTTCCCTGGCTAGCAAGGATGGCTGGCATCAAAGTGGTCATGAGACAGCAGTCACCATTAGTGCTTGGAGCATACACACTTTCATGGATAGTGCCAAGATCGACAGATCTGGGAAAAGACTGCTCTTGTCAGTAGAGAGCTGGCTAGATACAATATCCAAATCACCACCCGCAGCAAGATTCATCTGTCCAAAGAGGATCTGCTCAATGAAATTGATTTATGTTGCACGTTCCTTTTCAGTGGCTGTGGAAAAGCAGAATGGTGGAAATCTAGCGTCGATTTTACTGTCATGAATTATCCCATCATGGTTTCCCCAGGTGTTAGAATATAGAACACTACAGCACAAACAGGCCCTTCGGCCCACAAGTTGTGCCGATCATATCTAGTACCTACCAGGCCATAGAACTATCTGTAACTCCCAATCCCATTAAATCCCATGTACTCATCCAGAAGTCTCTTAAAAAACCCCAGTGAGTTCGCCTCCACCACCACTGACGGCAACCGATTCCATTCACTCACCACCCTCTGAGTGCAAAACTTACCTCTATCATCTCCTCTGTACTTACCCCCCAGCACCTTAAACCTGTGTCCTCTCATAGCGACCATTTCAGCCCTGGGAAATAGCCTCCGAGAATCCACCCTATCTATTCCTCTCAACATCTTATAAACCTCTATCAGGTCGCCTCTCAACCTTCGTCTCTCCAGGGAGAAGAGACCTAGCTCTCTCAACCTATCTTCATAAGGTGTTGATAAATGTCTTCTGGTGTTTTAACTCCCCTGCATGGCAAAAGGCACTGTTGCCTGCAACAATCCTATTTTCTACCCTAGACATTTATTTGGACTGATTTAGGCATCTAAATTGAGCCCAAGTGAAGCTTTTGATTCCAAATCCACTCCATTAAAAAGTCAACCTACTGCCACTTCCATAACACTGCAGACCTACACCCCCTTTCTGCCCACCTTATGGTCTAGCTAGTAATCCAGGAGCCTATGTTATTGCACTGGGGACATGGGTTCAACTCCAACCTTCGCAATTGTATTTTAAATTAAATTAATAAATATAATAAACAAATTTATCTGGAATTAAAAGCTAGTCTCAGGAGTGGCGGCCATTAAGCTCTCGTTGGTTGTTGCAAGAACCAAACTGGTTCACTAATATCGTTTAAGGGAGGAAATCTGCCACCCCATGTCTGGCCTACACGTGACTCCCAAGCCATAGCAATGTGGTTGACTCTTAATTGCCCTTTGAAATGACCTAGCGAACCACTCAGCTCAAAGAATGGGCAACAAATATTGACCTTTCCAGCAATGACCACAGCCTGTGAAAGAATATTAAAAAGGTGATGCTGTAATCTTCGCACCGCTATCTCGAAAAGCAACTGTTCCCACATTCCTCAGCTGATTTCCCATCCTGTACCCTTGAAAACCCCAGCTTGTCCAAATTTCTGCTGTCCATTTCCTATCCTATGTAGAGTCCTGCTTTGCTTTCATTCCTATTCTTGCTGACCTACATTGATTCCATTTTAAATATTGCATCCTTAATCAAGTTTTAGCTCATCCCTATTAATCGTGTGTTTCTGGCTTGAGGTTTGTCTATTTTTGACTATGCCTATGTAAAGCACCTTTGAAATAATTTCCAGTGAAACATAAATATATAAATGCAAATTGTTATTCTTTAGCATCTGGTGAAGGAATTCATTCATTACTTTTGTCATGGCCTTCTGTCATAGAATCCTGATTGTGCAAAAGAGGCCAATTAGCCCATCAAGCCTATATTGATTTTCTGATAATGTATATCTAATCCAGGCCCTCGCTGTCTCGCCATATCCCTGTAACCCTACAAATTTACCATAGCTAATCATCTAAGCTACACACCTTGAGACATTAAAGGGCAATTTAGTATGGCCAGTCCACCTAACCTGCACATCTTTGGACAATGGGAGGAAACTGGAGCACATGGCGAAAACCCGCGCAGACACGGAGAGAATGTGCACACTCCATACAGTCACCCAAGGCCAGAATTGGATCCACATCCCTGGAGCTATGATAACAGTGCTAACCACTATGCCACCGTGTCGCCCCTCAATGAGGCAAAAGCATTCAATAGAGTGAATCCTTCACCAGGTAGTATTTTACTTAAGAGCTATTCCCAAGACTACATAAAATAATATAACCTGTCAGAACATGAAACTAGTGCTTTCAGCTTACACTAGTGGCAAATTTCTCTTCATTGAAGAAGTAATGGGTGTACAAGTTTCAGTAGATGAGATCAGTTTTGTTGTGGATTATGTGCGTTGTGTTTATACTGGTTCTTGACATTATGATTGCTTGTGGAACTCAGGCTATTCACCTGAACCATTAGCCACATATATGAGCAAGTCTACTGGAATCCTGCAGAGGCATTTTGGCTAGCATACTGAGTGCAATTTAGGGCAAAAACTCTATCTATTCAAGTTTGCTCTGTTTGATTTCCTACTTGGCAGGATCTGACTCTATGCTTTCAACTAACTGGCACTTGGTATCTCTCAAAGATTTCTTTTAAACCCAATAGAAGTACATTAACATATTCTAAGCCAATAGTAGGCATTAGGTCTCTAAAGGTTATGTGACTCAAAAGGACAGTGAACAGTAAGTTATGCCTAAAAATTATTTTTGATCTCTAGATCTGACAAAGACGTTATTGCATAAAGTTTTTTAATCAGTAACCTTCTTCATTACCAAATGAATTTTACTTTCCCTCAGGGGGCAATCATTCCAAAAACATTCTACATGTCAAATGAGCATGAAAACAGGATAATTTCAGAGAGATTCAGGGATAAAGATAAAAATTTGTGAGACTGAGAAAAAAATGATGCAAAGTGTGATTCTCACCAATAAGGGGAGTCAACAGAGTCTATTTACACCGGGAAGCTGGCTGCTGAGTGCTGGAAGGTGCTTTTGCACATGTGCCATGGTCTCCCATTGCACTTTGTACAAGAGTACATAGTACGTTGGGAGATTGTCACTCCTGAATTGCCCTCAATCGTCCCCCGCAGTCGCAGCCTCCCCATCATTGCCCACAATCGCCAGGTGCCAGGCTGGCAATGCCCAAGGGACGCTGCCTGCCCATGCCTCCAAACATCCAAGGCTTCAGTGGCTTCAGATCCACCAATAGGGGCTTCAATGGCCTCTGGTCCCACCAGCAAGGCCATTATGTCTGGACCCCATTGGGGTGGAGACCATACGTGATCTTCGCTGGTGAGGATGAGGATCTTCACCAGAAAGGCTATAAAATCAAGTCAGATCGATTAAATCTCAGGCTCACTAATAATATTTAAATGATGTTATAAATATTTAAATCAGCCTCACGCCCTTCCTGGACACGAGCTGATCACGCTGGCTTATCAGAGCTGATAAACATTGTGAGAGGTGAGAAAACCAGAACAAACCTGTTCACAATCTTACTGGCTTGCTACGCTGATCGACCGGTGTGACAAGCCAGTATGACTGCATCCTCCTCATGTTTCATCAAAATTAATCTTGAGAATTTTTTTCTTTTTGAAAATTAGTCATAGTTCCTAAACCTCTTTTCCCTCATTCAGGTTTTCTTCAGAGTCAGCTTTATTAATTGATGTCAAACTTTTTTTATTATTCCCATAGTATTTGCAAAGCTTGCCTAGTATATATAGTATGCCATCATTTTATGTTTGATTTATTTATTTTTATTTTTAGAATTGAGCTCAACTGTTCTTCCACACTATGACGAGGTTGGCATATGTTTTAAACAGTTGGAAGTTGAAAACAGTAAGGTGACTGGGCAATGGCCTTCATTACATATCAACATGAATAACAAGGTAATTTATTACATTGTAACTTTGGCAACTTCTATTGATTTCTTTCTGACTGTATATATTTTTCTTCTTTATCATTTGTTTTCCTGTAGGCAGTAAAGTATTGCCATCCCTCAATCGATCAACTTGAGCTGTTTATTCATAAGCTTCCTACCCTCACTTGGGGATAGGGACGCATAATGATTGATTTAGTCTTTATATTGTCATTAGTCATGATTCATGCGCATCAAAAATTAAACTCACATCTAAATTTTCAGAAGGTGATCACATTTCTGAACAAATTGTGCCCCATTGTAGATTTTAAGATGAAAAACTATTGGAGATTAATAACATTTTAAAGCAACCTCGATAGATTAAGTTGATGGACTGAGAAATAACAAATTGATACTAATGTAGATAAATGTAAGCTTGTAATGTTTACACAGAGTAAACAAAGATAAAAATGATCTAAAGATTGCCAGCAACCACAGAAGAAGATGGAATTAGTGTGTGAGATATCTGACAAATGTTTAACATGATGGCTTCAGTGTTGTTGATGAAGTGGAGTAAGCTTTAACTTAACCAGGAGCAGGACATCATTCAGGCATGGCATCTTCATGGAAAGAAAGGTGAATATGGAGAGGCAGAGCCATTCGTCAGTTTTGCTTAATGGGAGCTGTTAATAGTCTCACCAAGATTTATCGTAGGTGAAAACACATACCAAAAAAAGCAGCAAGCATTCACTCCCTTGTTGGAATTTCTGAAAAAATAATCATAGCATAACAAGAGCAGTGACCCTATCACCATGCAATACGGCCTGCATGAGCTTTATGAAGCTGTTTCATTGGCTGAAATTTTACCACTGCCCACCACAGGAATTGGAATAAGGAAGATTCAGAACGTGGAAAGATCAGTTAACTTTGGGGAGGATTTTATGATTTCGGGATGAACAAGGCTGTAAAATTCCATCCATCACAGTGACCAACCTCTTTACAGTTTGAAATCAGCACAAATCAGTTGCCTGTTGAAAGTTAAATTTTCATTCTTTAGGAATATTTCCAGTGCCCATAAAATCTAGAAGTGAAATTCACCCATCTCTACAATTAAAACTGCTAACCTTTCCCTCGCGCGTTGCTGCCTGACTTGATAATTATATATGACCAACAGTCAAGACTTGAACAAAGTTAGTGGAAGCTTGGGAACTCTCGATGAGCTTGGATGTGTTTGTTGCAAGTTAATGTTTTATTTTTCTTCATTCTTTCATGTGATATGGGTATCACTGACTAGGTCCACATTTGTTGCTCTATTTTCCCTTGAAGTGAGTGGCTAGTTGGTCATCTGGTCTGACTCCATGAAAATTGTGGAGGAGTAGGAGACACCTATTACTGCAGTGGAGCCACTCAGGCCAGGAGTGCCGGATAAGGGCTTCTGAAGTAAGCAGGCCACGTTTTTCTCATAGCTTGGGATTGGGGTCGTGAATCCCAAAATCAGTGATCACCCACCATTTATAAAGGGCATCAAGTCAACCCAACTCAGTTACAATCCAGACTGACATGTCACCTTCATTTGATATCACGGTTTTTCTCCTGACAGTTTTAAAGATACGTAACAAATGAATTATGAGTTTGGTCAGCATTTTTTATTCTGTTGTGTTAGCCGTAAAGATAAATTTTTGTCTATTCATTTCCTTGATTCATTTGAAGAGGATTAGCAGTGACATGTTTTCAGGCCTACTAAGAGCGACTGGGGGTTTAACTTGCTTCTCAGCCTCCACTGGCAGTCTTCCCTTGAAGAGACTGGTGGGGCCGGGGGGGAATCTGTGTCAGAATCTTAACTGGGAACTTGTATCCAGTGACCTTTTGGCAGGAAGCTGCTTTCAACTTCAAAGGCAAATTTGACTTTGATTCTGGTTTCTAGTTAAATTAGACATAGTTTAGGACTAAGTTCATCCGAAACTTTTATGGGTTCTTTATTTTCTGGCATTGCATCCTCTGTTTTGCAAAACAAAAGTATTGTCCCTACCAAGTTAATAAAACTTGCTGAAATGGTCTTCCAACTAATTTCTGTCAGAGCAAATTGATTTCCCTGATAAAAGCCAAGATCATATAGACAATCAAGTCAAAAAATGCTAATATGTTGACGGGTTAAATACAATAGGTGGAATTCTCCAATCTCATCTGTTCCTGCCGTGGGTGCCAATGAGAATGGAAAATTTGACACTGAGCAAAACTGCAGCGGCACCAGAGAATCCCAGTTGCAGAAGAGGTCGGAGATTTTTGGCAAATATTGTATATTTAAAAATTGTTGGTGACTCAAAACTTAGTAGTATATATAAACCTTTTTATAATAGTGACCACGTTTATCTGAATTAAACTATCATGTCGTACAGGGTGCTATTGAGAGGATTTTAATGTTAAGCTTTGCTAAATTTCACACTATTTGTCTCATCTCAGGAACAGACCTGGAGAAGTTAGTTCCAAATTCAGAATAGTAGAAATCTTGCCATTATAGCTGTTTAGTTCTCGCCTTACTAAAAGGAACTGGGACCCTCTACAAACTGAACATTGGAACAAATTCACTGAAAATATCAGGACTTATGGATTGCCGCCAAAAACATTTACTGCACCAGTTCCTTCCCACTGAGGTGGTACATATATACTGTTTAAGTAATTTGCCAATATCCATTGAGGTATTTTCCCCATCCCACTAAGAGCAACTGGGGGTTTAACTTGCTCCTCAGCCTCCACTGGCAGTCTTCCCTTGAAGAGACTGGTGGGGTGGGGGGGAAATCTGTGTCAGAATCTTAACTGGGAACTTGTATCCAGTGACCTTTTGGCAGAATTATCTTTGCTAACCAGCTAGCTGGCTTCCCTTTCTGTATAATTCCTTTTATCTCCTGTGTCCAGTGCCTGACCCTTTTCCGTTCTTTCTGTCCACTCATCTACTTTTCACTTTCTTCTCCTTCCTTTCACTTTGACCCAGTTGTTCTCCATTCTCTAAACCTGTTTGGACCTGAGGACATGAGTGATGCTGTGAGAATTTGTCTAGTGATTAAAATTCTCACTGATAATCAGAGGAAGAAGAGTCAGGACTGAAATGTAATGTAGTCTGAAAATAGGTTCATAAAATGGGAATAGATAATGAAACTCAGCCATATAGTCCTAGGAGATGTTGGCTGGGGTTATGAGCTTGTAAGTTACTGAAGCTTGGCTGTCACTTACTCTGTCCCATGCTGAAGATTTTTTGTTTGGAATTTGGCTAAGGTTTGAACTGAGTATATACAAATGAAAATAAAATATGTGCCTCTGTTCAGAGAACAGTGAACCAAAAGGCAACGAGTGCTATGTATGAAGGTGCAGAATAATTTTTCATAATTACAAATGTCAAACAACATCAGACCAAAGCCAGATTATTTGTACAGCATCTAAAGGATTCACATCACTATTATGTTAGGATTTGAAAGCAACAAGGTGAACCAAAAGAATTGTTTGAAACTTAACTGGAAATTTAAATGTTGTTAATATGAGAACAAGGTAGAGGCTAGCTATTCTGTAGCAAGTAACTCGCTTCCTGACTTCCCATTGCCTTTCCACAATCTACACGATGTAAGTCAGTGGTATGGTGGAATATTCTGCACTTACCTGGATGAGTGCAGCTCCAACAGTACTTAAGGGGTCCCAAGACATGCTCTTGACTGGCATGATATCCACCACTGAAACATTCACTCCATTCACCGCCTGTGTTATGGCAACAGTGTGTACCATTTACAAGATGCAGTACAGCAGCTTGCCAAGACTCCTTTGATAACACCTTTCAAATCCTGTGAGCTGTAACACCTAGAAGAACAAGGACATCGGATGCATGTTTGTGAACATTGCTTCCTGCAAGTTCCCCTTGGCAAGTCACATATCATCTTGACTTGGGAATATATTGCCATTCCTCCACTGTTGCTGGGTCAAAATTCTGGACTTCCTTCCCTTCAAGCACCATGGATGTACCCACACCACATGGAAGAATTGGTTCAAGAAGGAGCCTTACCTTTACTACCTTAATTTCAATTAGGGATGGGTGATAAATGTTGTCTTTGCCAGCAACACTTAATATCCATGAACAATTTTTAAAAATTGATTTATAAACGTTTATGGAACAAATGATGAAAAGGATGATTATGCTTATAAAGTGAGCTAATATTCAAATGCTAACTTGTAAATTAATGGAATCTGTTTGCAACCACTAGGCTGAGGAAAAGAAGCTGTTAGAGAAGGGGTTGCATTCTCCTGCATCACCCTCTTCTGTCCCTGATCAGATGAAGAGCAATATCATTAAAGCTCAGATGGATGCTGCACTGAAGGTAGGTGCACAGGTGAAGCATTACATTTTATAATCAATTTTCTACAATCACACACTGTGCTAAAATGGTAGCTTGGCTATGTAAAAGTTTTATAACAGCAGAGATGTGAGATATTTACAACTAATTCATAGACGCAGGAACAAAATCCTGCATTCGTTCAAAACCATTGCACGCTAAAGGGCTTCACACATATCACAAGTAAAATTAATTTTTATCTGTTAAATTACCCATTCAGCACTTGGGACACTAATAATGAAAAGTATTAAAAGCATTTCAAATATAGGTACCAAAAGCTAACAGAAGGCTAAACACAAGGCTAAGAAATAAAATGCTCATTTTTTAATTGTTTCAAATGCACATTATACAAACTGACAAGTAGGTGAAATATTCACACAGAATCAGTCCATGGCCTTGATTTTAATTGTTCCACCCCCACCAACCCCACCATTGACACACAATTGGATAAGGTGCAGTTTAAAACATTAAAATCAGGCATTGATGCCCCCTTCAATTGTAAAGCGCAAAAATCTAGCCACGGTGAGACTTGCAGAAAAAGCAGATGGATTTAATTAACATACCATTACCATGACCTATTGACAACAATAACACGTGACTTGCATTAATAATATGTGACAGGAAGGCCCAACTAAACGTTGGGCCTTCTAAAGCTGATCCAATGGAAACAAAAACTGGTGGAAATACTCACATCAGGCAGTATCTTGGAGAGAGAAAATAATTGACATTAAAAGGTTAAAGATTCTTCATCAGAACTGGATAAAGTTAGAGATTTAATGGGTTTTTAGCAGGCACAGGGTCAGGGAAAGGAAAGCTGGGTTGGAAGGCATTGAGGATTAATTACAAAAGGGGTGATGATGAAAGATAAATGCATGCTAATGGGGGAAGTGTATCATAACCGAAGCAAAACCATCACCAATTGCTACCATGCAAATAAAGTGTGGGCAGAAGATATGATCTGAAATTGTTGATAGAGTTTGAAATGCTCTAAGTGCCTAATGAAGAAATACTGTCCCTGAAGCTTTTGTTGAATTTTGTTGGAATGGTATTGGAGACCAAGGGCGGAGAGTTGTACATAACAGTAGGCAGAGAATTAAAATGACAAGCACTTGGCAACTTTCCAAGCTGGGTTTGGTAAAATGTGGCAACAACATGTCTGGTATTTGCCACTGACAATTTTCAGATTTTCAGTACACTACCTGTGCTACATAGAACAGGCCCTTTGGCCCACAAGTTCTGCCGATCATATCCCTACCTACCAGGCCTATCTATAATCCTCAATCCCATTAAATCCCATGTACTCACCCAGAAGTCTCTTAAAAGACCCCAGCAAGTTTGTCTCCATCACTACTGACAGCAGCTGATTCCACTCACTCACCACTCTCTGAGTGAAAAACTTACCTCTGATATCTCCTCTGTACTTACTCCCCAGCAACTTAAACCTGTGTCCTCTCATACTGACCATTTCAACACAACAAGTTGCAGCTAGACATAGATAGGATGCAAGATTGGGCAGAGAAGTGGCAGACGGACTTCAACACAGGTAAATGTGCAGTGGTCCATTTTGTCGGGTCCAATGGGATGAACGAGTATAATATCAAGGATAGGACTTTTAGCAGTGTAGACGATCAGAAAGACCTTGGGGTCCAGGTTCATAGGACCCTTAAATTGGCCTCGCAGGCGGAGGATGTGATCAAGAAGGCGTATGGTGTACTGGCCTTCATTAATCGAGGGATTGAGTTTAGGAGTCGGGAGATAATGCTGCAATTTTATAAGACCCTTGTCAGACCCCACTTGGAGTACTGTGTGCAGTTCTGGTTGCCTCACTACAAGAAGAATGTGGAAGCTATTGAAAGGGTGCAGAGGCGATTTACAAGGATGTTGCCTGGATTGGATGGTATGCCTTGTGAGGATAGGTTGAGGGAACTAAGTCTTTTCTCCCTGGAGAGATGAAGGATGAGAGGTGACCTGATAGAGGTTTATAAGATGTTGAGAAGTATAGATAGGGTTGATTCTCAGAGGCTAGTTCCCAGGGTTGAAATGGTCACTATGAGAGGACACAGGTTTAAGTTGCTAGGGAGTAAGTACAGAGGAGATATCAGAGGTAAGTTTTTCACTCAGAGGGTGGCGAGTGAGTGGAATCAGCTGCTGTCAGTAGAGATGGAGACAAACTTGCTGGGGTCTTTTAAGAGACTTCTGGGTGAGTACATGGGATTTAATGGGATTGAGGATTATAGATAGGCCTGGTAGGTAGGGATATGATCGGCAGAACTTGTGGGCCAAAGGACCCGTTCTATGTAGCACAGGTAGTGTACTGAAAATTGTCAGTGGCAAATACCAGACATGTTGTTGCCACGTTTTACCAAACACAGCTTGGAAAGTTGCCAAGTGCTGATTGCTTTGTGCACTGGACATCTCCTGCATTTCTTGAACCTTGATCCCATTCAACTTGGTACAGCAAAAATAAAAACAGAAAATGCTGCTAACCTCAGCACATCTGATAGAATCTGTGGGAAGAGAAACAGTTAATGTTTTGAGTCCAATATACCTCCTCTTTGTATCAAACTTTTAAATGGACTTACCTTATATTAAGTTGATCTCCCTTTACTCTGTGGGGGCAATTCTCCCACCTGCCACGCTAATTTTCCAATGTTGTAAGGTGGGAGAATCTCAGGGTCAGGCACCCGCTGGATTCACGTTCCCACCACGAGCGCATGTCTCAGTGCTGGATCTCTGGCTCCGTCAGATCTGCGCTGGAAACAGGCAGGAAGACCAGGTAAATGTAATTTAAATCTATTTTAATGTAATTATTGGATCTGGGATCAAATTTTCCGAGCCCACTAGCCTTTCCCACTCTGTCAGAATATTTCATTCTAGCACAGTTTCCAATAGGTCCCCATTTACAGGGAACTGTGGGGATGACACTGCTGGATGAAAGGGGAGCATTCGTAGCCCCTGCAGGTGGGAGAGGTGCCTCTGCCATAGTGCAAGGAGGCACCTTGCACTGTCTGGGGGTGAGGCTTATGGGAGCAGGGTTTGGGGGCAGTCTGTGGGGTTCCTGTTGCATCTGGGGATTGATGGGTGCAGAAGGGAGGCCAGCAATTGGGATAGGCTGGGGGTGGTGGGGTTCTGCCTCACAGTGGGAGGTCTGCAACGGGGTGGAGGCCCTGGAGATCGGGGTGCCAAGGAGGGGCTGTGATCAGGCTGTGGGAGGGTTGTGGGACAGCACTGCGGGCATCCTGGGCTGGCCAACAAACAGCAAGCTGAAGGTTCGGGCCATTGCGCATGCGCAGAGGCCCGCTGGTTTCAGCCTCCTGTGCAGGAAGAAGCTCCGCCTCCTGAAAGCTAATGATATTCACATAGGTGGCCACTATAGTGCACAGAGTATGGGAGATTCTAATGTGAACTTCCACTGAAAAATCCAGCGTGAATTACTCCAGTTTTCTTTCAAATTCAACATGTAGGATTTTTTTTGTAGAATTCCTTCCCCCCTGACATTCTGCACACTCTCCCTTCCTTCCTCCCCTGCATACTCTATGAATGGTATGCTTTGTCTATATAGCAGACAAGAAACAATACTTTTCACTATCCCAATAATGTGACAATAATAAAACAAATCATATTTTTGCAGTTATTTTGGACTTGAATGTTAACTCTGCCAGCGGGATTATACTATATAATGTATGAATAAAAAACAAATAGATTTCAGATACAATTGTGGGATATTTGTAATGTCGTTTTAGTTTGATTTTTTTTCTTATTTTAAACAGGATGTGTAGGGAAGTGGAGGAGGCATGAAAGAGCTATTAAATTCAATGTGTGATAGGTATATTAACATCAGCAAAGACATGGCCATTAACTTAAAATGCTTTGCAATCTTTTCAGTTGGTTTTCCTGCATCCCCTAATCACTGAATTAAGTTGGTCGAATTTGAATGGAGACATTTGATGGTTTTTCTGCAAACTGGCAAATTTCAAAATTTGCCGTAATTTAGTCCTGAATTTGTCGGATTTGAAGAACTTAATCTGCATTAAGTTATTTAAATTTGGTAATCACCTTTGAGAGTAACTTCCCCACTTGCCGCTCTGTAGTTGGGATTCAGGTCTCCATTTTTTTTTCTATTTTAATCCTGCCTCCTTCAGCCCTGGCCTGTCCTGGGGAAGGTGGGAAGTTATAACTACCTCTATAGTCTCCATTTCCAACACTGCTAATGGATTCTAATGAGTGTTCAGCAAAAATGAAAGACCAGTTTACAGTCTGTGTTCATGTTGACTTGTTGATATTAGGTCGGAACTAATTGCAAATAATGTATATAAAGTTAGTGTTGGACGTTAGATGGAAGCATTGGCTTGGCTTTTCTGTGCTCGCTTATCCTGAAGGCACTTGACCCTGTTCTCCTCAAAATGTCAAAATTGCTTAATAACAGAGACTCTCCATTTGAATTTGCTCAAGGCTGTTTTTTTCTTCCCCGTGTATTGGGATCCAGATTGCAAGCTCTGAGGGTGACATTCTGTGGTGCCTGTTCCCATGCTCAGCTGACTGTAAAATATGGAATGCAGTTGGAATGCAAATTACATGAATGACCCAGTGAAACTGAGCTCTGATGAGCAAATTCCCCTACACTATTAAACAAAAGAGTTACAAAGACACAGTTCTGCTAAACTTGAAATGTATTGGGAAAGGCGTAAAGGGAAGAACTTGGCTGAGGGACCACAAAATAAATGTTAACTCTTCCTCAAAGAAGATTACAAAGAAAGGAAGATTACAAAGCACCAGTTAAGCTACCAGGGACCATGTGGTTGATGGGGATGCATACTGAGTACGTGAACATGTCATCACTTTTCCCTCGGGCAGTAAAGTGATGTACTCCAACAGTATCACAACAATCAAATGTGACCACTTTTGTAATTTAAATTTATAAAATGCAAGAAAAGTGGTGCTCATGCAGAAAAAAAGTTTCTTAAGGTAATTTGAATTCAGAATTTAATTTAGTGATCCTTCCTGTTATTCACTATTGCAAACAATTCAAAATAACTCTAAAGAATCAAGCTTTCCATGACCTCAATTGATCAAAATCTGGAAAATATAAATACTTCATATTTAGTGATAGCTAGTTGCTCTCATGATCAGGACAACCACCTTTCGTGATGTTTCTGAGACTGAAATTGTAAAAACGAAGATTCCTCACTCAGCCTCTTACTTTCTTCTGTTTCATTGTGTATTTAGCATCAAGAGCTTTAGGGATTGTATGATGCTTGAGTCTGTAGTTTCTTAAAACCATTATTTTTTATTTACAGCACTTACTTACACATTCAGAACTCTACATGATGTGGTGCAGTGGATAGTGTCCCTGTCTCTGTGCCAGAAGGTCGAGTCCCACCCAGAACTTGATGGTTAACAAAGATGTGTTCATACATCTTCATTGAGTTGAGTATCAACCTGCAAAATCCTTCTAACGGCAGGTGGTAAGAATAGGAGAGGAGAGACACCTGGTCTGCCATGCTTAAAATGTAGAGATGCCGGCGTTGAACTGGGGTCAACACAGTAAGAAGTCTGACAACATCAGGTTTAAATCCAACCGATTTATTTGATAGTAAACTCACAGACTGTGTGCTAATGGAGACCAGAACACCTCATTCACCTGACGAAGATCATAGGGTCGAAAGCTTGTGAGTTTACTATCAAATAAATCGGTTGGATTTAAAGCTGGTGTTGTCAGACTTCTTACAGCCGTGCTTAATACAGAGTGGTATTCTCAAGTGATAAATCTCTGACAGTAGGCAAGTGACCTGTAAGGAAAACGGGAACAGATGAAAGTCTGTCTTGTGTGCCATTAGGTGTGGGAAGGCAACAACAACCTCTCCACAAGATTCAAGTTTCTTTTTCTGTAATTCTTACTTCTCATCATGTGATCTGACATCATTGTGTATGTTTCTATGTTTATCTTTTCCACTTCAGGATAACATGAGGTGGTGCTGGAAGCAAATGTGTATTTAAGTCACAATAATTCCTATTTAAATTGATAAATTAACCTGAAATTATCCCTTAAATTATACAAAAGTAGAGATGCATTTTGAGTGAGACAATTTTAACTACCAAACTGTGTGTTAAATCCTTTGAAAATACCTAACTTCCAAAGTTATTTTGCTATGTATGTATTTACTGCAAACTGAAAACTCTCTCAATCTGAATTTCACCGGTGAAAAAGCAGTTTAGGCCTTTGTAATTACTAGAATGTGTTGGCAGGCGCACCAGTATAAGCTAGCTTTCTTTTACTGTGTCACATACAGGTAGATAATTTGATACACAACACTTGGTGGAATGTTGCTTCATTCACAACTTGTCAGACAACATTTCTTCTTACTTGAAATATGAGCAGCCGTATTGATGAGATGACATTGCTGATCTGTTGTTACAAGTGTGAAATGGAACAGCTGATCATTACCTGTTCAAAGCAAGGAGGTATTATTAACATGCAAATGTGACAAAACAGTGGGTACAAAGTATTGGTCATTGGCGCAACATCGAGGGCCGAAGGGCCTTTACTGCACTGTAATATTCTAAGTCAATCTTTTCGTCTTCGTTGGGCAAATGCAATGTTCTGGTCTGCAAAACCACACATCATGCTGATGTGTGCTATTGCAGACCAGAACGCTGCATTTGCCTGACGAAGACAAAAAGATCGAAAGCTCGCAAATTTACTATCAAATAAATCGGTTGGATTTAAAATTGGTGTTGCGAGATTCTTACTGAGTTCTGACTACCCCAGTCCAACGCCGGCATATTCTAAGTCGGCAGGCACTGTACCAAGTGTTTTAACCATGGATGCTGATCCAATGGGACTTTGTAACTTATAAACTTCAGTTGAAAATCTGATATGGAAACTAATTTGATGTTAAAATTGAGGGTGGATCTTCTGGTTCTGCAGTGGAGAGTGCAGACAATGGGAAACCCATTGACACCAGTGGGACCAGAAGATCTTGCTGCTAGCCAGCTGCGGGCTACTCCACTGCTGCCAAACACTATGATGGGAGGGGATCATAATATCCCACCCTGCAGCTTTTATCTACGAACTGATCCTGACTAAAACTTACACTGAATCAATATATTTATATACCACAGGTTGAAATATGCCATGAAAATCTACAGAGCGCAAGATTACTTGAGCAACCTGAAAGCTCAGTCAACAGACTGTTTAATGGCCCTGCATTTGTCAGCAGGTGCAACTCCAACCCCAGCACGCAACCACCAACCTCAATTTTACACACGAGCACATCAACATTGGGACACACACTCAGCATCATTTCACAGAATTCTACATGTGTTCAGCTGAGATGGGATTTAATAGGGCGCCATAAAATTCTGGCCATAAATGTAGATAAACACAGCTTGCCTCATAAAATGCTCAAAAAGTAATTGTTTATGCAGGTTCCACGTTTCTGCATTAAAATAATTTTCCCTTGTAAAATAGTGCCAAATGGAAAGAGATTTTGCCATTGTGATCGAATGGCTAGTCAGTGACCTGCACTGTTTGGCAATCAGGAGCAAAATGGTAATTAAAACATCTTTCTGCTATTTTTTAATCATCTGGAAAAGCAAGTCTATGTCCTTTAGTGCCTTTCGACTGAAAAAGGTACTTTCTTGATAAACAGTCTTTTTATTTCCTGTCAAGAAAGACACCAAGCTGCTTTAATTGCATGTGTTCATAATAGAAAAGGAGCAGTTAGTTGTTAGCACTTCTAAGTCATCACCTGTCTTAAATAACAGCTTTCAGAATTCAATCTCCAGGTTGTCCCAGTCTTTTGAAAATAGCGAAGAAACTGTCAAATCCACATAGGAAGAGCTTCACACCCTTCTCTTTCTGATACACAGATGCTGAGAAATTCTGAAATATTTTCCTTCAAAACATAGATATAGTTGGAAGCTTTGTCCAAATCTCTGCCGTAAACATATATAGCTCAGGTTTTGCTGTCATTCCATTGACAGCTGTTCGCAGACTTTTAGTGGACTTTTGTGCAATAACTTAGCATAATAAGAGATCTGTTTTAGCACTATATCGTCTAAAGCAGGTCTGGGACCTGTGTGAACAGAATAAATTACAGCATGTCTCTTCAACCAATCAAATTGAAGAATCTGGACGTATTTTAAAGCATTGAATTAAGTGCAAAATACAAAAGGCAAAATAAAACTTGACACATTGCCATTTAGAGACAGAAAGAAAAAGATTTTTTTTCCAAATATCACCAATACCAAATAAAATTGGAAAGAAAGAGACTTCACATTTATAAAAGTAAATTTCCTGTGTCAAAGTAGTTGTTTGATTTACCAAATTGTTAAAAATTAATTTTCATTTGAATAGACATACGTAACTTTTTCTGACAAGTTCAGTCGTTAAATACAGCAACTTAATGCCTTTCTGATGGCACATGCAACTACCACTGTGTGTTGGTGGTGGAGGAAGTGAATGGCACCCCTTCCACAAACGATCAGGCAGGCTGCTGTGTCCTGGATAGTGCCAAGCTTCTTAAATGTTGTTGGAGCTGCACTTATCAAGGCATTTAGTGTTTGAATGCCAAATCTCTCATCAGTGTAGCTCGGCTTGTTGAGGGACAGGACATATTGGACAGTAACTTCCTAATTTCTGTTTTTGACTGCACATGTGAACACCAGAAGTTGCTAAAATTTTCAAAAAGCATTTGATAAGATGCCACAGAAAACTTGTTATATTGGGAGTAATTATTTTGTTGGGTTGAAGTCTGATTATTTGACTGAAAATATAGTAGGATTGAATGGGTCATTTTCAGGCATTTTCCAGTGCCACAGATGTCAATGGACAGTTGGCTGGTGGCACTGGAAAATTCCAATCTACATTAGCAATTTAGGGAAAGGAATTCAACTTTTCCCATGATAATAAACCACATGGACATCTAAGCTGTGAGGAGGAAACAAAGAAGCTGCAAAGGAACAAAGGCATAATAAATAAGCAAGTTAGAAGGTGGTAGTTGCAGCATGATGTAAGGAAATGTGAAATTAACAGCAGGGAGGATAGGAAAGTGTGATAGGAGCAGAAGTAAGACATTCAGCCCCTCAAACCTGCTCCATTCAGGATTTTATATACTTCAATCAAGTCACTCCTCATTCTTCTAAACTCTGTCCTTTCTTTATCATCAGACAGCCCACTCATTCCAGGTATCAATCCAGTAAACCTCCTCTGAGCCACCTCCAACACATTTACACCCTCTATGAAATAAGGAAACAAAAACTGCACATAATGGGTGAATTTTCCACCCAATCTGCCATCTGTTTCACTGCAGCAGAGGTGGCTCACCATTGGCTGGCAATGGGATTCTCTGGTCCTGCCGTTGACAATAGTTTTTCCCGTTGAATGCACCCTTACAGCTGGGAAACCTACGGTGGGAATGCGCCAGCTGTAAGACTGGAAATTCCTGCCAACATGAACATTCAGAAAATTCCTCATCAATGTCCCGCATACCTAAAGTGTAACATCCTTATTTTTAATGTTCAGTTCCTCTCATAGCATTTCATTAGCCTTCTTAGTTACTTGCTGCACCTGTACACTAATGTTTTGTGATTCAGACACTAGAATCCTGCAGCTGTTCTGTTTAAGTAACATTTTTTATTCTTCCTGCTGAAGTGAACAACTTCACATTTTTTGATGTTATACTCCGTCTGCCACATTATTTACCTACTCATAGCCATCTGTAACCTCCTAACATTCTCTTCACAATATACTTTCCCATTTATCTTTGCATATTTGTATCATCTGCAAATTCAGCTATCATGCCTTCACTCTCCCATCTGCGTCATTGATATAAATTGTATAAAGTTGATACCTCAGCACAGACCCCTGTGGGACTCCACTTGTCACATCCTACCAAGTAGAAAAATAACCATTAGTGCATTCTCTGCCAACCAGCCAATCTTTATTCTATGCTAATTTGTTACCTCACGCACAAATTTTAATTTTCTGCAATAACTGTTGATGTGACACCTCATCAATGCTTTCTAGAAATATTTTTCAAAAGGTGGGAGATCAATAAATTCTGATATTTAGATGGGTTTGAGCATCCATGTACGCAGCCTTACTTCAGTTACAGAAAGCAATGAGAAGAC
Source organism: Sphyrna mokarran (assembly GCA_024679065.1). NCBI lineage: Eukaryota > Metazoa > Chordata > Chondrichthyes > Carcharhiniformes > Carcharhinidae > Sphyrna > Sphyrna mokarran. The sequence continues at coordinate 65,551,140 of JAGIQG010000002.1, forward strand.
AAATGGTTGTTATTTTAAGTGGGTAGAAGTGTAAGAGCAAAGACATTTTGCTGCAATTAAAAAGGACTTTGGTAAGACCAAACCTGCTGCATATGGTTTTGATCTCCTTCAAAACAAAGCATGATCTTGCTTTCCAGTGCTTGCAATCAAGGTTCAGTACATTGAATCCTTGAATGAGAGGGATCTCCTATGGAAAAATGATAGGAATGAACCAAGTTTTAGTTGATAAGTATATGGAAGAGAAGGGAATGGTTTAGTTTGGAGGGTCATTGCTTTTTATATTGGTCAGCGCAACATCGAAGGCCGAAGGGCCTGTTCTGTGCTGTAATGTTCTATGTTCTATGTTCTAAGTGGACAGGAATAGCACTTAGTGGAAAGAATGGTGATGTGATTGAAATATGTGTGTTTTTAGAAGGCTTGATAGGGTAGATGTGAAGAGACTGTTTCCCCTGGTTGGACTGATTGATCTGAGGATTTGTGAAGGGTATTGAATTCTGTGCACTCTTGAGCGAACAACCATTTTTTACTTTGTGTTGGGGGAGTTGACCTGAGGAACTCCTGAATAAGTGCTGCTTGACAACACTGTCAGTGATATCTTTATAAATTCTTGATAAACTTGAGGTCATCTTAAACTCTGCTGAATGTGTTCTTAATTGAACTAAGTCCCATATGTGGAAAAGTGTGAGGTAATGCACTATGGCAGAAATAATAAATGTGTAGAGTATAGGGCAAATGGTAGGATTCTTAGTAGTCTAGATGAACAGAGGGATCTTGGTGTGTATGTGCATAGATCCCTGAAAGTAGGCAGTCAGGTCGAGAAGGTTGTTAGGAAGGCATATGGAGTCTTGGCTTTTATTGGTAGAGGGATTGAATTTCGGAGCCGCAACGTCATGTTGCAACTGTACAAAACTCTAGTGCGGCCGCACTTGGAGTATTGTGTGCAGTTCTGGTCCCCACATTATAAGAAAGATGTGGAGGCATTGGAGAGGGTACAGAGGAGGTTTACCAGGATGTTGCCTGGTATGGAGGGCAGGTCTTATGAGGAGAGGCTGAGGGATTTGAGGTTGTTTTCGTTAGAAAGGAGGAGGCTAAGAGGGGACCTGATCGAAACATATAAGATGATTAGAGGTTTAGATAGGGTGGACAGTGATAGCCTTTTTCCTAGGATGGAGAAAGCTAGCACGAGGGGACACAGCTTTAAATTAAGGGGTGATAGTTATAGGACGGATATCAGAGGTAGGTTCTTTACCCAAAGGGTGGTTCGGGAGTGGAATGCCCTGCCTGCAGCAGTTGTAGATGCGCAAGTTTGGTGGCGTTTAAGAGGTTAGTTGATAAGTATATGGAAGAGAAGGGAATGGTTTAGTTTGGAGGGGCATTGCTTTTTATATTGGTCGGCGCAACATCGAAGGCCGAAGGGCCTGTTCTGTGCTGTAATGTTCTATGTTCTATGTTCTATTAATCCATCATCCCTGTGCCTGCTGGTCTACATTGCCTTCTGCTTAAGCAATACCAAATTCTAATTCCTTGTTTTCAAATCCACCCATGGCCTTGCCCTTCTGTAACGTCTTCAAGTGCAACCATTGTCCACGGCATCTGTGCTCATCTAATTCTGGCCTCTTGAAAATCCTTCACTTGAATTACTTCAGCACTGGTGTCAGTGCCATCTTAGCCCTAAGTTCTAGATATCTCTCTCTACCTCTCATCCTTCCCCTGAAACACGCCTAAAACCTCTTTGACCAAGTGCCTTAATATCACCTGATATGGTTCAATGTCAAAATTTCCATGTATTCCTTCTGTGAAATGCCATGGGGCACCTTATAATATCTGTGTGCTATATAATTACTGCTGTTTGTTCTGGTTTCAGTCAGATAAGCAAAACCGTGTGGCTAGAATTGATGGTGCGAACACTGGTCCCACATATTATAAATATGTCTTGGATAAATAAGTGAAATAACAATGGAGAAACCATTGGGAGATTAAATCTTTTCTGTAGAATTAGTATTCACAGTTCCAGATTGGCAGCAATTTATAATTTTGTCATTCCTGATTTTGATATGAATGAGTTTGATTTGTGAGTGTATGACTGATGTGTGAAGAATATGTAACAGTAATATTTTCTACCTGAAAGCCTTGAAATAACTGCAATTGTTTCATCCGTAGTTGGGCTACTTGCCTTTGTGAAATATTCTAGAAAAAAATGATGCTAAGTTTATGCTGCTTCTGCTTTATCACAACTATTTTTTTATAGCAATTGTGATAGCCAGTGAAGATCTGGGCAGATCAGTAGTGCATAGATTGCATTCCTACCCTTCGAGGAGTTGTGTCGGGATTACTGAATGCTGCCAAAGCTTGAATAGATAGTTACGAGCAGCTCCTCGGCTGTTTCTCTGCACTTCTCATACTAAATACATATATTCACACATATATTCTGTTACTAAAATTGGACCTCCAAAGGTCATAGCACATCAGGTACATGAAGCATAAGATAACTATTATGTCCTCGATAATTCAAATCATTTTACCTGGATCTGGAAACTCTTTTTTCAGTCAGCACACATATAATGGGCCAAACGGTCATCTCGGTCACAAAGCTCAGTGATTGAATTATAACCACCATTTGATGGAGTGGGTTATTTTTCCAGCAGCATGATGCATACTTCTACATTCCATGATATAAAGAAGTATTGCATGCACAATGGGACCGTCCATATGCATAAGTGCACATTGATTCAAGTTTAGGCTATCACGCTCTCCAGCTGTCCTCCATTGACCAAGAAAAGCCAATTAATCCAGAGACTCCGAGTGTGGTGTTCATAAGTCAGAAGGAATACAGATACTTCCAACTAATGGCTGCCACATGAAATGTTTAGTATGTATTACTATTTCTAATTACTGTTCTTCCTTTCAGTTTAAGAAAGAGGAGCCAGTACTGAGCAGCCATAATAAATCCTCTGGCACGCAGGTGGATGGTGTAAGGTCAGTCAGTTTGCATTTTATTTTTGTGTTTTCTCAGATCCTCCCATAAGCAAAGATTCCACAAAACTAAGAGCAGCCCAGCCAGCATTTGGACTCCTTTCTGCCTAGCATTTTAAGGAGTGCCACCTTTAGTTGGAGAATATCTATCATATGAGGTCATATTTTCTCATGGTTTTTTTTCCAAAACATTTTACAACCAACCTCACCAAAGAAACATGCCTTTTAACTCGGACTACTGATGCCAGTAAGTCTGAGAAAAAAATCTATTTTACCTCCTTCCCATCTGTTTCAGTAATGCGATGGCAAATGCACAAAGTGCCGCAAGATTTTGGCTACCTGAATCCTGTAATGTTGGGAATGGAGACCTAAGACCTACTCTCTCTGATAGATAATTTTATGCTCCGCCATTAGCAGGTCCTTAGGCAGCATGTGGGAGTGTGCAATTATAACGACAGGATTCCCTCTGAGTTCCTGGCCAAACATTGATTTTATGCAGGCAAGGCTTGAACAAGAAGTTCACTATTCAAATGCTATTTCCCACTCAGCCTTAAATTTTAAGCGGGGTGGGAGGATGATGGGGGGAAGCCGGAGAAAGAACAGAATTAGATCCAGGAGGAAAGTGAGTGCCTCCATTAGAAGTCTCCTTCCTCCTTTATCTCCAACTTCTCCCTCAAGATCCCAGTTGCTTCCTTTGTTCCTTTCCACCACCACCCCACCCAGACCTTTCCTATCCTCTCCATCCTGGGATCTGTTGAACTTACCTGGGCCTCCGATGACCAGGCATCAGGGCCAATGTTATCCTGCCTTTCTTCTTTAGTCTATTGTGGCTGCAGGAGCATCTAAGATGGGAATTCCTCCTCAGTGAAAGGCGTGAAATGGCTGAGAGGCACTATGTGTTCCCCATATACACTTTGAATGATGGGAAGTGAGACAGCACCATCCAAAAAAATCAGGTTCAATCTAGAAACAGATCAGAAATCTGTGCACAATGTTAGCTATGTGGGAAATGGGGAATTTTTCAAATTATGATTCCAGAATGGCATATTATGTGATAATCCCAAAGGATCTTGTGGCTTTTTTGGCCAGAGCAGGATCCCCAACAGCTTTTCTCTCATTTGATTTTGTGGAGATCCTCACCATCAGGCCTGTTTATAATGTTTTTCTCTGGATGGGATATCTCCTCGTGATGAGAAATTTATAAGTTGTTTAGTTCCCTCACGGCTCTAAGGTTTATACTCAGGGAGTCAATGGATGGGTGATGAAATATCGGTGTTGAGAATACTGGAAATACAAATGTCCTTCAGGTTGTACCAAATCTAATGCAAGGATCTGATTACCAACTTCTGGAATCTTTTGCCTTGCTACAGCCAGAGAGAAAGGTTGGCTGGCTGTCGGATTGGTAGGCTTGGACTGCAGCCACGGAATGGAGGGGAGGGGATGCGAGAGATTGTGGCTGAGGAAGTAGACTGGAGCAAATGCCCATTAAGATTGAAGGCTGGGGGGAAAGTTGTGGGGGTTATAAAAAAACATTTGTGGTGGGTCAAAGGTAAAGTAGAGAGCAGAGGAGGGAGACTTCCTCACAACCCAGCAAACAGGATACAAAGTCATCCCCGGTAGGAAGCAGAGGGGAGACCATGGAAAAGATTCGTGGTCGAGATTGTGGAGGGGATAATAAGCTGGGGATGACTTTGTATCCTATGGAGAATAGCAGGAGAGCACTGGATCATGAAGAGACTGGATATCGTCACAGTGAGATTGTGGCCACTGGGGAAGTTAACAGCATAGTTTGGTGGGCTGTGAGGAAATCCTTCCCGTCTGGTCCACATGCAATGTTGGAAAGACATTTATCCACTCTTCACACCTCCTCTTCTTTCCCATTCTCGGGAAACCTGCTTGACTGATAGGCTCCAAGCTTGATTGAAATATTTAAGTTAGGGGCCAGCCAACTGGGAGCAGGCCAGCTGCCTAACCCACCTTTTCCACCTCCACCACAGCTGGAACCAGACAGGATCATGAGAGATTGGGTTTACGTTTGACTTTTTAGATTTTAATTTCACACTTGGCTCAAATCCATCTGTTTTGGGATTTAAAATTACCCCTTTATTCGCAAATGTTATTTTAAAAAAAAACGTGCTTTGATGATTATCAATGTTTAACACACTAACCCTTCAACCTCAGTCATGCTGCTGTACCTCACAATAAGTACCCAGCAGTGAGCTAATCTTGCTCCATTTGCCAGGATCACATTAATGTGTTTTTAATTTCTCTCTATTTTATCTCCTATCTTTCTCTTACATTTTTGTTTAATTTTTCTCCTTTCTCTTTCTTCCTCCTCTCTTGTTTTTCTGTTAGTCTCTTCCTTCCAATTTCTTTCTTCCCCTTTTTCTTCCTGGTTTGCTTACCTCCTGTGTCTGTTTTTTCTCTACTCTTTTCTTTCATCTCCTCTCTTTCTCTTTTCCTCAATTGCCTGTGTGTTGTTTTACTCACCTTGAGAAGACTACAGGATGGTGGAGGAACCATGGCCTGAATCTCGCAGTCTGTGCTGTGAATGAGGATTCTCTAACCAGATGCTGTTGTGCATTTCTGAGTAGGTGGGTGGGTAGGTGAGTGGATAGGTGGGTAAGTGGATGGGTAGCTGAGTGAGTGGTTAGGTGGATTAGGTGTCTAAATAAGTGGGTGGTGGTTGGTAGGTAGGTGAGGCAGGTGAGTGGATAAGTAAGTGAGATAATGGGATGGACATTTGGTCAGGAATAGTCCAGTTGGGTGAGGTGGCAGGCCTGGTTGGGGTTTAGACAAGAAGAGGTAGTTGGGTTGAGCAGTTAGTTAAGTCAGGGGCTGGGGTTAATTTGATGGCCATTGGATAGTTGGATTGGGCAGGATGTGGTCAGGTTGAGTTGAGGATGTAGTCGGATTGGATCAAGGGATTGACAGGTAAGTTAGGTAGTTAGCTGTGTTGTTCAGACCAGGGGAGAAGTTCCATCCAGATTGGGGGCAAATTAAATAAAGTCAAAGGGGCAGCTGGGTGATGGGGATTAGTCAGGTTGGAAGTTCATCAAGTGGTCAGTGGATGGGGAAATAGTTACCCAGGTGTTAGACCTTAGGTTTTACACTAAGGTTTCCTGAGTAACCATCAAGGTAAGTTGTGTGGATCTGTTGCAAGTCTCAGAGTCTAACTCAGAGAAGAGACATTGTGCAAAGTCCTGGGCAGCGTGGATTTGTCCATCTGACATTTAAATTCACATGTACTTCGCATGCCAGGACTGCCATAGGGTCCTGACACACATCTCCCAATGATCCAGTGACTGCAAAATTTGGGCTTGCATGTTGAATCAGCTCAGACAGCTGATGAGAGTACGCTGGGTTACTTTAAGTAACTCTCAAAGCTAGTGAGAAGGTATATGGGAGAGAAACGTAGAAAATAGGAGTGGGTCATTCGGTCCATCAAGCCTGCTCAGCCATTGAATGGCTGATCCTCAATCTTAATACCATATACCCACTCTCACCCAATACCTCTTGACCCCTTTAGTTTCTAGAAATTGACATATTTTTAAAATACATTCAGTACCTGACCTCCACAGCCTTATTGGTAGAGAATTCCACAAGTTCACACCTCTGAATGAATACATTTCTCTTCATCCCAGCTCTAAATGGCCTACTCTCTATCCTGATATTAGTACCCCTTGTTCTTGACACACACACACACACCCCGCACGGAAACATCATGCCTGCGTCCACAGCATTCCTATATTCAGTCTCCCTAGCCATGTCAGAATTGTATACGTTTTATTTATATCCTTCTCAATCTTCTAAACCACAGTAAATATAGGCCTAGCTGACCTAATCTTTCTCCATATAATAATCTGTAATCCCAGGAATCAGGTTAGTGAACCTTCACTGCACTCCCTCTATTTAGGTAAGGAGACCAGAACTGCACACAGTGTTCCAAGTGTGATTTCACCAAGGCCTAGTATAGCTGCAGTAAGACATCCTTGCTCTTGTCATAGAATCATAGAATCCCCACAGTACAATAGGAGGCCATTCAGCCCATTGAGCCTACACAACCACAATCCCACCCAGGCTCTATTTCCATAATCCCACACCTCTATCCTGCTAATCCCCTGACACTAGGGTCAATTTATCATGGCCAATCAACCTAACTCGCACATCTTCGGACTGTGAGAGGAAACCAGAGTACCCAGAGGAAACCCATGCAGACATCAGAAGAACACGAAGACTCCATATAGACAGTGACCCAAGGCCAGAATTGAACCTGAGCTCCTGGTACTGTGAGGCAGCAGTGCTAACCACTGTGCTACCCCAACTTAAGTGTATAAAATCCTCTTGCAATGAAAGCCATTAGACCATTTGCTTTCCTAACTGCCTGCTCCACCTGCATGCTTGCTTTTAATGACTGGTTGTATCAGAACATCCAGGTCCCTTCGTACATCAACGTTTCCTATTCTATCACCATTTAAATAATATTGTGCCATTCTTTTTCTCCTCTCAAAGTGGTTAACTTTCACACTTAACCCAAATTGCATTGCACCTGCCATTTATTTTCTCTCTCACTCAACTTCTCTAAATAACCTGAAGCCTCCGCACCACTCACAATTGAATCTGGTTTTGTGCCATTAACAAACTTGGAAACATTACACTTGATTCTCTCATCCAAATCATTGAAGTATGTTGTAAAGCTAGAACTCCAGACACTGATTTCTGTGGTACCCCACTAATCACCACCTTTCACTCCAAAAAAGATCCATTTATTGTTGCTGTTTCCTGTCTGCTAACAGATTCTCAATCCATGCCAATATATTACTTCCCGTCCCATGTGCATTAATTTTGCACACTGACCTCTTATGTAGGACTCTATTGAGAACTGGACAGCACACAAAAACAGTGCGAGTTTGACTCTGAATGTATTGCGCAAGTTTGAATGGTTCAGAGAGATGTCACTGAGCTGAGAAGAAGTGGTGCCATGACTAACCCAAGCTCCAACTACTTCCCCTTCTCCCTGTATCAATAATCATCAAAGCCAATTTATTTTTCTGGATCATCATCATGTCACACATTCATACTTCAACATTGCCGATTCATGAGTGTGAAGCCTAAACAGAATGTCCCAATTTCAAGAAATTGAACTCGGGTTATAGATGCTGTTACTTTTCTAAGATGATTGCCATAATAATTTGAAGTGACTGTTATATTAAAATATTGTCTGACTGAATCACAACCTGTTAGATTTTTTTAAAAAACTACAAAAAAATTGGTAGTAGTTCAGATTCTGCACTATAACAGTATATTCATATCATGTTTCATTTCAAAGACCATATTGTAATGTTGCCACTAGTACATGACCATAAGCTATGTTTTTCATATTCCATTACCTTACTTCATTGTTTTTTTTTAAACATTGATGCAGTGATTCTACCAAACCTCTTCAGTCACAGTCAATGCTGACAGCAGCCGACAGTTTTCACACATTTAAGTGGATATCTGTTGGATAAGATGTTGTTTATTAAGCTGAACCCTTTCCATTTTGTCATTAGGTTATACAAGCCGATTTTTTTTTCTCTCTTTAAGCCTCTGTTTTTCTTTTTTCATGTTGTCATGGGATATTTTTACATATTGGAAATAGCAATTTTTGATGTTTGACATCCTTTTGAATGAGCATTATTTACGTGGATTTATGTAAAGAGATACAACTGAACCTAGTCCAGTTTCTGTCAGTTTACACAGAATAACATTTGGCTGCAAAGACTGCCCTCTGCAGTCAGAATTCAATCATACAACTTTATTGCTCAGCATAAATCCCTTCAGAAGATTAATTTACTAATTAGAAGAGACAGCAAAAGAAAGATTCAAGACTCGAGTAATTCTTTTAAAAACATTTCTGTCCTGATGGTCTCGAGAAAGAGAACCCACCTGGTTTATTATTGTCCGGAAGTTCAATCCCTATTCCGAGCTAATTTAATATGGGTGGCTGATTGGTATTGCAGTAGTTGGCTTCTGCAGCTTGGGAGGGGAAAAATCAGCCAAGGTTCCTGCTGTCTGTTGCTATGCACGGATCCCTGTTGGAATGTGCCTAATGTGTGGCTGCCAGAATCAGACACACTTGTTATGCTCTTCACAGCCTGCAGTCACTGTGGCCCTGTGTATAAAGAAAGGTTAGGTGCCCTGCAGAGCTGCATCCCAGAAGGAGTTATTGCCTTCAGGAGCAGAGGACAGACACAGAAGAAAATAGACAAAATGAACAATACTTGGTTTAATGTCCCTGATGGTACAGTTTACAAATGTACCTCATCCTGTGGTACTGATTCAGGCAGACCAGAAGCTCCTAGATTCACACCCCAGGCTCTGGGGAGTTTGCCTATCTTAGATTACAGTCAACAAGCATTCATATAACATCTTTCACAGGTGCCGCTAAGCGTAAATAAGTGTAGGGTAAGTAATGTGCATCTCACCCAAGTCTCCAGTACTGAGCTCTATGTAAAATACATTCTTGTAGTTTTCCCAGACAGCACGAATCAGAAGTTTAAAATTCCTGAGTAATTATAGCACCTATTTATGCATCACAACTTTCTCAAAGTCCTGATGCAAACCAACACCACAAATGCAGTCCAATGCCACTCCCAATACTGGAGTATCTGGCCCAGTACCACTTCATGTGGCTCATAATGCTGCTGTGATGTACCTTGGGATGTTTTATTATGTTGAAGGTGTTAAATAAATATAAATTGTTGTTTGTTTCCTCACATTGCTGGAGTCTAATAAGATGAAACAATGTGTGTATCCGTCCTATATGGACCATATCTGTTTGCTTTCAAAAAATAAACATTACATTGACCATCTTTTCTAACAACACTAGGTCTTTGGAACCATCACAGGATAGTACACCAGTAAGTGGCGTTCAGGAGAAACAGCGACCAAAACCTTCACGCGTAAGGAAGCTTACAAGACAGTACAGCTTGTGAGTCCTTTGTAAATGCTTACCAATAGCTGTTAACAAGTTCTGTTAATTATGGTAAATTTGACTTGTTTTAGCACAATGCTTTGAAAAGGAAGAAAATACTGAAGATTCGTATGTACAGATTAATCACATTGCATGTTTAGTGTTTGAATCTTTCTAATCCCAAATGCCGATTGTTGTGACAGAAGGTTACACTGCATGCATTATCCAGTGTGGAGGTAGTGTAGTGAAGTTCTGCATTCAATGCTAACAGAAGGATGAGTTCATTATATTGAATAGCTACAACTTAAGTAGTTTTGGTGAAGTAGCAAGGTTTAATTTCACACTCCTGAGTCACAACATCGTGTTGCCAGTCTTGGCTCTGAGATTAGTGGCAATACCTCATTGCAAACTGTGTGAGAATGAAAAGCACCGATCAGCATTTATACTTTAGTATATGCAATATATGTGGATGAGTAAATGTATTTGCCCTCAAACACAATACTTTTTAGATCATTTGGCAATGTTACTCTCTTGCAACTTTTACACTTCAGTTTCATAGGGCATACCTGTCCTCTCTATCTTTCGATAATGTGAAGCACCAGATGGTTAAGAGCTATCACTATATTAATTTCTCTGGGGTATAGAGTCTGGTCTTTGTTGGCCACATCAATAGGAAACAAAATCATACAAAGCTTATTTCAAAAAGAAAATCTCAGAACACAGCTGCTAAAATCTAAAACATGAAGAGGATTATAAAAGTGAATTATAAAATTAAAATATGGCACATGCTGAGAATTTAAAATTAAAAAATTTGCTGGAAATAGTCAGCAGGTCTGGCAGTATCTGTGGAGAGAGAAAAACAGTTTAATGTTTAAGGTTGACAACCTTTCCATATTTTTAAACTCTATCCCTCTCGCAATGAAGGACAAAATTTTATTTGCCTTCTTAATTACTTGTTGCATCTGCAAATCAACATTTTGTGATTCATTCACAAAGACACCCAGATCCCTCTGCAAAGCAGCAATGCTGCAATTTTTTAACCATTTAAATAATAGTCCATTTTGCTGTTATTTCTACCAAAATGGATTATCTCACATTTACCAACACTACTCCATCTGCCAGATCTTTGCCCACTCACTTAAACTATTGACATTGCTTTACAGACATTCGGTGTCCTCTAACACTCATCTTGGTGTCATCTGCAACTGACACACTATATTTAGTCCCCAACTCCAGACCAACTATGTAAATTGTAAACACGTTACATGTTAGTTCTCTTCAGTTTTTTCTTTATTGAGCCCAATTTCTCTATATTACAAGATCATAATCTGAATTGCCCTTTTACTAATTGTTTCTGTGATTCTTCATGCTCCTTTGTGCAAACTTCTACTTTCTTACTATTCAAAATTCTTGATTTTCATTTCAGCCATTTCATTTCTCAATGTTTTCAGTAAGATTTGATTTGATTTATTATTGTCACATGTATTAATATACAATGAAAAGTATTGTTTCTTGTGTGCTATACAGACAATGTATACTATACATAGGAAAGGAAAGGAGACCGTCCAAAATGTAGTGTTACATTCGTAGGCAGAATGTTGAAAAAGATCAACTTAATGCAAGATAGGCCCGTTCAAAAGTTTGACGGCAGCAGGGAAGAAGCTGTTCTTGAGTGGGTTGGTACATGATCTCAGACTTCTGTTCCTTTTTCCTTATGGAAGAAGGTGGAAGAGAAAATACCTGGAGTGCATGGGATCCTTAATTATGCTGGCTGCTTTTTTGAGGCAGCGAGAAATGTAGACAGAGTCAGTAGATGGGAGGCTGGTTTGCGTGATGGACTAGGCTTCATTCACGACCTTCTGTAGTTTCTTGCTGTGATACAACAGAAAGAATGCTCTCTTTGTTGCATCTGTAAAAGTTGATGAGAGTTGGAGTGGCATGCTTAATTTCCTTAGCCTCCTGAGGAAGTAGAGGCATTGTTTGCCTTTTTTAACGATAGCGTTGGTGTGTAGGGACCAAGACAGGTTGTTGGTGATTTAGATACCAAAAAACCTGAAACTTTCAACCATTTCCACTTCACCCCGTTGATGTAGATAGAGGAATTTCCTCTACTATGCCTTCTGAAGACGTTGACTATCTCTTTCGTTTTGTTGACATTGAGGGAGAGATTTATGCTTCCTAAGTCGATGACTATCTCCTTCGTTTTGTTGACATTGAGAAAGAGGTTATTATCATTGCACTTTTTCACCAAATTCTCCATCTCTCTGTTGTGCTCCATCTCATCGTTATTTGAAATCTAACCCACTACATCAGCAAACTTGAAAATCGAGTTAGTGGGGAATTTGGCTACACAGTCATAGGTGTATAAGGAGTATAGTAGTAGGGAGTGTAGTAGACACAGCCTTGTGGGGCACGGGTATTGATAATGATTGAGGACTTGTTGTTGACTATGCTTATTGATTGTGGTCTGTGGGTTTCAGGCATTCAGTGCTTTTTCTACTAGTTCCTTGATCTTCAGCTCTGCAGTCTCTTTTTCATATCTCTTAGTTAGCTTCTAGAATATTGAACATTTGCTGAGCCTTTTCTGTCAACTGATTCTTTAGTTGTTTCACAATTCATTAAATTCATTGTGCTTTTCTTTGTAACCTTCCAAAGAAACCAACTTTGACCTAAGGGATTTTTGTAGCTTGTGAAGGTCCCTGAACATGTTTTCCTTGTCTTTACAAAGCTTACTTTTCTTGTAATTCAATGTTCTTCTCTACTTTTTCCTGGTATTCTTGCATGCTGCTATTCAAGGTAACTGTCATTCTGTTATGCTGCTGAAGAGTTAGTGATAACTTTTGCATTTAATCTTGAAGGACAAATAGCTCTTCTCTGAACTGTTTATTTTCCTGACCAGCTCGTGCCAGCTCACTCTGCATTTCAGTGTATTGCTTTGTCACTTCTCGTAGTTCCAACACAGTTTTTTAAACATCTTTTTTAACCTCTCATGTTTTTCCACAAATATGTGTTGCTTAGTCAAACAGCCTTTCAAGATAGCAAGTTCTTTAAGTACACTTTCTGTTTTCTCTTGGGCTTTTACGTATTTCTGGTTGAGTTCTTCCAACTCCTTCTTGGATTGGAATTCAGAGTTGTTATTTCCTTCTTGTGCTTTTGAAGAAGTCTGCACATGATTCAGATTTTAACTTACTGCATTCTTCTCGACATTCAACCTTTTTTCTTTCAATGCCTCTTCTGTACCCTTGTGACACCACAGAAATATGTTTGTTCAAATCTTGAACAGTTTGATTCATTGAAAATTTTAGTTTCATGCATTTTCAAAGTCACATATTCCACTTGAATCATGAGTTCGAAGTTTTCCAATTCAGCTTTGATGCAAGCATTTCCTTATATTATTTCTGTCATTTATTTTTCTGCCTGCAGCAGAGTTTTGTCCTTCATTTTGGTTTCACTGTTGGCCAGTTCTGTCTCTGGTGAAGTTCTGGCTTGTTTCAGTTCTGTAATTTTGTTATTCGTGGCTTCATTTTCTGCTCGCAGTTTGGAATGTTCTCCATTTTACCGTCAGTCAGAGCCAGGTGGTTCATCACTGCCATCTGCTGTTGCAGTTTGGGTAATGTGTCAGCCTTTTCAAAATAATTTATGTTTAAATCTTCCAGTTGCTTCTCAGCCCCCTCTTTCCTCTGCAGTAAATTATTTGTCTCGTGCACTTCTTTGTGTTGATGTGGTTTACCACCATCACGTGGTTTATTTCAATATTGTATTTTGTGCTTTACTTGCTTTATTGTTTTGCTGTATCCCTGTTTGTTTCACCAGTTGAAGATTAAAATACTTGTCAAAGGTTTTTAATAGCTTATCAAACATAGCCGATGATTCAACAATACCTTATATCAGGATTATTTCATCGACAATTTTACCAAATCAGTATAAAAAATTTATACTTGAACTTCCTCTGATTTCCTACCTAATCCTGATGTGGTCCTGTATAATCTAAAAATGTTCTTTTCCATAACACCTAATGTTATTTCTGGTTTGACCCCTTCAGTTTTAATCCATGGCTGTTTTCCTGAAGAGGGAAGTACAGCTTTAATTTTTTTTCTTCTCTCAACTTGGAGAGGCAAGATTTGATCCAGGATAGTCAGCATAGCTTTGTCAGAGGGAGTTTGTGCCTAACAAATTTAATTGAATCTTTTAGGAGGTGACCAGGTGTGTAAATGAGGGTAGTGCAGTCGATGTAATTTATTTGGATTTCAGCCAACCATTTGACAAGGTCCCAAGTGGGAGACTTGTAAAGAAAGTAAATACACATGGATCTAGGATAGCTTGATAAAGCGGATTCAAAATTGACTTCATTTGCAGGAGACAGGGTGATGACAGGAGGCTGCTTTAGTGACTGGAAGCCAGTGCCCAGTGGCATATCACAGGGATCTGTATTGGGTCCCCTATTATTAGTCATTTACATAAATGACATTGATGACTCTGTGAGGTGTAGGATTAGTAAGTTTGCAGATGACTCAAAGATTGGCTGGGTGATTAACAGTGAGGTGGAGTGTCTGGGGTTACACAAAGATATAGATGGAATAGTCAAATAGGCAGATGAGTGGCAGATGGAAGTTAACTCTGAAAAGTGTGAAGGGGTACATTTTGGAAGGAGTAATTTGACAAGAAAGTATTCAGTGAATGGTAGGACACTAGGAACTTCTGTGCAATGAAGGGACCTTGACATGTTTGTCCACAAATCTCTGAAGGCAAAAGGACATGTTAGTAGGGTGTTGAAAAAGGCATATGGGACATTTGTTTTAATCAATTGAGGCATTGATTACAAAAGCAGGGAGGTTATGTTGGAGTTGTCTATCACTTTGGTGATGCGATAGCTAGAGTACTGTGTGCAGTTCTGAATATAATTGCATCGAAGAGAGTGCAAAGGAGATTAACCAGGATACAACCTGAGATGGAACATTTAATTTATGAAGAGAGGTTACATAGGCTTGGGTTTTTTCCATTGGAGCAAAGAAGACTGAGTGGTGAACTAATTGAGGTGTACAACATTATGAGAAACATGGGCAGAATGAATACGGAGCTGTTGTTCCACTTAGTTGAAGGGTCAGCCCATGAAGGGACACAGGTTCAAGGTGAGAGGCAGAAGGTTTGGGGGGATGTGAGGAAAAACATTTTTACCCACAAGGAGGTGACAGTCTGGAATGCGCTGCCTGGGGTGGGGGAATTGCCTCACATCCTTTAAAATGTACCTGGATGAAGGACCTATTCTATGCTATATGATTCTCTCTCGACATGTTCCCACGTGATTGCAGGCCCAAATCTTTAAAGTAATCTGTGCTCAGGAGTACATCAAACAAGCCATTTGGGTCAGGTACTTAATTTTTTAAAGCTTAAAAATGCAATCGGAAAGTGATGTCACACTATGCTTACCATTTATTCCTTGTAAATGGTGGACAGGCTTTGGGAAATCAGTTACTTGCCACAGAATTCCTAGGCTCTGACCTGTTCTTTGTAGCCACAGTACTTATGCAGATTGTTCATTTAAGTTTCTGGTAACCTCAAAATTGTTGAAAAGGGGGGAATTCAGTGATCCCCTTTGAACATCAAGAGGAGTTGGTTGCATTCTTTCTTGTTGGAGATAATCATTACTTGGCATTTATAGCATTAACAATTATCCAGGAAGAATGTTAGCTATGTGTTATAAGCCTGAATGTTGTCCAGGTTTTATTCATATGGACATGGACTACGTCAGTATCAGAGGACTTAGAAATGATCCTAAGCACTGTGCAATCATCAGTGAATATCCCCACTACCCACCTTATAATGGAAAGAGTGTGTTGATGGGCCTGGGATGATGCTCTGAGGAATTCTTGCAGTGATGTCCTGAGGCTGAACTGATTGGCTTCCAATAACAATAACCATTTTCCTGTCATACATAGGAGAACAAGACACTACATTCCCTCCAGTCTGCCTGCGGCAGGTTTGGTGTTGGATAGGCATGGAGAAACTGGCAAAGCCAAAGTCAGAAATCCACCAGAGTAAAATCACGTGGATAATATCATCAGATAATGAAAGGCAGGGAGAAAACCAGAGGGAGCTGGCTCCCATCAAAGCTGCAGGGAGTGCACAGCAGTTATTACTGCTGTCTCACAGCGCCAGGTTCAATTCCAGCCTCAGGTGATTGTATGGAGTCTGCACATTCTCCTTGTGTCTGTGTGGGTTTCCTCCAGCTGCTCCAATTTCCTCCTACAGTCAACAAATTAAGTGAATTGGCCATGCTAAATTGCCCTTTAGTTCCAGGAGGACTAACAGAGTAAATATGTGAGGTCACAGGGTTAGGGTCTCAGCGGGATTGTGGTCAGTGCAGACTCGATGAGCCAAATGGGCAATGTAGGGATTCTATGCAACGCAAACAAACAAGGGGGTCAAATGGATGGAACATGTGTTACTGGAAGGGGATGCACCCAGATTGCAGATTATGGGGTGGGGCCTGTTAGTGTGGCACATTAGAGAAGATTTGTATGAACATTGAACAGGTTGGGGCTACAGTGGTTTGTGTAGATTATTTTTGTTTATAGTCCTCTTTGGAAATGGTAACTATGTCAACAGTACCATTTAAATTCAGGAGTTGGCAGACAAGGGTCAGAGTGCAGGCATTCCTGTGGTGAAATGGAAAGGAGTCACAGATGATGGTGTCCCAGGAATTGTGTGGATCTCAAAGTCAGAAATGAGGACGACTGCTAAGGTATTCCTTCTTGAGGTTCATTCTCACTTGGTGGGTTCCCAAGAGTGCAGGGAGCAAAAGTCTGCACGCATATGGTGTATGGGCTTCCTGGCAGCAGCAGCCTTAAGGTTCATCAACTGTAACGGCTTCCATTCCGCCAGTGTGCCATTGGTGTGTGACCATCGAAAGCACATTTTGCATGTTTGTGCATTATTCCCCAGGAATTGTCATGACTCCTATATCCTTAGTCACTCCCAGCTGCCTGAGATCTTCAAGAGGCCAGAAAGTCTACAGGTATGGTTGCTGGGGGATAATGGCTACCCACTTAAACAGTGGCTGAGCATTTCTGAGCATCACCTCAGACTAGAGCTGAGGAACAGTACAACACTGCTCGTGCCACCACACACTTCCTCATAGAGCAAATCATAGGACCTCTGAAGATATGATTCAGATGCCTGGACTACTCAGGTTGCACTCTACAAAATGCACCAGAGAGGGCTTGTCACATGATTACAGTTTGTGTGTTGTTCAGAACCTGGCTGTACAGTAAGGTGAAGCCTTTCCAGAGGGTGAAATAGAGGAAGCTATTATATATTTAATTCTCATTGGCCTGCTGAGGCTCTGCTGTATTCATGCTTTCACTGGAAGTGATGTCATAAATCCCTAGTGTGGAAAAGTGACAGAGACAAAGTAGCCTTGTAAGAGAACACACAGCTATAAATAAAACTCTCTTGTTTTAAACACTCCGTGCTCCCAAGCATCATTCTCCAGTATATAAATTCAGTGAATAGCTCTTGCCAGCCACCCGGGAAGATCAATTTACTGAGGAAAAAGTAGTGAATAGAAAAGTTAGAGAATACACTTTTTGCACCTGATGGGCTAGGTGGAGATGAGCAGCAGTACTCTGCAAGCACTTGTAGAGCTGGCTGTGTTAAATAAGAAGCGAAAGCTCTGTTTGTTACCGTGTGTGAAAGGAATACCAAGATAGCTGCTGGAAATTCGCTGCAATGTGTGGAATTGGAAGCCTCCATTAGTTAGAAAAATGGTGTGAGTTATTAGTGTTGTGGGAGCCTTTGATGAAAATGTGGATCAATTCGAGCTCTGATACTGAGAGTTTTGACTATTTTGTGCAGGCAAACAAAATAGCTGAAGATAGAAAGGTACTCAATTTGCTGAGCATTATGGGGGAAAAATGTTCAATCTCTTCCGTAGTTTAGTTCAGCTGGAAGTTCCCAGCCTGATACTTGCAGGAGAAGGGGCACCTGTAAGAGAGTCAACTGCTTGCTCCCATATGGCCAGTATCCCAATGGTGTCCACCAGAGTGTGTGACAATGGTGTGCAGGGCAGAGAGCAAATCCAGCAGGATCTGCTGGACCAGAATCTTTTAATGGTGGTCAATAACTTTTCAGTGGTGGCCTCGAGGTGCATCCATGTCAAGCCACAACATCAGACCGAAAGCATCAGGACATCTCCATCCTGCACTCTACTTTGATGAGTCACTGGTGAACCTCTGCCCAATGTTCCATTGCCTCTCTTTGCGTCTTCACCAGTGAGCTGGCAGCCACTTCCAAAGGCTCATCATCTGATTGAGACTGATCAGGGGAGCTGGTCTCCTGCTGGAGTGCTGGAGACCTGGGCAGTCCCTGCCTCTGACTGCAGAGAGCACATGTCTCTGAGATGTTCTCTAGAAAGTGACTCCGAGTCTAACCTTGAGCTAGTAATGATCCATCAATTTTCATCTGTCACTCAAGGTTGGTGAGGGTGTGGGTGAGCGCTGTGATGATTCTTTCTGATTCCCCTCTTCTTCAGATATGTTCTGAAGGCTGATAACGATAAGTAGTTGGCTAGTGGTTCTATTGTTGGTACCCAAAGAATACAGAAGGACAGTTTTAGTGGACAAGCTTAAGCTGATTCAGAGTTCCTTGCACTCAAGGTAAAAGAAGATGTCCCAGAGCTGCGTTGAGAAGTTCTGAACTCTTGCACAGTAAGCAATTAATCATAAAAGCTGATTTTTAATGGATCACTTGGTGTCATATTTCTGCAAATTGTATCTTTCCTGATGAAGGTGCATGTGTTTATAGTAACTCCTTGATTCTCTGACAGTAACCATAGTGATGAGGATGACCTGCCTCCTGCCTTAGCAGCAGCCACTCGAAGCAGTCCTCCTCCAGCCAATAAACAGCCCGATCCGGATGTTCAGTTACAGTTCCCCACCTGCATCAAGGTACAGGCTTTATTTTAAGAACGTAATTGCATCAAAATAACTTACTGCTAAAGTGTTAAAATACAATTGTTAAGTATATGTTGAGCTATTACTGTCATGTTAACAGTAATGTAATGATAGCCACCATATTTTGAATGCAATCTTGGCTGAAGTATTCAACATCTATAAGAAAAAACAAGCTTTGTTTGGCATCATTTACAACTTAAGGATGCCTCGAAGGGCCAGTGAATTATTTTGAAGTGTAGTTATTGTTATTATGTAAGGAAACTAAACAACCAATTTGTGTACAGCAAGATCATCAACAGTGAACCAAATGATTAGTTTTGCTACAAAAGCAAAATATTGGAGATGCTGAATATCTGAAATAAAAACGGAAAATGTTAGAAGTAGTCAGTAACTCAGGTACCAAGTGTGGAGAGAAATTTGATGGCCCTTCATCTGATTTAATGATTTTAATGAAGGGAAAATGGGGTTAGAACACAAGGTGAAATTGAGGTAGGAGAGTAGCTATGATAATATTGAATGGTGGGTGAGGTGTAAGGGAGAGAATGTCCCTGTTTGCTATATACCGTATATAAAATTACTACCTATTGTTCTCTTGTGCATGAATCAAATCAACTTTTTTGAATACACTAATGCATACTGGATTCTGACTTCATGCATGTCAGCTGTCCTGTGGCAATTTGCTGAAGTGGCCATTTTTCACATATGGTCTTAAAGTGAACATCAGTTCGATAAGAAGCATTGCAGCCACAATGTCTATCCTGGTATTCACCATCGTTCTTTTTCTAACCTAATTTTTTTTCATCCAGTTTCTCCAGCATCATTGTGTAATGTGCAAAACCAGCAAAAATCAAGTCATTACACCACTTCTTTCAACATCTAGAATCATAGCTTTCTACAGTGCAGAAAGAGGCCGTTCAGCCCATCGAGTCTGCACTAATCACAAACCCACCAAGCCCTATTCCCTAGTAGTTCCCTTGACATTGACAGGAAATTTAGCATGACCAATCCATCTAACCTGCACATCTTTGGACTGTGGGAGGAAACTGGAGTACTCAGAGGAAATCCACACAGACGAAGGAAACGTGCAAACTCACACAGATTGTGGCCCAATCTGGAAATCCCTGGTGCTATGAGATAGCACTGCTTGCCACCATGCTATTCACGTGCCTGGGACTTGTTCTTAAGTTTGTAAGTTATTAAGTATTTCAAAACTAGTTCTGCATTTGTGAGCTGCGTGTCTTACTTGGCAGCATCACTTGCTTGTCTGCAATCCATTTTCACACTACGGAGACTTCTGAACATTTCTTCCATCTGGAACTTTCTTTGATTTTTTTTTGTCATTAGACAGGGGTAATTAAATAAAATGTTAAGTAGATCCAGATTGTTTGAAACCCTTCCTTTTGTGAATTTGTAATTTCTCTCTGTTTATAGAATAGTTTGGAAGAAGAGCACACAGAGTTAGCTGCTCCTGGAGATCTACTGATGGACTTCACTGAGGCTACTCCTCTGGTTTGTGTTCAGTATCTGGCATTTCAAATGATTGTGTTTACTGACTACTTTACTGATTCAGTATGTTGCCAGTCAGTATGAATCCTAAAAGCAGCTGCTGGCTGCAAGTGCTGATTGTCCTTTGTAGAAATTTGTCTTATTCTGAGTCATATCCTCTTTTAAGATTATCCCAGTGTTTCCCACTATTGTTGAATTTCCTCTTGTGATAGTTCATGTTGAAGGACTGGTTATCAGGGAAGAAGCAATTGAAGCTATGCATTTTTACACCACTTGGTGGCACAAATTGAAACCACTTACCTAGTTAGGCCATGCTACCTTTCCTTTACTTTTACAGTTTGTCACTAACATCAGAGGTGGTATTGGTCAAAAACTAAAAATATAAATGCGTAATCAACAAGTTGTTAAAATGCACCATGATTCTTCATATTCCTTTCCTTTTAATACCTTACCTCTGTTTTTAACCTTATGCTAAGTACTTGGATGAAAACCATTAATTGTTTGACAAAAAATGTTCAAATATACAGCATGGATCATGATGAGGTAGAGGTGGAGGAATAAATAGGACACCAAGGATTTGTTCAGAGTGATTGGCAAGCAACACAGATCTAGGGCAGAAATTTCCATTCTGGAGACCAAGTAAGGTGGTGGGCGAAATGATCATTGTTATTCCCACTGGGCAATGGGGCAGGTGAACACACACTGTCCTCTGCTTTTGAGCTCATTAATTGTGTATCCACAAGGAACTCGGCAAATTTCGTGGGGAGGCAGTCAGGAAGTCACCTGACATTTCTTGATGAGATTCAAGGTGCTGGCACTATAAATAAATTACACCCAGATAGACATTCACTCGCTGCAGGCCAGGAGATCTGCAGAACTCCTCTAGAGCCCTCGCGGCAACATCTCATTCTGGGGAAGCTGGCAGGTGAGAGCAGCCACATTCCCGGATGTAACAAGGTGCCTTCCTTATCTCTCTGTAAGAGCACTGCCAGCTATACACCCATGGTCAGGCCATGGGATTAGCCCACGTTTACCAGCCTCTTGTTTCTATAGCCCTGTGCCAACAGGGGACAGATCTTTCTTCTCTTCATCTGGATGAGAGCCAATAGTAAGGCTGAGTTGCCTGCAGTCTGCATCATTGGTAAAGCATGTCCTGGAGGATTGTAGACCAGTCTTCCTTCCATTTAGACATTGCTGGAGACATTGCTGTTTCACCAGGATGACGAAAGCCATGTGCAAGAAGCCATACACCGATACCTTTCTGCTTGCACTCATTTCTCTCAAAACTCAATAGGAATACCATTGCCTTGGCAACGTAGAATGACAAACAATATGATCTCTCATCAGTGATGATAACTAACAAAGAACAACACAGCACCGGAAACAGGCCCTTCGGCCCAATGAGCCTGCGCCACCGTCCTAACGTCTTAATGACGTATAGGGACCAATTTGTTACCCAATCAGCCTAAGAGCACATTTTTGGGATGTGGGAGGAAACCGGAGCACCCGGAGAAAACCCACGCAACCACGGGGAGAACGCACAAACTCCCGCAGACACAGGCCCAAATCCAAGTGTCTGCACAGCAACAGCGATAGTCCCCGAGCTGGCATGGTGCCCATCAGATGGTCCAGTTTAAGCATACACTAACGACGTGAAGCACTAGGCCACTCCTGAAGCAACATCCAAGAACAGCTCTCGCACGACCTGCCGCATGCATGCCCTTGTTGGTCAACAAGGTGGACCGAACATCCTGTGGAAACAAATAGGATATTTAAACAGTCCTATTATATCCCTCTATCTGCAGACCGCTCATGTGGCTGTCCAAGAGACCCTTAAACAACCCTAGCGTGCCTGCTCCCATCACCTTACTCGGTAGTGCATTCCACACCCCCACTACCCTTTGTGTGAAAAAATGCCCTCTAATATTAGTCTTATACATAGCCCCCCTTACCCTAAAGCCGTGACCCCTCGTTCTATCCAAATCTAATGGTGGAAAAAGCTTACCACCATTTACTCTATCTATACCCCTCATAATCTTATATACCTCTAATAGATCCCCTCTCAGCCGACGTCTTTCAAGGGAAAACAACCCCAGTGCGTTCAATCTTTCCTCATAAGACAGCCTTTCCATACCAGGCTGCATCCTGGTAAATCTCCTCTGCACTCTCTCCAGGGGCTCCACATCCTTCCGGTAGTAAGGTGACCAGAACTGGACGCAGTACTCCAAGTGAGGCCTAACCAACGTTCTATACACTTGCAACATTAGACTCCTACTCTTGTATTCTATACCTCTTCCTATGAAGGCTAACATACCATACGCTTTCTTTATCACATTCTCCTCCTGTACTCACACCTTTAGAGACTTGTGAACCTGCACCCCCAGGTCTCTCTGCATCTCTATACTCCGGATAGTTTTACCTTTTATCCTATAACTCCCCGCTACATTTTTCTGGCCAAAATGCATCACCTCGCATTTATCCAGATTAAATTCCATTTGCCATCTATCTGCCCAATCTACCAGCCTATCTATGTCCTGTTGTATTGCCTGGCACTGTTCCTCAGGTCCTGCCAATCCAAGCATTGGATGATGCTAGAGGACGACAGTTTAAATCCACAAGTTGAGCCCCTTAGAGGCGTCTACCTCCCTCCATCCCTGCCTATGACTGTAGCCACGACAAATGGCACAATGGATAGCAGTTCCACACCTTAATTTTCTGAGAGCCATGAGTCAGGAACAAACTTGCTGCAATGTGGGCTTCACCATAGAGAGGAGAACGTCAAGTTTCCTCATAATTATTACATTGTCCCTTTATTTGGTCATTTGTGCTGACCTTGTACTCCACCCAACCGGAAAAAACCCTCTTCGCACTTTAAGGGATTTTATGGACTAACTATGTGGTCACAGTCAGTTTGGAAAAATGGTGCACATCATCTTTCAAAATCGCTCCATGAATTTCTACTTCCTGTCACTCACCAATTTCCCTTCATCACCCAGACATCCCCAATATCATCATTCCTTTTTCCTTTATCACTCTTGAACCTCCCCGTTAACTTGGATCCTCTCGCCATCCACCTTCAAAATGCCTTTGCTCCTCTCAATGCTGACACCTATAACCAAACCCATGCCCACTGTCCACTATTTGAGCCACCGATGACCCACCCAATGAGACCTTCATCTACCAGACTCTAACCCAAGATCTGCCACCCTACTGCATTCCACTCCCCTCTCTGATTGTATTGTTTCTCTTCTTGCCAGTACTATGACCTCATCCCTAAAGCCCTACCACCAGCACCACCAACTTTGTCTGCTAACAGACTCCACCCTCTCCCACTTTCTCAGACATTAGCTCCCTGCCTTCATCTCCCACCCCCAAGCCTGTCTCCTCTGTCCAGCCTTCACTCCATCCATCCACCTTACCAAACCCCCTTCCAGCCTTCACCTCCCTCCCTTGTCCTGGCCTGGCACCTGGCAACTGTCTTAAAGATGCTCGATTGAAATTACATGAGGTACCAAGAGGAGAAAGCAACATTTATGGACATCAGAGTTGTGGAAAAGGCAAAGCATGCCAGATGCATGCCACTTAAATATAGCTGAATTTTCTCGATCAGGTTTGTCCAATCTTTTCACATTGTGTGGGGGCAAAGGGTGCCAGATTTCAATTATCTCACGCTTGATGTTCAGTGAGGGTGCAATGAGCAAATTTCAGATAAAGTTTGGCACAATATGAAGCATGATTTTTCTTAAAAAGCTGATGTGTTAAAAGAAACAATTTGAATGAGAACCTCGACACTGGGAGTGAGCCAGGAGCATGTACCCCCATCCTCTCAATCTCCCCTTTGCTCTCCCACTCTCTGGCTGTCTCTCTTTCTCACTCTCTGTGTCTCACACACAAGACTGAGAACCTTCTTTCACACACACAGACACACGCCCTTCACCACCACCACCCTTCCTCCCCCTCCAATCCTCACACACAGACACGTGGACGGAATCTTCCAGTCAATTACGCCGGTCCCGCTGCAGTGAGTGGAGATTTGGCTGATTGCCGAATTTTCCATCCTCACTTGCAGTGGTAGATAGGCGTGAATGGCCAGTAAAATCACACACACTCTCACTAGACTGACAGACAGACACACACACACACTCTCTCACTAGACTCACACACACACACACCACACTTACACAAACAGATTCTATCTCATACCCCTGGGCTATGAATCCATTCATTCTCACTGCACTCCCATCACTGTGCTCTCATTATCACATCCAGCCTCTTCTGACCTCAGAGAGAGTCTCTCCGTCCCCACCCAGCCCAGAGCGAGTATCTCCCTCCCCACCTGGCCCGGAGCGTTTCTCTCCCTCCCCTCCCCACCCGGCCCGGAGTGAGTGTCTCCCTTCTTTAGAGTTTTAAGTTTATTTATTAGTGTCATACGTTGGCTTACATTAACACTCAATGAAGTTATTATGAAAATCCCCGAGTTGCCACACTTAAGCACCTGTTCGTGTACACTGAGGGGAAATTTAGCATAGCCAGTGCACCTAACCAGCACGCTTTTTGGACTGTGGGAAAAACAAGAGCACCCAAAGGAAACACATGCAGACAAAGGGAGAATATGCAGATTCCGCATGGACAGTGATCCAAGCCAATAATTGAACCCAGGTCCCTGGTACTGTGAGGCAGCAGTGCCAACCACCGTGCCAATGGAGCAGGTTCTTCAAGAATCTTCCACTTCATTTACCAGCATTTTGTGAACTATCTCCAGGAGGCATACTGGGAAGCTTCTGATGCCTTTTTCAGATCCTCATTGACAAGAAACTTAATTTGGAGGATGAAGTTAATTCCAGTAAGATTGCCTTTTAATCAGCGTGCATAAGATGCTAATCCATGTCAATAAAGTTCCCGACATTGTTCTTTAGGAAGTTCAACTCACCTTTAAACCACATTTAAACCACATTGATGCCTGTCTGTTGTTTTGAAGGAATGACATGACACGGGAACTTTGTTTTTTGTAAAGTCTTGGATACTGGTTTTACAATCTCACAATCTAAAATTCACTGCTTGAAAGGGTGGTAGGAGTAGGTTCAATATTAACCTTCAAAAGGGTATTGGATAAGTTTCAATACCGGGTGGTATTGAAAAGGAAACTTCACTCACCCCGACTAGCTAACTCATACTTTATTTCCCTCGGGAGATCAGACAAAACCTTTGGAGTTTTAAATCGTCCTTTATTCAAGCCATATCAAGGAAGTTTGCCTCCATAAAGTGGCATACAGACTTCTGGAGTGATGCACAGCAACTGTAGTTATACATTTGCTTATCTTACAAGTAATTTACATATACTAGTCATAAGTGTACATTTGTTCTGAAGTAATTGATGTCCAATTATAGCTAATAATTCTAATTACTTCATTTATATAAGGCGAATATCGTTAACCAGTTATAGCCTCTAAATGTTTGTCTAATTATAATATTCAATTACTAATGAAGCAAGCCTACATGACTGTACCATCCAAACATCCACATTTGCAGACCTTGGCTATTATGGCTATTGTCCTTGTGGTTATTAAAGTTCCCATTCTCTTGTCCCTTTATCATTTTGATTATGTAACTCATCTGTAACTGGAAACTTCACTGAAACAATTTCACAGTAACTTCCTGGGAAATTTTGCAGTACTTAATTCACAGGGGAACACTATTGCATTCAATTATTTTTAACCCCTTCAAAGCTTTGGGGCTAATTGGATAGCCAGCAGAGGCATGACTAGCCAAATGCTCTCCTTCTGTAATGTAAAATTCTGTGATCAGTACAGAATCTGTTCTGATAATTACCCACATATTGAGTTGCAAGTCTGGTTTAGCTGGTTTGTTAAATATTAGTCCAGTGGGAGGGAAGGAGGATCTGAGGTGAATGTTGCATCACCCACTAAAGCAAGAACAGCATTAATAGTACTTGTGGGTACAAGGTAAATTATCCATCCCTACCTGTAAGGAAGCAACAATGGAGTATAGGGGCATAAAATACAATAAATAAACTATAGAATATCTATATTAAAGAAACCTCCATTTCGCTCATTATTTCTCAGCAGTTCAATTTTAAGGACTTTTTAAAAACATTTATGGGATGTGGACGCCACTGGCTAGCAAGCATTTATTGCTCATCATAAACTGCCCATGAGAAGGCAGTGGTGAGCTGCATTCTTGAATTGTTGCATTCTCTATACTGTAGAAACACTCACAGTTCTGCTTATGAGGGAGCTCCAGGATCTTTACTCAGCAGCAGTGAAGGAATGGCAATTTCCATTCCATTTCAAGTTGAGATGGTGTGTGGCTTGCAGGGGATCTTCCAAGAGGTGGTGTTCCAATGCATCTGTGGCCCTTGCCTTTCGAGATGGTCTTAGCCATGGATTTAGAAGGTACTGCTAAGAAACTTGATGAGTTCCTGCAGTGCATCATGTAAATGGCAGGCATTGCAGGCACTGTGCATCAGTGGCAGGGGGAGCCAATGTTTATCAATACGTTACCTATCAAGCAGGCTGCTTTATCCTGGACGGTGTCAATCCTATTAAGTGTTGTTATTCAGGCAAATGCAAAATTAATAAAAAGAGATTTGTGTGGAATTTACTTCTGATAACACTGATGTTTTTAATTCATTATTCTAATGCTATTTTGTCAGAACTGCATGTTATATTTTTTGTTTTGATGTTTTTGAGTTTTCTCTAATTTTGCAGATAAAGACAGTACCAGCACATCCTTTTTCACCTCTGTCACAATTTCCAGTAAGTACTTTGCAATCAAAATTTTTTGCGGACTTGGTAAATTTTTTTAACCAAAGTCAGCACATATTATGTTGGATATTTTGCTGGGATATATTTGTAATGTATTCCATCATTTTGCATCATAGCTTCTGCTAGCATACGCATCCAGTTGTTATCCAATAAATCATGAAAAAGTTTAATGACTTGGATATTTCGAAGCAATGTAACTCATACAGAATAAATGATGAACCCCTTATGCTGTGATTCCCATGAGGGCACCCCACCTCCCATTCTATATTCCTCAGCAAGGGAAACAACCTCGCATACTTCAATGAGATCACTTTTCGCTGTCAGTCGTGTTGTCAGCAGATAACTATTCCCACCAATAGCCAGCCTTTTGTGTTGGTTGAAGTAAAGATCTTACAGAAGACTGCTACAGAATGAAGGATTTGTGATTGCTGCCAGGATATATGGGTAGTCTAATATTCCTTGCTCTTAACATTGAACACTACTGGGACAGTGAGGAGAGACTAGTCATTAATCTGCATGATATGTTGCCTATGGTCACAAACCAGCTCCGTGTTGAGGGGATAGAATTCCTTCTGGTTCAAGTACATGCCTAAGTTGACATGAGGCATACTCAAAGCGTATATATACGGGAGGTTAGCTGGAGTGTTTCGGCAAGGTTTAAACTAATATGGAGGGGGGGAGGGGCTGAGACTGATAGCTTGGTAGAGAGCGGGATGGGAGATAGAGTAAGCTTGGATGAGAGGAAATACACCAGGGAGAAGGAGGTTCCGAGTGGGCTTGGAGATCTGGAGTGTATCTGTTTCAATGCGAGGAGCATAACAGGAAAAACGGATGAAGTTAGGGCCTTAATGTTTGCAAGGAACTTGGATGTGGTTGCAGTGACGGAGACGTGGTTAAAGAAAGGGGAGCAGTGGCAGCTGAATATTCCTGGGTATAAGTGTTTCAGGAGGGACAGAGGAGGATCCAGAGTGGGGGAGTGGCGTTGTTAGTTAGGGAGGACAATACAGAGGAGTTAGGAGTGAAGTCGCTATGGGTGGAGTTGAGGAATAGAAAGGGGGCAATTACTATGCTAAGGGTATATTATAAGCCACCCAACAGCCCGCAGGTAGTTGAAGAAGGCGTATGTAAAGACATTTTGGATAGGTGCAAAAAGAACAGAGTCGTTATAGTGGGAGATTTTAATCTCCCTAGGGTGGATTGGAAGGTACCTAGAGCTGGGGGTTTGGATAGGGAGGAATTTGTAAAATGTGTACTGGAAGGATCGTTGGAGCAGTATGTGGCTAGCCCGACTAGAGACGGGGCTATATTGGATTTAGTCCTGAGTAATGAGCCCGGGCAGGTGGTTGATGTTGAAGTAGGGGAACATGTGGCTAACAGTGACCACAATTCTGTCTACTTTAGGATACAGATGGAAAAGAATGCTTGTTGCTCTAGAGGCAGGGTGCTGAATTGGGGGAAGGCTAACTATGGTCGGATTAGACAGGAATTTATGGAAACTGATTGGGAACGGTTGTTCAACGGTAAGTCCACGTTAGGCATGTGGGAGTCTTTCAAGGGAATACTGAAAATGTTGCAAGAAAGATATGTGCGGGTTAAGAGGAAAGATGGGAAAGGTAGGATTGGAGAGCCGTGGATTACTAGGGATATTGAGGACTTGGTTAGGAAGAAAAAAGAGGCGTATGATAAGTCAAAACAGCTCGGAACGGAGAGAGCGTTGGAGGAATATAGAGAGAGTAGGAAGGAGCTCAAACAGGGAGTTAGAAGGGCAAAAAGGGGGCATGAAATGGTTTTGGCGGATAGGATTAAGGAAAATCCGAAGGTTTTTTACTCCTATATTAGGAATAAAAGGGTGGTTAGAGGAAAAATCGGACCTCTTAGGGACAGAGGAGGGGAACTGTGTTTAGAGCCCGAGGGAATGGGGGAGATCCTGAATGAATACTTTGCGTCAGTCTTCATGAAGGAGAGGGGCTTGTTGACTGCTCCTGCCTCTGAGGGAGCTGTGGACCAGTTGAGGGAAATATCCATACTGAGGGAGGAAGTGTTAGAGCTTCTAGGCAGCATTAAAACTAATAAATCTCCGGGGCCTGATGGTATTTATCCCAGGCTTGGGGAGGTGCGAGATGAAATTGCTGGGCCTCTGACGCAAATCTTTGTCACTTCTTTGGACACAGGTGAGGTCCCAGAGGACTGGAGAATAGCTAATGTTGTACCTTTGTTTAAAAAGGGTAGTAGGGATAACCCTGGGAATTAAAGGCCAGTGAGTTTGACGTCAGTGGTAGGGAAGCTGTTGGAGGGGATTCTTAGAGATAGGATGTATAGGCACTTAGAGTGTTGCGATCTGATTAGGGATACACAGCATGGCTTTGTTAAGGGGAGGTCGTGCCTTACGAATCTCGTAGAATTTTTTGAGGAGGTGATGAAAACGGTGGACGAAGGGCGAGCTGTTAATGTTGTCTATATGGATTTCAGTAAGGCGTTTGACAAAGTCCCTCAGGGGAGGTTAGTTGAGAAGGTCAAGGCTAATGGGATACGAGGACATGTAGCTAGATGGATAAGTAACTGGCTTAGTAATAGGAGACAGAAAGTAATAGTGGAAGGGTGTTTTTCTAGCTGGATGTCAGTCACTAGTGGTGTGCTGCAGGGCTTGGTACCGGGACCTCTTCTATTTGTAATATATATAAATGACTTGGAAGAGGGAGTAAGTGGAGTGATCAGCAAGTTTGCAGACGATACAAAGATGGCTGGACTTGCGGATAGTGAGGAGCATTGTCAGGCGATGCAGAAGGACATAGATAGGCTGGTAGCTTGGGCAGACAGATGGCAGATGGAATTCAATCCTGATAAATGTGAGGTGATGCATTTCGGGAGAAAGAATGTAAGGGGGAGGTATATGATAAAGGGTAGACCTATTAAGAGTATAGAAACGCAGAGGGACCTGGGGGTGCAGGTGAACAAGTCTATGAAGGTGGCAGAGCAAGTGGAGAAGGTTGTGAAGAAAGCATATAGTATGCTAGCCTTTATAGGAAGGGTATAGAGTACAAGAGCTGGCCTTTAATGTTGCAGTTGTATAAAACGCTGGTTAGACCTCATTTGGAATACTGCGTCCAGTTCTGGTCGCCTTACTACCGGAAGGACGTGAAGACTCTGGAGAGAGTGCAGAGGAGGTTTACCAGGATGCTGCCTGGTATGGAAGGTCTGAGTTACGAGAAGAGGTTAGGCAAATTGGGGCTGTTTTCCTTAGAAAGACATAGACTTAGAGGAGATCTAATAGAGGTGTACAAGATTATGAGGGGTCTAGACAAAGTGAACAGGATTAAGCTTTTTCCTAGGATGGACTCAAATAGCACGAGGGGCCATGGGCTCAGGGTGCGAGGGAGTAAGGTATAATTTGGATGCTAGAGGGAGTTTTTTCACACAGAGGGTGGTGGGGGTATGTAATCCGCTGCCAAATAAAGTGGTGGAGGCAGGTACTCTGGAGTTATTTAAGAGATACTTAGATGGACACATGAACAGAATGGGAATGGAGGGATATAGAAAACTGATTTAAAATAGGGATCATGAGCCTTGGGAGTCCCTGGGAAGTGTGTAAATAGACAATGATATTGATGTATTTGTTTTTATCCTACAGGTGCTTTGGTCTGCATTGTTGTCTAACAAGGGGCATACACGCGATGGATCGTGAGAGGGCTGTTCTTGGATTTTTTCGAGTGTATCCTAGTGCTTCACGTCGTTAGTGTACGCTTGACCTGGATCATTTGATGGGCAACACAATAGCTCAGTGACTGTCGCTGTGCTGTGCAGATACATGGATTTGGGCCTGTGTCTGTGGGAGTTTGCGCATTCTCCCTGTGCTTGCGTGGGTTTTCTCCAGGTGCTCTGGTTTCCTCCCACATCCCAAAAATGTGCTCTTAGGCTAAATTCTCCCTAAATTGTCTCAATTTTGGTTTCAATCCATAGATCTATAAACATAGACAGGGATCACGGGTAGAGGTGGGAACATTGGGGTGGCGGCACGGGCTTGATGGGCCAAAGGGACTGTTTCCCGTGCTGTTTTGTTCTTTGTATACGTGCCATCAGTGCAACCCTGCAACATGGAATACTTAATTTCTTGCAAACCCTCATGTTCGCCCCACTTACTGTTCTCTGACAAGAGGACAGAAGGTGAAATAGTCTCTCTTTGCATAAAAAGCTGCAGTCACCTTTATGCAGCAGTACATTGCAAAGTGAGAGATGTTGCTTAGGTTTCCTATAGCAGAGTGGATCATGACAGTAATGAATAATACAGTCCGTGCCCTGCTGTAAGGTTGGAGTTGCGGCTGCAGCAGGTGGCAGATTTCAGTTTTAACCCCTTTGCTGAAGTGTAAAATATTAGTTGTCTATGATTCAAATTTGGAACAGTTCTGCCCTTCCTCCTTCAGCTTCCAATAACTTGTTCTGCTTTGCATGGTCTCTTCTTCTTCTTTTAGTGCTGATTGCCAAGAGAAAAGCATATCAGTCCATCCATATCAGGGAGCAACTGTTCAGCAAAAAGCCTTTAAATCAGCAAAAAAATAGTAGCACATGGCATACCACTCCCTGTGTGCTGCTGAAACTTTGATTGACTGTCAAAAGCACAGAATGCTCATAGAATTGCAGCAAGAGCAAGAAGAAATAAAATTCAGCAGTGTACCTGTAGGTAGTTGTTGATGCATTTGAAAAGTTTATTTATTTGTTACAAGTAGGCTTACGTTAACACTGCAATGAATTTATTGTGAAAATCCCATAGTCACCATACTCCAACATCTATTCGAGTGTACTGAGGGAGACTTTAGCATGACCAGTGTCTAACTAGCATGTCTTTCAGACTGTGGGAGGAAACCGGAGCACCCGGAGGAAACCCACACAGACGTGGGAAAATGTGTATATTCCACACCGGCAGTGTCCCAAGCTGGAATTGAACCCAGGTCCCTGGCTCTATGAGGCAGCAGTGCTAACCACTGTGACACCATGCACCCCAAAAGTTCCGAGGGTGTGCTTCATGTTGCTTAACGTTATGTTCAACTGTGTGAGATTTATTGGGGGAGTAGGCTGGAGTGCAAAGTTCCAAGATGGCAACGCTGAAGTCAAATCAGAGTTGCACAATGGTTCACACTATGATGTGCCTGCTACTCATATTGTCAGCAGTCTTTAATTGTGTTAACACGAATCCTTTTACAAATATACTGTACATTAAAGTTCCATCAGATATTTCAAGTGCACACTGCTGGAGTAGTCTGATCTTGGTATTCTGATGCAGATAAAAACTACAGAGAAGATTAATGTATGACTTATTGGTGTCATGCATCAAGAACATTATCTGCAGGATGTCTCTTGCTCAGAAAATGTTTTGTCTCTTTCATCATCTGCTGTATCTGTTTCCTTAATTACCAAAGTTTTAAGTACAATTTCATACATACTTCTTCAATTCATGTCAATAAGAGGAAAGTGCTTTTCCTAATAATATCACATTGAACAGAATTTTAACATTGTTCTAATTCGGCTTCAGTTTTGCATCTGAAAAAAACACATAGGGACTGACCTTACCAGAATTTGTCAGAGCATTGGTTCTGGCAAAAAAAAACGGCCAGACAAATAGGCCGGTTTTCTCTCCAGATCTTACAACACTTTGTCCCAAAAAAAAGGTATATGCGTTTCAGCTGTCATGTGGAGGAATGGGGCCAAAAGCCTGGCTGCACTGAAAACAGAGCACCATGTTTTAAGGATGCCCTGAAAAATAACCTCCCCCACCACAGAGGTCTCAAAGAACAAAACAGCACGGGAAACAGGCCCTTCGGCCTAACGGGCCTGTGTCACCACCTCGATGTTCCCACTTCTACCCATGATCCCTCTCTATGTTTATAGATCTATGGATTGAAACCAAACTTGAGGCAATTTAGGGAGAATTTGTTCTGCCAATCAGCCTAAGAGCATATCTTTGGGATGTGGGAGAAAACCCACACAAGCACAGGAGAATGCGCAAACTCCCACAGACACAGGCCCAAATCCATGTATCTGCACAGCACAGCGATAGTCACTGAGCTGTCGTGTTGCCCATTAAATGGTCCAGGTCAAGCATACGCTAACGACGTGAAGCACTAGGATACTCTCAAAAAAAAATCCAAGAGCAGCTCTCTGATGACCCATCGTGTGTATGCCCCTTGTTAGACAACAAAGCGGAACCAAAGCACCTACAGGATAAAAACAAGTACATCAATATCATCGACTATTTACACACTTCCCAAGGACTCCCAAGGCTCATGATTCCTATTTTAAATCAGTTTTCTACATCCCTCCATTCCCATTCTGTTCATGTGCCAATCTAAGTATCTCTTAAATAACTCCAGAGAGCCTGCCTCCACCACTTTACTTGGCAGCGCGTTCTATACTCCCACCACCCTTTGTGTGAAAAAACTCCCTCTAGCATCCAAATTATATCTCACCCCCCTCACCCTAAGCCTGTGACCCTCGTGCTATTTGTGTCCATCCTAGGAAAAAGCTTAACCCTGTTTATTCTATCAATACCACTCATAATCTTGTACACCTCTATTAGATCTCCTCTAAGTCTATTTCTAAGGAAAACAGCCCCAATTTGCCTAACCTCTCCTCGTAACTCAGACCTTCAATACCAGGCAGCATCCTGGTAAACCTCCTCTGCACTCTCTTCAGACTCTCCACGTCCTCCCAGTAGTAAGGCAACCAGAACTGGACGCAGAATGTCAAATGAGATCTAAGCAATGTTTTATTCAACTGCAACATTAAAGGCCAGCTCTTGTACTCTATACCCCTTCCTATTAAGGCTAGCATACCATATGCTTTCTTCACAACCTTCTCCACTTGCTCTGCCACCTTCAGAGACTTGTGCACCAGGTCTCTCTGCATTTCTATACTCTTAATAGGTCTACCCTTTATCATATACCTCCCCCCTACATTCTTTCTCCCAAAATGCATCACCTCGCCTTTATCAGGATTGAATTCTGCCATCTATCTGCCCAAGCTACCAGCCTATCTATGTCCTGCTGTGTCGTCTGACAATGCTGCTCACTATCCGCAAGACCAGCTATCTTTGTATCATCTGCAAACTTGCTGATCACTCCACTTTCTCCCTCTTGCAAGTCATTTATATTTATTACAAATAGAAGAGGTCCCGGTACCGAGCCCTGTGGCACACCACTAGTGACCGACCTCAGCTAGAAAAACACCCTTCCACTATTACTCTCTGTCTCCTATTACCAATGATGTAGAGATGCCGGCGTTGGACTAGGGTAAACTCAGTAAAGTTTTACAACACCAATTTTAAATCCAACCAATTTATTTGATAGTAAATTCGCGAGCTTTCGACTCTATAGCCTTCGTCAGGCAGTTTGCCTGACAAAGGCTATAGAGTCAAAAGCTCGCGAATTTACTATCAAATAAATTGGTTGGATTTAAAATTGGTGTTGTAAAACTTTACTCCTGTTACCAAGCCAGTTACTTATCTCAGGGGCTCCCCCATCCCACTTCTGTGATCAGAACTGGCATTCACCTCCACCACCTTCCATCCATGATCAAAGCCAGCATCTATCACCAACAAATATTTAGTGCTGGCACCACTCGCCCCACTCCCTTGTCCCTGAACCTGGCCAGCATTCCCAGTTCCCACCTCCGCTTTGTCCACTGCCACAAATAAATGAATTTCTCCTCTCCCATGAGGTTCCCACTAGAGTCTGCCCTGTAACAGGTTGGCATGGTGGCAACCTGTGCAGAGTCAGTGCACTGCCTTGCTATGTTCCTCTCCCCTCAGGGCTATACTCAGGTTTATGCCCTGAGGGGGAATTCCCCTGACCTGTTCATATCTAGATGACCCCGTTGTAAGCTGCGCTGGCATGACATTGAAATTATGGTAAGGACTCAATATATGATGACGGGATGGGGAGTTGGTCAATTAGATGCAAATATATTAAAATGTATTGGCGTGAACCTGATTACATCATCAGGGTAATCTAAAATCTTGCTCTTGCTGGTGAAATTTACAGTTTCTGAGTTTGGCTGGATCTTGAACCCCCACCTGAATTCCCATAGATAGCAAGGGTGAGCTTAATATCCTGCCCTCTATCTAAGATTTCAGTCCTTGAGGCAAAATACTTGAGCATGCTAAATTATTTTCGTTATACTAAACAAGCTCAAAGGGATAGAATTTAATTCTTACAGTTATATCCAACACGCATCCAAAATCAATATTTTATCAGCACTTGGTCTAAAGTGGTGTCCTGCAATCTACTCTTGTGTATGCAGTTACAGCCTCAATTTCCTCTAGAAACTCTGTCACTGGAGGAATGTTTGCTTATTGATAGAATTACCATGAGGCCTCATTGCCAGGGACAATGTGAGTATCTGGAAAACATCCTTTTGGTTTACATCAAACTTTTCCTGCAGCTGCTGCTCACTATTTTCTGGACCCAAAGGGGATCCATGACTTGCAGTTTACAAATCACTACACTGGGCTGATGCTCGGATGGGAAACTCTAATTATGAGGAGATACTTGAAACGTAGGAATTTGAGTAATGAAGACTAATAGAGATTTTAAAATTCTCAAGAGTTTTGATGGACTAAGTAAGTCTAGTTCCTTTGATTAAGGAAGTTGATGTTGCATCTGCTTATCTTTGCTCCACCATAGATCTTTCAGAACCAAATGGCTATTTTCCACCAGAGGGATCTAGCGTAATGAATAATGGAGTTTCCACTGTAATATTTGTTAATGATGATTAGTTATATTATTATTTCTCACAGTTGTTGTCTGTTCTTTCCAGGTTGAATTAACTGAAAGCCTATTGCAATGTTATGACTTTCCACCGTCTCCAGGAAAATCCTCATCAGTAACACCTTTGCATGTGGTTAGATCTCCAAATGATCCATCAAAATCTTCATCAGTGACATTTGTACATGCAGCTAGGCCTGTGACGAACCCAGGAAAATCATCAGTAACAACTGTGCCTGC
This sequence comes from Sphyrna mokarran, assembly GCA_024679065.1. Lineage (NCBI taxonomy): Eukaryota > Metazoa > Chordata > Chondrichthyes > Carcharhiniformes > Carcharhinidae > Sphyrna > Sphyrna mokarran. The sequence goes on from JAGIQG010000002.1 coordinate 65,587,303, forward strand.
CATCAGGCATTTGACTGATCCGGGAAAATGTTCAGTAACAACTGTGCATGCGGTCAGGCCTCTAACTGAGCCAGGAAAACCTTCATCAGTATTGCCTTTGCATGCTCATAGACCCCGGACTGACCAAGAAACATCATCATCAATAATGCCTTTGCATGCAGTCAGATATCCAAGTGATCCAGGAAAATCATCAATAACACCCTTGCATGCGGTTAGACATCCAACTGATCCGGGCGTTTCTTCATCAGCTATGCCTTTGCATGCAATTAGGTACCTAAGTGATCCACTCCCACCAATTCAACATACTCCAACTCCAACAGACAGGTAAGAGCGCATAATGATTATTTAATGGGCTATTGTAACATTTCCAATATTCTTTACGTTTAATCCCAGAATTAAATATTTTGTGATTCCAACTAAATTATCATACCCCACATCATATACAGACAAATTCTCCTTACAGAAGTCTAATGGGAAAGCATTTGGAAACTTGCACCGTACACCTGAAAGGTAAAATAACCATGTTAGGTTTTCAAAATATAACTAAGCAGATTACAACTGAAATGAATTCAAAAATACAAAAATACACCTCAGACATACAATGGCTTGAGAAGAACAAGAAACAGAGTTAAGAATTACAAAGCATAATGGAAAGAATTGCAATTAATATCAATATGATATGCTAAAGCTTCTTAGGTCATAACAGAATAGAGCACAGAAGATCCCAATTTAAAATACAACAGCAATACACCAATAAATGATTAAGCAACAAATGCATTTAATATTATTTTGATGCAGATAAATAAATTGTGCAATTTTGTGCTTCAGGAGTCTTCAGAATTATGCTACCATTAGTGCTCCAGTGCTGTACATTGGCAAGAATAAATAATTTCCCTGTTAACTCCTTATTAATTAAAAGGAATTGCATACAATTGCAGTATATGCAATCTTCAGTACACTATTGAAAAACTTTGAGTTCTGCCTACCTCAACTCTTACAGTTCAAGTGCCAAGAAAAATGATCCATTTCAGTGTCCATATCTCTGAGGATTTTAACTAACTTATTTGTGCTTTGTTATCATCACATGCACTTGACAAGTCAAATGATTATGCAAAAAAACGAAGGCATTCTGGAAATACTCAGCAGGTCTGACAGCATCTGGGAGAGAAAAACAGTAAGTACTTCAGATAGATGATCTCTTATCAGGACTTGATTTGATTTTGATTAGCCATTTTACAATCTTCCAAGTTCCACATGGAATTAAAGAATTTCAGATCATAGCCATTTCTCACAGTTTTTTGAGGTTGGTGCTGTCATGTTTTTCCAACCTATCTTTTCTGTTCTTTCATCTTCTCTCTTCTCATGCCTCTGACTTTTTCCAGTTTTGACTTGTAATGTTCACACTATAATCGAAATCTTCCATTGAGAGTGAATGGGGTTTTGGTTGGAACGTTATATTTTCTATTCTTGCTTGCAACATGTCACACCACAGACAAGAATGGAGAATCCTGACCTTTTTCTCTCTCCTCAGATGCTGCCAAACCTATTGGGTATTTCCAGCATTTTCAGGTTTTATTATAGATTTCTTGTACCTGCAGTAGTTTGTTTTTATTAATCTTCATGCAAGTTTGAATTAATCCCACCCAGGTATGTATGTTCATTCATTAATGGTTTGAATGAAGGAATTGAATGCACTGTCTCCAAATTTACAGGTTACACTAAGCTGAATGGCAGTGTGCGCTGAGAGGAGGATGGTAAGAAGCTGTAGGGTGACTTGGATCAGCTGACTGAGTGGGCAAATACTTTGCAAATGCAATGTAATGTGGATAAATGTGAGGTTATCCACTTTAGTGGCAAAAACAGGAAGGAAGATTATTATCTGAATAATGGCAGTTTAGGAAAAGGGGAAGTGCCACGTGACCTGGGTGTCATGGTGGAACGGCTAACGGCCAGCATGCCATTAGCCGTGAGGAAAGCTAGTGGCATGTTGGCCTTCACAGCAAGAGGATTTAATTACAGGAGTAAGGATCTCTTACTGCAGTTATGCAGAGGCTTGGTGAGGCCACATCTTGAGTATTGTGTGCAGTTTTGGTCTTCTAGTCTGAGGAAGGACATTTTTGTATTGAAGGAGTCCAGCGAAGGTTCACCAGACTGATTCCTTGAATGGAAGGACTGACATATGAAGAGTGGTTGGATCAACTAGGCTTGTACTCACTTGAATTTAGAAGAATGAGAGGCATATAAATCCTGATGGGACTGGACAGGCTAGATGTGAGGAGAATTTTCCTATGTTAAGGAAGTCTGGAACTAGGAGTCACAGTCTAAGAATAATGGGTAAGCCATTCAGGACTGAGATGAGGAAGAAATTCTTCACTTTAAGAGTTGTGAACCTGTGGAATTCTCTGCCACAGAAAGCTGTTGGAGCCAGCTTGTTAGATATGTTCAAGAGAGGGCTGGATGTAGCCTTAGGCTAAAGAGATCAAGGAGGAGAGGAAGAAAGCAGAAGTGCATGATTAGCTATGATTGTATTGAATGGTGGGCAGGCTTGAAGGCCAAATGGCCTACTCCTGCATCTATTTTCTATGTTTCTATAAAGGGCACAGTGCCAGCTATTTTATAGAAGTTTAGTAACTCGACATCTGTGAGTAGTGGAAAACAGATTTTATGTTCGTTTAGCATTAGATACAAACATTCCATCATAATTATGCTTTTTTATTAGCAAGGACATTCATAAGCTAATTTATCCTATTTAGGTTTGTTTGCCCCATAGTCTGTGCTCAGGTTGCATTCCCGTACTTCATAAGACCCCTGTGTTATTAATTGCTTTATTCATTCTTGAAATATGGTCATCATTGGCAAGGTCAGCATTTACTGCCCATCACTAATTGCCCTTGATAATGGTGGTGGTGGGTTATCCTTTGAACTGCTGTAACCCACGTGGTGTAGATAGACCCACAGTGCTGTTAGATTAGGAATGCCAAAATTTTGACCAAAAGGCTAATGAAGAGGAGATGCTCCAAAGCAAGTTAAAAATTGTTTTCTACTGTAACCGCGAGATCTAGGAGTGTTTCTACAAGCCCCTCAATTAGAATTTGAATCTGTGAGACCACAGGGTCCTCCTCTTCCCATCTAACATGACCCCAGTTATGCCCACTATCACACCATGGCTGAATTTGATGGTAAATAGCAGCCGAAACCTCTAGGCCTTGCAAATGATTTCCTGAAACGAGACAGTTGGGCTGGCCATTAAAGAGATCCAAAATCTCCTACGGCGAGTCTTTGGATAAAGGTCGGGCTCTCTCTCCTCCTTCCTGCTCAGGAATTGCATTTCAGCCTATTATTGATTTGCTGCTATAAACTGACACTATAAGTTAGCTGCACCAGATTGTATATCTACCTACTCTACAATATTGTAAATGAAGGTGAATGTTTGCAAAGTTATGTATATATTGTATGCTAATCAATCATTTTTCTCAGCAAGTGCTGCCTGAGGACCTAATTATATTTGTTCAAGATCTGTAATCTCGCTCCTATAGTCACATGATGTACAATAAATTTGGTCTTGAACCAAAAGCTGCCTAAAACCCACTTATATATAAACAATTAATTATATTATAAGCAAAATGAAATGGCTACAAAACAATTAAAACTAGCACAAAACCGACTACAGAAATGCATATAGAATATGGATCCTCACACAGGACTTTTTCATAGATTGATAATAGACCTCACTGATAGAAACTGTAAACAAATTAAATATTTTTCATTTTTTTGAGCTGTTTTCAATTTGTAAAGCCCCTTCAGTATCCATCAGCCTTGTAGCTGAGATTCTTTTCTCTAGAACAGAGAAGACTTTTAAATTATGTAAGTTAAATGTAGAAGAGATGTTTCTAACATTATGACCTACATAGAGACCAATAACTTATAAAAAAAAACTTGAATTCCCAATGAACAACTTTAAGGATCTCCACCACAAGTGTCCATTTTTAAGGCTGTTATTGTAACAAAACTAAAAGCAACACTGACTAAACACTAATATTAACTAATAGTCTAAACTACAAAAAAGATAATCTTTATTAATGTTTTAATGGAACTGATAGCCCCTTGTAGCACATATTTATGCTGCTAAAATTTTACATCAGATTGCAGTTTTAGTAGGAAGCATTCCATCGCCACTCCCAGTTTCTGATGGGCTCAGGTCTTCCCATTTCGCCAACTTGTAACATTGAATGACTGCCAAAAGGCAATTCTCTCAGTTTTTGGAGAATTTCCAAACCAACTACCAGCCTTAAAGCCCTCTCTGGTGACTTCTTCTCCTGTATTAGTCAGGTCAAATCTTTCAAAATCTTTAGATTGCTACAGGATGTGCCTCTTTCATCACACACTGTCCTTCTTTCTACGTGCTGCCTGTAACTCACCAGGGACTTGCAGCTTTCTTCATTCTCTTGACCACACCAGTTATAGCCTTTTGTTTCTGGGGCCTCTCTCTATTTCTCTTACTACACAAAAAAGACTAAAGGTCTTTGCAAATTTAGCCCAGCCACCCCTGGCTTTGTTTTCACTCTGCTGTCAGCAGGTCCCACCCTGGGCCCATCAGTTCTCATGCTTGATGGGCAGAAATCACATGTCCCTCTTCACTACTCCATTTTACCTTGAATTAAGAAGACAGTACAAAAATAATCCAATTTGTAAAACCTCATATTTGTAATAGCTTCCCCTAAACGATGTAAATTATTACTTTGGTAATTTTCTCATCATCATTTGTCTTTCAGTGTTAAAGAAGACCATCTTCATTTGTCTCCAGACATTGGGCTGTCTAAGTGCAAAGATGGCAAATAAAGCACAAAAAGTTCTAGTGCAGTGAGGACAGGAGAGTGAGGCTAGCAAGTAGTTGGGAACATTATTTTCTTAATTTTTACATGATCTGTGCTTGTTTTGGCCTGGCACCATTCTTTTTTTCATGTATGCTGATGTAGCTTTTGCAGTTGCACTTCTCCAGGCTGAATAGTGCTGGGCCCTTGTCCAATTTAGGTTTAAATTCAGTGTCTACTGTGATGCAATGTCAATTCTAAAGACCTTGAGGGAGAATTTGAGGGTATTCTTGAAGTGTTTACTCTGGCTGACATGGGAGCATGCTCCATTTTGCAATTCGCTGTCAAAGATTCGCTTTAGGAGTCAGTTGTCAGGCATTTGGGTGTCCAGGCCATCAGAGCAGTTTTTGTTGTAACATTGTAAAGATGATGACCATGCCATCTCCAAAAGACACCTGTGTCTGAGATTTTGCCTTGCCTCTTGATAGTGAGGAGTTTGTAGAGGCAGCAAATTTCATAGTGATTGACTTCCTTTGTGTGTCACTGGTAGACAGTCCAGGTTCACTCAAATAGAGAAGAGTGGAGAGGGTGACAGCTTGGTAGAACTTGAGCTTGGTTTTTAGGTTTCCTCCTTCTGCATTCCAATACTGAATAGTAAAGTCTCTCAAAGAATCCACTGGCCTTGGAAATCCTGGCATTGGTGTCATCATCAATATGAACACAGCATACAAGAACTTTGCGATTAGTTCAGAGATTGAGAATGGATTTATGACTTTTTCAGAAAACTACCTGGTTTGTTTTACTGGTTAAGGTGCAACCTCTTGCAATAATGGGGTGATGTTCGGTATGCATTCATTAATGGCAAATGACATCAGATTTCGCCTAATTATTTGTGAATCCAATCTATATGTAGCTGCAAACGCTAAAACAGATTCATACAACAGCAAATACTGAAAATGTGAAATAAAAGCAGCAAATAGTTGAAGTATCTAACAGGTCCATCTGTATTTCAAGCTTTGATTAATATTGTAATAAAGGACATGCATCCAAAATCAGATGCTAACGGTGCCACTTTGTATCTCCAACATTTTCCCATGGTTATTTTAGTCTGTAGATGGTGTTTTGAACTGGTAGAAAGGAAATATCTTAACATTTTTTTCAGTTTACAGCAGATTTATTTGGCACAATAACCAAACATTCAGAACTGTTGAAGTTTTCAAATCTTTTGTGTATCAATATAGCATACTTCCACAGGCATAATGAATGTAAACAACAAATGATTTGGACTAAACACAATGCATTTGCATTGAAAAGTGAGTTTAAAAATATGATGTATATACAATGTTCGCTCTGGAACATGCTGGCTGATAAATACCATATTGGTACACTCAGAGATTGTTTCATCCAAGTTACAGCTAAGGCACATTATTGATAGAGGAAGCTATGCAAAATGCTAGGATTACATTTGCAAATGTAAAAGATTCAACATTCCAGAATTAAAATCCCTCATCTTGATGAGATGAAAATTTTAAAAAAATTTCTTAAGTTTAAATTCAGTATTGAAAAGCACACAATTTTCTTCAATTGATCAAGTGCTATCACCAAAGTAGCAGAGGGGTTACCATATGTGAATAAGCAAGCAATGGACTAATAAAGCAATAACTATTAGTGTTTAACCTAAGGTAGTTAGCTCTTAGCAATGCTAGAGGAAACTTTTGTAAAACGTGTTGATTTTCCATTGTTTACAGCGGTGATAATTTGAGGCGTGAACTGGATCGAGAGAAGATAATGAAACGTCTTTTGATGACAGAACTGTGAAAACGCAGCTTGGATCAACTGGCGAGAACTGGACCAGGGCCTCTGTGTGCCTTTTGTCTGCTTACATTTCTTTCCTTGAATGTCAGACAAAGCAGCATCGGTGTGTGCAGTGTGTTACACTCCATTGTAATTCATAAAAACATGTTTATTTTTTATTGTACAGAACTGGATGTTTACATTACTTTCCTGCTTTAATCAGGAAGGAGATGCTTTACAAGGGTCAACATAAACTCCGATACTGCCTCTGTAACGTGTGTCACCAATGCAAAAATGTGAAGGTTTGCTTTATTGAAACGGCCATTCACAACAAGTGCTGTACACAGCCTACTTTAATTGTAAGAAAACAAAGTCTGAGTCTGTATATATTTGCACTATGCTTTGGAGAATATTTTGATAGGACTATGGAAAACAGTCATTTTGTATAACCAGAGCTATTTCTGAGCCATTACATTTTGCTGGTCTAATTTTATTTGGAAGAGAGTAAACTTACAGAAGATTTATTTGTGTTAAAAGAAGATTTCTGCAGCCAACTTAATACAACTGGATGTAGGATTGCTGTACTGAAATTTTAAATTGGTTTTGAACAAAGTTGTTACATCTCCACAATAAGCTCCCAAAACCAGGTATATTTTAAATCGAGGCAAGAGCTTGACAAAATAATTGTGCCTAAGATACAATTCATAGAATCACAGTGATACAGCACAGAATGAGACTTTTGGTCCATCATAAACATGAAAAAATTCTTGGGGAAATTATCTGTCATGGAATTTGTTTTTAAGGAAAGGTGACAGAAGGTCTCATATTCAGTTCAATTATGATATTTTCAAAGAACTTGACAGGATTGAATCATATGTTAATATTTTACTGTAAAACTAGACATTTTTGCCATGCAATAGATTTTTGTACAATTCATGTACATCACTTTTATTGCTAATGTTCACCATTAGCATTGTGTAAAATTGTAGCTTATTGGCATGAAAATTATTAAAATTATATTTTTAGAAAACAAATCTAAAGTTTTTAAAATTAAATACCTGTTTTACCAACTTTCTATAGTGTTTCAAACAATAGCTTGAGGAAATTATGACCTTAGTCTTGTTGATGCAAAATTGTTTAGTCTTACAGTAAGGCTCGTATGACTGCTTCAATTTTCCAGCAATGTCTCCCATGAGAGATGAACCTTGATAAACTTTTTCCACTAAAATTACAGTGACCAATTGGAAGAGCATCTGAGGAGGTTCCCAGCACTGTAGTAAGATATTTTAATTTGTAATGTTAGATTATCCTCTTTCTCACATGTATGGGGAAACATACTTCAGCATTAAGTGACTTGCACGTTGAGAGCAGTAGATCTCTTCAATGGCCCATTCATCAATTTTCAAAATGGTATCAACCATATCTTTTTGATGATGTCTACAATTACCAGTTAGCGATACTGATGCCAAAAATAATGAAAGCCGATGTGATTTAATGCTCTGTTGTAAATAATACTATTTAAAGACAAGGTTTGTCTGAAGAAACTGGGATGGTTTTTAAAGTTGTGTGGTTTGAAATGTGAAATTGATTCTTTGTGTAACTTAAGCTACAAAACAATTGTACAAAAATAATAGAAAGTTAAAAGCTCCCATTTTGGGAATTAATACACTATGTGGGCCATTCAGGTCTCTCATACAAAGAAATGTGAAGGTGTATGTTACTACAATAACAAATAATATACAAGGTGTCTGGTATGAAATCTATATTTAAAACATCATTTTGGATCCCACGGTATTTTTGAAATGTTTTTGATTTTTATGGGAACGGTGCCTGTTTTTTTTAAAGAAAACCTTTTAACAAGCTTCAGGATATTGTTTCCCACAAGCTGTGGTACCCTGTAATCCAAAATGCTGGAACAGCAATCATTTACTCTATTAATACTGTCAATATATAGGTAGTTCAATTTGACCTTTCATTCTGTTTTATGTGGAGATTGTAGTCATAAAGTATTGAACAGAGTTAAGCAGCAATTGACATTGGGTATTTTGCGATTCAGATGTACTATAGATATTATCAGAACAGCTAAGCTCAATGACCCTTTATCACTTTGAATGGTAACCTTCTGACAATAGTGTTATTGCCATTTAATGAAAGGACAAAGAGTTCAAATACTGTAAACAAAAACATCTCTGCTGTAATCAAAAATTAATATCAATGCTGGAATTCTGAACTTAAAGCAGAAAATACTAGAAATGCACATATTAATCAAAACAAGAAGAGACCAATGCTTACCACATATAAACAGGCCATTTAAACTGACCAGTTTGTTGGCATTTACCTTTCCTATGACCATAGTTTCCAATCTCATTTACCATTCTGGTCTTGCATTTCTTCAATTCCTTTTATCAATCTTATCTTGGAAATTGACATCATTTCTGACCATTATCCCTGGAAGTGAATTGTTGACCTCATTACTCTGTAAAGAAGGTTCTTAAGCCCTCTGTTGTAAATATTTTACGCTTAATCTTATGCTTATGATCCCTCCTCTCGATCCCTCAACTACTGTGATTCTTCTATCTACCATGTCCTATTCTTTCAAAATTTAAAACATTGAATGTACAACCCCAGAATCTACAATTTTTTGATTTCAATTTTTTCAATTATTTCTTCATATTTATATTTCCTCATACCAGACAGAAAATTGCTTTCTACCTTCTGGAAAACCTCAATAACTTTCCTCTGATGCAAAATTCATTGCTGCACCCAGTGCTCTCTTGAGCATGAACTGTCTGAAACATCACCCCAGCGAAAATACTTACATATGTTTATAGGATATTGATTGAACAAATCTGCATATTTAACATTGTTATTTTGGAAAAATTACTGCTCTCATTTGTTGTTCTGTGGTCAGATATAAGAGAGAGGACATAATCCTTTATGCACCCACAATCTGCATGTTTATACTTTCCAGCATAGTTAGCAGAATATCTAATTGATTATTCTCATCTTCCTTTAGCCTGGGGCTAAAGCATTTGTTAAACAATCTAGACTAAAATCGGCTGATTCCATACCAACCAACAATTGAACATAGGACCTTTCTGGTCTGATGGCTCAGGACCACATTGTGCATTGCATTCACACACTCATTGCAACAAAATTCTTTTTTAATTACAACATGAAATCCTGTATAATGAAATATTAACAATTCAATATAATGCAACTTAGCAGAGAAGAAAGTGATTCTATTTTCTAATTAATTGTGGTAGAACTCATCTTTTAGCAGAAAATGAATGGTGCGTATGATAGTTTGGTCACATTTTACCAAGTGTTGAGCACAGAATTTAAGCATACATTTTTTAAATGTATCAGTACAGTTAATCAAGCTGATATATTGCAGAATAGTCAGTTTTGAAAGCATTGTACCTTTGAAAATATGTTTATTGGCATACATTGCACAATGCCAAGAATCCATTGAGAAGCAGTCTAATGATAACCAAGTGAAGACCACTTTAATATGCAGATGAAAATTAACTCAGTGTAATGACCAGGAATGTTTGGCTTCTGAAATCTTTATTTAGTAGTGTGCAGGAAGGTTGGCTCATTGGAAAGGGAAAAAAAAATTAAACTTTCAGGTTATGTGGAATAAAATTAATAAACTTGTAGTGAAGCTCAAGTAAAAGTTCTGTGCTTGCCTTAAAATGCTACTCGTTTATATCGCTAGTTAGTTAGCATTCTCGCATGTGAGCCAAAAGATAGTGAGCTCAAGCCCCACTGTAGAGTGTTGGCGCATTGAGGATCATTTTAAGGATTTGCACCTCAGGCACAGAACTTCACCTACTTGGAACGTTCATGAGGATTTCTTTTAGTCTGGTCAATGATCACCACAGGCTTTTCCCATTGAATCTGCAAATTTTAAAATTTACCTGATAATTCAGACTGGCACTTAAGTGCAGTACTGAGAGACTATCAACTTTCACCTGAGGCCATTGAAGGTGAAGTTCTACTAAATAAAAAAGAGTTTTACATGACACTGTGCTGCACTATCTAAAATGTCAGTGGGGATCCCACAGCAACTTAATGCAGTGAGGAATGTTAATTATTTTAAGATGTGGCTTCCACTTCTACTTGGAAGAGCTACCAGCTCGGTTTAGAAGGCCAGAGTGGATAGTTAAAGGAGTGGAATGACCTTTGGGAGGGGTACTTCCCATAGGCATAGGGGCCTGTGGATGAGATCGCCCACTTTGCCTGACACCATACAACTAAAACTACAAAGGCTTCCTGCATGAATGGGCCACACTCCCCTGTTCCATAGAGGCACGCACACACACGGAGTAAATTCCCAGTGACAGATTGAGGCCCTTTAGTGGCCATCAGTTGACTACCTAAGGACCTCAGTTGGCCTAAGGATGGGTGGCTGCCCCACACCTCCCCCATCTGCTAAATATTCAGGTAGTATGTGGGTGCACGGATTGGCAACAGGAAACATTCAAACCCACCAATGGGGAGCATAAAGACCCGCACAATAACTCTATTCAAAAATAACCAGTGTTTTCCCATATTCCATATCAATATTCCCTCCTACCACACCCAAAAATATATTCACCTGTCATATATCTCATCTTTCTTGTTTGCTGGGTGAAAATTTGCTACTGCATTTGGCTACTGTTCAGAAGCTTTTTAGGATGGCCTGATTAAAGGGGAGATGATAATGCAAGTGGACTAGTAATCCAGAGCCCCTTGCTTTAGGGACAAAGGTTCAAATCCTACAATAGAATTTAAATTTAATTAATAAAATCTAGGCATGAAAGCTAGACTCGGTAAATGGTAGCTATTATTGTTGATTGTTCACTAATGTCCCTTAATGTTAAGGGAATCTTAACTGATCTCCTGGGCAATTAGGGATGGGTAACAAATGCTAGTTTGCCTGTGATGTTCAAATTCCATGAATAAGAAAAGTTTATTTTTTTCTTGTGTCTGTTCTTAATGGTTCCCCCAAAAGACCCTATTGTCTGTTTTTCTTGGTATTTCTGCAAAGCCTACAGAGAATATTTACTGATTAATATTTGTTATTGACATGCATTGTTCAAAAATATCCCATCATCTTCATTTAAGGTGTCATTGCTGAAGGCGCACAGCATTAGAAAATTCTACCTCACCTGAATTTTAAATGACATTGGGCAGAATGTGATCTAATTGATGTGGGTTCAGCCCTCTGATTGGCAAATCCACATCACTTCAGTACAGGAGACGCAAACAGTGACCAGCATCAGGCCTTTTCTGGAATACAGGGTGAAAATTCTGCCTGGCAAGACAGCAGCACCAGAACTAGTGGCTGCTGCTGGATGTGACCAGGGAAAAGGCTAGGATTGCCAAGGATCCAGAGCAGAGGTGAGTGAGAATGGGATTTGGGTTGTGGAGGGAAGTGAGAGTAGGGAGAATTGGAGGCGAGAGCAAGAGTGCAGTTTCAGGAGCCTGCCAATGCTGGGTTTCTCTATCTCGGCACTAACTGTCTTTGAAGAGGAACACCCCCAAGATGGTGACAAGAGGCTGGGAAAACCTGCCACTCACAAACCATGACTCAGTCACCACTAAATTGTGGCATGTTCAGGGATGAGTAGTGTAAATTGGCTCAATAATAAGCCTAATTGACAACCTGCAGTGAATATGTTGGTTTTCCGCCACAGGCCTGTTCCCACCACCAGGAAGAAGACGTGGCCTCTTCTGTGATTAAGCGGAGCCAGCTGGCATTTCCTGTTGCAACATGTTGCATTAAATTCAGCCCATTGTCTTGTTGAATGCACAGCACAACGTTCCAGCTTCAAACCACTCCTCAATAAAAAATAAAGAGGTACTATTAAAAAAAAGGCCAGCCATTTAAATTCAAGTTTCAATTTAATTTTTTTTTTTAAATCCAAGTAATTTGGTTGTAAGCTGACTTACTAGAGGCGAAACAGTGTTTTCTGTTATTTTACAAGAACATTTATGATACTTTTCAAATAACAGATTCTATAATGATTTATAAATTTTATATCTTTATTCATATCTCTCAAGGTCCTGAAATCCTCAATATTAGCTATAATGAGAAACATATTTCTGAAAAGGATATTATTCTTTTAGATATTGATGTGGTCAACATTTATTGCCTATTCCTAATTGCCCTTGGGAAGGTGGTGGTGAGCTGCCTCTCTGAACAACTTTGGTATATCAGGTCTAGTTACACCTATAATGTTGCAAGTGCTGCCAAATGTTTGACTCGGTTACAATAAAGGAACAATGATATAGGCCAGAATTATTCAGCCATTCACACTGATGGGAGCTTCTGATCTGGCAATGTGAATAGAGATTTCAATGGCTCACTGAGAAACCATGCAGGAGAGCTGGAAAATTCTGGCCAAGTCAGGATGGTGTTTGACTTAGAAGGCAACTTGCAGGCAGTGGTCATCCCTTGTATTTGCTGCCCATGTTCTTCTAGGTGGTAGAGATCTTGGGTTTGGCAGGTTCTTTTGAAGGAACGTGCTTCACTTTGATGAAGAACACGTGCCAAAAATCTCCCTCCTTGTTCGCGGATGGGATTCTCCAGTGCCGCTGAAAGTGAATGAAATTTTGGCTGCAATGCCAAATTCTCCAATCTCACTTGCAGTGGGTGGTTTCATCGAGATCAGAGAACCCCACCCATGACTTATTGCTAACATTTCAAACAACTCTATATATTTGTGAATCATTCACTTATCTTTTAAAGTCCCCCTTGTATGATTGTAGCAAGACATTTTCCTTCAGTGAATCATTTCCTTTTTTATCCAATTTAAGTTCATTTTAAATTGTAACTCAAGAAACCAGAAGATTCAAAAAATGTTGTAACTAAAGCATAAATAATAAAAAAGAAACCAAATGTAGACATAAATGCAAAGTAATGATTAGCTGACAAAAAAAAATAGATGTAAGAGTTTCTGGTAATTATATCAGTGGATAGACATGCTAATGTGTTAATTAATGGAATTATTGTATTGTAGAGTAGATGCAAGCAAAGGCTTAGAGAAATTTAATATAAATTAGGTGATGACAAAACTAAGTCATGTATTAATATTAATGTGTATTTTTTTAATTTTCTAAATGTTCAGCACCAGTCTAGTATTACAGCATTTTGACGCTGTGAACTCTGCAGGTATTATTGTGGTAACTCGTTTTGGACTAGTACAACATATACCACTGGCTCTGAGTTGCTAGCCAGTCAAACTCTGCACACATCCAAATGCCAATTATATTTTACGATTAGCAAAGTGCCAGCAGAACAGTTGGATCTTTACCAGCTTAAAATAATCAAAAATTAAGTTTAAATACCTCTTTGGCAGTATAGTTAAGATGCTGCAGGTGGAAGGCCAAAATAGTGTGTGACCAGGCACCTTCATTGCCTGCATGAATTGAACGGACCATCAAATTGGTGACTTTACAGTGGGCTTATACTGTATTTTTTGTACAAAAAGACAATTGCATTGTACTGATGTAAAAACTGCAGCTTAAAGTAGGATTTAGAAGAATTGTTTTTATATGTTGATTTTGTTTTGTGCTGTGGTCAATTAAATTTTTTATTGAAAAGGTAGGATTTTTCTTTGAAACTTTTGTCACAGTGGTAGCCTTAGAGTCAAAATATTACACAATATCAGATCTGAATGATTCAGGATGTTTGTAACATAAAAACATTTCAAAATGTTGCTTTTACTTTTATGTTAATTACTTATTTTTGAAGTAGCGAAATACAAGATAAGCAGAAATATGTAAAGCAGAATGTTTACAGTAAAAACAGGCCTTAATATTTGTTAACATTTGAAATAATAACATTTGGTGAACATTGCAGCTTTAGTTTTATTGTAAAATACTAAGTGCATTTTCAGCACAATGCTTATCACTGAAGTGATAATTTTGAGCTCCTCAAATGTGGCTTGATGGCATTTCTCAAGTGGAGAGTTTTAATGGAACACAGTAAAAATTGTCAATGAATTATAATAAATGCTTAGAATTTGTTCCCTTTTTCTCCTCCTCCCTTTTAGGCAATGCTATTTTGTTCTGATGATGCTGGGAGCTCTCCACTGCAAAGTTTAAGTGTTTGTTATTTTGTGGAAGCCGTATGGTATGTGTCAGCAAGCAGTTTAACTGTGGATGGCGTAACAGCTGAGCCTCACCTTGTCCTTACCTAGTGTGTGCACACAAACAAATTCCTTCCTTGATCAAATGTCATAGTTCCAAAGTGTACTGGGAACAGGTTAATGTTGCAATGCCTACATGTCCCCTCTTCCCCTGCTATCCCAGGTCTCGTTCTGAGTGCTTCAACGCCATTTGTGGATTTTTGCCAATACTCCAGGATGGATGGACATATGCAAGAGCTTTCTGAATGCATAGCACAGTATTATGTTACACATTTAACCACAGAACCATCAGTAGTTGGCACAGTAATTAGCACTACTGCCTCACAGCACCGGGTACCTGGGTTCAATTATAGGCTCATGTCACAGTGTGGAGTTTGTAGAATCTCCTTGTGTCAATGTGGGTTTCCTTCAGGTGCTCCAGTTTCCTCCCACATTCCAAAGATTTGTAGGTTAGGTTAATTGGCCATGCTAATTGCCCCAGGAAACTAGCAGTGTAAATAAGTGGGATTGAGGGGACATGATGTGGGAGGGATTGCTGTCATTGAAGTCTTAATGGGCCAAATGGTCTTCTACACTATAGGGATTTTATGATTCTAACTGAGCTCTCAGGAGTGTTTCACCTGTGAACATTAAAGCTTCGGGCAAGGAGGGCAAGCCAGCCTAAAGTCCATCGATTTTCAACAGGACTAGAAGATCCTGGCAGTGGAGAGGTCAGAAAGTCCATGCCTGTGTTTTTATTAAGTGGCCCAAGTTGTCAGAATTGAAAAATTTTCAGTCATTGGACTTCAGGATTTACCTGAAATCACAGTTAACAACCAGTCACTGATTGAACAATTTTGCAATTGAGAAGAATTGATCCTGCTCTTTTGTGTGCACAATGCTTTCTTGTAGATTACTGATTGGTTCTATTTTATGATAAAGCACCATGCTGAAACAACAGCTCGTTTGTCATATGAATGCTTAGAAAGGAATTTTACTCAACTAAATCTTAAAGTTTTAAGTAGAATACTTCTGCAGAATATTTTAAAGTTGAGTTTCCTTAAAGATAGATTTTAACATGATATATATACTTTGGCTATACTACATTTATTAAGGTTTATTTTATTCTTAGATCAGTATATTTTTATTTTTTCCATTGGAAGTCAACGCTTGAGGGATGGTACTTGAACAATTTTCAGGTATAAACTGTAAAATACCAGTATTGAATTGTATATCATAACAGTTGTATCTGACTGATGAATGTTCAATGGATTGTATTTTTAGAATGATAATTGGGTACAGTAATTTGTATCAGTGTGGTGCCATTATGAAATTTCTCACTGTTAAATCAGGAAGCTTGTTCCTTTCCCCCCTCCCCCCATGTGATGTTAGTTATGTGCTGTTTTATGATTATTGTTAATTAGTACTTAAAGGTTATGTCAAGAACTGCCCTGCAATTCCTGCATCAAATATTGTTCCAATCCTACTAAATTTGCATTGTGGTACATTGCTGCTAATAGTATTTATTTAGGTGTGCTAATCAATGTTGATTATGCACAAACTTGTACCAATAAAATGTTCAGAAAATTCAGAATACTCTCATTCTATTTTCTTTGAGCGCCCTTTAAGTTGCTTTATTTTTAATGCTGAAATATCAACCCAGAGTTTCTGCATTCATGTTATTATAACAAAAGATCTAAAAATACTTTATTAAGGACATTGGGCAGACTAATTGTAGTGGTGGGAGGCTCTGGTAGTGTCTTTCCCTCTGGCCTGAATGGGGAGGATCCCTTGCCAGAATCCTACCATGGAACCCTATTAGCCATGCACAAATAAATTGCTCTCCAAATCACCTGGCAGGCCAGCAACTGATTCGTCAGCCTGCCAACAGCTAGTTGGCTCAAAGCTCCTGGTGCCATATTTAAACACCAGTACAGCACCCACCTATCACTCTCTTCAGCCCACCTTTCTTCACATGACTGCAGGATTCAGTGATCCAGAGGGAAAAAGGCTAGCAATCTCAGGAAGATGTCTTTGTTGATTCAACCACCCTCCACCCGAGCCCATCACTGGTGAGATACCAATTTCCCACTTGGACCTTGAGCCACTGCAGCTGGAGCCTTTGTTGCATCCCCCTCCAAAAGGTATCCCTTTGACCCCCTTGTTTTTGGAGCATTTCATGCAGCCTTATTAGGGTCCAGCTTCCCTCCTCTCAATCTTCCCCCCACCTTCCATTATTCATTCTCTTTATTCACTTCCTGGCCCTTCAGCCTGCCATCGTGAGCCCTCATCCTCACATCTCCTTGTATAGCCCATTTTCCATATTGCTCTCTTATCTTCATTAGGCAACATGCTTTCCAGATGAAGCAGCCCCTTTTTCCATCTGGGTTGCTGACATCCTGCACAGTCAGGTGAAGAAGGATGGGCTGAAGAGAGTGATAGCTGGGTTTTGGACTGGTGTTTAAATATGGCACCAGGAGCTTTGAGCTGACTAGCTGCTGGCAGGAGGATGAATCAGTTGCCGGCTCGCCAGATGATTTGGAGGAGAAGTTGCCTGTGCATGACTAATAGGGTTCCATGGTAGGATTCTGGCAAGGGATCCCCCCATTCAAGGCAGAGGGAAAGACACCACCAGAACCTTCCACTACCACATTTAGTCTTGCATTATATCCTCAGTAAAATTTGTTGCAGTGGCTGTGTGATTCCCATGGCACAGTGCTGTCCAAATAGAAACTGGTATGTGGCCCCAAAGGAAAGGGACCTCAATCCCAAGTACTACTTATCTCACTCAGGAGGGTCCATGGATCCAGCAGCATGGTGCTGCCCATAAAGACCAACTCAGCATGGAGATGGAGACAGGAACCGTCCACTCTAGTAGAGCGATGAGCAATGCATCAGGAACAGTGGAGCACTATGGCAGTGTTGCATTCACCCCAAAGTCTTTTGCAAATTGAGGATTGCCTTGTGCACACCACTCATTGGCGATCGGGTTTTAGACTGACATAATTTCAAGCTGGCATGACGTCTGACAAGATGGGAAGGCTGAGGAAGCTGGTGGGCGGCTGTTGTAATGAGCATTCATAAGACATAAATGGATGCAAATATATTCACGCCACCTGCCTGTGGGAAGATCAATCCTCCATTACCTAGTCATTGGAAACATTTTATATTTGTGGGTTTCCAAATTTTTGGCTCACGCTTCCACCCAGCAATGGGAAGGGAAAATTCCATCTGTTGTTTTTTGCATGTTCCACTTTAGTTCTATGTCACAAGATGGGAACTGGTCAGATTAGGTTGGGGGGAATTTGAAACACAGTATGTCACCTGCTAATGATAGCCAGTAATTATAATCCAAAAGCCTCATTGGGAATGAACAATAGCAATCTTGGCACACTTTTGTACAAACTATATCAGTAAAAAAAAGAGGGATGTAGTCCTGCAATCAGAATTTAGGGAGGTAGGAAATTAGCAAGGAAGACCACAAAAATAATAATCTCTGGATTACTCCCAGTCCCACATACGAGTGAGTGTGAAAATAGGAGGATAAAGTAGATGAATACGTGGTTGGAAAGATGGTGCAGGGGGGAAGGTTTTAAGTTACTGGGACATTGGGACTGGCTCTGGGGAGATGGGACCTGATTCATTTCCTAGTGCTATTAGGGAAGGTTTAACGAATATGGCTGATGTATGAGAACGAGCAGATAATATCAGAGAAAATACTGAAAGTTATTAGGTGGGACAGAATAACACAAAAAGTAATGGAATCAACATCAGGGTTAATGGGCATATATGTGAATGCATAGTGTGATAAATAAGATTTGCTGAGTTATAGGTGCAGATTGACATATGGAAATATGATGCTGTGGCTGTAACAGAGACCTGGCTCAAAGAAGAGTGGAACTGGGTGTTAAATATTCCTAGATATAAAGTATTCAGCAAAGATAGGAAAGGAAGAAAGTGGAAAGATTGGTGTTTTGTTGAAAGACAGCATTGAAGTGCTAGGGAAAGATGATACCCCAGAGGGGTCAAGTTCAGAGTAGAATTAAGAAACAAAACAGTTACCATTACATTGCTCAGTGTAGTCCGTAGACCACCAACTAGTGGAAAGGAGGTACAGGAATACATTTGCAAGGAAATTATAGAGAGGTACAAGAATTGTAGAGTAGTTATAATGGGGGACTTCATCTGAATATAAACTTGGATAGCTGTAGCGTAAAGGAACAAGAGGAGCAAGAATTCCTAGGGTGTGTTTAAGGAACTTTTCCACAGCAGTGTGTTTCTGAGTCAAACAGAAAGGAGGCACTGATAGACCTGGTATTTGGGAATGAGCTTGACCAAGTGGATCAACTGTCAATAGGGGAATATTTAGGGGTCACTGATCATTGTACCATATGGTTTAGGTTAGCTATAGAAAAGCACAAAGAACAATCTACAATAACAAGATTAACTGGATGAAAATCAACTTCAGTGGGTTGAAGAATAGATCTGGGCCAGATAAAATTGGGATCAAATTTTGGCAGGAAAAATCATAGTTGAACAATGGCCTTCCTTCTAAAAAGTGATGGTTTGGACACAGTCAAGATAGCTACTTTCAAAAGGGAAAAGTAGGACAAACAAATCCAGAGCTCTCTGGATAACAAATTAGATAGAAATTAAGAAAAGGTGTCTTCATGACAGATATCAGGTACATAATACAACAGAGAACCAAACTGAATAAAGAATGTTCAAACTGGAAGTGAAAAAGCGAGAGAGAAAAACAGAGTATGCAAAGAGACAGCAACTAACATAGATAGAAATCCCAAAGTATTCTATGAGCATATACATTGTCAAAGGGGACCAAAAGGGGATTTAATGTTTAAAATAAATACTTTGTATCTGTCATGATTTCTCTCCTAGACTCTAGAGAACACTGCATCATAGGAAAGATGTGAAGGTATTGGAGAGAGTGCAGAAAAGATTTACAGGAATAGTTCCAGGGATGAAGAACTTCAGTAATAAAGATAGAATGGAGAAAATAGGGCTGTTTTTCTTGGAAAAGACTGACAAGAGATTTGATAAAGTTATTTAAAATCATGAGGGGTCTGGACAGAGTAGATTGTTCCCATTCATGACAATATTAAGAGAGGGTACAGATTTAAAGTAACGGCAAAAGAAGCAAAAGCATGATGAAGAAACCATTTCCCTGCAGCAATTGCTTCAGGTCTGGAATGCACAGCCTGTGAGTGAGGCGGAGACAGGTTCAACTGAAGTATTCAAAGGGAATTATTGTTTGAAAAAGAAGAATTTGCAGGGTTATGGGAGACGCCAGAGAAATTACATTAGGTGAATTGTTCGTTAGGAGAGCCAATGCAAACATGACAGACTGAATAGCCTTCTCATGTTATGTAACCATTCTTTTGAATTCTGGCGATCATGTCAGTGAACAGATGGGAGTGAAGAATTGCAGGGTCAATCCTGAGGTTGCCAACGGAAATTAAGTGTATTCGTGGAGGTTTCATCATGATTTACACCACGCTCTTGCCTATAGTCAGCCAACACATCCATCCTGGTGACGCACTGCCCTCCTATACTAATTGGAAAGCAAAACAAAGATTCATTGCCCATTGAGATGATGATTGACTGTCAGCCAGTCAGCCTTGCTTCCACATTTTCAATATTTCTATATGTAGTAAAGAGAAATAGTTAAATAAAATGATGAAAAAAATTGTCCTGATTATTTTTCTTCAGGGATGAGTCCTGAAGGTTGATTGTTAACAGTGGGGAATTGGAAACCCTGCCAGTCCCAATGATCTATGTGTGTATGTGTGTGTGGATGTTTTAATAAACTATAATCCAGAATGTGAGGTATCAATGTTAACACCGCAGGTCAGCAGGAGTGTGATGGAGGGGGCGGCTCTTGCTTACAGCTGGAGAGAGGGGGGAGGGGTGCGCTTGCGTGCAGCAGATGTGGGGCCAGGCGGAGCTCGCCATTCTCCGGTATCTCCCCACCTCCTCCCGCCGCCACCATGGCGAGGATGCCGCCGCCGCCGGCGCCGCTGTTTGCCGCTTGTCTGCTCCTCTGCGCCGCCTGCGCGAATCCAGCCGAGGAGACGTTAGCGGGCAGCCCGGGGGCCCGGGAGGCCGAGCCGGAGGGCGGCAGGCTGGGCCTGGAGGAGCTGGAGAAGAGCGGGCTGCCGCTGGAGGAAGCGGGCGCCGAGCAGCACCAGGAGTCGTACAGCACCTTCGCGGCGGAATTCTTCGAGACCCGCTACTGGGGCGATGAAGGTCGGTGCAGGGGAGGGGAGTGGGGAGTGAGTGGGGAGTGAGTGGGGAGTGGGGAGGGAGGGGGGAGTGGGGGGGGTGGGGAGGGGGGGGAGGGGGGGAGGGAGGGGGGAGTGGGGAGGGAGGGAGGGGGGAGTGGGGGAGGGAGGGGGGGAGGGGGGGGAGTGGGGGGGAGTGGGGAGGGAGGGGGGAGGGAGGGGGGGGGGGGGGGGAGGGGGAGGGGGGGAGGGGGGGAGGGGGGGGAGGGGGGCTTTCCTGGCTGGAGCTCCGTCCCCGGACACTCCGGGATGGCTGCTCTCCACACTTCGGGAGCTTTGAACTGGGAGCAGTTTCAGCACCAAGGGAAGCGGAATTTGCATCCGCTGCTGCTCCGTTTGGCCTTGAGTTCCTATTGGAAAGGTTATATTGATGTTCCCCCCACTGTGATCAAACCCCCTCCCGATACTGCTGTCTGTTTCCAGGAGCCTCATTCCCCTGATCCTTCATCAATTCTTCCCCAAGGAAGCAGCTTTTTTTAAGTCGTGTTTTTTTTACCCCAGTGTTGGGCGATCGTTGGTGGGTTTATTCGGAACCTCTCTGAGCTAACGGGTCCCTGGTGCATCGTTACAGCTCCACATCTGATGCACTAGCTCCAGTCGCCCTCTTTTCACCGAGAGGGAAAGGCGGGGGGGCGGTGTCAACCCCACTGCACCCCTCATTCTCCACGGCTTTAAGCATTCTCATCCTCCCTCCAGTCCCATCTACTACCACCATCCTTCCTGCAGCCCACCTCCCATCCGCCACCATCCTTCCTGCAGCCCACCTCCCATCCGCCACCATCCTTCTTGCAGCCCTCCCCCCATCCTCTTCCACAAAGATGAACATGTCCTCACATTGCACCAGTTCTCCTTTGACTACGCTCACTTCCTCATAATCACATTTAAAAAAAACACTTCTATATATTAATATCGAGCAATTATAGCAAAATTGTGATATATAGACTTATATCCATTTAGTAATACAGATATTACTAGTAGTACACAAGCAATACTTGTGCTATATCTTTTATTTATTAGTTTGCATTACTAATTGCATAAACAAATCTTCACCATTAGTTTTCCAATTTTCCTGAGCATCTTATATTTTCAATTTTTTATTTGCCATACAATATCCATGATTTCACATCCCATGGAATAATAAAACACTTCTACTGCTTCTTCAACTATGTTTTTTAAAAGGGAAACTCAGTACCAGCAATGAATCAAATGTATTGTACATAGAATGTTTATATTGTAGGTAACAATTCAATCTGGGAGAATATGTACCGCATGATGGAAATATAAACACTTGTATAGGTTTGCTCATTACCATTCTCCAAGTGATCTTGCTGTGACATTCTGTGCCTCAAGCTTGAATTAAACTAGAATACTGTAATATAATTGATACAAATGTTTAATGTTTTAGTCATAACTTCATCTCTCATTACTAGATCTACCTTTCTACCTTCATCCATAACATAATATAAACATGGTGCCAATGCCAAGTCAACCCTTTCTGAATAAGTATTGTTTCACTCAATTGTTCACGTGAATCTGTTTTCTCACTTTAATAAATAATGAACGTTCATCTTGCAGTAATGTAAATATCTGTGATCAGGGTGAATTTTAATTCCTTGCATTGAAATTTGTGAAATACAGACTTTTTTTTACAGCAGAAAAGGCTGTTAAATACTTATAGTTTGCATTAATCTTAAAGGAGAATCTAGGTGATTTTAAATAATGACTGTTAAGGTCTGAGCGCTAAATTAATTGAGCTGTAAGGTTACAAATGGACAGGAGATAACCATGAGGATACAGACATTTTAATAGGAAGGCAAAAAGGTAAGATGGAAGTGACAGAGGAATATAAAAAAAAGGCTACCATCTAATACTAAAGAAAATTGGGTTTTATAAAATTAAAAGTAAAATAATAATGAGGGTAGGATTGCTCAAGGACGAAGATGAAAATCTATTTATGGAGAATAAATATAAAGGTAATAAATAAATATTGTGATAGTCTCACTGTACTATCAGTGGATTGATTAGATGAGGATATTGAACAGTGTTTGAGGATAACCGAAGAAGAAAAATTGGTTCTGGAAAAGAAAGATTTGACTCAAGGTCATCAGTTGCCTGGGCAGGTAAATCTAGGATGTTGAAGGAAGATAGCAAGGATGTGGCAGAAGTTCTGACTAAATTTTTCGAAACTTCCTTTGATATGCAGATTGACTGGGCCAAAGGATTGGAGTGTAATGTAGTGCCCCTGCTTAAGAAGGGAGAGAAGGATAAACCAGGTAACTATCGACCAATTAATCAAATGTCGATAATGCACTGTCATTTAGAAGTCATTATTCAAGATCATTTATTGAACTATCAGAGAGGCATGAAATGACCAAAACCATTCAAACATGGATTTATTAATGGAAACTTGTGTTTGTAAAGCTAATGAAGTATTTGAAGAGTCCAATTGGATAAATCAAGGGAGAGTAGTAGATATAGGATACATAGATTTTCCAAAAGGATTTGACAAAGCTTGTTAGAAAAATACAGGTGTATGATAAAAGAGGAAATGTGGTAACATATAGCAAGTTGGCTGATGATTAGGAAGGTTTTTGAGTGGTGCCTTCTGAGGATGTGTGTTAATTTCAATTGTAGATCATTTGGATTTGAGCAGAATAGTGAGATATTGAAGTTTGAAGTCTATTAAGTGTAAAACAGGAGAATATCGACAGGTTTGCAGAATGGGCAAAGTGGCAGTAGACGTAATTTAGAAGGTTTGTGGAATTACAATTTGAGTGGAAAAATAAAGAATGGAAGAATACAGATCGGATATACTGGAACATTTTCCAAAGGAGGTTTAATAAACTTTTTAAAAACAACCAAACACTTTATTAAAGTGATTCGGCATAGTTAAGGCATGTGGCAATTATGCGTTATTGATTGGGGCATTGAGTTTAAAAATTAGCAAGTAATGTTGCAGTTTTATAGAACCTTACTGAGGCTGCACTTGGAAATGATGTTTAATTCTGGTCGCCACACTACCAAAATAATGTGGTGGCTTTGGAGAGAGAACAGAAAGGATTAACTAGGATGTTGCCTGGTGTGGAGGGCATTAGCTGTGAGGAGAGGTTGGAGAAACTTGGTTCTCACTGGAACAACAGAGTTGAGGGGCAACCTGATAGAAAACTAAAAGATTATAAGGGACATGGATAGAGTGGATAGTCAGAAGTTTTTCCCAGAGTGGAAAAGTCAATTACTAGGGGGCCTATGTTTAAGATGCAAAGGACAAGGTTTAAAGGAGATGTACGAGGCAAGCTTTTTACACAGAAGATGGTGGGTGGCTGGAACTCGCTGCCAGCGGAGATAGTGGAAGCAGATATTGCGGTGGCTTTTAAGGGACGTCTTGACAAATACATAAATAGGATGGGAATAAAGGGCAATGGTTCCAGAAAAGGTAGGGGGTTTTAGTGCAGTCGGGCAGCATGGTCGATGGAGGGCCGAAGGGCCTATTCCTGTGCTGTAATTTCTTTGTTCTTCTTTGAAAGTTAATGTTGACTGGTCTGGGAATCAGTGGCACCAATTTAACATTGTAACTAAGAGAGGATCATAGAATCTCCATAGTGCAGAAGGAGCACATTCAGCCCATCGAGTCTGCACCAAGCATGATGCCACTCGGGTCCTAACCCTATAACTCCACCTATTTATTTACTCTAGCTAGTCTCCCTGATACTAACGGGTAACGTAGCATGGCCAATCAACCTAACCCGCAGATCTTTGGACTGTGGGAGAAAACCTGGAGGAAACCCAAACAGACACAGAGAATGTGGAACCTCCATACAGATAGTTCCCCGAGATCAGAATTGAATCCAACCCCTTGGCACTGTGAGACAACAGTGCTAACCACCATGCCATGTATATAACAAAATGAAGACAAATTTCTTGATATACAGAGTTACTGAGCATAGAATGTTTTCCTGCAATTGAGTGTTTGAGACAAATGCCTTTGTAACGAAATATCGGTCAAATATTTGAAGTAGAAAAAGATACAGAACCATGGAGAGAAAGCAGGATGGGGGATTAACCTGGAGTTCTTAGGCAAAGAACTACCACAAGCTTAGTGGCCTTTTTCTCTGCTGTAACCTATAGTTTTATTAGATCACCTTTGAACAAATCCATTACTGCCTGGAATTACTTTATTTAGAGTTAGATGTGATACTCATAAATGGCCTTCCAACTTTATAATGGAAGATTATTGTGTTGTGAAAATAACTAATTTTGTAATTTATATCCTTCAGGTTTTAATTTTGGGATTAATGTAGAATGAATGGGAACCCTGGGTGAGAAACTCTAAACAGACCTGAAGTAATTGCCGTTCAAAGAGTGGGCTGTGTTTTATGTCCTCCCACTTCCAATCCTGAACTCATTAAATAAACAATGAATGGCCCCTTTCTCAGCTTCTAGGTGGAGCTGCAGTTGTCTTCATAAGACGTTTAAATTATTTCATGTAATTTTCCAGATCAAAGGAAGGTTGAAAAGCAGTGGTAAATGAAGATGTCAGATCAAAAGGCTGTTGTAGAAATTTAAGTTAATTCGTTAATGTTATCTGGGACATCCCCGGTGTGTGGGGATAGCTTGCAAAGAGATTCCTTTTGGTTCTGGGTTTATTGGTGTTTTCTCACAAACACGGGTATTTTACATCTATCGCCTGGAACAGCTTAGAAATAGGCAGAGAGATTGCAGATGGATGCTGAAATCAGCCTTGTCCAGAAACTGTATTCAAAGGACAATCTTGGTGTATCTGATTTTGGAATCACTGACCAACAATGAATATACTTGAACTGGGGTATCCACAAACTCAGTGCTCAAAGAGAGTTGGAGCATCACCTCGTCAAAAGCTAATGGAAGGACCCTTAGAAATCTCATATCTTGGAGAAAATAGGAATATTGAGGAGAATCAAAGTGAATTTCTGACAACTGTGATCACCTTGGTTTGGTCTAGGATAATGAAGGAATCCTCAAGATCCCATAAAGTATAGTGGAACCATTGGATGGAAATAGATTTGTAACAAGGAGTGCAATTTTCAGGCTTAAAGAATAAATGCTTATGAAATACACACACATATATATGTATCTACACACACACATACATATACAGTCTTAAGTTAGTAGAATTGTTTTACTCTTGAATAGTAAATAATCTTTGTTAACAATACTAAAACTTGTGGAGCAATTTTTTCAGTTAATGATATGAGTTTGAATTTTTTTCAAAGTTAATCGTTTCCCTCAAGTTCATTACCATTTGACTATGGTGAAATGACAGTTGTGATCTAACTTCTCACCACCCTAGTCTCTCCCCTACCCTTCCCACTATTTCCTTCGTTGGAATGAACAATCTATTGATTGTTCTAATCACAAAGTGAATGTACAGCAACAGCTTCCTCACGTGAATTTAGCTCTGGCATTGTAACAAGAGAAGATAAAGAAAAAGTAGTTGTTCAGATCTAATTCTTGCCAGTGCAATTTCAGCAGCAATTTTGTGCTGCAGAAATCTGTAATTAATGTTGAATGTATGGTGTTATTAAATTCACAAAGAATTAAATGATAATCTTTGTTAATAACAGTGCATTGACATAAAATAAACTGTTATCAGGCCAAAGTAAAGTAGATGTTTACTTTGTTGATTTATTATGGCAGACATTTAAGGAAGTATTTGACAACTCTCAATAAAGATATATTTCACTGAGAAAGGAAGACACGTATGAGAAGGATGCACTATCTGAGGCTAACTAAGGAAGTTAAAGATGGTATCAAATTGAAAGAAAAGTTCAATTTTATAGAGTTTTGGTGATACTGTGCCTTATCCAAAACAGTGCCAGCACCCTGAATCAGAGGTCCTGCTCCAATTTCAGACAAATCTCATTTTCACGGGTGGGTATTATGTGGTTTGTACATGTAGGAAACCCGAACACAGTAGGACCATTTGAACTTGTTGCTAATTCAATCAAACCCTATTTTCACTGGAGCAAGATTCATTTCCTGAAATGTCTGACAATGATTTCATGGGTAGACATGAGTGCATGTAAAAGGTGTACATGGTCTGTGAACCTGTCAAACTGTTAGATTTTTAAATCCCCTGCTCTTTACATTTTGGGGGAAAAAAAACAGCCTACTATGACCTTGTGCTGAAAACAAATCACTGCATATATTTTCAAGAGCTGTTTGTTGAAATAACACAAAAGGCTATCCTTATTTTGTTATTACTGCTTGACTGCTTTCAGAACCTATCGTTACAATAGGACTGTAAGTTCCCAGTTTGATTGACAGCTCCACATGATTATCAAGAAGTTAGCATTAATGTAGGGTTATGAATAAGGGATTAAATACTTGCAATGATTTAAATGTATTGAATGTGCTTTTATCAAGTTAAGTCTGTAATAGGTATGAAGGAGCCATACTGAGATGAAACAAAATAAAGTTCTGAGGTCTGCCCTTGGTGGACGCTCAGTGAGTTGACATGGAAAGTGTAAGGGCAAGGGTTGAAAAGATGTTGGCATGGATTGGAATGATTTGGCACTAAATTGGTATAGGGGATATAAGGGGTCATGGGGATTGTTGAGGAATTATATGCTAGCGTGAGTTGACACTAAGTTGATATAGGGGCTACAATAGACATGAGTAAGTGTAAGTGTCCTGTGTTGACATGAGTTGACACAAAATTGGCAAAGGGGCTATAAGAGATCGTAGAGGTGACTGGAGGCATTGGTTGGCATGGATGGCATGAAGGGTGGTTTCACATGGAGGGTATGAGTGACAATGAGAGAGATGGGATGGGGCATAGAGGGGAATGAGTGGGGTGTGAAAGGTGATGGCTAGAGGATTAAATACCAGAAAACAAGTGTGATAAAGGCACAGAGCACTAAGATGGGCCTTTTAACTAGACTGCCTGCCTTGGTACTTGGCAGCCCTGTGGCTGCATCCAAACTATTTTTGGGAACGGTGGGCCCAAATCCAGCAGGCAGCCACCCCACCTGCTCGAAACAAAGATTCTGTTGTTTGGGGAAGTTTCTCCCAAGGCAGGTTTGGCATGTCAGAAAATTACCTGACACCATTCACCGACCTCAGGAGTGAAAATCCTAGGGCCCTAGGGTACAGCATACAATTTTAGTCTCTTATTTAAAAAGGGATATACTTTCGTTGGAGTTAGTTCAGAAAAGTTTCACCACATTGATTCCTGGGATAAAGGGATTGTTTTATGAGGAGGGATTAGAGTTTAAAAGAATGAGAGGTGATTTTATTGAAATATAAGATTCTGAGGGGATTTGGCAGGTTGGATGCTGAGAGATGTTCCCCCTCATAAAGAAATCTAGAACTAAAGCACAGTTTCAAAATAAAAGGTCTCCCATTTAGGAATGAGTTTTTAATTTGATGTATTATTGTCAAATGTATTAGTATACACTGAAAAGTTTTGCTTCTTGCACACTATGCAGACAACGTATACTGTACATAGAAAAGGAAAGGGTGCAGAATGTAGTGTTACACTCATAGCTAGGGTCTCAAGAAAGATCAACTTAATATAAGGTAGGCCCATTCAAAAATCTGATGGCAGCAGGGAAGAAGCAATTCTCGAATCGGTTGATATATGTCCTCAGACGTTTATATCTTTTTCTTAATGGAAGAAGGTGGAAGAGAGAATGTCCGGGATGCATGGGGTCCTTGATTATGCACTAGCATGGAGGGACCAGGACAGGCTATTGACAATCTGTTCACCTAGAAACTTGACATCCTCGATCATTTCCATTGATGGAAACAGGCATGACCTCCTCTACGCTTCCTGAAGTCAATAACTATCTCATTCTTTTTATTGATATTGAGGGAGGGATTATTGTTGTTACATCAATTCACCAGATTCTTTATTTCTTTCCTGTACTCTGTCTCATCATTGTTTGAGTTCCAACTGACTATGGTGGTGTCATCAGCAAACTTGAAAATCGAGTTGGAGGGGAATTTGGCAGCACAGTCACATGTACAAGAAGTATAGTAAGAGGCTGAGGACAGAGTCTTTTGGGGCGCTGAAGGAATTTCTCCTTTGAGGGTTGTTAATTTATGGATTCCTCGATCCCAGAGAGCATTGGAGGCTGGATTATTGAATATATCCAAGATCTAGTTAGACACATTTTTGATCAGCAAAGGAGTTCAGAGTTATGGAGGTGGGAAGGACAATCAGAAAAGTAGAGTTAAGGTCACAACCAGATCAGCCACGATCTTAGCGAATGGTGGAGCAGGTTTGCAGAGCAAAAAGTCCACTATTGCTCCTATTTCTATGTTCTTAGTATCAAAATATATGTTTTTTTGATCACGATCATTGTATTTTATAATTTTTGTGTTGCAGGTTATGCATTCCCATCTCCTCCTCCAGTGGACCCGTTTGCAAAAATTCGGGTAGATGATTGTGGAAAAACTAAAGGTTGCTTTAGGTGGGTACCAGAAATGCAAATTTATTTTCAAAATGGCTTCATCAGATGACATGATCAAAATAAATGAGTGTACTATATTAAAATTTCCAAATGTTTTGTTGGAAAACAAATAACAGTGATACCATGATAATTGCAACATTATAGCAACATTCCTTGAGATAGGATTGAGGGAAATACAGATTCCCTCCATATCTTCTCACCCCATAGCTCATATGCCAGTCCCTGACATTTGTTACATTTCCTGAACTTCATCTCAAAGCTAATTAGCCTTACTGTCCACCACCTTCTCACTCCATCACTATCACTTTTTCTTTCCCTTTTGAATTCTTCTATAATTACCTTCCCTTTTCTCTGCTGTCACTAACCTGATTTTTAATCCTTTTCTCTACTCCCCTACTCAATCTGTTAATGACCTTGTCACCCACAAACAGCAAATTTGCCTACTTGTCTACTTCACATTTGTCTTCAAAATTCAACACACTATTTAGAACACTTGTTTGGGCAGGTCCAGAAAATACAAGCCTAGTTTGAGAGAATGTCATCTTGTCTGTTGTTTTATCTATTTTGTATGCATCAGCATCTGTCTCACATTTTAGTGGGAATGTTGACTTCAAAATTCAGCTGTTATCTTTAAGAAAAAAACAAATATTAACATGAAACCTTCCTCACTTATTGCTTTCTGAAAATCCAATATTTCTTCCTCTCTCCCTGCCACAACCCCCTCCCCCCCAACCACCATACAGTGACCGTAGACATGTACTATCTCCCACGTCTGTCATCTTCAGTCAGACTTTTAAACTTGCTGCTTTACAACAACTAGCGCAGTTAAAAAAAAAAGGCATGGCCTCTTTCACACTGACTCTCTTAGATGTCAATGGTGGGCCTCATGGGGTACTGCACTGCTTAAATCTCTCCTGGCCTGAATCTGAAGGTAAAGTGAGATAGGCAAGGAAGAAATTTGGTGCAGGTAAGTGGGTATGGGATGGGAATCAGATACTGATCGCCTCTCTGTAGAAATTATGGCCCATAACTTCCTGTCTCCCCAGTGTCAGATATAGGGGGTACCTTGAAGATGCGCTGGGGAATCTCTGTGAAAAATTCTCAGGTAAGTGTTCAAGTGGCATTGTTCAGAAGTGTTACCTTCCATTGGACGTTTGCACTGAGTTGGGAACCATCTGACAAAGTGATTTGAATCACTAATTTTGGATGGTTCTGCCAATTTAACACTAATAATTACTCTGAAAGAGTTAGAAGAAATAAAATCCAATTTCAGTGTAACTATTTTAAACATCCAGATCGAGCCCTGCATTGGACAACCTCCACACTCAGATTAACTTGTCCTGTTGCAATATTGTATATTTAAATGTGATTTAAGCAATCATATTAGTGTTTCTAAAACTAAATCTTATATTTATAAAAGTTTAAAATTAAATAATAACAGTTGCAGGGAAAAGATATTTTGCTCACCTATCTCTTGTTGCTGTTAATAATTTTGAATCCAATTGTTTGTAAGAACCTATATATTTCTGGAACAACTTCTTTGGACACAAACTAGAAGTTGGACCCAAAAACATGCCCACTGTTGCATCCATCTCACCAATGTCTCAATACCCTCCAGTCTGACCAGCATATGCTTGAATTTAAAATAAGCATAAGTTAGCAGAAACAGTCAAGGTCCAAGGATTGAACTCAACAATATATTTATTTTTTCAGTATTAAAATTTAAATTTTGCCTAACTTAATCATCATTCATGCATGCTTGATACAGCACATTAAGGAACTTGTGCTAATAGAAGCTTTTCAATGTTTAACATGATTTTTACTTAAAGTTCATTAATTGAAACAGAAATTATACAGCAGGTGTCAATGAAATTGGCTCAAAATTGTAATAAAACATCAGAAAACCACTGCATTTAAAATTTGCAGTATGAAATGACCCACCAAACATGCACAGTTGGATGACACTTGCAGTTTAGAGTGAGGAGGGAAGATGTGGTTGGCTAGTTTTATAACTGACAGTTTCTTTGGATAGAAAGTTAGATGGATGCCCATAGAAGATTAAGAAGAACAGCGTGTAATGCAAATACATTGTGATGATATGTGTATATTTTTACAGTATTTTGTTTATATATAAATTGTGTAGCTAAAGGTAAAGCTGTGTCTGTGTGTGTCCAGATTTAATCAAAGGAAAGATTATTGGACACAGATTGTCTATAGACCCTAAGGGTTAAACGTCTGATCCTTTTGCATTTTGTAATGAGACCTTATGGTGGGTTTCAACTTAGAAGAAAACAAAGTAGATTTGAAATTTGCTTTTGGGGATAAGTGTTGAAACTGATTTGTAGCCGTTAAATTTCAAAGAAGTGTCAAAGGTAGTAAAGATCACTTGCTATGTACAGGAGATTCATGAGTAAACAGGTACAGACATTTTAAATGACCAAAAGTAGTGGTGAAATGGGAACATGAAAAGGTGTCATGTTTGGGAATCTTGAATTTTCAGAGAAATGTTTGAAGACCATGGAGGACTAAGGTGAAAAGGATATTTACGAAAACAGAGCTTCATCTGCATGCTGTTGAGAAGTTGATGGAAAGCAAACTCCTGTGTGTTTGGAATATGCTGGAAAAGATGTGAAAGACTTGCAATAGAAACAAAAAGCAACTCAGATTTTGGATCTGGAAGGTTTTATCCTGATCAACAGTTGGTTTTGAATTTCTCTTTGGAAAACCACGTGTGTGGTGGATTATTCTGGGAAGTCGTGAATTGTACTCTTAAAATGAAAGTAGTTTCTCAGTTTGGGTAATATTTCCTGCATTTGATGGTTAACAATCTATCAGTGCTGTTGCCAAAAAGACAGTTTTATTGTGTACCTTTGAGGCATTAATGAGGTTCATTTGTAAATCTCTTTCTAATTGTGTATCTTTTGTGTGTTTGAATTTTGTTTTTTAATAAACATTTTAATTCTTTAAATTTTTAAAGTTATCGTTGGAGTCCTGTGCTTTTGCATTCAGTGGTTTTCCTTCCTTATTTCCACAATATAAAAAAAATCAAGGTCAGGTGAGAAGGATTTCAATCTGGGATCTGGCTTGTTCAGCATTAATATTAGCTGTGGTCGTAACAATGTGCATAACTATCTTACTCCCAAAATCTGTGATCTTTTAAGCTCTTGAATTAGATTGCACTCAGAGTATTCGTGCCTGGTTACAGAAATGGAGGAAACTCCAGGCCCAGGTTTGCTGTTCTACCATCTAATCTCATAATCTGTTCTACATATTTGCGCTGCCCTCTGTTTAATGAAAATATTTTTTCCCCTTTGCTTTTGTTATTGTCAGTTTTTAACTACTTAAATGCTAAGAAAAGCAGAAAAGCTTTCTTTAATCTAATATATACAATCCTTTCATAATTTCAAATGTTTTTAACATAGCTATTTTCAGTCTTCTATATTCAAGAGAGAAAAGATAAAGGATTCTCAAGAAAAAGATATTGTATGCAATGTGAAAGCTGGAGTCTTCAATACTGATAATGTTTTTGAGGATCCCTGTAATGGTTAGAAAAATGTTACCCTTTATGGACTAATAATATTTAATCTTGTATTTCTTGATGCACCCAATTAGATTGTGGGATATTGGATTATGTATTAAAATATTACCTTGCTCCTGTTATTTTCTATAGTTACGTTGTACAACATATTATTGTCAAAGATCTGTAAATTAATCTTTGCAATATTAAGAAAAAGCAACTCATATTCTGAAAACATCATTGGCCCAGATCTTCCACAAAGTGGCAATCATTGTTGGATTGGAGCTCCGCTCGAAATTTTCCATCCCTTAATGCTGCTCTGCAGTTTTTTTTTGCAGGTTTTCCATACCCAAATATCCAGAATTAGGAATGTAGTGTCCATCAAAGATCTCCATCAACTAGCTATTGTTTGGAAAGTTTAATGTTAGTGAATGAATGCATGGATTAATGTTAATGAATGGGTGTGTGGGTGGGCAAGGTGATTGGAAAGGTGGGTTGAGGTAGCAGATAAGTCAGGGATAATTTGGTCTGGTCTGGGGGAGGGAGTAGCTTTGTAGTTATCCAAAAATTAGGCTAGATTTTAATCTGTCTAACATTTCCTATATAACTATCGTGGTTAGCACTGTAGAACTCTCAAGTCTCTAGTTAGAATCTTCAGTCCCACCGAAGGCAACAGGAAATGCAAACAATAGGGAAACCCCATTGATAGCAGCAGGACCAGAAGATCCTGCCACCAGCCATTGGTGGGCTGTATCTGCCACGATGAAACTTGCCACTTGAGGGGCACAGAAAATCCAGCTCTCTGATTCTGACGTAGAGCCAGAGCCAGTTGCAGATGGTTCCTTGGAGCACGGCAATTGTCTATTGGAACTTCTTACTTCCTGGGCAATTTCCACAGAGGTCAGTGTATCAGTCTTCTGAGGGCACTTGACGCGCATCTTGGTTTATACACCCGATCTCTGACTATGAGATACCTGGAAGATTTGGGTCATTAACTTTTGATTCAATGTTACACAGCAGACTGCTAGTAGGATTGTGTCTGATCTACAAACCAATTAGGGTGTTAACAAGTGATCATGCATTATGCTATTATGTTGATTTATGACTTGAAGTCTGGTGTGCTTGGGAAGTATGAATTTAGCAAGTGCTCCAACTTACAACTCTCTATAAAATATCTACATTGGTTTGTTCACATGTCTAATAGGACAACGTTATATATTGTTGCAGTGGCATTCATACTTTTTTAACCCTCTATCCCTTTTTTCCCATTGTAGGTATGGGAAACCTGGCTGTGATGCAGACACATGTGATTACTTCCTCAGTTACCGCAGGATAGGTGCTGATGTGGAATTTGAGTTGAGTGCTGACACTGATGGTTGGGTTGCAGTTGGATTCTCATCTGACAAACTAATGGTAAACCACTGTCCCTGCTTAGAACAATTCAATTATTCCCATACTGCATCAATTTAATAGAAATGTGAATGCAGAAACAAAAAAAGTACATGAATGTAATTATGTAGTCTTGGATTTATTATTAATGGGACATCTTCCATTTTACAATTCTACTTCAGCCAAAAAACAAAATGTATTTGGAAGAATTATGCCAAAACTAGTTGATGATGAATATGAGTTAACATGACATAATTGATACCTAACTTTGTCTCCCTAAAAGGTAAATTCATTGACTGAAGATTCCTTAAATTCTGCTGAATCAGAATGAACCTAGATAATGAAGACTGATGTCCTATGTTGTATTTATGTGATACTTGCTGCACTACATCACCGCCCCCCACCCCCATCAACCACCACTACCACTATTATTTTCCCTTTCTATTTGAAGGCATGAATGCAATTTACTTCCCTCAAAGCAACAGTCCATGGATCTAAGCATTCCTCCATTATTTTTGAGCCCCAACAGTGAGTACTGGTGGGATATTTGATTGTGGAAGACATAATGCTTCAGCGATTATGTCCTGTTGTCACCCGACATATGGCTATGCTCTTAGATGCCATAGGAAACAGACTAACTACTACAATGTACACTAGCTTCCAGACTCCGGTGGAAGTAGTAGCAACTTGCAGCCCGCTACATCTCGGAGATTTTAGGACCTTGTTGTTGGCAATATAACAGTCCTTCCTGATGATCACCGGATACACACTAGATCAGATCTAAGCTCTGGTATCCAGCCATGAATGGTGGTAGATAATTAAACAACTCACTGGAGGAGGAGGCTCCACAAGTATTCCCATCCTCAATGATCGAGAAGCCCAGCACATCAGTACAAAAGATAAGGCTGAAGCACTCACAGTAATCTTCAGCCAGAAGTGCCAAGTGGATGATCCATTTTGGCCTTCTCCGGAGGTCCCCAACATCACAGATGCTAGTCTTCAGCTGATTCGGTTCACTTCACACGTTATCAAGAAACAGCTGAAAGTGCTGGATACTGTCAAGGTTATCAGTCCTGACAAAAATCCAGCAATTGTGCTCCAAAACTGGCAGCTCCTTTTGCTAAGCTGTTCCAGTACAGCTGGCATCTACCTGGCAATGTGGAAATTTGTCCACCTGTGTCTTGTCCTAAGAAGTAAGACAAATTACCCATTGATTTACTCTCAGTCATCACCAAGGAGATGGAAGGTGCCATCAATGGTATGATCGAATGCCACTTACTGAACAATAACCTGTTCACTGATGCTTAGATTGGCTTCTACTGGGGGCTGCACAAGTGTCAGGCAACGACCATCTCCAAACAGAATGAATTTAACTATCTCTCCTGACATTCAGTGGCATTCCCATCACTGAGTTCCCCCCGGCTATCAAAACATTTGGGGTTAATTGACCAAAAACTGGATTAACCATATAAATATTGTGGTACAAGAGCAGGTCAGGGGCTTGGAATACTGTGGCGAGTAACTCTCCTTCTGACTCCCCAAAGACCATCTACACAATAGAAGTCAGGAATGTGATGGAACACTCTCCGCTTGCACCTCCAACAATACTTGAGAAGTACTTCACCATCTAGAACAAAGCAGCCCATTTGATTGACATCCAATCCACCACCTCAACCATTTACCTCTCCCCATCACTGACGTACCATGGCAGCAGTGTGTAACAATTAGAAGATGCACAGCAACTCACCAAGGCTCCTTCAGCATACCTTCCAAACCCGCAAATAGTACCATCTAGTTAATACTTTTCCATCTGCAATATTGCATGCACTTAGATCAAAATATTACTCATTCTTAAATCAATGTTGCATGGATGAATCAACTGCTGACTTGATAGTGCTAGCATACCTGCATTTTTCCCTTCATAGATTGTGTTGACAATAGTAAATATTTCTGAATTATTTCAAAGAGCATTTGTTTGCTACCATAGATGATGTTTTTATCTTCTGATCTTTTGTAAACATAAGAGTTCCTTATGAATTTTCTGTCCACCTAAGAGTGCTTATCTGAGTGATCATTCTTATGTGAGCCTAAACGTTGAATATCCCCAGGTTTTTCTCTATATAGGGTATCACTGCCAAACTTGGCCCTGTCTTTAACTGATTTCCCCACAAGTGTTCCCAGCAATAGGCAGGGAATATATATTTTGAGCAGAAACAAATAAAAATTTATGTTCCTACTCTCAACTACTATTCTGACTACTACAGTGGCCTTGAATGCATTTTTTTTAACCTTGTGAACCTTAACATGAGATCTAATATATAATGTTATTTTGTACATCGACAAGTTCCATTTACAGATTTAAGCTGGACAAAGTTACATGCGCAAGTTGTTAATGGATACATCTTTTACTTTTGTATTAGGGAGGTGATGATGTGATGGCCTGTGTGCACGATGACAATGGCAGGGTTCGAATCCAGCACTTTTATAATGTTGGGCAGTGGGCCAAAGAGATAAAAAGAAATCCAGCAAGGGATGAAGAAGGTATTTTTGAGAATAATCGAGTGACTTGTCGATTTAAACGACCAGTATATGTCCCTAGAGATGAAACCATTATCGATCTTCATTTGAGCTGGTACTACTTATTTGCATGGGGTCCTGCCATACAAGGTAGGTCCATTTTTCATCTGTTGTAGCAGTGATTGGATAAAGCACAATTGCATAATATTTATCAAGAATATCTTAATTTTGTTTACTTAACAGGGCTAACTGATTAGTGTAATAGATAAATTTTAATAGACTGTATGAATCATTCAGATCTTTAAAGAAATGTATAAATTACAGCCACTAAAATTTGATCAACCTAACCAGAGGGAGGTCTTTGGCATAGTAGTAGTATTTCTTTCCCTCACCGGAAGTTCTGGGTTCAAGTCCCACTTCAGGACTTGATGGTCATGGACAATGCGTCAATAACATCACCAAACAGGTTGAATAATAGCTTGTAAATGTTTCCAGTACACCTGGTGGCAGGTGGTAAGAATAGGAATTTCTGGTCAGCCATATTGTGGAAGGCAATGGCAAACCACTGCAGTACTTTGCCAAGCATAATCATTGGGGAGCAGTACTGCAGGAGAAGGGTAGATTACAACATTACTAATTTTGTGTTTTTTATTGTCAACTTAAAGCATGCCTTAATATAATGGCAATTTTTATGGTGGTTAGATTTTACTATTAAGGATTTTGTATGATGTGAGGAATGATCATTATATTGTCATGTTACTGTGGTCATCTTATCTAGCTGCAATTCTGTGATCTGCAAAACATTGCTCCTATGCTTCTATTCTCTTTGCATCTCTCAATAATACCTTGTCCGTTCTTATGCTATCTGCTGATTTATAGAAAAAAATTGCTTTAATACACAGTCTGATTACCAAAGCAGGTATGAACTCAGTTACTGCTGTTCTTGTGACACTGCACCAACAGTAATTGTTGTTACAGTACTGCTTGAGGATGTAACATAAGAATAGATGCAGACTTAGGCCATAGAGTATCTCGAGTTTGCTCTGCCATTTACTAAGGTCAAAGTTAACTATCTTAACTCCACTTTCTCCCATCTGTTAAAAGGATGGGAGTGTAATTGTGAACACCAGAAAATCTTGGCAATGGTAATATCAAATTGCATTCTCCTGAGCCAAACTTTTATATGTAAAAGAGGAACACAGGTTTATTTAATCTCAGTTGTGACCTGTCAATGAGTTTTAATGAAAAATCACACCCAAAATCTTCCAAAAGAAGTAATTTGACTAAATTCTTGAAGATATATAAGTGCATTTGAAATATTAACATGTAATTTTACCTGATTAACATTTTTGCTACTTGTTATGCTTGTCTTGACCTGAAAGGATCAATCACTCGACACGATATTGACTCTCCACCAGTTTCTGAAGATGTCGTCAGCATCTACAAGTATGAAGATGTCTTCATGCCATCTGCAGCTTATCAAACTTTCTCCTCCCCCTTCTGTCTGCTTTTAATTGTTGCTCTAACTTTCTATATACTAATGGGGACTCCATAAGTAAGTCAATGCAGGAAAACGTTGACTTGAAAACAGATTTAACTATGGAGAATTTCAGCAGGAATGAAATTGACATATATGTTCTGTTTTATTTGATGATACAATGAAGCCCCAACTGATTACCGTGTATACCATTTGACAATATTCACTTGAATAACAATCAGTAAATGGTCAAATGATATATACCCATGAGGTGGAAGATTTGAGTTTCAAGTCTCAGCAAAATAAGTCTGTGGGACACTACTGGATTAGCAGAAATGAAGTGTGTTTGCCTATTCCAGGATCACCACACACTATTGTTTTGAAACATTAAGTCAGCATGCATTGTGTGTGCCAAGAAGCCTATACCAGAAAGATTAATAACATTATTCTGAACATAGGTCCCTCATTAAAATGCTCCTTAGATTGGTTGTTGTATCTGTATTTTGTAAGTTTTTTTGTTTTCGAGGGTTTGATGAAAACTAATTGTACCAGATGTTGCCGTTTTTAAGAGTTTTGCCAAATCAAAAGTAAGAAGAGTGAACAAAAAGTAGCTTTTTTAAAAAAAGTGTAAATAACTAATCTAGAAGCTGTTTATATCTTTATTTGTAGAGGATTCATATTGTGGTGAAGTATAAATTATGTCAAAGCTTTGTATAAAAGGTAAAATAGCTAATTTATGTAAAACAATTTGAGAGCTAACAAAGCAATTCTATCATAGAAGGAATATTAATGGTCAAATGATCATCAACAAATTGCGTTTCTTTCTCAATTAAATCTTTCCCTAAAGGCTTTCAGTTAAATAAAAAAACATGTGACTGCACCTCATTAATACCGTCCAGCAGTATTTGTGAAAGCTGAAAAGAGGGAGGAGACAAAAATTGTTGATAATGTTATTGATATTTGCAAATCTTCACTATAGCCCATATTAATTGCAAATGAAGAGCTCATTATTTTTTGTCATAGAAATATTGATTATTCAGAATGATATCTTGCCCACACTAATCCCCCAAAGACACAATTGCAGGTTGTAAGCAAATATAGCATAAAGTTGCACTATTCTGAAGTTATATGGGGAGACATCTTGAGAGGCGATGGTGGGGGAGTCAAATCTCTGACATGGTGGAATAGGCAAATGATAAATCGTTATGGAAAGGTGATTTAAGAAAGTGAAAGAGAGAGGGGGTCGAATATAAAATGAACAGGAGAGAGTAGAGGCGAGGAGGAGAAATAAAGTAAGCATGAAAAAGAATAATGGTTTTTATTGGAGCTATCTTTACATTTCTACATTGCTACAATTTTGTAAAGGTTATGCCTATAATGAATTTTAAAACTTAGCTGCACAAAGAATGGAAAATTAAGAAAGAAAAAAAATTTGGCCCATGTGGCTGTGTTACTTAGCCGCATCTGTAAAACATCCTCCAGACATTATCTCCTTGATGCTTTACCACCAAAGCTATCCTCCCCATTGATTAGGCTCAATTCATTTCAACTTCTTTTTGAATGTGAACTGAGCAAGTATTAATTGTGCAAAGTGTTTAGACTCAGCCATGCCACTATTGTAATGTTTCTCAGTCACTAACAGCCAGAAATTATTGCTTACCTAATAAATTATTAATTATTGCATGGTGAGAGGCTATAATCTTATAATCCTTTAGTTTTCATTTTGAAAATCAGGCTTTTTAATGAATCAATGTAAATTTAACATAATTAAGAAAAATTCCATTATCTATTGTTTGCCTTCCAGCTCAGCTATCATTGACTTATTTTCCAATTTCTAAGAATGCTAAATGCCAAACACAATGTGCCAGCACCTAATCAGGTGCTCCCAGTTTCTACTGCTAGTTAAACTTTTATTTCAATCTTTAACTCTACACTTTAAATACATCAGCTCATTTCACCATTTGCTTTATGCAAAAATAATATCACCAGGTTTCTGACAAGACTTCTGGCTCCTATGTAGCTTTCTTGCCTTACTGAGATTCAGATGTAATCAAGTCATTATTCAACAAACATGCCTTGACCGATTAGTTTGCTCCAAGTAGACCTTGCTTCCAGTGACATGGAGTAAACCATGTCAGTGGAAGCAAAGCTTATAGCACCTCTGAACTTTCATGCAACACCGCATCTTTCCAGGAAGCCAGTGGAGATGTCAACTGTTGCTTATGTGAAGTTCACTATGCACACATATATAAAATTCAATAGATAGCAACAGCTTTGTCATTTTGGGTTGTTTTATCATTAACTACCTACATGTATCATTTCTTTTAAGATAATTCAACTTGTCTACACTTGAAGGTGAAGGAGCAATTTATTGCAGGCATGATGTATGTAGTGCAAGATTTCCCAATATAAATAGTGAAAATATAATAATGCATATACAAGAACAACAATTCTGAAGGGCAGAGAACACTTTGAAGCAGCACTCCTGAAAGTTAATTTGCAATGCTGTATGGTGGGGTAGATCAATTCCACATCAAAGGTGTGCAACATTACCAACTTGTGCTCCATGATGTACAGGATTGGAATCAACATACATTTCATCATGATATAACTAAGCAGTGAAAAACTCGACAAAGAGGCAGCTCATTGATTTTCACATTG
This sequence comes from Sphyrna mokarran, assembly GCA_024679065.1. NCBI lineage: Eukaryota > Metazoa > Chordata > Chondrichthyes > Carcharhiniformes > Carcharhinidae > Sphyrna > Sphyrna mokarran. Next base: position 65,628,341 of record JAGIQG010000002.1, read on the forward strand.
ACTTCATCGCAGTGTTAATGTAAGCCTACTTGTGACACTAATAAATAAACTTTAAAAAACTTGTAATACGAGATCATCTCCTGCAGCCAGAACATAGCTGAAGAAGGTTCTATGCTGGTTAGTTGTCTAATATTAGTATGAGGAAAGTTAATTCAGAGTAGGCATACATTATAATGCTTTTCAGACTTTTAAATCACAAGTTGGCTGTTAATTTGGGACAAAAATGAATTCAATAAATTCTCAAATCTCTACAGTTTTTGCTTAAGTTGTCAAACTACATGTGCTTCTCTGATTTAAGTGATTCTGTTATTTATTAATTCTACACATGATTGTAGTCCATGTATTTCCTCTACCAGTTTTTAGTTGCTCACCATAGGCTGTTCATAGTTGCAAATGGTTTAAGGAGCAATATCCAATTTTTTAAAATAAAACATACCACCAGAAGTAGCTATTTGGGACATTTTTCAAAATGGGAGCATGTAGGTCTGGTATGTACTTTGCATCACTATTGTTATGGAACTGGCTTTGATATCTACACTATTACAACTCCCAACTAGGTGGAGAGTTGAGATGTGGTTACCAGATAACTCAGAAGTGGTTATCTCACTTCTGAGCAACCTGAAATACCCTAAAATATGTCAACCACGAAAGCCAGCATCTGCACTCCCTCATCCTACCTCCCCTCCAGTAGCAGGTAATATCTCTTTGCACCTTTTTTTTGCCAACCTCAAAAAAAGTGCTATCTCCAGCAGAGATGAAAGCTTAAATTCCAATGCTGCCACATTTGATTAAAACTATTGAGTTTCAAAACTGCTGTTTCCAGTTTAAAGTTGAAGAATCAAATAAGAGAGAGAGGAAAGGTAAATTATCAAAATAGAGGAAAGGAAGAAGGAAAGAGAAACAAATTAAAGGAGATGGAAGTGGCAAAATAATTCCGAGAAACAGAATAGATGGGAAGTTGAATGTCGTGATGATTCTGCCAAAGTTGAAAATGATTGAGACACAGGGCCCACATGCTTGATGAGACCAATTGATCTGACCTACATGGTTAAAAGATTGACCCAACTGCTCAACATCCAAAAACGGTTAACTTTTTGGTCAGGCTGGTTTCACCCTGATGTATCATCTTCACTTCCAGAATATCTTTTCTACAGTTTGCAGGAGTTCTGTGCGCTCTGAGACGCTCCAGAAATTAGTTTTTCAGGCACAGCACCAGTAAGCTAGCCAATACCATTCAGCTGATTTTGTTCTGAACTCTTGTTAAATATTTCCATTTAGTCTATACTGCTTTTCCTCATTCTTTCTTCCAAAGTGCATTGCAATATGCTTAAAGAAAGTTGACTGTGTCCACTTTTCTATTGACACAGTTAAAGGCTGAAGTGTGCTTCTTTTTACAGATAACATTAAACAGGAAGTTGTGGTCAGTGATAAATTCATTGAGCTCTGCTCAAAACTGTTGCATCTCCCCGTCGTGAACTGTATGTGATGAGTTATGCTGGTCTGTACATGTTTTCCAGTGAACATAGTAACTGAAGCTTAGGGTTATGGCAATGAACATTATTTTAAAACAAAAAATATAATTCTGAAAACCTATACAGGAGACCAACAATTCTTTTGTTATATTTCTATTTCAAGTTATGCTGTTACTGCATGTGACTGACAGTTGATTCTTGTGAAATTGTTTATTTAACCCTAAGTGATGACTTCAACATTGCACTGCTATTTATAATTATTGTGGTAGGCACTGTTGATGCATACAGCTGGAAAATTTGAAATAATATTATGGATAATGCTTGAGACTAGCTAATAAAGGAGAATAAACTTGACCTGTGTTTTATTTGGTAATGAAAAATTCATAAATTGGTTTAAAGATTGAAGCTTTCAGTGTATGTAAGAAATAGAGTCAACAGAGGCCAGTACAGGATCCTACAACATATTTTTGTTTTGAATTTTTAAAGAATATAACTAAAATGATTTTATTCTATTGCACTTATTCAGATCTACAAAAATTGGAAGTATATTTTGCGAGATAAACATTTGCATCAAAGTTAGGGAAAAGGTTTGTTTTTTCAGTTTTAAGAAAAACTTCTAAGTAGGGGTGTCAGTACATAAAGGAAGGGCGTGATTAGCTCTGAAGCAAATATCAAACATCCATCCCAAATTTCTTTTATCTGAAACTTTTTAGATAATGTAATTTTCAGGCATTGTAATAAAGGCAAATAAAATCAGTTCTCATTATTTAAACCATTCAATAATTAAACATTTGTTGGTATTGTAAATTATAATCCTCAATTATTCTCTGTACTTTAGAACAATGTGAAAGCATCCCATTGAAGCATAAAATATTCTGATATTCTGAACGGGCTTTAATGTGTCTCCTCCAGCTGGTGTCATGTATGCTTTAGAGTTTTTCCCCAACTTTGCTTATAAGCAATAAATTTGTATGTATGTTGTATATTTTCTAATCTGTGGAGTGGAACTTTGATCCCACATTAGCCGCCAGTGAGAATAACAATGCAGGCACAAAATCCTGCTAGAGTCACGCAATGACAGCGAGTTCCCAGTTTATGATTTTCCACACCCTTTGCTGGTGACCTAATGAGGTTTCCTCCCAGAAAGGTTGAGAACATAAATTTAATACAATACAATTAGCGAACTCTCCCACCAGGATGTTCCCATCATGCCTGCATAATTTGCAACAGTTCTATAAAAGCAAGAATCTGGTGACCTGAGCTCCAAAGTGGATATTGGAAGTGAGTTCTCAGATTGAATCACAGAATCATAGAACCCTACGGTGCAGAAAGAGGCCCTTCAGCCCATCAAGTCTGCACCAAACACAATCCCACCTAAGCCCTAGCCCAACATTCCTACATATTATACCCACTAATCCTTCTAACCTATGCATTCCTGAATTTCTTAGCATGGCTAATCAACCTAACCATCATCTTCCAAGATGTCATATAGAGAGGGGCACAGGAGAGGATAGGGGAATTCAGATAAATCGAACTCGGGGCTGGGGTGAGGTAAGCGTTTTGATACTGGATTCGGGTGAAGGGGAACTTGTGCACAGGCTTCAGTGGCCCTTCATTTCTCTGTGTCTGTAGGTTTCATGGGGTCTGGCAACTGGGGTGGAGATGGTGGTTCTCGGGTGACAGGTGTAAGTTGGTGATAGTGTCATCACACGGGGTGACATTGAGATCCCTAGGTGGGATTCTGTGAAATGCCAGGCTACTTGAGTGGTGTGGGGACTTCTGATGAGGGGTGCTTATTAGCTGCATGAGGGCAGAAGAGCATCATGAGTGCACCCTCATGAGAAGATGAGTGCAGTTAGAATGAACCCTTAAATTCATCCTGAGAGTATGGGCAATCTGGAATTACAAATTGTTAAATTGTGGAGGTCAGGCTATCAGGGATTAAATTATGTGTGGCAAGCTGTTGTTGGGAGGCTTGCTTAATTCACAGCCCTGAGAGCTGAGGTGATGAGAGTGCCTTCTAGGGATAAAGCCAATTGCAAACTGGAGTGTTAACATGAATTGGGTTATTAATACAAACACACATAAAGATTCGTCTGCAGATGAAGATAGACACTAATAAGTGTGAGTCAAGTTCAGTCTATTATTCAACATCAGCCTGATGTATTTGGAAGTTGAGCAGCTGCATTATTTAAAGTGAATATTTTGAGGTTGTAGAATTGTCTCTGCAATGTTTTTATTTCCACTGTCAAATTGCCAGAGGTTGCTTTAATACTTTTTTAGATGGAAGCAGGCTTATAGGGAGAAGAGAGGGTTCCTTACTTCCAGTTTGGCAGGCTTTGAGCTGCCCAGTTACTTGCAGTAGACCACTAGCTGTCACTGGATGTCTCTCCCTCTCTTGATTGAAGTTCTTGCCAAGATGGATCTGAAATAGGTTGCATTTTCTTGCAATGGAAAGCCACGAATGACTATATATCAAACAAAATGCTATCACTTTCGAAATAGGGCAGGTGGTAATCTCATTCAGGAAGCCAAGGTCTCCTTATTAGCTATGCGTTCAAAAGGGGCCAAAGTTTTTACACATTCAGGGAAAGCAATTATCTGTTGGAGGATTCATTGAATTTCAAAAGCCTTTTCACGTCTGGATATATTTGGGCTTGTAACCCACAAAGTGAAGTCGTACTGCCTGCAGTTCCAGAAAAGTGTCATTCATAATCCACTATTGACAAGTGTATCTCATTTTTAAGGGGCTTCCAGCTCTTTTCAGCAGTGGCTGTCCACTGGATTTCCTATCTTCCCAACTGGTGAGCTGACTATAGCATGCACAATCAGTACTGGGAATTAAAATGCTGATGCTGACACTATGGGCAGAATTTTCTCATCTTGCTTGCTGTGGGAATCACAAGAGGATGGGACATGGACCATGCACCTGCTCTTTATCTACTGTGCATCTAATTGCAGTCCTTCTGCTGAAGCTGGACAAGCAGCATAACCTTGTTCTGGTACTCTATACCTCTGTTAATAAAGCACTATACACTTTATTTACTGCTCTCTCAACCTGTCCTGCCACGTTCAATGATGTAAACACATATACACCAAAATCCTTCTGCTCCTGCACCACTTTTAGAATTGTACCCCTGATTTTAAAGCAAGTGGAATTTTCTACTCTAGATATTAAGTGTTCTGAAAGGTTTCATCTGCTTTTCAGCTCATTATATATGCACAAACAGGAAACACATTGGGCCCAATTTTACCATTGTGTCCTGGGTGCAAAAACATGGTAAAGTCAGGCTTGAGACCATTAACACAATCTGTGCCTATGCAGATGGCCACTTTATCAAGGCCTGGGAATGGTCGCGATTCGATTTGCGCCCGAAATGGGCGCAACAGTGATTTAAATGCATTTGCACATACTTAACTTGAATTAATGAATTGTCCATTCAACTTTATCAGCATTTCCCCCTTTACCATCGCTTTCACGAATCCGGAATCAAGCCAAAATGGACGTGCTAAATAAAAGTCTGTTTCCGGTGCTCCATCTGCTGAAGAAATAAGTTGAGAGCTTCCAACGGCGCTGACTTACATTGGTTGGGTGGCGGGGCAGGGGAGTGGCAGAGGTGGACCAGATTATTCTCTGGTAAGAAAGGAGGGAAGCCTGATTGTTGTCTGGTTGTTGGGGGGGGGTGTAAGGAGGCCCAGTCACTCACTGGTGAGGAGCAGGGGCCAAGTGGGAGACCAGATTGATATCTGCAGACGATCGTTGGGGGGGAAGGGATAAGGGCTCATGATTGGTCTGGGTAGTGGGGGAGGGTGGATAAGGGGGACAGTGATGTCTGTGAGGACCATCGCTCCTGCTTTTCACTCTCGGGTCACTTTATTCGCTTTTTGTGACCGAGGAGCGATCTGACACAGGCACGCTTTTTCAAATTTTTTTCTAACTGTGCATGTGTAGTTCAGAGCTCCAATCATTTTGAGCGTGCTAAGCCCCACCCACAGGGCAATTCAGACCCGTGACTTTTCTTTCAAGTAAAGTGCTAACGGGGGTCCGAAAGCAGATTTCCAAGTCAGATCTGAATTGCGTCCAGATTCAATACTCAGAATGAAAATGGTAAAATTGGATCCTGTGGCAGATCAGGCTATGATTTGTCTCCACCCTTTTGTGACTATCAGGCCATCAACTTGGGTGCCATATTTAAATAGTACCGGCACACATCATCATTCATTACAGCCTAGGTCATATGATTGATAATGAGGACCCCCAAATTCAATGACAAAAGAAGCGGAGTTTGTTCTAGACACCATGGAGGAATGGCAGGATGTCCTCTATCCACATGATGGATAAAGAAAGGCCATAAACGGCACCACTCAATATGATCAGCACTAACTCTACATACAGGAGACCTGTCATTCAGTGCAGATAAATGAATAAAGATCTAATCGGTTCTGCCAGGGAAAGTCAACCTGCTCCTCACACTCTCACAAGCTCATCAGACATCCGCAGGGTGACAGTCCAGAGGGATCTCGTGTACCACCATCACAAGGGTTATTACCACTGACTTTCTCACATACACTCCCTGACACCTTCATCTGTTACGTCATGTGGAGCTTGTGTCTTCATACTTTACACGGGTCTACTCAGCACCCACAAGTTGCAGACATCTATATCATCTGCCACAGAATCTGTTCTCACTACCCTCCATCTATCTTTATGCAGAACAAACTCACCCACAATAAAAGGGAGAAATCCCAAACCAGCTGGGGCTGCCTGAGCTCAAGGCTCTGTCAGAATTGGCCTGAGATGATCTTGGATTTTCCTTTATTTTGCCTGCCAGTATTTTAACCCTCTGTATGTTAATGTTTCTAAGAGTTCTGCCATTTGCAGTATAAGTCACACCTAAATTTGATCCTCCTAAATGCATCACCTCGTATTTGTCCAGCTTAAACTCCATCTGCCATTTCAGTGCCCAAGTCTCCAATCTATCAGCAACTCCACCAATCTTACTAATCAGACCACCCACGTTTTCCTCCAGATTGTTTATGTATGCTACAAACAACAGAGGTCCCAACATTGATTCCTGTGAAACACCAGTAGCCACATATCTCCATTCTGAAAAACTTTTCCATTGCTATTCTCTGTGTTCTATAACCAAGCCAATTTTGTATTCATCTAGCCAGCCCTCCCCAAATCCCATGTGATTTTAGTTTTTGTACCAGTCTGCCATATGGGAGCTTGTCAAATGCCTTTCTAAAGTCCATATAAAGCACATCCCTTCCCTCATCAATTATCTTTATCATCTCTTCAAAAAACTCAAATCTAGTTGATGAGACATTACCTTCCCCGTACAAAGCCATGCTATCTATCACTAACCAAATGTGCATACATTCTGTCCCTCAGTATTTTCTCCAAAAGCTCCCCCACCACTGCTGTCAGGCTCAGCAGCCTATAATTTCCTGGATTATCCCAGCTTCCTGTATTCAACAAGGGAACAACGTGGGCTATTCTCCAGTTTTCGAGAACCAGGTCTGTGACCAAAGAGAATGTGAAGTTATTGGTTAAGGCCCAAGTTTTTTCCTCCCCTTGCATCCCATGGCAACCTGGGAGAGATTTTGATATATTGACATTCTCTAGAATGTTTACACACTTATCCCTGCCCTCAATATCCATTATGTCCTCCTTGAAATCCTGTATGTTCCTTGATATCCAGAGTTCTTGTTCGTTCCACCCTTTACTTTAACAGGAAAATGTTGGCTCTGTACTCTCTCTGATTCCCTTCTGAATGATTTTCATTGTTCTGATATGATTTTCTTACAAGCAGCTGCTCCCAGTCCGTTTTGGCCAGACCTTGGCTTATCACATTAAAATCAGCCTTCCCCAATTCAGGACCTTTATTTCCAGTCCATCTTTGTCTTTTTCCATAATGACCTTAATTCTTAATAGTTATAGTCATTATTTCCAAAATCCCCTACTGACATTTCTATTACCTGCTCGATTTCATTCAAAAGATGCCCAGGATAGGTGGACTGCCATGCCAAATTGCCCCTTAGTATTTGAAGATGTATAAGTTAGGTGGATTAGCCATGGTAAATGAGCGAGGTTACAGGGATGTGATGGGCCATGGCCATGATAAAGAAGCTCTCTAAGAGAATTGGTGCAGACTCGATAGGCAGATTAGCCTTCATCTGCACTGTATGGATTTGATGGATTCCCTAAAAATAAGTCCAGTACTGCTCGCTCTCTTGGAGAACTTTCTATGTGCACATTAAAAATTCATCCCCTCTAAGACTTTTGCACTTTTTCTATCCCAATTAATATCAGGGAAGTTGAAATTTCCTGCTATTATTACCCTACTATTTTTATATTTCTCTAAGATTTGCCTACATATCTGCTTTTCAACCTCTCCCCGACTGATTGGGGACCTATAGTACACTCCCAGCAAAGTGATTGCCCTTTAAGTTCTATCCATATGGATTTAATTGAGGAGCCTTCTAAGATATCATCCCTTCTCACCATTGTAATTGACTCCTTGATTAGTAATGCACTGCTATCTCCTCTTTTACCTTAATTGTTAATAGTTATAGTCATTACTCTGGCCTCTACTATTCCACCTGAATATTCTACACCCTGCAATATTGAGCTGCAAGTCCTGTCCCACTCTCAATCATATCTCTGTGATAACAACATTATCATATTCCCATGTTTTAATCAACACCCTCAATTCATCTTCCTTACCAGTAAGATTCATTTGCATCAAAATAAATGCCATCCAGCCTTGCCACAGTCCTTTGTGCCTTAACATGATTATCTTTGTTCTGCCTTCAAGAGTGACTTGTGGATGGTACACACTGCTGCCACTGTGTTGTTAGTGGAAGGAATGAATGTAACGGTGCTGGATAAAATACCAATCAAGCAGATTGCTTTGTCCAGGATGGTGTTGAATTGCGTATCCTTGTGTGACAGATTTTGGGAAATCAGATCACCCCTGCATAATTCTCAGTCTCTGGCCTGCTTTTCTTGCTATAGTATTTATACGGTTGGCCTAGTTAAGTTTCTGCTCAATGGTTACTTCCAGGATATTGATGGTGGCAGATCGCATTGGTAATGCTGCTATAATTGTCAAGGGGAGATAGTTAAGATTCTCCCTTGTTGGAGATGGTCATTGCCTGACACTTGTGGAATGTAAATCTTTCTTGCTATTTTGCTCCAGGACAAGTGCTAATGAACTACATGTACCAAAATAAACTTCTCCGGCACAGATGCTGGCGACCTGATGTCACTCCATCAGCTGCCTCACCATCTGACAGAGATTTTCAAAGTTTCACACTGGCTGACAATGGCGCGGCCCGTGCAGGCTGACGGGAGTTGTAGTTCGTGCTGCTCGTCCCGCCCGCCGGCGGCGGCACTGCAGCTGGGAGCGGAGGACTACAACTCCCGGCATGCCCCAGGCCCCGCCGCTCCGTTACCCAGGCAAAGGCAAACATGGCGGAGGGGGAGAAGGCGGCTGAGAGTGCGGTGTCGGAGGGTACATCTCCGCCTCCGCTGCTCATCAGGTCGTCCAGTGTTAGCCTCTTCAGCGACTGCGTCCAGCAAGGGGTCCAGCAGTTGCTGCCGCTCAAGTTCGATAAGAACATCAAGCAGGCGTTTTACAACACGGGCGCGCTGATATTTGTGGCCATCTCCTGCGGTGCCGCTGTGCTGGTCTACTTCATTCTGGAGGCGTTCCTGCGGCCGCTGCTCTGGGCCGTGCTCTGCGGTACCTTCCTGCACCCTTTCAAGACCACTCTTACTAACCTGGTGAGGAAGTGGCTGGGTGGCCTCCAGGACTCGGGCACGCCCATCGTTTTAGCCACACTCATGCTGCCCATCTCGTTCATCAACCGCGGGGTGGAGATGTTGGGTAACCAGGTGCTGCTGAAGCGCAAAGTGTTGTTGGGGTTGGCCATGGGCGCACCCATCCTCTACCTCCTGTACTGCTTCAGCACCTGGGTGGGATTGCGGCTTCTTCTCACTAACACCGGCCACCTCATCTCCTTGGCGCTCGAGTATTTAAACACATTGTGGGTAAGTTGAAAAATAATGTTTGTAGATGATCAGAGTCTGTAAAATAAAAATAGTTGTTGAAAAGTTTACTGGGATACCCAGGATTCTTCTGTTATAGAGTAATATAGCAGGGATACATGCCTTTCGGCCCAACTGGTCTATGCTGACAATGGTGCCCTCTTAGCTAGTCCCAATTGCCAGCACTTGCCTGTATCGTTCTAATCGTTTCCCATCTGTGTGCTTACTCAGAAGCTTTTCAAATGTTGCTATTGAACCTGCCCCAACTACTTTCACTGGCAGCTTATTCTATATATGTACCACCCTCTGTGGGAAGAAGTTGCCCCTCAGGTCCCTTGCAAATCTTTCCTATCTCACCTGAAATTTACACCCTTCAGTTTTCAATTCCCTGACCCTGGGAGAAAGACTCTGCGTTTATCCTAACCATGCTTGTCGTGATTTTATATACTTCAATAAGGTCACCTCTCATTTTTCTACGTTCCAAAGAATAAAGTCCTAATCTGGCAAACCATTTCCCATAATTCAAGCCCACCAATCCTGGCATCATCCTTGTAAATCATCTTTGCACTCTTTCCAGTTTGTTTGTCAATGTAATGGTGAAGGAACTGTTATTTGTGAAAAATATTATTAGGGATTTAAATAGTGGAAGTGCATTCAGATTCTGGTGTTTTAATCATTTACATTTGTGGATCAGATTTGTGTGGAAAAAGGAAATTCCCTTACATGTGAATTAGGGATGAACCACTTGGCCCCTTGTTCGTGCTCCACCATTCACTAAGATGAACCGATTGTAACCTCAACCGGACATTCTGAACTACCCCATTGCTTTTCAAGAATCTATCTAACTTTTCCTTAAAATCTTTTCTGCATCCACTCTGCCAAGACCCCCGTGATCTTTAAGTTTCAATCAAGTTGCCTCTTATTCTCCCAAATTCCAGTGGATATAAGCCGAGCTTAATCTTACCTCCTAACTACCCAAAGCCTGTTCACCACCTGCAAGGCACAACTCATGGAATGCTCTCTACTTGCCTGATGAGTGCAACTCCAACACTCAAGAAACTCAACACCATACAAGACAAAGCAGCCCATTTGATTGGTACTCCTTGCACAAACCCACAATCGCTATCATCTAAAAGAATAAGGGCAGCAGATACCTGGGACCACCACCTCCTGGATGTTTCCACCTGAAGGCTACTCACTATCCTGACTTGGAAATATATCACAGTTCCTTCACTGTCACTGGATGAAAATCCTAGAACTTCCTTTCTAACAGCACTGTGTGCACCTATATCACAGGGACTGCAGCAGTTCAAGAAGGTAGTTCACCACCACCTTCTCATAGACAATGAGATTTGAGCAATAAATGCTGGCCTAGCAAGTGGCACCCACATCCCATAAATAAATTTTAAAAAACCTGTCTAATCTTTCCTCTTAATGCAACCTACTCATTTCTGGTATTAGTTTAGTAAACCTTCTTTGAACTGATAATAAATGTACATCTTAAATAATGTACACGACTCCAGATGTGGTTTCTGTACAAATGAAGTATAATTTGCCTACTTTTGTATTAAATTCCCCTCACAATAAGCAATAACATTCTATTAGCTTTTTTTTATGTTCAATTCCTCTTATAATAAAGGATAGCATTTCATTGGCTGCCTTAATTACTTGCATATCTGCATACTAATCTTTTGTGATTCATGCACTCGGTCATCCAAATCCATCTGAATCTGAACTTGTGTGTTCTGTCAGCAATCAGATAACATGCTTTATTATTTTTCCTGCAACTTGTAGTTGGATATCTTGTTTTGCTACCTATTCTAATGTCTTTGGAGATGCTGAGTGGAGCAATGAAGTGCTTCTTGCAATAGATCTTCCTGGGCAGATTGATGCAACACATTCCATGGGTTGGGAATCGTGGCCGTATTTGCATATATTTTCCATTCGTGGGAACAGGAAGCCACATCAGCTGTGTCTTGTGTGGAGTTAGTGCAGTGTTTTTGATGGAGTGCAAAGTCAGGAATCTCTGCTGTTGGGTTAGTGATACATTGTTGCATCATTTTTAGCATGTATCTCTGCCCCATGTTTCAATCCACCAGCGTAATGGGTTGATACTAGCTGCATAAGCCTTTTCTCATTCATTTATAGGACATGTTGCTCATGTTTTCTCTGTTTTGGGATGGTGATCCAAGGTCCGAAATTACATTACAGTATATCAGGTTCTAAAGTTTATTGCCCTAGGAGGGCAGCTAGGAGTCAACCACGTTGCTGTGGCTCTGGAGTCACATCTAGGCCAGACTAGGTAAAGACGGCAGATTTCCTTTCCTAAAAGACATTTGTGAATCAGATTGCTGATTATCGAAAAAACCAATGATGTCATGGTGTCAGTAGGTTCTTAATTCCAGATATTTTTGATTTGATTTATTATTGTCACATGTATTAACATACAGTGAAAAGCATTGTTTGTTGTCTGCTATATAGGCAAAACATAACATTCATAGATAAGGAAATGAGAGAGTGCAGAATATAGTGTTACAGTCACAGCTACGATGTTGAGAAAAATCAACTTAATGCGAGATAAGTCCATTCACAAGTCTGACAGCAGCAGGAAAGAAGCTGCTCTTGATTTGGTTGATATATGATCTCAGACTTTTGTGTCTTTTTACCGAAAGAGGAAGGTGGAAGACAGAATGTTGGGGGTGTGTGGGATTCTTAATTATGTTGGCTGCTTTGCCAAGGCAGCGGGAAGTGTAAACAGAGATAATGATAATGGATGGGAGGCTGGTTTGTGTGATGGATTGGGCTACATTCATGTCCTTTTTGTAGTTTCTTACGGTTTTGGGCAGAGCAGGAGCCATACCAAGTTGGGAGACAAGCAGAAAGAGTGCTTATCATACGCTTGTGTAAAAGTTGGTGAGAGTCGTAGCTGACATGCCAAATTTCCTTAGTCCTCTGAGAAAGTAGAGGCGTTGGTGGGCTTTCTGAACTATAGTGTCATCATGGGTTGGGGGGGGGAAACGAAGACGGGTTGTTGGTGATCTGGACACCTAAAAACTTGAAGCTCATGGCACTTTTTACTTCATCCCCATTGATGTGGACAGGGGCATGTTCTCCTTCACACTTCCTGAGGTCAATGACAATCTCCTTTGTTTTGTTGACATTACTTCACCAGATTCCTTATCTCATTCCTATACTCTGTCTTGCCGTTGTTTGAGATTCAACCCACAACAGTGGTGTCGTTGGCAAGCTTGAAAATCGAACTGGAGGGGAATTTGGCCGCACAGTTATAGGTGTACAAGGAGGATGCATTTTTATATTTTTTATTGAATTCAATTTAAATATATTTTTTAATTTAATTCAAATTCCACCATTAGTCGTGGCGGGATTTGAATCCAGATCCGCGGAACATTAGCTGAGTTTCTGGATTAGCAATAATGTCAGTTGGCCATCTCCTCCTTGAGTATTAACCATTTCCCAGAATAACTGTGAGATTTTAAATGATTACTTTGTACAAGTCTTTTTGAATGGCATGTTGGTGTTGCTTGTGATTCTGTCTATCTCCTGAGGATGACTGCATTGTGCAGATGTGGTAATATGAAACAACATTAGGAACCATTTAGTTGAAATAGGCTTAAGCCCATGGTATTATGAAGGCATAAGTGTTGCTCACATTTTTCTCATGACAGCATTTAGCTGCATGTTTATGATTTATATATGCTGACTGCAGAGCCATGAGGCAGAGAGTATTCTACAGCAAAATAATCTATAATCGCTGTTGTGATATTGAGTCCCTTGGCTATGCTTCCTCTATGACATTCCAGCACATATCCAGGTCAGGTTCACCTTAGTTTTTAATTTTATGGGCAGTGTGAATGAGATGAGGCTGAAAGGTGTGACTACTGTCTGGGTAGATGCCTAAGTATTTTAGGTCAGGATTAGAGATTAACTACCTTTTACAGAAGGAAATATTCCATTCTGTCCTAATGGCATTATTGTTTTGCTATAATGTCAGCACAACTGTCTTCTTTGGTGGCTAAGGTCTGGAATTGCATCCCAGTAGTCTGGGTTATTAGTGTCACAAGTAGGCTTATATTAACACTGTAATGAAATTACTGTGAAAATCCCCTAGCTGCCTTGCCTGCAAGAGTTGTACTTTTTCTAGTTTTAGTGTCTGCATCTGTATTGCTTGAGATTGATGCGAGGGGCAGAAAAAGGCCTATACAAGCATCTACTCCTGTGACAAACCATTGTTCAATATTTGTTTTCGGTCTCATCAAGATAAATGTGGAACTTATAGTTACCCATTAAGGTATTGGTATACCATGTCACACAACTCTTAAGCTTAATTGTTTAACAAAATGAATTAATTAAATTGGAGTTAAAAGTTGACAGTAAAAACATTAGCTGATCAATGGGCTACCTTCAAAGAGATTATTCTTAAGACAAGGTATACCCCCCAAAAGGAAAAGATAGGATGACAAATCTAGAGCTGACTAAATAAAGGGGATATAATCCTAAAAAAAATTCTGCTCAAAACAAGTGTCAGGTAGAAATTCAACTGAAAACCAAGCTGAGTATAGAAGGTTCAGAGGAGAGGTGAAAGAGGAAATAAAAGAAGCAGAGGGAATGTGAAAAAAAAATTAGCAGTGACATTTGAAGGGAAGATAAAGAAAATACTCTTATCCAGGCCTTGTGGAAAGAGGGGCTAATTCTGAAACTAGATGCCTTTAAAATGGAAAAGGAGGAGGTATTGGATAGGTTATCTGTCTTAAAAATTGATAAGGCGCTGGGACTTGATACTGAGGAAAGTTAGAGTGCAAATTGCAGAGGCAATAGCTATAATTTTTTAGTCTAAGGTTGGGCCTGGATGATTGGAAAATTGCAAATGTTACATCCTTGTTCAAAAAAGGATATAAAGGTAAACACAGCAACTACAGTTTAACTTCGGTGATGGTCAGAGCAGTTTCTTGCTTCTCTAAGGCCAACCAGTTAGTTTGATAAACTGCCTCTCAAACAATGTTTATTTGGTCAATGATGATCTGCTTGACTGCAATGTGGATCGTAGAAGGTAATGGGACATAGCTTTTGAGATCATGGACTGGTTTTCAAGATGCCAAAGTCTTCGGAATAGCACAAGACCTATGAGATACCTTAGTGTAATTAATATTGGAGACAAGTTTGGCAAGACACATCCATCCATTTGATCCCTGGTTCTTGAGCAATTCTGTTCGATGCCATCGATCTCAGCAGACCTTGATGAATTGATGTCAAGCTAAATGTGATCACCTATGTGCTCTTTCATAAAGAACTTAGCAATTAACGTCATCGAGAAGGGAACTGTTCACACAAAAGTGGCTTCAAAGTCATAAGAATCATGAAAGCATTGAATATGCCTCCAGTGATTAGAAACATAGAAATATAACTACTAGAAGCAGGAATAGGCTATTCAGCCCTTCAAGCCTGCTCTACCACTTATCTGATTATCAAATTCAATATCCTGAACCCTATTTCCTCCCAAATCCCTTGATGCCTTTAATCCTAGATTTCTTCTTGAAATCAGACAATGTTTTGGCCTCAACTACACTCTGCGGTAGTTCATTCTACATACTCACTTCTTTCTGGGTGAAGAAATTTTTCCTCACCTCAGTTCCAAAAGGTTTGTTGTTCTTTGTTTACCCCCTATCCTCAATCTATGACCCCGAGTTCTGGACTTCCCACCCCTGCCCTGTCTAACCCTGTTAGAACTGTTTAGGTTTCTATGAGATCCCTCTCATTCTTCTAAATTCCAACGAATATAATCCTAACTGACTGAATCTCTCCTCGTACCACAGATTTCCTATCCCAGGAATCAGCTTGGTAAACCTTCAAAGATACCAAAGCTGCACACAATATTCCAAATGTGACCTCACCTGCGCCCTGTGCAACTGCAGCAAAACTTTCCTATTCCTACATTCAAATCCTCTCACTATGAAGGCCAGCATACCATTTACCATCTTTACTGCTTGTTGTTCTTGCGTGCTTGCTTTCAGTGACTGATGTACAAGGTTTCTTTGAGTATCTAGCTCTCTCAATTTACACCCATTTAAGTAATAATCAGTCTTATTATTGTTGCAGAAATGGAAAATCTCATTTATCCACATTATACTGTATCTGTCATGCACATGTCCACACATACAGCCTGTCCAAAACATACTGAAGCAACTGTGCATCTTCCTCACAGCTCACCATCTCACCCAACATTCAGTTCCTTCTTCCAAATCATTGATATATAACATGAACAGTTGGGGTCCTAGCACAGATCCCTGTGGAACCCCACTAGTCACTCACTGCCAATTAGAAAAAGACCCATTTATACCAACTCTTTGCTTCCTATCTGCTGTCCATCTCAAGACATTACCTGCAATTCCATGTGCTTCAACTTACGTAGTAGTCCATTATATGAGACGATGAAAGCCTTCAGAAAGTCTAAATAAATTGCACCCGCTGGTTCTCCTCGGTCAACTGCATCTCCAATAGGAGATAAGATGATTAGAGGTTTAGATAGGGTGGACAGTGATAGCCTTTTTCCTAGGATGGAGAAAGCTAGCACGAGAGGACATAGCTTTAAATTAAGGGGTGGTAGTTATAGGACGGATGTCAGAGGTAGGTTCTTTACCCAGAGGGTGGTAAAGGTATGGAATGCCCTGCCTGCTGCAGTTGTAGATGCGCCAAGTTTGGTGGCGTTTAAGAGGTTAGTAGATAAGTTTATGGATGAAAAGGGAATGGTTTAGGTTAGAGGGTCATTGCTTTTTCTTAATTGGTCGGCGCAACATTGAAGGCCGAAGGGCCTGTTCTGCGCTGTAATGTTCTATGTAACTCTACTAGTTATGTCCTCAAAGAATTTCAGTAGATTTATGAAGCCTGATTTCCCTTTTGTAAATCTATGCTGACTTTGATTATACCACTGTCTTCCAAATGTCGAGTTGTGAAATCCTTGCTAATAGACATTAGGTTCACTGGCCTATAGTTCCATTTTCTTTCTGCCCTCTTCTTTGAATAGCGGGCTTCCATTAGCTACCCTGCAATCTGTAGCATCCAGTCTAAAGATGTTTGGGAAATAACTACTAATGGATCTACTGTTTCCAGGGCCACTTCTTTAAATACTGTGGGATGTAGATTATAAGGATCTTTAGATTTACCTGCTTTCAATCCATCGATTTCCCCAAAACCATTTCTCTACTAACACTGGTTTCCTTTGGCTCCTCACTAAAACATGTTTCTCTCAGCACTTCTGGCACATTATTCATGTTTTCCTTTGTGAAGATTGAAGCAAAGTACAAATTTAATTCCTCAGCCGTTTCTTTATTTCCCGTTATAAATTCTCTCATTTCTGACTGTAAGGAACCTACATTTATTTTTGTCAATCTTTTCCTCTTAACATATCTTAAGTAGGAAAGCGTGGACAGTCATGCAAAGGCAGCATAGCTAATTGAAGGAGTGGGTCTGGTGCAGTTAAGTGTACTGTAAGTTACACCCGCAAACAAACTACTCCCCAAATCTTGAATCACAGAGCACATCATGCAGACCAAATAAATATTTCCACATTTACTCAGTTGAAGCCACACAGCTCAAACTTTGCTGAATGTTTTCCTGCAAGCTTCGTCACTTGTACTGCAAAGTTAGTGGGACAGTTATGAGGTAGAGTTGCTCAGAATTGTACAGAATTAACAGTAGCGAAGTGGACTATTTTGGTCTGAGTGACCTGTGTCCATGTTTTTGTTACTCATAAGTTGTCTCCTCCTCCTCTGAAAGGTTCTATTCTATTTTGATCCTTGTTTTATCATTTTCCTTTCCCTCTTATATTTATATCAAACTTTATCTTTGTGTTTAAATACTGCAGGTGAGATTCTCATACTATGGGTGGGATTCTCCTGAAAAGATTCTAAGTGTTGAATTTGTGCTAAAACAAGTAAACCCTGCTGGGTTTTTTTTGTTCAGTGGGATTTTCAGCACGCTTTACTGGCATGATTCTGAGTGGGATCTATTCCTATTGGAGATGCAGACAGCGTTGCACTGAATGAGTCACTGCGTATGTGCCAATCTGTCAGTGCTGAATTTAGCACATGTGCAGTAGCCCCGCACTGCTGGCCTCCTAATCGCTGGCCAGCTCAATTACTGGACAACCCTGCGACCCCACAGTGCTGGCTGTCTAGCCTCCTCCCCCCCTCCTTTTCCCCCCATCAGTCCTATGGAGTTGGGCTGCCAGCTTCCCACAAGGCATTGTCCCACTAATGATATGTAAATTGTACTTGAAATAGCCTATTCAGCTGCGCGGCAATTTCTGGCGCAGAGCTGAGGATGCCGGAAATCCGGTGGCCGGGAACTTGTGGAGGCCATGACACCCAGGAGGAACCCACTAAACAGCTTCTCTGCGTGGTGCAGTGGGTTGGGAGAGAATCGCCCGACCTATTTCAATCATCTCATGATGGCAAGCTCTAGGTTCTCCACACTTCCTGTATAATGAGATTCTTCCTAAATACTGTGGCCCTTAACTTCCTTGGAATGGTAATCAACAGCAAATTGCCAATCTGGATGGACTTGTTCTTGTTTGAATTCCCAAACCTCTGTCTTGCCAACCTTTCTCCCTCAAGCTGGCAGGAACAAGGGCAGTAAAGCATGTCCCTGGCTGCATCAGTGTGGAGTAACTGGAGTGCAGAGAAGAAAGGCACACCCACTTTTGACAGCACAGGAAGAGGAAGTGTCAGGAGCTGGACGAGCAAGTGCCGGAAGTTCTTGAAAGAATCTGGGAGATGGGTGGGGGGAGTGTGTCCAGTATGGGGCCAGTCTGGGTTTTTTAAATTGTTACTCTGAAGTTCGAAGTCTCTTTTTATCCATCTAACTCTTTCAGAATAACTATCAATATAAAATTGGCAGAACCATCTGAAGCTAGTGATTTAAAGTGCTTCTGTTGAATGGCTGTTAACTCTTTTGGACAATTACTGGATAAATCCTTACATAGAACATAGAACAATACAGCACAAACAGGCCCTTCGGCCCACGAGTTGCGCCGATCACATCTACCAATCCACAGACCTATCTATAACCCCCTATCCTATTCTTTTCCATATGCTCATCCAGAAGTCTTTTGAAAGACCCCAGTGAGTTTGCCTCAACAACCTCCGACGGCAGTCGATTCCATTCACTCACCACCCTCTGAGTGAAAAACCTACCCCTGACGTCTCCTTTGTATTTGCTTCCCTGCACCTTAAATCTATGTCCTCTCGTAGTGACCATTTCAGCTCGGGGAAATAGTCTCTGAGAGTCCACCCTATCTATTTCTGTCAACATTTTATAAACCTCTATCAGGTTGCCACTCAACCTACGTCTCTCCAGTGAGAAGAATCCCAGCTCCCTCAACCTATCTTCATAAGGCCTGCCTCCCAATCCAGGCAGCATCCTTGTAACTCTCCTCTGAACTCTCTCAATAGCCTCTACATCCTTCCTATAATGAGGCGACCAGAACTGCGCACAATACTCCAAGTGGGGTCTGACAAGAGTCTTATAGAGCTGCATCATTACCTCCTGACTACTAAACTCTATTCCTCAATTAATGAAGGCCAGTACACCGTACGCTGTCTTGACCACCACCTCCACCTGCGAGGCCGATTTAAGAGTCCTATGGACCCGGACCCTTGAGATCCTGGGTGATTCCCCAGTGTTTCATTGGGATAACCTCCAATGTACAATGGGGGAACCAGGAAGTTATTTATGGGCCTTTGTTTTATCAATTACTGGCCATCTTCATCGTATGCCCTCTTTTTTTTACATAGAATTCCTACAGTGCATTAGGACGCTAACCTAAAAGTCTTATTCCTAAACGTATGAATCATGAAATTTGATATGTTTGCAGCACCATCATAACAGAATTCTACTGCCACTTGGGAGGACAAATGGGACCTTGATTGAAACTCTCATCAGGAAGACAGTACCTCCAGTAGTGTAGCAGTCCCTCAGTACTGCCCTGCCGTGTCAGCCTTCATTTCACAATGCTTACAGCACAGGAGGACGCCATTCAGCCTGTAGTGTGTATGCCACCTCTCAACAGGACCAATCCAACTAATCCTACCCTTATCTTGTAACCCTTTAAATTTTTTCCTGCAATTTTTATTGCAGTGACATAGTTTGGTAAATGGAAAACAGTTACTTGTAATATCTTTTAGCTGAGCCTCCACACTTCCTATGTTTCTGTAAACAGTCCACAACTGTCAAAGCTCTGTTTTTGCATGAGTTTTGAAATTGAAAGTATCTAGTTTCTGCTCGTCATCTCCAAGTTCAACTATATTTGTTTGACTTGTCACTGGCCACTTCGTAGCTTCAATCAGTGGTTGATATGTGATTACGCATGTATTCTTTGCATTGTATCAGTTTGTTGAATGCTTTGAACCACAATTAATATGCTGATTGTGCTTTCTGTTAATCACAAGAGTTCAATTCACAAACAAAGCTATAACAGGCTGTCTTAGTTTGTGGCAGTGCTCATGTAGAAGATGTAATCACGTTTGTCCCTGTACTTGAGTTTGTTGTTCAGAAAAAGTAACTTATTGTGAAACAAATAATTCTGAAATTAGCTGTAATTATGGAAACTTTTGCTATGACACCTTCCATCACTTGACTGATTTAGAGTAGACTGAGGGGTTTGTAATTGACTGTTGGAACGCCTTGCTTTTTTGTATACGTGACTCACCTGGCTAATTTTTCAAGCTGTGCTGGAACAGCTTGGCAATTTTTGGAGCTCAGGTTTTCAGTACTATTGTATTAATAGTATTCCCTGTATCCTGTGCCTTCAGCCATTTCTTGACACCACCCAAGTCAAAGTGGGCTGTGTGATTGGCACCTTATTCACAAACATTCACTCCATCCACCACCAATGCATAGTGGCAACAGCGTGTACAGTCTCCAAGTTATACTGCAAGAAGTCACCCAGTTTCCTTAGTGACTCTAACCCAACTGATGGCTGATCCCATCTCGAAGGACAAAGCCAGGAGACACATCCCGGTAGCATCACCTGCAAGTTTTTCTCCAAGGCGCACACCAGGAGTTTCACAGCTATTTGACTATACCAAACCTCATTCCTTGTAACTGACCGGGTGCCACTCGAGTTCAAGTTTAAGATCTTTATTCAAGCTATAGCAAGGAAGCCTGCCAGTCACTGGGGCCCACCGATTCCATGAACAAGGAAATACGATGGCAATTATACCTTTGGCTCAACTCCTTGCAATTAACATCTACCAATCAAAGATGTGCATTTGTTTAAAAATTATCTATGTAGAATCACAACTAATAATTTGAATTACATAATGCATAAATTTTCCCAAGATTCTCCCTAGCCATTCACTGAAGGTGAGAGGGGAAAAGCTCAAAGGAAATGTGAGGGGCAAGTTTTTTTTATATACAGTGGTAGGTATCATGCTGACAGGGCTGGTGGTGCAGCAGCTAAGATAGGGGCATTTAATGGCTTTTGGATAAGCACATGTTTTTGCGAGGGATAGAAAGATACGCAGCAAGGGCAGGCAGAAGGGATTAGTTTAATTTGGTATCTGGTTTGGCACAACATTGTGGGCTATAAGGCTTGTTCTGTGCTATACCGTTCTATGTTCTATGATCTGTAACTATGAGTGTAGTTGTACAATTACAATTTGAGGCTCAAATGTTATAATACATTTGACCGTGATGCATCAACTCCCTTGCCCATTATTAGTTGTTTTTAGTGGATATACATGAGCTGTAGCTGTACAGTGTTCAATTAGGTCCTTGTGTTCACATTGTGTAAAGAAAGCATCCCTTATAACTAATACAGCTACGATCCTTGACTGTTACCTGTAGCTAAGGAAAATAGTTCCTCATCAGGCGTTTCTCTGCCTTTGAGAATTTTTGATGTAGAGATGCCGGCGTTGGACTGGGGTAAAGACAGTAAGAAGTCTGACAACATCAGGTTTAAATCCAACTGATTTATTTGATAGTAAACTCGCAAGCTTTCGACTCTATGGCCTTCGTCAGGCGAATGAGGTCTCATTCGCCTGACGAAGGCCATAGAGTCGAAAGCTTGCGAGTTTACTGTCAAATAAATCAGTTGGATTTAAACCTGGTGTTGTCAGACTTCTTGCTTTGAGAATTTTAGCAGTTAGCATCTCATGTGATTTTTAAACATTATGATTTTTAACTTCCTCACTTTGCCTTCATTGTTGCTAGGTCAAAATTCTGGAACTTTCTCCCTAACAGCATCGTGCGTTAACCTGCACCACGTGGACAGCAGCAGTTTTAAGAAGGCAGCTTATCACCACCTTCACAAGGGCAATTAGGGATGGGCCTAGGTAGTGACTCCTAGGTTCCAAGAATGAACAGAAAAAAGATGCAATGAAAAGACAGCAGACCTTTCTTAAAGTGCAACTGTACACAGTATACTGTTCCTCACTGCATTCAGCAATACTTCCCATGAAGAGTTGCTGAAGCTGTATGCCCGTGATGGTTAAGTCCATGTTCTGGCCCATAGTTAAGAGTGATTTACAGCAGCAGCTGTCCAGGTGGCTTTTAAAAATTGTGCCTGAACATGACGGTAGAGTGGACAGGAAACTAAGTAGTCAAATCCCTAGCTGCATAATTAATGACCCAACATCATGCGATTTGGCATGGTTTTCCACTGGGCTCTGCAGAAGGCAACACTCCCACTTCCTGCCTCCGCTATTGGGATTTGGGCTGGAGTTTACCACTCCAGGCTTAAGTAAAATTTCTGTTTCTGTTATGACGTGCACGTTCAAATCCATGAAGTTTACTTGAAAACTGGCATGAGTTTAAGGCTTTCCTTGTGAGTTGAATTAGTCAGCTAAAACTTCCATTAAGGAAACATTAAACCTAGAATATAGTTGACCTGTCTGGCTTGTGAGCAGGAGGGGGTAGGAGAAATGGAGTTATTAGGATTCTGGGTCTGTCGTGGCAAAGTTGAGTTTAGAGTTTCTATCAATAGCTATGCAGTCGTGAAGCCACTTGCCTCGTCTATTTTATCTTTTTTTCTCTCCCTTCTGTCACGCACCTTCAGGATGGCAATCACTAGTTGATTATCATCTTGTAAAAAGAAAATAATAGCATAGATTTATTTGACAAATGCCAATTTCCTTCTTGACACAAACATTCTCCATCAAGGTGTCCCTCCCTTTACTGTTAATTATGGGAAAACCTGATAGCAAATTAAAACAGCTAAAGGAGCTCTCTAAAAACCACCCAGTCATGCATCATTCCATGTCCACCAGCTCTTTCAACAAGCAGGGACACCTGACAATGATTCAGACCCCTATGCCACAGTTTGTAAGGCATGTTAAGTTATGTCAGGTTTGGTTAGTTTTCTCTATCGTATGTGCCATTCCCCTTCTAATAACTTTACATCAATAATAGGGGAAAAAGTTGTGACAAGCAGGGTTGACAGTCTGTTCTTGAACCACATGAACAAGTGAAGGTTATGTGGATATATGACTTGTCAGTTTGGTGATCATGGGCTGCAATTGCTGCTCTACTGATTGCAGCTTCTTACCATCTCTCCAATGGAATTTGCTTTTATTTTTCCAGGCCACAGATCATCCCTATTGCTGTCACCATGCAGTCAACAAAATCTGTCTAATGACCAGTCACTTGAGAGGAAGCTTCACTGTCATTTGGACCTAATGAAATAGTTGAATTTCAAGAATGTAACAGTTGCATGATACGTATAAGATATTAGTTGGACACTGCTGACATATTCATAGAATCCCTACAGGCAGGAGGAGACTATTTGGCCCATCGAATCTGCACCAACCACAATCCCACCCAGACTGTATTCCCGTAACCCCAAATATTTACCCTTTTAATCTCCTGGCACTCAAGAGACAATTTATCGTGGCCAATCAACCTAATCCGCACATCACTGGGCTATGGGAAGAAACCGGAGCACTCGGAGGAAACATGCAGACACTGACAATGTGCAAACACCACATGTAGTGACCCAAGGCTGGAACTTGGGTTCCTGGCACTGTGAGGCAGCACTGTGCCACCGCATCGCCCCATATTAAAAATTTAATGTTTGAAAACTGCTGTCAATGGCAGAATAACCCAATTTGACAAGATTGACATTTGCAGATGACACCAAGATTGGTGACAAAGGTTATCTAGAACTGCAGTGGGACTTTGTTCAGTTGGGCCTGTAGGCTGACGAACCACCAATGGAGTTTAATTTAGATAAATAAGACTTCCTGCATTTTGGTAGATTAAACCAGGGCAGGACTTACTCAGTTAATGGTAGAGTGCTCGGGAATGCTTTCAGATCAAAGAGATCTAGGGATATAAGTTCATAGCTCCTTGAAAGTGGAGTCACAGTTAGAAAGAATGGTGAAAAAAGCATTTAACATGCTTGGTTTCATTGGTCAGAATATTGAATACAGGAGTTGGGACATCTTGTTGAAGTTGTACAAGACATTGATTGGTAAGGCCACACTTGGAATACTGTGTACAGTTCTGGTCATCCTATTGTAGAAAGGATATTATTAAATTAGAGTGCAGAAGAGATTTTCTAGTATTTTACCAGGACTTGATGGTTTGCATTATGAGGGGCTGGATAGACTGGGATTTTATTCTCTGGAGTGTAGAAGGCTAAGAGGTGACCTTACAGAGATCTATAAAATAATGAGAGGCATACATTACCTAGGTAGTCAATATCTTTTCCTAAAGATAGGGGAGTCTAAAACTAGAGGGCATAGGTTTAAGGTGAGAAGCAAGAGATACAAAAGAGTCCAGAGGGGCAATTTTTTCACACAGCAGGTGAGTGTCTGGAACAAGTTGCCAGAGGTAGCAGTAGAGGCTGGTACAATTTTGTCTTTTAAAAAACATTTAGACGGCTACATGGGTAAAATGGGTATGGAGGGATATAGGCCAAACAAGCGCAATTGGGACTAGCTTAGGGGTTTTTTAAAAAAAAAAGGGTGGCATGGACAAGTTGGGCTGAATGGCTTGTTTCCATGCTGTATACCTCTATGACTGTGGCCAGAATTCTTTGACGTCACCTCCAGCTGAAATTGTCCAATCCTGCTGCAGTGAATGGAGTTTTGACTGAGTGTCAAATTTTTTGTTCCTGTTGGCAGCAATTTCAGGGCTGACAAGAATGGAGAATTCTAATCTATATTTCTGTACAGATCCAGCTGTCTTCCTCAGCATTTTGAAAGTAATTAACTGAGAACATTGCTTTGCATCCTGACAGACTACTAATTTCTCTGGTAAATTACTGATGGATTCTAGATTAGGATTTTCTGAAATATGGTTATCGGTCTGCAGTTTACATTGTAATGGTAACAAAATTGTCAGTGTTTGTTACTATTGCTGTATAAAACTGACAGCAGCATTTGGTCCATACAAGTTCAGTTAAACACAGAAGTTGCTATACATCTATACAAAGAATAGAGCCTGACCAAGGGTCATCTGGACTCAACGTTGGCTCAATTCTCTCTCCACAGCTGCTGTCAGACTTGCTGAGTTTCTCCAGCATTTTCTGTTTTTGTTTGATTTCAGCATCTGCATTATTTTGCCTTTATCTACTCTTAGTGAACCCTGATGCTGCTGAGGGTATGTTGCAGTCTTTACAGATATCCTTGCATTCATGACTGTTTGAGGATGTATCTCATTAATTCTAGTTGTAATTTTTAGCAAATTTTCTATTATTGTTTATAAATAAACCCTGCAATGTTGTATATGTGCATTCCAGGATTATTGAATGTGGACAATTTCAGCTGGAGGCGACGTCAAAGAATTCTGGCCATAGTCATAGAGGTATACAGCATGGAAACAAGCCATTAAGCCCAACTTGTCCATGCCACCGTTTTTTTTTATTTGACTGTCAGAGATTTTAATTATTTATTGTCTTCTAGTATGCAAGTAGGTGTAAGCTGGAAGATTGTCTATATTTGTTTCATTTGTAAGATTCCTCATTAGTCTTTTATATTCCAAAATTGTTTTTTGTCAAAAATTAGCTTCAGCTGCTCTTCTTTCTGCTGTATTCCCTTCATTTTCTGGTGGTTGAAAGCCTTTTTTGACAAAGAATTTTACATTTTGAAAATTGCTCATCAATAATATATCTGTGTTTAAGGATGTCACCTGTGTATTTGCAAAGAAACATTAGCAGAAAATTTTTACCCTCTGTGTCCAAATGTTAAAATCTAAATTAAATTGTTAATCAACATTCTTTAAAATTTTCTGTTTATTTAATAGTTTAAATTAGTTATATTACTGTGTACGTATACCCATGATATCAATGAAGTGGTTGAAGCAGTAAATTGACTCTCTTTTTAATCCTGTTACAGGTATGGACTCTTGTTGTTGGGTATGTGTTGGCAGTTACATTTAAATGGAATACAAAAACTGAGCGTTTTCTTAAAATGATCTCTGTACCAGTCTGGATTGTGCTTCTCTTTTATTTAGGTAAGAAGCTTTTCTTGGATAATTCTAGTTATGCAGTTCAGTTAGTCCTAATTTGAGTTTTCAAGCAGAAAATGAAGTATCTCTAGAGAGCCAAGGGAAGAATAGAGATGAGAATTTGCGTCATGGCCTATGAAATCCCTGGATGGCAGTAGTGCAATCTTGCCAGTATTCTCTCAGCTTTGGCATAAGGTGATTAAAGGGGGACATTTTCTAACTCAAATGTAAGTGTAAAATAACATGGGATATCATAAGAATGAACATGTGGTTTCTGATTTTAAAAACATTTTGCACATTAACTGTTAGCATTTCTTCCAGTGGTTAAATAACATAGCTAAAATCGCATTACTCAGGTTGTGGCAAAATATCTGTTCAGTTTATATTGTAAATTTGAGTTATATGCAGTTGGTTTATTTCTTATTTGAAATGCAATGTTGTCTCACCTTTAATTATTTTGTTATCTTTTTGTGTTTCTGTATATTTTAGTATTTGGATAAAAACAGAGAAATAGTGGCTGAGGAGCTAACTATTGAATGGGAACTGACTGAAGGGATTATCAGTTAGTGGCAGGTTGAACACAATAAATAGACTTAGCAATGTTTTGACACTTTTAAAAAAAAACTACCTTTGCAAAAGGGTAAGGCTGAAGAAGGTTAGAAGGATTGATCTTGCAATGACAGGAGTTGTATTGTTCATACTTAGCTTTGTTGACAGTAACATAGGAATCACAAGACGATAAAACACCATGGTCTAATTTGGTGGTTCTTCTACTGTTATTGCATGATACAGCATGATGGAATTGTTGATTATCATTAGCAATTAATTTCTCAATTAGCCTAAAAGAGGTAGATGTGAAATGAGGAAAACGTTGTTAGCAGAAAGCTTTGGGAATCATTGGCCTGAAATCGTCTGTTCCTTCCAAGCGTGCTGTAAAAGGTAAAGTCTCCATATTTCCAGATGACTGTAGGCTGCTCTCCTCTTTGAGGAAGAGAGCTGACTGGTGGTGATTTAACCTGAAGTTCACACGCCAGGCAAAGGGGCAAGATTGAGAAAGCAGACCTTCAAGAATAACTTCAGCCAGTATGGGAATTGAACCCGCGCTGTTGACATCACTCTTCATTACGAGCTAGCTGTCCAGCCAATTTCCCCAAGCATGTCATATCTCAGATTGTACTGGTTCTCAAAAATATTATTTTCTTTGTAACTCTAATTCAAATTTCTAAAGTACAGGGTGCTAAGGTATGAGATAAAGTTGAAAATAAAGTTAACTCAAAGGAATTTTTACAATTTTCCTGAATTTTCTTTTTGTCTTGATGCTTTTATTGATGTTTTTGCTGCAAGTCCTTGGCTTCTTCTAAAAGCTTTATATTTTAGACTTTGAGTTGTGACTTATAATTGCATTTGGACTATGCTGCTTGCCTAATTTGCCAAGATACAACTGTATTGATAGATCCTCAGGTCTTTTCTGCTTAAAATTTGAAGAATAGCTCAAGGAGAAATTTTAAAGTCTTAATTCAAGTGAAATTTAGTAAAAACAATGATTTTTTTTTAAAAAGGCAAACTACTTGTTATAGAACTTCTTTTGTCCTTGAAAGACATGAAATTCAAAGAATCAATTTTTTTCGCATTTATAATTGATTTTTCAAATAAAGTTTCAAACAAAGAGACACCAGGACAAATCTGAGAATGCTTTTAACAAAAAATGTGTAACTTGATTATTCAGCTATTGTATTTCAGTGTCCTGATGTTAGTCCCTGCATGGCCTAAATGTTGGCAGTTAGAAAATATAGCCATATGAGTCCCTAATAGTGATCATCAACCCAGAAATTGGAATATAGTGGTTAATATCTCACTGGAATGAATATGATGCTTGCATTATTATTTACTTTTTTCACAGTGATAGAGATTAATGAATTTTTCAAAATCATGCTGAAATATTCAAAATATATTTTGAATATATATTGAAAATATATCACTACAATCCTGAAAAAATTCAGCATTTTTATCCAGGTTTTGCCAGTGATCAGGACTTTTTCCTCCAATGCTATCAAAGTGCAGGACATTGATACTAATCCCTGTTTTCCAACTACAATAATGCTCAATAAAATACCTTTACCCCCAATCAATGCATCTTGCATGCTGTCTTGTCGTGTATTCTCAACTTAAATCGTTAGAGGCTAAGAATGGGGTAAACAACATATGACATTAATGGCCGTTATTCTCTGAAAATTGGGATATGAATTTCTATCCCAAACACTGGAACAAATATGAGAATGTTTTTACAAAAAATGTGTAATTTGATTATTCAGCTGTTGTATTTGAATATCCTAATGTTAGTCCCTCACGGCCTAAATTCTTAATTGTGATAAAATAATGAATCCTCTGACTTACTGAACAGTATCATGAGGCATATGTGCAGACATGTTTAGGCTAACAGGACAGACATTCAATTTTCATTAAAGGAAAATTGTGATGATGAGAATAGGGGATGAAGAAGGGAAACACAGTGTAAAAATGGACAATATCAGAAAGGAAGGGGGAACTAGAGAGGGAATATTCAACTAATATGAGGGAGACACATTAAATGATCAATAAAGTAAAAGAGGAAATGTATAATCCAAATTTGATGTACATAAAAATAAAATGTGTTGCTGGTTGCACTGCTAACCTTTCTATATTGCAATCTAGCAGTTAGTGAGAATATTGATGATCATGCTATGCTTTATTAAAAGCTTCTGGTTCTTCGTAGGCAAATCATTTGCATTGTTAGCTTGGACTCAGAAGGTTAGTCAGTCTTGCTTTAGTATGCAGGGTTATAACTTCCCTAATCTGGCCTCATTATTATTCCTATAAACTGTGAATTGAAATCAAGACATGTCCTTTTGAAGTGTGGTAACCAGAGTTGTGTTCCTAGTTATTCCTAGCCAAATATAAATGCTAAACGTAAACTCGACAGGTTTTTACTTTGCCGTTGTGGTAATTTGTATTTTCTTTTCATTACTTTTTCAGGCTGTCTTGTTAAAAATGTATTACTGTAATTTTTCAGGCTTTTGCAAACATTCCTTGCCTTAAATATGATGTTCTTTCTTCAGTTATCCAATGGGTTTATTATAATCTAGTTGGTTAACGTGCCTCACTTCACTTTTCAATTTTAAGTGCAAGCTCAGCTGACTTACAATTTGATTTTCATTTTTGTAGTTGGAAATATGGGCAGAAACACAGATCACCACAGTAACCCATTTAGCATGTTTCTCCTAGGCTGACACAATATCACTGAAAAGTTTTGATGTTTTTGACTTGCTTCTAGGTCAATTCCAAATCCAATCCCACTCTAGATTTCCACTAATCCTAATGTAACCTTTCAAATGTCTCTGGGTGCTTTGGTTTCCTCCCACATTCTGAAAGGCATGCTGGTTAGGTGCAGTGACCTGAATAGATGTCAGACTGTGCTGCCTAGGGAAATTTCAGAGTAATTTCATTGCAGTGTTAATGTAACCCTTATTTGTGACCAATAAATATAACTTTAAAGAACATAGAACAAAATAGTCCCTTAGGCCCCTGATGTTGCGCTGACCTGTGGAAACCAATTTAAAGCCCATTAACCTTTGCTATTTCAATATATCCATGTGTTTATCCAATGACCATTTAAATGCCCTTAATGTTGGCGAGTCCACTACTGTTGTCCGCAGGGCATTCCATGACCTTGCTACTCTGAGTAAATAACCCATCTCTGACATCTGTCCTAGATCTATCACCCCTCAGTTTAAAGCTGTGTCTCCTTGTGCTAGCCGTCTCCATCCAAGGAAAAAGGCTCACACTGTCCATCATATCTAATCCTCTGATCGTCTTATATGGCTCTATTAAGTCACCTCTTAACCACCTTCGAACAAAAACCACCTCAAATTCTTCAGCCTTTCATCATAAGACCTTACCACTGTACCAGGTAACATCCTGATAAATCTCTTCTGCACCCTTTCCAATGCTTCCACATCCTTCCTATAATGCGGCGACCAGAACTGTACTCAATACTCCCAAGTGCAGCTGCACCAGAGTTTTGACCTCATGGCTCCAAAACTCAATCCCTCTAAATAAAATCAAGAAAGCCTTAAGGTCCTTAAGGAAAAACTAATCAAGTTAAAATCAATGGGATTCATGGATAATATACAGGATTTCAAGAAATTTATTTGTTTGTACATTCCTCAATGAAGTGAAGTGTTTATGCTTTTTGTTATTTATTAAGCTGTTATTATAGTACTTACCAAAATTATACTAGCATACTGCAATTTTCCTTCCTCACTTTTTTTTGCACCAGATGAACCATCTGGTCCAAGACGTTTAATAATAATCATTTATTTTATCTTATCAAGTAGCTTGTTTTCATTGATTTCAAAGTATTTATTTACATTTGTTGTAACACAATAATGGAAAATGTTCATATTCACTTTTAAATACTCTTTTTCCATGTAGCATCAGTTGCTGGCTCTTGGCGTATTCCAGTTTTTGTAATGATTGTCATTCTACTGTTTATGGGAGCATTTCAGGAGGAGAGAGAAAATGATGAAGGCAAGTCAATGCTGTGCTGTCATATGCTACAGAAGGCATTTTTGTTCAAATCTGTTAAGACATGCTCAATTTATTTGTGTTCAAGTGGTGCATTCAAAGTACTAACCAACATCCAAAACTGGCCTTTTTTTATATTCTCCGCCCATTTTTATAATGATGTCTGAAACGGCTGTTTTCCATTTCCTGCATGTCATGCAATGATCTCCTGTGGCTTTGCTAAAATTGAATAAAAGGATATATTGTTCTGTAACAGTTGGGCTGTTTATATCACGTAGGGATAAACATCTGAGCCCCTGATTTGCTGTCAGAATAAATTGTATTTGTATTATATCTCATTCTGGAATATTTATTCATACTTTGAGAGTCAAGTTTCAAAATTCTTTCCATGATGTTGTGAAAATAGTATATATCGCTGTACCTGTTGATTTAATTTTTATTTCTTGCCAGATTTAAAGCTGAAAATATGTAATAAATGGCATGCAATGTTTACTAGTTGGAATTAAATGGTTGTAGTTTGAGAAAGGCCTATGGCATTCATCAAAACTGGAAGGTATTCCTTGGCAGTGTTGGGAGATGATTTTATACTTGAGTAGAACTGGTATGGGAGCCCTGGAGTTTGACAACACTGTAATGAAATGTGGTGATGTGGAGTTCTGTGGTGGGGATGGTTGCTTTGTCAGAAAGAATATGGGGTTTGGCTGAATGATTTATTCTTGATCCTTTTTGCCATGTAAGGGAAGGTATGGACCTGACGCCACTTGGCGTTAAGTAATTGGTAGCATTGATTTGCAATTTTTAGAAGACCATGTAACCATTGAATTTGGTCTATGTGAATAGATCACAGTGTGTTATGGTGCAGAAGGAGGCTATTCAGTCCTCCTGTCTGCACCAGCTCTCCAAATGAGCATTATGACTTGGTGTCATTCCCTGATTTTGCTCTGCATGTTGTTTCAGTTAAAGTAATCATCTAATGCCCTGTTGAATGCTTCGACTGAACTTGCCTCCATCACGCTTCCAGGCAGTGAATTCTAGACTCAAACCATTCAGTGTGAGAGGTTTTTTCCACATCACATTTGTTTCTTTTGCCAATCACTTTCATTCTGTACCATCTCATTCTTGATCACTTTATGAGCAGGAACGGTTTCTCTCTGTTTACTCTGTCCGAACCCCTCATGATTTTGAACATGTCTATCAAATCTTC
This sequence comes from Sphyrna mokarran, assembly GCA_024679065.1. NCBI lineage: Eukaryota > Metazoa > Chordata > Chondrichthyes > Carcharhiniformes > Carcharhinidae > Sphyrna > Sphyrna mokarran. The sequence continues at coordinate 65,660,100 of JAGIQG010000002.1, forward strand.
TGTTGGCCTTCTTTCTGGCAGAACAGCCCCAACCTCTCCAATCTGTCATTATAACTGAAGTTTCTCAATTCTGGAACCATTCTTGTAAACTCTGTCCTATGTTCGTATCCTCCCATGGTATGGAATCCAGAAATGTACACAAACTGAGATCTGATTAATGTTTTGTATAAGTTCAGTATAACCACCTTGCTCTTGTACTCAGTACTGCTGTTAATAAGATGTGGAGATACCAGCGTTGGAGTGGGGTAAACACAGTAAAAAGTCTCTCAACACCAGGTTAAAGGCCGACAGGTTTATTTGATAGCAGACGCCACAGCTTTCACGGCTCTGTCCCTTCATCCCTGACAAAGGGGCAGAGGCCTGAAGTTAGTGGTGTTTGCTACTAAATAAGACTGTTGGACTTTAACCTTGTGTTATGAGACTTCTTACCCTGTTAATAAGACTCATTATTAATTAATTGTACAGTTTAATATGCTTTATTAACTGTTCTCTCCACCTGCCTTGGCATCTTCGGTGAAAGGTGAACATATACATCCAGGCCCTTCTGTGCTCCCCCTTTTTTATATTGATCTCTGAAATTAACTCAATTTTTTCTCCTTTTCTATGCATGTCCACATGGTATCAGTTAGGAAGTGTAACTATTTTAATTAAAATCAGTAGAAGACAAATGATAATTAGAAATTTTATTTTAGAAATTTTAGAAGTTTTATCAAAGAGTAAATTAGGATGAGGAAAATGTGGTTCCTCTGGTGTGCACACTGTTTAATTTCCTTCTGATATTTGGAGTACATTTGGAACATTAAAACAGATGTCTAATCAGTACAGTCTTGCATTTAAAAATTGCTATTTAAAAATCTAGAATCTCAAATTTTATATTCGATGAGTACTGTATGCCTGCAGTTTTGATTTTTCCCATCTTGTAGAATATACTTTGTTCTATTTTCTGTCTCTTGCTATATTCAGGATGTTATTTTTGACTTCTTTTTGCTAACAGGTTTGAAGCTATCTGACCAGGTGATTCAGATTGTTGTACACAGTATTAATATGATAGTATCCGTGACAGGATTCAGCCGTTCTCAAGAAGATCATCCATCAAAAGAGTTATCAGGTGATAAATTGTCTTTGTGTGTGAAACAATTGAGGAATTTGATAAATTTGCAAGTCCTCTGAGCCGTATAATTTGTAATCTAGGTAGGGCCAGCATTTTATTATAAAACTTAAAACAAAATGTCCTTGCTGTTTTGTTATCTTTTGTTGTAGGTAATGATTTTCATTGCAGCAGGTAATTTTATTTTGTCTTTTTTTGAAGTTTTTAAAATGTCTATCTAAGTTTGTCCATGCCTAAATAAGATCAGCTTAATGTGAATGGGAAAGGATCTAGTAAGTACATTAAGCACAGATCATGGCAGTTTTTCCAAATATTTGTTCGCATAAGGCAATCATTGAACACTGCCATTGGACAACAGCTTTTACACAGGCATGGAACCTTGGATTTTGCCCTCCACCACCTCCAAAACCCAATATACTTACAGTTAATGTGCATAGTCTATTTCTATCTCTTTCTTCATAATTTCATAATTTTAAATCCTTCTAGCAGATCACCAGGCATATCCTTGTTTTAATAAAGGAAACCTAATCTTTCAGGTCTCCATGTTTGTATTTCCTCATGCCTAGTGGTCTTTGCTGTACCTTTTCTGTTGCCTTAAAAGCTCCGCTATGATGATGAGTATAAACTATGGACCGTAGTCCTGAGGACCTCTTCAGGCATTTGTACAGTTTAAGCATTATAATTGGATTTTAATGTTCAAGACTTGTTTTAAAAAAAAATACACTGGGTGAAATCTTCCCAAAAAAGTTCTAAACTTCATAGAAGCCTGAAGACAGGAAGTTCCACAGCAGTCTTCTGGCAAGTTCAGCACTGGAATTTTCCAGTACTCTGTCAGTTTTTCTGACAGCTGGGAGCTTTACACTGTAAATGGGGACAGAGTCTCGGTACATCAAGTGCCATTTCACAGGGTGCCCAGATCTGCTTTTGAACTGGAGGACCTCCTCCTACCCACCCCCTGGACATTGGATAACCACTATTTCCCCCATCACCTATCGTTAGCGGCATTGCTACCCCACCACACACTGCCAACATCAGGGCACCAGGATTCTCCCAGTAAACTCTTTGGTAGACTCCCGACATGCATCCCACCTTCTGCCCATCAATACATGACCTGCTTAGCTCCCCCTGCATAGTCACCCCCTGCCTTTCAGCCTCCTCCCTGTATAAGCCCCCCATCATTGTGCATAACCTCCCCATCAGAGCTACATCCTTTTGGCACTGGCCCAGTGCATTTAGTTGGGCACTGCCTGATGATGCCCTCAACCACCCAGGGACTTCAATGGCCTCTGATTCCTCCTAGGCATGAAAATGGTATCTGGACTCTGCTACTGCAGAGCAGTAGTGATTTTTGACAGTGAGAGGTCAAAATATCACACCTCACACTTGCCAATGTAGAATGGATGAAACAGTGGCAGATGGAATTCAATAATTATCTTTTTGTAACTCCTTTAGTCAGAATTATTTATTATGCCTCCTAATTTTGTATTGCCTGTAGCAGTAACCTGTTTAAAAAAAAATTGATTTACACAACTGCTTTCTGAGCAGACTTTGCTAATCCTTTCCCACCACTTCAAGAAACTGTTTTTAATTTCTATCTTTTGTTATCTCTCTTCTAATCAGTTTTTAAATCCACTTTGCTACTTTTCCTGTTAATTCCATACACTTTAATCTTCTCCACTAGTCTCTGGTATGGTACCTACTGCATGTCCATATGCACACCTTCCCCATACTTCACACCCATCATCTCTTCAAAGACATCAATCAGGTATGTTGAGTATGATCTTCCTTTCTGAAATGTTTGCTGATTTGCATCCAGGTATTTAATTATCATATTTAAATAGTGAGACATTTTATAAAGTTAAAAGTTGTAAGTAGTTAACATTCTAAAATTTTTTTACAGTTGCTGTCAACCAAATATGTCTGTAATTAGCAAGGTTATCCCAAAATAAAATTTTAAAATTTGGGTATTAATTTGGCTACCTTTTACGTACACATCCACTCTGAATTCTTAATGTAAAACTTCTAGGACCTCGACTATTTCTGCTCCCATTTCCCTCCATTCCTTTGGATATATCGCAGCACTTTGGTTTCCACCGGGGAGAGAAAAGAGGGTACCCTTGAATACAGGTCTTTACCATATTTCAACAAAGGTGTGGGATGTATGTCCTCCTCTAACATATCCAACTTCCCTAATAGTTTCTTTTATTTATATCCCTCATCTTGCTGATACTAAAAAATATATATATGTTCCTGTTAACTCTCTACCCTTACATTTAATAACTACCTTGAAGATATATTTACAGTCACTTGGTAGTACAGAATTTGAACATTGCTGAAAAGAGAGACTTGTTGCAGAAGCTTTTTGTCTTGCCTTCATCAGCACAAATACAAGAGTGCCAAATTTCAAGTTGTTATGGTATTTATACTACAAGATAAAAAGGGTACTTATTGGTTGGCAAGTTGACTCTACATGGCTGATACATTGCTATGAATAAAACAATGGGGTCTGGGTTATTCAAAAAATGTGCAAGGCTTGAAGATATTTATTTTGTTGGCAGAGAAGAGGTCCCTGCCTGTGAATGTATGTTGTTTCTAGCGAGTGTAACTGAGTCACGTCATGAGCTTGTTGGAAGGTCATAATTGATAATGTAACTATTAGTGAATTCAGGATTGGGCAGCACTTGAACAATTTCAGAATCATTTAATTCTACATTTAATAGTAGACCTTTAGTTTGGGTTTTGCAGACGCTGGCTGATTGTGTACTGTTTGTATTCTGGTTTCAAACAGTTGAAGGCATATTTTTTTGATTTGATCAGCCCAATTGTCCTATGTGTCTGGCATCACATTGAAATTCACACATGACTTTCTGAATTATGTGGCAGTCAGCACAATTTTGGACTGACTGCAGCATTCTGTTAGTGGAAAATACCACTTGTGTATCCACTGCATAGTGGAGGGCAATAAGTGATCCTTGTTCCAAATATTTTAGATACTTTCCGTAACAGTACATCAGAGCTAATCTGTGAAGCAGTGGCTATCCTGATCGTGTCATTGTTAGCGGTGTAGTGCAAAGGCTACCTCTTTTGAGAAAAGCAAAGTTCAGTGCGAGTGAAAAGCTGAGCATATAGGATGTATTTTTCAATAATGGGACTATACAATCAAATAATGTTTTTTGGGTCGCTAATTCGTAATAGACAAAGTGTAGACCATACCCAATCAGTCTGCACTTGCAAAACCCAAAACTGGAATGGCAGTGATGCAATGGTATTGTCGACGCATTAGTAATTCAGAAACCCAGGGTAATGCTCTGGGACCTGGGTTCAAGGCCCATCACAGCAGATGGTAAAATTTGAATTCAATAAAAAAAAAGGTTTGGAATTAAAAGTCTAATAATGACATGAAACTACTGTCAATTGTCGATTTTAAAAAAAAAATACACCTGGCTCACTTTGTTGAAAAAAATCCTATCTAGTTCACTAACGTCCTTTAGGGAAGGAAATCTGTCATCCTTACCTGGTCTGGCTGACATGTAACTCCATATCCATAGCTATATTGTAAACTCCTTTATGCCCTCAGGATGGGTAATAAATACTCGCCAGCCAGCGACTCCCACACCCATGGATAAATAAATGTTTGCTATTGGAATTTGTTCGAATGCGGAATCTTGTTATTTGCAAATGCAAGGAATATGTTCAAGCCTTGCATTGTTTTGGAATTAGCTAGAAGCTCAAGAAGTTGACAGTTCCCCATTTCTTTCTCTGTGGCAACATCACAGACTTGATGTTCTGAGTTAGCATGTCAACCAATCAACACAACTTTCTCCTGCGGTGTAAGTTGTGATCATTGAAATTTTGGTATTCTTGCATTTGTCCTGATGAGTGCCAGACAAAAAGCTTTGGCAGCTTTTTTTTAAGCAGTTGTCAAGTACTAATTTGTAAAATGTTTTCTTATTCTATCTAATATAATGAAGTTCTCTCCTGATACTCTATCCATATTTTACTAATTATTTTCCTATCCTAATTTTTTGCATGGAAATCATACTGTACAAATAGTGGACATTCAATCTACCTTTGAAAAAACTATCCAACGAAAGTTTCCTTTTGAAGTATATAGTCAATGTCCCTTTGAAACTTGCCATTAAACCTTCCACCAACATCCTAGCAAGCAATACGTTTGCATTGTTGTGACTTGTTATGTTTAAAAAAAACTCATTTCCTCAAGTTTCTTTATTGATTATCTTAAATCTGTGCCTTCTGGCTACAAATCAAGCTCTTATTGAAAATCAGTTGGCTTTTTTTATGCTACCTAAATTGAAATTGATTTTGACTATAACTCTCAAATCTCCCGTTTTTTTTCTGCTCTAACGCAAACACTGTTTCTCTAGCCCCTACATGTCATGAAGTTCTGCACCCTTTGTACCATTCTAGTGGATCATTTCTGGACCCTCTTAAGAGTCTACAAAACTCATTTCCAAACTCTGTGACCTGAGACTCAGCTTCTCTCTCTGCGACTAGATTCTGGACTTCCTAACAGACCACAATGAGTAAGAATAGGCAACAACATCTTCTCTGTAATCATCCTCAAAACTGGTGACCCACAAGGCTGTGTCCTCAGCCCCTTACTGTACTCCTTATACATCTGTGACTGTGTGGCCAAATTCCCCTCCAACTCGATTTCAAGTTTGCTGATGACACCACCATAATGGGCCAGATCCCAAACAATGAAAGAAACAGAGAATCTGGTGAACTGGTGTGACAACAATAACCTCTCCCTCAATATCAACAAAATGAAGGAGATAATCATCAACATCAGAATGCATAGTGGAGGACATGTCCCTGTCTACATCAATGGGGACGAATTAGAAATGGTTCAGAGCTCCAAGCTTTTAGGTGTCCAGGTCACCAACAACCTATCCTGGCCCCCCCCCCAAACCCCCGCATGACAACACTAAAGTTAATAAAGCCCACCAACGCCTCTACTTTCTTAGGAGACTGAGAAAATTTGGCATGTCAGCTATGACTTGCACCAACTTTTACAGATGCACCAATAGACAGCATTCTTTCTGGTTGTATCACAACTTGGTGTGGCTCCTGCTCTACCCATGACCACAAGAAACTACAAAGGATTGTGAACGAAGCCCAATTCATCACTCAAACCAGCCTTCCATCCATTGATACTGTGTACACTTCCTGCTGTCTTGGAAAAGTAGCCAGCGTAATTAAGGACCCATGCACCCCAGACATTCTCTCTTTCACCTTCTCCCAATCGAGAAAAAGATACAAAAGTCTGAGGACAAGTACCAACCGACTCAAGAACAGCTTCTTCCCTGCTGACTTCAGATTTTTGAATGGACTTGCCTCACGTTAAGTTGGCCTTTCTCTGCACCATAGCTATGATTATAACACAACATTCTGCACTGTCTCCTTTCTTTCTTTATATATGGTATACTTTGTCTGTATAACATGCAAGAAACAATCTTTTTCAATGTATAGTAATACATTTGACAATAATAAGTCAAAAGTCTTGACATCCTTCCTAAATTCTAGAGCCCAGAATTGGCCCCAATGCTCCAGCTAAGGTCTAATCAGTGTACTCTCTTTATTTTATAACGTGGAGATACCGGTGTAGGACTGGGGTAAACATAGTCAGAAGTCTCTCAACACCAGGTTAAAGTCCAACAGTTTTATTTGGTAGAAACGCCACTAGCTTTCAAAGTGCTGCTCCTTTGTCAGGTGAGTGGAGATCTGTTCACAAACAGGGCTTATAAAGGCAAAAACTCAATTTACAGCATAATGAATGGAATCCGAGTCTTTACAGCTGATCAAGTCTTAAAGGAACAGACAATGTGAGGGAGAGGTCATTAAGCACAGGTTAAAGAGATGTGTATCGGCACTGTATATCAGCATTCCCCACAACGATGGCATTGCTGCAACTGCCTCCATACTCAATAACGACAACTGCCAGTTTCCTGATGCAATTTTACAGCTCATCCATTTCATCTTGTACCACAGTGTCTTCACCTTCAACAACCAATTCTTCATCCAGACACACTGAACAGCTATGGGGACAATATTCGCACCTCAATACACCAACATCTTCATGCACAAGTTTGAACAAGATTCTTCACTGCACAGGACCTTCAACCGATGCTATACATTAGATAAATTGATGACATTTTCTTCCTTTGGACTCATGGTGACCAGTCACGGAAATAACTATATGATGACATCAACAAGTTCCATCCCACCATCAGACTCAGTGCGGACTACTCTCCGGAATCAGTTGCATTCTTGGACATGCGCATCTTCATTAAGGATGGTCACCTCCTCATCTCACTGTACCCCAAGCCCATGGATAACCTCATGATGCTCCACTTCTCCAGCTTCCACTCATCACTTTAAAGAAACCATCCCCTACAGACGAGCCCTCCATATACACAGGATCTGCTGAGATAAGAAAGATTGCAGCAGACATGTCCAGATGCTGAAAGATGCCCTGATAAGAACAGCATACGGCATTCAACTCATCAATCAACAGTTCCGATGCGCCACAGCGAAAAACCACACCGACTTCCTCAGAAGACAAACATGGGACATAGAGGATAAAGTATCCTTTGTCTTCCAGTACTTCCCCGGAGTGGAGAAGCTACGACATCTCCTCCGGAGCCATCAACGTATCATTGATGAAGATGGACATCTCGCCAAGGCCATCCCCACACCCCCACTTCCTGCTTTCAAATAACCGCTTAACCTCAAACAGACCATTGTACCCAGCCTTCAGGAGAACAGTGACCACAACACCACATAACCCTGCCACAGCAAGCTCTGCAAGGTGTGCCGGATCATCTCGTGTGAGAATACCATTCACCATGAACACGATACATACCGTTGCAAGTTGGCCAATGTTGTCTACCTGATACGCTTCAGGAAAGGATGTCTTGAGGCAATGTACACTGGCGAGACCATGCAGACACTACGACAATGGATGAATGAACGCCACTTAACAATCACCAGGCAAGACTATTCTCTTCCTGTTGGGGAACACTTCAGCAGTCACGGGCATTTGGTCTCTGATCTTCGGGTAAGCATGCTCCAAAGTGGCCTTCACAACATACAACAGTGCAGAGTCGCTGAGCAGAGACTGATAGCCAAGTTCCGCACACTCGAGAACGGCCTCAACCGGGAATCTTGTGTTCATATTATACCATCCGTAACACCCATGATTTTTCTGGACTTGCAATATCTCACTAACTGTTCTGTCAGGAGACAATACACATCTCTTTAACCTGTGCTTAATGCTCTCTCCACTGACATTATCTGTACCTTTAATACTTGATTAGCTGTAAAGACTCGCATTCTAATCATTATGCTGTAAATTGAGTTTGTGTTTTTATATACCCGATTTGTGAACAGATCTCCCACTCACCTGACGAAGGAGCAGCGCTCTGAAAGATAGTGGCGTTTGCTATCAAATAAATCTGTTGGACTTTAACCTGGTGTTGTGAGACTTCTTACTCTTATTTTTTTATAAAGCCAAGGCTCCTGGATGCCTTTTTTTAATAAGCTTCTCAACTTGTTCTTCCACCTTTAATGACCTATAACAGCCCTGTGTTCCTGCACCCTATTTAGCATATACTCTTTGGTTTGTACTACCTCATCTCATTGTATCTATCAAAATGAATCACTTCACTCTTCTTTGTCCAAATTTGACTCTGCTGAGTAAGTGCCCATTTCACCAGTCTGTCTTTTCCCTGCTGGAATCTGTACTTTCCTCATCGATATGTATTTATTTTTTATTTCTGTGCCATTGGCAAATATGAAATTATTCCCTGTATGCCCAAGTCTGGGATATTAACACATGTTAAAACAAGCAATGGTTTCTGCACCACTACACTTTTTCCTCCAGTTTGAAAAGCAGTTCTTCCACTGTTGACTGCTTTTCTTTTTTAGCCAATTATGAATCCACTTACCATTACTTCTTCAATCCCAAGGACTTTAATTTTGCTCGCAAGTATGGTATGTGACATGTATCAAATGCGTTTTGAAAGTCCATGTATACATTCCGGCATTAAAATAAAAAAAACACTTTATTCAAATGCAAAACCTTTCACAAAACTGTGCTCGCTTCAGTTTATTAACCCATATTTTTCCAAGTGTCATCCATTTTGTTTTGGAGTATCATGTCAAAAGTGAAGCTAGACTGGCTAAATAGTTACTGAGTTATCCTTCTCCCTGGTTTTGAGCAGAAATGAGGCATTTGCAATCTTCCAGTCCTCTGGCACTATTTCCATATCCTAGGAGGATTAGAAGAACATGATCAGATCTCCTGCAGTTTCCATCCCTTACTTCCCTCAGCAACTTAACATGCATCCCATCTGGTGAGGTTTATTTTTTATTTCGCATGCTGCGAGCATTTTAAGTACCTAAACTATTTTTATCCTATTCTTTCCTGAATATGTTATAATCAGGAATATTAAGTGACCATTCATCCCCTTAATAAGGATGAATTTTTGTTATTGTCGCTATCATAATCCCATGTGCTTCCTTGTATTTACAGTTTATCGAGTTTACGTAGCACATATTGTGCATTTACACACATACATTCTAAACTCATTCCAGTCTGCTTTACATTTCCCTTTTGTTTAAACTTTGCTACTGAACTGCTTGTCGATCGAACATTTTTTGACTTTTCCAGTCCTCGACACTTTGTATCTCCTCAGTAATGGTTCATCCTAATTTTTCACCCCTTCACAAATTAGTTTAAGTCTATCCCCACAGCACTAGTTTCCTGTGAGGTCATTGGTCCTGGTCTGATTAACGTACAATCCATTCACTCCTCCTTTGGATTGGTCCTAATGCTGTTGAAATCTGAAGCTTTCCTTCGGCACCATTTCTCCAGCTACGTGAAAGCCACTGTTATCATACTCATGAGCATGTGGCACTGGGTATAATCAAAAGATTATTGTCTTGAGGCCTGCTCTTTAACTTTCTTAATAATTTCTGAAACTGCTTGTACAACTACAAACCTTTTCTTAACCTGCCATTGGTTCCAACGTGGACCAAGACATCTGCGTGTTCTCTCCCTATATGTTCTGTACCAATTCATTTGTTTAATTCATAATAAGGGGGAACTGAGTCAAATGATTCAGAAAAAATGTTTATCGTGATAACTATATCCCAAAAGATGCAAGTTAAACTCGAGCAAGGGTTGAATTTTTTTTAGTTGAAGAATCATTATAGAATAGATTGCCATGGAACCATTAAAACATAATGAATCTAAGTTATGATCAGATGCTTTTATGGAGAGACAGATTAATAGAATAGTTCAGAAGGTTATTAGATGCATGAAAAAGGGACATTTGATGGAGTCCAATGCTGTTTTTCCATTTGTAAAAATTCTTCCATTCTGAAGATGATCTTTGTTAGCTGAAAAAAAAATGTACTGGTTAAGTGCATTGACCCTGAATAGACACCAGACTGTGGCAACTAGGGAATTTCACAGTAATTTCATTTCAGTGTTAATGTAAGCCTTGTGATTAATAAATAAGCTTTAAATATGGTGGTTTAATTAACTTAGACCAGATTTAATTGTATCAACGTGTCCACTTCATTTTACAGATGTAAATATCCCACTGCTGAATAAAATGTGCAATTTTTTTTTCTCATTAGGATCAGTTGAAACTAAGGATTTAAGTTCTTCCTCCTCCTCCTCATCATCCTCATACACACAATTAGGAATACCAAGACCTCAAATAATGTCGTTCATGAAGAAGAAGAAAACGAGTGACATCTATTTTGTGATGCTTGTCTGGGCTATTGCTGTTGTACAGATCTGGCTAAACCTTTGGATTCTCGAGTTGCTCCCAGTACCAGTGGCTGGTAATATTTTTGATCTCTCACACCTCTACCTAACGTTCCTCAGACTGTAGCCTTCTGTACCTTCCTCCTAACTGTGCAATTGATAACTCAGCTTTTGACCCTTTAGGAGCTTATGCTACAAGATTCCCACACTATATTCTTCTGTCTCCTCTCCTTTGAGGCCCATTTAAAATCAACCTCTTTGACCATTCTACCTGTGACTATCTTATCCATTTTTGGGCTCCATTTTTGTTTGATTAATCCCGAAGAAGTGTTTTTCTGTGTTAAATGTGCTGTCTCAATGTAAATTTCTATTTTAATAAACCTTATGATTGACATAAATTTAAAAATACATTTCCAATTTGTTAGACAGCTCAATTGTCAGATTTGTTTAAATCTGGCCGTTGATGATCAAAGTGTCCAAAGCAAACCAATTAAAATGAAATTCCATGGGTATGTTCCTTTGTTCTCTTCCAGGAGCTGCTGCTGGACACCTCAGCTGTGCACTGAGTTGGTAGCAGGATAGGCACTCAGCTTTCCACTGCTAGTTTGAGTTAGCCACAAGAAATGTTTGCATGTGGCTACCTGATATCTTTTCTGTTCTCTGCTTTGTATCTTATCTAAACAACATGGTTGTTATTAGAAACTGAACAAATGCATCTCCCCATGATGCTTGGATATGCCAACTTAATGGCATTGACTGTCTGAAATAATTTTTATGCAGCTGTCGTGATGGCACATTGCTAGCTGAGCATACAGACTCTGGAAATCTTCTTTTGGGTTTCTTTATGCTGCTGAGTTTGAGTTGTATTGGAACTGATGATATTACAATTGCATGCTCGTGAATTAGGGGGAGAAATTCTTGAAGTATCTGTTCTAGATAATTATATAAAGATTGCTACTGGAAATGTGGCTACATGGACATTTGATGTAGGCAGTATTCTTCCCACCATCAAATAATCCTAATCCACTCCACAGTCAAATAGTTTACTAGCTACTTTAACAAGCCATTCACTTTATTGGTAGACAATTTAGTGACTTATCGCGGTTGATGACTAATGTGTCAAAGACGAAAAACTTACACTTGTGCGACCATGTCAATCTCTTCACGCTCTGGGCTCTTCACAGTCTGAGTTATTTTTGTATTATAGCCAATAGTTATGCAACCAAGCATAGCACTCCCAGAAATGGTATTAAAATAAGCAGTTGGTTAATTGGTTACTTTAGCCAATGGTTAAAGTCAGTTATTAACTGAGCATAGAGCTAATGAGACCTGCTGTTGAAAATCTGGATTTAGCATATCATTGCGGTACTAGATGCTCAATTTTCTACTATTCTACTATAGAATGCTTTTTTCTGTCCTGTTGTGAAGACAGATACAAATGCTTGTTCAAAATATTTGCCATTTCCTTGTTTGCTATTATTAATTTCCCAATTGCATCCTCTAAGGGACTAAGCGCAACTAATTTAGTTACTCTTTTTCTATGCTTGGAGAAGCTTTTACTATATGTTTTTATGTTTCTTGCTAGCTTACTCCCTCACTCTAATTTTAATTTTTTGTAATCATCCTTTGCTGTTTTTAAAAATGTTACCAATCTTCTGGCTGCTGTTAATTTTTGCAGCTTTGAATGCCTTTCATTTCAATTTGATACCATCCTTAACTTCCTTAATTAGCCATAGATGATAAATTCTTCTGAGTCTTTCTCATTGTAATTTACAAAACACGGTGAGCATAAAATGATGTACTTTTTGAGTAGCACTTTCAATCCTCATTAATGCTGTTTACTGACAAACAGTTGGTCACTATTAGAGGGTCTTAGGTTGTGGTATCCTTCAGAATGCTGTGGAGTCTCAAGTATGAATTGGTATTTTCAGTGACAATCAGCCTTTCAACAATGCTCCGGCTGGCTGTTTCTAGTAAAATCCAGCTCCTTTATCAAGGAGATGTCATCCTAAACAAGCAGCATTGCAGCTCAACACTACCTTAATCATCTTGGTCGATCATTAATGACTTTAAGTTTCTGAGGAAACTTGCTCAGTATACTTGTGGTTAAGGGATAATTGTTTGCTAGGTGCTCTCCTTTTTTTTGAAAAGGGGACAAGGGATATTCTATACGTGGGTGGGCAGAATTTTCGTTTACTGTCTTGGCTTTGAAACATCATCTTGGGCATTTCAGCACATCATTAATATTGCAGTGACAAATCTTTGCTTAACTCTTGGTGCAGGCCTGAACCCACAAGCTTTGACTCAGAAGCAAGATTGCTGTGACTAAGACAGCATGTACATTTTCTGTTTAAAAAATTTTGGTACTTTGAGAGGAATGGGATCACTTATTTATGAAAACACTTATTTGCATTGTATATTCTATCAAACCAGGGACGACTACTGGATTATCCTGGAGAACAGAAGATTTTTTTCCTCCATTACTACAGAATAATGGGTTAACTCTTATAATAGCTGCTGAGTATTAAGAAGCTATGTTAAAGTGATGTAACTCACTGAGAGATGAGTGAGAAGCATATAAGAGAGATATAGCTGTCTCTGATGTTCCCTGTATAGACTTAGTTATGTAAATAAAAGTTTTGATGGAAAGATCATTGCCTCCTATAAGATCTCTCTCGAGTGTGAAAACCAATGTCTTCTGAGATTGCCCTGCAATAGCAGCAGTGATTACTTCCACAGAGGAACAAAAAAACACAATGACAAATTGCCCAAAGAGAAGCCCAGCAGCAGGAAGCAGTGGGTGTAAGACTTCTTAAGCCAGCTTAGCAACTATACCAGAGAAGAAAACATAAAGATAACCTGACAACTAGCAAGGCAAACAGCATGGGAAACCCCAACCTTGACCTAGTCGTTGCAAGAAAGTACAACAATCATCAGGTCGACCCCAAGGCACAGAAGGAATCGAGCTAAGTGTTAAAGATACTACAGGGGGGACTTTAAACTAGAAAGATTAGGGGGAGGGAATAGTGATGTGGAGACTGGGAGCAAGGAAGTTAGCTCTCAGGTAGGGAAGGACTCTAGGCAGGATGAGAGGCAGGTTAGACGAGTGGGGGAGAAGGGAAATGTCCAGTCTGAGGGACTGAGCTGTGTCTATTTTAATGCCAGGAGTGTAGTAAATAAGGTGGATGAACTTAGGGCGTGGATTGCTGCTTGGGATTGTGATGTGGTGGCCATTACAGAGACTTGGATGTCTCAGGGACAGGACTGGGTACTACAGGTCCCGGGATTCAGATCCTTCAGGAAGGACAGGGAGGGAGGCAAAAGAGGTGGTGGAGTGGCACTGTTGATCAGGGACAGTGTCATGGCTGCAGAGAAGGTGGATACCGAGGAGGGAATGCCTACGGAGTCTCTGTGGGTGGAAGTTAGGAATAGCAAAGGGTCGGTGACGTTGCTGGGTGTATTCTATAGGCTGCCCAATAGTGACAGGGAAGTTGAGGTGCAGATAGGGAAACAGATACTGGAGAGATGTAGAAATAACAGAGTTGTTGTGATGGGAGACTTCAATTTCCCAAACATCGACTGGAATATCCCAAGGGTAAGGGGTTTGGATGGGGAGGAGTTTGTTAGGTGTGTTCAGGAGGGTTTCCTGACACAGCACGTGGACAAGCCTACAAGAGGAGAGGCTGTACTGGACCTGGTACTAGCTAATGAACCAGGACAGGTGATGGATCTCTCAGTAGGAGAGCATCTTGGGGATGGAGATCATAATTCTATCTCCTTCACCCTTGCATTGGAAAAGGATAGGATCAGGCAGGCTAGGAAGGTGTTTGTCTGGAATAAGGGGAAATATGAAGACATCAGGCAGATGTTGGGGCGAATAAACTGGAAGGAGGTGTTCTTGGGGAAAAGCACAGAAGGAAGGTGGCAGATATTCAAGGAATGCTTGTCTGGAGCTCTGCACGACAACGTTCCGGTGAGACAAGGAGGTTTTGGTAGGACGCGGGAACCGTGGTGCACGAAGGCTGTGGTGAACATAGTCAGGAAGGAAAGAAAGGTGTATAAAAGGTTCAAAGAGCTAGGAGATGTTGGGGATCTAGAGAAGTATAAGGCTTATAGAAGAGAGCTTAAAAAGGAAATTAGGAGAGCCAGAAGGGGTCATGAGAAGGCCTTGGCTGGTAGGATTAAGGAGAATCCCAAGGCCTTCTACAAATATGTGAAAAGTAAAAGGATGAGAAGAGAAGGGATAGGACCTATAAAAGGTGAAGGGGGAAAAGTCTGTACGGAACCGGAAGAAATGGCAGAGGTGCTTAATGAGTACTTTGCCTCAGTATTCACGGTGGAAAGTGATCTGGGAGGATGCACTACAAGTTTGCGGCAGACTGAAAAGATGGAGTATGTAGATATTAAGGAAGCGGATGTGTTAGAACTTTTAAATGCTATCAAGATAGACAAGTCTCCGGGACCAGATGGGATGTACCCCAGGTTATTGTGGGAGGTGAGGGATGTCATTGCAGAGCCCCTGGCGATGATCTTTGCGTCGTCGATGGAGATGGGAGAGGTTTTGGAGGATTGCGGATGTGGTCCCTATTTTCAAGAAAGGGAACAGGGATAGTCCTGGAAATTACCGACCGGTGAGTCTGACCTCAGTGGTTGGTAAGCTGATGGAGAGGCTTCTGAGGGACAAGATTTACGAGCATTTGGAGAAGTTTAGGTTGATTAGAAATAGTCAACATGGTTTTGTAAAAGGCAGGTCGTGCCTTACGAGCTTAATTGAGTTCTTCGAAAATGTGGGATTACTATCAAATAAACTGGTTGGACTTTAACCTGATGTTGAGACTTCTTACTGTCAAGAATCTACTCAGCTCTGCCCAAAAAATATTCAAAAGCATAAAAGGTTATTGGGGATAGGTAGGAATGTGGATTTGAGATTACAATCAGCCATCATCATTTTATTTTGTTAACAAGCTGATTCACCCTGATAATATGCTGCCTGCACCATAAAAGGATTGATTTGGGCAGTCGTGGGCAAAAATCTATTTCAAATGGGGGGAAGCTACTTTAGGGGCGGGGTGCTTTGGGTAAGCAACCCTCCTCCCCAGATTATACCTTCATTTTCCTACCCATCTGCTCAACTAAATCTGCTTCCCTAAAAATGCCCAAGACCCTGAACTTATTTGGCGCCAGAATCCATGGGAAACCTCTTGGATCTGCTTGCAGACCTACAGTACTCATTAATGTGCTAATTGGATATGGTAGCAGCTTGACCAGCAGAACCACCTCGCCAGAGAGGGCGGAAGCCCTACGCTGCCTGCCTGAGCTTACTATAGTTCCAGGTCCCACAGTCTCTAATTGCATCATGTGCATTCACAGACAAGAGTCATTTCTACTCTCTTTTTATCATCTCCATGCATACCTTGGGAATGTACTGGTATGGACCTTACAGAATTCACATGGAAAGCGCGTCTCATAGTAGTAGACAAATATTCTTGCTGGACAAAGGTGTAAAATCTACGCGGCTCACCTCTGCAGCTTTTGTTACCTCTTGGAAGTAGATATTTTCCAGATATAGCATCCCGTAAATTGTTATCTTTGACAATAGGCAACAATTTGCCAATGATTGTTTATGGAATCATAAAGTCCCATCAGTGCAGAAGGAGACTATTCAGACTTTTGAGCACCTACAACAATCTCCCTATCCCTGTAACCCCACATATTTACCCTACTAATTCCCCCTGAAACGCGGGTGAGTTTAGCGTGGCCAGTCAGCCTAGCTCGCACATCTTTGGACTGTGGGAGGAAACTGGAGCACATGAAGCAAACCTATGCAGACATGGGGAGAATGTGCAAACTCCATACAGACAGTGACCCAAGCTGGGAATCAAACCCGGGTCTCTCCTGCTGTGAGGCAGCAGTGCTAATCACTGTGCCAATTTAGTTTCTGATCCCTAGCAGCATTGCATAGACTTGTCGATATCAGGAGTTTGCCACCATGTTATCAGTCCAATCAAGCGGCTGTGTGAAGTCTATGTACCATAAAAAGTCTATTCAGAAAAAATATACTTTGAGGTGGCCCTGCAGAACTGTTTTGTCCCGTGTGAAATTTTGATGGGCTGAGCTTGGAATCCAACTGCTTTTTCTTCCCCATAAGTTAGTACTAAATGTTATGTTGGATGACCACGGCCAAGCCAGGAAGAAAGCAGCAAAGCAAGTCAAGCTCACCACCTTCCCACTCTTGAAAGGGGAGAGATGGTGTGCATCAAAGACTAGCAGTGAGAAGGTATAGTATAGAGAAGTTAAAACAACCAGAACTGTATCTGGTTCAAACGCAAACAGGCATCATCTGAAGGAACAGGAGTGCTTTGTTTTTTGTCTACAGGAAACCATCAGCAGAATGGGTTTCATACCCTGATGCTCTGTTACACCCACAGAACCACAAATGAGAGAAACAAGAAATGACAGCCCTCACAGAATGAATTGGAGCATAAAGATTCTTCATTATGTTAAAAGGAACTCTGCACTCAGTCAGGGAGACAGGAGAAACCACCAAGGAAACGCCCTTTAAAAGCAGAGGGAAGGAGGAACAGAGGGTTCTGTGTATACGAGTCATGGGAATAAAAACATGGAATGATGTAGATTAAAGGATTAACTCTGATGATATCTGTTGAGCATTTGTTTAAAGTGTTATGTCATATTGATGACAATTACTGAGAAAAATTGTAGCTATCTCCTGAAGTTATGTTACCTTGTATATAGATAGTTATATGAATAGGAGCTTTGAAGAAAAGACCATTGCTTCCAGCAATACCTCTTCCAGAGTAAGAAATCTAATGTCTCCTGACATAATCCAACAAAGCACCGTAAACCACAAACTGTAACCTTGCCCCCATCCACATCATCATCAATATACTTGCCCCCTCTATTTTAATCACCAACAGCCAGTAAGAGGAACTGCTCCACCTCTTTCTCATTAAAATTAAGACCATCCTTCAGTTGCATCTTATCTCATGCACCTCCTACCACAGTTCCTCTGTTTATCAATCCAAACACTTCTCAAGAGTCTCTCCACCCTAGTTCCCAACCCACAATTTTCTTCCCATCTCCCATGTTTTCTCTGAGCTCATCTTGCTTCTTGCTCATTTGACCCACTAAAACACTGACCACTCTTCTTCCCTTCTGGTTCCCATGCTAACAAGCCTTTAACATCATCTTGAAAACCCAAATTATTGAAGATGCTGAGACTCTAGAAACAAAAGATTCCCAAAGTATGCAACAGATCAAGTGGCATGTGCGCAGGAAAAAGGGAGGGTTAACATTTAAGGTTGTTGATCTTTTTCAGCATTGCCAGCATTTTGTCTTTTTATCCTATCTCCAACTTCCATTTCCTCTTTAAATCTTTGAACAATGTATTGTTTTCCAAATTTGTATCCATTCTCCTGTTCTTGTTTGAATCATTGCAATAATTTTTCCATCTTTATCATAGCACTGAAATGATTTGAATCAAAGTTGCTTGGTATTCTGTGATTAACCACATTGACTTGCCTCAGCCCTTACTATAATTGACCACACAGCTGTCTTCCTATACCTCTTCTCTATTTTCCAGATAAATGTTATTGCCCTTGGTAAAGCTGAGCAAAGATTTGCTTTTTTTTACCATTCTCAAACCATTATCTCTGGCAATCTGCAAAGGATATATATTTCAGCTTTTCATCTGTCTCATCAATATGCTGCCCTTTAGAAACCTCATTCAGAATCAAGCAGTCAAGTTCCACGTGTATGCTGATGATATTCAGCTCTATCTCTACCAACTAACTCTGCCCCTCCTATGTTTATTATGCAGTCCTTCAGAGCTCTGTTTGAGTCCTGTTTGAGTCTTTTAACTCAGACCTTATCCTTTTGCCCAATAGTGGTTATGCCTTTCCATTTAGGGTTTTTGCTTTGAATTCTCTCCTGAAACTCCATGATTCTCAACTTCCCCCTCAGGCACGTCACCTCTTCATCCACATTTTTTGCATCTCTTCTAATAATTTTGTCTTTAGTTGTGCATCTAATTGTGCCTATTAATGTATCTGTGAAATGTCTTGATGTCTTTCTATGATGCTATAAAATGCAAGTTGTGGTTAAGGTGCAGAATAGCTATTTTTTGGCTGTTTAATGTTTATATTTTTATGAAGTATTCTTAAATCCTTTTTTTTTTTGGTAACAGTTTGGGGGCTTAAGAAATTGGTCCTACGTTTTGGATTAATGAACTTTGCAGAGAGATATATAAGTAACTATTGGAAGATCCTGTTGACTTTTGTTAAAGAAAGACAGGATGCTCTGGCTCCTAGACCAATCCGAGGACTTGGAAAAATTATTCTAAAAGCTGATAGCAAGGTATGTCTTAAAGATCATAATCTTTGAACTAAACCATTTCATATGTTTAACATTTGTATATATATATATTATACTCAATATAACATTTATACATATAACATTAATGAGCTCTTGTTAAATATTTACTATTGATTTCTTTCCAGCATGTCCAGTACCTCTACAGAGGGACACAGAATTCATTAATGAGTTGATTTATCTCTTCACCAAATATTCTCCAATTTGTATTCATATTGAATATTAAAATGTATTTTTATTATTTGTGTAGTGTTATCCTGAATATTCAGGAATGTTAGGAAGGGAAATGTTCTGCATTCAAGGGGCTGGTCCCAAAAACTAATGCCCTTCTTTCATCACTGCCTCAAAGATTTATCTGTCTTAAATCTTTCCTATCTATAGCCCATCCACTAGTCTATGATAGTTCAATTTAAACTCATTGTGCACCTTCCCTTTATTAAACTTTTGAATAGTGTCCTCCTTATGCTCTAAGAAAAGCATCATTTTGATCTTTAACACTACACACAGCCTGGATGCTGTCAGCTATGGATATCCTTAATTGCTCTTTTGTGAATGACTCCTATAATCTGGATATTCTCACTGTAATACAGTCCCTAATATTAGACACAGTGATCCACATCTGGCCAAACCTGTACATCATATAAATTCTTCATCTGTGAGATTTGTGCTCTAATTGCTGACTACCATTTTTCCTGAGCTTTTCTGTTGTTTTGTGTCCTGTAGCTTCGAACCATTTGGGCCTTATCAATATTTTTCCTTTTGTAATCCAACCATCTTGTATTTATCCGCATTAAATGCTATTTGCTACTCATCAGTCACTTTCCAAATCTATGCAGTTGCCCTGTATTCACTTTACTCACTCCACATTGTCTCATATCCATTCCGTTAACATTTTTGTGTCCGTCTAGGTTCCCAATCTTTGACTAATTCTTAACAATAATAGCAATAAGAACGGAAAATGCTAGAAATACTCAACACATCAGGCAGCATCTGTGAAAAGAGAGGTAACATTCCAGATTGATGATAATCAGAATTCTTTTTGGTGCATCTTAGAAGCTTGCCTCCTATTCAATGTTGTTCTGCTTGTGTGACATAGTATTAGAAGCTTTGCTGAAATCTAAATGCATCATGTAACAGAATTTCCAATGTGAAAAAGGTGTGTCTTTGAGCTTTCTTGAATTTGTTAGGTCAAATCTCTCTCACACAAGTCCAGATTGATTTAATCATGCCACAGCTTTATGACATGCAGTAAATGTAGCATGCTTCGGAGGAACTGTTGACCTGCGCCTATGGTTCCTAAAGCTTTCCACCATGTGGCGTTTCCTTGCTTTTTCTCTGAGCCCGTTTTAGACAAATTTATAGACAAGTAATACCTACACCATATTATGCGACTATTAGGTTGGTTAAGAACTTCGAAGACCTTGCTTTACCAGGTAGCATTTATAATGTTTTTATCCACATATTTCATATGTGCCCTGTGAGATACTTTTGAAAACTGTATACAAAGCAGATATTAAGTTCACTGGTTTGTAGTTTCCCCAGGTTATTTCTAATCCCATTTGAGTTTGAAATTTGTTATTTCTGATCCTCCGGCAAAACTCTCTTCTCTAACTATTATCTCAAAAATAGAAGTGACCTTGGTGCGATAGGAACAGGTTACACCTGCTCTGGCTTTTAACCTGAACTACCTTTGTTACCTTATGTGAATTTTTTATTTTAGTAACTCTCCAATTCTTGTCTTTTTCCAAAAGCTGTGGCATTGGCTTAATAAGCAGGTAATTAGCAGGTTGATATTTTAGATCCAACACTTGCTGCTTCAATTTGTGTTCATTGATTTAAGCATGGATTGTGTAGTCTTCAAAATTTATTGGACTTAACTCATTTTTCAGTCTTTGCAGCAAGATTTCTGAGTATACTTAAAAGAAATGTATTTCAACTGTGGGAAGTCAGATTTAAATGTATGTATTTCCATCAGAAAATATTGAAAATAGTAACAAATTTTAAGATGAAGTATTAATGCCCTGAATTATTTTGAAATTTGTATGATTGGCACACTTGTGTTCATATATTTATTTTATCGTGCGTAACCATTTAAGTGTTCTGCTTGTGCTCTGTTAAGTTTCCAATATTCTATCTTGCACATTTCTTGCAAATTGGGATAAATGTTTAAGATCTGATTCTTTAAGACTTTTAAATCATTTTATATTAGATCAAAAGGTCTGTTGCTGCCAAGCAAGACGTATTAACATTAATTGCAACTCACTAACTGTTAGCTGCAGACTTGCCATAAATTCATAAAATCTCATTGCCGTGCACCTGAAGTAATGTTTTAGTTTATCTGCCTATATATTTGAAGTTAATCTTGAGTCAATGATTTAGTTGAAGAGGAATAACAGTTGTCTTGCTAAGCAAATTGGTTTGATAATTTTGAACTTCTACAGCTTATGCCAATTTTGATTTTGTTTCTGCTTGCATTGCTGAAGTGCATGAATTTGAATAACTTTTTGGACTGTTAGTTGTCCGCATTTACTCCTTGCGTTCTAGCAGCCCAAAATGGTGTTGGCGTGGTTTGTTTTGTTAATGATACTGAGACTGTGAATGGACATAAAGAAACTTGTGCTATTTAAGAAAAAGTAAAAACTTGTATGTAGTAGTGTGTGAAAAAATATTATAAATTTATATTTATCCCATGGAGTGGGATGTGAAGGGGGAATGTGGGAGCCAGCTTTTATTGTACATTCAGAACACTTTGTCAGCAAATTTGTTTATTGGCTCACTAATAATAGAGAAATGAGAATTTTAATATTTAAATCGGTTCCACACTAATTTCTGGCACAGAGCTGATGACATCAAAAATCTAAACCTTGGAGACACGTGGAGGAGACAAATGGGAAGTCCACTAAATAGCCTCCACTGATCTCTCCTGGCCTGCTATATAAATACCCAAAGATTTAATTTGAACTATTTGGCAATAAATGGATACATAATCTGAGGCATAACTTTGTAGTTAATAATGTAGGCAGTATTTTGTAGATGTTTACTGAAGTAATTTAGTTTCAGCAGTAGAAGAAATAAAAAACTTGTTACATATAAAGTATGAATGTACAGTGGGCTATTAATCAAAATGCTAATTTTTTTTGTTTTAACAAGCTGCATGCCTAACCATGCATTTTCATCACTGATGGATGAGTGTAAGGTTTCAGTTTTATTTGGTTGGGAATGCCTTGCTTTGTTGATGGCATATAATTAATGGAGGTCTTAATGGCATGCATCTTAGGGTATTGAAAGAATTCAGACACGAGACAGAGGATGGGCTATTATTTTTGAAAATTCTTGGATTACAGATTCTGCCATGAGAGTTAGAGTAACCAATGTAGCACCTCTGTTTAAGATGGGACAGAAAGATAAACTGTATAACTGTTAACCTAGCAATCATTTGATAGTAGAGAATTTGAATATTGCTCAAACATGAGACATTTTTGCTGAAGCTTTTCATCTTGCTGTCATCAGGACAAACACAAGAATGCCAAATTTCAAATCATCAGAACAGTTAATACTACACAAAAAAAAAGGGTGCCGATTGGTTGGCAAGTTGACTCTGGCTGAAGAAACATGAAGCAGGCAATGAAGAGGCAATGAACCTCAGGATCCATATCCAGAGTAATTTTAACAATGGTGCTTGAACATGTTCCTTTTTACAAAAAAGAGGTTCCTTTTTACAAAGAACAGGTTTATGGGTATAAATGTATGTCACTTCTAGCAGGTCAAGGTATATGGGGTATCAGGGAGGGGTAGTACCTCTGGTGGGGGAACATGTTACGTACACTTCTACAAGAGGCAGGGCAATCAAGCAAGTATGCAACAAGCACTGAGGAATCTCGCTGCTTTCCATCACTGGAAAAACCCTTGCAAGAGCCCTGCTAAATTGTATGGTCACTCATTTGGAGCTGGGCTTGCCTCCAGAGTCACAGTGTGGCTTCCACAAATGTCACAGGACTATTGACATGATTTTTGCTGTGTGCCAACTTCAGAAAAAGTGTCAGGAGCAGAATCGTGAACTCCACATGATCTTTGTTGACCTTGTGAAAGTCTTTGACACTGTCAGCCATCAAGGCCTGTGGAAGATCATGTCAGAATTTGGCTGCCCCCCAAATTCATTCAGATCGTACACCAATTCCATGATGGCCAGAGTACTGGACAACAGAGAATCCTCTAAAGCATTCCGTCACCAATGGCATCAGACAGGGCTGTGTGCTCGTACTCATGTTGTTAAGCATGATGTTTACTGCCATGCTGAATGATGCTTTCCAGGACAGTGTTGCTGGAATCAGCCTCAAGTACAGAGTGGATGGGAATCTCTTCAACCCAAGGAGACTTCAAGCTATTATCAAAGGCCAGAAGACTTTCTGAGAGACTTCCTCTTTGCTGATGACTGCGCCCTGTATATTGACTCAGAGTCAGAAATGCAAGTCAGTATAAACAAATTTTCCATGGCTTGTGACAACTTAGGACTCACCATCAACATTAAAAAGACCGAAGTTTGCACCACCCTGTTCCTCATGCAGCGTACACAGAACCCATAATCACAATCAAAGGGCTCAAAATACAGGCAATGGACCAGTTCACTTATCTTGGAAGCACCTGTTCCCAAGTAGTGACCATTGATGTAGAAGTTAACTGCATAATAGCAAAGGCAAGTTCTGCTTTCAGTAGACTTTGCTCCACTGTGTGAGAATGTTGAGGAATCAGCCCAGTAACAAAACTGAAGGTCCACAGTGCCATGGTACTCACCACCCTCCTGTATGCCTATGAAACATGGACTGTGTATCGAAGGTATGCAAGACAACTCAATCATTTCCACATGACTTGCCTTTGCAGAATATTATGCATGAGATGGCAAGACAAAGGACCAGAATTGAAGTTCTCTCTCAAGCAAGTCTACTATCAGTCCACACTGCTGATGAGAGCACAGACCTGATGAGCAGGTCATGTCATCTATATGCCAGAAGAGCGCATATTTAAGCAGCTCCTATTTGGAGAACTTTTCTGCTGGAAGACTCTTGCATGGAGGGTAGAAGAAACATTACAAAAACACACTGAAAGCCTCCCTGAAGTCACTTGACATAGACACAACCACTTGGGAAACACTGACACAAAACAGCCATACCTGGCATTGCCTCATCCATAAGGGCTGTTAAGCTTATGAAGCAAGGTGCAATGCTGAAGCACACAAGCACGAGCTGCACAAGTCCAGAACCATGAGTGCAACAACTATAGAGCCTACATAAGTCTGCCACTATGTGTGAGGACACTCTGTGCCGAATTGGCCTGATCAGTCATCTTTGGACACATTGCATCCAGCCTCAAAATGGCTAATGGTGTTGAGGTCTCATTAACGACGATGGGTGAACAACAACTTCTAGCAGGTATAAAGGAACTCAATAATGAGCTTGACTGACTGTTAAATTTGTTGTTAGTATAGCTATTAGCACACAGAATTATTCCTGGAAAGAGCCCAGTCTACCTCGAAAGGCGAAGTATCTCAAAACTTTGAACAGCAGGTTATGCAAACAGTTTCATACTACTACTTGAAGTCACACAGTGCTTGCTGTCAGTTCAAAAAAGATGCTCTGCCTTACCACAGCAATGTCATAAATAAAATTAACTACCTGCGCAGGTTCGAGTTATAGGCTGTATGTCCAATCATGATAGCATGTAACAGTCTGTTCCTCGGGTTGTTTGTAAGAGACAAAGTACAGATCATTGTCAACCAACCCACACTTTTAAATCCCAAAATAAGATGTTAGATATGATTCTGCGATGGGTAGCACTTGCTGAACGATCCTGAGTCCACTAATAGATGCATTAATAACCAGTTACAGATAATCAATTGAGCTTGTAACGTGACTTTTTTACATTTACAAGAAATGATATGCATTCATACGCAGAGTCCCATCCTCTGCAAATGCAGGAATATGTTCCAGCCTTATGCCTTTTCTAAATTACTCAGACACATGGGTAGCCTATCATTCACCTTTACTTCCTCTTTGGCAAAACCACAGTCAATCACAATTGAGCTGTCTAATCATCCTTTTTTCTCCTGTGGTATAAATAGTTATGATTGTTTGAAATTTGCAACCCTGTGTTTTTCGTGATGAGTGCAAGATAAAAGAAAAAGATGAAAAGCTTTGGCAACATATCTCTCTCTTCAGCCATATTCAGTTAATCTATATTGTGATCATCTTTTAGAATCTGCAGACTAAATCTTTGGAGGATTGGCAATCACAGTTGGATTTTTTTTTAAATGAGACTATTCTCACAACTCCAATTGCCCCAATCTGCATTCCAGCCTATCTTTTCTGTCCAGATTATCCACTGCGATCTTATCTTGCCAACCTCCTTCCCAACCAATTCACCCTCCCACTACAGATGATCTTGATCTTCAGATCAGCTATCACCGCCCCTCATCACTTCTTTCTTCAAAGTACTCATTGATTTGTGAACAAATCCTTTGCCATCCATGAGGATTATTATAGATGTCTTTGTCACTGCCATGGCCGTTGTGCAGCTCTCTAACTGAAACCTCTCTGCCTGACTATAGCTTCCACTGTCTTAGCTAGACCAAAACAGTGGCTGTATGGCTGTCATTTCGAAATCAAAACTTTAATATGTTCTCTTTATGCTCTGAAATTTTCTCCTCCATTTGAACATCTTGTTTCATCCCTCCCTCTTTTCGTTTAAAATCCTTCTCCATTCACTACTCAAGTTCCAGGCCAATTTTCTCACTATCTTCAGTACTTCTCTGACTCTGCACCAAATCACTTCTCATATTTGATGCATACAATGGGTGAGATTGTTCTGTCTCCCAGCCACGTGTTTTCCGGTAGTAGAAGGCTGTGTGTTGGTCGCTAGCGGTGGGATTTTCTGGGCCTGCTGCTGTCAGTGGGAGTTTCCATTGATGTCATCCCACATTGCTGTGTGTTACTGGTGAGACCAGAGAATTCCAGCCAATATTTCAGTTTTCCATGTTCTCTCTCTGAATTCATCACTCTTCTATCACAGGATGGTAACAGCACTGCAGTAGGCTGTTCAGTCTGCAATATCTGCACTGGATGTCTGAAAGAACAATGTCTCTTTCCCTGCCTTTGTACCTTGGCATCGCACATTATTCTTCTTGGATAATAATTCAATGGTCTTGATTGAACCTGCCTCCACTGCCTCCATTCTCAGTGCATTCCAAATCCTAATTACTCACTGTGTGAACATTATGTTAAACCTTTTTTAACCAATTACCTTAAATCTGTTCACAATTCTTCCAACAAGGGAACTGTTTTCCACTGTTTACTCTTTCCAGATCCCTCATGATATTGAATACTCTTAAATCTCCAAGACAGTCTCAACTTCTCCAATCCATTTGCATGATTGAAGTTCCTCATCCCAGGGATCATTCTCATGAATTTTTTCTACACTCTGTAATGCCTTTACATCTTTCCTAAAGCGCAATGCCCACATTAATCCAAATGTTTTCCTCTGTCCTACAATTGGGTGTCGCTGACAAGGTCAGCATTTGTTGACCATCCCCAATTACCCTGGAACTGAGTAACTTGCTGGACCATTTCAGCAGGTAGTTAGGAGTCAACCACTTTGCTGTAGGCCTAGAGTCACATATAGGCCAGACCAGGGAAGGATGGTAGATCTCCCCTAAAGATCATCAGTGAATCAAATGGTTTTATAATAAATTATGGCAGTTTTATGTTTACAAGAGATTAATTTTCAGTTCCAGATTTTTTCATTAAATTTAAAGTTAAATATAAATGTCGTTATAGATTTGAGCCTGTATCCCCAAAGCAACATCTGGATCTCTAGTTTGCTCGTCCAGTTATGTTACCATTGTACCACTGTCTCCTGATTCGGAACTATTATTCCATACAATTTTAACACAACTTCCTTGCAGTTATACTCTGTGCCACTTTTAATAAAGCCTTGCACACAGTATGCTTGATTAACCATTCTCTCAACTTGTCCTGCCACCTTCAACAATTTATGCATATATATGCCCTGGATCCTCAGCTCTTACATCCCTCTTTGCATTGAATATTGTTTTTATTTTATATTGCATCTTTGCATTCTTTCTACCAAAGTGACTCACTGCACACTTCCTTGCATTAAATTTGCCACTAGTCCACCAATTCCACCAACCTGTATTCTTTGAAGTTCTATATTCTTCTTCATTCCAAATTTTGTGCCGTCAGTAATTTTTTAAATTGTCCTGTACACCATATCTTTAATATAAAATGGGGCTTAACATTGACTCTCAGGATAAATCTTCCACCAGACTGAAAAACATATATTAACTGCTACTATGTGTTTTCTGTCAGATTTCTATCCGTGTTGTTACTGTTTATTTTATTCCATAACTAACTTTGCTCAAGTTTATTGTATTGCACTTTCAGATGCTTTTTGGAAATCCATATGCATCACATCAACAGCATTATCCTCATCAAAATAAACTCCAACTTAAACATGATTTTTCTTTAAATCCATGTTGGCTCTCTTTAATTAACCCACATTGTATTTTAAATACGCATTTAGTGAAAGGAAGGTTAATGTGCAGAAAGAGGCCATTCAGCCCATTGTGTCTTCATGGGCCAAAAAAGAGGAAAAGAATTAGCTACTCATTTTAATCCTATTTTATAGCACCTTGCCTTGCAGGTTACAACAGTTCAGATGCAGATCCAAGCTCTTCTTAATTTGAGTTGAACATTTCAGCCTCAGCCATCAAATTGGACAATGAATTCCAAACACCCACCACCCTCTGGGTTAAAAAGTATTTCCTATTATCCTGTCTAATCTTTCTACTGTTCACCCTAAATCTATCCTCCTTGCTAATTGACTCTTCAGCTAGGGGAAACAATTTTTTCCTGTCCAGGTCCCTATAATTTTATATGCCTCAGTTATGTCACCTCTTAGCCTCCTATACTCCAAAGAAAACAACCGTAGCCTATCCAATCTCGCCCCATGGCTGCATGTGTCATCTCCACATTTCCCAATCATGCCAAGCACATTCAAGTCTAATTAGTATATACAACAAACAGCAAAGGACCCAACACTGGTCTCTGTGGAACATACTGGAAATTGTTTTACATTGACAAAAATGTCCATTGATCTTTGTGTTCTGCCATGAGCCAACTTTTGGATTCAATCTGCCGTCTTCTGTATCCCATGAGATCTCGCTTTTCTGACCAGTCTGCCTCATGGAGCCTTGTCAGATATCTTGCTGAAATTCATGTAGACTATATCCACTGCAATATCCTCATCACTCCTCCTTGCAACTTCCTGGAAAAAAACTCCAAGTAAATTAGACACAATCTTCCCCAAATAAAAACTGCTGACTATCCCTAATCAATCCGTGCCTTTCTAAGTGACCATTTATCTTGTCTGTTAGAATTGTTTCCAATAATTTGTGCAGCACCAAAGTCAGATTGACTGGCCTGTAGTTTTCTGGCCTACCCCGCACACCCTTTTTAAATAACAGTGCAGCATTCACAGACCTCCAGTCCTCTGGGACTATGACTGTATTTAGTGAAAATTGGAAAATCGTTTTCAGAAAATCCATTATTTCCTCCCTGACATCCTCCAACATTCTAGAATACAATCCATTTGGTGATTGATCCATTTTCAAGAATGCCAATTCTTCCAATACTTGTATGTTTTCTGTATCTAATATTTCACACTGCTCTTTAACTAGAATGTCTCAATAATCCTTCTGCTTAGTGAATACAAAGATAAAGTATGAACTGAGGACTCTGTCCTCTGAATCAACCCACAAGTTATTATGATATAAAAGCAAATTACTGTGGATGTTTGAAACAAAAACAAAATGCTAGAAAATTTCAACAGGTCTGACAGTATCTGTGGAAGCAGAACAGAGCTAACATTTTGAAACTGGGTGACTCTTCATGAATGCGCCTTTACCACGTACATCTTTGATAGGCAGTATCTTTTCTTTAATTGTTCTTAATGTACTTGTAAAATATCTCAGGATTTTCTTTGATTTTTCTTGCCAATAATTTTTGTATCCTCTACTTTACTAATTTCCACTTTTTACTTCACTCTATGCTCTATACTTTCTATACTCTTCCAGGCTTTCTGCAGTATTGAGTATTTTGTGAGTGTCATTTGCTTTCTTTTCCTGCATTATATTGGAATGTGTGCTTCTGGATAACCAGGGGCTTTAGCTTTGGCAGTATACCCTTTTTCTTTGTGGGGACATGACTATACTGTGCAGAATTTCATCTTTGAATGTCTCCCACTGATTTGGTAGTTTTTCCTCTTAATGGCTTGTTCAATTCATTCTTGTCAGCTCACCTCTCAGCTTTGTAAAATCTGTCTTCTCCCAGTTTAGAAATATTACTCCAGTTCTGTCTTTGTCCTTTTCCATAATGATGCTAGATCTAACTATATTATGATCATTACTTCATCCATTTGCCCAGCTTCACTTCCTAAGACTAAATGTAGAATTGTGCTCCCTATTGACAGACTTGTTACGTGTTGGTTGAAAAAATTCTCTTGAATGCAGTTCAATAATTTTGCAGGATAACATCTTGATAAGCATCTAGAGGTTGGAAATCTTACAGTCTTAAGATTAATTTCACATTAACTTTGTTACAGTGTTAATGTAAGCTTACTTGTGACACAAATAAATAAACTTGAGCTTAATTGCAAATCTAAAAAAAATTTGTGTTTGCTGGTAAAGACACAGTAAAAAGGTGAGTATAATAAAACATCAGTTAAGCTTACCTAGCTAAAGAATTGGAGATGTGATGGTTGCAGTTGTTAAAGTAAAGGATGCTACTTGCTCGTGCCCAGAATGAAGGAAGACTTTGGAATTAAAAGGTAGTTCTGCCTGCGAACAAGTCTTTTGTCCCATTATCATGGAAATTGGGGAGCTTATCTGTTTTAAGTTCATCATTGTGAATTCCTTTAAGGCATTGTCAGTGGACAATACTGGGTGATATATGGAAAAGTAGCTTAGTGCCTGGTTCTTATGTAGCTTGTAACTCCTTGGAAATGTAGAGATAAAGTCTACACCTGAAGAAAAATAGATACTGGATCTATTGTCCATGACAAAATAAAATTAGAAAAGGAAAGCACAATTGGAAGATTTGTTCACAGTAATACAATCAGTAAAACATCCATTTGCAGCTGGCATTCTGGAAGTAATCAGCTTTTTTGCCATTTGAAACCGCAGCAGCATGTTATTGGAAATTAGGAGTACTTTCTGATATTTTAAACCGCTGTACTGAACAAGTCATATGGATCTTTCAAATCTAGAATTGTGAGGAACATAAAGAAATTGGAGTGTCGCCAAGCTATATAGGCAACAAGAAGGATCCCTATGAAATCTTGAACAGCAGTGTTCCAGTGCTGGAACACTGAAGAGAAATGAGAGTAAATTCTGGAGGTCTGTGATATGCGTTTGGTTTGGTCCCAGGAAAAGTGATCATAGAATCAAAAAATCCTACAGTGCAAAAGCAGGCCATTTGGCCCATTGAGCCTGCACTGACAATCTCACCTTGGCTCTATCCCCATATATACCCTGCTGGTCCCCCTGACACTGAGGTAATGTAACATGGCCAATCAACCTAACCACATTGGATAAAGTGCCACTCAACAGACTTGTCAGCAAAGTAACAGCCTATGGAATAAAAGGGACACTAACATAAGGCACACAAAATTGGCTTAATGACAGGAAATAGCGATGAGTAGTTGTTTTTTGGACTGGAAATGAGAATACAGTGTGGTTTCTCAGGGGTCAATGTTAGGACACCTTTTCATGATATATATTAATGACATAGATTTGGGTATTTAGGGCAGAATTTCAAAATTTATGGATGACACAAAACTTCTAAGTATCCTGAACTATGAGGAGCATAGTGATGAACTTTAGAAGAATTAGGATCATGGAATGAGCAGACAAATAATAAATGACATTCAATGCAGCTAAGTATGAAATGCTTGACTTTGTTAGGAAGAAAGAGGAGGCAATATAAAATAAAGAATACAATTTTAAAAGGGGTACAGGAGCATGTGGACCTGAAAGTATATGTTGACACATCATTGAAGGTGGCAGGCCAGGTTGAGAAAGCAGCTATTAAAACACTCAGAATCCTGGGCAAATAGAGAACTGGAATATAAAAACATGAAAGTTATTGGACAAAACTAATCAAAATATTTTGCTGATCAGTAAATTTTAGATGACATTGAAAAGACTTAACAATTTTACAACTTTTGAACATCGATGTGCATATATCTTATGAATTCCAATTTATTGAACTCACTTCCTGCAGCTTCTATGTAGTGAATCCCATTTGGTTCAGCAAAGATAGAGCTTGGCAGATCAGATCCTGCCCTGACTGTTGTGATGATTTTGGCTTATGTTTTCTGAATCTTGGAGAATCTGAGGACCTCGCCAAAGACTGTTCCTACTGCGCATATGCACAGTCAGGCTGTGCCATCAGGAGACATGGCTCAGATATCTGGGCCGGGGACAATGCACTGAGTCATATGTGAACATGCATTGAAGTGGAGTTTTTATTTCTGCATCCACTTTTGCTGTCATTCCTCTGTTTGGTCACTTCACTCCAACCACTCTGCTGTAAACCAGCTTATTGGAGATCATGGATATGGTATCTGTAAGCCAGTTAGCAAAATGTATGCTGCAAAGGATGACTAGAATGAACACTGATTCAGTTCAACATATGAATTTGTATCCAGAATGCTATTTTGCTGGAAGTGCCTGTCTAAACAATTAAGAGTATGCAACATCAGCTGCTTCATATTTAAGACAAAATCTTCAGGAACCACTCTGGTTAATCTAAGTTCAATCCTGTCTGGACACTGCAATTGTTTGCAACACTCCCATTTTTAATGTGTGCAAGAGTAATGAAAAAAGGTGAACGATTTGCACCATGATTTGATTTGATTTGAATTATTATTGTCACGTATTAGCGTACAGTACAAAATATTATTTATTGTGTGCTATACAGATAAAGCATATCATTCACAGAAGGAAACAAGAGAGTGCAGATTGTAGCATTACAGTTATAGCTAGGGTGTAGAGAAAGATCAACTTAATGCAAGGTACGTCCATTCAGAAGTCTGATAGCAGCAAGGAAGAAACTTAAGTCGGTTGGTACATGACCTGGGACGTTTGTATCGTTTTCCCAATGGAAGAAGGTGGAAGAGAGAACGTTTAGTGTGGGTGGGGTCCATAATTCTGCTGGCTGCTTTTCCGAGGGAAGTGTAAACAGAGTCTATGGTTGGGAGACTGATTTGTGTGATGGATTAGGCTAAATTCATGACCTTTTGTAGTTTCTTGCGTTCTTGGGCAGTTCTCGTCAGTGACTTTGTCAGGAAGTGGATTCTTAATTCTGGTCCGATCATCCACCAGATGTATCTGGGATGTTGCTCATGATTCAGCCCCTTGCCTTCAAGGGGATGTTGAGTTTCATCTTGGTGTTGGCATTGTGGAGATAGAATATGTTTTGTCGCAGCTGGACTGAAGGCATCATGTCTTACAATCGTTGGCCAGCTTTGTTTAGTGCTGCCTGTAGTTTAGAAAATGTCCAAGCTTAAGAGGCGCAGCAGATATCGTCAGCTTAAATGAACATCAGAGAAAAGGTTGGAATCGGATTGTTGATGTAGAGATGGAAAACAGGTGGGGCTAGGACAGATTCTTGGGGAAGCCCTTTAGACTGTTTTTTCTAGGCATTTGTCTCATTACCCATATGCACCCTGAACTGTCTATCTCAGAGTAATAGTTTGACATTAGTAACCTATAGAGCTGACAAGGAGTTTAGTGTGCTGGTGTTGCATGCTGCGATCAAAAAAGTTAGTGCCTATTTTGAGTTTATTTTCAGAACCATTTTCAATGAAGGTGGTTAAGGCAAGGACTTGACTCTATATGCTTTGTCCTCACTGAAAGCCAGCTTGTTCACCTTTCAAAATTTCCCCAGTCTCTATCTGTTGTAAGATAAAATGCTGTAAGACCTTGCAACACAAAGAGCACCCATTTTCTTTGTGTTACCCTTGATTGAATGCTGAATTATAAAAAAAATCTAAACAAGACAGCAGCAGAGAAAAAATGCAAAACAACTTGCTGTTTTTTCATGGGTGCAGATACTCAAACCTTAAGATATCAGCTCTTCCTATCTACTCAACAGCAGAATATTTTGCGTCAGTATAGAAATAGTTCATCCCTTGCTGGTCTTGTAGATGTCCAGCTCAACACAATAGTGCATATCATTTTGGGTATCATCTGATCAACTCTGTTTGGCTCCCACTCCTAAGCAACATCACACCTCCTCACAGAAGGGGAGAGATTGCGATAACAAAACTTCTGCCACAAC
Source organism: Sphyrna mokarran (assembly GCA_024679065.1). Lineage (NCBI taxonomy): Eukaryota > Metazoa > Chordata > Chondrichthyes > Carcharhiniformes > Carcharhinidae > Sphyrna > Sphyrna mokarran. Next base: position 65,693,809 of record JAGIQG010000002.1, read on the forward strand.
ACTAGACCTGATTGATGCATCTGTTGCTCACCTCCCATCATGCTAACGACTAAGACCACTGTGCCAAGGAATAACCACAGAAACTCTGATACCATTAAAAACCATTTCCTTATCACATCATACAGTCCACCCATCCAGCCAAGCCAAATTGGCATAAGTGAGGCCTTGCTGAGAACCTGGATTGTAGCTGTGGTGCACCCCAATTAATGACACACCGTTGAAGACTGGCCCCTGGTGCTCAGATTTCCATTTAGTTACTGTGGAAGGTATTGCCTCATTTGATAATTACTACACTACCATGGATTTGGCTGGTAATAACAAGGACAAGAATTTAATAAAGAATATTAAGATGTAATTGGGTTCATACCCAGATTGGCACTGTTGAGGTGCAAGGCCAAAGGGTGGGGCTAGACAATGTTGGCTGTGGGTGATGGGGGTGTGGGGGAGAGAGTGGTGGCAGTGGGGTGGGAGATGGCAAGGAGTCTCTCTCAGAAGGGCGAGATCAGGACGCTTTATTAAAAATGGCACTCCATTCTTTGTGAAGCCAGCCTTGTCAGTATCTTTGGGTCCCACACCTCAAGAATGATGGTGCGTAACACATGCCCCCTTGTTTTTTGACAAATCAGATGGTCTGTAGTGAAAATGTGGCTGTTCCTCTGTGGAGGAACACACTGGTTTACAGTCAGCTTGATGCTGCATTTCTTGGGGAAAAATCTGCTCACACCTTTTCTGGATTTTTGTTTATACATCCAGTAGAGGAAAATATACTAAAATATTTGCTGCAAAGTTTTCAATTTTGTTTTTACTAATCACATTTCATCACAAGGTTAAAATTCCAGTCAAACTTCATTACAACAAATATTAAAGGACCAGCAGCATAGCTCCATGGTAATCATAAATCTGCTCTTAATCTGATTTTAGTATGCATCTGGCAGAGATAGAAGGGAAAAGTTAATCATAATGGGTTTCGATTAAAATATTCTTAATGGGTATTCTTGTAAATAATTACATTCGTAGCACAAGTTTCTGTGTGTTTTATAAAGCACATATATGTAAATCCTATTACTGAAGTGCATTTACTATCCATTAAATTGTGTTTTTCTTTTATCCTGTAGATTATATTTTGTCTGGAGAAATCACTGGATAAATTGATCAGCATTTTTATCATCTTTTTGCTGGTTATGGGAACATTACTCTTGGCCCTTCTTCTTACTGCAAAGGTACCATTTGCAAAAGAATAGGGAAAGCTGCATATTCTTTGGTTACTGGGTATACTGTGTTTTTTACACTTCCATATTGCCTAAAAATGACCTTGAAAACATACCTTGTCCAACTTTTGATCACCTATCCTAATATTGTCCTATGGTGGCTCAATGACAGATTTTGCTTTGTTTCTTTGCAGCACGTCAGGATGTTTTTTAATGTTGAATTAATGTTGTGTCGAATGCTCACTGCCTCCTCACTGGTATGGTTTGTGGGAATATTTGGAGGTTGGAAAAATATTTTAAATTTAGTTTTAAAATTAATTTATTGGATGTTGGCATTTCTGGTTATCCCTGCATTACTGCCAATCCCTATTCGCTCTCAAATTGAATGGTTTAAATGGCAACTAAGTAGGAGCAATAAATGCTGGCTGAACTAATGATGCCCACATCCCATAAATAAATTTTTAAAATGTGGGATGCCTTGACTTAACCAAAGCAAAGTGTAAATAATATTCTGGGAGCAGTTTATCTGTGAATCTCTTTCAATATAGCATTAATGTCTTCATCCAAAACAGTTACAAAAATGTGATTTGGGCACTTTGATTTTATTTTGTTTTAAAACAGTAATAGTAATCATGACATGCAATTTTTTCATGTTTCAAAGTTTTGAGAAAAATTGTTTTCATTTTGCAATGTATGATTCTAATGAGCGCTGTATTTTTTCAGGTTCATGAGGAAAGTGTCCACATGATCAAAGTCACCAGCAGCCTGATTAATGAGACTGTTGCTAACCATCCTGAATGGGCAAAGTAAGCTGCAAATCCAAAAATATATTAATATACTGTTTTTGCGTTTTTATATATCCTTAATTTCCCTCTCATCGCATTATAGCTGCTCAGTCCTAAACTTCCACTTTATCATTTTGACTAAAGGGAAAATGTCAGATAAGTTAATTGAGTTAAAGGAAAGTAAAGTACCAGGTACTGATTACCTGGGATCCTAACATGGTGAGGGAAGTCATTGTCATGAAAACATTTGAAGATGTTGGAAGATTATTGGTGAGTGGCCACCATATAGAGATAATTAACCTATGTAAGTGCAGGTCAGTTATTATCTGTGACTCTGAAAATTCTAATATAAAGGATAAAATTTACCTCATCAGAAAAAAAAAATAATTTTTACAAGTAGCAAGCATGGAATCCAAAAGGCATGGTTGTGATTGACACTATCTATCTATCCTAACCTTAAATATACACAAGGACGCTACCAGCGCAACTCTGTGACAAGCAATTCCAAAGACTCTCAACTCTCTGAAAGAAGAAATTCTTTCTCATTCTCAGTCTTAACTTGGTGCCCCTTTATTCTGAGATTATGCCCTCTTATCCTAGACTCTCCCATGAGGAGAAACATCCTCTTAGCATTTACCCTGGCAACCCATTAGGAATCCTATATGTCACAATAAGATCACCTTTTATTCTTTTAAATTCCAATGAGTAGAGTCCCAAACTGTTTAATCTTTCCTCATAAAAAAATCCCTCCATTCAGGAGATCATCTTAGTGAACCTTCTCTGAGCTGCCTCCAATGAAATAATATATCTCCTCAAATAAGCGGACCAAAACTGCTCTCAATAATTCAGATGTGGTCTCACCAGTACCTTGAATATTTGCAAACAAGATTTCCCTACTCTAATATTCCAACCCCCTTGAATAAAGAGCCAACATTCAATTAGCCTTCCCAATTACCTGCTGCACTGTATGCTAGTTTTGTGTCATGCACAAGTATCTCCAAATTCATTTTGTGTTGTAGCTTTCTGCAGTTTTTCTCTGTGTTTTAATTAATGGACATTTAATGGAATTCTTTTGTTCTCTCTTCTAAAATGAACAGCTTCACATTATACTCCATTTCCCAACATTTTGTCCACTTGACATATCAGTATTTCTTAGTGAACTGTTTGTATCCCTCCTGCAACTTTCCCTTCCATCTATTTTTGTATTTTCTGCAAATTTGGAATGCATTTTATAATTAGAATCATAGAATAGTTGCAACGCAGAAGGAGCTCGTTTGGCTGATCTACTGCTCTCCGAAACGATAGTTCACTTAGTCCCATGCTTCTTGCTTTCCCCGTAATTAAAAAATAGCATTAATTGTACTTTGAATGGAAGTAGGCTTATTACAGTGCAAAAGCAGTGTTTTGTAGGTATAGATATGCACGACATTAAAGGTGCCTTAGATTGATCAAACTTTTTTTAAAGATTGGTACAATTCTAGGTCTTCTCACAGGTGTAGAATATAAAAGTCAAAAAAGTGATTTCGAGCCTCTTTGAAGCGTTAAGACTGCAAAGACCAGAATCGTAGGATGATTACAACATAAGAGGAGATCTGTTGTGTCTGGAGTGGCTCCCTGTGTCTATTGTGGGTCCCTGTAAGAACAAATCAGTAAGTCCCATTCCCCCACCTTTTCCCCATAGTCTTGCAAATTTTTTCCCTTTTAGGTAGTTACCTAATTGTCAGCTGAAAGTCACAGCTGAACCAGCCTCACCACACACATTTGGTACATCCCTAATTCTAACCATTCACTGTCCAAAAACTCATTTTCTCCTCTTGTTTCCTCTGATTTTTCTGCCAATCACTTCAAATCAGTGTCCTCTTGTTTTCCATCTTTTCATCAATGGGTGCAGTTTCTCCCTTATTTCTTCTGTCTGGAACCTTCATGGGTGGGATTTTCTGGTCCTGTGTCATCAAATGTACTGTGATGGGTCTTGCCACGATGGGGCCTGAAAGATCTGGCCTATGATTTTGTAAACTAAATCTCCCCCACCTTCTCTTTTCTAAGAATATCAACATCAACTTCTCCTGAACCGAAGTTCTTCATCTTTGGAACCATTCTTGTAAATTCTTAGGCACCTCTCTCATCCTTTGCAAATGACCTAAATGATCAATCTAATAATCCTTTGCAGACATCCTAAATAACCTAAAGTGTGGTGCCCAGAATTTGACACATTAAACCAGCTGAGGCCAAATCAATATTTTATTTAAGGTTTACCGTAATTTTCAGTATTCTGCTGCATCCTATAGGATTATCCAGCCCTTCTCACCAGCAGAATCTTGCTGTCCACTTAACCTGACTCCCCATTCTCTGTTGGCAGCAAGGACAATCCAGGCAAAATGCCATAGATATTGGCAGGATCAGAAGCTCTAACTGTCTGCTAATGGCAAGCCACCTTGCTGCTGGAAAGCATATAGTGGTGTTGGATGGAAAATCTTGTCCTAAATCTTCAGCAAGGTTACAACTTTCATTTGATAGGATGTAACAGGATAAGGAGCTGAAAATAAGAAGTCTGAAAAGTTGTATTGTTTTTGTTGGAAAGACGTGGGACATGGAATGATGTAATAGAAAATAAAACAATGTGCTAGGATGAAACAGGGTTAATAGAAGCTGACTTTTTCAGTAGTTCAAGGATTAAGGTGAGAGCTTGTAGAGACATATTAAGATGCAAGTTAGAATTGAGAGTAGGAGAAACTTCTTCACAATATTGAAGCTGTAGAATTAATTTGTGGCTGAGGCAGAAAGTATGTCAACATTTAAGATTAATTGAATATTTACATGCAGATAAAGGGGCTAATGGAAGAGGGATGGGTAAATGCCACTAGGACTATTTGCTTGTTTGAAAAGTAAATGCCAACACTGAATTTTTTTTAGAGTATAAAATTAGTGAGCAATTTATTTTTCACATGTTTAAATTTATCTTCTATGCTCTAATTTTCACATCAATTTTTACTGCTTTGAATTGTTTCAGCTGGCTTCCTGAGGCCCAGGTAATCCAAAAGGCATTAAATTCTGCTGCTAACAATGTGTACCAATATGGAAGAGAGTGGATAACCCACAAGGTAAAGGCTAGAATCGTAACATTTAATATCTGATACTATTTCATTTCATATACTGTTGCATGGAGCAGCATTATCCCTGACAGTTATCATGACAATTGATTTTGTTTGGTTGGCATAGAAGATGCTAGTGAACAGTTTGAAAAAAGATCAGCAACTAAGTTCCACCTGGTGAGGAACAGAATATGATTCTTATCTTATAATTTCCAATGGACTTCAAGTGATATTAGATCAACTTTTGTGTCTTCGCTTTCCAAAACTACTTTGTTAGGATAATTGGGAAAAGTGAAAAACAAAGAAAAATATAAGAAAAGATGAGTGAAGTGTTCCCTGTGACCATATCAAAATGGAACTTGGATCTTGATCTTGTCCCAAAAGAGGCTAATGCTGAGAGGTTTGTTGCCATTAAAGGCTGCAATGACATAGCAACTGTGAGGAATTCACATGCTTGAATCCAAAAGCTATGGTTCACCAGAAAGGACTGAGGAAGGCTAACCTGATGTTCCTGCAGGGTCCTTTCGTTTTGTGCAAACTTGGACTCATTACCCTGCACTTACCTTAATTTACATTGATTTATATAGGGTTTCTCTAACTGGTATAGCATGTGCTCAGGAATGTTAGTAAGAATGTTAAAATGATCCCACAGTCCCTAGCTTCACTGCCTGCCCTCAGTACTCTTGGCTCTTGTTTCGGGTAATGTCTGAGGAAAGTTGGGGTATTGGGAACTAGAGTAAGGGATGCCGGGTGGTTGGGGATCAATGGAAGACAGGAGCGGCAACACTAGCAACTTTCACATCATTGGGCACAAAAAGTTTCAAAAATATAATGAATCGTACAGACGCAAAACGTTAATTCTGTTTCTCTCTCTACAATGCAGTTGTTGCCATATTGGCTAAGTTTTTGCAGTATTTTGTTTTTATTTCAGATATCCAGCATATGCAATATTTTAAGAATACTAAGCTATATCTTGTAATTACCATATGTTTCTGTTCATATTTTAAGATGTTAAGCCATCATTCTATGTACTACAATACACAGAATGTAGGACTTGCTGACAATTACATAACAAATGTTGAGTTAATAAATTAAATTGGTGATAGATAAAAGATAGAGCCTATATTTTTAAAGTAATAGAAGATGGAATGCAACTGATCACCCCTATTCCCAAAATGTTTCCTCTGTCCTGTCAAAGTCACAAAAGAGCTGAGGTGAAGGGATGGAGAGAATTGACCAAAGCTGGGAGCAGGGAAGAACTTAAATATTTTAGTTTGTTCTTATTAGCATTTTTTGTGTTCATTTAGCTTCATAAAATGTTAGGAGACAAAATGAACAACACAGCGGTTATAGAGAAGCAAGTGCTGGAGCTGTGGGACAGATTGTATCATAATTGGTTTGTGAAGGTAAGTGTTGAAGACTAAAAGTTGGTCCTAAGTTTAGAAGAAAATTCTAAATGTTTTTCATATAAATCCACTGAAAAAACAGATTTGACTGTTTTGTAGACAACTAGTAAACTACAGTACACCTTTTTCTGGAAATTGCTTTGTCTGAATTATGCCCTCTGACTTGCTTTCTTGCCGTGTTTCTTATTCTCTCTGCTTCTATCCCTGATTTTCTGTCTTGCTATCTGTTAATGTCTCCTCCATCCCACTTCTCTTTCCTTCTCCTCCTTTCACCCATGCTCTCGTCTATGGTCTTCTTTTCCTGGGACGCTTCACGCAACACTTCTCCAACTTGGATATCATTTCCCTATGAAACATTACTCTTATCCATTCGTACATTTCCCTTTGAAATTCTGACAGATGTTTTTGAACTTAATATCACATCATATCTGTTCATTATTCTTTTCAATTTTATATTAAAATTGAAGTTAACAAACAGAGCAAAAAGCTGGCTATAGCATTTGTTTTGACAATTCCCTTATACATTTTTTGTCCATTGCTTAGAATGTAACCCATTCTGGAAGACATAAAGGCCACAAAATGACTACCAATCGACAAAATAGTTGGCTTGGAGACATCTTAGACTGGCAGGATGTTGCCTCTTTCGTTCACGAAAACATTGAGACTTTCCTTTCTGTGAGTACATTAAATTTTAATTCTTTATAGAGACATTGGGTGCGATTTCCCCCCCCAAAAATTCTAAGCATCGAATTCATGTAAAAACTGCAGTAAATCCCACTTGTTTTTTCAGCGGAAGTTTCAAAATGAACCTTCCACATTCTGCACTGCAGAGTGCACTAGCGTGAATATCATTAAAAATTCAGGACCAAAGCCTTATCCTGCTGGAGAGGCCAGCTGAGCAGGCCAATGCATATGTGCCAATAAGTCAGCGCTGAGACTGGCGCACGTGCAGTAGCACTACTATCGCTGGCCAGCTTAATTTCCCTCCCCCCTCCCTGCTGATGTCCAGTCCCAATTGCTGGCTTCACTCCCTTTGTCACTGCCAAGTGCTGAGTGGCGGTGGGTGCGCCTAGACATTGTCACTTTGCATCTTGGGCAGTGCCAGGGAGCCAGGCTGACAAGCTGCCAATGTCCAGGAGGCACTCCCTTACCTCCAACCTCCTGGAAGGTCTCCATGGCCCCTTTTCATTCTAGCGGGGTTGGGTCACCAGCTCCCTGCAACTGGGGAGCTGTTGTAAACCCTGCTGGAATGTAACACTTGTGGTGGGCTGAGGGAAACTCTAGCAGGCCTGGAGACTTCAATCCTGGGCCTGCTAATGATATTGAAATCCTCATTTAAATAATTTATGCAGCTCTGTGTTAATTTGGTTTGATGTCCTACCTTATCTTATGTTTCGGTGAAGCACCTTGGGATATTTCTTTGTTACAAGTGGTATATCAATGTAAGTTGTTGTTGTTGTAGATATCCTCACGTTTGCTGGATTCTAGTGAAATTTGATGATTACGTAGCTCTTGTTATACACACTGTTGATTAAAATCAGATAAACAGATGCTAGAATGGCATATGTATCTGGTTTTCATTCCAGTGTATGACAAAGTACTACATTTGACAATTGGTATTGTGGCTCCTGTTCCTCCCACTGTCTCAAATCTTTGGTACCCTTCTCTAATCTATACCTGATGCATGTTGTAGGATAAGAATACATTATTTAATAGAATCATATTCATTCTTTGATTGGTATGCATTCTCCATAATTGTATTCCCACTATTGCCACAATTCTTGTACTTTCTGGCAGATCTTAGTGATTAGTTCAGATTAGCTTCTGGTCAGAACAAGATTATGCAGTTGCATAGTGCTTGTGATTTTATACACTAAGAATAGAGACCATATGGGGCGTCACCAGTGTGCAGTGATATGACAGCTCAACAAGGTGTTCAGTGCATCGTTCAGTTAGATTATACTCCTAGGTGTGCTTGAACTTTATGCATAATTCAAAGAATGAAAATTTTTCCAAGATATGTCATTTATCTTTTATGGTTTCAATTGAATAACCTTTAATCATTGTAACAGCACAGTAGTAACTAAGACCATGAAGATTTGTTTCCTGTCCAATATAGTACAATTTAGATTCTTCTTTTTGCTTGAAACTATTAGAAGAGCACTTTTTATAGAAGTGCCACTTATTAGCTGAAGCAATCCAAGGCCAGAGGCAGCAGGAATTTTAGTCTGAAAATTTGGCACAATTTAATTGAACAATTCAGAAAAGCAACCCAGTTCCCTCCTCAAAAAAGACCAATAGGATTGTTTTGGAAAAATGTGGCAATCAGCCTTGGGGAACTCTGAGAAGTAATTTTTCTAGCTGGCACTGAATAATGTTCAGTCCTATGCCCTAAGTACTGAAAAACTATGTTGGAATGGCCTAAACCTATACTTGGTGTTTTACAGATATTCAGAAATATAGATTTTCAAAATGAATGAAGCGTTGTAACCCGCTGTTTCACCCAATTCCTTCATTTAGACAATATAATAAAGTGAGCATATTGATTATATTTGATTAGGGAAAATTATTCAAGGCACTTTAATCACTTAAGGAAATGCAGTGATGTATTGTACTAAAACTTGGCAATGTAAATGTCCTTTTATTTTTAAAAGCAACTTTCCTCTCACTTGAGGGATACATGGGTAACCTACTGCTTGATTTCAATGTTGTTCTAAATGAGTACAAGTAGTGATCTTGGATTACCATCCATTTATTTTGCCCAAATAGAAGCTTGACTTATCGAGAATTCTAAGAACGTTGTTGCTTTCTTTTTAAAAAAGAAATATGCAAAATTCTATTTTGGTTTTAGTTACAATACCAAAAAAAATTAAAGAATAAAATGAAAATAAATGCCTGAAATAGTGTGCTAATTTTGTATAAACAACATTGCATTTAATCTGCATTTGTAGCTATTAAACACAGTTTAAAATTGTTCCCTTTGTAACATTTTGACATCTTTTACCAAATACTGTCAGCTGTCAGGTCACATTTAGTTTTAGTTTCATGATTTCAAATTTGCAATAAAATAGTTATCAACAAATTTCCATTCTTTCCATTACACACACGCACACTAGCAACTGGGGAAGCGTGTTCATGCATCCAGCAACAAAGTGGCCACTCCTTAAATTGAACCAATTCCAAAGTGGTCTTTGACTGTTCTCAGTGGTGTGATAAGTTGATTTAAGGATGATGAGTAAACATAGTTGAACCAAAATAGATACAAAGAAAATTAGAATTGTTCATTTAGAATTATTCACTAACTTAAAAGATGCTTTTTTTATTTAGAAAATTTTTCTTTGCTAAATTGTTGATCTTGAATTACTTCAAAAATATTAATTGTGTTTTTGTATTTATATATTTAGTATGATGTACGCCTATAGCTCTTTCTAACCAATGGAAGCAAGTAAGCAGATAAAAGGGGGTATAAATTTCCTACGTATGGTGCACCTTTTTTTTTACAATTAGTTGCATAAGCTCCCTTTGACAGACTGGTTTGTCAGCAGAGTTTAACTCTCATCTGTAGACCTTCTAATCCAATTGATCTATTTTACAAACTGACATGAAATTTAATGCTTGAGCAATTATCCATAAAATCAGAGGATGTTTTCTGTGTTTCACAAAACTAAATTAAAATCTTTCATGAGACTTGTAAATCAAAGTGAAGAAAATGATACTTTGTCCAGAGTTGTCTGTGATAAAGAAGAATAGTTTGCAGGTATAGGCTTTTTAACCTTTAACCTTCAACCTTCTTTTTGCTGCAATAGAACTTTATAATTTGTAATAATTTAACAAATGATTGGCAACATCATTCAAAACATATCAGGCTTTCATTTACACTCTTCCCCCGAAAACAAAGAGGCACTCTCACCCACTCTTACTGTGGGCGAATGAACACTGAGACTCAGTGAGCTGGATACCCTCTCATCCTTTCAAATTCTAATGGTTGACTTTATTGCTTTTTTTTTGAAGTAACTAATTTTTTTTTTGCTCAGTCAGTTTCTTCATTTTTTTAAAAAAAGAAATCCGTGCTTAATGATGTGTCAAACCTTATCTTTCCAAAATCTGCTCACCAGCTCGACAGGGAGATATATTGAATATATTGCTGAATAACACAGGATGAATGAATTTGTTTTTTAATATCACATATGTACATCAAATCTGAATATCTGACTTAGAAGATAACAGCATGTAGCACATTGATTAGCACTGTTGCATCACAGCGCCAGGGATTCAGTCTTGGGTGATTATGTGGAGTTTGTATGTTCTCCCTGTTTTTGCCTGTTTCCTCCCACAGTCAACAGGTGTGCAGGTTAGGTTAATTGACCATGCTAAATTGACTCTTAGTTGTCCCAGGATGTGTTGGTTAGGGGGATTAGCAGGATAAATGCATGGGGTCACAGGGATTGTGGATAGGCATGGAAAGATGTTTTGTCAAAGTCGATGCAGACCCAATGGGCCAAATGACCTCCTGCACTGAAGGGACTCTGATTAAAAGGAACTGAGGCCCAGATTATTGTTTAAGTGATGAGAGATCGGGAAGTCCAAAAAGTGACCTGGATATCTTTATTCAAAAGTCATTGAAAGCTAATATGCAGGCACAGCAAGCAATTAGGAAGGCAAATAGTATGATGGCCTTCAACACAAGACGATTTGACTACAGGATTTAAGATGTCTTGCTTGCTTATGGGCAGCACAGTGGTTAGCACTGCTATTGCACAGCGCCGAGGACCCAGGTTCAATTCGGTCACCATTTGTGTGGATCTTGTGTTTTCTCCATGTGCCCACATGGATTTCCTTTGGGTGCTTCGGTTTTCTTCCACAATCCAAAGATGTGCGGGTTAGATTGATTGGCCTTGCTGATTTGAGTCTTGTGTTGGGGATTAGCAGGGTAAATGTATGGGGTTACAGGAATAGGGCCTTGGTGGGGTGGGCTTGTGGTCAATACAGCCTTGATGGACTGAATGGTCTCTTGTATTGTAGAGATTTCACAATTCTATAATTGCATAGAACGTTAGTTAATCTGCACTTAGAGCATTACAATTTTGTTCCCCTTATTCAAGGAACGATACACTTGTCATAGGAGTGCAGCAGAGGTTCATCAGGCTAAGGATGGTGGAACTGTCCTTCATTGAGAGATTGAAAAGACTGGGCTTGTATTTGGCTTAAGGAAGCAAATGGCCTATTCCTGCTCTGTTGTTCTTAATTTCTTAAGTGACAGTGTTCTGCTACATAAATCTCAAAAAGTTATTATTCTGCACCTTTATTTTTAGGAAGGCAAATGGAATCTTGCCCTTAACGCAAGAGCAATGGGAAATTATAGAAAAGTAATAGCAATGAAGAAGACTATTCAGTCTACATTAGTCATGCCAGCTTTTTCTAATTCCACCTTCCTGCACCTGGGCCATAACCCTATAACTTATAAGCATTTCAGGCACAGATTCAAGTACTTTTTAAGAGTTATGGGTCTCTGCCTCCACCACCAACCCGGGCAATGAATTTCAGACACAGCTACCCTCTGCATTAAATGTTCTTCCTTATGTACCCTCTGTACCTTCTGCCATTTATCTTGAATCTATGTTACAGGTTCTAGAATTCTCCACACAGGCAACAATTTTATCCTGATCAGTTTTTTCTTCATAATTTTGTACACCTCTATCAAGTCATCTCTCACAACATCAGGTTAAAGTTCAACAGATCTATTTGGAATTGTGAGCTTTCGGAGTGCTGGTCCTTCATCAGGTGTGTTGAAATAGGTTCAGAAACATGGCAGATATAGGCAAGACACAATTGTAAGATAATTGCAGATTGGAATGTAAAGAATGGTTGGAATGCACGTCATTAGAGGTAGTCAAGTCGACAGTATAAACGATGTGCATGAAAAGAGAGTTAATCATGGGTTGAAGAGGTGTGTATTGTCTCAAGCCAGAACAGTTAGCAGGACTTTGCAAACCGAGGCACTATAGGGGTTTCAAGAAATGTGACATGAAGCCCAGATCCCGATTGAGGCCATCTGTGCAGAACTTGGATATCAGTTTCTGCTTGGCGATTCTGCATTGTCATGTGTCTTGAAGGCCATCATGGAGTAAGCATTAAGAGCTTCAAATTTCCAGGTGTCCAACTCGCCTATAATCTGTATTGATCCTTCCATCCCGATGGTTTGATTAATAAAGTCCATCAACACATCTTTCTCAGGAGGCTAAGAAAGTACAGCATGTCTGCTACGATGTTCACCAACTTTTACAGATGCACCATAAAAAGCATCATTTCTGGTTGTATCACAACTTGGTATGGCTGCTGCTCTGTCCAAGATTGCAAGAAACTACAAAAAGTTGTGAATATAATCCAGTCCATCATGCAAATAAGCCTGTCATCCTTTGACTCTGTTTACATTTCCTGTTGCCTCAGAAAAGCAGCCAGCATAATCAATGACCTCACATATCCCAGACATGCTCTCTTCCATCTTCTTTTGTCAGGAAAAAGATTCAAAAGTTTGCGGTCATGTACCAACTGACTCAAGAACAGTTTCTTCCCTGCTGCCATCAGACTTCTGTATGGACCGACCTTAAGTTGATCTTTCTGTACACCCTAGCTATGAGTGCAACACCACATTCTGCACTCTCTCCTACTCCCCATGTGTTCAGTAAATGGTATGCTTTGTCCGTATAGTGCACAAGAAGCAATGCTTTTCGTTATATTATAACACATGACAATAATAAATCAGATCAAATCAAAATGGGTAGTGAGCAGTGTTCTGAGGCTCATGAAGATGAGCCATGTCGAGATGCAAAGGGCGCAAGCTGTATCACGTGTGGAGAGGCAAGCAATGTCAGGGTGCAAAGTCTGGGTGAGCTATGTTGGGAAGTAAGCAGGCTGTGAACATTGTCTAGGATCTGGCTGTTTTTCTTTATTGCCTTTCTTCTGCAGTTTCTGTTGTTGATCACTGTCCTGTGTCTGAGATCAACAGCGGTAGTCTGACGTAGAAACATAGAGCATCAAACACAAGTTTTTAAAAGTATGATCAGCATCTGAGTGGTTCAGAAACTATAATTGTGACCATTAGAAGTTTAAACTTCCTGGGTCTATATTGTGTATATGGAAGAGTTGGAACTTCTGGGTCCCAGTGTACAAGAGTGCTTAATATCCAAACATTTGCCACGGGAAGTTCCAGGCCATTGAAGTTCCTCTCTCCCTGTCATGAGTGTGAAATCTGTTACTGAACTGTTTTTTTCTTGCAAGTTGCAATTTTGAGTTTTGATTAACTGTGTCTTGTTTTCTTGAGGTTTAATGGCAATCAAAAACTGATTTTCTCTTTTTTAGGATCATAGAATCCCTGCAGTGCAGAAAGAAGGCTCCATTAAGCCTGCACCAACAATAATCCCACTCAGTCCCAATTCCTATAAACTCGCTTATTTATCCTGCTAATCCCCCTGACACTGAGGGGCAATTCAGCATGGCTAAAAAATGCTGAATTGCCACATGTCTTTGGACCGTGGGAGGAAACTGGAGCACTCGGAGAAACCAACACATACAGGGAGGACATGCAAACTCCACACAGTCACTGGAGCCAGAAGTGTTAACCACTGTGCACCATGCTGCTCCTTGTGGTTCAGAATTTAATACCCCTTTCCTTTTTTTTACACCCCTCTGATGCTATAATAAAAACGGGAAAAAATTGGATTTGAAATTTTCAGTTGAGCTCCACTCTTTTAAAAAGGTGCTTCGGGTCTTCTGATTCCCATTGTGTTCCCCAAGTTGTCTGGTATCACAGTTTCCACTAATACCAGTAGGGTGCAGCATTTAGCTAAGAGGATCTTGAGTATATAATAGACTTTCTTTTGAAGGCACTTTATGAAGATCTTTTATTTTACCTTGCAGTTTACACACATGTCTGATATCAATGACTGCATTTTGCATATATTTTTGATTAGTAATGAATAACATGTTATTAATCTACATGAATTGTATATCCCAGCAGGTTATAAATTTAAATACAGGAGATTAAAACTTGAATTAAGTGCAAATTTATTTTTGGAGAGGATTAATCATTTGGAGAAAGAGAAATATTTAGCACAATTGTGGCTATTTCCCAATCACAAGTCAAGTCTTGCTTCCCAGATTCAGTATTACAAACTCAATTTATTTGTCCCTAGTATTTTAAATATATTTTTTCACGTATAACTGCTATACGTTTGACATAGTGGAGTGGGAGTTGGTGATACTTTGACCTTTTTAAGTTCCCAACTTAAGTTAAAACCATACAGTGCAGCAGGCAGCCATTTGGCCCATGCAATCTGCACCAACCACAATCCTACCCAACTCTATTCCCATAATCCCATGCATTTACCCGAACCTTAGTGTTTCCTGACACTAAGGGGCAATTTAGTATAGCCAATCCACCTAACCCACACATCTTTGGACTGTGGGAGGAAACCAGAGCACCCAGAGGAAACCCACACAGAATGTACATGGGAAATGTGCAAACTCCCACAGACAGTGACCCCAAGCAGGGAATTAAACCCAGATCTCTGGGGCTGTGAGGTAGCAGTACAAGCCACAGTGCTGTTCATTATTTATGGCCGCCTATTATACTATGGTTAACCTTTTCAGGTCTTACCTAATTCTTTTTCAAATCTTCTACTGTCCATGCGAGCTACACAGGGATAACTTGCCTTCTAGTTTACAAAATATATTTTAATACTGTGCTTTTATGGAAAAAAAGCAGTAGATGCCCATAAAGCACAACTTGAGTTGTCTATTACCCAAAGAGAAAATGCTGGAAAACCTCAGCATCTGTAAGGAGAGAAAAGAGTTGACATTCTGAGCCCCTACGACCCTTTGTCAAAGCTAAAAGGCATAGAAAGTGGGAGATATTTGTACTGCAGTGTGAGGGAATGAAAGATGAGTCATAGCCACAAAAACAAGGGAGCAGGCTAATGGGTGCTAAGGGAGGCTCAACATCGAATTCAACAGCTCCAGATGATTAGCTCCGTTCCACTTTGATCCCTTTGTTTTCATTTCGTTTAATTTTTAACTGTTGTCTACCTTTCATTTCTTGTGTTTTTTATCCCCCCCCCCCCCACTTCATTTTTCCCCATCTTCAGCGGGACCTGCTAGTTTGTAGGACTGTAAAATTCTGGTCCTACAGAATTTCTCCTCTCCTGAAGATGACTTGCCATTCTTTGGTGTAGGTCCATAGTATCAACTTACTCAGTTAATGGTAGAGTGTTGGGGAGAATTATAGAACAAAGAGATCTAGGGGTACACGTTCATAGCTCCTTGAAAGTGGAATTACAGGTGGACGGAGTAATGAAGAAGGCATTCAGCATACTTGGTTTCATCGGTCAGAACGTAGAACATAGAACAATACAGCACAAACAGGCCCTTCGGCCCACGAGTTGCGCCGATCACATCTACCAATCCACAGACCTATCTATAACCCCCTATCCTATTCTTTTCCATATACTCATCCAGAAGTCTCTTAAAAGACCCCAGTGAGTTTGCCTCAACAACCTCCGACGGCAGTCGGTTCCATTCACTCACCACCCTCTGAGTGAAAAACCTACCCCTGACGTCTCCTTTGTATTTGCTTCCCTGCACCTTAAATCTGTGTCCTCTCGTAGTGACCATTTCAGCTCGGGGAAATAGTCTCTGAGAGTCCACCCTATCTATCCCTCTCACCATTTTATAAACCTCTATCAGGTCGCCTCTCAACCTACGTTGCTCCAGTGAGAAGAGTCCCAGCTCCCTCAACCTATCTTCATAAGGCCTGCCTCCCAATCCAGGCAGCATCCTTGTAAATCTCCTCTGAACTCTCTCAATAGCCTCTACATCCTTCCTATAATGAGGCGACCAGAACTGCGCACAATACTCCAACTGGGGTCTGACAAGAGTCTTATAGAGCTGCATCATTACCTCCTGACTCCTAAACTCTATTCCTCGATTAATGAAGGCCAGTACACCGTACGCCTTCTTGACCACTTTCTCCACCTGCGAGGCCGATTTAAGAGTCCTATGGACCCGGACCCCGAGATCCTTCTGCTCTACAACACAGCTAAGACTCCTACCCCTTATATTGTACTCCTTCATCCCATTATTCCTGCCAAAATGGATCACTACACATTTATCTGCGTTGAAGTCCATCTGCCACTTCTCTGCCCAGTCTTGCACCCTGTCTATGTCCCGCTGCAACTTTTGGCATCCCTCCAGACCATCCACAACACCACCGATCTTTGTATTGTCGGCGAACTTGCTAACCCATCCCTCCACTTCCTCATCCAGGTCATTGAGTATAGGAATCCAGAACATTGAATACAGGAGTTGGGACATCTTGTTGAAGCTGTACAAGACATTGGTACGGCCAATTTGCAATAATATTGCAAATATTATGTGCAATTCTGGTCACCCTATTATAAAAAGGATATTGTTAAACTAGAAAAAGATGCAGAAAAGATTTACCAGGAGGTTACCGGGACTTGATGGATTATAAGGAGAGGCTGAATAGACTGGGACATTTTCCTCTGGAGTATAGGAGGCTGAGGGATGACCTTATAGAGATCTATAAAATAATAAGGGGCAGAGACAAGGTAGATAATCAATGTCTTTTCCCAAAGGTAGGGGAGTTTAAAATTAGAGGGCATAGGTTTAAGTTGAGAGCAGAGGGACACAAAAATGTCCAGAGGGATAATTTTTTCACACAGAGGGTGGTGAGTGTCTGGAACAAGCTGCCAGAGGTAATAGTAGGGGCAGGTACAATTTTATCCTTTAAAAAGCATTTAGATAATTACGTGGCTATGATGTGTACAGAGGGTTGTGGGCCAAATGCAGGCAATTGGGATTAGCTTAGGGGTTTTTTCAAAAAAGGGCGGCATAAGCAAGTTGGGCCGAAGGGTCTGTTTCCATGCTGTAAACTCTGTGACTCTATAACTTGAGTTGAATCTATTATCCACAAGATATTTGACTGTTGGTGATT
Source organism: Sphyrna mokarran (assembly GCA_024679065.1). Taxonomy (NCBI): domain Eukaryota; kingdom Metazoa; phylum Chordata; class Chondrichthyes; order Carcharhiniformes; family Carcharhinidae; genus Sphyrna; species Sphyrna mokarran. The sequence continues at coordinate 65,711,311 of JAGIQG010000002.1, forward strand.
TTTGAAACTATAACTAGGTATGTGAAATTTTCCAGTAATAAAATCTGTTATTTGCATTTTTGATGAGCGGATTAACAAATTGATCTTACAGTTATGTTCATGTACTAAAATACCTTGCTCCTAACTTGATGGTTGTGAATTTGATTCCTCTGGCCAATTATTCTTTCACTCAGGATATCTTTGCTGCGCCCGAGTGATTTTTATATTTTTGGCAGCTTGTTCAGAGTAATCAGGCAACTTTCCAGCGTGTTCCATCTGGCAGAAAAAGCTAGACATGATTTAACTTGTTCAGCCTCATCATACTTGCTGATCTTGGGTTCTAGCAAAGTGCAAATCAGACAGGATGAACCATGGTTATGTGAAATGTGAACAGAAAGTTCTACATTTAAAAAGTAACCTTTTGAACCAGCATCATTTTGTTTGTTTTTAGTGCCAATCTCCGTCTGCTTTCCATTTAATAAGGCCTTTTTTTAAAATGCAAAGCTGAGGGAAAAAGAACACTCAGCCTCTATCCTCTTTCAGATGATTAAAGGTTGAGGAAAAGGAGCGAGTGGTGAAGGATGTGCTTATGGATGATGAAAGATGAAAAATGGAAAATTGATGCAAGTGGGAAGGGAGTGATGTCATGACATTTCCTGTGTCATTTCTCCTGCTATTCTTCACTTCCTATTAACTTACCCCCACCTGTTGTTGTAACTGATGTTAGACTTTGTTACTTAATTCCTTTATAAATATCAGTTGTTGTCCAGAAGCATGAATAGAAGAAATCTTTTCTGATTGGCTGATTTTAAGCACTTTTTTGAGCAAAAGATATTTACAGATGTTGTTTTGTATTTTTCAACTTCTATTAATATTGGCCAGCAAATTGAGTTGTAGTCTGTTCTATCTATATTGAAGTAATATCCTGTGACTCAAAGACTTGTATGATGCTTTTGTCTTGCCCTCTGCACTTGAGACTTGTGAATTGTTTGTGGTGAAGAGGTGAAATGCATGAGGACACTCTTGATCTTTTATATTTGTATTCCTCCTAGATATTGGAAAGTCTCTGGATTGTGATGAGCCGAAATGTGAGCCTGTTGTTCACAACTGCAACCACTTTACTGACAGTTCTGTTTCATAGTGGTACAGCGCTTCTCAACTTTGTTCTTTCATTGGTGAGGAATTTACTGTTGAATTGTGATATGAAGCATTCTTCAGTAATGTAGAATATGTAAATAAAATTTCTCCATTTATTGTTTTTAAAAAAAAGTAATGAATCAAACAACACCTTTTTTTAAAAGATGTAATTTGCCTCTCAATCCTTTCAGTATTTTATAAATACAGTGAGTGGAGCACAGGAGGCTTATTTTGAGCCCATTGGAATAATCAAATTTGAATGTTGTGGAGACAGGATACAAATTAGGAGCAGTTCCCTCAATCTCTCCATTCAATAAGATCATGGCTGATCTGATTGTAAACTCAACTGCATATTCCTGTCTACCGTGATGACCTTTCACTCCTTTGCTTATCAAGGGTCTACCTATCAACCACTGCCTTAAAAACATTTGAAAACTCTGCTTCCAGCATTTATTGTGGAGGAGAATTCAAAACACACTCGACCTTTAGAAAAGAAAAAATCCTCTTCTGTTTTAAATGCTGGCCTACCTTGTGATATCTGTATCTCATGAACATGCTATACCACATTGCCACGGCTTCAAATCTTGTCCAAAATCCTTGATTCTTGGATCTTTGTCGCTGTCTCTCCACTCTTTACACTTTGGAAGTACAACTGCCAATGATGTAGGCATTGAAATGTGAAAGTATTGTTAACACAAAACTTCAAATGTTGCAGTAACTGAATTGGAATTCTGTCTTGTGCAGTGTTCAGTTGGAGAAGCGAGAATAATAAATAGTTTTTGGCCTTCTTGCCTCCACTGCATGTATAATTTAGGTCATTTATCCACAATTTTTTGTCATAAAAGTAAAATCAAATGAAAAGAAACACATTATTAAACTGTTTTATGCAATATATTTATCTAAAAAGAGTGAAAGCTGAAATCTGCTCTGAAGAAGTAATCCATTATGTTAGCTTTGTTTTGAAAATGCTGAGATTCTCCAGCAGTTTCTGTTTTCGTTTCAGATTCCAGCATCTGCAGTAATTTGCTTTTATTTTATTAAAGTAGAAATCCACCTTAATTAAATCCCAAAATAGTGTCTGTGCTCTTATAATAAATGGAACGATGGCTCCAAAAACATATGAGAAATGATTTGTAGCAACTAGCATTCTGGTTGTACAATTTTCCTTTGGTAAGAAACATCATAATTTTAATCTGGATTGTTTCTTAATTTAGTGTCCAGATGTGGCTCAATTCTAATCTTTATTTCTTGCAGGTCATTTTCTTGACCACTCTCTTCTATCTATTGAGTTCCAATGATGAATACTACAAACCTGTGAAATGGGTTATTAGTCTGACACCACTTTCCCAGCCAGGTCCTTCCTCCAACATTGTGGGTCAGTCTGTTGAAGAAGCTATACGGTAGGCTAATACTAAACTGCAATTATAAATGGTTAAACTTGGATTATACAATCTTCTATTTCTTTGATCTCCAAAAGAAATCAAAATAACTATCTTGTTCATCAGCTGGATTTGTTTTCTTCTGACCTCGGCGCTACTTAAAAAAAAAATGATTTGAGGCGTCTTTAATTTCAAATCATTCACAAAACTACAAATTTGGCACTTATGAGACATTATGACAGATAAGCTTTTGTGCATGTGTACTATGGGGAAATCTATTTAGTAATAGAACTAACTTCTAGAATTAGAAACATTGCATGAGCATGAAGTTCCATTTGACCATCCTTCTCTCTGTTTGGTAGCATGTGGTTTTATATCCCAGTCACTGAGTAGATCATACCTCTCATTCTTCACTTCCCATTCTGCTTGCTCTGGTGGAGGCATTGCACACTACCAAGTTGCATGTTGTGAGAGCCTCAGTGCAGCTTGGTGTGTGTGATACTTTCATGTGAGTGCATGCGCACTGGTATGACTGCATCTTGATGGATAAACCATTACTCATTTAGGGGTTTTGCAAAGTATAGATCTGTTCAAATGTAAATGATTTCAGCTGTTCATTAAATTTGAAGCAATTTGTAGTTCACATCAAATTTGACAAATGTATTTTCACGTCACCAAAAAGCAACATTTTCTTTTCAAAAATGTTTATATTCAAAATGTATTCCATTTGGATGTTAGTAATAAGTGAAATTTTCACATTTAAATTGAAAAGCACTATGTTTAAGAAATGTGTATACTAAACATAGGCAGGCATTAAATAATTGGTAATTCATACCTTCAACTCACTCCTGTTAAATTTTTAGGTTGAGCGTTATTGACGTTTTAAAAGTACATATTTTTGATGTTGCTTTCTATTTTAATATCTGCATTTTTAAAGTTGATTCACTTACTCTTGTGCATGATGGTAATGAATCATACTAAATCTGATGGTAAGTTTGATTAGTACCCAGCATTTGCAGGAAAGGATAATGAAGTTAGTCAAGGATAACTGAATTGATGACAGCTCAACCCAGCCCAGCCTCTCTATAGATTTGAGCTCCTTTCATTATCTGAGTTGGAAGGAAGCCGCGTGAGATGAAAGTGAATCATAGAATCCCTACTGTGCAGAAGAGATTACTCAGCCTATCAAATCTGTACCAATTGTCTGAGAGTATCTTAACCATGTGCTCTTCCACGCCCTATCCCTGAAACTCTACACATTTACTATGGCTAATTCACGTAGCCTACATATCCTTGCACGCTAAGCAACAACTTAGCATGGCCAGTCCATTTAACTTGCACATCTTTGGATTGTGGGAGGAACCGAAGCACCTGAAGAAAACCCACACTGATGGAGAGAATGTCTACTTTTATTTCAAGTGTTGTTAATTTTTTTTTGCTTAATAACAGGCTAGTCACAGTGCAGTGAGACTTAAGTCAGCAGAGGGGAGGCTTGGAAGACCTGTGAGGAGTACTTCTGGCATGCATGGAGTGTTTAAAAAATATATACCTTCTGGAACCGCCAGTTCCTATCTGCATGTCACTGAGCTCTGAGTGGTACTGCTAATTTAAAATCAGGCATCCAGTTGCATGTTGGGAACCTGATTGACATAATGAAGTGTTCTGCCTTTCCCAGACCGAATACAGGCACACCACACTACCCACTGCCAGTAGATGCATGCACAGCAGGTTGGAAACACAGTTCCTGACTTGAAGTTTTTAGCCCCTCACCTGTTCATTGTTTGGGATTAGTGGGAAGGGTGGGGGGACAGGATGTATTTATATTTACCCTTGTGTTTCATTTTTTCATTATTTTCCATAAACTAAAATGTGATGAGAAGGTAATTCATGAATTTCACTATAGATTACATTTTAAATAAAATATAGTAACTCATTGATCTTGCAAAAGACTTCCAGTAAAGACAAGATAATGCAACTCCAGTGACTTTTCCTTTATTCATTTATGGAACATGTTGGCTATGCCAGCATTTATTGCCCATTCTCAGTTGGCCTCTTGAGAGAGTGATGTGAACTAATTTCTTAGCTGTTGCAGTGCCTGAAATGCAGGTACACCCAAAGTGCTGTTGGGGAGAGTTGCAGGATTTTGACCTGGCATTAGTGAAGGAACAGCAATATATTTCCAAGCAAGGATGGTGAGTGATTTTGAGGGAAACCTCCAGGTGGTGCTGTTCCCAAATTTCTGCTGTCCCTTGTCCTCCTAAATGGTAATGGTTATGGGCTTAGAAGTTGTTGCTTAAGCAGTCTTGGTGAGTTCCTGCAGTACATTTTGTAGATGGTAGTGGAGAGTATTCTATCACAATCCTGATTGTGCCTTGTAGATGATGAACAGGCTTTGAGGAGTCAGGAGATGAAAAGCTCGTTACAGGATTCCTAGCCTCTGATCTGCCCTTATACCATGATGTAGAGATGCTGGTGTTGGATTGGGGTAAACACACTACCCACAGTATGTATAGTCCAATTCAATTTCTGGTCAATGGTAACCACCATGATGTTGATAGTGGGGTTTCAACTGTAGTAAAGTCATTGACTTTCAAGGCAGAATGGTTAGTTTGATAATTTAAGATCAAAAATAAGGTAATTCAGTGTGTAGTTTAAAGAATAATCTTTATATAAATAAATAATAAAGTTTAACAATTCAACAGAACGTGGCCAATAATTATGAAAACGGGAGCATTCGTAAAATAGGTCTTGCTTGCAGAACGTACTCTTGCAGACGGAAAAGTCCGCCCATGCTCAGAGCTCTCAACAGATGACAGATGTTGAGAGGAATAGATAGGGTGGATTCTCAGAAGCTGTTTCCCAGAACTGAAATGGTCACCATGAGATGACACAGGTTTAAGGTGCTGGGCAGCAAGTACGGAGGAGATGTTAGGAGTAAGTTTTTCATTCAGAGGGTGGTGAGTGAATGGAATCGGCTGCCGTCGGTGGTGGTGGAGGCGAACTCGCTGGGGCCTTTTAAAAGACTTCTGGATGAGTACATGGGATTAAATGGGAATGGGAACAAAGAACAAAGAACAACACAGCACGGGAAACAGGCCCTTCGGACCGAACTCCCCCTTCGGAGTTGCAGATAGTTTTATGGCCGAGTAGGTATGGGTATGATCGGCGCAACTTGTGGGCTGAAGGGCCTGTTTGTGCTGTAGTGTTCTATGCTGTATGTTCTAAAACAATTACATAGGGGAGAAAGCTGATAACACTGTAACCATTAGATTCTTTCATGTTGGAGATGGTCATTGCCTGCCTATTGTGTGGCTCGAATGTTACTTGTCAGCCAAGCCTGGATATTGCCCAGGTCCTGCTAGGTATGATGGACTGCTTCAATATCTGAGGAGATGCAAATGTTGATGAGCATTGTGCCGTCATCAGTGCACACTTCTGACCTCGTGATGGAAGGAAGATCATTGACGAAACAGCTGAAGATGGTTGGGCATGGGACACACTACTCTAAGAAACTCCTGCAGTGATGTCCTGAAGCTGAGATGTTATCCAGCTGTAAACTTAAACTTCTCTTCAGGTAGCAATTTAGTATAACAAATCAAAGGGCAGGAGACAACTCGAATTCACTTAAACACTTTGGGTACCTAACTCAAACTTACAACAGTTGAAACACTTCGCTTTCAATTGAAAGCGAATGCTACCTCAATTTTGGGCAAACTGGCCAGGTTAGTTCCCAATGTAAATTCTTCTTGTTATTGTCTTCTCTGAAGGTGTTCCTTCAGGGCACACTTAGATGGTTGGTCTCAAATTGCCACTGGAGACAAAGACTGAAACACTTCTTCGTACCCAAACTTTCCAAATCTTCCTGAAGGTTCTCTGGAACTGAACCAATGATATCATCATAAACTGATTTCCGTGTCCAGTCATGGCCAATAGAGTTACTTGTAAAGAACTCCATAATGCTCATCCCAAACTGCAAGTGGGTCACGTAGCCTCAACCATATATGGACATGGTGGGAAATCTTGGTGCCAAGAAGTATAGCATAACCCAAATAACTACCTGTATTTGGTCAGTACAGCAAGTGTCAGATCCGGGTCCACAGGACAAGTCACAATTTGCAGCAACCTTCTTGATCTGCATCTGTGTTTAATTATAACTTGACCAAAGTTCTCAGCATGCTTAACTCTCATTGTCACATTTGCACTTACAGCCAATATTGCCATTGTTGTTGTTATAGTTATTGTTGTAGCCACTGTTATAGTCCGCCTTTTGGCCATAGAGATGATTGACCTCCAACCACCACAACCATCTTTGTGCCAGGTATGAAGGTTTTCACCTGATTCCAGTTTATTCCCGTTTTGGAGTCACACAAATGTACCTTTCGTCCAAGACTGTAACGAAGTCAGGAGCTATATGATGCTGGCGGAATTGAAATTGAGTATCATTAACAAGTTATCACTAAGCAAGTGCTGCTTAATATCACTGAGTATGACTCCTTCCATCACTTCGTTGATAATCAAGAGTTGACGATGGGGCAGTAATTGGTCAGGTTGAATTTGTCCCTTTTTTGTACACCAGAACATATCCGGGCAAATAGAACAAGGAAGATTTAATCCCTGTAGTGCAGAAGAAGCCATTTGGTTTATCGAGTCTGCACCAACTTGCCAAAGGAGTATCACACACCACCTCCCACACCCCATTATCTTTGTAATCTCATGCATTGACCGTAGCTAATCCTACACATCTTTCTGACACTAAGGGGCAACTTAACATAGCCAATCCATCTACCCTGCACATCTTTGGACTGTGGGAGAAAACTGGAGAACTCAGAGAAAACCCGTGCAGAAATGAACAGAGAGACAGATTTAGCAGCCTTGAATGTGGAGCAGATATCAGGGCACTGGGAGTAATTTTCAAATTCTCTGGCCACAAGTGAGGTGCTAGAGGACTGCTGTTATTAAAAAAGGGCGGGAGGGATAGACCAGAAAATTATCAGTTTGTTGGTCTAATCTCGGTGGTGGGGAGGTTACATAGAAATCTGAGGGACAGAATATATCTGCACTTAGTAAGACAAAGAGTAATCATGAACAAAAAACAAAGAACAAAACAGTATAGAAAACAGGCCATTCAGCCCAACGAGCCCGCGCCGCCACCCCGATGTTCCCACCTGTACCCGTGATTGTTTATAGATCTGTGGATTAAAAAACAAATTTGAGACAATTTAGGGAGAATTTGTTTCACCAATTAGCCTAAGAGCACATTTTTGGGATGTGGGAGGAAACCGGAGCACCCGGAGAAAACCCACGCAAGCACAGGGAGAATGCGCAAACTCCCAAAGACACAGGCCCAAATTCATGTACCTGCACAGCACAGCAATAGTCACTGAGCTGTCGTGTTGCCCATCAAATGGTCCAGGTCAAGCGTACGCTAACGACATGAAGCACTAGGATACTCTCAAAATCCAAGAGCAGCCCTCTCACGACCCATCGCGTGTATGCCCCTTGTTAGACAACAAGGTGGACCAAAGCGCCTGTAGGATAAAAACAAGTACATCAATAACATCATCTATTTGCACATTTCCCAGGGACTCCCAAGGCTCATGATCCCTATTTTAAATCAGTTTTCTATACCCCTCCATTCCCATTCTGTTCATGTGCCCATCTAAGTATTTCTTAATAACTCCAGAGTGCCTGCCTCCACCACTTTACTTGGCAGTGCATTCCATACTCCCGCCACCCTCTGTGTCAAAAAACATGGACAGTCAGCATGAGTTTATTAAGGAAAGGTCAAGCTTGACAAACTTAATCAAATATTTTGAAGAGTGTTGATGAGGGTAATGCTTTTGATGTGATTTATATGGACTTCTAGGATTTTGATAAGATCTATCATGGAAGACTGGTCAAGAAAGTAAGGGCCCATAGAATTCAAGGCAAAATGATGCATTGGATCCAAAATTGGCTTATAAGCAGGAAGCGTAGTGTGTTAGATAATTCTATGAAGTCTGTTTCCACAAGGGTTAATACAGAAAGAAGTCTCACAACACCAGGTTAATGTCAAACAGGTTTATTTGGTAGCAAATGCCACTAGCTTTCGGGGTTTTTCCTCTTTGTCAGGTGAGTGGGGAGTTCTGATCGCAAACAGAGCATATAAAGTCAAACAGTCAGTTTACAGAATGCTGATTAGAATGCGAGTCTTTAAGCTATTCAAGTCTTAAAGGTGCAGATAATGTGAGTGGAGGTAGCATCAAGCATAAGTTAGAGATGCCTGTTGTCTCCAGACAAGACAGTAAGTGAGATGTTGCAAGCCCAGGCAAGTGACGGGGGTTACCAATAGTGTGACACAAACCCAAGATCCCGGTTGGGGCTGTCCGCATGTGCGGAACTTGCCTATCAATTTCTGCTCAGCAACTCTGCGCTGTTGTATGTTGTGAAGGCTGCCTTGGAGAATGTTTATCGAAGATTAGACGCTGAATGCCCGTGATCGCTGAAGTGCTCACCAACAAGAAGAGAACAGTCTTGCCGGTGATTGTTGAGTGATGTTCATTTATCCGTTGTTGTAGCATCTGCATGGTCTCTCCAATTTACCATGCCTTAGGACATCCTTTCATGCAGTGTAGGCTTTCATAACAGTTGGTGTTGGAGTCCTTGCTGTTTGTGAGGTACATAAATGATTTGGACTTAAATATAGTTGGATATGATCAAGAAGTTCGCAGATGACACAAATTGTTAGGGTGGCAAGTAGTGAAGATACTAATGGATTGCAGAAGGATATCAGATGAGCAGAATAGTGGCAAAATGAATTTGAACCTGAAAAAGTGTAAGGTAATGCATTTGGAGAGGGCTAACAAGGCAAAGGACTATGCTATGAGTGGTAGGATTCTGAAAAGAGCTGAAGATCAGAGGTTCTGTGGAGAGCATATCCGCAGATTCCTGTAATAGCTGGACAGATAGGTCAGGTGCTGAGAAGGTATTTGCCTTTATTAACCAAGGCAGAGAATACAAGAACAGGGAGGTCATGCTGGAACAGCATAAATTCTGACTGGGCCACAGCTGGAATACTGTTTACAGTTCTATTACATTATAGAAAGAATGTGATTGCACTGAAGAGGGGGCAGAGGATGTAAACTATGAGGAAATATTTAAAAGGCTGGGACTGTTTTCCTTGGAGCTGTAAAGTTCGAGAGGATACCTGATAGGGCTGTATAAGATAACGAGGGGCATGATAGGTTGATAATTTCATTAATCCAGGGGTCAACCAGGGGACATTGATTTAAGGTAAGAGGAAGAAGGCTAAGAGGAAAAATGAGGCGAAACTTTTCACTCAGGATCATGGAAGTCTGGAACTAATTGCCTGAAAGGGTGGTTGAATCAGAAATTCTCACAACATTTAAGAAGTATTTAGGTATTGACATGCATTCCAATATGTTCCAGGACTAAAATGGTTTAGTCAGATCATTGTTGACCAATGTGGACATGCGAGACTGAATAGTCTCTTCTGTGCTGCAAATGTCCATGAATTGACAATTCTGTGTTTCAGTTCCTGGATTGTGCAATTTTAGGCAATCAGTGTAGCTGAACCTGCAGATTAGATTGAAACTTATTAGAATTCTGAATGCAAGTAATTATAGACTAAACTACCAATCTATATTGTGCCCCTGATGAATCACAAGTGTCTCATGGTTTATTTTCTTCAAAGCAATAATGTTACATAAGTGCAAACTTGTCCAAAATTCAGAATACAGCTCCTGAATAGAGAGTGGGATAGCTTGATCTTGGTTTCGGATAAAGCTCATTTCAATATCGAGGGCCGAAGGGCCTGTACTGTGCTGTTTTCAATGAATCAGGTTTGAATAATTACAACTCTCGAAATTAGTCTTAGCTAAACTTTCAAAATATTGGTCTTTAATGTTCTTCGGAGCACCCCTCTTTGAAAAGTGCTTTCCCATCTTCATGCACAGCTTGACATTTATGAACCACAGAAGTGACTGACAAGGATGTAAAACATCCTTTTGTGACAGCTATCTTTTTGGGAAAATTCATTCTTAGGATACGTGCATCTCTGGCGAAACCAGCATTTATTGTTCATCCTAATTGCCCTTCAAAGGTGGTGGAGAGTTGCCTTCTTGAACTGCTGCTATCCATGTGTTGTAGGCATACCCACATTGCTGCTAAAAAGAAGTTCCACAATTTTGACCTAGAAATAGTAAAGGGAAAGCAATATATTTCTAAGTCAGGATAGTGAGTGGCATGAAGGGGAACTTCCAGGTGGTAGTGTTCTCAAGGGTCTTGTTCTTCTAGGTGGTAATGGTCTTAGGTTTGGAAGTTGCTGTCGGAGGAGCCTTGGTTACTGTGGGGTAATGGTTAGATTCTAGCTTGTTGGAGACAGTTAATAACAATGTATCCATTCCTCTTGACAGAACATTTGAAGCTCTGTGATTTTAAGGATACTGGATACGTGTATATATTATTGGTTTGTTCATTCTGCCAGTCATTTGAGATTGTGGTACAGTGACATTAGATAACAAGGCGCATAAGACCCTCTGTATTTTGCTTGTGTTGCCTCATAAGTGGAAGCTCAGTAACTTCTAATAGACTGAAACAGTAATATCTCCTGAATATGTATCATACACATGTACAGCCTGCGTTTTTAGGACAAGCCTGTATAGATCAAGCACTTGTATGAATTCTTCTGTTCAATAAGTTATGTTTGGAGGTTAATAATGCTTCAGATTGTGAGCTATTAGTAAGTTGGTAGAAAGTCCAAATATTTTAATGAGACAAATATTTTAAAGTGATGGTAATCGTGCTGATCCATAGCAACCTTTGAAAATCTGCTTCATATTGCTCCTCTCTGTGTCACACTCGGTGACCATTGATATCTCATTCTGAACAATGTGATGCCTTGATTAACGCTAAGTACGTGGAGCTATGTGACAGCTTTGATTCAGTAGTTAAATGTTTCCTATTACAGAGATAGCATCTATTTTGATTAAATCATCAAATGTAAATATGCAAATTGTCTATTTAAAAATCACTTTCTAAATTTTGTATTTTGTAGGTTAGTAAGGAATTTGAATACAAGGAAATTTGAGCAAATACTATGGTCTTTAAAACACTTTAATGTGTTAAAGGGGGCTTATTTTGTAACTATCGGTGTGGCAAATTAACAAGACCTTAGTTTTAATTAACTTTATTTACATGTTTAGAAATAATCTGTGCTTTGTTTGCCTGCCTGGAGAAAATGCTAAATCATTTCAATGACTTGAACTTATTCATGAATACTTGGTGACATTTTCCCTCTGTTATTTGCGTTCCTTTGAAAAGGTATGAGCTCATAACCATTAAACGTTGAATTGCTGGTCTAAAATTGGAACATATGATTTGAACAAGCGATAAACTTAGAAGGTAGTTTTTTTTTTTAAATAATGAACAGAGAATATTGGGGATTATATACCTTTAAGTATCTGACCACTAAGTTTGACCTTACGTAATTTCTTCAGGGGTGCTTTTTAAATGCATAATGGGTGTCTTTTATTCCTGGGGACGTTAAATTTGTCACTTAAAGAATGAGTTTAGTAAGGTCGGAGATTGGAGCCATACCTAGTACAAAGGAAGAGGATTGTGATTGTTGGAAGTCAATCATCTTAGCCCTCAGATGATATTGTACTTGGTCAGTGGTTCCCAATCTTTTCAGTAACATGGCACATGGCACACTCCAATGAGACAAACATTTCCTCATAAACGTCACATTTTCTTTTACTATGGTTACAATAGGGATTGCTCTTGTAACATTTGGGTCCAGTGTGAATAACATTACTGGTGGCCGTTGGACTGGGGCTTGGCAATTTGCCAGTGGTTGTACCACCACCTGGCAGACATTCCATGTCAAGTGGTGGGGTAGCACAGGTTTCTTCCAGTGACTGGAGATTGAAGATTGGCCACCAGCTTTGCCTGTGCTGCTATCCTAGCTGGTGCTGCTGGTACGGGATTCACTGCTGTTTAACATTAGGCAATTTAGCATGCCCAATCAATCTAACCCACACGTCTTTACTCTATTGGACAATGCATTTTAAGACACATTACTTTCATTGCTCATTTTTCAGATTTTACACTGCAGAATTCATAAAGGAGAATGTTTAATATGTAAATATACTCCTTCACTTGCAGTTTTCATCCTGCTTTGTGATTTTCCTTAGAAAGACGTAGACTTAAAGGAGATCTAATAGAGGTATATAAGATTATGAGGGGTATACTTAGAGTAAACAGGGTTAAGCTTTTTCTTAGGATGGTCTTGAATAGCACGAGGGGTGAGGGAGGTAAGATATAATTTGGATGCTAGAGGGAGTTTTCTCACACAGAGGGTGGTAGGGGTATGGAATGCGCTGCCAAGTAAAGTGGTGGAGGCAAGTACTCTGGATTATTTAAGAAATACTTAGATGGGTACATGAACAGAATGGGAATGGAGGGGTATAGAAAACTGATTTAAAATAGGGATCGTGAGCCTTGGGAGTCCCTGGGAAGTGTGTAAATAGATGATGAAATTGATGTACTTGTTTTTATCCTACAGGTGCTTTGGTCTGCCTCGTTGTCTAACGAGGGCCTTACACATGATGGGTCGTGAGAGGGCTGCTCTTGAATTTTTTTTCGAGAGTATCCTAGTGCTTCACGTCGTTAGTGTACGCTTGACCTGGACCATTTGATGGGCAACACGACAGCTCAGTGACTATCGCTGTGCTGTGCAGATACATGGATTTGGGGCCTGTGTCTGTGGGAGTTTGCGCATTCTCCCCGTGCTTGCGTGGGTTTTCTCCGGGTGCTCCGGTTTCCTCCCACATCCCAAAGATGTGCTCTTAGGCTAATTGGCAAAACAAATTCTCCCTAAATTGTCTCAAATTTGTTTTTTTAATCCATAGATCTATAAACATGGACAGGGATCGCGGGTAGAGGTGGGAACATCGGGGTGGCGGCGCAGGCTCATTGGGCCGAAGGGCCTGTTTCCCCTGCTGTTTTGTTCTTTGATTATACTTGTAATTTTAATAAATATTCCAGAAAGGGATTAGTTATGATTCATAGGCTTTGCATTGCTGTCAATGATTCCCATCAACTGCTCATCCAAGAATTTTCAGTTAGGATTCTTAGAGATAGGATGTATAGGCACTTAGAGCGTTGCAATCTGATTAGGGATATGCAGCATGGCTTTGTTAAAGGGAGGTCGTGCCTTACAAATCTGGTAGAATTTTTTGAGGAGGTGACGAAAACAGTCAACGAAAGTGGAGCCATTGATGTCGTCTATGTGGATTCCAGTAAGGCGTTTGACAAAGTCCTCATGGGAGGTTAGTTGAAAAGATCAAGGCTAATAGGATACACGGACAGGTCGCTAGATGGATAAGTAACTGGCTTGATAATAGGAGACAGAGTAATAGTGGAAGGGTATTTTTCTAGCTGGAGGTCGGTCACTAGTGGTGTGCCACAGGGCTCAGTACTGGGACCTCTTCTATCTGTTATACATATAAATGACTTGGAAGAGGGAGTAAATGGAGTTATCAGCAAGTTTGCAGACGATACAAAGATGGCTGGATTTGCGGATAGTGAGGAGGAGCATTGTCAGGTGATGCAGCAGGACATAGGCTGGTGGCTTAGGCAGATAGATGGCAGATGGAATTCAATCCTGATAAATGCGAGCTGATGTATTTCGGGAGAAAGAATGTGGGGGGGAGGTATATGATGAAGGGTAGACCTATTAAGAGTATAGAAACGCAGAAGGACCTGGGGGTGCAGGTGCATAAGTCTCTGAAGGTGGCAGAGCAAGTGGAGAAGGTTGTGAAGAAAGCATATGGTATGCTAGCCTTTGTAGGAAGAGGTATAGAGTACAAGAGCTGGCCTTTAATGTTGCAGTTGTATAAAACGTTGGTTAGACCTCATTTGGAATACTGCGTCCAGTTCTGGTCGCTTTACTACTGGAAAGACATGGAGACTCTGGAGAGAGTACAGAGGAGGTTTATCAGGATGCTGCCTGGTATGGAAGGTCTGAGTTACGAGGAGAGGTTAGGCAAATTGGGACTGTTTTCCTTAGAAAGAGTGGACTTAGAGGAGATCTAATAGAGATGTACAATATTATAAGGGGTATAGATAGAGTAAACAGGGTTAAGCTTTTTCCTGGGATGGACTCAAATAGCACCAGGAGTCACGGGCTTAGGGTGAGGGGGGTAAGGTATAATTTGGATGCCAGAGGGAGTTTTTTCACACAGAGGGTGGTGGGGGTATGGAATGCGCTGCCAAGTAAAGTGGTGGAGGCAGGCACTCTGGATTATTTAAGAGATACTTAGGTGGACACATGAACAGAATGGGAATGGAAGGATATAGAAAACTGATTTAAAATAGGGATCATGAGCCTTGGGAGTTCCCTGGGAAGTGTGTAAATTGTTGATGATATTGATGTATTTGTTTTATCCTACAGGTACTTCGGTCTGCCTTGTTGTTTAACAAGGGACATACACGCGATGGGTTGTGAGAGGGCTGCTCTTGGATTTTGAGAGAGTAGCCTGGTGCTTCATGTTGTTAGTGTACACTTGACCTGGACTATTTGATGGGCAACACAACAGCTCAGTGACTATTGCTGTGCTGTGCAGATACATGGATTTGGGCCTGTGTCTGTGGGAGTTTGCGCATTCTCCCTGTGCTTGCGTGGGTTTTCTCCGGGTGCTCCGGTTTCCTCCCACGTCCTAAAGATATGCTCTTAGGCTGATTGGCCGAACAAATTCTCCCTGAATTGTCTCAAATTTGGTTCTAATGCATAAATCTATAAACATAGACAGAGATGACAGGGATCATGGGTAGAAGTGGGAACATCGAGGTGGTGGCGCAGGCTCGTTGGGCCGAGCCTGTTTCCCGTGCTGTTTTGTCCTTTTGCTCTTTGAGTACAGTCCAATTTGAACTAGGCATTGACAGTTGTATTGTGGGCATCATTGTTAATCATTCGCTGATGCAGGGCTACTGCCTCTTGTTCCTTCCATGTTTTTCTGTGGCAATCTGAAGATCTAATTCTTCAAATTTTTATGTGCAAATTTAGCATCAAATGCTGCAGTCACATGCAAACTATCCTAGTTATTGAAATCAATCTGACACAGCATGGTAACTTGCCTGCATGAGTCTTTGTATCTTAGTTTTTTCACCAACAAGCCTATGGACATCAACAAGTCTTCCATAAAGTGCACCTTTTGGTAGGCAGCCATTATCCATTTTAACAATATGGCCTATCAGTCATGTTCAATTTTGAGCATTTCCGGATGTCACATCAGTATCAGCATGAAATTATATCTCATCAAGCTTCATTTCACTTGAAACTGTTGATCTCATCAGATAGCAAAATGTATCCACATTTTTCAGTTCAGTTTTGTTCAATTATAGTGCTGCTTCAGGCTGACTGCTTTGAGTTATTGTTAAAGCTACTTTGACCCCAATATTCTCTGTAGCATTTGAGAAGGTAGTTAGAATTGACTATGACAAGCAATAAATGCACCAAAAAAGCTGCATCATCAAAAAATAGGAATTCATATATCAAACTCAGTTCAGTTTTGTTCTTAATCTGAACATCATGCAGTTCATTGTTTAAACAGATTTTTCTAATAAATGTGTGGAAGTATCAAAGAGAAACAACAGTGAGCAATTTTCTTTTTAATAAACATATGAGGGTGATGTTG
Source organism: Sphyrna mokarran (assembly GCA_024679065.1). NCBI lineage: Eukaryota > Metazoa > Chordata > Chondrichthyes > Carcharhiniformes > Carcharhinidae > Sphyrna > Sphyrna mokarran. Next base: position 65,727,503 of record JAGIQG010000002.1, read on the forward strand.
TTTGTTGAAAAGCTTTGATCATCTACAAAAAGGTGATTGAGCAACTACTTATGTGCCCTCTAGAGAATAAAGCAAATCTATCACATTTATCTTGTCTGAAAAGGGGAAGTTGTATCTGACTTTAAAATTAATTTATCTGAGCGGTGTGAATGAAGGAAAATTCTAAATTCAGAATATTTAGAATTCTGAAATTCTAAATATTTCAGAATTTATTCTGAAGGGTGCAATTTTGCATGGGCACTATCAAGGTCTACTCTATATTGTTTGGAAAGTTACCTAATATGCATGAAAATAAAACTTCTGTAAGGACTCCAAGATAGTCTTCATGTACCCATACTGTAAGATTCAAATCTAGCTATTTCAACTATGACAGTTTCAGTGGATTATGCACATCTAAAAGATGCATTCAGCAAATTTACTAGCAGTTGCTTTGCCAGAAGAAGATAGTAGAAAGGAAGCAAAATAACATTTGAGGACGAGGCAAATAAATGTGAAAAAGTTATTAGTGGTTCAATATTGACAATTGACTATGAATAGTCACAGAAGCCATTTTGACCATTCTCCATCCCACTCAGTTCCTTTTGATGTGATTTAAACAAAAAGCCTTGATTTTGATGTCAACTACTGATAAGATTTTGATTTGTATTTGGTAATTTAGATCATTTTGTGTAGTTTACAGTTATTTTGGGAACATTGTTTAGAAATGTACGAAGTTTCATAAATTAAAGTTTGATTCATGAAAGAATGGGGATGACAGTGGTTAGCACTGCTACCTCACAGCACCAGGAAAGGGGATTCGATTCCCAGTTTGGGTCACTGTCTGTGTGGAGTTTGCACATTTTCTCCATGTCTGTGTGGGTTTCTTCTGAGTGCTCCAGTTTCCCCCCTCAATCTGAAAGATGTGCTGGTTAGGTGCATTGACCCGAACACGTGCTGCAGTGTGGCAGCTAGGGGAATTTCACAGCAATTTCATTGCAGGTTAATGTAAGCCTTAATTGTGACTAATAAATAAACTTTAACTTAAATACAATTTTCAGTTCTACAGATGTTTTCTCACAGTGCCTCACGTGGCATCAATTATAGATATTAGCACACAAGTAACATTGCCCTGTATAAAATTAGTGACATGCAGTTTACTTGTGTCCTTTCCAGTGGTGTATTTGATGCTTCCCTCAAGATGGCTGCTTTCTACGGGCTTTACACCTGGTTAACTCACACTATATTTGGAATCAATATTGTCTTCATACCTTCAGGTAATGACTGGTTATATTTACTTTGGATGTGTAAACATGTCAAGTACAGATTACTAGTTGTGTTGTAATACAGCCATAAACTTTTCTTGTTATGGTTCTGGATGTTAGCCAGTTCCTTTAAAAACTAACAAAGCAAAATCGTAAGGTGGAATCAAATGGCATTTTTCTGTGATCTCAAACTTTAATAGTAATTTAAGACAAATTCAATAACGTCATCTTTATCGGGGATGTAATTGGTAAAAGATTTAGAGGAGATATTTTCATCAGAGGGTGGTACGTGTCTCCAATTTGCTGCTTAGATTTGTGGTTGAGACAGAAACCCTCAACTTGTTTAAAAGTTACCTGGATCTACACTTGAAGTGCGGTAACTGGCAAGGCTACATACTAGGTTCTGGAAAATTGAAAAGATGGTTACATTAGAAAGGGTGGTTAGTTTTTCTCCAGTTGGCGCAGACACAGTGGACTGACTGGCCTTTATCTATGTTGCAACTTCTCTTACATGAATTTTCCACAGTGAAATTTGAGTTCATAACTTTATAATCCAAACAACATTCCTTTTAAAAATCAGCTGTTTTCACGGCTTGTTAATTTTCAGTGTGTGATCCCTTTTAAAAAATTTACCGCAGCCATGCAAGCTTTATTTATCACAGAACATGATCCCCCTTCAGGTTGCTGCATGGCTGTGCAGCTTAGTGGTAATATTAGTTGCCACTCCAATAGCATACCAGGTTAAATTGTTTGTGTCTTCTGCTAATTGAGATATTTTATGGGTGAGGTTCCAGTTATCCCAAGGACTCCCTTTGGAGCTGAATTGATCTGCCTCTTTAAAAATCAACACTGAAGTGATAAGACTATTGAAAACAGCAGAACCTTACTTTAGAAACTGAAATTGATGGCGTATCTTCTGGCAACCTGAATAGTACAATGCCATGCCCATGTTCAAGAATGGTGGCAAAATAGATAATATTTATGAAGCTATTTATGTCATCATGCTATACATCTGTTAGCTAGAGATTCAACTGGTTCCAAATTTCAGTGGGATGCCCAGTTATGAACTTCTCTCTTGGAAAATCATGCTTTAGGCCATGCTCAAGATGTGTATCCTAAGGTACGCTTTGGCTTTCTTGTAAAGAACATTTTTTTAGGGTAAAAAGGCTGGCTGCTGCAAACCAAATGTAACTGCTAATCTAAAAGTAAGTGATCCTTTAGGTAATAACTTAAAAGTTTTGCAGTACAGTTATCTTTGGTGTAAAAATCCAGTTGTCCTTTTTTTGACAGCTCTAGCAGCTACCCTTGGAGCAGTCCCATTTCTGGGAACTTATTGGGCTGCAATGCCAGCAGTGATAGACCTCTGGCTGACGCAAGGAGAGAACTTTATGGCCATCCTCCTCTTAGTTTGCCATTTGCTACCAACCTACTTTGTGGATACAGCTATTTATTCTGATATTTCTGGGTGAGTATCACTGTTGATTTCCATTGTTTTGTCTTTGAACATTTAAAATTTATTATACAAAACAAAATATTGTTGGATTATAATCTTTTGATGGGAAATATTAGTCTTTGTAAAACCTAAATTTCAAATTTTTGTTTTTTTAAATATTAATAGGAAAATGCTAGTCTCCAATGAATTGATGTGTTCCATTTCTCAGAATGGAATATTTCCCTATCATTAATAAATTTCACAACTAGTACTAAGTGCTGCAGGCTCCAATTAGGTTTGACTTAAAAGTTTATAAGTTCATCTTAACCCAATCTCTGCACCATTGAGACATTGATTCCTTTTCTGTAATGTTTGAACAAGTTTGTACAGAAGGCAGTTAGTTAAATGTACCTATACCAGTATTGGGTTCGATTTTACAGGCATGGTGAAGAATTTATATTTGCTGCTGACCTCCAAAAGCTCCCACAAGGATCTAGTGATCACTTTCCCAAGAACTGTTTAAAGTCTAGCACTTAGGCAGGATCTCCAGGCATCCAGCAGCAGGGCTAGCAGCCAATGACATTAAAGTAATCTCAAACATTATAGTAATGTATTATACTTCAATTTAAATTTCAGATAGTGATTGATTGGAGTAAGGTAAAGTATTTATAAGTAAACTTTAAAGATGTTTTATTTCAAAAATTGTTTTTAATCATAATTGAAAAATTTGAAATTCTGTACATAAGAGCTGTCAGAAGCCAGTGAGGGTGTTTACCAATAATTGTGAACTTAGTATACCTTATATTCATTATATTCAAAAGTTGTAACCTTTGAGGATTTTTAAAGTGAGACTGCCAGTGTAAAAGTGGACTCTTTTGTTACTTCATTGGTTACTTAGAGATTGCACTTTTATCAGTGTACTCTCTGGAAAAACATGGAATTACTGACAGCAACTCTGGATTTCCATGTTGTTCTAATGCATGTGCATATTCCCAAAGTTGCTGTTGGTTTCAGTGGAATACTGAAGGCAAGCACACTCAGTTTGGCCACTGTAATGATTACAAATTCTAGGCCCTCCTGTTACAGGCAAACACTAGATTTAATATCTAATTACTTAGATACATTTCTACAGCATTAGCCTGGATTGAAACGTATTTAAGCTGGATTGGAATAGTAGTAATCTCAGAAATATTGCCTGTACTGAAAGCTTCACTATTTAGGTAAAGGCAAATCAGAGAAGTAGATGTGTGGCTTGAGGAATCATGCAGAAGGGAGAAGTTTAGCTTTTTGGGATATTAGAATCATTTTTGGGAAAGGAGAAAGCTGTTCAGAAGAGATGGGTGTCACCTGAGCTGAAGTGGAACCAATCTCCTGACTAAGTAAATAGTGTAGGGGTGGATTTAAACTTGTAAGGCAGGAGCTGGGTTGACTAATGGGCCTAGTTTTAGAAGCATTAGTGAGGACAAAAGAGAGGAAATGGGGAACAAGGAAAAGGAAGTGAGGGAAGGGTTGAATGTTGACAGTGAACAAAGAAATGGTCACTTGTCAAAGGGCAGAAAGAGATAAGGACACGGTTAAATTGTATGCAAGTAAATGTATGGAGTGTAGTGAACAAAACTGGGGAGCTAGAAGCAGAAATTGCTTTAATAGAATATGACAGTACAGTATTGACAGCAATGTGGCCGCAAGCTAGAACAGGACTGGGTACTTAACATCCCAGGTTATAAGATTTCTAATAGAAACAGGATGGGTGAAAAGTGACGAGGTGTAGCTATCTTGGTCAAAGATGGCATTATCGTCTTTGAACGAGATAAATTAAAATCTGTATAGTTGGAGATGAGAAAGGGGAAGAGAGCAGTGACCTTGTTTGGTGTTTATTATAGAACTCTAAATAGTGAAGAGGACATAGAAGAGAGTATTTGTAGGCAGATAATGGAAAGCTGCAGGGTAAGTAGTTCTGTGATAATTAGAGATGTCAGTTACCTAAAGTAGACTAAGAAAAGAATTGAATGTGGGGCATGAAAGAGAAAAAAAATCCTTCAGTATGTGTGGAAAAACTTTATGTAACAGTACATTTCTAGTCCTACCAGGGAGGAAGCTATGCTGGATCTGGTGCTAGGAAATGAGGCAGAACATCCGAGTCGGGGAGCAATTGGGAAAAAGTGATCATAATATAATTAGGTTCAATATTAAGTTGGACAAGGATAAAAATCAGTCACAGATTAAAATCCCAGACTGAAAAAGGGCATATTTTGGGGCTCAAAGTTGAACTGGAGCAGGTTGATTGGAAACACACTTTGATGGATAAAACTGTGGATGATAAATTAGAGATTTTCAAAAGAGAGATGAATGGAGTGTGAGCTAGATACATATCCATGATTAAAAATATATACGGAGTATCCAAAGCTAGAATACTCTGGATGATTAAGGATATTGATGAGAAAATAAGGAAGGAAAAAGAAGTATATGATGCACACCACAATGATAATAACAATGGAAATCAGGAAGAGTATCTGAAATGCAGTAGAGAGGCTGAGACTGCAATAAGGAAAGCTAAGAAGAAACATAAAAAGGCTGTTCTAAAGCAAATAGTAAAATGCTCTTCAAACGTGCTCATGCTAAAAGATTAGTGAAGAATAGAACGGGGTGCATAAGGGTCAAACTGCTCATTGAAGCGGGGGCATAGCAGAGGTACTAAATGAGTACTTTGCTTCTGTCTTTACAAAATTAGAAGATGGTGACTATGGCCCAATTGAAAATGTCGGTGTTGAGCAACTCAGCAATATTGTGATCAATAAAGATGTGCTAAAAAGGCTGGCAGCACTCCAGATAGAGAGGTCACCAGGCCACGGATGGGATGCATCCTAGTTTGCTGAGTGAGGTAAGGGAGCAAATTGAAGAGCCATTGACAGAAATTTTTCAGGCCTTGCTGAGCATAGGGTTAGTTCTCGAGGACAAGAGAATTGCGAATGTGATGCCATTGTTTAAGAAAGGGTTAAAGAATAACCCAAACAACTACAGATCTGTCAACTTGACATGAATAGTGGGAAAACTAATGGAGGCTATAGCACAGGATAAGAGAAATATGCACTTAGAGAAAAGTAAGTTCATGTTAGACAGTCAACTTGGTTTTGTCAAGTGCAGATCGTGTCAGGCAAATTTAATTGAGTTATTTGATGAGATGACACATGCAGTGGATAAGAATGGTGCAATTAGTGGATGTTGCATATTTGGACTTTGAGAAAGCATTTGATATAGTGCCACATGGCAGATTGCTTAACAGATTAGAAATGATTGGGACCAATGGAGTAGAATTTGACTAAGAGATAGGAAATGGATAGTAGGTATAGAGAGGCATCTCTCACACTGGAGACAAGTTGAAAGTGCTGTTCCCAGGAATTGGTGTTGAGGCTCTTGTTTTTTCTGATTTATATAAACAATTTAGGGAGAGGTGTTAAGGACAAAATCTCTAAGTTTGCAGATGATACTAAGCTAGGGAGAATAATAAAATTGTGAGGATGACGTTGAGTGATTTCAGAGGGTCATTGACATGTTGGCCAAAAGAGCAGACATGGGAAGATGAATTTCAATGCAGTAAAATGTGAGGTGATGGATTTTGGTATCAGAAATGTGGGGAGACAATGCAGGCTCAATGTATAACTTTTGAGAGAAAACAAAAGTGCCTAATTCTCTGAAAGTAGCCAGCAATTTGAAACAATTGTTATGAAGGCTTATAGGATTCTTGGGTTTATAACTGATTTAATAAATACTTATAAATAAAAAGCAGAGAAATGATGTCACGCCTCTGCAAATCATTGGTCAGACCACATTTGGAGTATTGTGTTCAGTTCTGGGCACCTTATTTAAGGAAAGTTGTTAAAGCCCTAGAAAGTGCAGAGGAGATTTACCAGACAGAGAAATTTTGGATATAAGGAAATATTCAAGAAATAGGGTTTATTCTCCTTGGAGCAGAAAAGATTAAAAGGTGACCTTGATCAGAATTATGAACAATTTCGACAGGATAATGAGGGATAATCTGTTTCCATTAGGTGACATGTCAATGACTAGGGGGGCACAATTTCAAGATAGTCAGCAAAAGAGCATTCTCCACTTTACAGTGAGCACTTAGCAAACAAAACTTGAAGTCACAGGTTCCACAATGTATCTTTGGCAGGGCAGCCTCTGATACAAAGTTACTGAATTTTTGTACAAGTTTTAATGTAAGCCTATATGTGACACTGATAAATAAACTTTAAAACACAGCCTAGGATTAGGCTGCAATTTTCAAAGGCCTTCCAAGTGAAGAGTGAGCAAACCAGTTCATCCTGGAAACCTCACCCCCAGCATTCTCTGGCACTGTTCTGGGAGTGCCAGGGACACTGCCTGGGTAGTGCCTTGGGTGCCATGGTACTACCCAAGCACTATCCAGACCTAAGTATTCCCCCCACTCCAAAAATGTAAGTTTCCCCCACCTGATGTCTTGCTGTTATGAGCTCCCCGGAAGGTCAGCTCACCAGGTGCACTCATTTGGAAACCAGTTGTGATTCATGCTGTTTGGCCATCAAGCTGCTGTGGATGAATTCTAAGATGGGGGAGGGGGATGATTCCAGCAGATCAGAGGCTGAATGCCTGTGTATTTGGTCATGGGCATTCGGCCTCTGATCTTCGGGTAAGCATTCTCCAAGGTGGCCTTCGCGACACGTGACAGCGCAGAGTCGTTGAGTAGAGACTGATGGCCAAGTTCTGCACACATGAGGATGGCCTCAACTGTTATCTTGGGTTCATGTCACACTATCTGTAACCCATATGACTTGCCTGGGCTTGCAAATTCTCAGTAACTGTCTTGTCTGGAGACAATACACATTTCTTTAACCTGTGCTTAATGCTCACTCCACTCACATTGTCTGTACCTTTTGAGATTTAATTACTTGTAAAGACTCGCATTCCAACCATTATTTTGTAAATTGTGTTTGTGTCTGTATATGCCCTGTTTGTGAATAGAACTCCCACTCACCTGATGAAGGAGCAGCAAGCACTTCGAAAGCTAGTAGATTTTGCTTCCAAATAACTAACCTGGTGTTGTGAGACTTCTTACTGTGTTTATCCCAGTCCAACGCTGGCATCTCCACATCACAACAATATGAACATGAAAGGCCCATAGAAGATGTATTGTGTCTTCATTCAGTGCTGTAGGCAACTTTGAAAGGATATCCAGCTTTTGAGCTAGATGGAAGGAGATAATTAGTTGATATGCTTTTTCATATGGTATTGAGTTACATAATTCCATCTACGAGAGATGATGGATATGCAGCAATCTGCTGGGTGGGAATCTTCATTTGGTGCACCATTTTCTGATGATAACTCTCAATAAACAGATTCTGCCACAAGCACTTAAGCTGCCAATTTGCATTGAAGATTGTTTCCAGCAGTGGTGCCTATTGCCAAACTGTAGTAGGCTCTGTGTTTGCCTTAGTGATACATAGGAGGTGTCGCCATTTTCCCCTTTAATCTTACAGTGAATCCCAAGTGCAGTAATCAATATTTAGGACTTTAAAGTTGTCCTTGCAAGCATCCTTGAATGGAGCCTTGTGGTCATTTGGCTAACTTACCATGCAGAAGGTACTTGAGTATGCGACTGTTTTCCATCTTATGAATGTTGCCAATCAACTAAAGCTGTCACTGTTTGATTAGTGGCAAAATACACGGAAGATGTGCCTTTGAGAGAACTGCCACGCTCTCAATTTTTTCTACCACTATATATCCGTATGTGCCACCACCAGCAGTGATGGAATTTATTGATCTTCTTTGATCATCCATGCTTCACAACCATACAGAAAGGTAGACACAATTATGGATGATCAGCTTAGCCCTAAGGGTTATGTTACAAGTTGGCCAAAAGTTGTAGCTACTTTCCTGCATTAAAGGACAGGTTGTTTGTTAGTGTGGATCTAAAGTAGCAGAATTTGCTAACCACTTCTGGTGGGGTGTTATTTAGAGTGATTAGGGATGGAGGTACAGCACTTTGTCCTGTGACCACAATTTTCTTGACAACCTATTCTCTAAAATCACAAGGTGGATGTGGAAGAGAATCAACAAGTATTTGCAGCCGACTTTCAATATGGGCGACTAATGCAGCATCATCAGCATAGAGGAGTTATCTGCTCAGGATGTGATATGCTTTTTTTTTGCTTTCAGTTTTGACTAATTGTAGAGCTTGCCATCTGACCTAGTGTGACGGTAGATTTCTTCCATATCTGTAGGATAATTGAAGGTCAGGAACGTGAAGAAGAAATTACTTAACAGAGTAAGGGCTGGGACACAATTCTGTTTCATTCTAGTCTTCACTCTGAAACTGTCGGAAGTATTGCCATCAAACTACAGTGCAATACAAGTTGTCATGGAAGGAGCAGATGAGACTGAAGAGTAGTTTAGTCAGTTTGCCCTAAATATCTTGCCGCACTTTTCCCTGCTGATATTGTTGAATGCCCAAGTGAAATCTACAAAAGGAGGAGGTATATCTTGTTTCTTAAACTTCTTTATAGCTGGCATATCCACAGCAGGTCTGCCAGCATAGGTACCTCACAATGCTTCCAGGTACACTCAATCTGCAAGTAGATGTAGTTTTCTTTTTGTATGATGCTGCAACGTTATTTAACAAGAAAGGCTAACATTGTTTTTGTGACCATAACAAGAAGTATAGTTGGAGGGAAATTATCTTGAATTTGCGATTGTCAACCATTGAGAGGTTGCAAGATTCTAAAGAAGATTGACTAAATGGCCACATTGTTTCATAAATTATTATAACACTGTGCTAATAATCCTCCTGCAAAATATATTGCAGCATATTTTTGTCAACATAGCTTAGCTTCTTAGATGTAGCTTGTCTGGAAGCTTATGAAAAGATTATGACAAAGTTCAAGGCAACATTAATAAATTTACAGAATAGGTATTTAATAGGCAAATAAAGAAAGCAAGAGACTTTGGCAGGCCTAGTCAAAAGACACTAAGTTTTTTAGACTTGGAGAAGTTGTTTCCATTTGTAAATGATTGAAAATTGCACTCGTGTGTATATATAGTATAAACACCAATAAACACAATAGGAAATTTTTACCCAGAGTGCTAAGAACATGAAACATGGTACAAGCAGTTATGGCAAAAAGATGCATTTAAGAGAAATAGAAAAGCATGAGGGAGAAAATTAGAATAGTATGCCAATCAAGTTGGACGAAGTATGACGGGAGCAATTTTTGTGGAGCACAAATGCCAATATAAGACATTTGGGCTAGATAGTGTACTTTTGTGCTGTAGGCTTTAGAGGCTGAATATTATATGGCCTTATTGGACATTCTTCCTGTAGGGAAAGGGTAAAATGAGGTGGGCTTCCATCCCACCCCACCCAGTATTCCTCCATAATTTGCAGGGGTTGGATGGGATGTTGAAATCATAATTTAAATGAATAATTAAAGATCAATTAGGATTTATTTTAAAGCCAATTGACCCTTATCATAAACTACATATGCAATATGTTGAGAGCAGGAAGTCAGTTTTTTTTAAACTTATGTTTAAAAGGAAGGAAGAAAGGAGGAGACTGACCCTTCAGAGCAGACTTGGCTCATAGGGATGAATCTTCCTCCCTCTAATATCCCCACCCTCCCCAGGTGAACCCCGTCCTCCCATCCTTCCTTCCTTCCTTCCTTAAGTTGACACTCTCTAATTAACTTATTCAAATGCTCCTGACCCAAGATATGGATTTACTGACTCATTGGGTCCATGGGCCTTGATCTTAGTGTATTCCTGATGTCCCAGAATCTGCCACTGACTCCCCCTTGGTGCTGCTGGAGCTGCCAGTTAATCTGATTGGCTGGCAGCTCCAGCGGGCAGTATCTTGCCCTATTGAGGAGCAAAAATCCCCATTTAATACTTTATAGCTGTGGGGCAGGTTGGCATGGAGCATATTGGTTGGCATGGACACTGATGTCGTTTCCAAGAAGGAGGTGCTGTTGTCAACACCACCACCTCCAGTGCTTCATTTATTCTGCCCTGTGTAAGTCAATTGTATTGTTCTAAACTGAAGCTACTCAGGCTTTAAAAAAAAACCCATGCAGAAATAAAGCACTGTCCCAAAATCTCAAATAATGCTTTCATTACCATTCGTAAAATATTAAAACTAAATAGTGTAATTTAGGATTCTATGGTGTTCTTTTTCAGAGGTGGTCATCCATATCTCACTGGTTTGGCAGTAGCTGGAGGAGCTTATTACCTTGGACTGGAAGGTGCAATCATTGGACCCATCCTTTTGTGCATCCTTGTAGTTGCCTCCAACATCTACAGTGCCATGTTGATGAGTCCTTCAACTTCATTACCAACTCCTTCGCAAACTCCTTGGCCTTTGCAAATACATAGGTAAGTTTTAACAAGAGCTTCCACTAAATTAGTCTCCCTGGATCTTTCATACACAGCTAGAATTCCAACAATGTAAGAAAACTATTAAAACCTATTATATAAAGCTGGTAACTAATTAACATTTTGTTTGAATTCATTGAGCATATTCTTCTGGCAACAGCAAAGTGAATGTTGAGACGACTGTTGCACCTTGGAATTTTGCAAAAGTCCTGACCACCTCCAATTCACACTGTTTACCCAGAAACTTTGAACTTCTGATGGGAAGCATTGTGCCTCCTGCAGCCCTTTTAGTGTCTCTAACACTGATCTAGGTGTAGGAAACTTGACTTTGATAATCTATATTGACTTGACAATCTTTCCAGCTGTTAATCTCAGGTGAAGGACAGTGATGCGCTACATCAGGCTGAACTGAAAAATGCTCATTGGCATTGACACACCCAATAATGCTCAACTTCCCACACCAAAGACACTGGTCAAACACTAACACCCATGAATACTGAATCTGTTCTTGATTATCTCTTCCCTATACTGCTGACAATACTCACCCACCCCTTATGCTTTCCCTCCACATGTCCCACCAAAATATAAATTTTCCAGCCTATGGCCAGAGGGAAGTTGTGTGAGGCTTGCATAGGGTGGTTATTTATCGTTATTATTGGAGATGCTGTGTAGTATCGGGGATGGTGGGACATTTAAAACCTCTGCAGGGCAACACATTGAAGACAGACTTAAGAGGCTCGTCTTCAGTTCATGACGAACAAGGAGATATGGCTTCACTGTAGTCACAGTTTGCACAATAGGCTTCCCCAGGTTTGCTCATCTTAGATTGAAGCTGGAGTCAGGACTAGGAAGGTCAAATGCTCCAGCATAAAAAGGTAAGGGGCGTTTTAAATCAGTCAGTGACGTGCATTCTTGTCCTTCTGCTGACTAAAGTATATGAGCCATTGTTGTAAATTTTATCTCTGTGTTTTAAAGTTATGGGAGTGATGTTGTGTTCAATGGAAAGGAATTTTCATATGGATATAATGGGCATTTAATTCAATAGAAGACCCATAGAAATTAAATTTTCCCTCCATTTAAAGTTCTGACTTTGTCCTGCATTTTCCTTGTTTTGTAATAAAATAACACTACTGAATAAAATGAAAATACAATACTGGAGATCTGAGATTAAAATAAATTGCTGGAAAAACTCCGCAGATCTGACAGCATCTGTGCAGAGAGAAATGGTTAACGTTTTGAGTCAACCCAAATTAAATCTCCAAGATGTTTAAATAGGTACCATTTCAGTTCATGATACTTGGCTTCTGCAGTATGCAGTCTTAATTTGACATAGGTAATATTAACCAGACAATTAAACTGATATTTCAGTCCATTCTTGACTTAATGCTTACTAATATATTTTACTTTATGCACACACACATTTTAGAATGTCTGTTTTCCTGTGGCATAGCAATAAAAATGTCAGAAATCAACTCGTGCCTCGTTTGGAAATCTTCAAAAACCATCAATGAAAATGAAATATTTTCTAGTACGTGGCTTCTAACGCACCTCTTGAATGTAGCACATCCATGTTAAGCTAGGAGGAGCAGTTTTTTCTCCAGTGTTAAAATTTTCAATTTGAGATACTTGTACTTATTCTGCCCATGGCAGATTTGTTTTACTAGAAATTGCTGGCGAACACTTATTTGCCCGCATTAACAGATAAGTCAACGGATTCCATTTTCTTGCGCTTCAGAGAATAAAATCTGTATAATCCCAAATAACATGAAAATTTTAAATCTACCAGCTCTATCAATGCTGGCATTTAACTGCTATGAGGATGATTTAGAACGGTTTTATATTTTGAAAAATAAGTGACTGGTTTAATGTGTAGCTCTGGGATAAGATCTATGTGCAACAATCGGAGGAAAGAATGCTACTATTTTTCATTAAGTGGCACTATTCATTGTTTTGCAAATCTCAATCATCTCTTCATAATGCCTGGATCCTGCCAAAGAAAGAAATCTTATCTTTTTTTTTAAACCCAAAATGAAAATGTGCGCGTGCAATTTTAAGGTTTTCTTTGAATAGTAGTAGAGTAAAAACGGTCAATCAGTATGCATCTATATAAATGATCGCTGTAATATCTGTCATGTTTCTTAAGTGATGCATCCATGTGTGTACTTCGTATCTCACATTTCTTCAAGTACTACTTCCTACACAGCATTATTGGATTACTGTTGATTTCTAGGTGTAAATCCAAACCCCCCCCCCTACTATCTTTTGACAGAAGCCATGCATAATTTCCTAAATTCTTTAATTTTCTACTTCCACTTCTGCACTAGATCCCACATGAACCATCTGAAACACAGATTGCTAATGAAGAATAATACTTTATGTTGGTAATTATGTACTAAAGCTTCTGTGCATATATATACTGTTTTGTTTCTTAAATAATTTCAGACTATGTCATTAAATATTTCCTTTACTGTTTCCTACATTGTGTTTATACGCTAGGTTGAACTAGCTACTCAAACTGCTACTCCTATTCCTTTCTATATTTTACACCCCAAACTTCCTTAGTACATTGATCTCACCTGTACTAACTATTGCCCAGCTCCTTATATTTCACTTCTGGCCCTGGCCCTTTGCATTCAACTACTTTTCACTCTTCTGCTGATGATGTGAAATCTGTTGCTAACTAACCTTCAAAGCTTGAACTGCTTGATCCCTGGATCAACCAGTTTTGGTTCATGGTTGTTTATGTACTCTTGTGTAAATCTTTATTCTCCAGTAGTGCTTCCATTATACTCTGACTCAAACAGTTCCTTTATTCACTTTTCCAAAATTGCCTCCAAACCTTAACTTTTATTTATTGATGCCCAAGTTGATTCCACTTCTTTCCATTCTGGACTTCAGTGATGAACTTTAGATTCGCTAACATTGTCTTCTGCCCTCTATTTCTAGCAACGTTATATCTCTCCAAATCTTTTGCTATGTCTATATAACCTTAATCCCCTTCATGTATGTTTGTGGGCACATTTTGACTATTTCTGGGGACTCCTCTTTTGGCTGCCTTTCCTGCTTTTCATGCCACCTAAGAATTCCACTCTTCAGTTTGCTCCCCTTATATACTTTAATCTTTCCTCGTTTTATTCCCAACAATGTTTATTCTGTGGCCTTTGAGTAAAATTGCCATTTCTTAGCAAATTAGATATATTTTCTTTTTATTATGGATCATATTGGGTTGACTGAGATTCATTTTAAACAGGGTTCTCATTTTTAACAAAGCATGTTATTTATGAATAGAAGTGAGGCTTGTCAGGAATCCTGACAGCTATTTAAGAATACCATTTAGTTATTATACTGCATTTTTAATCTTATTTTGTATCTGTTTTCTTACTTTGACTAACAACAAGTGTACCTGAGAGGAAAATAATTAAATGTAGGCAAGATGCAAAATTGACTTTGCTTTAAATGATCATAAGTTATATTTTGGAGGATTTTTAAAAACCATCCTTAAACTAAATAGAGTATTACCAGTTAAGTTAGATATGTGTGATACTATTGTAACTGATTCAGTCCAATAAACATTGCAATTTCCAGGTCTTTGCACACAAAGAGCTTCTATAATACACCAATCCTAAATCTGTTTTGAACTGTTTTATAAAAGAAATCAAAGTTACAATTTTTGATTAAAAGATTTAGAATGTTTTCAGTTTCTGTGAAAAGTTATGTCCACAGTAACAGCTAAAGAATATTGGTCAGTGCACTTTATATGTTAATAGCTATTGTGTTTCTTGTTTGTTTTTTTGTTTCAGGCCTTTTGGGGATAGTCCTGAGGAAGCAAAACCTAGTACTGAATAACTGAATGTGTTTCCCATATTAGAGCATGTTGGCTCATCTACCTGCTGCTTTCTGCACTGAATTTCACAGTTGTGGCCTTCCTGTACACTCCAGAGATGAATGTTGCATTAGCCAATGCCTTGTAGGAAAATAACTTTTCACTCTGCTTGGGTGAGCATAAGGAATGTGCTTCATCACATTACTTTGCACATTAACAAACCCCAAGAATACAGCTCTGCATTTGGGAAAAAGGTTTGTAACTTCTGAAACTTAGTTCAATTATAAATGATCAGTTGTTGCAGTTCAGTACATGAGAGCAGAGAAATTTGAAATGGTGTTTTATCGTATGTTCTAAGGGCGTGTTTCAGATTACTTTCACTTGAAATTTGAATATTGTGCAAGTTGCTAAAATATTAAGAATAATGTATATGGCTTTATTTACTTTGGGTTTTAATGCTCTGGCAGAGCAAGAATTTAGTCTATCTTAAGATGATCTAATTGGGTCTTGAATATTACATAGTTAAACTGCCTGCAATCTCCCTCCATCCCATTGAAAATAACAGAAG
Organism: Sphyrna mokarran; assembly: GCA_024679065.1. NCBI lineage: Eukaryota > Metazoa > Chordata > Chondrichthyes > Carcharhiniformes > Carcharhinidae > Sphyrna > Sphyrna mokarran. The sequence goes on from JAGIQG010000002.1 coordinate 65,742,970, forward strand.
CCAAAAAATGTCCAAATTAGAAAATGTACAACTGAGATGGAAGTGATGGACTAAGTACACTATTTAAGGATGAAATTTACAAAATCATTTTCTATTTTTTTGGGAGGCATTTTAGTTTTCTAACTATTCCCTCTTGGGCTGCTAATTTGGTGTAGGTGCCTTACACGCAAACTCCTGCTGATGCTGTTCTTGACTGGCAGACAGGAGACCAACAAGACCCACTTAGTGAAAATCTCTGAAATGTTATGCTGCCATTTTTAATTTTATCCAGGATGATTTATTATCTACGTGAAATAGCTGTCTTTATATGCAGTTCAGTGTGAATACATTTATAGTGTACATGCAGCTTTTCCACAAAGGCAGCCTTATGACTCTCATATAACTACTGCTGTGTGTGCTAATTGAATGTTGTTACAATTGTACACCATATAGAACGTTTGCTTTCTTGCTTCTTTGTTTGACAAACCAAAAAGTTCACCTAGATAACTACAATGGGTAGGGCTGTCCCCACAAGAATTTTCAGCCAATTTTTACATTCAAAACAAAAAATTCAAGGCAACAAGAGCACCATGAAGTGAACTTTCAAAAAAATTAAGATAGTCATTAGGGACTGAGAGGTTAGAAGATCTTCATTTACAAAAGTATATTTGAGTGGGGTTTCTACTCACCTGATTGCTCTATCCCAAATTCCAGAAAAGCCTATCTGAACAATAGGGAAAACTGGATGCTCACCCGACAGAGCATTTAAGCATGCTATTCTTGCTGCAGAGTTGGGGGGAAAGTAGTGCGGAGACCGGGATCTTGCCTTAATTCCAACAGAGCATACATTAAAAAATCTTACTGCTGCTTCCTGAACAGCAATCAACCTCTCTCTCAGATCACCGCCACTTGGATATGGCACTATGGGAGCCACATAAAACATTTGTATGACAAGTTTGCCTGCTTCATAGATCTGTATGCTGGACAAACTGTAGTGTTTTTCTGCAAGCCCAGCATTCTAAGAGTGCTAGCTCCAAAAGTGGCACTGCAATGATGAAGAGAAAGGGGTGAAATGTGACAGAATAGCCAGCTGGCACCATCCACATTTGGAATTTCTGAGGCTGAAAAGGAAAGAGAGCTGGAAATTGATTCTGCCTGAATATTCAATCCTCACTAGCTCGCTGACAATTCCATGCAGGAGCAGTGTCAAATTTTTGAGTACATATTCTTTAATAGCTAATTAAATGTGTGCTGGATAAATATATAGTGCTACATCTTTTACTTATAATTAATTAAAGAAATATTAAATTGAAACCGAAGATCATTGCAGCAATACAAGAATTAGCTACTGTGGTAAGATTTTATAGTCTTGCTCGAGTGAGACCAGAAATTCCCACCCACAGTCGACAGACGTTTGTTGTCCGTCCCCCACCTGCTTCAATTCCATGGTAGGCTGGGCAGCAGATTTCTGGCATATATCATTTGAATTGGTCTTTTTTTTTTTTAAAAGTATATTGAGCTTTAGAGAAAGATGTATATTTTAATTGAAACTTTGCACATCAGCTTTGATCCTTTTCTAAAAGGCCAAAAAAGATAGTTTCCTTGAGTTTGGTGTAGAATCAACACGTTCTAGTCCACAAAGACAGTGATGTGATTATAGGTGTGTAAATTCTAATTTCTTTTCATCACAATTCCAGCACTTCAATAGAGGCAGAGATTGCAAAATATGTGCGGAAGAGAGAATGCTTCATTTTCAAAGGATTGAAAGTATGCAATTTAAAGATCTCATAACAGGGTGAGGGGGAAAATCAAATAGCAAAAAAAAATCAATTTTTATTTGCTTTTGTTTACAAATGCTGATCATTGAATATATAGTCATTTTGGTGCAATATTTCACTGAATGCAAAGCAATGTTAATGTTTTCTTCCTCATGCTTTTTAATTTGGAGGGAATATAAGTAAAATGCATTTGAAATAGTTTTAATAGAATGAGTAATTAAAACCTAACCAAGAACATGTTGCCTTTTCACGGGACATTTAGATATCAGTAAGTACTGATAAAATAGTTTCATTCATTGATGTATATGACTATATTTTTGGATGGGGTAATAGGGGAATCATATTTGTGCTTCTTATATTTTTCAAACTGTTACAGCATGTAAACAAGGAATGTTTATTTTAGACACAAGTTTTTGTGTATTATTTTGCTTTTTCAAATCTGCTGCCTAAAGTCAAGTATACTAATTCTATTCCAATCTTTTTCAGCTATGTTACTCCAGCTTCTTTTAGTAATATGTTGTATAAATCCAAATTATTGAGACTGCTGCTAAATTCCTAAAATGACAGTATAGTGATGCTGCTTAATTGGAATAGAGGTAAAAGATAGTAATTTGAATCATTTTCTCAGCCACCACTTGATTCCAGTTTTAATGGATTTTACTTTGTGTGCAGTCTCTCAAAATGGTGATTTTACAGCAACATATTTCTGATGTAATAAGCTTTAGCTGTATCTCAAGTTGATTGAGTTGCCCTTTTGATTGAAATTGCTCTAGTTCTCAATGTTCTCACAGGTTCCCTTGGGCACATTGAAAGCAACTGCATCCGAATAAAATATTGAAGCTGTAGAACTTGATGGATCCTAATTAAAGAATTCCATTTTTTTTTACTGTGTGTAAAATATTAACTTTTACAGTGTACTGATATTTTAGTTTTGCTTGTAAAGTTAACCGTTAGTCCTAAGCTGTGAATGTATCGTTGTAAAATTTTGGATATGAGAAACTAGCATTATAGTCATTTTGTAGTACAGAACTTGAGTATTGGTGCAAAAAAGGGACAATTTTGTTGAAGCTTTTTGTCTTGCACTCATCAGGACATTGGACAAATACAGCCCGAGGGAAATCAACAAATTTATACTATACGAAGAGTGGTGATTGATTGCAAGGCACAGTGCATGGCAATTAACTCTATTAGTTACCATCAAGTGGTGCATTCTCCATGGCAATGACTCCACCAGTCAGAGTCCACTTACCAAGCAATTAACACTCATTTTCCATACAGTATAAATTTGTTGATTTCCCTTGTATTGAATTCATGCAATGTCTTCGAATCATAGAATCCCTACAGTACAGAAAGCCGTTTGACCCATCGAGTCCTGCACTGACAACAATCCCACCCTATGCCTGTAACCCTATACATTTACCCTGCTAATTCCCACTCCCAACTTAGCATGGCTAATTAACCTAATCCACACATCTTTGGACTGTGGGAGAAAACCAGAGTACCTGGAAGAAACCCATACAAATTCCACACAGGCTGTGAATCGAATCTGGGTCCCTGGCGCTGTGTGGCAATAGTGCTAAGCACTGTGCCACCATGCTGCCACATCCTGATGAGTGCAAGGCAAAATGCTTTATAAGGTATCTTTTTGCAGCAATACTCAAATCAGCAATATTTTCTGCATTGTTTTTATTATAAAATAAACATGTCAACATGTTTTATGTTGCAAGACATTTCAAAACACAAGTTTAGTTTTTAAAATAAATTGTAGAAGAAGCATTTACTGTATTTTTATTCATATTTGAATATATTTCATATTCTGGTATGCTGGGAGACTTGCACAACAAACAGCATATGCTTCAAGCACTGGAAAAGCACCATCTGCGGTATCTTTGCAAGATCTTCCAATTCTGGTGGCAAGAAAGGTGGTCCAGCAACAGCATTCTCTCCCACTAACGAGGTTTTATCACTTAAAATCTGCTTCACTGACCAGTTGTTCATAGGTTTGACACCAGACTGCTGAAGTAACCACTCTACTCTCAACTCAGTTGTTACAGAAGATTCTCAGGAGGACAGGAGAAACACTTTAGGAATATCTTCCAAACATCCATGCAGAGGTTATTCATCCCCACCAACTCATGGTTCATCACAGGTTAGGGACTCCAAAAATGGGTCAGGATCAAAGGCACCGAGCACACTGGAAACAAGCACAGGCAAAGTTGAAGTGTTAGAGTGTGTGCACAAATATCCAAACAACACTCAAACTGACCCTTCAGCACAGCCTTCCCCATGTTGCCAAGTTTGCAGATCATAAGTTGGACTTATCAATTATCATGGAAACAAGTCATTCTCAGTCCTATGTAGAAGATATTTTCAAGTTTACTGGTCGTTGGTACTTCAATATGTGGCACGAGGTTGATAGACTAATATCACCCTTCATCTCCCAATCTCTGATATGATTGTTATTTCATGAAATAGGCCAAAATATGTTTAGGCTATATTGTCCTAGTAACCTTTAATTCCTATTTGCAGAAATCTTTAGTGATTTTTTTTTCCCCCCTTTACTGATTATATATTGTCACAGGCAGGAGGAGAAGGTGAAGCTAGGGATTGAAAAAGCAAAGTACTGGAATATGAAATAAAAATATAAAGTGTTGGAAATATTCTGTTCAGGCAGCATCTGTGGAGAAAAAGAGTTAGTATTTCAGGTTGCACTGACCCTTCAGCATGTCCTTGTGATGTGCTATTAACCTGGAACATTAATTCTGTTTTCCTCACCACATGCCACCTAACCTTTTGAGTATTTCCAACCTTTTCTGTTGTTAATTGAAAATGGTCATTTATAGAGGCAGTAGAGAGGATAGAATGAGTTACTTCTAGTGTTAGGGAATGTGAGCTTTGTGTTTTGAAATGATTTGAAGCTTATTTAATGTTGAGGAGCTTTTAGTGGCTCAGGGTTTTGAATGATTTGAAGCTCCTTTAGGGATGAGATAATGATGCAGGTTAGAATAGTGTTCAAAAGATTCCACCTTGTAAAAATGAAGAAATAGGCCAGGAGTTAGATTTGTAGGGTGAGTCATGTTGCAGAAGTGGTACAAAGCCACTTCATAACTGAGTGGTTGCCGAAGACAAGGCTGAGCATTGCAAAATGTGCCACTGTTCTCTAAGTACTGATGAAACCTGAAGTTGTTGGATTGCAGTTGAGGCTGGGGAAGATTGTTTCTGGTGAAATTAAGCCAAATGCATGTAAAGGAACATGATACATCCTTCAATCAATTTTCTCTTATTTCTCTCGATTTAACATTTGTCTAATTTGATTATTGCTAGGTGCTATACCCCAGTCACTTTAAAGATTTAGATGCAACATAGGTTATTGGAAACTTGGTTTTTGTACTTATCCTCTTCCCACTGTGGTCTTAGATGTGCCTTTGTGGCAATTGCAGTTGTGATTTGAGACGGTTTGTTGGGAGACATTCTGCTATCTAGTGCTGCTAAGGTTTCAAAAAGCATTGAGTATTCTGGTGCATAACTTTGCTCGCATAGCATTCAGGTGCAGTGGGGGATGTAGGCAGAGAAGAATAAGTTGTCTGCAAGGTAGGTTTGTGAAGCTCTTATGTAGGTGACCTATTTTGAGATTATGCCATATTACATTAATAGTATTGTCTATGTTGACTCAGTAACCTCAACCTCAACACACATGGTTTTACATGCAGTATCTTTCATTTTAAATGCAATTTGCAAATCCATCACTCGTGCCACCTGATGAAATCTATTCCCTGTGTTTTTAAGAACACTGTACAAACAACAATTTTAGTGCCCTTCCATTAACTGAGTAAGTTCTGCCCTGTTTAATTTACTGGAATGCATCATCTTGCATTTATCTAAACTAAACTCCATCTGCCATTGGTCAGCCCAGACCTGTCATTCTCCATAGCTGTCTTAAAACTAATAGAATTATGGTCACTGATCCCAAAGTGATCCGTCACTAACGCTTCTGTCACTTGCCCTTCCTTATTTCCCAAGAGAGATCACATTTTGTCACCTCTTTCATTAGGCCAGCCATATACTAAATGAGAAATTCCTCCTGAATACACCCAACAAATTTCTTGCCATCCAACCCTCTAATACTATGGCTGTCTCAGTCAATGTTGAGAAACTTAAAATACACTACTGTTACCATCCTATTTTTCTTGGAGCTATCAGTAATCTTACGTATTTGCTCCTCAATTTCCTGCTGACTACAACACTATCAAAGTGATTTCCCCCTTCTTATTTCTTAGTTCTATCCATATAGACTCAGTGGGTGAACCCTGGGATACAGTACAGGCTCTCAGTACAGCCATGATGCTTTCCATAATGAAAAAGTGCAACCCCTCATTTCTGCTGTATCTTTCCTGCAGCATCTGTACCCTGGAACATTAAGCTGTCAGTCCTGTCGCTCCCTTAGCCATGTTTCAATAATTGCTATAATATCCCTGTCCCATGTACCCATCCATAATCTGCCTTGCCTGTCACCCTTTTGCATCGAAATAAAAGCAGTTTAATCTGGATTGCGCTTGCGCTCTGTCTAGTTCTATTAGGAGGACATCCAGTTCTGCCTCCATGAGGTTTACTTCTCTTGACCTTGAATAGACCTAAGCAGTACAGAAATGAATTTTGAGTTTGCTAATGATACCAAAAGAAATGTTCACAAACTGGAAGAGAGAGTTTGCAGGAAAATATAAAAACATTGCTGGAAAAATGACAAAAACAGAGAAATGTTAAGTATGGTTTGTTTGGTCAAAGGGATCCATTAGATGTTTTAGAATAATGCACGGTTTTGAGACGGTGAATAATGAAATATTATTTCCACCCATTGATGAATCAATAAGGATGACAGCATCACTGGACAAATGAAGGGGAAGTTCACACATTTGTTAAACATGGAATATTTTATGATAAATGAAGCCATTTAAAATGAGAAAAATACAAAGAGCTGCGTGAAGTCTAGAGACTGCATTTTAAAATTGACAGTTAAAGATAAAAGTTCAGAAGGTGATTGACTAGATTTTTCTCTGTGATTTTCTCTGTGAATAATTCTTAACCCTTGCATATACAAAAAGCTTGTTACAATCTCTCATGGGAGAATTGTAAACAAAACTAATCAAATGCCCTGAATGATGAAGTTACCAACAAGATTCCACTTTTCTGGCATTTTGATTTCAACACGAATCAAATTCATAAATGAGAATGATGTGAATTAATGGAGAAATAACACTTCCAATGAAAAGGTACATTTTATTTCAAATAGTCAAAACTAAGATAACGTCTTAGCAACCTTGCAACTCCAAACATTTGCATCACTGCCCAATTACTGAATACACAGTTTTACAATAAATTGGCACAATGATCAATTAAAAGGACCTATTTTAAATTCTGATATTCAGTGGACATAGTCTAGGATTTATCACAGGTCATATTAGTACAAAGATTAAGGAAAAAAAAGTTTTATATTGTATTTTTCACAACAAAGTACTTTTAAATTCTGTTGTGAAAAAAAATGTGAACAGCACAATCCCACAAATAGCAACAAGATTAAATGACTAGATCATCTGTTATGGTGTTGTTATTTGAAGGATAAATATAGGCCAGGACACTGGGGAACTTCCCCATTCATTATACAATCTCAGAATTGTTATAGAACATAGAACATTACAGCGCAGAACAGGCCCTTTGGCCTTCGATGTTGCGCCGACCATTATAAAAAGCAATGACCCTCCAAACTAAACCATTCCCTTCTCTTCCATGTACTTATCAACTAACCTCTTAAACGCCACCAAACTTGGCACATCTACAACTGCCGCAGGCAGGGCATTCCACTCCCGAACCACCCTCTGGGTAAAGAACCTACCTCTGATATCCGTCCTATAACTATCACCCCTTATTTAAAGCTGTGTCCCCTCGTGCTAGCTTTCTCCATCCTAGAAAAAAGGCTATCACTGTCCACCCTATCTAAACCTCTAATCATCTTATATGCTTCGATAAGGTCTCCTCTTAGCCGCCTCCTCTCTAACAAAAACAACCTCAAATCCCTCAGCCTCTCTTCATAAGACCTGCCCTCCATACCAGGCAACATCCTGGTAAACCTCCTCTGTACCCTCTCCATGCCTCCACATCTTTCTTATAATGTGGGGACCAGAACTGCACACAATACTCCAAGTGCGGCCGCACTAGAGTTTTGTACAGTTGCAACATGACGTTGCGGCTCCGAAATTCAATCCCCCTACCAATAAAAGCTAAGACTCCATATGCCTTCTTAACAACCTATCGACTTGACTGCCTACTTTCAGGGATCTATGCACATATACACCAAGATCCCTCTGTTCATCAACACTATTAAGAATCCTACCATTAGCCCTATACTCTACACATTTATTATTCCTGCCATAGTGCATTACCTCACACTTTTCCACATTAAACTCCATTTGCCACCTCTCGGCCCAGCTCTGCAACTTGTCCAAGTCTCTCTGCAAACTATAACACCCCTCTTCACTATCTACCACTCCTCCGACTTTGGTGTCATCTGCAAATTTACTAATCCATCCTTCAATACCCTCATCCAGATCATTTATAAAAATTACAAACAGCAGGGGCCCCAAAACAGACCCTGAGGTACACCACTTGTCACCGAACTCCACGATGAATATCTCCCATCAACCACCACCCTCTGTCTTCTATCTGCTAGCCAATTCCTAATCCAATTAGCTAAATCACCCTCTATCCCATACATCTGCATTTTCTGCAGAAGTCTTCCATGGGCCACCTTATCGAACGCCTTACTAAAGTCCATATATACCACATCAACCGCCTTACCCCCATCCACCTCTTTGGTCACTTTTTCAAAAAACTCAATAGGTTAGTAAGGCACGACCTACCCTTCACAAAACCATGCTGACTATCCCCAATCAATTCATTTCTCTCTAAATAACTATAAATCCTATCCCTAATAATTCTCTCCAATACTTTGCCCACAACAGAAGTAAGACTCACTGGCCTATAATTCCCTGGAAGGTCTCTCTTCCCCTTCTTGAACAATGGGACCACATTCGCTATCATCCAGTCTTCCAGAACCATACCCGTAACCAACGACGACCTGAAGATCAGAGCCAGAGACTCTGCAATCTCCTCTCTTGCCTCCCAGAGATTCCTAGGGTAAATCCCATCCGGCCCAGGGGACTTATCCAACTTCAAACCCTCAAGAATATCTAGCACACCCTCCCTATCTACTTCAATACTTTCCAGTTTGTAACCCTGTACCTCAGTGTTCTCCACAACTACATTTGCATCTCCCTGCGTGAATACCGAAGAGAAATATTTATTCAGTGCCTCTCCAATCTCTTCAGGCTCCACACACAACTTCCCACTGTACAGAAAGAGGCTATTATGCCCATCATGTTCTATACTGACTGTCCGAATGAGCATTATGACTTGGTGCCATTCTTCTGCCTTTTTCCCCTATCCTTGCACATTGATTAGTTGAGCCACTGACTAAAAACATTCTATGCACCTTCTGAATGCTATGATTGAATCTGCCTTTAATCAGCCCATTGAGTCTGCTGTATATAATCTTCACCTCAGTTTTCTCACTTTTCCCAATAATCCTTGATTCTCTTGCTGATTTAAAAATCTGTATCTTAGCCTTGAACATAACCACGCAACCTTGACAATCCTCTGCCATAAAGAATTCCACTAATTCATTATCCTCTGAGATAAGAGATGTCTCCTCATCTGTTTTAAACTGGCAACCCTTTACTCTAAGATTTTGCCCTCTGGTCTAGACTTTCCTTCAAAGGGAAACAACTTAGCATTCACCCAGTCAAGTCTGCCGCGAATCCTGTATGTTTCAGTAAGGTCATCTTTCATTCTTTTTATGCTCCATTCCATTTGAAATAAAGGCCAACATTCCATGTGCCTCCCCTATTACGTACTGAACTTGCATGCAAATGTTTTATGACTTATGCATGAGGTACACCCTTTCTCCATTTAAATAATACACTAGTCCTTTAATCTTCCTACCAAAGTGCATAACTTCGCATTTTCCTACATTTATGTTCATCTGCCAAGCTTTTGCTCTTAATCTGTCTATATCTCTCTATAGATTCTGTCATCCTGACCATCTGTTTGCCACCTATTTTTGTGTTGTCCACAAACTCAGTGGTGATATATTCACGTTCCTTGTCCAATTCATTAATATTTATTGTATTTATTGCTCCAACACCAATCCCTCTGACTCTCCACTGGTTCCAGGTTCCATCCTGGAAATGCCCCTCTCACCCCAACTCAATCTTCTATTAGGTAGCCAATCCTCTATCCATGCCAAAATACCAACTCCAACACCATGGACTGTTACCTTACAGTCTTCTGCACAGGACCTTAGCAAATACTGTTCGTTGGTTTACTTTCATTTATCCTGCTCATTACCATCTCAAAGAATTCTAATAAATTTGTCAAACATGATTTCCTGTTTGTGAAGCCATACTGACTGATTCAATATATTTTGTATTTGCAAATGCTCTGCTATTGCATCCTTTATAATGGACTTGTGTTTTTCCCAATGACAGATGTTAAACTAACTGACCCAATAGGCATCTTTTTTTGTCTTCTTTTTTGAAGAAGGGTGTTATGTCGTCAATTGTTCAAGATTACTACCAGTGCATCCACCATCTGTGTAGCTACTCCCTTTAATATCCTGGAGTGCGACTCACCAGGTCCAGAGGACCTATTGGCTTTTAGCCCCATTAGTTTTCCTAATACTTTATCTCTGATAGTGTGTTTATTTACGCTTCACTCCCTTCCACTTTTGACCCTTGATTGTTTAGTATTTTTGGAATGCTATTAGTATCTTCTACTTTGAGTTACTAAAAAGGAGAAATCATGAAACACGTGTCCAATAATAAATAAATATGAAGTCATACGAAATAGTTCTTCACTTGTGATAAGTAGGTGATGGCGTGTGGCCATTATGAATTTATTCCAGTATAATTGACTTCTGCAGGCAAGTGGTTGATTTTTTTGATTTGGGTGTTCGTTGATTTGATAAAGTTATTTCAGTTTTTTTCAGCTGTTTTTTTTGTTGTTGGATGGTTGACTTCCACTGTCAAAAGGGTTTTAGATATTCCTGCAAAATATGTCTATTACCTTTTTGAGGGCATTGCTTTTGATATTGTATCACACACCTTCAGTGTGGAAAATTTGCATCTGCTTTCCTTCACAGTGCACACAAACCAACAGACAGAGGCAGGCAAGCAAATCCTGGGCTGCTTTCTGTTAGTTTTTGATTCTCTTCTTTGTGTGTTTCAAGAGGAAACTGGAAGATTCCAGTCCCTCTTGGCAATTATACCCAGGTCTTTGCAATGAGATTGTTGTCATCTTCCTTTGTCTTTACTAGAGATGGTAATCACTCTAGATGTTTTTAGAAGTATTTCATCTGGAAACACAGGTAGGGATTCCATGCTCACTTAAGAGACACCCTTCAGTCATTCTCTTCAGCAACTAATTGTATATTGTCAGCTACCTTAGAGGTGTGTCCATTTTAAAATATAAAAACTCGACTTTTTAAAGTCCAGTATTTGTGTATAATTCCATGTATTTTTCTCTATTATAACATTTGCTTCATTATCAAATCGTTTTAAATTCTCATTCTTAATCCTTTTACAAGTGGGAATGATTTCTCCTTATCTACTCAGTCCACCCTCCTCATGGTTTTGAACATTTTTATCAAATCTCATCTTAGCTTTCTCCTCTCCATAGCGAACAGTTCCAATTTCTCAATCTATCCTCATAACTAAAATTTCTCATTCCTGGAATCATGTTTGTAAGCCTCTTCTACACACTCCAGCACATTCATATCCTTCCTATAGGATGCCACTCAAAGCTGTATACAATACTCCAGCTGAGATCTAATTAGTGTCTTGTATAATTTCAGCATAATCTCCTTGCTCTTAATACCAGAATGCTATATGCTTTAGTAACTGTTCTCTCTACTTGCCCTGCCACCTTCAATGAGCTATGCACATGTACATCCAGGTCCTTCTACTCCTGCAACCTGTTAAGAATTGTTCCCTTATTTTATATTGTATTATATTATTTTCACAGTAAATGCAAATCTACTTATAACTAATAAATAAACTTTACTTTGGCCATGTATTTTGGTAGGCAGAACATCATCTCACACTTCTCTGCATTGAACATTATTTGCCATACTTACCTGCCCCACTCTATCAACTTTTAGGGAAATATTATGTCCACCTAAGAGAATCTCAGTTTAACAACTAATCACTAAGTTAGCATCTCTGACAGTGTAACAATCCTCAGTACTATATTATGCACATAGGTTAATACTTCAATGTCAGGGTTAGTGCTTACAGCAAATGCATGACATAAAATGTCAGAGTATAATCACTTTGACCCCAGGGCTTGGCACAGATTGAAGATTGAGTTGGATGACAGAATTATTGGTCCAGTAATGATGTTTGGTGGTAAAAGATAGCGGATAAATAGAATACATAATGGGGAAATGGAAATGGGTAATGAAATATATTGTATAAAAATTCAACTTTACACAAGCAGTTTTATAAAAGAAAGCAAAAGAGTCAATTATGGATTTCAGCTTGCATATATTCTGCAATGTTAGATGTTAGTACAATTGAAAGATGTATTATTATTGTACCAATCACTGTATCTGAGATTGTAAGACTAAGAAAAACCTTCAGAAGAGAGGAAGGGTGTGGGAATCAACTAATTCTTAATTAATTTTGAATAGTAATGTCATAATATAATAGTTTGGTTAGTGTTTTATCTTTTAAAAATTTAATTTGGGTTTCTGTTTAAGCTTTTTTTGCTGAATAAAAGATTAAATCCTGACATTTCTCTCTGCATTCTTGGTGATTACCTACACAGATGTGAACATTATTTAATGGTATGACTTGAATTATCTGTTTCATTTTTTTCCAGATACTAAAAGTTACAATTTTAGTATGCATTTTTGTTAAGTTGTTAGATTTGCAATACAGTGAGATCCTGAAGTTTAGGCACTGAATATTCTTCACAAGTGTGTAATTATCTAAAGTTGATTCCACCTATCAAAGTTACTATGCATTTCATCCTTGATGGGGATATCACACACAATTTAAAAATAATTTTTACTCCATTCTTTAAATTACAAAACCACTGTGCAGAATGGATTGGGCAGACCTAAGTTCATCTCCTTGCTTGGCCCATAAACCAAATTCAAATTAAATCCAATTTGTGGTCCTCACAAAAGAAATGTACATGATCCAAGATGAAGAGAAAAGGCATCCCCCCCCCCCCCACCCCAACTCCCATCTTAAGCTTGATTGTAGCAAAATGCTGAGAAGCATTGAAAACAATATCATTCACTTCTGCAGTTATTATTTTGGCTTCTACCCATTTATCCCAGATTCTGTCTTCACACGGTTAAAAAAAATTCGAGATATACATCCTTAATCAGACCCATTCTGTATTTGATAATCTTGCAAATAATAAATGCCTGAGTAGGGAATTCTGATAAAAATGTGGTAAGTTAAGATAGAATAAATCTTGATATAATGGTTTCCACTGTTAATGTATGATTAATTAATCTCTCAGATAAGGCAGCAGCTGGTACATTTCACACTTGGAAAAGGATTGATCTTGCTTCACTGAAAAAAAAATTGTTAGCCCAATGAAGGAGTGACACAAGGTGTGTATGCAGAAATCCCTGCGGCAGATGTGGTACAAGGTGTGTGCACACAATGCCAGAATCAGTGAGGAAAGGAGCTTGGACAAAAAAAAGTTACAATATGCAGTAATAACTATGCATAATTTGTGTAATATCTTTCACCTGTTATACTGATAGCCTTGTCAGCCATAAAAATGCTGCTGTTACACTAATCATAAATCTATAGGTTTTTGAATAAGAATATTCTTACTTCATGTTTGACTATTAGACATGTACCTAACTACTATTTTGTGACGGATAGTGATGAAACAGTAGGCTCTTCGCATGTCTGTTTTAGAATATATCTTGAAGAAATTCAAGTAACATGACCATTAAAACTCCCTCCATTTATATTGTCACTGGAAACTACTTGAAGCATATTGCAAGGGTTTTTTGACTAATCTAGGTTCTCTGAAAGAATTGGAGCTATTAAAATGGCACTTGGTTATATTCCTATATCAGTGCAAATTTGAGCCTAATAGACTATGCTTTTTGCTATCTTTATTGCTACATTTAAAACTCTAGAGAAACTCAAAATATTATGGGACTTGTATGGTTTTTTTAATCTTGTTCCCCTTTTCTATCAGATATAGGATTTCAAAATTCCACTGGTAGTTCTTTTTGAAAATTGAATATTAAATAAAGATGCACAGATCTTTTCACCCGTAATTTGATGAATCTGATTAGGTTTATAAAGCACAAAAAATCCATACAGAGTGTACTCAGCATGACTATTTCTCTCGCACAAAATCAGCCATCTCTCTGCACAAATTAAAACAGAATATAAATTCTACTATGTTAGAGATTATATAATTTGGCATTTAGCTTTTCTTCTAGTAAGTCTGAAAACCATTTAATCAAAAACTTCTCAAGAAAAGTAGAACTAAACTGAGACATTGTGGGAAACAAGGTATCAGCACATATAATCCAACGAGACAATCTGTACATCAGTATTGGATTTAAGCTCAGGTTTGGGGGAGGCAGAGCAACCCCCTCCCTCTCCATAGTAAAAATGCAATATAAATACTAAATGACACACAATCCAATCCAATGAATAAATCTAATGTTATTGTGAAATGTATTTTTTATTTTTAAAAATGATTTGAGGCATTATTTTGATATTTGAATAAAGGAAGAAATAGTTGTTGAAAGGAATTTTTGAAAATTATTTTCAGAAATTTTTGAGACTACTGACAAATTGCATGATGTTATAAACTCTGTAAAAGTAATAGTTTTTTGTGTGATATCTTGAGTATTGTAGTGCCATTGGGTACATAGGTTTCCACTAAAATGTAGCCCCCTACAATGAGACATAATATTATAGATGTACAAAGTTTAAAATATTTTACCTCCCATGACTTAAATGGAGTAATTTTTTTGGAAGCAGTGTTTCAAGAAAGCAGCTCACCCACCACCTACTGAAAGATAACTACGGATGGGCAACTAATGCTGGCCAGCCAGCGATGCCCCTGACTCATGAACGTAAAAGATTTCAACTATGCTAATGCCTCAGTTGAGGACAGGATCCAAATATAAATAAATATGAGCCCTGTAAGTGTTATGGATTCCCTCAGATTTAAAGAATGAAAGGCTGCAAGCAGTTTATTTATGTTAATTAATATTCCGTGATGTTGCACACTGAGAATCCAGACTAACTATAGTCTTTAAGTGAAAGGGGTTGAGATGATTTGATCAGGATTTATAAATATAATTTAATCTTATTTTGAAGTTGTGAATTGTCATTTTTATTTTATAATATATCAGTTTGATACTTCTTGCAGCAAAATGTACTGAAATTTAAGAAGTGGTGTGGTTTGAGAGTGGGGAGTTTTTTTGCAGTACAGGCTGAGCTAAAAAATGCAAAGCTGAAGCATTGCAACATTACTAATCAGAAAGTATATTAACAGTGGTCCAATTTTACTTGTGCAGTTTTCACTGTAAATTCCTTTTTCATTATGAGAACAATATTTGAAAGAAACTGCATGCAGATGTTTTTTAATTTATATCTATAATTGATCCAGGTCATATCAGCAAGACCAATACACAACTAACATAACTAATGGTTTTAGTTTGCTAAGTTGCTTAATTCCATTTCCAAATAAAATCACATTTTACTTAGATTTGTATTTTTAAGTAGGCAGAGATACAAAAAAATACAGGAATACCAGTAGACTAATCACAAGTATGCGAGCAAGTTGAGGTGCCCATAAAAATAATAAATATTTGGTATATTTCTACAGGAATTGAATTAAAAAGTAGTACTAAACTTGTATCCAATTCAGCTTGGATAAACTCCATGTGGAGTACTGTGCAGGTTCTTGTTTACCATATTCTAAAAAGGATATAGAAGCACCATAGAGCAAAGAATTTTTTAAGGTTCATACCAGAAATATGAGGTTCTACCCATACGGAAAAAGGCTGTGTTTTGTTTTACTCTGGCGGGGGTGGGGCGACTTCATAGAGGAGTTTTAAATGGGAGACGAGTTAACTTTTCCTCAGGTGAGATCAGGGCACCCTTCCTGAGCACTTTGCAACTGCACCTGTAAGGCAGCTGCCACCCCCCCTCCCAACCTGCAACTTCCCCCAGAACTGGTGCGCAATTCACCAAGTCCAAAAAAACACAACTGAGTGTGGAACAAACAGAGCTGCTCTGGTGCTCTCACCATCATGACACTTAGTTTTTTGGGAAATATCAGGGCCAATATGTTTATGAAATTAAGACATTTAAGCTTGAGAGGAAGAGCAGTTATTGATTGTGTCTGGTGTTCATTGGTGAATAATTTTCAAAGATCTAAAAACAGGAAGAATTGGTAAATTGAGCAAAATCTGCTGGGGCATTGGGTAATCTGTCAAGTATTTGCTTCTTTGTGCATTTGTATCTATCATATTTGTGCTGGATAATGGTAAAGATGTAAAGATTCCTCTTTTCCTTGCCTACTAAATACATTAGACATACCTGATAAGTGGATTGGAGTGAAAAGTTTCCAAAAACTCTGTGTTAACCTCAAACATCATCTGCCTTTATAGAAAGAAAGTTATGTTATTTTACATGACCTTCATTCCTGTGAGAAATAATGTGATGCCAAATTAATAGTTTAATTCTATGGACTTGCAGATATTGAGAAATGAATTAAAACAGGTCAAACAATTTTCACTGCAGTTTAAATAAAAAACTTTGCAAAATATAAAATGGTAAATTTACCATTCTTGTTGACTTCAGCCAGGCTTTAAAATGGAAAGTAATCTGTAATTAGCTGTAATAGTGTTATGGTCAGATTCACCAATGCAATCAGCTCAAGCCACTGCTCAATCCAGTGTAGTTTCAATTCTGTTGGACAAAGACAAAAGATTTAACTCCATTCAGTTTAAACACTTACAGTATTATTTAGGTGAGTTAGACAAACTATCCACCGTGAAACTGTGATGCCTTGGATAATTTATATATTTTATCCAATGCAGGAAAATGGTCAGGGATGTGCAGGTAAGAAAAAAAGGAGCAAAATTGAATAATGTGGCAGAAATGCATGATCCTGTTTGATTAATAATCATATCTGGTAAGTCCACTTTGTTTTTCCTACTGTATTGCTTATCTACATGTGCACGGGTTGTAGAGGCCGGCATAGCTAGGTTCATTTCACTGCATGTGAAATATGCTTCCGCCCCCTGCCCATCATTAAGCATAACTTATTCACAGTTCCTATATGTTAAGTGTCAACAGAAATGTGCATACAAAAAGTTTAAAAAGAGGTTGCATGTATTGAAAAGGTAGATGAACTAGCTAAATCAAAACTAGATGAACCAATTAGTGGAATGTCTGAGGTCACTACTTAAAACTAGACTTTGGATGATTCAAGATCCGAAGGCTGCTCAGGAAATATTACGAACCAGCTAGTAGGGACAGTGTGACGTAGAACACTACAGCACAAACAGGCCCTTTGGCCCACAAGTTGCATCGATCATATCCATACCTACCAGGCCATAGAACTATCTGTAACTCCCAATTCCATTAAATCCCATGTAGTCATCCAGTCTTTTAACAGACTCCAGCGAGTTCGCTCTACCACCACCAATGGCAGCCAATTCCATTCACTTACCACCCTCTGACTGAAAAACTTACCCCTGACATCTCCTCTGTACTTGCTTCCCAATACTTAAACCTGTGTCTTCTTGTAGCGACCATTTCAGCCCTGGGAAATAGCCTCTGAGAATCCACCCTATCTATTCCTCTCAACATTTTTATAAACCTCTACCAGGTCACCTCTCAACCTTTGTCTCTCCAGGGAGAAGAAACTTAGCTCCCTCAACCTTTCTTCATAAGGCATGCCTCCCAATCCAGGCAACATCCTTGTATATCTCCTCTGCACCCTCTCAATAGCTTCCACATCCTGTAATGAGGTGCACACAGTGCTCCAAGAGGGGTCTGACAAGGGTTTTATAAAGTTGCAGCATTACCTCCCAACTCCTATATTCAATCCCTTGATTAATGAAGGCCAGTACACCATGTCCCTTCTTGACCCCAAGATCCTTCTGCTCCTCAACACTGCTAAGACTCCTACTCTTGATATTGTACTCCTTCAACCCATTGGTCCTGCCAAAATCGACCACTACATTTATCCACGTTGAAGTCCATCTGCCACTTCTGTGCCCAGTCTTGCATCCTATATATGTCACACTGCAACTTCTGACATCCCGCCAGACTATCCATAACACCATCAATCTTCGTATAATGAGCAAACTTATTAACCCATTCCTCCACTTCCTCATCCAGGTCATTTATGAAAATGACAAAACAGCAAGGGTCCTAGAACAGTTCCCTGGGGCACTCCACAGGTGACTGATCTCCATACAGAAAAAGACCCATCCGTAACCACTCTCTGCCTTCTGCAGGCAAGCCAGTTCTGGATCCACAAGGCCAAAGCCACTTGGATCCCATGCCCTCTCACCTTCTCAAGAAGTCTTGCATGAGGGACCTTATCAAATGCTTTGCTGAAGTCCATGTAAACCACATCCACCACTCTTCCTTTGTCAATGCATTCAGTCACATTTTGAAAGACCTCAACTAGGCTCGTAAGGCACGACCTGCCCTTGACAAAGACATGCTGACTATTTCTGATCATACTAAACTTCTCTAAATGCTCATAAATCCTGTCCCTCAGAATCCTCTCCATCAACTTACCAACCACTGAGGGCAGACTCACCAGTCGGTAATTTCTCAGGCTATTCCTGTTCTCTTTCTTGAAAATAGGAACCATATCCACAATACTCCGGAACCTCTCCCATCTCCATCGACGATGCAAAGATCATCGCCAGAGGCTCTGCAATCACTTACCCAACTTCCCACAGTAACCTGGTGTACGTCCCATCCAGTCCCGGCGACTTATCTATCTTGATAATATATTTTAACATTCTGAAGGAGGGTTCTACAATTAGTTAGATCAAGGCAAAATTTGATTACAGTGATCACTGTAGTCAATAAGCTGCTGTCTCTAAACAAAGCAGCT
Organism: Sphyrna mokarran; assembly: GCA_024679065.1. Taxonomy (NCBI): domain Eukaryota; kingdom Metazoa; phylum Chordata; class Chondrichthyes; order Carcharhiniformes; family Carcharhinidae; genus Sphyrna; species Sphyrna mokarran. Next base: position 65,761,983 of record JAGIQG010000002.1, read on the forward strand.
TAATCAGCTGTTATCTTGCCAAAATCCATCAATCCACCTTTGGAAAGATTGGAGAAATGCACATTATGATATTTCGTCAAACGCCTCAATTTGTTGAAACATCTGGATAGGGACTAATAATGTTTTATTTAAAGTAAACAAGGGTTGAGATTCAAGATGCTTGCTGGATGAATAAACAAAAATAAACTTCACTGTACAAGATCAGAAAGATAATACAATTTATAATATCTATCCTCTACTCAAATTTTCAAGTATGAGGCACATGCGAATTAATTGGGAAACTGGTTGAACACACATCACTACACAATAAACCAATGAGACCTGTTTTCTTTTCTCGCACAGGCCTAAATCCAAAAAATGTAAAAGTGCTGTGTGCAGCCCACTCCCAATCTGCACATGCAGAAAAACTCTGAGCTCCTTTGAGAATTGAAATTCCCAGCCTCAGCTCTCAATGCCAAGTTTTCATAACACATAAGGAAATATATTAAAGGCACAATATTCAGCCCAAATCATGAAGAGTTGCCAGTGCAACTCCTAAGTTACATTATCATTGGATATTAGGCATAACCCTCACAGCAACATATCCAGACTGTCTACGAAATAATGGCCAGCACCACTATACTGAGACAGATGTGAGTATGTCATCAGATTGTAATTTTACAGAAAATTCATGTTTGACAAAATACATTTGTTAGGTGCCTACTTCTAATTAAAATTCAAATCGTTCTACTTAATTTTCTTCATGGCATTTTTTTTTCCAAGCTTAACTAGAAGTCATAACTCAATCTCTCCAATTCCTTATTTTGAATGAATTTCTAGGATGGTGCTGTTTATGGTGAGTCATACATGAATGCCCTCAAATGTAAAGACAGATGTGTTAGAGGCCAGTCAGTCAGTTGCGTCCATATTTATCTCTTCCATTGTAAATTAAACTAACATCACTGTGGGCACATCAAGAACCTACAGTATAACTAATCCTCACAAAGAATGTGCAAGAGATGGGATCCAATCAAAATCATTAGGTCTTACAATGGTTATTTAAAAACCATCCCATGATACAAAGAACAAAGAACAAAGAGCAACACAGCACGGGAAACAGGCCCTTCGGCTCAATGAGCCCGCGCCGCCATCCTAACGTCTTAATGACATATCCATGACTTTAGGCTATGCCTATTGTGGAAGATTCCCATATAGGGACCAATATAGGGACAATTTGTTACCCAATCAGTTCAATGATATAATTCATAAGATTCCCCAGTCACTGTCAATACCTCATTTCTATTTAGAAAAGCTGCATAAAGATTTAATTAAAATGTCAACTTTAAGTTATAATCCAGCTTGGCATTTGTACACATAAGTCAAATTAATTTTGTACTGCAGTTGTGTACCTCCTGCATGATGTTACGAACCAGGCAACAGATAGTTTTAATGATATCACATGGCAACATTTTTTTTGAACTGTAGGAGCTTGCTTTTAGTATGATTCCTGCTTGAGATCTTTGATCTTCCACCTACACAGTTTGAGTTGGGATTATGCCAACAATATTATCAGTGCAGTTAAATTGTTTTAACTACTACAAACAAATTAATAATCTGTTGTAAAAAGGTTGGGCAAAATTCCAGGATTTAAAAATGGAAGATTCAGTGATAGGAAATGAGGTCGGGGGAGATGGTTAGATTTTCACTTGTTAAAGGTTGTCATTGCAAAGTGAACTAAACATTTATACCATAGGTAAACGTGTAAGAAATATTAAATTAAGTACAAATGAGCCATCTTTGTAGATTGTCACTCAATGCTATTATGCATTCATCCCAGATATACTACTTTCCCAGACACAATGTCAGCTAATCAATTCTGTCAAAAGGCCATGTTCTACCATTTCCTAAATGGAAAGCTTTCACAACTGAAAGTACAAAAAATAAACAAGTCACTGAAAACCTCTGTGTGTTTGGACAGAGATATGATCACACTATCTGTGCACGATCTCTGGTTCGTGCACGATCTCTGGTTCATACAGAAAGTAACTTCTGCATTATTCTGTTAGTTTAAGCTTCTAGAAACACTTTGCTTGTCAGTTCTTCAGAATTTGCCATTTTTAAAAATTAAATAAATCTCACAATCTTTTGAAGGATATCTGGAGAAACACAAATTGTTACAAAGTCACAAATACCATAACCAGGAAATTGACCTTTTAAAGCTTAGGACAAATGGAAGTCAAAAATAATGTTGTTTCCTGAACAGATTGTTCATGTATAGAAATAATTTCTTCTTTTGTAAAGAGAAGAAATCAGAAACACCATCTTCTGTGGGAAAATAAATTTAACTGGTGTGGATATTAAAATATTTAAAAAAAAACTTTTGATATGATTGTTCATATTTATGAATATAAATGGCCACAATTTCATTTCTGGGATATAAATTTAACTATAGGGAAAGAAATATGCACAATATCAGGCTCTTTGAAGAAATACAATGATTTTGAAATAGCTGATCTCTAATGTTGTCCACCAGATTAACTTTGTATTGCAGCAGATATTACATTCAGTCTGTTGCTGTGTTTGAATGAATATTTGAACAGCTCTTGGGCAGAATATGAAAAGAGTTAATGAATAACTGCACACACCTATTTCACTGTTTAACTATGCTTTATGTTAACTATATTTTACTCCTTTACTAAAACACTTTCCCAGACCCAACCCCGGAAAATCTTTCAAAGAATTATGTACCTGGCGAGTTTCTGCTGTAATTTGTCTTTGATTATGGCCTGGCATTCTGCAGTAGTCATCACCTTGGTTTCTTCTTGCAATAGATTACTACATGACTGAATGGACTGTAGTTAACAGCCAGGCAGGTGAATGTAAAATAGGGTGTGTAGTAAGCAGGAAATTGAACTTGTTGAAGAGTCCACTTCTACTCAATACTTTGTGTCCACTGTCTTTTTCGTGTGTCAGATGGGAAAATATTTGCAAGTATTTTACAGCAAAAGATTGCCACTGGGAACCTGGTTGCACATAGTGTCAGATTCTGCTGGTGAAGGTGGCAATATCGCTATGATTTCTGATTCTGAATCTCTTCAAAGAGATAAAGACATTGTGAGATCAGGGGAGCCTTTAAATTTGTAGCCATGGCGCAATTGCTGTTCATAGTATAATCTCTCTACTGCATGACATCCTGGTCGAGATTGCCAATTGGGGAAGGGAGCTGCTCCTTTGCATTGCTAATTGACCATCATCCAGGCCATCTGATGCATGATTTGCTGTGCTGAGATGGTAGAGGCAAGAGCAAGAGGGCCACTCGCTCTGTGAAATACAGATGAGAAGAATTTACTGATCCTAGATCAGACAAATGGATGAAGAAGCTGATCTACTTCTCTCTTTGCCTTTCTCATTTCGGTCAAGATGTAAGGAAGCTCATCATCTCCTAGGCAAGGATTAGAATTAGCAGTTTTTGTTTACTTCAGTCTTCACAAACTAACCAAGTAGTTTGGCTGATCCACCTCGAGAAGCTTCCTTCCATTTGAAGTGCTTTTTTTTCCCTCCTCAAGTCTATGTACCTTAATTCAGGAAGACTTATGCCAAATTCAGTTGTTCATTGGCAAGGGACATATGTTCAAGGCAATTACTCCCATTTTGACATGACATGAGAAAGGCAAAGAGAGAAGTCTACTAAATCATCTTTATGCCTTGTGCTTGTTAGGATGTTCTAGATATTGGATTGATGTGGTTTGTAGATGGATCTTCCCACTTCCCAACCTTGCTCCAGTGCTAGAAATGTGTCCGTGGCCAAGAAAATAGCTTTTGTTCATTATTTCACTCAACATAAAGTGCAATAAATTCAGACTGTAATCCCTGTCCGTCCCCATTTTGTTAACTTTGATTGAATGTATCAGTTTTCTTCTCTGCTTTCTGTCCGTAGCACATTTATTTTTTAACTTGCCCCATCAACATTCCTTTTGGACTTTGAAGATGCCATTCTTCCGTCATTTGATTTTTCATAGACCTTTCTGTCCTTGTCTCATTTATCTCTTGCTCAAAGCCTATTACATTTCTAAGTTGTTGCACTTCTGATAAAAGATCATCAACCTGAAATGCTAACTGCTTTTCTCTCATCAAACATTGAGTATTTCATAAATTCTGCTTTTATTTCAGATTCTAGCATCACACTATTCTGCTTTTAAATATATAAATGGAGTTTTTATTTACATGGTTCAGTTATTTTTGCTGAACAGCAGGCATAGATTTAACATACAAATCAAAATGATCATCTTTAATTAGACTCATTAGGGATTAAATGGTTGTAAAGATGGGAAGTGGTCTGGATTGATTTTGATTTTCTAAAAGACATTATTCAGTGATCTAGACTGGTAGTAGAAAAATAATTAAGCATCAATATGTTATATTATGGCACAAAATAAAGTTGAACCTCTCAACATTGAGGGTGGAGGGAACCCAATATTTTACATAAAATCTGATGAAATATAAAAAGGTTCCATTTGCATGATTCATCTCTAAGAAAGAGTGCTATCTTTTTACATTAAAAGAAGGATTTTCAGTATTATGCAAATCAGACTGACCCTGATGTGTACATGAATAGCATGAAATATGCTTTGTAGGAATAATAAGGTTTTTTTTGCAAATCCAGCAAAGGCTTGTATGCTTATTTTAAGAGGTTATATTTATATGACTAACTTAACCATTACTGTGACAACAGAGCTGGTGAGGAAATCAAAATGAAAATTATTACTGAAATCGAAAAGGTTAATACTGTAAAATGAATTGGTGCAAAAATTAGAGGTAGAACAGAGAGTCAAAGTAACACTGACAAGTTCAAAATCCAGCTTAATTTTGCCTTTTAGGGGAGATATAAAAGATGACTAAGAAAAGTTCCACAGGACTTGGGTACAGGAATAGGCTTTTGAGTCTGCTCAGCCATTCAAGGCTGATCTGATTCTACGTTTCTGTCCCATATAACTTGGTGTATCAAAAATCTCTCTAACTCGATCTTGAATAAATTCAAAGTGTATGGACACAAACTAAAGATCATTGTTGACAATGAGATGCAGTTCCAACGCAGCCACAAGATATTCCTGTCTTAGGATATTCCTGTTGTAGGTTTAATGCAGCGGGGAGCTATACAATAAATGGCAGAACTAGCAGCACAGGTGGAGAGGATGATGAAGAAGGCATATGGCATGCTTGCCTTTATTAGATAGGGCACAGAGTATAAAAGTCGGTATATGATGTTGTAGTTATATGGAATGTTGGTTAGGCCACATTCAGAATATTGTGTCCGGTTCAAGAAGGTCAAGTTCAAGGTCCGGTTCAAGTGGTCAAGAAGGTGTACGGTGTACTGGCCTTCATTAATCGAGGAATAGAGTTTAGGAGTCAGGAGGTGATGATGCAGCTCTACAAGACTCTTGTCAGACTCCAGTTGGAGTATTGTGCACAGCTCTGGTCGCCTCATTATAGGAAGGATGTAGAGGCTATTGAGAGAGTTCAGAGGAGATTTACAAGGATGCTGCCTGGTATGGAAGGTCTGAGTTACAAGGAGAGATTAGGCAAATTGGGACTGTTTTCCTTAGAAAGATGTAAACTTAGAGGAGATCTGATAGAGGTGTACAAGATTTTGAAGGGGATTGATAGAGTAAACAGGGCTAAGCTTTTTCCTAGGATGGACTCAAATAGCACGAGGGGTCACGGGCTTAGGGTGAGGGGGGGTAAAGTATAATTTGGATGCTAGAGGGAGTTTTTCACACAGAGTGGGGTGGGGGTATGTAATGCACTGTCAAGTAAAGTGGTGGAGGCAGGCACTCTGGAGTTATTTAAGAAATACTTAGATGGGCACATGAACAGAATGGGAATGGAGGGGTATAGAAAACTGATTTAAAATAGGGATCATGAGCCTTGGGAGTCCCTGGGAAGTGTGTAAATAGATGATGATATTGATGTACTTGTTTTTATCCTACAGGTGCTTTGGTCCACCTTGTTGTCTAACGAGGGGCATACACGCGATGGGTCGTGAGAGGACTGCTCTTGGACCTTTTTCGAGAGTATCCTACTGCTTCACATCGTTAGTGTATGCTTGACCTGGACCATCTGATGGGCAACACGACAGCACAGTGACTATAGCTGTGCTGTGCAGATACATGGATTTGGGCCTGTGTCTGTGGGAGTTTGCGCATTCTCCCTGTACTTGCTTGGGTTTTCTTCAGGTGCTCCAGTTTCCTCCCGTACCCAAAGATGTGCTCTTAGGCTAACTGGCAGAACAAATTCTCCCTAAGTTGTCTCAAATTTGGTTTTTAATCCATAGATCTATAAACACGGACAGGGATCGCAGGTAGAGGTGGGAACATCGGGGTGGCGGCGCGGGCTTCTTGGGCCGAAGGGCCTGTTTCCTGTGCTGTTTTGTTCTTTGATGCTGCCTGGATTGGGAGGCAGGCTTAATGAAGAGAGGTTGAGGGAGCTGGGACTCTTCTCACTGGAGAGACGTAGGTTGAGAGGCGACCTGATAGAGGTTTATAAAATGTTGAGAGGAATAGATAGGGTGGACTGTGAGACTATTTCCCCGAGCTGAAATGGTCACTACGAGAGGACACAGATTTAAGGTACAGGGAAGCAAATACAAAGGAGATGTCAGGGATAGGTTTTTCACTGAGGGTGGTGAGTGAATGGAACTGACTGCTGTCGGAGGTTGTTGAGGCAAACTCACTGGGGTCTTTCAAAAGACTTCTGGATGAATATATGGAAAAGAATAGGATAGGAGGTTATAGATAGGTCTGTAGATTGGTAGATGTAATCGGTGCAACTCGTGGGCCGAAGGGCCTATTTGTGCTGTATTATTCTATGTTCTATGTTCTGGTTGCCACACTACCAGAAGGACATAGAAGATTTGGAGAGAGCACAGAAAATGTTTACCAGGATGTTGCCTGGTATGGAGGGTCTTAGCTATGAGGAAAGATTGGGTAAACTGGGATTATTCTCCCTTGAAAAACGGAGGACGAGAAGTGACCTAATAGAGGTACATAAAATTATGAAGGGCATACATAGGGTGAACAGTGGGAAATATGGTTTGAAGTGTAAAAACAAGTGTAACTTAAATACACTTAGAAACTCAATTACTGGATATGTAAGTGCATTTAAGGGAGGAGATAATGATATCGTAAACGAACTCGTAATCCAGAGACCCACGTTAATGCTGGATACTTCAAATTGTTTATCAAGGGTAAATACACCTGGAAGAGAAAGAATAGCAATGTCTGTACATTATTTTTGTTACTTTTAGCAAATTGAATCTGCAACTGGACAATCTTCCCAAATCACTGGGGCCTTGAATACTTTAGAAAAGAATAAAATGAGAAACGGATTTTACATGTATAAAGAGCTGAAGTATGGTTTAGGAAATGACCAACAGGAAAACAATGCACTGCTTGCCTTAACTGCAGAATTTAAAACTTAACGTACGTAGTCAATTCAGACTTTAAAAAAAATCTGACAATTCCTATTAGATCTATGCAGTATCCATTACAGGAAGTGTGAATGTTAAGATAAAAATTGAGTGATCTTGAACTCCCACATCCTCCTGTGGGCAACAGCCACACTGTCTAAATTCACATATGACGAGCGACCACCATACAACAACAATCCTACCCAGGCCCTCTCCTTGTAACCCTTTCCCACTAAGGGTAATTTAGTATGGCCAATCCATCTAACACACACATCTATGGAAGAAAACCAGAGCGTAGAGTCAGAGGTTTACAGAATGAAACAGGCCCTTTGGACCATTCCCAGTTGCTCACATTTGGCCCATATCCCTCTATATCCATTTACCTATGTAACTGTCTAAACACTTTTTAAAAGACAATTGTACCCACCTGTACTACCACCTCTGGCAGCTTGTTTCAGATACTCATACTATCCATGTGGAAAATATTGCCCCTCTGAACCCTTTTGTATCTCTCCCCTGTCACAAATCTATGCCCTGTAGTTTTAGACTCACCTACCTTTGGGAAAAGATATTGACCATCAAGCTAATCTATGCTTCTCATTGTTTTATACACCTCTAAGATCAATCTAAGCCTCCCATACTTCGAAGAAAAAAATCTTAGTCTATCCAGCCTCTACTTATAACTCAAACAAAGAACAAAGAGCAACACAGCTCGGGAAACAGGCCCTTCGGCCCAACAAGCCCACGCTGCCGTCCTAACGTCCTAATGACATATCCTTGTTTTTAGGCTATGCCTATTGTTGAAGATTCCCATACAGGGACCAATATAGGGACAATTTGTTACCCAATCAGCCTAAGAGCACATTTTTGGGATGTGGGAGGAAACCGGAGCACCCGGAGGAAACCCACGCAACCATGGGGAGAAAGTGAAAACTCCCGCAGACACAGGCCCAAATCCATGTGTCAGCACAGCAACAGCGATAGTCTCTGAGCTGTCATGTTGCCCATTAGATGGTCAAGTTTAAGCATACACTGACGACGTGAAGCACTAGGCAACTCCTGAAGCAACCTCCAAGAGCAGCTCTCGCACGACATGCCGCATGCATGCCCCTTGTTGGTCAACAAGGTGGACCGAATTGCCTGCGGAAACAAATAAGACTTAATTAAACATGCTAAAAAAAAACTAAGACATTCCCGAGACAAAACTAAAAGATAGTCTACTACTATTTGGTCCTCCCGATATTCAAACAGTCCTGCTATATCCCTCTATCTGCAGACCGCTCATGTGGCTGTCCAAGAGACCCTTAAACAACCCTAGCATGCCTGCTCCCACCACCTTACTCGGCAGTGCATTCCACACCCCCACTACCCTTTGTGTGAAAAACTGGCCTCTAATATTCGTCTTATACATAGCCCCCTCACCCTGAGCCCGTGACCCCTCGTTCTATCCATTTCTAATGGTGGAAAAAGCTTACCACCATTTACTCTATCTATACCCCTCATAATCTTATATACCTCTAAAAGATCCCCTCTCAGCCGACGTCTTTCAGGGGAAAACAACCCCAGTGTTTTCAATCTTTCCTCGTAAAACAGCCCTTCCATACCAGGCAGCATCCTGGTGAACGCCTAACCAACGTTCTATACACCTGCAACATCAGACTCCTACTCTTGTATTCTAGTCAGAGAGAACGAGGGGCTAATGAACAGGGACCACAGTCCAGAAGGGACCCCAAGGCCTATGAGGAGGGATGGGTGGGTAACAGATAGGAAGTTGAAAAAGAAAAGGAGTCATGGCACTAAGATCACCCCAGAGGAGGCATCCCAGAACATCAAGGGTGGGGCAACAGCTGAGGTAGAGAGTACAAGAGAAGGGGATCTAAATGCCCCAGAGGACGGTAGGAGTGAGGGATGTGAGATAGTGGTGGTGGATGAGAAGGTCAAGGGGATCGACAGGCGGTTCTGTGGGCAAAAGCGGGACTCCAGGATGGTAGTCTGCCTCCCTGGAGCAGGGGTCCAGGATGTAACGGAGAGGGTAGAGGGAATTTTGAAGAGTGGAGGGGCTAAGGCTGATGTAATAGTCCACGTGGGAGAGAAAGATGTAGGAGCAAAGTGCAGGGGGGACATACGTAGGCAGTTCAGGGAGTTGGGGGCCCGGCTGAAGTGTAGGGCCTCCAGGGTGGCATTCTCTGGGCTGCTGCCGTAGCCTGGGAATGACAGGGTTAGGAACAACTAAGTGCTCCAACTGAATGCGTGGTTGAGGGATTGGTGTAGGGTGGAGGGATTCAGATTCTTAGACCATTGGGAAGTCTTCAGGAGGGAGGGGCATCTACATAAGAGGGACAGGGAACAGTTGTCTGGGAAGGGCACCCATATTTTAGCTGGGAGGTTAGCAGGAGTGTTTCGGCAGGGTTTAAACTAATATGGAGGGGGAGTGGGAGAGAGATGGGTGACAGGGTAAGTCCAGAGGGTAGGAGGGAAGATCAGAGAGTGCCTGAGGGCCTTCAGTGCATGTGTTTTAATGCGAAGAGTGTGACTGGCAAAACAGATGAACTGAAGGCAACAATGTTCAAGAGGAAGTTAGAAGTGGTGGTGGTGACTGAGACGTGGCTAAAGGAAGGGCAGGACTGGCAATTGAATATTCCGGGGTACAAGTGTTTTAGGCATGATAGAGGTGGTTTGAGGAGAGGAGGGGGAGTGGCGTTATTAGTTAAGGATCACATCATAGCAGTGCAGAAGGAAGGTGGTATGGCTGAGTTAGGAATTGAGTCACTATGGGTGGAGTTGAGGAATAGGAAGGGAGGGGTTACTATGTTGGGTGTGTACTACAGACCGCCCAACAGTCCGTGTGCCGTGGAAGAAGGGATATGTAAGGAAATTTTAGATAGGTGTAGAAAGAATAGGGTAGTTGTAATGGGAGATTTCAATTTCCCTGGGGTAGATTGGAAGGTGCCGAGAGCGGAAGGTGCGGACGGGGAGGAATTTGGACAGTGTGTTTTAGAAGGGTCCTTGGAGCAGTATGTGGATAGCCTGACTAGAGAGGGGGCTATACTGGATCTGGTTCTGGGGAATGAGCCAGGGCAGGTGGTTGACGTTGTAGTAGGAGAGCATGTGTCTAATAGTGACCACAACTCTGTCTGCTTTAGGGTATTAATGGAAAAAGATGAAGCCTGCCCTAAGGGGTGTTAAACTGGGGGAGGGCTAGATGTAGCCAGATTAGGCAGGATCTTAAGGATACCGACTGGGATAAGCTGTTCGAGGGTAGGTCGACGCTGCACGTGGGAATCTTTCAAGGGAAAACTAAAATTTTTGCAGGATAGACACATGCCGGTAAGGAGGAAGGATGGGAAAGGTAGGATTAGAGAACCGTGGGTTACTAGGGATGTTGAGGACTTGGTCAGGAAGAAGCGGGAGGCATACATTAGATCCAGGCAATTGGGGACAGAGGCAGCGCTGGAAAAATATAGAGAGTGTAGACGGGATCTTAAAAGGGGTGTCAGAAAGGCAAAAAGGGGCCACGAAATGGCTTTGGCAGGTAGGATTAAGGAAAATCCTAAGGCATTTTACTCCTATGTAAGGAGCAAAAGGATGGTTAGAGGGAAGATTGGACCTCTCAGGGACAGAGGAGGGGAACTATGCTTAGAGCCTGAGGGGATGGGGGAGATCCTGAATGAATACTTTGCGTCAGTATTCACGCGGGAGAGGGGTCTGATGTCTGATGCTGACTTTGAGGATTTTGAGGACCCATTAAAGGAAATAATCATTACGAGGGATGAAGTGTTGGGGCTTTTAGGTAGCATAAAGACTTATAAAGCTCTGGGGCCTGATGGTATTTATCCCAGGCTACTAAGGGAGGTGAGAGATGACATTGCTGGGCCTCTGACGCAAATCTTTGTCTCTTCTTTGGACACAGGTGAGGTCCCAGAGGACTGGAGGATTGCAAATGTAGTACCGTTGTTTAAAAAGGGTCAAAGGGATAACCCAGGGAACTATAGGCCAGTGAGCTTGACTTCAGTTATAGGTAAGCTAATGGAGAGGATCCTCAGAGACAGGATGTATGAGCATCTGGAACGCTGCGATCTGATCAGGGATATGCAGCATGGCTTCGTTAAGGGAAGGTCGTGCCTTACGAACCTAGTGGAATTTTTTGAAGAGGTGACAAAAACGGTTGATGAAGGACAAGCCATTGATGTCGTCTACTTGGATTTCAGTAAGGCGTTTGACAAGGTTCCCCATGGTAGGCTGATAAAAAAGGTGAAGGCGCATGGGATACAGGGCCAGGTATGTAGATGGGTTGAGAACTGGCTTGGGAGGAGGAGACAGCGGGTAGTAGTGGAAGGCTCTTTTTCCAACTGGAGGTCAGTCACTAGTGGTGTGCCACAGGGCTCAGTACTAGGACCTCTTCTATTTGTGATTTATATAAATGACTTGGAAGAGGGGGTAGGTGGTGTGATCAGCAAATTTGCTGATGACACTAAGATGCTTGGATTGGCGGGGACTGAGGAGCAGTGCCAGGCAATACAACAGGACATAGATAGGCTGGTAGATTGGGCAGATAGATGGCAAATGGAATTTAATCCGGATAAATGCGAGGTGATGCATTTTGGCCGGAATAATGTAGAGGGGAGTTATAGGATAAAAGGTAAAACTATCCGGAGTATAGAGACGCAGAGAGACCTGGGGGTGCAGGTTCACAAGTCTCTGAAGGTGTCAGTACAGGTGGAAAAAGTGATAAAGAAAGCGTGTGGTATGTTAGCCTTCATAGGAAGGGGTATAGAATACAAGAGTAGGAGTTTGATGTTGCAAGCATGTAGAACGTTGGTTAGGCCTCACATGGAGTACTGCGTCCAGTTCTGGTCGCCGTACTACCGGAAGGATGTGGAGTCCCTGGAGAGAGTGCAGAGGAGATTTACCAGGATGCTGCCTGGTATGGAAGGGCTGTCTTACGAGGAAAGGTTGAACGTACTGGGGTTGTTTTCCCTTGAAAGACGTCGGCTGAGAGGGGATCTATTAGAGGTATATAAGATTATGAGGGGTATAGATAGAGTAAATGGTGGTAAGCTTTTTCCACCATTAGATTCGGATAGAACGAGGGGTCACGGCCTTAGGGTGAGGGGGGCTATGTATAAGACTAATATTAGAGGGCATTTTTTCACACAAAGGGTAGTGGGGGTGTGGAATGCACTACCGAGTAAGGTGGTGGGAGCAGGCACGCTAGGGTTGTTTAAGGGTCTCTTGGACAGCCACATGAGCGGTCTGCAGATAGAGGGATATAGGAGGACTGTTTAAATACTTTAATTGTTTCCACAGGCTGTTCGGTCCACCTTGTTGACCAACAAGGTGCATGCATTCGGCAGGTCGTGCGAGGGCTGCTCCTGGATGTTACTTCAGGAGTGGCCTAGTGCTTCATGTCGTTAGTGTATGCTTAAACTGGACCATCAGATGGGCAACATGACAGCTCAGAGACTATCGCTGTTGCTGTGCAGACACATGGATTTGGGCCTGTGTCTGCGGGAGTTTGCGCGTTCTCCCCGTGGTTGCGTGGGTTTTCTCCGGGTGCTCCGGTTTCCTCCCACATCCCAAAAATGTGCTCTTAGGCTGATTGGGTAACAAATTGTCCCTATATTGGTCTCTATATGTCATTAAGACGTTAGGATGGCGGCACGGGCTCGTTGGGCCGAAGGGCCTGTTTCCCGTGCTGTGTTGTTCTTTGTACCCCTTCCTATGAAGGCTAACATACCATATGCTTTTTTTTAAACCACATTCTCCACCTGTACTGACACCTTCAGAGACCTGTGAACTTGCACCCCCAGGTCTCTCTGCATCTCTATACTCCGGATAGTTTTACCTTTTATCCTATAACTCCCCTCTACATTATTCGGGCCAAAATGCATCACCTCGCATTTATCCAGATTAAATTCCATTTGCCATCTATCTGCCCAATCTACCAGCCTATCTATGTCATGTTGTATTGCCAGGCACTGCTCCTCAGTACCCGCCAATCCAATCATCTTAGTGTCATCAGCAAATTTGCTGATCACACCACCTACCCCCTCTTCCAAGTCATTTATATACACCACAAATAGAAGGGGTCCTAGTACAGAGCCCTGTGGCACACCACTAGTGACAGACCTCCAGTTGGAAAAAGAGCCTTCCACTACTACCCGCTGTCTCCTCCTCCCAAGCCAGTTCTCAACCCACCTACATACCTGGCCCTGTATACCATGCGCCTTCACCTTTTCTATCAGCCTACCATGAAGGACCTTATCAAACACCTTACGGAAATCCATATAGACGACATCAACGGCTTGTCCTTCATCAACCGTTTTTGTCACTTCTTCAAAAAATTCCACTAGATTCGTAAGGCACGACCTCCCCTTAACGAAGCCATGCTGCGTATCCCTGATCAGATCGCAGCGCTCCAGATGCTCATACATCCTGTCTCTGAGAATCCTCTCCATTAACTTACCTATAACTGAAGTCAAGCTCACCGACCTATAGTTCCCTGGGTTATCCCTCTGACCCTTTTTAAACAACGGTACTACATTTGCAATCCTCCAGTCCTCTGGGACCTCCCCTGAGTCCAAAGAGGAGACAAAGATTTGCGTCAGAGGCCCAGCAATGTCATCTCTCACCTCCCTTAGCAGCCTGGGATAAATACTATCAAGTCCCTGTAGCATCTTCATAAGTCTTTCTAGTTTATTAATCTCCTTTCTATAATAGGGTGTCCAGAACTGTACACAGTATTCCAAGTATAGCCTTACCAATGTCTTGTACAGCTTCAACAAGACGCCCCAACTCCTGTCTTTAGTGTTCTGACCAATGAAGCCAAGCATGCCAAATGCCTTCTTCACCACTCTGTCCACCTATGACTCCACTTTCAAGGAGCTATGAACCTGTACCCTAAATCTCTTTGTTCTATAATTTTCCCCAGTACCCTAGCATTAACTGAGCAAGTCCTACCCTGGTTCGATCTACCAAAATGCATCACCTTGCCCTTATCTAAATTAAACTCCATCTGCCATTTATCAGCCCACTGGCTCATTTGATCAAGATTCTGGAGAAAACGCATGAAGACTTGGGGAGAAATGCAAACTCCACACTGACAGTAACCTGAAACCGGAATTGAACTCGGGTCCCAAGCAGCACAATGTTGAAGAATTTTTTTTCAACATCAATGAACGGAAGACAAATTGTAGATAAATGTCAAATATTGCTAATTGTAGGTAGATGTCGAATATTGCTTCCAGAGAAGAGGTTGGAAATCATGTGCTCTTTGAAAGGAGGTGGTTGTCCTTCAAATTACGCTGTCTCCTAACTCTCTTTATATTAATAGATGTGGATACAAAAACTTTCTTTCATGATGCTTTTTAAAGATGGTCATACTTCAAATAAATCGGTTGGATTAATAATTGGTGTTGCTAAATTCTTACTGAGTTCATACTTCATGTATACAGAGTATACCAATATATGGTCTATCCTGTACAACATTTTGTAATAAAGTTTTTACAGTTAAAAAGCAGAATATTCCTGTGATTTTTCAAAGGGAATTTAATAATAAGAAAGCCTTTCAAATTTAAATTATTTCTGAAGCATTACTGTTAAAATCTGTGGATATAACAAGGTGGTAGTTGACAAACCAGAATTTTTTTTTTTTAAGTGATATTATTCAACATCTTTAAGGGAATTGATAAATTGAAGGCAATAGCTTGAATTTACCAGAAACTGGAAATAGGAATATGAAGAAGAGTGCAATCCATTTAAACTATAAATATGTAATCAAATAGAACAGACTAACAGGTGGATAATATAGAAAAATTGAAGGGAGAATTAGATAGAATAGTGAAAGAATAGCTAGTTGAAGGATATTAAGTTTTGAGACCAGCCACATTAGCTACACAGGTTTTCTGGCTCTGTACTATCCCATGGACCCCAATGCAAAGCCCCTTTATAAACATTTTTCAAATTCAAGATATTAAACTAGATGCGTATATCTTGAAATAATATCTGATGCATCATCTGCAAATTAATCCAAAAAGATTAAGCTATTGCTGATACTTTTAATCATTTTATGTTCATTATTATAAAAGCAATAAATCAATAAGTCAATAAATTGGAATGCATAATATCCTGATGCGTCATTGACATACCTGATGAAGGAGCAGCACTCCACAAGCTCTTGATTCCAAATTAACCTGTTAGAGTTTAACCTGGTGTTATGAGACTTCTTGTTCTTCATTGAGTATGAAATCAGATTCAAAGCATTTCTGCCAATATACGATTGCTAATTTGTTTTTTAAGAATCTCATTATGAGGTATATAACTTTTCTCCCTGTGAGTGTAAAACCAATTTTGAAACACAGACTTTACAAAAACACAAAACAGTTCATTCTGACCAACCAGTCAATATTGATGTTTACACATTACCCAAGGAAATAATTTAAATCACACTCACCCACACTGTTCTTATCTCATCTAAATCTGACGTAAAATTAGCAATGGAGTCAGGATCCAAGTGAATTTTTCACCCTTACAATTCTCTACACAAAGAAGTTTAATGATGGCTGTAATTAAAAAAAAAGCCTGACTTCACACAAGCAGTGGATTCAAAGAACAAAGAACAACACAGCATGGGAAACAGGCCCTTCGGCCCAACGAGCCCGCGCCACCGTCCTAACGGAAAAGATTCCTCTTCCGCATTTTAGTCCATTGCCCTAACACATAAGAAAGATCATATTTCTTATTTTTATCTAATTATCACTTCTTCTAATCCTGGGCAAAACAGTACAGATGCTGGAAATCAGCAGCAAGTCAGACAGCATCTGTGGAGGAAACAAAGTTAACATTTCAGTTCAAAACCCCAAAGTCATGCAGCTGAAACATGGCCTCCCCTCAATGTTTTTCTTGGCATGGGACTCTTTAATCCTGCTGTCAGTGGGAATTCCCATTGAAACCATCCCACATTGCTGGGGGATTGTGATGCTGTGGGACCAGAGGTGTGAATGGCCAGAGAATTCTGGTTATTCATTCTGTTTCTCTCCACAGATTTAACATTTCTGTCTTTATTCCTAATAACTGATGCACAATTGACAGAAGGGCTTCCAGAACCTGTGGAACATGATATACAAACACTTTAGATAAATTACTTTCAACTCTTAAAAGCAAAATACTGAGGATGCTGGAATGTGAAACAAAAATAGAAAATACTGGAAAAATACAGCAAGTCTGCAGCATCTGTGGAGAAAAAAAATAGAGTTAACATTTTGAGTCGTACAGACCTGCTGAGTTTTTCCAGCATTTTCTGTTTTTTCTTTCAACTCCTACTATATTCTCACTTCAAACCAATTTCTAATCATTTCTTGGTCAGAAAATGGACTGCAGCGATTCAAGAAAACAGCTCACCCCCACCTTCTTAACTAGGGTTGGGCAATAAGTGCTGGCCAGCCAGCGATACCCATGTTCCACAAATGAATTTTTAAAAGTCCAATTTGCCATCAAAGAACACAGCATAGGAAAGAGGCCCTTTGGTCCTACAAGCCCGCGCCGTCCATTTTAACACTCAATGAGTGCCTTATTCAAATCTGTCATCAATCATTGACGTTTTTGTCTACATCTACTGGAACTCCACAATAAAGGGAGTGCAAATTTAGGGAATTATATGTATGCCAGATTAAAGGAGATCCAATTCAGGAACAGTTTATTGACATCAATCAGCCTAAAAAGCACATTTTAGGACGTGGGAGGAAACCAGAGCACCCAGAGAAAACCCACACAAGCACGGGGAGACTCCCACAGACATTGATCCAAGCCGGAGATCCAACCTGGGTCCCTGTAACTGTGATGTAGAAATGCCGGCGTTGGACTGGGGTAGTAAGAACTCAGTAAGAATTTAGCAACACCAATTTTAAATCCAACCAATTTATTTGATAGTAAATTTGCAAGCTTTCGACACTCTGTGTCTTTGCCTGACAAAGACACAGAGTGTCGAAAACCCTGTAACTGTACAGCAGACAGTGATAGTCACTGAACTGACATGTCACCCGTCAATTGGTCCAGATTAAGCGTACACTAACGACATGAAGCACTAGGCAACTCTTGAAGCAACATTCAAGAGCAACTCTCGCACGACCCACTGTGTGTAGGCACCTTGTTGGCCAACAAATCGAACCGAATTGTCTGTGGATGTGAAAGGAGACATCAATAAACATAAATAGACATACAACAGGTTACATAGACAGTAATAAAAGATCCCCAATAGCTCCAACATAAGTGACAAGGTGAGCCTTAAAATTTGTTGGACAACTGATAGGAATCTATTAATTCCCAGGAATGTCCTGAGGCTTTTGACCTACAACTAGAACATTCTTTTGTATCTCTCCATCTCCAGTCTGCTCATGTGACTATCCAGGTAAGTTTTAAACAACCCTAGCATGTCTGCCTCCACCATCTTATTTGGCAGTGCATTCCAGGCCCCAACCACCCTCTGTGTAAAAAAAACATCCTTCTGATATCAGAATTACACTTCCCCCCTCTCAACTTGAGCCCGTGACCTCTCGTGATCGTCGCCCCCAACCTGGGAAAAAGCTTCCCATTGTTCACCCTATCTATTCCCTTCATAATCTTATACACCTCTCCCCTCATTCTCTATCTTTCCAGGGAGAACAACCCCAGTTTGCCCAATCTCTCCTCATAGCTAAGACCATCTATAACAGACAACATCCTGGTAAACCTCCTCTGCACTCTCTCTAAGGCCTCCATGTCCTTCTAGTAGTGCGGCAAACTAGACGCAGTACTCTAAATGTGGTCTAACAACTGCAACATCAGATTCCAGCTTTTATACTCGATACCCCTTCCTATAAAGGCAAGCATACCATATACCTTCTTCACCATCTTCTCCACCTGTGCTGCCACCTTCAAGGACTTGTGAACTTGCACACCTAAGTCCCTCTGTGTTTCTATACTCTTGATGGTACTACCATTTATTGTATAACTCCCCCCTACATTAGTTCTCCTAAAATGCATCACTTTGCATTTATCTGAATTAAATTCCATCTGCTGTTTCTCTGCCCAATTTACCAGCCTATCTATATCATGCTGTATTGTCTGACACTGTTCATCATTATCAGCAAGTTCAGCCATCTTCGTATCATCTGCAAACTTGCTGATCACACCAGTTACTCGTTCTTCCAAATTATGAATATATTAATCACAAATAACAGAGGTCCCAGTACGGAGCCCTGCGGAACTAGTCACAGACCTCCAGCTAGAAAAAGACCCTTCCACTGCTACCCTGTCTCCTGTGACCAAGCCAGTTCTTAACCCAACTAGCCATCTATCCTTGTTCCTGCCATGAGGAACTTTGCTAAATGCCTTACTGAAATCCATATAGATAATTTCCATGGTCCTTCCTTCATCAACCGTTTTTGTCACCTCCTCAAAAATTCCACCAGATCTGTAAGGTACAACCTCTCTCTTACAAAACCATGCTGTTACTAATGAGATTGTTCCATTCTAAATGCGCATACATCCTATTCCTAAGAATCCGCTCCAGAAACTTCCCTACCACAGACATCAAGCTCATCGGCCTGTAATTATGCAGGTTATCCTGCTACCCTTTTTAAACAATGGTACCACATTCACTATCCTCCAATCCTCAGGGATCTCACCTGTGTCCAAAAAAGAGTCAGTTAGAGGTCTGACGACACCAATTTTAAATCCAACCAATTTATTTGATAGTAAATTTGCAAGCTTTCGGCCTTTGTAGCCTGACGAAGGCTAAATAAATCAAATAAATCGGTTGGATTTAAAATTGGTGTTGTCAGATCTCTTACTGAGTTTACCCCAGTCCAACGCTGGCATTTCTACAGCCAAAGAAGAGACAAAGATTTCCATCAGAGGCCAGCAATTTCATCTTTTGTCTCCGTGAGCAGTCTCGGATAAATGCCATCAGGCCCAGGGGATTTGTCAGTTCTAATGTTCCCTAAAAAACCTAACACTTCCTCCCTTGTAATGGAGATTTTCTCCAACGGGTCAACAATGCTCTCTAAAACACTCCCAGACAAGAAGTCCCTCTCCTTTGTGAATACTAACGCAAAGTATTCATTTAGGATTTCCTCTCATCCTTTGGGCTCTAAACATAATTTCCCCAGGTCTGATTTTTTTTTCTTAAACAACTCTTTTGTTCCTAATATATGAATGAAATGCCTTTGGATTATTCTTAATCTTGTCTGCCAAGGCCATTTCATGACCTCTTTTCGGTCTTCTAACTCCGCGTTTGAGTTCTCTCCTACTTTCCCTGTATTTCTCCAGAGCTTCCTCTGTTGTCAGTTGCCTGGACCTAACGTACACCTCTCTTCTCTGTGATCTAGCCCTCAATATCCTTGGTTATCCATGGCTCTTGAATCCTGCCTTTCCTATCTTTCCTTTTTACAGGCACATCTGTCCTGTAGCCTTATCGGATATCCCTTAAGAGACCCCACATATCAGAGATGGACTTACCCTCAAATATCCTGCCCCAATCTATGGCCACCAATTCCTGCCTAATCTGCTATAGCCAGCCTTCCCCCAATTTAGCACCCTACCCTTCAGACAACACACATCCTTTCCCATTAGTATCCTAAAGTAAACAGAATTGTGGTCACTATTTGCCACATGTTCCCCTACTGAAACCTTGACCACCTGACCGGGCTCATTTCCCAGAACTATGTCCAGTATAGCCCCCTATCTAGTCAGGCTAACTACATACTGCTCCAAAGAACTTTTCAGTACGCATTTTACAAATTCTTCCCCATCTAGACCCCCAGCCATAAGCACCTTTCAAATCAACACCAGGGAAATTAAATTCTCCCATTACAACAACCCTATTTTTTCTGCATCTATCCAGAATTTCTTTACATATCCATTCTTCCACTTTCTGCCAAATATTGGGTGGCCTACAGTATACCCGCAGCATAGTGACTGCATCCTTCCTGTTCCTGAGCTCCACCCACAGCGACTCTTTACATGACTCCTCTAAACTGTCCACACTCTGCACCACTGTAATATCGCTACTCCCCCACCTCTTTTAGCCCTTCCGCCTAAAACGCTTATACCCTGGAATATTCAGCTGCCAGTCCTGTCCTTTTAACCAAGTCTCTGTCACCGCAACCACATCCAAATTCCATGTAAGATTAAGGCCTTAAGTTCGTCTGTCTTGCCCGTTATGCTTCTCGCATTGAAGCAGACGCACTCTAGACCCACTCAGGTCCTCCTTCTCCAGAACGCTCTACTTCTTATCTCACCTTGCCCCAGCAACCAACTCATCCCCAGCCTTAGTGCCTATTGAGCTACCGTTTTGAACCGCCCACGCCACATTAGTTTAAACCCTGCCAAAACATTCCAGCTAAACTCCCAGCCAGGATATTTGTCCCTTCCCATTTAGGTACACCCCATCCTTCCTATTCAGGTGCCTTCTTCTCATGAAGACTTCCCAATGATCTACAAATATGAAACCCTTCTTCTTATACCAATCTTTCAGCCACATGTTCAATTGTAGGAGCTCCCTGTTCCTAGCCCCACTAGCACTGGATACTAGGAGCAATCCAGAGACTGCTACCCTAGAGGACCTACTCTTTAGCCTCGCATCCATCTCCCTGGATTGCTCTCCTATTACCCCCCTGCTCTTTCTACCTACGTCCTTATCACCAATATATACAATCACATCTGTTTGATTACCTTCGCTCTTTAATATATGTCCTACCCTCTCAGAGACATCCAGTACCCTGGTACCAGGGAGGCAGACTACCACCCTGGAGTCTCATTCACGCCCACAGAACCGCCTGTCCGTGCCTCTAACCATTGCATCCCCCATCACTATTTCTCTTCTGGACCACGGAACCTGTCTCCGTGCAGGCGATCTGGTCCTCATGGCTTAGTCCTAGAAGGTCATCTCCCTCCACAGAATCCAAAACAACATACCTATTTTGGAGGGGAATACCCACAGGGGATTCCTCCACTGACTGATCACTCCCCTCCCCGCACCCATCTGTCGCCCATCTCTTGCTATTTTGGGAGACTGCCACTGGGGTCCTCTCTGGGACATCACCCTTCTGACTTTTGCCCTTCCGAACTGTGACCCACGTGTCATCCTCCCGAGGCCCCAGTGTGACCACCTGCATATAACTTCTATCTATTATTCTCATTCTCTCTGACTAAACTTGGGTCATCAAGCTGCAGCTCCAGTTCCCGGATGTGGTCCCTCAGAAGCTGCAGTTCCACATACTTGGCACAAACATGGACTTCTGGGAAACAAGTTGCCTCTAGGAGCTCCCACATCAGACACCGAATGCAACAAAATGATCTCTCACTCATACCCGCCATCTACTTTATAGTTTTGGGAGATCAAACGAGAGAAAAAAACAACAACCTACCAAAGTCCAGTAAGCCAAAGCCCTTACAGCTCATACTCTGCTCCCTGCTCACTCCGCTGCCCACTCTCGATGCTGCCCGCTGCCTACCGCAGCCTTCTTTTTATACTTTCTGACTTACTCCGCACCTAACTTCTGCTATTATTTTAAAGTCCCCACGAACCGGAAAAAGGAAAAAAAATCCTTCCACTCATTACAAATGCCTCAATCTAGTAACATACAGCACATTTGCTTCATTTTCCCCACATCCATTGTATTTTCCCATATCTGCTACAACTAAACAATCATTTGAGGTTGAGTTAAGCTATTTAAACTCAAAAATTCTTAAATTCATCTAGAGTAGATTGTTCAAAAATAAAGTAACATTATGTGAATAAAATCTACATAGTTGATAAAATGCTATTCTTAAAAACGAAGAGCATTATTTATGTTAATGATCACTCAGTTTCATGGTGCAAAAATTAGAAAAAGTGATAAAAAAGTTGTCTGTACTTGGCAAAACATTGACTAAATTAAATTGTAGATAAGAAAAATTCACCTAATATGGTGTAAAGCAACAAACAACTTTTCATAAAATATTACACCAGTACATTAATCAAAGCTGAATTGCCAAACATATTTATTTATATTATTTCAGGTTCACTCCATGAATTAATTAATAAAAGCTGATTACTACCAGTGAATGGCGTTTTAGAAATTTAACCTTTCTTTCTATAAACATGGACAGGGATTGCGTGTAGAAGTGGGAACATCGAGGTGGCAGCGCGGGCTCGTTGGGCCGAAGGGCCTGTTTCCCGTGCTGTTTTGTTCTTTGCTTGAATGGACTCCAGAAACTACCTTTTAATAACCAACAAGGAACGGGAAAGCAAATGCCAACTGGAACTTCAATTTCACACTCAGGTAAGGGAATTAGAAATTTGGATCTCATGGGAATAGTCTTAAAATTTAAGGAGTTCTCCTAATCCAGTGCTTGCTCTCTGACAGCAAAAAGTTGGAAACATAACATGTTTGAGTGTCTCACACACAGTGGTCTCAAGGGAGATGATGGAAGTACAGA
The DNA here is from genome assembly GCA_024679065.1 of Sphyrna mokarran. Taxonomy (NCBI): domain Eukaryota; kingdom Metazoa; phylum Chordata; class Chondrichthyes; order Carcharhiniformes; family Carcharhinidae; genus Sphyrna; species Sphyrna mokarran. Next base: position 65,784,886 of record JAGIQG010000002.1, read on the forward strand.
ATGGCAAAAGTTTGAGGGTAGAGTTAGATTTCAGCAACTATGAAGAAATACCAAGAGTAGAAATGAGGAGCTCTTTGTAATTGCTTGGTGGAGATTAAAGATGCAGATGTCCAGAGTGTTGCCAGATCAAGAAAAGAAACACAGCTAACAAGACACTTTTCAGCAATGCGGATTCCATTCTACCGTACCAGTTTTTTTTTTTAAACAATTTAGAAATCTCAAAAGCATTTGAATTTTTATTATAGAAACAATTTAACTTTAATCCAGAGAATCTGTAATAAGGGCAGACAAATTCCTGGGCTTCACTCCAACTTGGGAGCTGGAGGGCACACTCAGCAATAGTACTTCTACCCAAATCAAAAACCCACAGGAAAAACCTATGCTGGAAGTTTGAGATACTTTTGGGAAAAAAAATCAAGAGCTGTTTTACAATATATTAGCTATGCATGCAATACTTTCTGCATATCCTGAAATTTCCTTATGGAGTTATTTTGACATTACAGTGTTTTTACATTTCCCATTAACAATTTATTTAAAAATGTTGTTGCCAAAGCTGCAGTCACTGGAAATTTCTGTTGAGATGAACAGTAACTCCTAAATGTCATAAGTCACCAAGTACTGCGTTGCACAACAGAAAATTTATCTTCAGGCACTTTGCATATAATTTTGTGTCCTACTTCATGGTACTATACTTGTTGCTTTCCTTAAAGCCAAATAACCAGTCACAATATCTGAAGGAAGCATGCGGATGTATGAGAATTCTTCTGTGCTGCTATATCGTAGCTTGCTTTGTGGGTCTGTATAATTGGCCTGTAAGAAAAAGTAGCACTCCTGAATAAGAGAATCATCCAGCAAGAATGCACTTTAGGAACTGCATTGTGTTTAGCAAGAACAACTGTCTAGCAATTAATTTTAATAGATGGAAATTTGTGTGATCACAAAATGGTATATTTTGACTTTCATAGCTTAACTCCCAATTACACTCTCATAGTATGAAGTGTGTGTTGGGAGCATCAAATTGCAAATCAAAAATACAACACTAATAATAAAATGTGAATATTTATATATTGTGTAATAAAATTCACAATAAAATGTGAATTAGTTATGTGAATTAAGGCACCAAAACAATAATAATGTTTCATTGTAAATTTTTGTCAGTTGAAAGATGAAATTAAACAACTTTTAATCAGATCTTTTCTTTTTAAAAATTTGAGTGCACTGCCATATGATTACCATTAATTGAGATGATTAACCAAACTAATTATACTTTAATATAGTCTTAGCATAATGGAGCAATAGTCTCATAACTAAACAAAGCCACAAGAGAGTTGTATTGGATAAATAGGATATTAAAAGGAATCAGGGAGTGGAGTTAAGTATTTTATTTACACTGCACATACAGTTTTCTCCATCTACATTATTTGTTTATAATTGGGAACCAAACTACTGAAAAGTTCACTGTATAATTTGAGTCTGTTTAGAATAAACAAAATACAGCTTTTTGCAAAGTTTTTGATAAGTTTACATTATCTATGGTCTCAGCCTGGAGCTGGCTCTCAGTTGGTGATTCTGCTTTCCTTGCTGAGATTGCATATATTGCATCATATTCCACTGACTGGTGTTTCACCCTTCACTGCGGAGTTTGTTACTTCCTGGCACTTCCTCCTCCATCGCTCTTTTGATCCTCTTTCTAAGTTGAAATATACCCTCTTGGCCACTACTCATACTCAAGCTCCTACTCAAGCAATTAAAAAACCGCATGCAATTATCTTGTTTACAGATTTGTGAAACATAACAATTTTACCAAAAAAATTGTAAGAGCCAACCTGTTTTTGGAGCAAGTTTAGTGAAATGAATTTACAGTATTCTGTGCAACACAGAGGCCGTCAGGTAATTCACACTGGTGATGATTCCCCGGACATGCCCCCTCCTTCCTCCTCCCCCACACATCCCCCTCACTGACACTGCCAGCCTGAAGAGGCCATACCCCCAAATTGCCAACAAGGCCATCACACCTGGTTCCTGTTGCAGGGGACCACATGTGATCCCCACTGATGTAGACCTCCACCGGTGGACTGGGCTTGATAAATAGATTTAAATCAGCCTATGGATACCATAATCAGCCTCGCACCAAACCCCGACAGGAGACAGGAAGGGATTTCAAAGGACCAAGATACAAGCCGAAAGCCATTCATTGTGAAAGAAACCACAAAAAGAACTGTCATAAACTTCAGAGAGGTTGCCTGTCACCAGGAGCCAAAAATTAAGGTATTTAAGAAATTAACTGTTGCCATATGACAGTCTTCAAGAGTCAACCGCACAGTCAGTGAGGAACAATAAATTTTGTCTTTCTCCCAGAACCTGTCTGGCCTGTTGAGTCCATTGACTAGTTGACTGCAGAAACCATTGCAGTTGCTAAACTGAATCTCAAATTTTAATTCCTTTACTTCGGAAAGACAGAATTCAAGCAATGGCCTGCAATGATATCTCACGGAGACTAATTTGAAATCTCATTTTTACACATCTTTTTATCTATTTTTGCTTTTTGTATTTTAATGATATTACCTTTACCTAAGTAACTTTCAGCAGTAGTTTTTGTAATAAATGAACCTTTATCTTGTTTAAGAATAAAGCTTGTCTACTGAGTTATTTTCAAATTGAATTACTCAAATTAAAAGGGCACTATATATACATACACGCAAATTTTAGCTCAGTGACCAATTTGAGACATCATCTTTTAAATGGTCTTGACAAGATTTTAAACTCTGGAATTCCCTTCCTAAACCTCTCCTTTAAGAAGTTTTTTAAAACTTACTTCCATGGCCAAGCTTTTGGCTACTGCTCTAAAATTTCCTTAGAAGGTTTGGTAACAGCATGTTATGAATTTGGCCTTGGGACACTTTACTATGTTAAAGACACCACGTAAACAAATGTTCCTGTTGCTGCTACTAGTCTATAATTACTTTTCTCAAATTTTATAAAATACTAATTTGGGTTCATATAGGATAATTACACTTGAATTCATTGCCATTGAATTCCAGATATGTCCACTCAACCTGCTTTTTGCATTATTTAGTGTACCTTCTAATTTAGTGTCATTTATAAATTCAAACATATAGATTTTTTTTATTCATATAATTAATTAATAAGCTAAAATGCTGAGGTCTCCGAACTGATTCCTGGGGAGCAGCACTTGTCATATTCCAAAGTAGCTGCCCTTTATCCCCACTCGTCTCCTATCTCCCAACTAATTTCCAAACCAAGTCAAAAGACACTCCAATTCGATGTGCTTTCATTCTTGCCATCATTTTTGAACGGAATATTATAGAATGCTTTCTGGAAGTCCATACAGATAGCACTCATTGACAATTGCCCAGCTTCCTTATCAGTGACCTTCAAAAAAGACAAACTGGATTAATGATATGATTTAAATAAATCATGTTGGCTCTTTCTGATCAGAGTGCATGAGTATCTGAAAATTCATGATTCAAAGTTGTACCAATTTGAAATAGACAAAATGAGGGAGGGGGGAGGGAACTTGCATAAAGGTTAAATAAGCAAAGAACTTGGATGTTGGAAGATTTTTATTTTTGCAGAGGGTCAATGACCTTTGGAAGAATACAAAAGTTCAAAATGAGGTGATGTGACTCATGTTTATTATGATCTCCTGGTTTTCTTTCTCATTGTCTTTAAGGAATCAGTGAGGAACTTTCCAGAGTTGTATTTTCCTTAAATTGGCCCAGAGTTTTTTCTTTACGCCTTTTTAAATAAATGACATGGTCATTGTTAGATGGGAGCATTGGGACTTCTGATAACTCCAACATAAAGTCGAGCTGTTTTTTCCTCCTTCAGTTTTAACCGTTCACAAAACAATTTGAGCCTTGAAAAAATAAATATTCCTCTCCATTTCAAAAATCAGATGAATAAATAATATTCTTCAGATTTTGTTTCTTTTTTCAGCTTCTAATATCACTTTTTCAGAATTAAGTGCTGGTGACTAGGCTATCTTTGAAGCAGATTTTACTTGATCACAGTATTAATGCTTCCTACCATCACACCGGTCGGGTCAAATTTATCATGTGTTATGCAGATAGGGCATACTTAGATAAGCTTTCAAATTGAGAGATAGAAGCGCGTGCTGGAGCACCTTGGCTAGGTGAGTCTCTGATCCATAGGTTATGAGATTACTCAGCTCAGCCTTTGGATTTTGAACTCAGTTTGCTGATCTCCCTGTAATTTACTAGCTTGATTCTAATTGTAATTTAACTTATTTTTATTCTCCAACTTTTAAAAGAAACAGAAAGGGGCTGTTATAGACAGAGTAGGTTTGGCATAACTGCAGAACTGTAATAGGCTGCCAATGGGGCCCATACCTTTACAATATCCAATGCATTCAGCTGCTTAACGTTTCATTGAATGAACCAAACTGGCTGGAAATTGGCACTCATGATGATGGGGCCTCACAAGGCAGCTTTGTGGGACCTCTCATTTAGCACCTTTGACTAAAAACACTTCAAAGACATCTTAGCTTGTCTCATGCACATGCTAAGCCTTGCAACAGTCAACATGGGGATGCTCATTAAATCTTCTCCTCCCCCTTCCATGGTTGCCCTCTACCATTTTCAACTTGAAATAGAGCTAGAGCTCCACTCTGATCCATAGGTTATGAGATTGCTCAGCTCAGCCTTTGGATTTTGAACTCAGTTTGCTGATCTCCCTGTAATTTACTAGCTTGATTCTAATTGTAATTTAACTTATTCTTATTCTCCAACTTTTAAAAGAAACAGAAAGGGGCTGTTATAGACAGAGTAGGTTTGGCATGTCCAGGGAAGACAGGAGATGATGCAAGATAGAAAAAGAAGATTAGCTGATGTTTGAGGTATTCTGTATATTTACTGCAATTCTTTTTATTTTTGGATCGAAAGGTTTATCTGTGTCAACTTGCAGATTAAACCTCAATTTAGATTAAATCCAATTAAAGTTTTTGAGGATTTAACTTCCTAATTTATTTTGAGATGCAACAAAAGTCCTTGTAATATTGCAGAGCTGTGCAGAGCTTCACCAGATTGACAACACATTTTAAGTATGCTGCTTTCGGCATACCCTCCTGCGCTCTTCATTGAACCAGGGTTGATCTTCTGGCTTCATGATAATTTACCAAGGGGATATATCGAGCCATGAGATTACAGACTGTGGTTGAATACAAATCTGCTGCTGCTGATAGCCCACAGTGTCTCATGAATGCCCACTCTTGGGTTGCTAGATCTGTTCAAAATCTATCCTATAAATATCCAGCTCCTTTTAAAAAATAGCTACTCAACACTGCATCAATCACTTGGTTTGTGGTGGGGGCAGAAAACTATTTTCTAATTTCTTAATTTACAAGAATGACATGGCCATGACTGAGAACATAGAACACAGAACATTACAGGCAGAACAAGCCCTTCGGCCTTCGATGTTGCGCCGACCAATTAGGAAAAAGCAATTACCCTCTAACCTAAACCATTCCCTTTTCATCCATAAGCTTATCTACTAACCTCTTAAACGCCACCAAACTTGGCGCATCTACAACTGCAGCAGGCAGGGCATTCCATACCCTTACCACCCTCAGGGTAAAGAACCTACCTCTGCCATCCATCCTATAACTACCACCCTTTAATTTAAAGCTATGTCCCCTCGTGCTAGCTTTCTCCATGCTAGGAAAAAGGCTATCACTATCCACCCTATCTAAACCTCTAATCATCTTATATGTTTCAATAAGGTCTCCTCTTAGCCGCCTTCTTTCTAACGAAACAACCTCAAATCTCTCAGCCTCTCTTCATAAGACCTGCCCTCCATACCAGGCAACATCCTGGTAAACCTCCTCTGTACCCTCTCCAATGCATCCACATCTTTCTTATAATGTGGGGACCAGAACTGTACACAATACTCCAAGTGCGGCCGCATTAGAGTTTTGTACAGTTGCAACATGACGTTGCGGCTCCGAAATTCAATCCCCCGACCAATAAAAGCTAAGACTCCGTATGCCTTCTTAACAACCTTATCGACTTGATTGCCAACTTTCAGGGATCTATGCACCAAGATTCCTCTGTTCTTCAACACTATTAAGAGTCCTACCATTAGCCCTCTACTCTACACATTTATTATTCCTGCCAAAGTGAATTACCTCGCACTTTTCCACATTAAACTCCATTTGCCACCTCTCGGCCCAGCTCTGCAACTTGTCCAAGTCTCTCTGCAAACTATAACACCCCTCTTCACTATCTACCACTCCTCCGACTTTGGTGTCATCCGCAAATTTACTAATCCATCCTTCAATACCCTCATCCAGATCATTTAGAAAAATTACAAACAGCAGGGGCCCCAAAACAGATCCCTGAGGTACACCACTTGTAACCGAACTCCACGATGAATAATTTCCATCAACTACCACCCTCTGTCTTCTATCAGCTAGCCAATTCCTAATCCAATTAGCTACAAGAGACAATAGAGACAAGGCTTAAAGGTCAAGAATGGCAGCTCAAATTTCCAGGTGACAGGATTTCAAAAAGGAAATAGAGGAGACCTACAAAAGAAAGGATGGGAATTATCAGAATATCGGTTAGAGGATCAATCAAGCTTGATGAGGGATATACAAGAAGGATTATCAAATAAGCCTATAAATGTTTTATTTATTCATTTATGGGATAGTGGCATCACTGGCTAAGTCAGTATTTATTGACCATCCTTAGCTAGTGATCTGAGGTGTGATAGCAGCTGGAGAACCATAACTTTACTACTTCTTCAGGACTAGTGAGTGAGCAGTCAGGGTCTCATTATACAATCCAACTTCTCCTGTTTGTGTATGCGCAGTGAAGACAGGATTAAATTTAGTTGTGATAGCAGAACCACTCTGCAGGTACACAGTTCTGCAGGTACACAATGATCACTTGATACGGAGGAAGAATGCCAACACCAGTTGAGCAGAAGAATAGATGGAACTATGCTCAGGACAAGGTGCGAACAAATTAGAATAAAAATATATTTCCAGATTAAGATAAAACAAGCATATAACATGCTTTCAATGCCCAATAGTATTAAGATCCACACAGAAGTCCTTCAACAAAGGTCACTCCATGGGAATTTTTTTGTAATCCCTTCATATTGCTACAAATTGAACTCCTAGGTAGAAAATTATGTTTTGCAAAGAAATATGGTGGAATACAATTTATGTTGAGTCATATGTGGATTAATCGGATTCATTTAAGCATGCTTAAATCCTTCCATGGCCTCATTCCTCCCTGACTCTGTAGCCTCCTGCAGTTCTACAACTCTCAAACTCTTCATTCGTTTGTTTCTGGCTCATGCATCCCCTCCTACCACTAAGTATTCCCCCTTCTTAAAAATCATCCTTCATTAAATCTTTTCGTCATTCCTAATATCTATTTTTTGGCTCAGAATTCATTTTTTCCTATATCTTTAAGGACCTTGTGAATTTTTATTTTAAAGGTATTATATAGCTACTTATTGCAGTGGTATAATTCAGAACAAAAAAGAATCTGGTTTTTGGATTAACATGGTAAATAGCAGTTTTGGAGTACAAGGACAATATTCAAAAGGTAACTGTAGTTTAACTTTCTAGAATTTATTTGCACAATATCAACTGTATGCAATGAAGACGAATGTACTCTACTTACAGGAAGTCCTGAAATATCAGAGTACTTTTTGGCCGGTTTAAAGGAAGGAAGAGCATCAATACTGGAATCTGAAAATTTTAAGAAAAAAAGGAATTGATTATTGCTATCTAACCAGGCAAAAATGGGGAATCTTTCAACACACAAAAATCAAAACATGAATGTAATCTGTGAATTTACAAGTTTAAATCAAATTTATTAACAGTAGAATGCCAAAGCTAGCACATACCTTGCTGTCATCACAAAGAAAACTTATCCATAATAAAAAATGTTTTGATAGAGAAATGATCTTAGTCATAAGTCTACAATCATATTAAGTAACAGACCTCACAAACTTGATCATGTTATGTACAGAAAGCGTCATTTTTTATGTTTATGCCTTTTCAATAAAGCAATGCTAGAAACTTATTCCTACAATTACAAAGTGGCAACATGTTTTGTTCCAATCAATTTTCGTGCAGTGAATGTTAAATTCAAATGAAATAGTTTAGTGCAAGATCAATTATGTTACAGTTGTAAATTTAACATTTAGTCCTCAGACTTTCAAAACAGATTTTTTTTTGTTTTTATTCCAATTCAGTCAAGTCCAATTCAGAGTCTCAACAAATTGACAGGATAGGGATCTCATCTCCTGTCTTGAGCTTGATCTATCTCCTTCAAGGCTTGACCTCATTTGCACCTTAACCAAAAGGCCAAGATGCCACTTTTAAAATTGCTTCAAATGAAATTAAAATGTAACCTAATAACTTCAACTAAGCACAGCATGTTGATATTACATTTGATCTCAGCCAAAAGGCCAAGAAGTGATTTATTACATTGGTCTACTACACTCAAGAGACGAGATGAGAATGACTGCCCTTGATAGCAAGGCAGCAGTTGACTGAATGTGGACTCAAGTCAATAGGAATCAGGGGGAAATCTTGTCATTGGAGTCATATCTAGTACAAAGGAAGATGGAAGATTGTTGGAGGCCAATCATCTTAACCCATCATCTCAACCCATCGCTGAAGGAGTTCCTTAGGGCAATGTCCTAAGGCCAAGCATTTTCAGCTCTTTCATTAATGACCTTCTTCTCACCGTCATAAGATTAGAAGTGAGGATATACACTGCAGATTGCAGAGTGTTCAGTAATTTGTCCATGTAGAGAGAGGCCCAGACAACATTTAATGTTGGAATGATAAGTGGCAGGTAACATTTGTGCCATCCATACAAGTGCCAGGTAATGGCCATCTCCAACAAGAGTCTTTGGCATTATCATTCCTGAGCACCACCACCCACCCCCCGCCACTATTAATATTCTAGTGATTAGTATTAATCAGAAACTTAACTGAACTAGCCATACAAACACTCGACTACAAGAACAGGTCAGAACTTGAGAATTCTGCAGTGAATAACTTATCTCCTGACTCCCAAAGCCTAGGAGTGTGATGCATTTGTCTTGATATGCACCATAGCAACTTACTAAGGCCATTTCAACAGTACTTTGCAAAGTTACTCTACCACTTAGGAGAAGAGCAGCATGCGCAACTTGCCAGTTCCCTTCGAAGTCACATCCTCATTTGAAGCTATATTATGACTATTTGACTGTCATTGGGTCAAAGATCTGGAACTCCCTGCCTGATAGTGCAGTGGGTGTACCTACAATTTAGGGACTGCAGCTGTTAAAAAAGATAGCTGTCACCTTCTTAAGGGCAATCAAGATTGCACAAGAAACACTGGCCTTGCCAGTGATGCTCATGGCCAGGAACGGATAAGAAAAATAATTTCGCTCAAATATAAATGCTTTAAGTACAAAGAACAAAACAGCTCGGGAAACAGGCCCTTCGGCCCAACGAGCCCGTGCGCCACCCCGATGTTCCCACCTCTACCTGTGATCCCTGTCTACATTTATAGATCTATGGATTGAAACCAAATTTGAGACAATTTAGGGAGAATTTGTTCTGCCAATCAGCCTAAGAGCACATTTTTGGGATGTGGGAGGAAACCGGAGCACCAGAGAAAACCCACGCAAGCATGGGGAGAATGCGCAAACTCCCACAGACACAGGCCCAAATCCATGTATCTGCACAGCACAGCGACAGTCACTGAGTTGTTGTGTTGCCCATCAAATGGTCCAGGTCAAGCGTACACTAACGACGTGAAGCACTAGGATACACTCGAAAAATCCAAGAGCAGCCTTCTCACGACCTATCGCATGTTTGCCCCTTGTTAGACAACAAAGTGGACCAAAGCACCTGTACGATAAAAACAAATACATCAATATCATCATCTATTTACACACTTCCCAGGGACTCCCAAGGCTCATGATCCCTATTTTAAATCAGTTTTCTATACCCCTCCATTCCCACTCTGTTCCTGTGCCCATCTAAGTATCTCTTAAATAACTCCAGCGTGCCTGCCTCCACTACTTTACTTGACAATGTATTCCATACCTCCACCACCCTCTATGTGAAAAAACTCCCTCTAGCATCCAAATTATACCTTACTCCCCTCACCCTAAGCCCGTGACCCCTCGTGCTATTTGAGTCCATCCCAGGAAAAAGCTTAACGCTGTTTACTCTATCTATACCCCTCATAATCTTGTACATCTCTATTAGATCTCCTCTAAGTCTATGTCTTTCTAAGGAAAACAGCCCCAATTTGCCTAACCTCTCCTCGTAACTCAGACCTTCCATACCAGGCAGCATCCTGGTAAACCTCCTCTGCACTCTCTCCAGAGTCTCCATGTCCTTTCGATAGGAAGGTGACCAGAACTGGACGCAGTATTCCAAATGAGATCTAACTAACGTTTTATACAACTGCAACATTAAAGGTCAGCTCTTGTACTCTATACCTCTTCCTATAAAGGCTAGCATACCGTATGCTTTCTTCACAACCTTCTCCACCTGCTCTGCCACTTTCAGAGATTTGTGCACCTGCACCCCCAGGTCCCTCTGCGTTTCTATACTCTTAATAGGTCTACCCTTTATCATATACCTTCCCCCTACATTCTTTCTCCTGAAATGCATCACCTCGCATTTATCAGGATTGAATTCTATCTTCCATCTATCTGCCCAAGCTACCAGCCTATCTATGTCCTGCTGCATTGCCTGACAATGCTCCTTACTAACCGCAAGTCCAGCCATCTTTGTATCATCTGCAAACTTGCTGATCACTCCACTTACTCCCTCTTCCAAGTCATTTATATATATTACAAATAGAAGAGGTCCCAGTACCAAGCTCTGCGGCACATCACCAGTGACCGACCTCCAGCTAGAAAAACACCCTTCCACTATTATTCTGTCTCCTATTACTAAGCCAATTACTTATCCATCTAGCTACCTGTCCTTGTATCCTATTAGCCTTGACCTTTTCAACTAACCTCCCATGAGGGACTTTGTCAAACGCCTTACTGAAATCCATAGAGACGACATCAATGGCTTCGGTCACCATTTTCGTCATCTCCTCAAAAAATTCTACCAGATTCGTAAGGCACGACCTCCCCTTAACAAAGCCATGCTGCGTATCCCTAATCAGATCGCAATGCTCTAAGTGCCTATACGTCCTATCTCTAAGAATTCCCTCCAACAGCTTCCCTACCACTGACATCAAACTCACCAGCCTATAATTTCCAGGGTTATCCCTACTACCCTTTTTAAACACAGAGGGTAGTGGGGTATGGAATGCGCTGCCACATAAAGTGGTGGAGGCAGATACTCTGGAGTTATTTAAGAAATACTTAGATGCACACATGAACAGAATGGGAATGGAGGGGTATAGAAAACTGATTTAAAATAAGGATCGTGAGCCTTGGAAGTTCCGGGAAGTGTGTAAATAGATGATGATATTGATGTACTTGTTTTTATCCTACAGGTGCTTTGGTCCACCTTGTCGTCTAACAAGGGGCATACACGCGATGGGTCACGAGACGGCTGCTCTTGGATTTTTTCAAGAGTATCCTAGTGCTTCACGTCGTTAGTGTACGCTTGATCTGGACCATTTGATAGGCAACATGACAGCTCAGTGACTATCGCTGTGCTGTGCAGATACATGGATTTGGGCCTGTGTCTGTGGGAGTTTGTGCATTCTCCCTGTGCTTGCGTGGGTTTCCTCCGGTGCTCCAGTTTCCTCCCACATCCCAAAAATGTGCTCTTAGGCTAATGGGCAAAACAAATGATCCCTAAATTGTCTCAAATTTGGTTTTTAATCCATAGATCTATAAACATAGATAGGGATCACGGGTAGAGGTGGGAACTTCGGGGTGGCGGCGTGGGCTTGTTGGGCCGAAGGGTATGATTCCCGTGCTGTTTTGTTCTTTGTTCTAAACAACGGTACAACATTAACTATTCTCCAGTCTTCTGGGACCTCACCTGTGTCCAAAGAAGAGACAAAGATTCGCGTCAGAGGCCAAGCAATTTCACCTTGCACCTTCCTAAGCAGCCTGGGATAAATGCCATCAGGCCCCGGAGATTTATCAGTTTTACTGCTACCTAGAAGCTCTAATACTTCCTCCCTCAGTATGTATATTTCCCTCAACTGGTCCACAGCTCTCTCAGAGACAGGAGCTGTCAACAAGCCCCTCTCCTTCGTGAATACCAACGCAAAGTATTCATTCAGGATCTCCCCCATTCCCTTAGGCTCTAAGCACAGTTCCCCTTCACTGTCCCTAAGCGGTCCGATTTTTCCTCTAACCGCCCTTTTATTCCTAACATAAGAGTAAAAAGCCTTTGGATTTTCCTTAATCCTGTCCGCCAAAACTATTTTATGCCCCCTTTTTGCCCTTCTAACTCCCGGTTTGAGCTCCCTCCTACTCTGTGTATATTCCTCCAATGCTGTCTCCGTTCCCAGCTGCTTTGACCTTTCATACGCCGCTCTTTTCTTCCTAACCAAGTTCTCAATATCCCTAGTAATCCACAGCTCTCTACCTTTTCCATCTTTCCTCTGAGCTGGTACATATCTTTCTTGCAATGTTTTCAGTATTCCCTTGAAAGACTCCCACATGCCTAGCGTGGACTTACCCTCGAACAACCGTTCTCAATCAGTTTCCATAAGTTCCTGCCTAATCTGACTGTAGTTAGCCTTCCCCCAATTCAGCACCCTGCCCCTAGGGCAACAAGCATCCTTTTCCATCTGTATCCTAAAGTAGACAGAATTGTGGTCACTGTTAGCCACATGTTCCCCTACTACAACATCAACCACCTGCCCTGACTCAGAACTAAATCCAATATAGCCCCTTCTCTAGTCAGGCTAGCCACATACTGCTCCAACAATCCTTCCAGTACACATTTTACAAATTCCTCCACGTACAAACTCCCAGCTCTAGGTACCTTCCAATCCACCCTAGGGAGATTAAAATCTCCCACTATAACAACTCTGTTCTTTCTGCACCTATCCAAAAAGTCTTTACATATGCCTTCTTGAACTACCTGCCTATAATACACCCCTAGCAGAGTAATTGCCCCCTTCCTATTCCTCAAATCCACCTACAGCGATTCCACTCCTAACTCCACTGTATTGTCCTCCCTCTGCACTGCTGTGATGCTCTCCCTAATTAACAACTCCACTCCCCCACCTCTTCTGGATCCTCCTCTGTCACGCCTGAAACACTCATACCCAGGAATATTCAGCTGCCACTGCTCCCCTTCCTTTAACCATGTCTCCGTCACCACAACCACATCCAAGTTCCTCACAAGCATTAAGGCCCTAAGTTCATCCGTTTTCCTGTTAAACTCCTTGCATTGAAACAGACACACTCCAGACCTCCAAGCCCACTCGGAACCTCCTTCTCCTTGGTGTATTTCCTCTCATCCAAGCTTACTCTATCTCCCATCTTGCTCTCTACCGAGCTATCGGTCTCAGCCCCTCCCCCCCTCCATATTAGTTTAAATCCTGCCAAAACACTCCAGCTAACCACCCAGCTAAGATATTCACGCCCTTCCCATTTAAGCGTTACCCGTCCCTTCTATACAGGTGCCCTTCTCTCACAAAGACTTCCCAGTTACCCACAAACATGAAACCCTCTGCCTACACCAATCCTTCAGCCACGCATTCAGCTGTAGGGTCTCATTTCTCCTGGCCCTGCTGTTACCTGGCCCTGGTAGCAGCCCTGAGATTGCCACCCTGGAGGCCCTGCTCTTCAGCCTACCCCCCAACTCCCTGAACTGCCTTTGTATATCCTCCCTGCTCTTCCTTTCTACATCCTTCTCTCCTACGTGAATAATCACATCCACTTGCACCCCCTCATCCTTTAAAATGCCCTCTACCCTGTCAGAGGCATCTTGCACCCCTGCTCCAGGGAGGCAAACTACCATCCTGGAGTCCCACCCTTGACCACAGAACCGCCTATCTATTCCTTTAACCCTCCCATCCCCCACCACTATCTCCTTTCTAGGCCCCTTCCTCCCCTCTGAGGTACTCTGGTCCTCCTGCCTTATCTTTTTTACCCCTTTGCCCTTGATATTTTGGGGAGCTGCCACTGTTGAAGTCTTTGGACTGTCGCCCCTCTCTTTTTTCCCCTTCCTTACAGTAATCTAACTGTAAGGATCAGGTTCCCCATCCTTAGGCTCTGGATCCACCACCTTACTATGCCTCCCTTCCATTATTGCCTCGCTCTCCCTGACTAAAAGTGCATCTTCCAATCGCCGTCTAGTTGTTTGACCTGAGCCCTCAGACGCTGCAGCTCCAAACACTTTACGCATATGTGGACTTTCGGGAGACGTCTTGCCTCCAGGAACTCCCACATATGACACCATACGCAGGTGAGGTGTCTTCCCTTAATCCCTGCCATTGTCCTGAACACCTTTGGAGGTGTGAACGCAATTGGAAAACCAGTAGCACACTCTGCCTAAGTGCTCTCGCCTAAGTCCAACGAGCCAAAGCCCTTATATCTCACTCTGCTTCCCTACTCACTCTGCTGCCTGCTCCCGATGCTGCCCGCTGTCTACTGCCACTTTCTTTTTATACTGCCCGGTTCCTTTCCCAGCTACCCCCATGCCTAACTACGGCAGCAAAAAGCAATCAAAAACAGAGGGAAAAAAAAGCAAATTGAAGGCTTAGAGGGGATCTCATAGAGGTGTATAAGATTATAAGGGGTATAGATAGAGTAAATGGAGGTAAACTTTTTCCACCTTCAGAAATGGATAGGACGAGGGGTCATGGCCATAGGGTGAGGGGGCTATGTATAAGACGAATATTAGAGGGCAGTTTTTCACACAAAGGGTAGTGGGGGTGTGGAATGCACTGCCGAGTAAGGTGGTGGGAGCAGGCACGCTGGGGCTGTTTAAGGGTCTCTTGGACAGCCACATGAGTGGTATGCAGATAGAGGGATATAGTAGGACTGTTTAACTACGGCTTTTTCCACAGGTAATTCGGTCCATACTTGACCAACATTGAGCGTGCATTCGGCAGGTGGTGCGGGTACGGCTCTTGGATGTTGATTCATGGGTTGCCTGGTACCTCATGTCGTAAATGAGTGCTTTAGGTGGACCATCTGAAGGGCACCATGACAGCTCAGAGACTATCGATGTGGCTGTGCAGACCCTTGGAATTGGGCCGGTGTCTGCGGGAGTTTGCGCGTTCTCCCCGTGGTTGCGTGGGTTTTCTCCGGGCACTCCGGTTTCTTCCCACAACCCAAAAATTCGCTCTTAGGCTGATTGGGAAACAAATTGTCCCTATGGTGAGAATTTTCCATATTAGGAATAATATATACATTATTATATAGGAATATTAAAATAGGATAATGGATTTGCTACTATATAGTATGACGGCGGCGCGGGCTCGTTGGGCTGAAGGGCCTGTTTCCCGTGCTGTGTTGCTTAAAAAAAAAAATTCACACTCAGCCACCAGCACTTCCAAACACTCCCAGAGTGAAGAAAAGCAAATTCCTCCATTAGATTTCCCATGAAGTGGTATGAGGGAATAATGGAAAATTTACTTTGCCACAGAGATTGAATTTTATGGTATGATTATGTAAATTTTTAAATATATTCAAAAAATGTGAAAAGGTAGCGAGTTTCACTGAAACTCACAATTAGGATCATTCAGTTTCCATGGTAACATCCTCTCGGTAGCAAGAATTTGTTTCAGATTTTTCCAAACACGGCTCTTCTTCC
Source organism: Sphyrna mokarran (assembly GCA_024679065.1). Lineage (NCBI taxonomy): Eukaryota > Metazoa > Chordata > Chondrichthyes > Carcharhiniformes > Carcharhinidae > Sphyrna > Sphyrna mokarran. Next base: position 65,800,649 of record JAGIQG010000002.1, read on the forward strand.
CAGCACCTGCACCTCCGATGCCTGAATGCTGAAAATTAAAATTCCAAACACATACAATAAAAAGTTAGTTAATTCTTTACTGCAGTACTACTCTTTGCATAACATTTTTTTTCTGATTTGTTCATGTAATCAATAAACTAATATCACTTCGATTTTTAGTTCCAACAAAAATAACTTAACCTGCTGAGTTTCCTTACTAAATATAAATGAAGAAAACTAGTATTGTTATATTCAAACAATGTAGAGAATCAATTAAATGCATGAATAAATCTGTTGCAGTTTTTAAACGTGGATCTTCTATACACATTTGCCCATTTAAAATTAATATGGTTCTTCTGGTACAGCACAAAAGAAAAACATTTATTCTCAATACTTCCCAAGGAAAATAAGTTAAAATGTCATGGTGAAAATAACAGCCTGAACAAAGATAACATTGCATTATATCGCATTAAAAGTAGTAGCTACATTTGAGCTGCTATAGCTCAAAAGTAGCAATGGGAATAAGCACATTTATCTGCTTAAGAGCATTTTTTTATATTAAATGCTAAATTTACTTATGGAAGTTTTATTATTTCCTTCACTTCATTCCATAAACATAAATGGATTTTCAAAAAACAGTGAGGTTTATTGTGGGAATTATTAAATTGGGACATTATATTAGTATGCATTTAGTATTGCTGATGGACAGAAAAAAAATAGGAATAAATGGGCCATTTTCAGCTTGGCAGGCTGTGACAAGTAGGGTACCAGAAGAGTCTAGGAAACAGGATTTACAGTTTCAGAAGAGGTTCAGCATTTAGGATCAAGATGCAGAGAAGTTTGTTCACTCAAAAGATTATGAATCTTCAGAATCCTCAATAGCAGAGAGCAACGGAAATTCAGCTATTGAATATGTTCAAAACAGGTTTGGGATGATGAGAGAACTAGGGGATAATGTGGGAGGGTGGAGTTGAGGCAGGAGATCAGCAGTGATTTTATTAAACAGTGAAGCAAACCGAAGGTTAAATGGCCTTCTCCTGCTCCAATTTTTTATGTTATTTCCTTCTAGTTGGGGTGCACCTACTCCATACTCTGGTGATCCATCAAATGAATATGTTACTTTTCTTTAATTGAACATTTGTTGTGACTGAACAAATGCACAAGAGGGAAAGCAGAATGTAGCTAAAAAAAAAAAATCAACCACAAGACAAAACTGGTTCCACTGTCATTGAGATTTTGTAATATATCCTTGTCAGCCATCACGAATGACAATTGTAACAATATATGTTGCATTTATAGCCTCAGATATGTCAACATTTGTTTTAATTTGTTCTTGAGATATGGGTGACACTGGCAAGGATAAATTTATTGCCCATCCCATTTATTAAAGTACCAAAGAGGTGGATGGGGGTAAGGCAGTTGATGTGGTATATATGGACTTTAGTAAGGCGTTCGATAAGGTGGCACATGGAAGGCTTCTGCAGAAAATGCAGATGTATGGGATTGAGGGTGATTTAGCTAATTGGATTAGGAATTGGCTAGCAGATAGAAGACAGAGGGTGGTGGTTGATGGAAGTTATTCATCGTGGAGTTCGGTTACTAGTGGTGTACCTCAGGGATCTGTTTTGGGGCCCCTGCTGTTTGTAATTTTTATAAATGATCTGGATGAGGGTATTGAAGGATGGATTAGTAAATTTGCAGATGACACCAAAGTCGGAGGAGTGGTAGATAGTGAAGAGGGGTGTTATAGTTTGCAGAGAGACTTGGACAAGTTGCAGAGCTGGGCCGAGAGGTGGCAAATGGAGTTTAATGTGGAAAAGTGCGAGGTAATGCACTTTGGCAGGAATAATAAATGTGTAGAGTATAGGGCTAATGGTAGGATTCTTAATAGTGTTGATGAACAGAGGGATCTTGGTGTATATGTGCATAGATCCCTGAAAGTTGGCAATCAAGTCGATAAGGTTGTTAAGAAGGCATATGGAGTCTTAGCTTTTATTGGTAGGGGGATTGAATTTCGGAGCCGCAACGTCATGTTGCAACTGTACAAAACTCTAGTGCGGCCGCATTATAGTTCTGGTCCCCGCATTATAAGAAAGATGTGGAGGCATTGGAGAGGGTACAGAGGAGGTTTACCAGGATGTTGCCTGGTATGGAGGGCAGGTCTTATGAAGAGAGGCTGAGGATTTGAGGTTGTTTTCGTTAGAAAGAATGGGGGCTAAGAGGAGACCTTATTGAAACATATAAGATGATTAGAGGTTTAGATAGGGTGGACAGTGATAGCCTTTTTCCTAGGATGGAGAAAGCTAGCACGAGGGGACATAGCTTTAAATTAAGGGGTGGTGGTTTTAGGACAGATGTCAGAGGTATGTTCTTTACCCAGAGGGTGGTAAGGGTATGGAATGCCTTGCCTGCGTCAGTTGTAGATGCGCCAAGTTTGGTGGCGTTTAAGAGGTTAGTAGATAAGTTATGGATGAAAGGGGAATGGTTTAGGTTAGAGGGTCATTGCTTGTTCCTAATTGGTCGGCGCAACATCGAAGGCCGAAGGGCCTGTTCTGCGCTGTAATGTTCTATGTTCTATCCCACTTTCCCAGAGGCAAATCCAGCAAGTTACTGTTACATTCACGTCTGTCCGTGTCCCCCAAGGCTGTGATAATATTTGAAACTGAGTGCTTCTGGCAAAATCTGAACTCAGAAATTAGCTGATTATTGATGAGGAGCTGCTTCTTGATAAAACTATTGATGACTCCTTCCATCACTTAATTTCTGATTATCAAGTGACTCACAGGCCAGTCAGTAACTGGCCAGATTAGATTTCTATTGGGTCAATGTCAATATCACAGTGAAACTCAAAATATCATGCTATCCGTGCAATTTGAATACTGGCATGTCTTCAGCACTGCAACTAGGATGTTGTAAGTATTCAAAGCCTGGCTGTGTACAGTATACTCAGCTGCTGCTTAATGTCACGTGGAGTCCAAATGACTGGATGTAAAAAAAAGGGAACCTCAAGAGTACACAAATCATCAACTCACTGGAACCAATGGATTAGCACTGTAAATGTACTTTTTATATTACAGAATAGGATGGGTTATAAGCCATGCCAATCAATACAATAGCATTGCAATTATATTCAAACAGTGGTAACCCAGTGTTCACCAACAATGCCAAGTGGCAATTTTAAGATCAAATATTTTATATAATTTATTTAGGACTTAATTTGAATTTTTTTATATCAGGAAGGTGAAGGATTACACTGTAAAACAGAACATTTTTTTCCATTTTAATTAGTGTCAGCAACAAGCACTCATGAGGTAATATATAGCAGAATCAGACACACCTAGACCAAAAAAATGCATTCAACCCAGCTTCAGGAAAATGCTACTGTGAGAAAATGTCACGTGCACACACTATTTGCTCGAGGCACAATGACAATTGTACAATGTACGAAACTGCTCAATTGCTAGCATCCTTTTTCAGCACTTCAACTTCAAGGCTAGTCCTCACTGAAATAAATGAAATTATTTCAGGCAGTGCCTGCTTCAAATCACCACTGACAAAAACTGCCAAAGCAAACAGCCCCAGATGAAATATCAGCAGACAATGAGCCATGGACCTGCTTTTGGGCAGAGCATATATGACAAGACAAAGTCTTCTTATGAATTCTAATGGAAGAAATAGATCCAAAATCACTTGTGGAACGCATAAATATTCTAGATTTGGGGTAAGAACATTAAATCTAAATTTCCTTTTGCCTTTAAAATGTCCTTAGCTTTGGCAGCATTTGATCAGCAAGACTGAATTAAAAGGCTTTCACCCTTATGCACCTACACAATTTGTTTCAATTTACAAAAAAAAACACTAAAGCAAATTATTTTGCACACAAGTTTATTTTATAGTAATTAATAGTTGAGGTTCTTCTAAAAACAGACAAGACATTATACAATAGATCAACAGTAGTTACTAGATTGTTTCATTTCATGAACCCACCTAACATGTAGCAAGAACCCATGATTCAACAGAAACAGCAATATACTTAACATTGCTGCATCACATAAAATCGTCCACGAAAATAAAGTAGCATTGTCCACACAGTAATTAGATGAAGCTTTCAAAAGATAGAGTCCATTGTTATAGAACATTGCACAGCAATGTTGTGGGTCAGTACTGACATGTTCCAATTGCTTTGCTCAAGTTTAGTACCTGTAGCAATCTGTCAAAATGTTTTCATGATATTAAACAGAAGTTTTAATGTGGTTACCAAAGAAAGTTATCAAAATGTTGTAAAAGCATAAGAGTATTTGAAATATAACAATTATCTATTGTACAACAATCATTGGTCTACCTGATTGAATGCACTTATAGACCAAGGACATGGCAGGATTTATGTTACTACCTTTTTAAGCAAATATTTCAAAATTGAAAGCGATGAATAGACAGAATTTAATTAATGCACAGGAAAACTTATTTGTTTCATGCATGTAATTAGTTTTATCTAATGAAATACATAGAAGTTACAATCACAAACAGGACATTAGATTTACACAGTTTCTTTCAAAAGAACAAACATTTGCTAACACTAAATTTCTATCTCCTTCAATCTTTCTTCCTCCATTTACCTACCAATTAATCTTGAAATGATTTTACACTGACAGGAAGGATGTAGCGAAGATGTTTCTTATCAGAGAATTTAGAACCAAAAGGGTCACTGTCTAAAAATAAAAGATTGCCCATTTAAGAGAAAGATGAGGAAATGTGAACAATGATGCAATTCTCTGGAACTCGGAACTCTCTTCCTCCTCAATTCGCAATAGAAGCAGAATCTTTGAATATTTTTATTACAAAGCTAAATAGATTATTGATTACAAGGAAGTGAAAAGGAGTAGGCAGGAATACGGGGATGAAGTTACAATCAGATTAGTCATGATCTTATTAAATAGCAGAGCAGGCTCCAGAGGCTGAGTGGCCTTAACTTGTATGTATGTATATATGTTTAGAGCTGATAGGTAGTATTAAAAACTTGGACTTGACAGTTAAAGTTCATTCTTGGTTTTAACAGAATAACAGAAATAATATACCTGTAGAATCATGACAGTACAGAAGGCGGCCATTTGGCTCATCAAGCCTGCACCGACAAAATCTCACCCCAGGCCCTACGTATTCCTGTAACCCCACGTATTTACCCTGCTAATCCCCCTGACACTATGGAACAATTTAACATGGCCAATCAATTTAACCTGCACATTTTTGCAGTGAGGGGAAACTGGACTGCCCAAAGACAACACGCAAGCTCCACAATCACCCAAGGTCAGGATTGAACCCAGGTCCCTGGTGTTGTAAGGCAGTAATGCTAAGCACAATGCCACTGTGCCACCCAAGTTTATGAGATGCTGCAAAATTAACACTCTTTAATGCCCTTTTCAGCATTATAATTCTCTGCAGGAGTGCTTAATTATCCATTCAGTTATAAGAAGCATTTATGTAATGGAACAATGTTAGGCTTTACAAGGTCATTTCTGCATACTTTGCTAAGTTTCAGCATAAAATCCTAATGACAATTGTGAAGCTTTTACAGGATTGAAAATATGATTTGAATGATGGAAAGGGAAATGAGCAAAGGGTAAATGTCCACTATAGAATTTACCATTTCTAGTAAAAGATAAAGTACTCACAATAAAATTTGGATCCTTAAATACCAAAGGTTTTACAACAGGTTCACTATGTCCAGGACTAGAATCTGTCGCCAAACTTTTATTCTCACCAATGGTATCCAATACAATATTCTATATAAAAAAAAAAGAAACAGCAAGTTCAAAACATTTTATGTTACCTGTTCAGTAGTTAAAAAAAGCATACATCAAATTAGGCAGAAAAGACCTCCATGCCTGGGTTGCACAGTCCTATCATCCTTCTCCACATGAAGTAGAAAAAAGGCTCCATGCAAATGTAATGTTGACAGACATGGGTCATATTTGATTTTCTATTCTCCCAAAGTGAAGGGGTGTTAAAGACTTGTTAACCTTAGTCCATCCTTTGGCAGCATAAAGAAGTCATATCCAGGCAACAAAATACACATAATCTAGAATGTTGTTATTGTCCTAAAAAGTATACATGTTGAATATGTGTGAATAGGGAACTAAGTCCAGAATAAAATTACAGATTTCATGTTTTGTCTGGCCTGGGATTTGTTTGGGTGGATCATGTGGGGAGCAGGGTGCCAACAGAAGCAGATATGGCCCTGTTGTTTGTGCTGTGGAGTGATCAGACACCAGTTTTTAAGCAGGTGGAGATAGCCTCTTTTGGACAGCAGGAAAAATGACAATCCTGCGTCAAGGAAGTGGCATCCATCCAAGCCTATGCAGTTCACTCCTACTCTCCAGACATCCCACAATGCCCAAGTCTTGCTCCTCAGGAGCTAGTCAAAGGTACCTGTCAACTCTACCAGACAGAGCTGAGCATTAAGCTGCTCAGCATGCAGCAAACCGACTACTCCCTAGAACATAAGAGTGAACGTGCCTCAGAGATGGAAAAGGCATTTGGCTTTGGACCATCCTCTGCCAGACCTTTTGCAAATGGAAACACTGAAGTTCCATCTTGAAAAGAAAATGAGAAGCAACCTATTAGAAGCTGAGAATAGCGTTGGACAGGTTCTTGGAGAATGAAGGGTCCACTACAGGGACAGAGTATAACTGTGAAGGGGTAACTTCAGATATTTCATAAGTTAAATGGGGGATCTTTTTGTAGTTTGTCCAAATATTCATACACAACTTCTTTGCTAATGTCATTTCTAATCTGTAGATTGCAATAGAAGTTTTAAGATTTAAAATATTATGCATTCTTTTCAGTTGGAATTCAAATTTTTTAGAAGGTATTAGTTTCTATGGGAATTGTAACATGTTATGATTAATTTACTCTTAATATTGGCAGTCAGCAAGAATGGAAATAAGGAAAATATGTGACCTCATAAAATGCCTATGGAGATAAGGGAATCAGAGGAAATGGCAGAAGAAAATATAATCACCCCCCCCCCACCACCCCCAATTGCTGAAAGCACAAATGACATTGTATGGCATTGTAGATTAGCACATGATTCTGCTTAGCTCTGGGATCTGAGTTTAAATCCACTATAAATCATAGATTCATGGAATTAAAGTGTCAAATAGATCTGCCAAAAGGGATAAAAGACTATGTGGATTTTCTTCTTCAAAACTTCTGAGTTAAGTGACCAGTTAAACAAGCAAAGAGCAGGCACACATTAAACCTAAGCAACCATCATCCACTGCCTCAGTCAGAACACGGCTGTCACAACGTAAAGGATGGGGAGGAACTAAAAAACTAGGATAAGGTATTTTGAAATCAAGACATCGTCTTTGTCAACAAGCTGAAAGGATGATAAATGCAAGTTACGACACCGCAGTTTTGGATAATCTCAAGTTTATGGAAGATACACTGTGGGACGTCAACTTTGTTCCTCGTCAAAGATGTAATCTGGCATGCCGAGTATTTTCATTTTCCTTGCATTTTTTTATGGTCAAGCCAAAGACGTCTAACTTGATAACCTCTCAATTAACATTTCTTTCACAGAAACAATGGCAGATGATATATTTTCGAGCGCAAAAAAGGAGTTAATAGCAACTTGTTTCACTCTTTTCGTACCAAAATCTTCCATTGGATTTTTGAAACTTACTTTTTTGCTCAGACTACGAAAGTATCTCTTCTTGATACTCTGCAAACGTACAACCACAACTACAATACGTAATGCTGTTGTTTGATTTAATCTGCTCACATACCTGGGCCCTTCCTTAAAGTCACGATGTAGAGATGCCGGCGTTAGTAAATCTGCGAGCTTTCGGCCTTTGTAGCCGCTACAAAGGCCGAAAGCTTGCAGATTTACTATCCAATAAATCGTTTGATTTAAAATTGGTGTTGCCAGACGCTTACCGCGCTTCCTTAAACACATTCGTCTCCGCGGTTAATACTGCCTACACTCACTTTCTGTATTTACCTGCCCTATCTTCTTTTTCTTTGCCGCTGCACCTCCGCTGTTCCCCGGACTGGTGGGTCTTTTCTTATGGCGGTGTTTAATGGGAGTAGAAGCCGCCACTGTCACAGGCGCTGCCAAGGCCGCCATTCCCGCACGTTTCCGGGTAACCAAGGCAACGGAACTGGCGTGCGATTACATCAGACGCAAAAACCGTAGCGCTACAGGCATGCGCACTGGGTCCTTTCAGCTGGCCTTGGGGGGAGTTTGTCTTTAAAGGTGTTGAGTTGGTAGAAACCCTAACCGCGCAGAAGGAGGCCATTCGGCCCATCGAGTCAGCACCGGCCACAATCGCACCTACCCCATATCCCTACATATTTATCCATTAATCCCTCTAACTTACACATTTCAGGACACTAAGGGGCAAATTTTAGCATAGGCAATCAACCTAAACCCGCATATGTTTGGACTGTGGAAGGAACCCACACAGACACGAGGAGAATGTGCAAACTCCACGCAGACAGTGACCCAAGCCAGGAATCGGACCCAGGTCTCTGGCGCTGTGAAGCCGATAGTAGTCGTGATGTAGAGATGCTGGCGTTGGACCGGGGTAAACTCAGTAAGAGGTCTGACATTAAATTGGTGTTCATGATGTAAAGATGCTAGCGTTGGACTGGGGTAGTAAGAACTCAGTAAGAATTGAGCTACACCAATTTTAAATCCAACCGATTTATTTGATAATACATTTGCGAGCTTTCGACACTCTTGTGCCTTCGCCAGGCAAATTGGTGTTGTCAGACCTCTTGCTGTGAAGCAGCAGTGTTAACCACTATGTTACCAATTGTGTTCAATAGTGTGTCACCTAGCAGAGGATAGCAGCTATTTTTCTAAATAAACGCTGAAATGTTTTTTGTATTCAGTCCATAATTAAATTACTGAAATTGTATGAGAACAGATTTGGTAGAAAGATATTGCATTATTTCACAAAATTATGGCATAGGAGCCATTCAGCCCATCATTTCTGCATCTATTCTCCCAATTAGCAATTTCAGTAGTGCTATTTCCCCATCATAATCCTGCACAATCTTCCTTTTCAACGAAGTTCTACTTCCCTTTGAATGCTTTGAATGAACCTGCCACCATAACAGTCTCAGGCAGAACATTCCAGACCTTATCACTTGCTATTTGAGATTATTTTCATTTTCTCTTTTGTAAACAAGTGTATATCTGTGCATTCTTGTTCTAGATTCCTTCACAAGTGGAAGCTTCTCTCTTTCTACTCTATCCAGTACATTCATGATTTTGAATACCTTTATAAAATTTTCCAATAACCTTTTCTGTGATTTTTAAAGAAAACAACCCCGTCTTCTCCAATATGTACACAGGTCCACTTCTCTAGAACTATTCCCATATATCTTTGCTACAGTCTTTCCAATGCCTTCATATCCTTTCTAAAGTTGAAGCAGTTCTTAAAACTGCATATAATACTATGTTTATTTTAAATTTCTATTTCAAGAATCCCACAATTGCTTTTTCAATGCTTTAGCCCTTTCTGCATTATTTAGTGCTTCACATTATCATTTATATTATCTAACAGCATTGTAGATAAATGGAGGCATAAAACTACGAAGAGCAACAGATTAAGTAAGTAGGCAGAACTGTGGAAAATTGATTTTAATTTAGGCAAACATGAAGTTATCCACTTTGGACCTAAAATGGATTAGTTATAGTATATACAACTGGCAAAAAAGCTAGAAGCAGTGAATGTTGAAAAAGACTTGGGGTCTATGTGCATAGATCATTAAAATATAACATACTGATATTAAACTAATGAAATACTCACCTCTATATCTAGTGATCTAGTATACAAGAGGTTAGAAGTTATGCTCCAGCTATAAATCACAGATGGTGCAGTGTGTTGTATACTGGGCAAAACATTTTAGGAAGGATTATTTGCCTTAAGAGTGCAGATTTAATAGAAAGATACTTGCAAAGGTTTCATTACACAAACCAGGATAAAAAGAAGAAATTCTGTAAATACTCAGCTAATCTAACAATTCGGTTACGTTCACCTTAGTGATGGATAGGGATAGGCATGAAGCTGGGGGCAGTAGTTATAGCTGGGGGAAGGGTAATTATGAGGCCATCAGGAGAGAATTAGGGTGCATCGATTGGACTAGGAAACTACAGGGACTGGGAACATCTGGAATGTGGAGCTTATTCAAGGAGCAGCTGCTGCGAGTCCTTGATAAGTATGTCCCTGTCAGGCAAGGAGGAAATGGTCGAGTAAGGGAACCTTGGTGTACGAAACAAGTTGATTCGCTGGTTAAAAGGAAAAAGGAGGCTTATGTCAGGATGAGGCTTGAAGGCTCAGTTAGTGCAATGATAGCTATAGATTAGCCAGGAGGGAGCTAAAGAGTGAATTGAGGAGAGCTAAGAGGGGACACGAGAAGACTTTGGCTGATAGGATTAAGGAGAATCCTAAAGCTTTCTTTAGATATGGTAAGAATAGAAGATTGGTTAGGACAAGATTAGGGCCAGTCATAGACAGCAGTGGGAAGTTGTGCGTGGAGCCTGAAGAGATTGGAGATGCACTGAATAAATATTTCTCTTCGGTATTCACGCAGGGAGATGTAAATGTAGTTGTGGAGAACACTGAGGTACAGGGTTGCAAACTGGAAAGTATTGAAGTAGATAGGGAGGATGTGCTAGATATTCTTGAGGGTGTGAAGTTGGATAAGTCCCCTGGGCCGGACGGGATTTACCCTAGGATTCTCTGGGAGGCAAGAGAGGAGATTGCAGAGCCTCTGGCTCTGATCTTCAGGTCCTCGTTGGTTACGGGTGTGGTTCCGGAGGACTGGAGGATAGCGAATGTGGTCCCATGGTTCAAGAAGGGGAAGAGAGACCTTGCAGGGAATTATAGGCCAGTGAGTCTTACTTCTGTTGTAGGCAAAGTATTGGAGAGAATTATTAGGGATAGAATTTATAGTTATTTAGAGAGAAATGAATTGATTGGGGATAGTCAGCATGGTTTTGTGAAGGGTAGGTCGTGCCTTACTAACCTCATTGAGTTTTTTTGAAAAAGTGACCAAAGAGGTGGATGGGGGTAAGGCGGTTGATGTGGTATGTATGGACTTTAGTAAGGCGTTTGATAAGGTGGCCCATGGAAGACTTCTGCAGAAAATGCAGATGTATGGGATAGAGGGTGATTTAGGTAATTGGATTAGGAATTGGCTAGCAGATAGAAGACAGGGGGTGGTGGTTGATGGGAGATATTCATCGTGGAGTTCGATGACAAGTGGTGTACCTCAGGGGTCTGTTTTGGGGCCCCTGCTGTTTGTAATTTTTATAAATGATCTGGATGAGGGTATTGAAGGATGGATTAGTAAATTTGCAGATGACCCTAAAGTCGGTGGAGTGGTAGATAGTGAAGAGGGGTGTTATAGTTTGCAGAGGGACTTGGACAAGTTGCAGAGCTGGGCCGAGAGGTGGCAAATGGAGTTTAATGTGGAAAAGTGGGAGGTAATGCACTTTGGCAGGAACAATAAATGTGTAGAGTAGAGGGCTAATGGTAGGGCTCTTAATAGTGTTGAGGAACAGAAGGATCTTGGTGTATGTGTCAATAGATCCCTGAAAGTAGGCAGTCAAGTGGATAAAGTTGTTAATAAGGCATATGGAGTCTTAGCTTTTATTGGTAGGGGGATTGAATTTCGGAGCCGCAACGTCATGTTGCAACTGTACAAAGCTCTAGTGCGGCCGCACTTGGAGTATTGTGTGCAGTTCTGGTCCCCACATTATAAGAAAGATGTGGAGGCATTGGAGAGGGTGCAGAGGAGGTTACCAGGATGTTGCCTGGTATGGAGGGCAGGTCTTATGAGGAGAGGCTGAGGGATTTGAGGTTGTTTTCGTTAGAAAGGAGGAGGCTAAGAGGGGACCTGATCGCAACATATAAGATGATTAGAGGTTTAGATAGGGTGGACAGTGATAGCCTTTTTCCTAGGATGGAGAAAGCTAGCACGAGGGGACACAGCTTTAAATTAAGGGTGATAGTTATAGGACGGATATCAGAGGCAGGTTCTTTACCCAAAGGGTGGTTCGGGAGTGGAATGCCCTGCCTGCAGCAGTTGTAGATGCGCCAAGTTTGGTGGCGTTTTAAGAGGTTAGTTGATAAGTATATGGAAGAGAAGGGAATGGTTTAGTTTGGAGGGGCATTGCTTTTTATATTGGTCGGCGCAACATCGAAGGCCGAAGGGCCTGTTCTGTGCTGTAATGTTCTATGTTCTATGTTCTTATCTAGCAGCAGCTGTGAAGCGAGGGTTGATGTTTCAGATTAACAACCTTTCATTGGAACTGTGAAAAATAGCAGTGTAACAGGTTTTAATCAAGTGAAATGGGGAACAGGAGCTGATGTTGGGGGATAGGTTGTGCAGGGAGCCTGAATTTTTAAAAAAACTGTCAGTGAGAGAGTGGAAAACAGCAGAGATTAAATGATAAAGAAGTTGGTGGTGCAAGGCCACAGGGAGAATAGAATGAAACTTTTACTGGAAATAGGATATGAAGAAGTTAGCTGACAGAGTCAGTTGGTGTTTAGTGGGGTTCCCTGGAGATCAGGTATCTCTGAAACTTCAGCCAATACAAAGATTCACGAAAGCCAGTGTCCAAGTTTAAAAGGGTATATTTTATTTGACCATCAATCGTAGGGAGAGATTATTGAACAGTCCTAGGCCTCTCTGGACAAAGAGCAGCCTGATCTCTCCAATAAATCTGACATACAAAGCTTAGGATAGATCAATTATAGATTTTTCTTTTCAAAATCTCCTGCCTTTCATTAGCTTTGAATCAATCATCTTCAATACACATAAATCATTAATAACACTTGTCATATACCAACATAACATAACCAATTGCATTTTACCCTCTGACATAATGGGATTTAGTTGATCCATAGAATCTGGGTGCTTCCATCCCCTGTTCCTGACTCAACTTCTTCCATTGATTAACAATCCCAGACCCGAGCTACAAAGGTCAAAGGTAATATTTCCACCAGTTTTCTCCACATCACCAGCCAAACCAGACAAGTGCATGTTCTCACATCTGAGAAGGCCTGTCTTATCTGGGTAGTGAATTTACCTTATCGAAACATATAAGATGATTAGAGGTTTAGATAGAGTGGACAGTGATAGCCTTTTTCCTAGGATGGAGAAAGCTAGCACGAGGGGACACAGCTTTAAATTAAGGGGTGATAGTTATAGGACGGATGTCAGAGGTAGGTTCTTTACCCAAAGGGTGGTTCGGGGGTGGAATGCCCTGCCTGCAGCAGTTGTGGATGCGCCAAATTTGGTGGTGTTTAAGAGGTTAGTTGATAAGTATATGGAAGAGAAGGGAATGGTTTAGTTTGGAGGGGCATTGCTTTTTATATTGGTTGGCGCAACATTGAAGGCCGAAGGGCCTGTTCTGTGCTGTAATGTTCTATGTTCTAATTAATCCTATTCATGAAGATGCCTTGAAAACTTTGCTGTTGGCAACTCTCATTGGTATGATATTGCACACTCTGAGGTTTTATTCTTTTCTAAGAAAGTGGTTCTGTCTGTATGTTCCCATACCATCATGCCTTGCAGCAACCTGCTTTTGGCTAACGTGCAAAATTACTTTATAAAATACAGTTAATACATTTAAAATATTAAAATCATAATCACTTGTTTTAAATCTCTCACTGTATTCACATGTATAAACTGTTCCCTTGTTAGCTTATAAATCTGATTTAGAGTAATTTAACTCAATATTCGTAGTTCTGTTAGTGTCTTAAATGCCTGATGGTTTAAAATTGTCTCTAACCTTCTAGGATTCATCTCTCCAATAATAGCCTATTGGTTGATAACCCATCTCCAGAAATGGAGAATAGAGAAGTTGAGAAAGGTATAGGATTGGAGATGGACCTCTCCAAGTATGTCCTTTGCTTCTTTATTTATCTCATCCTTTGGCCTGGCAGCATGCACTGTTGTGTCATTTATTTTGCCCTCCTTTCTAACCTAGCAGAGATCTTCCTTTTTTTTCCCACATTTGCACCTTTAAAACCTGTTACATTTCTCACTTTTCCTACTAAGATTAAAAACAAATTACTGTGGATGCTGGAATCTGAAACAAAAACAGAAAATGTTGGAAAATCTCAGCAGGTCTGACAGTATCTTTGGAGAGAACAGACTTAGATGCTGTCAAACATGTTGAGATTGTCCAGCATTTTTTGTTTTTGTTTCTAATTTTTCCCAGTTCTGAGAACAGATCATCAACCTGAAACATTAACTCTGCTTTCTCTCCACAAATGCTGCTTGTCACTGTGTAATTGTAGCATTTTCTATTTTTATTCCAGATTCCCAACATCCGCAATATTTTGCTTTTATTTGTACACAAACTAAGGTTGTATTCCTGGAATTAAGAAGATCGAGATAATTTAATCAAAGTTTCAGTATATTACGGAAATTTGGTATCAGAGAGAGAAACTATTTCCATTGTTTAGGAAATATAGAATTAGGGCTAAAATGTAATCACACAGCGTCGTAACTCTACATTTCTCGCCCAGACTTCCAAACGCGGTCTCTTCAGAAATGGGGAGCATAGCTATTCTGGAAATCCTTCTTCATAGAGCAGAATCATCAGGTGGAGTCAACCACCCCTCCCCACCTTTTACAGCACTCGCTGCCGGATTTTGATAAGTCTTCATTTACTAACAGTGATAAGCTCTGGAACATTTACATAGCTTTTCACTGTGTTACTGAATGAGCGTGAGTAAGGCTAATCGATGAGGTGGCAAATGGAAGAGTGACAGGTTGGATAGAGTCAACTGGGTAGGGTGACAGGGTGGGGTAAGGTGGTGAAGTTGGATCAGAGAATCAAATTGAGTTAGTCGGTTGAGGAGGAGTCTGAAGGTAAGACGGTTTGAACGGGATCGGTAGGCCAGTGATCGATTGTTAGCATGGAGTTAGATATGGTTTTCTCCTAACATTTCCCGGGCAACTCTCCAGGTAAGCGAGTTACAACCATTCAAAGTCTCCAAGTTGAATTCAGAGTTTTGGACATTATGAGAGAATTCCGGACGCAGAGGAATTTCCAGTAAGTGCTTGAATTTCACGGGCAATTCCCGCAGAGTCTCGGAAATTGGAGACTTCCGAGGGGTCCCCAAGAGCATCTTCTGGAGAACCTCCGAAGTCCGACCTTTCGGAGACCCTGATGATCTGGGCCATTGGGTCTCAGATCAGAAATTCACATTAAATACCGGACCGGGCTCCATTTCTGATTCTTGATCCTAAATTCCTGTATTAAGCAGCCTGGGAGGGCCAGTCGATGCATTATGAACCACATCATCAAAATGTTGTCTCCTCCCACGCCAACATCATACTTATTTCTCGGTCGTCCTCATATTCGAGGCCTGGTATTTATTCCTGACATTTCCTTGTTTTAAATATAGATTTTCAGCACTTCCAGTTTAACGAAGGTGCTGTAACTTTATTTTAAATTGACGGCAACCGTACATGGTTGCAGTTTCGCCTGTCCATAAACGAAAGTGTGCACAAAAAAATCTATGGGATAAATCAAGTGTTAATGCTCCCTTTACTCGCCAGAGGGGATTCTCAAATTTAATAAAGAAGTGATAATTTGGAGATACGTGAAACAGACACAGGGATACTCCAAGCGGAAGTATTGAGCAACACACACAGCTTTCCCCAGCCCTCTGCAATGACGTGGATGGTTCCGCCGTGGTTTCAGTTCCGGGTGGCGCTGCTATCCTTTCCCCCAGTCGGAGCGGAGCGCGAGGGGAGGAGAACGCCGCGCGGCTAACGGTTAACGGTTTGGCGGCTGGGCCGAGCCCGCGTCACAAAGGGGCAGGCGTGCGCGAGCGTGGAGGACGGCCTCGTATTCCGGGCGGCCCGGCTCATGTCACGGCGGTGATCAGGCCGGCGGCGGGATGGTGTGTGCTTGCGCTCCTCGCACCGCCTCTCCGTCCTGTGGAGCTAATTCCCCGCCGAGGGCGATCCGCGAGCAGCGGAGTGATCGAGACTCGTACCTGGCCGCCTCCGACCTGCTGCTGCTGCTGCCTCTCGCCCGGACACTGAGAGCCAGCGGCGGCCTCTGAGAGAAGGCAGAGAAGATAAAACCCCCGACCAGCGGCGGCTGGCCGCCTCCGACAAGGACATTGACTAACTCTCCTGACTGCTCTTCAACTCTCTGCGGGCTGAGGTCTGAGTGAAGATGTGTCATTAAACACGGAGAGCGAGAGAGAGTCAGTCCATCCACCCACACACACCCAGTTAAAACGGTAAGTGTCAGATTGAGCCCGGCTGAAACAGTCATTACCTGAAGCTCAGAGTTGTTGAAAGAGGAAGTAGGATGTCTTTTTAATCCGTCCGCACAAAAAAAATCGGCCAAGCTTGTGCTGCACTATCCAACAACTTGTGTTCTAATTTCGCAATAAATTGTGCATGAAATATGTTTTTTTTAACAAATCTGTAGGCGCGGTGAATTTCAGAGCATGATTTTTAAAGTCAGTTAGGTGAGGTCAATGAACAGACTCACCGTGTGTTTATCTGTAATAAACACTCTATAGATCCTCCCATTTTCCCGATCTTACTTTCAGAGTAACATACATACTGCAGATTGAGCAATCAGTGGGTAGGCTATACATTTTTTGGACGTGAGGGATTTTATTTTCATTGATATCCCGCCCCGGGTATAACTTACCCTTTTCCATATTATTGAATTGCCAGTTGAAACTTTCACGTCGCCTTTGCTCAGATACAGTCGGTGAATAAGTGCGAAGTTGCTGTCGTTACCAAGTGTCGCCTTAGTTTGCACTAGCTTTATTTTCGAGGACCATGTTTTCATTGACGCCGTAGTGCAGTATATTAAAATACAAATTGACAAAATATTAATGGTGGATGTTACTATACAAAAATAAACTCGCTCTCGAAACGCATTATGGATACTTTAACAATTTATCATAATTTATTAGCGAAAAACAACGAATTAAAATCATAATGTTTAATCTTAGTATGACTCAATTATAATGTTTAGAACGAAGCTTTCTAATAAAGGGACGGGTACTACTGTTTTGAACATTTCTGACAGGCTGAACACACAAGGAAGACTTTGAAAATGGCCACTAGGGGTAATTGGGTATAACATTTGCATGGCAGTAGGTGTTGTACTTGTGTGAACTTTGTAGTGTGTCCTTTTTAATTTTTGTGAAATGGGATTATTTATGGTATCCATTTGAAATTACCAATATATGCATCATCTATTTATTAACAGTTAACATGAGCTATCCCTTCTA
Source organism: Sphyrna mokarran (assembly GCA_024679065.1). Lineage (NCBI taxonomy): Eukaryota > Metazoa > Chordata > Chondrichthyes > Carcharhiniformes > Carcharhinidae > Sphyrna > Sphyrna mokarran. Next base: position 65,817,931 of record JAGIQG010000002.1, read on the forward strand.
CACATTTTAGTGCTTTCAGCTTTTTTCTTTAAGTCTTAATTTATTTCCACTTATTTCAATCCTTTTTAATTTTTGCATTGAATTTGACAAAAACGGGCAGAAACTATTGCATTATGCAGGATAACGTGAATTGCGCTGAGGACCATGGGGTCAGCTTACAGCCAAGTTGAGCTTGAATTGTACTTCTACATTGAATACTTGGTTTGTATTACTGAATACAATTTATTTCTGACCTTTATAGACACTTAAAGGCTTCACCAGAAAACGTGTGTTGTACACACATCATAATATATCTTTCAAATGGATGATGCTAGGTGGTTTTCATACAGTACTAATTACAGCATTTATTCAATATTGTTTATCTTTAAAACATTTTCTAGTTGCACTGTTTGGCTAAGAATCATCACAACACATGCAACCTAGCAAACAATTTGGAGCTAATCTTAAAAAGAATTACAGTTAGTCCTTTTCTACTTTTGCACTGTTCTCATTTTTTTGAATCCGGTCTCCCCCTATTTTTAGGTATTGAGGCAAGAAACATAGTAGTGCATTTAAGTTTGATTCTAAGCATGATGGCTGGTATAGTCAGTTATTTGAAAATGTGGTTTTGATATATTATAAAACATCTGTACAATTTCTTAGGTTCAACTTGCATTGGATAATCTTTTCATTAAAGGGAAGTGAACTGTAGATGTGAATATAATACCATAAATTGCAAATATTTGCACAGAATGCACTTCAGAATGTTTTTAAAGCTTTCTAGTTGGAGGTAAGGTCCTGAATGCCCTTCATGCCAATCAAATTTGAATCTAAGCTGAAATTGTTCATTTTGGTACTATTCAAAGTACTCCCATACTTTATCCTGCCCTTGTATTTGCTTCATATTTGACTGCTACAACATAACATGTAACGAATGCACAAGAGGACTGTGTAAATGGAAATTTTGCAGATTACATAGATGCAGGGGTAGGCCCTTTGAGCCTGCATCACCATTCAATATGATCATGGCTGACCATACACTCATAGTATCCCACTCTTTCGCTCCATATCCTTTGGACCCTTTAGCTACAAGGGCCATATGCAACTTCCACTTGAACATATCTAACAAACTGGCCCAAACAGTTTTCTGTAATAGAGAATTCCACAGGCTCACAGCTCTCAAATGAAGATGTTCTTCCTCATCTCAGTGGAATGGCTTATCCCATATTCTTAGATTACGATTCTTAGTTCTGCACTTCCCCAACATCGGGAACACTTTTCCTTCATCTACCTTGCCAGTCCCATCAGGATTTTATATGTTTCTATGAACTCTTTCTCATTCTCCTAAATTCTTCTAAACAAGCCCAGTCGATCCAACCTCTTCATATGTCAGTCTGGTGAATCTTCACTGGACTCCCTCAATAGCAAGAAGGCCCTTCCTAGTCTTTAGGAGACCAAAACTGCACATAATATTCAAGATGTGGCTTCACCAGGGCCTGTATAATTGCAGCAAAACAACACTACTCCTATACTCAAATTCTCTTGCTTTGAAGGCTAGCATGCCACTAGCTTTCCTCATCATCTGCTGTACCTGCATGCCAACCTTAAGTGACACCCAGGTCACGTTGCACTTCTGTCACCATTCAGAAAATGTTATAAAATACTATGCCCCAGGGTATATTGGTTTCTTGCTACTTTATTTTCGATTTAAAGCATGGAGTTTTGAGTCTGAAAATATAGTTGTGATTTGTTTTTTTAAAACTTGGTCAGTATTTTTGTTCAGAATCATATTAAATTGTGACCAATTTAAAATGTTCAGTTATTCTGTAATGATTTCCTACAATGAGAACAGTTTACAGCAGTAATGCTGTCACCTTTGTTCATGGGTGTTAAAATGGGTGATTATGACTAGACAGTAATGTTTGCACGAGAAAATAGAGCATGTTGAGTAGAGAAGGTGAGTCAATGTAACTAATGTTTTATGAAAATAAATTTTAGCTACTTGAGACTCGTGAGTTCATTTATCAAATAAGCTATCCCAACTTTTCAATTAATGTTTTGAGTTAGTTTGATTTTGTTTATTTGGTTGGACACAAAAAGATGTCCCCAATAGACTGTATAAGTAGGAAAAAATGTTAAAAAGGATGCTGTATTGACCGTTACAATTTAACAAACAGCATTTTGTTGTCCAGTTATTAGTGGATGTTCCATGATTGTAAAGTAGCCAGCACGGTTCTGAAACTTGTATCAAACTTGTAAGATCAATTCTACCTGCAGTGTGTGAGCAGGAATAATGTTAGATGCTTGGAGGCTCTTTGCTCTGGATGTTAAATCACTTTGAACAAGTTTTCTGATTTTAATCACCCGCCTTCAAATGCCAAATTTCTATGATGTGTGCATCTCATTTTCCAGTCCTTGATGGAATAATCTGTGTAACAGCATTCTTCTCTAGCCTTTTTCCTAGGATGGAGAAAGCTAGCACGAGGGGACACAGCTTTAAATTAAGGGGTGATAGTTATAGGATGGATATCAGAGGTAGGTTCTTTAACCAAAGGGTGGTTAGGGAGTGGAATGCCCTGCCTGCGGCAGTTGTAGATGCGCCAAGTTTGGTGGCATTTAAGAAGTTAGTTGATAAGTATATGGAAGAGAAGGGAATGGTTTAGTTTGGAGGGTCATTGCTTTTTATATTGGTTGGCGCAACATCGAAGGCCGAAGGGCCTGTTCTGTGCTGTAATGTTCTATGTTCTCCTTCTGCTCCCCTTTTATCCTTGCTCAGGATACTAATAATCTTTCAGAAAAGAAGGCTAGAGAAGAAACATTGGATTATTGTTGTAAATGTTTTTGTGACTGGTCATAATAGTGATATTTTAGAAGTTTGGAAATCGATCACCTAAGTTATTGGCTAACAAATGGGTACAGAATTGGAGTCTAAAAGTAGATGAGAAAATACATGAGGCACACAAAGTTCAGTAAATGTCTGAGTTTCAAGAAATGGAAAAAATGTTACTTTTTTAAAATCTAGGTTACCATTCTTTTCCTTCTTAAAAAGGTAGTGATGTCCATTTAGACTTGAATTCATTTTAATCTCTGCGGTCTCTGCAGTTATGCAGCATATAAATAGATAAAATGACTGACCTCTAAGGATAGTGCTCTCTCATGTACACACATACATACACACACAGTTAATAAAATTGTTTGGTTTGGTTGTAGTACTCATTTCTACAATTTGTATCTTTAGACATTAACAGACTTAGAATTACAATTGTTATAACAGAGAAGAAGGCCATTTGGCCTGTTGTCTGCATTTCCTTTCCAAATGAGCAATGTACCTAGGAACCTTTCTTCCTTTCAGATAATAACCCAATGCCGTCTTGAATGCCTCAGTTGAACTTGCCTCCACCACATCCACCGGCAGTGCATTCCAGGTCTCCTCTGTTTACTTTGTGAAAACATTTCTCCACATGCCCCCATTGTTTCGTTCAGTTACCTTAAATGTGTATCCTCATTCTTGATCCTTCCATCAATTGGAACTGTTTTTCTTATCCATTCAATCCAGACCGCTGCTTATTTTGAATGGCTCAATTGAGATTTTCTGTCAACTTTCTCAAACAACAGTCCCAACATCTCAAATTTGACATGTACCTTAGGCTCCTCATCCCTAGAACCATCTTGTGAATTTTTTCTGCATTCGCTCTAATGGCTCCATTTGTTTAGAATGTGCTGTACAGAACTAGACAGAATAGTGGAGTTCAAACCAGTGTTTTATACAAGTTTAATATAATTTCTTTTTGTATCCCTATTAATAAAATCTAGGATACTGTATATTTTATTACTGTCTCAAACTGCTGTCACTTTTGACTTATATGCCTATGTTGTCTGCTTCTGCACCTCCTTTATTCTTCATTGTATATTATCTCTGCCTTTGTGTTCTTTCTACCAAATGACTCACTTCACATTCCTCTGCTTTGAATTTCATCTGCCTCTTGTCCACTTATTCTGCCAATTTGTCTATATCCTTTTGAATTTCTGCACTGCCCATCTCACAAATTACAATTGTTCCAAGTTCCACAAATTTCTTCCACAAATTTTGAAATTGTTTTCCATACCAAGGTCTGTATCATTAATATTTAACAAATAGCATGAATTCCTTTGGAACTCAACAACAAATATTCCCCAATTCCAAAACTCATCTATAAATCACTACTGTTTCTTGCTGCGCAACCAATTTCATATTCATGTTGCTACTTACCTTTAACTTTGTACATAATTCTCTTGTGTGGCACTATGTCAAATGCCTATGTCAACAGTTTAACTTTAGTAACAAAGGATTAATTACGGTAAACATAATTGGCTCTTAAATCCATGCTAATTTTTCTTAATTAACCCACATTTGTCTATGTGACCATTAATTTAATATTATTTGTTGAAGCTTCCATACCATCAAAGTTAAACTGAATAACATGCAGCTAGACTTTACATTTTTTTAATATTTGCAATTTTCCAGTCTTCTGGCACATCTCCTGAGGACTGGGAAATTATGGCCATTGCTTCTGTAATTTCCAATCTCGCTTCCCTCCATTTCCGTTGCATCTCATTGGTTCTGGTGCCATATCAAGCTTAAAGCATACATCAATATCCTATCTAATACCCTTTTGTCAATTTGAAACTTTACCAGTATCTGGACTCGCTCCTCTTTCACTATGACATGCTCAGCATCCCCCTTGGTAAAGACAAATACTTAACTATTTATTTGATACCTTAACTATGTCTCCCAACTGCATGTGTAAATCTCCTTTTCCGTCCCCGGTTGTCCCCATGTTACCTCTTGCCACTCTTTCACTATTTATATACCTTTGTATTCTCTTTAAAGTTCCCTTTTATGTTAACTGCCAGTGTCTTTTCTTAGTCTGTCTTTGCTTATTTGCTTTTTCATTTCCCCACAGAATAAGTATTTAGTCTGAATCTTAGTTGTTCTATCCACCAAACAACTGTTCCAAGCACACCTTTTCTTCTGCTCAATCTTTACCATCATCCATGAAGCTGTGGATTTGTTTGCCCTATCTTTCCATTTTGTGACAATATACCTTGACTGTACCTAAACTATTTTTTTATGGATAGCCCATTGTTCAGTTAGTTTTTCCTGACAACTTTTGGATCTGAACATATAAATTGGAATCATTCTTGCTCCATTGAAGTTGTTTTCTGATTATTCTTACCTAGGTTATTCTTTGTCCTTTTTCAAAGCCAACACAAACTTTATGATGCAATGATTCATTGCCCCTAAATGATATCCTACCAAGTAATATTTGGCCTCTTGTAAGTTGCAATGATTCAGCATTTGTGCTTTGCACTGGTGAACAACTTTCCTTACTTGACCAAAGCGATGAATTTTGTGATGTGTGAGTTTGTGTAGTGATACACAATTATTTTCTAGAGTTAAACAGCTGTTGCAACTGTCTTTAGTTATATTCTTACTTTTGAATTCTGACCATATGAAGTCAGGAAACTTTGTGTATAGGTCTTGGATGCTAATGATTAACATGCCGCAAAATTAGTCAATGCTACTTGATATTTCTATAACAACCATGAAACAAGTTTGGTCATCTATATTGAACATTTGCTTTGTAGTATTTGAATCACCATTGTCTGTTTAAATGATGAAACTTGAGGACAACTTTCAAGAAATATTGCCTGACTTCTTTTTGAAACAGTTAATTATTCCCTTCAAAAAATTTGTATTTTATCTAATGTGGCTAGATTACAATGTTACTATTTTTGTACTTAGCATTGCACTGTACAAACACTGGTATAGATTCAGTAGCAGCATTGAACACATAACTGTATGTGTATGTATTAGCAGTATGTAAACCACAACCTAAATTATTAATGGAAAACATCAAAATTCTGGAAACTAAATAGATTCCTTCCTGGTTACAATACTAAAATAAGCTAATTAAACTAATGCCAATATTGTGCTGAAGATTGGCTAGGAATGCACTGTTTGAAATCTTCTACAAGATTCGGTTTAAAGTTTGTTTATTATTTTCATTTTAATACTTATATTAATACTACAATGAGCTTACTGTGGAAATCTCCTAATTGCCACACTCTGGTGCATGTTCAGGTGCATTAAGGAAGAATTTAGCATGGCCAATGCTTTTAATGAGCACACTTTTCAGAACTTCCCCCAACTAAGCCATTTAACGTTTGTATGTTAGAGAACATGACATGAAGATGTCTGGACTTGCGGACAGTAAGGAGCAGTGTCAGGCAATACAGCAGAATATAGATAGGTTGGTAGATTAGGCAGATAAATGGTAGATGGAATTTAATCCTGATAAATGCGAGGTGATGTATTTTGGGAGAAATAATGTAAAGGGGAGTTATATGATAAAGGATAGACCTTTTAAGAGTATAGAAACGCAGAGGGACCTGGGGGTGCAAGTGCATAAGTCTTTGAAGGTGGCAGTACAGGTGGAGAAGGTTGTGAAGAAATTTTATGGTATGCTAGCCTTTATAGGAAGGGGTATAGAGTACAAGATCTGGCGTTTACTGTTGCCGTTTTATAGAACATTGGTTAGACCTCATTTGGAATACTGCGTCCAGTTCTGGTCGCCTTGCTACCGGAAGGACGTGGAGATCCTGGAGAGAGTGCAGAAGAGGTTACCAGGATGCTGCCTGGTATGGAAGAATTGGGTTATGAAGAAAGGTTAGGCAAATTGGGGCTGTTTTCTTTAGAAAGACGGAGACTGAGAGGAGATCTAATAGAGGTGTACAAGATTATGAAGAGTATAGATAGAGTAAACAGTGGTAAGCTTTTTCCTTGGTTGGAATCAAATAGCACGAGGGGCCATAGGCTTAGAGTGAGGGGGGCAAGGTATAATTTGGATGTTAGAGGGAGGTTTTTCACTCAGAGGGTTGTGGGGGTATGGAATGCACTGCTAAGTAAGGTGGTGGAGGCAGGCACACCAGTTATTTGAGAGATATTTAGGCATATGAGCGGAAGAGGGATGGAGGGATATAGAAGACTGATTTAAATAGGGATTATGAACCTTGGGATGTTCCTGGGAATTGCATAAGTTGTGCATGTTATTGATGTATTTCTCTTATTACAGGTACTTCGGTCCGCCTTGTTGCCCAACAAGTGGCATACATGCGATGGGTCGTGCGAGTGCTGCTCTTGGATTTTTCGAGAGTAGCCTAGTGCTTTTACGTCACTAGTGTATGCTTAAACTGGACCAGTTGATGGGCAACACGACAGCTTAGTGACTATCACTTTTGCTGTGCAGATACATGGATTTGGGCCAGTATCTGTGGGAGTTTGTGCATTCTCCCCGTGTTTGCATGGCTTTTCTCTGGGTACTCTGGTTTCCTCCCACACCCCAAAGATGTGCTCTTAGGCTGATTGGTGAAACAAATTGTCTCTAAATTGTCTCCCCAGTCTGGTTTCCAATGTGGATTTCCATAAGCATAGACAAGGGTCATGGGTGGAAGTGAGAACTCACGCTGCTAAAATGGTGGTGCGGGCTCATTGGGCGAAGGGCCTGTTTCCCATGCTGTGTTGTTCTTTAAATCAGCATTTCTGCAGGTCAAGTCAGGGCTTCTATTGGTGGTCACACTTGTCAATCATTTCCAATCACTCCATGTTTTGAAACACTATATGGGTTCCGACTAATCTTTGTCACTTGTTAAGTTTTTGATTTACTGCATTGAAGCTAGTTCCAAGGCAAACTCAAAATTTGTGGCAATGCCTCATCACAGCTCTCATTGATGCTTTTCAACAGTTAGTCCAGTTTCTCCGAGTTTTCTTCTATGCGTCTCATTATAGTTTGCTTTGATAGAGAATTTTCAAACTGTGTTCTTATGTTGCAGCAGAGATAACCAAGTATTCCTTAATGAATTCTCCCTTGTGGAATGTTTTTGGCAACTTTATGTTCAATCGTATAGTTTGCTCTGGTTATTCCATCTTATGATGTGTACAATTTGGTTAAAAAAAAACTTTGCACTTCTTTTCATTTGAGCAATCATTTCTTGTCAATGTCTTGCTTTCTCGTAGACATGTTCAAGTTGTATTCTTTGAATATAGTGATACTTTTCAAACTAAGCAGATAGCTTTCTCTGAAGTGCAATAAGTGTAAATCCCTGCAAAACTGAAACCTAATGTATAACCAATTTTATGCTTCTCCCATACTAAGTCACTGGCTGCTATGGTTAGCAACATGATCATAGCAACCAATCATAGGCCAGTACCTGCATATAGATATTTCACTTCCCTAGTACAATGTTTACTGATTTTTCTGGAGTTTTTTTTTCTGTTCTGGGAGTTATGGTCTTCTAATCAGAAGTAACATACATTAGAACATACAATTGAAGAATTTTGGCCACCCTCAATTGAGAAGGATAAGGGCAGCAGATACCCTGGCGCACCACTGCATAGAAGCTTCACTCCAAGGTACTCACTATCCTGATTTGGAAATATATCACTGTTCCTTAATTGCCACTCAATCAAAACAACTCTGTATTGGTGCACCTACACATGGGCTGCAGTGGTTGAAGAAGGCAACTCACCACCACCTTCTGAGGGATATTAGGGATGTGGAATAAATGCTAGTCTAGCTATGACACCCACATACTATAAAATGATTTTGTTTTAAATCCAGTTTAAATCCAAAATTTTCAAGCGTCTGGAAAGGTCCCATCAGATTGGAAAAAACAGGAAGTGAGGCAGAAAGAAGGCCAGTTAACTCAATGTCTGTCACAGTAAAATGTTAGAATCTCTTAGTAATAATGTTGTAGCAGGGTGCTTAGAAAATCATATGCAATCAGTCAGAGTCAATATGGTGAAAAATAAATATTATTTGACAAAGTAAAAACAATGTGGTGCCATTACTTTTCCAGAAGATATTTGACAAAATGCCACATCAAATGTTACTATACAAAATAAAAGGTCATGGTGTAGAGCATAGCATATCAGCATGAACAGAGAACCATCAATTTGAATGTGCAGGTCCACGGATCTCTAAAAATGGCAACACATTCTTTAAGGTGATTAAGAAAGAGTATGGCATGCTTGCCTTCATTAGCCAGAGCATTGAGTACAAGAGTTGGAAAATCTTATTGTACCTATGTTAAACCTTGATTAGGCTGTATTTGGAATATTCCATGCAATTCGAGTCAACACGCACCAGGACGATATGGAAACTTTGGAGAGCATGCAAATAAGGTTCACCAGGATATTGCCTAGTCTCAAAAGTGTTGGCTATAAAGGGAGGTTGAATAAATTAGGATTGTTTTCAGTGGAAAGATGGATGCAGTAGGAGAGATCTGATAGTGGTCTACAGAATTATGAATGTCATAGGATGGATAGTCAGAGGTTTCTCCCAGGGTGGAAATGTCAATTACAAGGGGGCCAAGGCAAAGTGGGGGAAAGTTTAAGGGAGATGTGTAGGGGGAAAATTTTTCATGCAGAGGGTGGTGGGTATATTAAAGCACATCAGTGTCATTGTGTATTGTATTATGGAAATTTAGATTTCCAAATCCAGCAACTGTACAATGAACTGAAAGAATACACTTAACTCTTCCTTCAGCATGTATCCCAAATAATTTCTCCTTTCCTGTTGATGGATGGAAGTGAAATTTATTTTGAAAACAAAAGCTTCTGAATTTTCAATGAATGTAGTTGTATTAAATGGCCAGAACTTTCAAAATAAGCGATTTTTGGGCAATTTTTAACTACTGAGTACTTACTAAAATATAGAGAATTGAGCAAAATATTTACAAACAAAGACAATGTTGGAAGGAACTGAATGAAGATTTTTGCATTTTAGTTAGCACCATATTAATTAGGGCTTGTGGCAGTTTCTGAAATGCTGGTTTTGTATTTTTTGTTTGACTGTGTTAAGTCATGGTCCTAATGTTATTTTTGTTCATCCAATTTCAGTTGGGAAATTAACTTCCAACTGCTGTTGTGCACTCTTCCTTTCTATTAATACATATAGTGTAATAGAATCTATGGTAAATGTCCAGAGTTTCTTTTATCTTTTCATATTTATATAATGCAAGAAGTTTTTTCATGTTTGTGCACTTTTTTATGGACTTGCAAAATCTGTTTGCTGAGGAAGAAAAAATTATTGGCATAACAGTTTGGGCAGAGTTAGTTGCATCTATACTGCATGATTTCGCCTCTTCCCTGTCCCTTCAAATATAAACACAACAAACAAGTCAGCTAGAATAAATTCTTCCTTGGTTGTACACTGGATTTCCCATTCTTTTTTGCTTGTTTGTCTGTACTATTCTTTTATTTTCAGTTTCTTCTTTTTCTTTCTGCCTTCTAATTTGTTTCAATTTCACATTGGTAAAATGTAACTTGTTTTATTCCTCAAGTTACTTAAGTTTTGCCTACTCACAGTACATGTTAATTTTATGTACATGTTGCATGAAAAGTTGATGAAATACAACACCATGCTAAGCAAGACAAAGAATAAAAAACAAAACAGCATGGGAAACAGGCCCTTCGGCCCAACGAGCCCATGCTGCCACCCCAATGTTCCCACCTCTACCCGTGATCCCTGTCTATGTCCACAGATCTATGGATTAAAAACCAAATTTGAGACAATTTAGGGAGAATCTGTTTTGCCAATTAGCCTAAGAGCACATTTTTGGGATGTGGGAGGAAACTGGAGCACCTGGAGAAAACCCATGCAAGCACGGGGAGAATGCACAAACTCCCACAGACACAGGCCCAAATCCATGTATCTGCACAGCACAGCGATAGTCACTGAGCTGTCACGTTGTCCATCAAATGGTCCAGGTCAAGTGTACACTAACGATGTGAAGCGCTAGGATACTCTCAAAAAAAAAATCCAAGAGCAGCCCTCTCACGACCCATCGCATGTATGCCCCTTGTTATAGACAACAAGGTGGACCAAAGCACCTGTAGGATAAAAACAAATACATCAATATCATCATCTATTTACACACTTCCCAGGGACTCCCAAGGCTCATGATCCCAATTTTAAATCAGTTTTCTATACCCCTCCATTCCCATTCTGTTCATGTGCCCATCTAAGTATTTCTTAAATAACTCCAGAGTACCTGCCTCCACCACTTTACTTGGCAGCGCATTCCATACCCCCACCACTCTGTGTGAAAAAACTCCCTCTAGCATCCAAATTATACCTTACCCCCCTCACCCTAAGCCCGTGACCCCTCATGCTATTCGAGTCCATCCTAGGAAAAAGCTTAACCCTGTTTACTCTATCTATACCCCTCATAATCTTGTACACCTCTATTAGATCTCCTCTAAGTCTACGTCTTTCTAAGGAAAACAGTCCCAATTTGCCTAACCTCTTCTCGTAACTCAGACCTTCCAAACCAGGCAGCATCCTGGTAAACCTCCTCTGCACTCTCTCCAGAGTCTCCACGTCCTTCCGGTAGTAAGGTGACCAGAACTGGACGCAGTATTCCAAATGAGGTCTAACCAACGTTTTATACAACTGCAACATTAAAGGCCAGCTCTTGTACTCTATACCCCTTCCTATAAAGGCTAGCATACTATATGCTTTCTTCACAACCTTCTCCACTTGCTCTGCCACCTTCAGAGACGTGCACCTGCACCCCCAGGTCCCTCTGCGTTTCTATACTCTTAATAGGTCTACCCTTTATCGTATACCTCCCCCCTACATTCTTTCTCCCGAAATGCATCACCTCGCATTTATCAGGATTGAATTCTGTCTGCCATCTATCTGCCCAAGCTACCAACCTATCTATGTCCTGCTGCATCGCCTGACAATGCTCCTCACTATCCGCAAGTCCAGCCATCTTTGTATCGTCTGCAGACTTGCTGATCATTCCACTTACTCCCTCTTCCAAGTCATTTATATATATTACAAATAGAAGAGGTCCCAATACCGAGCCCTGCAGCACACCACTAGTGACCGTCCTCCAGCTAGAAAAACACTCTTCCACTATTACTCTCTGACTCCTATTGCTAAACCAATTACTTATCCATCTAGTTACCTGTCCTTGTATCCCCTGAGCCTTGACCTTCTCAACTAACCACCCACAAGGGACTTTGTCAAACGCCTTACTAAAATCCGTATAGACGACATCAACAGCTCGCCCTTCATCCACCGTTTTCGCCACCTCCTCAAAAAATTCTACCAGATTTGTAAGGCACGACTTCCCCTTAACAAATCCATGCTGCGTATCCCTAATCAGATCGCAACGCTCTAAGTGCCTATACATCCTATCTCTAAGAATCCCCTTAGCTGTTTCAATTATAGAATGTTTTAAATAGAATACGGAAGCAGAAAAGGCCACACAGACTGCCAAATCTATACCAACTTTCTGACAAAGCATGTCACCCAAACTCTCATATCCAGAATCCCACACATTTACCATGGTTAATATACCTAACCTACACATGTTAAGACCCTAAGGGACACTTTAGCATGGCTAATCCACTTAACCTGCGCATTTTTAGACTGTTGAAGGAAACTGGAGGGCTCGGAGGAAACTCATGTAGAGAAAATGGGCAAACTCCACGCATTCACTCAAGGCTGGAATTGAATCTGGATCCCTGGAGCCATGAGGCAGCAATGCCAACCTCTGTGCTATGGCATAATCATGCCATACGTAATTAGAAAATGTTTATAAGCAAAAGAGATATGTTTTAAACCATCCAAGTCCGCAGAACAGCTTAAGTGCTACAGACTTCAGTAATTCAACCTAGGTTATTTGTGAGATTATAAATGACTGTGATTTGGCAACATATGGCTATAGATCAACACAACTTTCAGAAGGGAGCTTTACATTTCATTAAATGTAAGCATTTAATTTTTGGATTAACTTTTACTCTGCAATTCTCCTGTACTCATTTGCCTTCACTACATCACAGGCCAAATAACTAATGTTATAAAAGCTTTATGAAAAATAAACCTGTGGACTTCCTCTTCTGTTGCTAACTATCAGTAAAAACAAAATAGAAGAATTCACAACATACAAACAAAACTGTTCCTTGATTTGGCTAGCTATATCCATTTGTAATCTGCTATACAAATGCTATTGATTTCTAACTTTGAATGGTAGCAACATTTATTTTAAGGTTGAAAAGTGAGGAACTTGTTGCATTTCAAATTGTGGTTCCAAGGGCGTTAAATCGTATTGTAGCAGAACTGATAGAACATTAACCTATTTGTTTACACCACTTGTGCTATTACATGCAATTGCTTACTTTAAGAAGGTACTTAAGTAATTTATGTTTCCTGGTTGCTGATGCAACATAATTTCACACTTGCCTTAGTTGGTGGAGTTTCTTAATGTTTTATTCAACATTGTATTTTCCTGTCTTATTATATTTGTGTCCTCAATTTCTGGTTTTACGATAATTGTACCTTTATCAGTGTGTTTTACAATTTGTAAGCCCTGAAGTTGATTTGGCTTGTACAACCTTTCAATTTTTATTAATTAGCTTTATATTGCTACTTGGTTCAGTTGGTAGTAGCTATGCTCGAGACTCATAAATTTTGGATTCAGGCTCACTACAGATTCTGAGCAATTAAAACTGAAACAGCCATTGATACTGACATGATTGCCTGACCCCATAACCTTCTCCATTGCCAAGCCTGCATTCTTCCAACAATTTCACTCTTGTCCATTTCGGGATCTACTTTAGCTCATGTGTTGCTGAATCTCCTATTCGTGCCTTTGTTATCTTTAGATTCAAATATTCCATCATTCCCTTGGCAGACTTCCTATCTTCCATCCTTGTAAATTTATTTATCTAAAACTCTGCTAACTTGTATTATTTTATTCACTCTTCATCCCTGTACTTGCTGGTCTATATTGACTTCTTGTTCAGGAATGCCTGAAGTTTGCCATTGCATTCAACTTCCAGTACAGTTTTGCCCCTCCCTATTTCTGTAAACTCCTCCTTGACAACTCTACAAGATCTTTTCTGTCCCCTCATTCTGGACTTCTCCTGATTTTCATCACCTCTGCTACTTGCCTGCAGCTGTCTGGTCCCCAAGCTGTATAAATTCCTCCCTGGATCTCTCTGCCTTTCTCTTATTCTTCAAGATACTCCTATCTTTCTGGGCAATCTTATGGTCATCTGTCTTAATGACTCTCAGTGCCAAGCTTGCCTAGTAATTCTACTGTAAAACTCTCGGATATTATTACTATATTAAAATGCTATATAAATGCATGACGTTTTGCACCCTAAATCTCTGAAGCTATCACTTGCATACTTATAAAAGATTTCTCGGTGCTGTTCAAAGAAGAACACTGAACTTAGTTGCGGCTGTGAATAATGTTCCTCTTTCACCTGCCACTAGACAAATAAGTCATTCATCTCACTGTTGTTTATGGAAAGTTGCTGTTTGTCAGGATAGCAACAACACTGCATAATAATTGTGTAAGTGCTCGGGAACATTTGTGAGGTGTGATATAATCAAGTGTAAATCTTTATTTCTTCTCTATCACTAGTAAGCCTGTGTTTTAAGTCATTAAAGGATATAGCTGTATAGATATAAAGGATATTAAGGATACAGCTGGGCTGAGAGGTGGCAAATGGAGTTTAATGTGGAAAAGTGTGAGGTAATGCACTTTGGCAGGAACAATAAATGTGTAGATGGCTCTTGGTAGGGCTCTTAATAGTGTTGAGGAACAGAAGGATCTTGGTGTATGTGTCAATAGATCCCTGAAAGTAGGCAGTCAAGTGGATAAAGTTGTTAAGAAGGCATATGGAGTCTTAGCTTTTATTGGCAGGGGGATTGAATTTAGGAGCCGTAGCATCATGTTGCAACTGTACAAAACTCTAGTGCGGCCGCACTTGGAGTATTGTGTGCAGTTCTGGTCGCCACATTATAAGAAAGATGTGGAGGCATTGGAGAGGGTACAGAGGAGGTTTACCAGGATGTTGCCTGGTATGGAGGGCAGGTCCTATGAAGAGAGGTTGAAGGATTTGAGGTTGTTTTCGTTAGAAAGGAGGCGGCTAAGAGGGGATCTTATTGAAACATATAAGATGATTAGAGGTTTAGATAGGGTGGACAGTGATAGCCTTTTCCTAGGATGGAGAAAGCTAGCACGAGGGGACACAGCTTTAAATTAAGGGGTATGAGTTATAGGACGGATATCAGAGGTAGGTTCTTTACTCAAAGAGTGATTAGGGAATGGAATGCCCTGCCTGCAGCTGTTGTAGATGCGCCAAGTTTGGTGGCGTTTAAGAGGTTAATTGATAAGTATATGGAAGAGAAGGGAATGGTTTAGTTTGGAGGGGCATTGCTTTTTATTTTGGTCGGCACAACATCGAAGGCCGAAGGGCCTGTTCTGTGCTGTAATGTTCTATGTTCTATGTTCTATATTTTGTTAAATGTACAATCATCAAGAAATAAGATAACTCTTTCCATTTGAATGTCATTGGCTATTAATAGCAGAAAGTGGATTGGCTAGCATTTGAAGTGAAAATCAGTATTGACATATTTAAAACAAAAACTAGCTTACAGATTTCGCATTGTATGTCCAAATCCCTTGAGGAGATTATAGAAGTTGACACAAGGTTTTGTCTATGATGATTATAAGACAGTAACATGTTAAGTGTTTGAGCTGTCAAATGAATCATGAGAATGTTTTTCCAGTATAACACTCAGATGAAGATAGCATAAGGGTTTTATTTTATGGGATGTGGCTGTCATGGCTAGAAGAACTTGCGTTCGTAATCGTTCTTGAGCAGGTGGGCTGCCTTCTTTAACTACCAATATCCATCTGGTGTATGTACATCCATTGTGTAGTTAAAAAGAGAGTTTCAGGATTTTCGCCCTGCAACACTGAAGGAATGGTGATAGTGTTCCAAGTCAGGATGATGTGTGGCACGGCGGGAGACTTATAGGTGTTGGTGTTTCCGTGCATTTCTGAACTTGACCTTCAGGGTCATAGAGATTATGGCTTTGGAAAGAGCTGTAAAAGGAGCATTAGTGAGAACAAAGAAAATTACAGCACTGGAACAGGCCTTTCAACCTTCCAAGCCTGTACTGACCGTGCTGCCTGACTGAACTAAAACCCTTCACACTTCTGGGGACCATATCCCACTATTCCCATCCTATTCATGTATTTGCTTCTAAGACCTCCCACGACAGCGAGTTCCAGGCATCCACCACCCTCTGTGTAAAAAAAAAAACTTGCCTTGTACATCTCCTTTAAACCTTGCCCCTCGCACCTTAAACTTACGCCCCCTAGTAATAGACTCTTCTGAACTGGAAAAAGCTTCTGACTATCCACTGTGTCCATGCCTGTCATAATCTTGAAGATCTCTATTAAGGCGCCCTTCATTCTCTCATTTCGGTGCGAATGAACCAAGTTTCTCCAATCTGTCTTCATAGCTAATGCCCTCCATGCCAGACAAAATCCTGGTAAATCTTTTCTGTACCTCTCCAAAGTCTCCACATCTTTCTGATAATGTGGGACAGAATTGAACACTATATTCTAAGTGCAACCTAACTAAGGTTTGATAGAACTGCAGCATGACTTGCTAGTTTTTAAACTCAATGCCCCAGCTGATGAAGGCAAGCATAGATAAGCTGCAGCTTATCTATGATAATAGATGAGCTGGGCTGAGAGGTGGCAAATGGAGTTTAATGTGGGAAAGTGTGAGGTGATTCACTTTGGTAAGAGTGACAGGAGTACAGAATATGGGGCGAATGGAAGCACTCTTGGTAGTGTTGACGAGCAGAGAGATTTTGGTGTACATGTGCATAGATGCCTGAAAGTTGGCACCCAGGTTGATAAGGTTGTTAAGAAGGTGTACGGTGTGTTAGCTTTTATTGGTAGAGTGATTGAATTTCGGAGCCGTGAAGTCATGTTGCAACTATACAAAACTCTGGTGCGGCCGCACTTGGAGTATTGCTACAGTTCTGGTCGCCGCATTATAAGAAAGATGTGGAGGCATTAGAAAGGGTGCAGAGGAGGTTTACCATGTTGCCTGGTATGGTGGGAAGGTCTTATGAGGAAAGGCTGAGGGACTTGAGGTTATTTTCATTAGAGAGAGAAAGGTTAAGAGGTGACCTAATTAAGGCATACGAGATGATCAGAGGGTTAGATAAAGTGGACAGTGAGAGCCTTTTTCCTCGGATGATGATGGCTAACATAGGGGACATACCTTTAAATTGAGGTAATTACATCTGTTGTGGGGAAAGTTTTGGAAAGAATTATAAGGGATAGGATTTATAGTCAGAAAGAAATGAATTGATTAGGGATAGTCAACATGGATTTGTAAAGGGAAGGTTGTGTGCCTCACAAACCTTATCGAGTTTTTTGAAAAGGTGACCAAAGAGGTGGATAAGGGTAAGGCAGTTGATGTGATGTATATGGATTTTAGCAAAGCATTTGATAAGGTTCCCCGTGGAAGACTACTGCAGAAAATGCAGATGCATGTGATAGAGGGTGATTTAGCAATTTGGATTAGGAATTGGCTAGCTGATAGAAGACAGAGGGTCATGTTGATGGGATATATTCCACCTGGAGTTTAGTTACTAGTGGTGTACTAAAGGGTACTGAGGGATCTGTTTTGGGGCCACTGTTGTTTGTTATTTTTATAAATGACCTGGATGAGGGTCTAGAGGGATGGGTTAGTAAATTTGCTGATGACACCAAAGTTGGAGGAGTTGTAGATAGTGAGAATGGATGTTACAGTTTGCAGAGGGACATAGATAAGTTGCAGAGCTGGGCCGAGAGATGGCAAATGGAGTTTAATGTGGAAAAGTGTGAGATGATTCACTCTGGGGGTAAGAGTAATATGTGTGCAGAATATAGGGCTAATGGTAGGACTTTTAGTAGTGTAGATGAGCAGAGAGATCTCGGTGTACAGGTGCATAGATCCCTGAAAGTTGGTACTCAAGTTGATAAGGTTGTTAAGAAGGCGTATAGTGTGTTAGCATTTATTGGTAGAGGGATTGAATTTCGGAGCCGAGACGTCCTATTGCAACTGTACAAAACTCTGGTGCGGCTGCACTTGGAGTTTTGTGTACAGTTTTGGTGGCCACATTATAAGAAAGATGTGGAGGCAGAGGAGGTTTACCAGGATGTTGCCTGGTATGATGGGTAGGTCTTATGAGGAAAGACTAAGGGACTTGAGGTTATTTTCATTAAAGAGAAGAAGACTATGAGATGACCTAATTGAGACGTATAAGATGATCAAAGGATTAGATAGCGTGGATAGTGAGAGCCTTTTTCCTCGGATGGAGACGGATAACATGAGGAGACATAGCTTTAAATTAAAGTGTGGTAGTTATAGGACGGATGCTAGAGGTGGGTTCTTTAGTCACAGGGTAGTAAGGGCGTGGAATGCCCTGGCTGCAGCAGTTGTGGACTCGCCAAGTTTAAGAAGGTTCAAATGGTCAGTGGATAGACATATGGATAGCATTGGAATAGTTTAGGTTAAAGGGTCATAAATTTGGTTCCATTGGTCGGCGCAACATCAAGGGCTGAAGGGTCTGTACTGTGCTGTGATGTTCTGTGTTCTATGGATGTCAGAGGTAGGTTCTTTATTCAGAGGGTAGTAAGGGCATGAATGCCCTACCTGCAGCGGTTGTGGCTCGCCAACTTTAAGGGTGTTCAAATGGTCAGTGGATAGGCATATGGATGATATTGGGATAGTTTAGGTTAGAGGGCCATTAGATTGGTTTCACTAGTCGGTGCAACATCGAGGGCCAAAGGGTCTGTACTGCGCTGTTATGTTCTATGTTTCTATGTTGTGTGCCTCCTTGACTATCTTTTGCACCTGTGTTACCACTTTCAGTGACCTGTGCGCCTGTACACACAGATCCGTCTGCTTAGCAATACTCTTCAGGATTGGTCGTTTCCTGTCTACTTCCAGTCTGCATCATACCTTCCAAAATGCATTATCTCACGTTTGTTTTGATTAAACTGTATCTTCCACCTCTCTGCCGAAGCCTCCAATCAATCAGTATCCTGCTATATCCTCTGATGGTCTTCGTTGCTATCTGCAAATCCACCAACCTTTGTTGCCTGCAAACTTACTAATCAACTCACTCACATTTTCCTCCAAATCATTTGTATATATTACAAACATGCAAAGGTCCCAGCTTTGATCTCTCAGGGACGCCACTTGTCACAACCCTCCATTCAGAAATGCATCCTTCCACTGCTACTCTCTGTCTTCTATGACGAAGCCAGTTCTGTATCCATCTTGCAAGCTCACCTCTGATCCCATGCAATTTCACCTTCTGCTCCAGTCTGCCATAATGGACCTTGTCAAAGGCCTTACTGAAGTTCATGTGGACAACATCCACTGCCCTACCCTCATGAATCATCTTCATCACTTCCTCAAAAAACGTGATCAAGTTAGTGAGACTAGTGAGTTGCTACTGTTTGTATGTGTTTGTGTTGGAAGAATGAAAGTTTAAAGTGATGGATATGCCAATCAAGCAGACTCCTTTATTCTAGATTTTTAAAAAATTGTCCATGGATGGGATCAAGTGCACAGATTTCTAAAAGCAGTAGTTCAAAGTTGTAAAGAAGGTGAATGGAATACTCTCCTTCATTGGCAAGGATATAGAATATAAAAGCATGGGTGACACTACAGATGCGGTATTGCGTGCCATCCTGGTCACCACACTACAGGAAGAATGTAATTGCTCTAGAGAGAGCGCAGAAGAGCTTTACAAGAATTTGCCAGAGCTCAAAATGCAGCTTTGAGAAGAGATTAGATTGTTTGGGGTATTTTCATTGGAATAAAGAAGGCTGGGGAGTAACTTAATTGAAATGTACAAAGTTCTGAAGGGAAAAGAGTGTACAGGATAAAATAATTTCCCTTAGTGTAGAATTTTAGAACAAGAATTTTAGAACAAGTAGATTCAAAATAAGTAGTAATATGTGCAGAGAGGGGCATGAGGGAGACTATTTTTTATGCAGAGGATAGTGGGTACCTGGAATTCACTGCTTCAGTTGGTGGTGGAGGCAGAGACCTTGAGCGTTTTTTTAAGAAGTACCTGAATCTGCACTTTTTGTGAGGGCTATGTGCAATAGGGTTTGGGTTGGGATTAAAATGGGTACCTGGATATCCTCCATGTAGCATGGGCAAGAATAGCTGCCTTCTATTTTGTAACTTTTCTATGGTTGTATTGTGTGCATCACAAGCTATGACAGCATTTAAACTTGATTTCATTTATTATTGTCAGATGTATTAGCACTCAGTGAAAAGTATTATTTCTTGTGCCCCATACAGACATAGCACACCATTTATAGAGTAGGAAATGAGAGCGTTCAGAATGTAGTGTTATAGCTAGGATGTAGTGAAAGATCAACTTAATGCAAGATAGGTCCATTCAAAAGCCTGAAGCAGCAGGGAAGAAGCTGTTTGTCAGTATTTCAGTATCAATTCCAGAATTTTTTTATTAAATTCAAATTTCACCAACTGGCATGGTGGGATTTGAACTCTGGTCCCAGCATGTTATTCCTGAATCTGTAGATTACTAATCCAGTGTGCCATTGCCTCCCCTAAATTATGTCAATATTATGTGTTGTTGGAACTGCACATCCAGTCAAGTGAAAAATACTCAGTCACGCTCCTGACTTGTGCCTTGTAAATGGACAGGATTTGAGTTACTTTACACAGAATCACCAGCTTCTTGTAGCAGCAATATTTATTCATTCATGGGATGTGAGCGACATTGACTGGTCAGCATTTATTGCCATTTATTGAGTTTTCTGAAGGGGTAATAAAGAAGGTAGATGAGGGCAGTGCAGTTGATGTTGTCTATGTAGAATTTAGCAAGGCCTTTGACAAGTTACCACATGATAGGTTGTTGCATGAGGTTAAATTTCACAGAATCCAGGGTGAGGTATCGCAATGGATACAAAATTGGTTTCTTGAGAGAAGCCAGAGGGTGGTTGTAGAGAGTTGTTTTTCAAATTGGAGGTCTGTAACCAATGGTGTGCCTCAGGAATCAGTGCTGTGTTCAATGTTATTTGTCATTTATGTTAATGATTTAGATGAGAATATAAGGAGGTGTGGTTGGTAAGTTTGCAGATGACATCAAGATTGGTGGCATAGTGGACAGTAAAGAAAATTATTTCCAATTGCAATGGGATCTTGATCAGTTGGGCCAGTGGGCTGATAAATGGCAGATGAAGTTTAATTTAGACAAATGCAAGATGATGCATTTTAATAGATTGAAGGGCAGGACTTAGTTAGTGGTAGGGCTTTGGGAAGAGGTACAGAATAAAGAGATCTAGAGGTATGTGTTTGTAGCTCCTTGAAAGTAGAGTCGTAGATGGACAGAATGGTGAAGAAGGCATTCAACATGCTTGGTTTCATCGGTCAGAACATTGAGTACAGGAATTTAGATGTCTTATTGAAGTTGTCCAAGACATTGGTAAGGCCACACTTGGAATACAGTGTGCAGTTCTGGTCACCGTATCATAGAAAGGATATTATTAAATTAGAAAGAGTGCAGAAAAGATTTACTAGGATGCTACTGGGATTTGATGGTTTGAGTTATAAGGAGAGGCTAGATAGATTGGAACTTTTTTCCATGATGTTGATAGTGTTTGCATGTTCTCCCCATGTCTCCGTAGGTTTCCTCCTGTAGTCTGAAAGATGTACTGGTTGGAGGCACAGGCCATGCTAAATTCTCCTTCAGTTACCTAAACAGGCACCAGAGTGTGGCAACAAGGGGATTTTCACAACACCTTCATTGCAGTGTTAAGCCTACTTGTGACACAAAGAAAATAAACTTTAATAGAGGACAAAAGTTAGGATAGAGGGGTATTTTCAGAATGACAGCCTACAACTAGTGGAGTGCCACAGGGATCAGTGCTAAGGCCAGAATTATTTACAATGTATATTAATGACTTGGATGAGGGAAGTGAATGTACTTTTGCCAGTTTGTGGATGAAACAAGAATAGGTGGAAAAACAAGTGACAAGGATGGTACAGTCTCGATAGGGACATAGACAGATTAGTCGAGTGGGCAAAAATTTGGCAGATGGAATATAATGCAGGGAAATATGAAGCTATGCACTTTGCAAGGAAACATAAAGGAGCTGAATATTTAAATGGAGAAATATTGAAGAAGACTGCAGCACAGAGAGATTTGGGAGCCTTCATGCATAAATCACAAAAAGCTAGAATGCAAGTCCAGCAGGTAGTAGGGAAACAAATAGAATTTGAAAGAAATGGCCTTTATTTCAAAAAGAATAGAACGCAAAAATAGCAAAGTCTTACTAAAACCATACAAGGCATTAGTTAGACTGACCTGGAATACTATGAGCAGTTTTGATTTCTTTATTTAAGGAAAGATTTAATGGCATTGGAGGCAGTCTGGAGAAGGATCACTAGGTTGATCCTGAATTTGGAAGGATTTTCTTATGGGATAAGATTGAGTAGGCTGGGACTAACTCATTGGAGAATGAGAGGCAACCTTATTGAAACACACAGGATTCTCAGGGTGCTTGACAGGGTAGTTGCTGAGAGGTTGGTTCCTTTGTGGGAAAGTCCAGGGTAGAGGGCAAAATCTCAAGGTTGCTCATTTAAGTAAGACAAAGGAAATTTTCTCTCTAAGGAAAGTGAATCTATGGAATTCTTTACCGCAGAGGGCTGCAGAAGCAATATGGTTAAGTATGTTCAAGGCTGAGATTTTTAATCAGTAAGGGAACTAAGGGTTATGGGGATAGGACGAGTTGAGGATTAACATGTGGGGGAGGCAATGGCACAGTGGTATTGTCCCTGCATTACTAATCCAGAGATCTAGAGTAATGATCTGGGGACCTCAGTTCAATTCCCACTACAGCAGATATTGAACTTTGAATTCAATAAAAATCTGGAATTGAGAGGCTAGTGGTGACCATGAAATGATTATCAATTTGTTGTAAAAGCCCATCTGGCTCACTAATGCCTTTGAGGGAAGAAAATCTGCCACCCTTACCAAGTGTGGCCTACATGTAACTCCAAACTCATCAATGTAGTTGATTTTTAAATGCCATCTGAGAGTAGGAATGCCCTCTCCCAGCCAGTGATGTCCACATCCCATGAACGAACAAAAAAAAGAGCAATCATGATCTTGTTGAAAGGTAGAGCAGATTTGATGGGCCAAATGGCCTAATTCTGTTCGTAAGTTTTATGGAGGTCTTGCTGCACATTGATGCAAACTATTTCAGTATCTGAAGAATTCATATTGGGATGAACATTGTGCCATCATAAATGAACATTTCCCACTTTTGACCATTTAATGGAGGAAAGGTCATTTGAAGTAACTGAAAATGTTAAGTCATGAAATGGGATGTGCAATGCAAAATGGCCAAGAGGTGTACATAACAGCTTATTACAAAAGATTTACAACATTGGAAAAGTTTTCCACATATTAATTAGATTTTAAGTGAAAAAAGCCACAATGGATTTTCTAGTAGTTATGAATTTGCACCCAAATATTTTTGCAAGCTTTTTTATACTCTAAATAAGCATTCTTCAAATGTGAAAACTCACTTGCAAATAATGTTAACTGCTGCCAAAAAGTTATGGGGTCTTCTATTGTGTTAACATTAAAAATGTAATTGGACCAGAGGAAATGGATTCTTAGCACAGTAGTATTCTAATATTACTAATGGATCATTAATAATTTACCTATCATTTAACTTAATTAAATTAATGAATTGGTACCTTCTCATGGTCTGTTTGCGTTGAAAGGAACCAAATGGCAGTGAATGTTAAGATTGTGCCAGATGTACTTGGCAGTGTGGAGCACAGTTTAAATTTTATGAATGAAATTAATCCTTTGATGTATGTTGTTAAACCCAGTTATTCCTGTACTTGTTCTATAAATAGTTCCTGAAATGGTTTAGTGCTGTGCGTCTCCTATACTATGTTGCTTAATATTGACATGAAATGAAGAATTGCATTTCATGTAGTATTTTTGAACTAATTTGTTTTCATTTTGATAGTAAAGTTTCTAAATATTCCATGAATCCTCTTTTTAATCTGACATGCTTGTATGTATTTTAGTTAACTTGATATCTTTATTCAATTGCTCTGGTTTGCATTGGAGTGGAAGAAAATCAATGCTTATCTGGGTTAGGCAGACTCTAAGAATTCAGCAACCCAGTCATTAACTTTTTTTATGTGTATGTGTTGGTTAAGATAAAAGTTCTGATCAAAACATTTGGAGCACTCCTTATTGAATAGTACCATGAGATCTTAAATCAAGGCCTCTTGAGTGATCATTAGATGTTCCATCCATGATGGATGGCCTTTTCACTATTACAATGTTCTTAGTTAATGTATTGGAGAGCTGGCCAGGATATATGATCAGTTCTTGAATTGGGATTGGAGCCAAATCAACTTTGTTGAATTAAACATGTTTAATTTCACACACTTTGACTTTGAAATTGCTACCAGCGTAATCCTTCTTTGCTCATACCTGCCTGATTTGGGTTAATTGATTATCATGTTTCCTGGTGATCACAGACATTATTCCCCCTTTTGACATTATTTAGCAGAGATATTGAAAATGGAGTTTACCTGCTTGATTTTAGTGCATTGTGCTATAATACTACATGGTAAACTCTGTCCCATAATATGTAACTAATACTGATGTTGGGAAAAAAAACAGATGAAGTCAGGGTGGGTGGAGGGAAGGACGTGGACAAGGAAATAAAATTTTTGAGGATTGTGGAAAAGTACATATTGTGGAACCTTCTTGTCTTGCACTCGTCTGGACAAATGCAAGAATATCAATATCAGGAGAAGCAACAGTTTTATACTGTATGGAAAGAGAATGCTGATTGGCAAGTGGATTTTTGGTTCAAGCATTGCCAAGAACAAGAACAAAGAACAATACAGCATGGGAAACAGGCCCTTTGGCCCAACGAGCCCATGCTGCCATTCTAACATTGAGTGCCCTCCTCTACCTATGACCTTTGCCTACACCTATTGGGGAAGATTGAGGGAAGCTAATTTAGGGACAATAATTTAGGGACAATTAATATTTGTTACACCAATCAGCCTAAGAGCACATTTTTGGGATGTGGGAGGAAACAGAAGCACAGGAGAAAACCCACGCAATCACAGGGAGAATGTGCAAACTCCTGCAGACACTGGCCCAAATCCATGTATCTGCGCAGCAAACAGTGATAGCCACTGAGCTGTCATGTTGTGCATCAGATGGTCCAGTTTAAGCGTACGCTAACGATGTGAAGCACTAGGCAACTCTCGAAGCAACATCCAAGAGCAGCCCTCCTACGACCCACCGCGTGTATGCCCCTTGTTGGTTAACAAGTCGGACCGAATTACCTGCGAAGTAAAAGAAAAGACATCAATAGATATGCAAAAACTTAGACACTTATGGAATCCCCAGAAGCACAGAAATAAAGCAAGTTAGCCATGAAATATGTTGGAAGGTCCACAGGAATCAGTTGATTCCCAGGGACGTCCCAAGGCTCGTAATCTTTATTTAGAAAAGTCTCCTGTATCCCTCCATCTCTAGTCTGCTCATGTTCCTCTCTAAGTAAGCCTTAAGCAACCCTAACATGCCTGCCTCCACCACCTTAGTTGACAGTGCATTCTAGGCCCCCACCACCCTCTGTGTGAAAAACCTCCCTCTAACATCTGAGTTATACCTTGTCCCCCTCACCCTAAACCCATGGCTCCTTGTAATTATTGTATCCAACCTAGGAAAAAGCTTACCACTGTTCACTTTATCTATATCCTTCATAATCTTATACACCTCTATTAGATCTGCCTTCATTCACTGCCTTTCTAAGGAGAACAGTCCTAATTTGCCCAATCTTTCCTTGTAGCTCAGCCCTTCTATACCAGATAAACCTCCTCTGCACTGTCTCCAGGGTCTCCACGTCCTTCTGGTAGTAAGGTGACCAGAACTGGACGCAGTACTCCAAATGTGGGTGAACCAATGTTCTATACAGCTGCAACATTAGATGCCAGTTTTATACTCTATACCCCTCCCTATAAAGGCAAGCATACCATAGACCTTCTTTGTCACCTTCTCCACCTGTACTGCCACCTTCAAGGACTTGTGTACTTGCACCTCTTGGTCCCTCTGCATTTCTCTACTCTTAATAGGCCTACCATTTATCATGTAACTCCCCCTACATTATTTCTTCCAAAATGTTGGTCTTAGGAGCAGTGTACTGGAAAGTGCTGGTGGTGAATAGCTGAATACCTGTTTATTTTTCTCTCCTTTTCCGGTTTGCAGGGTTTTTGTTGTTTTTTTTTCTCCGTAGTGGAAGTAGGCGCAGGAAGGTAGCGCAGAATTTAACAAACAGGCCACAGTAGACAGTGGGCAGCGGAGTGAGCTGGGAGCAGAGTGAGAGCTGTAAGGGCTTTGGCTCATTGGGCTTAGGCGAGAGCGGGCATAGGAGAGGTGGGTGTTACTATTGTTGTCTTTCTTCTTTTCCCTTTTTGTGTTTTGATCCCCAATGGTACTCAGATGATAAATGGCATGCTCAACTTATTGAAACATATAAGATGATTAGAGGTTTAGATAGGGTGGACAGTGATGGCCTTTTTCCTAGGATGGAGAAAGCTAGCACGAGGGGACATAGCTTTAAATTAAGGGGTGGTAGTTATAGGACGGATGTCAGAGGTAGGTTCTTTACCCAGAGGGTGGTAAGGGTATGGAATGCCCTGCCTGCTGCAGTTGTAGATGCGCCAAGTTTGGTGGCGTTTAAGAGGTTAGAGATAAGTTTATGGATGAAAAGGGAATGGTTTAGGTTAGAGGGTCATTGCTTTTTCTTAATTGGTCGGCGCAACATCGAAGGCCGAAGAGTCTGTTCTGCGCTGTTATGTTCTATGCATTAACTGCATTCAGTGTCATGTGGGAGTTTCTGGGAACAAGTCATCTCCCGAAAATCCACATCTGCACTAAGTGTCGGGAGCTACAGCGTCTGAGAGACTGGGTCAAGGGATTAGAGCTGAGACTTGAGGATGTATTTCCAGTAAGAGAGAATGAGGCAATAATGGATGTGAACCATGGTCAAGTGGAGATACCTGGGCCTAAGAAGGGAGACAGGTGGGTAACTGTTAGGAAGAGGAAAAAGAAAAAAAGTCATGGTTCAAAGGCTACCCCAATGGCAGTCTCCCAAGACATCAAGGGAAGGGTATCAAATGGGGAAAGTGATCTTCCAGAGGAAGACAGGATGACTGGAATGCCTTACAGAAAAAGAAGGGGATTAGTAGTGAGGTAGTGGTAGGGGATGGGAGAGTCAAAGAAATAGATAGGCGGTTCTGTGGGCAAAAGCGAGACTCCAGGAAGGTAGTCTGCCTCCCTGGAGCAGGGATACAAGATGTTTCTGAAAGGGTAGAAGGGATATTGAAGGGTGAAGGGAACAAATCTGACATAATTGTGCATATAGGTGAGAAGGACGTAGGATGGAAGAGCAAGAGGGAAATATGTAGGCAGTTTAGGGGATTGGGTGCCAGGGTGAAGAGCAGGGCCTCCAGGTGGTGATCTCTGAGCTGCTACCAGTACCTAGGGATGGTAGGGCTAGGAATACTGATATCCTTCAGCTAAATGCGTGGCTGAAAGATTGGTGTAAGACAGAGGGTTTTACATTTGTTAGTCATTGGGAAGTGTTCATGAGAGAAGCGCACCTGTATGGGAGAGATGGGGAACACTTTAACAGGAAGGGCACGAATATCTTAGTTGGGAGGTTAGCTGGAGTGTTTCAGGGTTTAAACTAATGTGGAGGAGGGGAGGGTAGGGATGAAACAGATACCTCAGTAGGCACCGGGATTGGGAGCGAGTTGGATGACAGGGTAAGATTAGACGAGAGGAAAATCATCCAAGAGAGGGAGGATCCGTGTGGGCCTGGAGTGCGCCTGTTTTAATGTGAGGAGCGTTAACGGATGAACTTAAGGCCTTAATGTTTGCAAGGAATTTAGATGTGGTTGCAGTGATAGAGACGTGGTTAAAAGAAGGGCAGGACTGGCAGCTAAATATTCCTGGGTATAAGTATTTCAGGTGTGTCAGAGGAGGGTCAAAAAGAGGAGGGGGAGTGGCGTTGTTAGTTAGAGATGACATTACAGTGGTGTAGAGGGAGGATAATTTAGAGGAGTCGGGAAATGAATTGCAGTGGATGGTGTTCAGGAATAGGAAGGGGGCGATCACTTTGTTAGGGGTATACTATAGACTATGAAATAGCCTGCGGGAGGTGAAAGAAAGGATATGTAAAGAAATTCTGGATAGGTTTAGAAAAGATAGGATTGTTGTAGTGGGAGACTTTAATCTCCTTGGGGTGGATTGGAAAGTGCCTAGCGTTGGGGTTTGGAGGGGGAGGAATTTGTAAAGGGTCTTTGGAGCAGTATGTAGCTAGCCAGACTAGAGAGAAGGCTATACTGGATTTAGTTCTGGGAAATGAGCCTGGTCAGGCAGTCAAGGTTGTAGTAGGGGACCATGTGGCGAACAGTGACCACAATTCAGTCTACTTCAGGATACTAATGGAAAAAGATGAGTGCTGTCCGAAGAGGGAAGGCTAGATACAGCCGGATTAGGCAGAAACTTATAGATACTGATTAGGAGAGATTGTTTGAGGGTAAGTCCACGTTCGGAATGTGGGAGCCTTTTAAGGGACAGCTGAAAAGATTGCAGGAAAGACAGGTGCCGGTTAAGAGGAAGGATGGAAAAGGTAGGATCAGGGAGATTGAGGACTTGGTCAGGAGGAAAAGAGAGGCGTATGTTATGGCTGGGAACAGAGAGAGCATTGGAGGAATATAGAGAGGGTAGGAGAGAGCTCAAACAGGGAGTTAAAAGGCCGAAAAATGGGCATGAAATGGTGTTGGCGGACAGGATTAAGGAAAATCCAAAAGCATTTTATTCCTATGTTAGGAATAAAATGTGGGGAAATATGAAGTTAGAAAAAAGCAGAGTACTTTTTAAAAGATGTGAAACTTTGTTCATTTCAGAGAGACTTGGTGTGCTTGTACAAAGAATACAAAGTTAACATGCAGGTGCAGCAAGCAATTAGATTAGAAAATTGCTTGTTGGCCTTTTTAGCAAGGGGATTGAACTAGAGAAATAAAGTCTTGTTACAATTGTTCAGGGTTTTGATGAGAATGTATCTGGAATAGCGTGTGCAGTTTTAGTCTCTGCATTTAAGAAAGAAGATTGGAAGCATTAAAGTTCATTAAATTGGTGCCTGGGGTAAGAGGTTGTCCTCTGGAGCTTGGAAGAATGTGAGGCAATCTCATTGAAACATGCAAAATTCTGAAGAAACGTGATGAGGTAAACGCTGAAAGATTTGTTACTACAGCTCAGGGAGTCTTACATGGGAGGACAGTCTTGGCGTGAGATGAGGTGAAATTATTTCATTCAAAGGGTGGTGAGTCTTTGGCCTCACCACCCTTTGGGCTTAACATTTTTGGTCTCCCATGGAATCAAGTGATTGGGAGAATAAGCAGAAAAGTACGCTTTGAACCCGAGTTCAGGCACCGTTGTATGGTGAATTAGGCTTACCAGGCCATATTTTTTCCTCCTATTTCTCGTGTTCTTGTGATTCTTGGCAAATTTAACATCTTTTACATTTTTGGGATGTTGAACATTGAGCTATGTAACCCATGACTTGTCCTGAAAAGTGTGTGATTTGTTGGCTTAGTGACAACTATAGCTGATAAATTCCTTTCCAATATTTTTTGTCAATACAACCTTGAATAGCTAGCTAGACCCCTGCAGAGAAGAGTCAGTTATGTTGGTTGGAACTGGACAGTTTGAGGAAAGATGACTCCACTGCATATGAATTTGCATTCTTTGAATTATTAGCTCAGATTTCTTGATTTCTGATTCAGTAACATAACCACTATGCTACTGTATCCCTAATCTCTATATCTGTTTCTCTTGGCCTGACCAAATTCATTATCCTACTGTCCTGTCTCCTGCCTGCATTCATCTCCCTTCAATGATGTTATCACCCATAGCCTCTCTAATTTTGTGGTCTCAGTATGGAAAAAGCTTTATTGACTTTTTTTTCTTCCCTATCTGTGCCAGAAAGCGTTTCCCTCTGTCATACGTACATCTTCTGTTTTCATTGCTGTAGTGTTGGCAGCCTTACCTTTAGTTGTCTTGACTTGAAGCTCTGGAATTCTCCTAAACATTTCCACCTTTTTAGCTTTCCTTTAAACCTCACTTTTTAATCAAGCTTTTCTTGTCCTAATGTTATCTTATACGACTTAGTGTTAACTCCTGTAATGCATCTTGACACAATTACATTACATGTGCTATAAAAATGTATGCTGGTATTTTTACCAGAGGAAAGAAGATAGAATCAAGCAGTGAAACTGCAAGGCTGTGGAAATTTACCTGAAGAGATCTGCTAGTGAAGTGAATCACTAATTTGCAATGAGGAACAGAGGACCAGATCATAGGATTCATTTCAGCTAATGACAGGATGGATGAAATGTTGGAGAACTGTCTTTTGCTTCAAATAGTACATCTTCATAACAGTTTAATGTCTCATCTGAAAGGCAACATCTCCCATCATGCAGCACACTTCCATGAAGCATCATTCTAAGTTATGTTTGACGATTCTAGAACATGGCTTGAATCCACACTCTTTGGTCTCAAGTGAAGTTGCCTGCATTGAACCAAAATTGACGCTTGGAGCATGACATTTCTGTTGTGATATGCAGCAGGCTATGATTTAACTTATTGCATTTCAAAGTCTCAAAGATGGGAAGTGGCAAATGGAACCCTCTCCCTTCCAATGTTGAAGATTTTATAATTTTGTACACCTTTAAGTTTTGTTCATTTGTATGAATATAAATTAATAGAACTTTCAAAACAGCCTTTGAGTAGTTTCCTTGGATCAATATGATGTTAGTTATGCAGCTGAATTAATGAACTTGATATTTCTACACTACATAGTTTATTGGGTGTTTGATTCTGAGGTTGATCTGTGTAACACTGAGATGATGTTAGATGTAAATATATTTAATATAGATAATTTTATGCTACATGATGTGCATTGACAGGTTATTTTTAAAGCTGTCTCCATCACTACAAAGTTGGATTCTGGTACTTCATTTGTTCAAAACGTTCTTGTACAGAATTCTTCATGCACCTTTTGAATGATATATCTTTGACTGCAATCATTAGTTCATTTTCAACTAGTTCCAAATTTTTAAAAATTTACTGATGATGATTGTGTTCTTTTCAAATTTTGACTTGTATTCTACCTTGAAGATATACTTCGCCCTATCTGGTATTTGAGATTTGGATTCTTGTTCTGTGAAAACAGGCATTTTGTAGATCACAGCTGAATATAATGGAAATAACTAGGGATTTCTGAAATTATCTGGAACTTTTTGTTGGACCGCTTTGAAGTCTTCAGACAATTATGTGAAAAGAGAGCAGGTTATTTATTTGAGATTTTTTGAAAAAAAAGGAATCTTATTACAAGTCACTGTTTGCTTTCAAAATGTGAATTTATTCATTTAAAATACCTGTAATTTATATATTTGAATTTTCCTTTCTTGTCTAATTTTGTACTTTTTTTTTAGTGCAAAAAAAAATCTTTTGGCTACCAAGTAACTGTACATCAAACTTGATGCACCATGATGTATTTCAAATGTATAACCTGATTCTTATTTGCTACTTTCAGTTTAAATAACTGGAAATATTTCTGAATCCAGGTGTAATTTCTTATTAGTTAGGTGTCCCGGTAACTTGATACAGATCTCTACATAGTCTGGATTATTGGATTTTCTCTTTTTTTTTGTTGTTGTCCTTAATTCTGGAATAACCATCTGATACTTATGAACTCCTAATTGCAGCTGATGCAACCTTTGCTGTGCATTCAATTGAAGGCTTTTTGTCAATGCAAAGACACGGGCTCTTAAAAGATGCGTGCGGAATACTGTGTGTGATGTGCTTTACTAATTTGTAAATGTATTAAACCATCACTTAGTACACAAACACAATGGAATAGCATTGCTATTTATGGAATACTGGGAAATATCTTCTAATATAGAATCTAATATTAAAAATATTTTTTTGATGCTCCAGACTAAGGTGTCTTAGACTGTCCCATTAAATACTTAAAACAAGTTGTTACCCTAAATCCTGATACGTTTTAGTTATCAGCTAACTGGACCCTCCGGAGCTTCAAGTCCCTTAGAAAACTCTTCAGCAACTTGAGCACAGTTGACCTAAAGGTTTTGGTTGAACATCTTTCTCTTAACTGTAAAGGGCATCGATTTTATGGCCTATTAAATTGAATTACATCATCATGGCAGCTGTAAATGTTAACTCTTTGCAGCCTTATAAAAAGATTTACATTCTACCTATATTGAGGATTGCATTATTTGATGAACTTTGTGAACATTCGTCTGGTCAACGACTTTGTAACATCTTACAGTGGCAAGGCCTGTTATGGTGTATTTTCGTAATTTACATTTTATAAAAGATTTTGAAGTTTAAAATTTTACTGCATTGTCAGTTTATGATGAGGTCATCACAAGGTTAAAGCCATTCTTTTTTTCGGGTTAATGAAAGTTGAATCTTGCAAGAAATATTCAATTGGGTTGATTATTGATAAAGATTTGAAATGGTCTTCTGTACCATTTGGAGCCAGTGTGAGATGAATACTTATTTAAAATAAAACATTGGTGTGCTCTTTTTGCAGCCATAGCTGATTCTTTTTAATATTTTCTTTCTTTAAAAGATGCAAGTCACTTAGCATATGGTACAGACAGAGCTTAATTTTTTTGTCCCCATACATGCTCGTGCTGTGGTATCTGTGGCCTTTTGTAATAGCCTGTACCAGGGATATTTGCATTAAAAGGTTTGGAAAAGTTTCCACTTGATGGAGATATCCCAGTGTGCACTCAAAGGCTTTATGTTGGCCTGTTCAACAAAAGTAAACATTTACTCAATTCTGAAGTACATAATACTGATTAGTGAATTGTGATACATATTTCCACTAACTCATCAATATTTCATGATCACCGTGAGGATGTTTGCCGCGCTCCACAATCTCCTGGTTTGTAAATTCCCATGACAGTGTTCCTTAAGTTTTGTCCTCCAAGGGTAGTCAGAATGATTCAAAGGTGCTGAATGTGAAACAAGTACTGAACTGGTTATCAAATCATATTGGCAGTGCTGCTATAGCATCTGGAAAGTTTCAGGCAAAGACCTGAAAAAATCCAATCTGTCAACTGCAGGTGATTGAACTTTTGGCACAATATTCTCTATTGAAATTTGAAGAACTATGGGCACAATTCTTCTGCTTTCAGGCCAAGTGCCTCTGCCGGCCAAAAAATTGGAGAGTTTGCCGTTGGCATCTGAAAGATGCTAATGAGTTCATTATAGGGAACCCACTGGTTAGTCCTGCTAAAAGGGCACCCTGATCTCCATGTTCAGAGACTCCCTTGCCCTGCCCCTTCTCCCAAAAAAATAATTGGTGGCAAAGGCCAACTGGCCTAGGGAACACCACCAGAATAAGGAATATCCACTTAAACAACAACACCACACACACACACACACACACACACACACACACCCAAAATTAATGGGTTAAACCCCTTTCCCCACGCTACACAGCATGAGTGTGACCTAATCAAACTCCCCATTCGGGATGCCATTTAGGCCATTTGCCTTGACAATGCTAGTGGTGCACTGACACCCTGGCCTATTGTCTTCCTGAGGGGAGGTAGAGTTCAGTCCTGCGGCCATTTGCCTTCTGCCGTAGACAGGTTGCAGAGGAAAGACTCCTCGGGAGACCTGGGGTTGGCTTGTTTGGGCTGAAAGCGAGGGGTTGACCTCACTACTCTCCCCTGGGGGTATCGTGGCTGGTCTGTCTCTTTAACCCTGGTCGACCTGAAATTCATCCTGACATGGTAATTACAGGGTGCCCTTTGGTCAACGTCTACCTCCTTGTCTGTCAGCTGTGAAAATTTTGAAGTGACCTCCATGGCCCCGGTCACCTGATAGACCTTTAAAACACTGCAGCACTCCCTTCTGCAACAAAGCTTTCCCTTTCTCCCTGTCAGATGTTGCAGGTATGAATAAACACCTTTTAAATTTCTTTGACAGAGAGGGGATATCAATTTCACTCTGAGATGGGGGTTTCCATTCTGCAATGCTGTTTACTCAGTCGCAATGTATGGACGCAATTTTGAATTGAAGTTTCTGAGGCTGAAATCTTTAAAACCCCCTCTACTCAGCAGGAAAGTCTTAATTGCTGAGAGAGGCCTCCAATACAGCTGTATTTATTTACTGTTCCCCACATTGAATGCACCTCAAGTGTCTCTATTGATTCTAGCCACAATGTTTACAAAGATTTTGATAGCCTATAGTTTCTTCAAAAGGAATAAGTGTACTTTGGCCACCTCCCCCCTCAGATTTGCAGAGTGAGTGTCGGGAAAGGGAAATAGTGATTAAATGGGGGTCGGTTCATGTCACCCTCATGCCTAAGTAGTGTTGAAAGTTAGGGAGATGCGACCTATGATTTGAGAGGTGAAGGTGGAGAGGATGCCCCTTTTAAATGCTCCCCTGGGCCTTCTGGGTCCAGCATTGCCATGTCTCTGCTTGTGGTTAGCCTCCTGGTGCAGTTCTCACAGGAGTATCAGATGACTGGTGGAGGAAGGGGCAGGGGTGGGGAGGCTGGTGAATGGGCTGTCAAACCTACTAATTGTATTATAATTATCAGGTTGCCACCCATTAGGCCAGGAACTTGATCAGGACATCTGATGTGTGTTGGTGAATCCCAGTTACCTTGGATGGCTGTCATGTATCCTGATTTTTGACAAACACCTCATTCTGCAGGACATCATTCCCATGGGGTGTCTCACGAGGCTAGAGAGTCCCACTCTGTCTTCAGATTGACACAAACTACCATCAAGGATGAAGCATAACCCTCATATCAGTGAATAACTACCTATGATAAACTATGTAACTGGATAACCCCACTTGAACTGACTAAGATGAAGACTCTCAGATAAGCGGCAGATATGGACGGGTAACTATGCAAAGTCGGAGAGAGATCCATGTTTTTGAATTTTTAATCTGGCACTGAAACCTAACTGAAGTTCATTATCTCTGAACCCTTCACAATCTTAATTACATCAATTAATTCTTCAATTACTCCTCAGCAGCTAACTTTTCAGCTCTGGTTGCTGTTAAAAGTAATCTCATAACTTTACTTTGCACTCCCTCCATTTACAAAATGGAGATTCCAAATAGAGTGGTGAGGTCAACCTCTTGCTTCCAGATATTTTGCTAATCACTTGTAAATACCATAACTTTTTCAGTATCCAACCAAATCCCAGGATTTTTTCTGTTGTGATAAGCAAACACATTTCTAATTCAGCTAATATTTCATGCTATCCTTTCCTCTGCTTCATCTCAAATCTCTATTGTTTTATTAAAACATTGCCATCCATCTTTGAGTTCTGAACTTAATCTCCTATATCAGCTTTTGTCAAAACAATCAAATATTTCATACAAGGAAGTACTTTTGAAAAGCAGTGACTGCTATTTAAGCTGTGTATCAGATAATTCGAGTTATTGGGGGTGGAAAAGTGGCTTGTTGATCTTGATACTCCAGTTTCTTTCTTCTAGTTTGAAAGTCCATTTAATGTGTGCAACTTTTTTTTTGCTTCAGCCAAAGCTTTTCATCTTGCACTCATGAGAACAAATGCAAGAGCACCAAATTTTAAAGGTGAAAAGGAGTGCTGATTGAAAAGTCCACTTCAGTTGGCCACGGCATTGCCATGGAAAAAGCAAGATAGGTTGCCTGTACTTCCAGGTAATACAAAAAAGGCATGTACATGGTTAAGAATTCTTTCCCCTTCACTAAGACTATACATGCCCTAAGTATTGATAGCAATGCCTTGTCTATGCACTTGGTTGGCATTGTTAGCTTGTTTCTAAGTGTGTAGTTGAAGGGAGCCATGTTAGCATGTCACCTCAATCTAGATGTATTACCATTTTTTGAATTTGTATCTATTGAACTTCTAAACTTAACTCATGCTGTTGAGTTCAGTTTTAATGACACCATGCATGTTCAAATATATGATGTAGCTATGGGATTTCCTCTGGGTTCCGGGCTCAGTAATTTTTTTTATTTATATCTATCTCAAGTACCCCGTAAAAGCAGACTTTCTCTAATAAGTGACTTTTCACAAAGAATGACAATCTCAACTTCATCTGTGTATATTTTCAATACGTAGATGATATGTGTCACAATCTTTGAATCCGAAGGTGTTCCTTAGCACACCTTTCTTGTGGTCTGATTCACTTTTGAAATGGAACAGCCAAATGAACTCCCTTTCCTCCACGTGATGGTTGAGAAATTTGCTAATGTCTTCTCCACTGATGCCTACTTTCACTGGTGGCTTTATGCATTCTGATTTGTATAGATCTGCATAACATCTGTATAAGATTGGCTTTATCACCAACCTTGTAAGTAGTGCCCTAGGTATTTGCTTGTCGTGCAAGTTTGACACAAAAATAGAACACTTCAAAGATACCTTGCAGGACAGTGTCTATCCTGAAGAGATGATTTTTCTCTGTTACAATGCGGAGGCGATTCTTCCCTCTTTTTATTTTGGAACCACTCAAAGGGTTAGGTTTTGCCTCGTAATCTTATACAAGTATGTGTGCGGTAATAGGAAGTTATTGGTTTTGGTAAATTAAGGCAGGATCTGACACTCTATCATGAACAATTAACAGAACTTTAGTTTTTAAACTATGACAACCTTATTAAAACAATTAACAATCTGAATAAAATCCTAATAGAATGCTGTTCAAATTACTATAAACTTGTTCAGGAATAGTAAAACAAATCATTACAGAATTCAGTCACTCTCAAGTAAAATGCAAACAGACATCTTTGGAAATACGACCTTTTTTCAATGATGCTCACACCTAGAACACTTTCTAGATTGGAATCTCTATTCTGGGGATGGCTTATTAAGATATGCATGACATTACTGGATTTACATGATAGCTTCACGTACCTCCTTCTGACGTAAGAAGTGGCAAGCATACTCTGACAGTCCCCCTACCCCCCATCCATGTTTATATACCTGGAATTACCTCACAGTATCCCTGCAATCTAAGTGGATTGAGGCTGTCAACAACGTTCACATTTGAATTCCGTTTGTTTTGTGTCTCTGTGCTTGCTCTAAGATCATCAGGCCAATTCAAAAGCCTGTTTTGGCTAGGTTGGCTTTGATACAGTTGTTGCAAAAACCTTCTGTGGTCTGCAGTCAACAATTTAAAAGTCCGCTTATAAAAGTATCTGCTTTTTTTTAAGGAAGCAGTGCTATATGATTTCTTTTTTGGTTTTAGCATTTTTCATTATTTACATTTGTCAAACACCACATTTTTAATCTTACATATGCAACTTCACAACACTGTATAGTATAAACTTGCAAATGCTGCCACTTTTGGACTTGAAAAGTACCCAATCTATCTGAGGTACCCTGTAAAAGCAGGATTTCTCAAATAAGTTAAACAAGCTGTTTCATATTGTCACTATACAGTGAAGAAATAAGTAAATAGGACTCATTTGTTAATCTGAAATGGTGTTCTGCTTCTCATACAATTGAGCAACATTGTGTCTGAATTTAATTGCCGGCCTGATGCCAACTATGTAGGCTGTACATCCTGACCTGTGGCTGATTGAGTTTAGCTAAGAGTTCCTCTGGCTGTTTTAAGAGGCAAATTTCAAACTACTCAATCAGCTCATGCTTGCTAAATCAAGAACAAAATATCTACTGTTATAATTTCATTGCATGATTGAGCAGTACTTGCTGACAGATTTGAGTATGCTAATAGCTATGCTAACAATCAATTTAAGCTAATCACTAGAGCCCTTAACGTGATTGATTTATGCCTGTGAAAGTGACATAATCAAGGGCCCATTGTCTGTTACATGTTCACACCTTGCAACTGTATTACTCAAAAACATAAAGAACCTCCTAGTTCCTCATTACTTTATCTAAAGTCTGCCTTGATCAATTGGATTAGAGTCACCTTGCTAACTAATCAGCACACATTTTCTCCTGAATTATCTGATTATTTCTGATTATTATAAATTTGGCATTCTTGTGTTTGTCCTGATGAGTACACAATGGAAAACTTCAACAACATATCCCCTTTTCAGCAACATTCAACAATATATAATAACTTATTTTTCATTTCAATATTTCATAAACCACTTGTTTTAGGACACTTTGAGAATGGCCAGCATGTGTTAGTAAGCTTTTAAAAACCTGTCAAGATTGTTGTATGTGTTGCATAAAATAAAATGTGATCATCTGGCTTGCACAGAGAATTAGAATATTGTTTTTTTTACATCTCTGATCTGGATTTCATTCTAACCATATTGAAGGGATGAAGTTTTCATCTTCTGCCAGCAATAAAGGTCTTGCATGAAATGAGCTTGGCAGCTATGTTTCAGCTCCTAGATGAATGAAACTCTTTCGTGAGGTTGCCAGTTTTGAGTATGTTGAGGCTCACCCAATAGGGAACAACCAGCAGAGGAAGACTGGTTTTGACAAGATGATTTTAGCTGTCTTTTGAAGTCCTATTTTTCAACTTCCCAACTCCCTACATTCTACTTTTTGCCCTTTTTATTACTGATGTCATTTGTACCATGATCACTGGAGGAAGCTTCTTCCAAATGGTTTTGTAGTGCTGATTATTAAAATCCTGCGTGTGACGTGGTACTTTCATTATCACAAAACCTTTTCAGTGCAGAAAATCCGGTATTGCAGCAATTATAATTTTAAAAACTGCCTACCCTTTGTGCAGTACTGTACATTACAAGACCAGTAATCCAATAACATGGACTAACACTCTGGAAAATTACAGTTAAAATCTTAGCATGGCAATTTATAAACAGAATTCAAATTCTTAAAGGAATCAAGACTGGTATCAGTAAAGAGTAAACACAGTAAGAAGTCTCTCAACACCAGGTTAAAGTCCAACAGGTTTATTTCAGTAAAGATTAATAAAGAGTAACCATGAAGCTGTCTGATTGTCACAACTGATAAAAAATCACCTAAATCTGCTTTCTTTGCTAAAAATATAATTACTGAATATGATGCTGCAAATCTTCCTGTTCCAGGTCATCATAGGTGGGATGTGCACTGATTCAGTTATGACCTTCAGAGCTAGAAATCTACCAGTTTACCATATCTGGCCAATTTGTCACATCAGTAGTCACTGTTATAGTTTATCTTAGCTTGATACAACTAGGTCATTTCCTGTAGACTACAATTCAAGAGGATGGGCCAGTACCATTACCTCAGGGAACTAAGACAGCTTTGATAGGACAGCTTACATCTCGAGCATGTGTTTAAAAATATCTGCAATCTTTCAGAAAAATAAATTAAGACTCTGAAGTGGACCAAAAATCCCAGCTAAGTATATTTTTCATATATATCTATTTCAATATCCAAACTATACAACTATAAATTTTACCTCTTAATACTATCAAAATGATCTGATCATTAAATGACTTTTTTGTTTTTGGGACCTTGCCATATGTAAATTATCTACCACAGAAAACAGCAGTGCCCACATTGGAAAAAAATTAAGTATTTTTGTGTATGCTAAGAATAATTAAACTTTCAGTTGGTGACCTTTTAATATTATAAACATGTACCCTTAAACTCTTAAGTGTTATGTATTCCAATTAGGTAGTCAAGCACAATTAATCTTTACAGAAGCTTACTTTGGCAATGAATTCAAATTGGAATCAAAGAAGAGCATTTTTTTATTTTTAGTTGAAGGCTTATAAGGTTTGAGTTGGAAATCTAAATCGATGATCAGATTTGCACGCACTGATTATTATGATGAAGGATTAGGTCCTTAATCTCTACCAGGTTCACATCTCCACTATTGGGATGTTTTGGAGTTTGTTTCTTGCATTAAATTGTGTAATAATAACTTTCAGCCATGCTAAGGAATTCTGCTAACACTTATTTTGGTTCAAGTATGCGGGCACATTTTCTGATATCAGCTCAGGAAAGGTTAAAACCAACTTGCATATATTGTAAACAAACTACAAAGTTAATAAAGAAATCGCTTATTGAATTAAAAAAGCTGACTCTTGGCTGGAAGACATTAGCAGATCCCTCGCTTTTGAGAATCCATTTCTGGCCCATAGCCAAAGCTAAATCTCTTGCATAAATTAATTGTCCATGCTTTTTCACTGATATGGCATAGTAAGTGAAGTTAAATCTAACAATTAAGTGTATTAAGAGAGATCAAACTAACTTGGTTGGATTTTGGAGCAAGGAGGTAACATTTCAGAGGAATTACAATGTGTAGAAAGAATTAGGAGAGCCAAATAGCACTAGAGTGATACAAAATACAAAAATACAAAAGTGTATTTAGTGGAGTCAGCAAGAAGAAATACCATCAGGACTAAATTGTGTTTATACATGTATATGAATATAAAGATGTAGTAAATAAGGTTGGTGATCTGCAAACACAAGTAGGCATGTGTGAGAATACAGTAGAGTTTTCACTTGTGTGTTGTGCATGAGGATAAATGCCAGAGTTATGAAAACTTGATTGCCACTTGTAAAATTGAAAACATACATTGATGAGCAGCTGTGACAATCAAGAACAGTGCTGTAAGAAATCACCTAAATCTGCTTTCTTTGCTAAAAATACAATTACTGAATATGATGCTGCAAATCTTCCTGTTCCAGGTCATCATAGGTGGGATGTGCATCTGACATGCACATCAGGATCCTTGGAATAGCCCGTAAAGTTTAAACTTCTGATGGGCTGAAATTCTGCTACCTTTGACCCTCGGCACATGTTTCTGACCATGAGATCAGGGTGTAGACTTGGGCTAAATACAAGGGAAATACTTTTATACTTGGAATGTTAAACAGTTTAATTCAGGTCTAATAGCTGAGGAGCTCGGCACCTGACTCCCCTCCCCTCGCCCTGACAATCCCCATGACCACCGGCAAATGCCCCAACCAGACTACTCTGGTCAATTGAATACCTCCCCAAAGCACCCAACTACTCTCCCAACCATCTGATTACTCCCCTGGCCTCAGTCCTGACCCAAATATTCACCTCACCCATTCGTTCATTAAAAACTTTTGCCATCTAAGAAATGCACGAATATGGCAGCTGGCAACATAAAAAAGGGAGCATGAGTTCTTCTTCCCCCAACACTTCTCTGCTTGCTGTACTTGAGGCTGATGTTTAACTAACATCTGTAAATACCAGAACAGCTGATTCCAGAAGAAATGGGTGGCAGTGTCAGGTTGTTCCTGTATCTGTAGAGTGTTTAAAGTTCAGTTTTGCGTTCTTCAAACAGTTTGTGCATCTGCAGAAAAGGTAGCAGATGCTGAAAAGCAAAATAATTACTCATTTTAACCATGTGATGTTTATTAGAATGAAGCTAATTGCTTTTTCTTTATAACTAGAGAGAACACCTGGGATATTTTTGATTAAAGTAATGGAAGGTGAGTTAGGTATGCAGGATCATGTAGTCATATGATACTAGAAGTGGCAGGAGCTAGATTTGTAGCAAAGAAAAACAACAGGAGTCAACTGACCAGAAGTTGTGTGCAGCATCTGTGCATTTACAGGCATGTCTCTTGTATTCCAAAAACTGTTGCTCTGCCTGTCTGTGGTTGATAACTTTCCTGTAGTAAATTGCTACAGTAAAATAAATAGTTCAACTAAAACTTGGTTACTTTGGTCCTGCCTGTTCTAGAACTATTGTATTGTACAAGCATTGTCAGGACGGTAACTTTGAAATTGAACTTGTTGGCTTGAATCATCTGATGGCTACTGTGGCAATTGTTAAAACCTTTGCCACTTTTGCATGTTGAATCTTGAGGACATCCCAACAGTGGTGGCGACATGTTAGCAGTGGTTAGCACTGCTGCTTCACAGCACCACGGGCCTGCATTCGATTCCCACCTTGGGTCATTGTCTATGTGGAGTTTGCACATTCTCTGTTGTCTGCTTGGGTTTCCTCCGGGTGCTGTCATTTCCTGCCACATTCTGCAAGACGTGCTGATTAGGTGTATTGACCTGGACAGTGGCGACTAGAGGAATTTCACAGTAACTTCATTGCAGTGCTAATGTAAGCTTTACTTGTGACTAATAAATAAACTTTATCAATGCTCACTTCCCACCCCTATTCTCAAGAATTCATAACATCTATAAATAGTTTTTTAAAAAATCAAGATCTTTTAAAATAAAAACACCAGAATAATGCAAGCATGTTGACCTTAAAGTTTCAGCTGAAACTTAATTTCAGTCCTGAAACAGGATGGGAATTCCTTTTCACACATGCTGACTATGCACTGCATGTTTTCAATATTTACCTGTTTGGTTTCAAGTTTGCAGCATTGTGCTTTTTAATTACAACTTGATAGCTAAAAAGGCCAGAAATAGTGAATTGAGGCAGTTTTACTATGATGGAATGGCTGGGACAACAGATGGAATAGTACTTCTGCCATCAACCATTCTCAGCTGGTGACACCAGGAAGGGGGTGTGATTTTTGTCACTCCTTTCCAGTGCCGTGAATAGATTTCTGGAACAATGTTTTGTTCTGGAATTGAGAGCTCCATCTAAAACAGCAAAAAAGTAAGCTAAGGACACACTTCTAATCATGACTAGAAGATCTGAGCTGATGTCTTGATGTATTTTGTTCTTGATCTCAATTTAGATCTAGGTACTGTGCTATGATTCACATGACTTACAAAGGGCCTGTATTCTGGGCTCATGATTTAATGTTTGAATGAGGACCAGGTGGAAACTTATGAAACTCATGAAGATTTGTCTATCTGATGTAATCAGAGCTGTGGAGGTTACATGGTTTATTGAGTATGGATTGATGGCAGAAATACTATTCCATCTGTTGTCCCAGCCATTCTGTCAGAGTAAAACAGCTTCAATTCACTATTTCTGGCCTTTTTATCAATCAAGTTGTAATTAAAAAGCACAATGCTACAAACCTGACACCAAACAGATAAATATTGATAACATGCAGTGCATAGTCAGTATCTGTGAAAAGAATGGTCATTGTGAAATTTTAAGAGTGTTTTGCTTCTTTACAGGATTTTTCTTTTGGAAAAGAAACAGTGTTTAAGTTAATTTTGAGCTATACTATATTCCTCTACAATTAAACTGCTGACTTACCATGGTGTTTTTGTCTTCCTAGCAGCTGCAGTGACAGCATTAACTGGTTGCTGAAGCGACTCTACTTCTGCACTATCTTAATCAGTACCATGAGAAGGTTTGCATATTGTAAGGTGGTTTTGGCCACCTCTTTGGTCTGGATACTACTGGATATGTTTCTACTGCTTTACTTCAGTGAATGTAACAAGTGTGAAGAAAAGAAAGAACGAGGTCTACCTGCTCGTGAAGGTAAGAAAAATCCCACATATTGAATAGTTTAGAAGGTAATGTGACAGAATATTCACTGAATTTGATCCCTAAAGTAGGATACACTGTGAGATCACATTGCACAACTGGTCCTGATATTAGACACAGACGGGCAGTCAGCTGGCACTGACTGTCCAGGAACTGATCTAAGACATTTTTTATTATGTCTGCCAAGAATTTGTCCATTGGATTTAGCAGTTACTTATTTCAGTGGCACTGTGGCACTGATTTCAGTTTTAATACATGATC
Organism: Sphyrna mokarran; assembly: GCA_024679065.1. Classification (NCBI taxonomy): domain Eukaryota; kingdom Metazoa; phylum Chordata; class Chondrichthyes; order Carcharhiniformes; family Carcharhinidae; genus Sphyrna; species Sphyrna mokarran. The sequence continues at coordinate 65,861,563 of JAGIQG010000002.1, forward strand.
TTTTTTGATATGACTCAATTTATGAAAGCTATATAAATGAAAATAGAGATACAATCAGGTTTACATTTGTTTATTATAAGCTCTTTCCCTATTTTCAACTCTTGGGAAATGTAATGTTTTAATTTCCATGTATTGGCATTAAACATGTATTTGACAGCATATACATATCCTAGATGCCTGAAATAGAGAAGGAAAAGTGAAATCCTTCTGGTGAGATTATTTGGGTTTATCATTTATTGATGAAAAATACAATTTTGATCCCAATGATATTGACCTTTAAAGTAGAATTGGGCCTTAATTAATTTTAGTGAAGATTACAGATTTTTAACTAATATGTTAGATTTCTTTCTATCAAAGAACTAATGCTCAACTTCGGCACTGAATTGATTTTTTTTGGTGCATGCTGTTGAAGTTATACTCTTCCAGTTAATTGCCTTTGGAAGAACAAAGTCAGGTGAGACATTTATTACCATTCCAGTTTTCTTAATAACAAGGCAAGGAGTATTTACAGTGATGTAGACATACTTATATAAATGTCAGTAAGTGGCATCATGTTTGTACGAGTGAAAATCCGCTGTTAACAAAATAATTAAATTGATCTATTGAAATAGATTTGATTTCTGTTCCAATTGGAAAGAAGTTGTCAGAAAATTCTGTATACAGAGGATGTGGTTTTCTGTTCTCTGGGATTATTATGGGAAAAGATTCACCAGGTCCACGTCTCTTCAATAGACAATTTGCAATGTATGATTTCTCCATCTTCCCTTAATCTTCTGAGAAAGTTGAATACAGAAGGTATAGAAACCTCATGTGAGCCTGAACTCTGATTTCAACAGTTAAATGGGTGGAACTTCAGGGTTTCACTTTTACATACCATACATATTCAGCCTAATTGTGAAACATAGCTAACTTTTCCATGTTCACAAAGGATGGAACCATCATGTTCAAACATTTTATCTTCTATGGCTGTATGCACTTAGCACAGAATTCAATCATTTTTTTTAAGGAGTAAATAAATAATTTCAGCTAAAATAACTTAGCATATTAAAACTTCATCTGTGGCCTAAGCTTGTTTATTATTTCCCTATGCATTCTAGAAACATGTTTTAAGTTTATTTGACCAAATGCCTTTGAGCTGAAAGATTTGGGGATAGAAAAATAGAAACTATAACCTGGAGTAGGCCATTTCGCCCTTCAGACCTGCTCTGCCATTCATTTTGATCACGGCTCATCATCAAATTCAATATTCTGATTCCTCCTACATCCCTTGATCCCTTTATCCCCAAGCAATATATCTAATTTCTTTTTGAAATCAGACAATGTTTTGCCCTCAACTGCGTTCTGTGGTCATGAATTCCACACATTCACCACCCCTTGGGTGAAGAAATTTCTCCTTATCTCAGTTCTAAAAGATTTATCCTTTATTCTCAAATTATGACCCCTAGTTCTGGACTCAGCCATCATTGGGAATATTCTTTCCGAATCTAACCCTGTTAGAATTTTGTAAGTCTCTATGAGATCCCCTTTTACTCTTCTCAACTCCAGGGAATATAAAGTTAAACTTTATTTATTAGTCACAAATAAGGTTTACATTGCAATGAAGTTAGTGAAATTCCCCTAGTTGCCACACTTCAGCCCCTGTTCAGGTTAATGCACCTAACCAGCACATCTTTCAAACTGTGGAAGGAAACCAGGATACCCAACACATGGAGAACATGCAAACTCCACCCAAACCAGGAATCAAATCCGGGTTCCTGGCGCTGTATGGCAGCAGTGGTAACCATCGAGCCATTGTGCCACTCTAATTCTAACCAACTTGGTCTCTCCTCATATAACAGATCTGCCATTCCCAAAATCAGCCTGGTAAACCTTTCTTCTGTATTTACTCTATAGCAAAGACATTCTTCCTCAAATAAGGATATCAAAATTGCATGCAACATTCCAGATGTGGCCTCACCAACACCCTATACAATTGCAGCAAGACATCCTTATCCCTATAATCAAATCCTCTCACTATGAAGGTCAACATATCATTTGCCGCCTTTATTGTCTGCTATACCTGCGCACTTACTTTCAGTGATTGATGCACGAGGACTCCAAGATCTCATTTAGTATCCATCCCTCTCAATTTACACCCATTCAAGTAATAATCTGCCTTCCTATTATTGCTATCATTGTGGATAACCTCCACATTATACTGCATATGCCATGCAGATGCCCACACAATTAGCTTGTCCAGTGACGCATCTCTGCATCCTCTTCACAACTCACTCAACTTTGTATCATCTGCAAATTTGGAGGTAATATATTCAATTCCCTTTTCTAAATCACTGATATATAATGTGAACAGTTGGGATCCTAGCACAGATCCCTGCAAAACCCCACTAGTCACTAATTGCCAAACAGAAATAGATCCATTTATGCCAACTCTTTGCTTTCTATTTACTAACCAGCTTTCTGTCCATTTCAAGACATTACCTGCAATTCCATGTGCTTTAACTTTACATAGTAGTTTGTTATGAGATGTTCTCAAAAGCCTTCTGAAAAGCTAAATAAACCACATCCATAGATTCTTTGCGGTCAACTCTACTAGTTACATCCTCAAACAATTCCAGTAGATTCATCTCACATGACTTCCGTTCTGTAAATCCATGCTGATTTTGATTATACACTACTTTCTGAATACTGAGTTAGAAATCCTTGATAATAGACTTTAGCAACTTTCTCAGTACTGATATTAGGCTCACTGGTCTATAGTTGCCTGTTTTCTTCCTACCTCTCTTTTGGGGGCGGGGGGGGAAGAATCTGCATCTCTGGTTTGAGGTGGGGGAGTGGTGAAAAGGCCTGATCATTCTGGGTAGTGGATGGATAAAGGCAACAGTTATATTATGAGACTGGGGCGATGTCTCTGAAGGCCATCGCATTCGCTTTTTGCTCCCGGGCCACTTTTTTCACTTTGTGGCCTGGGAGTGATCTGACACGGACACGCATTTTCAGATTTTTTTTCCAACTGTGCACGTGCAGTTCAGAGCTCTGATTGTTTTGGCTGTGCTAAGCCCTGCCCACAACATGATTCAGACTCGTGACTTTTTTCAGGCTGAGTGTGTATGGGAGTGCCTGAAAGCAGATTTCTAAGTCCAATCTGCATTATGCCCAGATTCAGCACTTGGACCTGATTTTACCATGTTCATTCTAATGACAAGTGATATTTAGACTCCATTGTCTTTTTACTGAAATGGTTAGATATTGGATTGATGTGGATTCTTTAAGTTCAAGTTAATGTTCAGTAGAGTTTTACAAAATTTGAAAGCTTAACCCAAGATTGCAATGTTTCTTGCTCATGCAGAATTTGATCTCCAGTAATCAAATGATGAAATTGTGTGCTGATGCTCCCGAGATATTTATTTGGACGTTGTATCCTTCATGTAATTTTGTAATTGTAGATCATTTGGAGCTCTACATTGTCACTTGATGATGTAACTTTTGACTTAAATAAGCAATCAATTATAATCTACAACTGAAAATAATCCTTTGAGAAGGACTTTGTCAATGTCCCATTATAAATACTCTATGCCCACAGTTATAATAGACACCACTTATGTAAAGGTTTCAAACTTTAACTATAACTTCCAACCATCAGAGACCCTGAGAACTAATACATGTGAAGGGTGTAAATACAACATTGTAGATGGCTTCAATTATATAATGGATATAGGAATATATATGGAGATATATAAAAATAAAGCCAGAAGTATGCATTTACATTGGAGATGAGATTAAGTCTACACGCTCATATCCCATTACTCTACAGTCCAGTGCCATGTCAACTAAAGACTATACTCCGACATGTGAAAGCCATGGAAGGGTGACAGTATAGATTTCAAAGTTCTTGATCTGTGCCTCTGCTTAAGCTCATCTTCAACTGAAACCATTATCTTTGGGTGAGCTATTCAAATGCTTTTCTTGCCAATCTGCCAGCCTGCACCCTTTACATTTGAACAAAATCTGTTACTCATATTCTAATGTGTACCCATGTTTTAATGTTTGCTGATTATCTGGTGCTTGTTGACTTCAATTGTCTTCAAGTATAGCAATGCCTCAATTTTAAAACTTTCTTATTCCTGTTTTCAAATCTTTCTGTGGCATTGCCCCTTCCTTTGCTTAACTTCCTCCCGTCTGCAAGTCTGTCACATTCTGCCTACCCTGATAACGTTTGAAATTTTGGAGATATAATGTGGTGATAACAGAAAGCTGGTTCAAGAAAGGGCAAGACTAGGTGTTAAGTATTCCTCAGTACAAGATGTTCAGGAAAGATAGGAAAATGGGAAAGGGCATAGAGTATTGCAGTGCTGGAGGAGGTGAAGATGTACCAGTGAATTCAAAGGCAGAATCAATTTGGGTAGAGCTAAGGACAAAACTGTGTAATTACATTGCCTAGTGTATTCTATAGGCTGCTAACTTGTGAGAAAAATGTAGGAAAACAAATCGACACAGAAATTACAAAGGTTTTAGAATAGTTTTAAAGGGGGACTTCATTTATGTAGACTGGAGTGGTGGTAGTGTAGAGAATAAAGAGAGTCAAATATTCCTAGATTGCCTTCAGGAAAATTTTCTACTGCAGTATATGCCCAGTTCAAGAAAGGATGCATTGTTAGACCTGATTCTTGGAAATGAGATGAACCAAGTTGATCAAGTGTCAATGGGGAAACATTTGGGAGATAATGATCATTGTATTACAAGGTTTAGGGTAATGGTAGAAAGGAGAATAGCCAATCCAGAATCAAAATAATTAACTGGAGGAAAGCCAAATTTAATGGCGTATGAATGGAGTTGAGCTAGTTAAACTGAAACAAAAGGCTGGGCTATCTTCAAAACATAAATTGCTTGGACACAGTCAAGGTATATTCACTTGAAATGTAGGAAAAACAAATTCAGAATTTCCTGGCTGAAAAAGGCAGAAATTAAGGAAAGAAAAAATGTACTTGTGGCAGGTATCAGGTAGGAAATACAATTGAGAACCAACAGGAATAAAGAAAGTTCGGTGGGGAGGTTTAAAAGCCTCATTAGGGAAGTGAAGTGAGATTATGAAAGAAGACTGCTAGCCAATATACATATCCAATCTCTCCTTATAACTCAAACCATCAAGTCCTGGTGGCATCCTAGTAAATCTTTTCTGCACTCTTTCTAGTTTAATAATGTCCTTTCTATAATAGGATGACTGGACAGTGTTCCAAGTGTGGTCTTACTAATGTTTTGTACAACTTCTACAAGATGTCCCAATTCCCGTATTCAGTGTTCTGACCAATGAAACCAAGCACATGAATGCCTTCTTCACTGCCTTGTCCACCTTTGACTTCACTTTCGAGAATCTATGAACCTAGATCTCTTTGTTCTATAACTCTCCCCAACTCCCTACCATTAACTGAGTAAGCCCTGTCCTGGTTCGATCAACTAAAATGCATCACCTCGCATTTATCTAAACTAAATTCCATCTGCCATACATCGGCCCACCGCCAATTGATTAAGATCCTGTTGCAATCCTAGGTAATTTTCATTCTCATCTGTCTTGAATGGGAAACACCTTATTTTTAAATTGTCCCCTAATTCTAGTCTTCATTAAAATGCGAAACAACTTTTTAGTCACTTAATAAAATCCCTTAAGGATTTTGTGTTTTAATAAGATTACCTCTCTTTTTTTGAACTCTTACATATAGGCCCAGCCTGGCCAGCCTTAAAATAATCATTCTCATTGCCCACTCCCCGCAGCTGCATTCCCCTACCCAAATCTTGGTATCAGTTAAATGGACCTTCTCTGAGCTACTTCTAACGCATACGTATTCTTCCATAAATAAGGTGCATTATGAACAAGTGAGAAGAGATTAATTAGTTCCTCAGTTGGTCATAACAAAGGTTTAAGCTTCATCTGCATGAAAATATGTATTTTGAAATCAGAATGCATCTGCCTATTTAGGCTGCTAGCAATAAAGAGCAAATCAGAGAAGGTTTTCTTGATCAAAGAGCAAATTTATTAATTACTAAGCCTGAGAAAATAATAAACACACAGTGTCAAACATCCAGCTCTCATGCAGTCATAAAAACACACGAGCTCACACACACATCTCAGAAATAAGAGGAATTAGAGTCCAATAAAAGCAAAAGTATATACAGTTAAGTGTTCTTTGTCTTTAAGATATTGATTTTAAAACCCAGCAACTGACCTGGATTAGTTGGTTTTTTTGGATGTAATCACATATAGTATATGTTGGAATTATTACAAGCCTTTGGTTACTGGTAGATGGTCCTTCGAATTGGGCTACCATTGGCCACTTTTCTGCCATACGCTTAATCTTTCCATATCCTTTTTCAGACTTCTCATGTTCTCTTCACAGTTTACTTTCCAACCTATCTTTGTACCATTAGTAAGGTTGGCACCCAAATATTTGGCATCTTCATCCAAGTCATTGCCATAAAATGTAAATTGTTGAGGCTCCAGCACTGTGGCACTAGAATAAAGAACAATATACAGCGCAGGAAACAGGCCTTTCGGCCCTCCAGGCCTGTGCCACACATGCTTTCGACCAGACTATTTGTTTGTATCCCTCCATTCGCAGTCTGTTCATGTGACTATCCAGATAAGTCTTAAACAATCCCAGCGTGTCTGCCTGTACCACATTGCTTAGCAATGCATTTCAGACCCCCACCAACCACCCCTCTGTGTAAAATATGTCCCTCTGATATCTGTGTTAGACCTTGTCCCCCTCACCTTGAACCTGTGACCCCTCGTGTTTGTCACCTCCAACCTCGGAAAAAGTTTCCCAATTTCATCCTATCTGTGCCCTTCATAACTTTATACACCGCTATTAGGTCACCCCTCATCCTCTGTCTTTCCAGGCAAACAACCCCAATCTCTCCCCATAGACCCTCCATACCAGGCAACATCCTGGTAAACTTTTTCTGCACTCTCTCCAAAGCCTCCACATCCTTCTGGTAGTGTGGTGGTCAGAACTGGACGCAGTATTCCAAATGTGGCCTAACCAATGTTCTATATAGCTGCAACAACATACTCCAACTTTTATACTCTGTGCCCCGTCCTATAAAAGCAAGCATGCCATATGCCTTCTTCACTACCTTCTCCACCTGCGCTGGAGGATCTGTGGACCTGCACACCCAGATCCCCCTGTGTCTACACTCCTGATGGTTCTACCATTTATTGTATAGCTCCCACCTCCATTAGTTCTACCAAAATGCATCACTTTGCATTTATCTGGATTAAATTCCATCTGCCATTTCTCTGCCCAATGCATCATCACTATGCTCATCATATCTTGCCAACCGGACAAAGGCCCATTTGTCCCTACTCTCAGCTTCCTGGTAGGTAGCCAATTCTCAATACAGAATAATATGCTAACCTCTGTGCCATAAGCTCCTATTTTGCATAGGAACCTTTGATATGTCACCTTGTCAAACGCTTTCTGGAAACATAAGTACACCTCATCCATGTATTCCTTTTTTTCCATGTGTGTTACTTGAATGCCAATGAATTAATTAAGCATGATTTCCCTTTCACAGAACCATGCTGACATTGCCTGATTGCAAAAATCTTGAGATTTTTTAAGTGCTCCACCCTAACCTCTTTAACAATAAATTCCATCAATTTTCCTGTGACAGATATTAAGCTAACTGGCTTAAAATTATTTTTCAGTCTGATAGGATCTTTGCAGAATCTAGGGAATTTTGGAACATTTAAAGCCAATATATCTGAACAGTTCAATTTTTTAAGACTCTAGATGAAGCCCATGAGAATCTGAAGACTTGTCAACATTTCGTTTTAATAATATTCTCACATCTTTTTCCTGGTCTTAGTAATTGTTTTAAGTTTTTCGTGTCAAACGTAAGCTTGAGGTTTTATATTGTTTCTAGCCCCTAGTGGGAGGACTTTAAACAGCAGCTTTCCCTTTAGCCTTTATGGCAACTGCCATGAGCTTTAGTGCATCGCTCAGCACATAGTTTGGACCTTGTATTGTGCTAGTTTACAACAGTTATCAACCGCTTTTTGCATGGGAACACATCATATTTTGGAAAGACCAAAAAGTCCGTCACCTAGTTGATAGTCCTCCAGCAACAGTTGATAGTTATCTGTGGCCCTGGAAACAATCCTGCCATTACAGAGCTGCTCAAAATGACCCTCAGCAAAACCACTACATCTCTTTCCAGAGCTGCTTTGCTATGGCAGTCCACTGAGGGATGGAACAGCATCTCTTTCCTGGACATGCTTCAGTTGCCAAGACCCTAAGTTTTGGAATTCCTTTTTTACCCCTTCTCTTTTTCTTCACCTTTAAGTTACTTTTTAAAAACATAACTGTGACCAAGGCTTTCCTGTCCTAATGTCTTTTTGAGTGGCTTGGTGTCAAATGTTGTTTCGTAGCAGTCCTGTCAAAATGCCTTGGAATGTTTGTTCAACTAATCACAAAGCACTGATAATGCAGTTGTGTATTCATTTGTTCAAAACAGGGCTGGTTGTGTGTGTGCTCTGTTAAAACAGAGCTGTTAATGTGCTGAGCGGGCTTATGGAGTAGGCTGCTGCATAGGTGAGGGAAGTGATTGGAGTGAATTACAAATGCGCAATGAGAACATGTGTTAGGGTTGGGGGGAAGAGGTGGATTTTTAAAATACTTAGTGATATTTAATTTAAAGATGAACTCCAGGCCGCCCTGATGACTGTGGGGAAATTCTTTCAAAAAATCCATTTGATTGATCACAAACTTTTCAATCCACCAAAGCTGTAGTCAGGCAGTCACAAGGGTGCATGTGGAGATATAGATTAGGAGGGTATTTCTTAGAATACTGCTCGATTCTTGGCCAGAATTTGGGTCATGGGGAGAGATCCAGTTAGAGATCAATAATGATTTGTTGAAAGTAAAGTTTGAAATTCAAAGCACTTAATTAGTGAAGAAAGCCACAAGGTACCATAAGTTTTGAAGAAACAAAATAAAACTTTCCAACTCAAAGCTAAAACAATTTCTAAATCTATTTTATATTCTGGTAATGATGTGGAGATGCTAGTGTTGGATTGGGGTGGGCACAGAGACTAGTGTCTCAACACCAAGTTAAAGTTCAACAGGTTTATTTGGAATCATGAGCTTTCGGACTACCGCTCCCTCTTCAAATGAGTCTCATTTAATGAAGGAGCAGCGCTCTGAAAGCTTGTGATTCTAAATAAACCTGTTGAACTTTAACTTGGTGTTGTGAGACTTCCTATATTCTGACATTCTGGGCATTTATGAGATGCCTGTGAGTTAACAGGCAAAGTGGATCGAATGCACCACACTATACGATAGATGACAGATGCGCACAGAATTCTATGGATTTCTCGACAATCGTTTACATGCTTGTCAAATTTTGAGCAAATTATCTGACTGAAGCTTTGCCTTTCTCACAAAGGTTTCCAATCTCTACATTTGAAGGTCTTAACTTGAAACACTCAACAAAAATTGCTCCCTTTCAGATGGCCTCAACAATGGCCGCCTTGTAGAGTTTTCACCTTGCGGAGTTTCCACTTTGTCTTCCAAAATTACTTTTCCACAGATTCCCAAGTACACGCAATTATTAGCCTCCAAGCACACTTTCAGATCTTTGGCCAAGCTAAGCAGAACATCACTGTTGTATTGGTGCTCCTCAACTCCAGAAGCCCACGGCATCACCACATGTTATGTCCCAGTGATGGCATTGTGGTATACAGCATACTGGAAGAGGAGGCTCCACAGAATTCCCATCCTTAATGGAAGGGGAGCAAAAGATGAGGCTGAGACATTTCCTATACTCTTCAGCCAGAATCGTTGAGTGCATCATTCATCTGGGTCTCCTCCAGGGGGTGCCCAATATTATAGATGTCAGTCTTTACCTAATTTGATTCACTCCATTAAATATCAAGAATAGTTGAAGACACTGGGTACTCTGCAAAAGTTTGGGTCTGACAATATCCCAGCAATAGTATTAAGATCCAAATGATATTAGTGGATAAGTCCAATCCCAAGGTGGAACCTGGTTTGATGAACCCTAACTTCTTGGAACTTTTTTCCCTCTCCTTGTTTCCCTTTTTTTTAGTTTGGACTCTCTGCAGTCTTCCTTCATGTTCTGCTTGAAAAAGACTTAAACTCTTTTCTGCTTCTCAGATCAATATCTTCAACTGAACAGAAACTTCTTACTGCTACTGTGGGGCCCGGGTTTCTAGGCAACAGCTTTGCTTTTCCCAGTTTAAATGTTGTAAAACATTAAAATGCAAGCATCTCTTAAAGTGAAACTAAAGCTGAAGTTTCCTTAACACACAACTTCAGAAATATAAATTAATCATAAGCTTAAAGCTGCACGTTATTCCTAATGCCTATAAATACAAATATAGCTTAAACTATCTCTGTTTCTGTCATATATTTAAAAGGGTTGCATGATTGGTTCAACATGATTGGTTTTACTTTGTTTGTATACAGTGCAGAGAGCATCTCCTATAATAAATCTCTATTTTTGTTACTGGCAATACAGCTTTTCTTTTTGTTTAAAATGCACAATCCCCACAGAGTTAGGACATTATGCAAAAAGAAAATTGGTGACGAAGATGGGATTTTGTTTATTCAGGAAGAGACCTGAAATAGGAGACAGAATCATCGTGAGTCCTTGTACTTTGAATACGAGAAAGCTGGGGAGAAGCAACAACAAGGTTAAAGATTGAAGTGCCAGTGAAGGATGACAAGTCGGAACAAATTGTGTGGTTTTAAAAGAGGTTTTTTTCTCCAATCTGAAGGATGAGATTCTGGATAGTATTTGGCAAACTTAGAAAGAATCATGCTGTGCTATGTGGCTGCAGTTCTTTGTATAAAAAAGAATATATCAAGTCAGTGGTCTCCAGGGTAAAACATATTTTCTGAGCAGCCTCTGGTTGCTAGTGCCAGCAAGTGAAATGGCAGATTAATTAGGATCCGTGTGCCCTTTCAATGAAAAAATGAATCATGGAGTTCTTGTGCATAACATTTTCAGTACATAGTACAATCAAATAAAATTGAAAACTAATTCTCGAAACAGTTTTTTTCAGTGCAATAGGAAATAAAACCTTTAATTTACTCTTGACCTTGATTTATCCAGCAAAGCCAGAAACCAAAACTTACTATGATTTAGCAGGTACAATTTTGTGAATTTGGTGATTAGAAGATTCTCTTTGAGATTGTCTAGTTTATGGCCTCCAAAATGAGGCTATCCAAAGAAGATTGTTTACTGAACATGCTTTTCTGAGGAGGCAGGAAGTGTAGGCAGAGTCATTGAATGAGAGGTTGCTTTGCTGGATGGAATGGGCTACTTTGTAGTTCCTTGAGGTCTTGGGTAGAGCAGGAGCCATGCCAAACGGTGATACAACAGAAAAAATGTTTTTTATGGTGCATCTGTAAAAGTTGGTGAGAGCCATAGCTAACATGCCAAATTTCCTTAGTCTTCTGAGAAAGCAGAGGCATTGGTGAGTTTTTTAATCATAGTGTCAGCATGGGAGGGACTAGGACAGGTTATTTGTGATCTGGACACCTAAAACCTTAAAGCTCTCGACGATTTCTACTTCATCCTCATTTATGTAGAAAGGAGCATGTTCTTCACTATGCTTCCTGAAGCTGATGTCAATCTTCTTCTTTTTGTTAATTTTGAGGGAAGGATTTATTGTTGTTGCACCAGTTCACCAGATTCTCTATCTCATTCCTACACTCTACCTCATCATTATTTGAGATCTGACCACTACAGTAGCATCATCAGCAAACTTGAAAATCGAGTTGGAGGCGAATTTGGCACCTCAGTCATAAATGTACAAGGAATATAGTAAGGGGCTGAAGACACAGCCTTGCAGGACATCAGTATTGAGGATGATTGTGGAAGTGATGTTATTTATCCTTACTGATTGCGGTCTGTGGGTAATGAAGTGCTTGATGCTTAGTTTCCCCAGTGACTCTGTAATCTCTGTTAAATATTACATGGCCTTATTCTAGCTTGCATGACTAAATAAGTGCTATGACAGATGCATTTGTTAGTATAATCATACTTAGGATTGTCCTTGGAAAGCACTGTGAAAATTAAAATTGAGTCTTAGTTTAATTTACTCAAGAAATTTGTGTTAAAACATTACTGTGTGCTTTTGAGATGAAGTACAATTCTGAGTATGTTAATGATTCAGATTGTTATTATTCTTTGTGGATAGAATTAACTAGTCAATGCAGTTGTTTTTGCTCCATTGTTGGCAGCTGTGCCTTCAGGTGTATATTATATTTCTTTGCTTCTTTATCTGAATTAATCTTTTGAGACTTATTAAGACCTTCCTCTATAAATAAGCTTTTGGTCATCTGACCAACTATTTCTTTCATGGCTCGATTTTGTTTCATTGTATTCCTATGAAACATCTTAGGACATTTCATTGTATGAAAGATGCAGTTAAATAAGCTGTTTTGTTTTATACAAACCTTAAGTGAACGTTTAATATTTAAGTAACTGAATGGTGAAACGTGTTTGAACCAAGTGGACCATAATCGGGTAAAGAATATCTAGATTTGTCATGGATTAATATGCAACATTACTCCAAACAATTTTTTATTAAACAACTATATGAGGTCCTTTAAGTGTCTTTAAGAAAGCATATTATTTAGATTCAACAATTGAAATGAATAAATGTTTTAGCTTTGTAGTGCTCTAACATCTGATATTAAATTATCTTCATTGTTTTGTATATAATGCAACCTGAGAAAACCATATCTTCCAAAATAATAGATTTTTCTTTGAAAATTTAGAAGAACATTACATTACTTGGACACTTGGATTTTTTTTTAAACAAAATGGTCATAAGTTCACTATTGGGCTGGGAGCAACAATTTGTTTTCAAATAAATCACTTGACCAGCATGGAACTTGAAGGGGAAGAGCTATTTGTTTTTTAAATGCAGATGTTTAATTGTGTGAGGCAGTGGCTAGGGACTTAATGGTGACTACATGACAGAGACCTTTAAGTTATGAACCTGTTGGTTTTGAATTTGGTATTTTGGGGGAATAAGCTGAGAAGAAAGGCTATTCTAACTGATGGACTCTCCCTGACTTATCTAAAATTGTGGTTATCGACATGTAGCCAAAGTCTACATTTGGATACCCTACAAAGCTGAGACAAGAAGATTTGAACCAGCTCTATATTCTCCTCCATCTTGAAGCTCCATTAGTGAGCACTGTAGACAACTATTGGGGCTAGCCTTCACATAAGAGAACTGCAGATCAACAGCATCAAACCTTTGCGAGCATTATCCTTTTCTTACAAAATTTCTTTCTAACCATTCACCCCTGCTGAGACTACTTGTGTTCTTTGTGTGTGTGTTGAAAAATTTCGAAGAGATAAATATTTATACTTTCAGATTGCAATTGTGTCAATTAGTCTTTGCAACTCATTAAAAGTTTTGTTTTACAGTAAATCAATCACTAAGCTAATTGAAAGAAGCTTAGTTAAAGTCTCTTATGTTGGCTACCAATAATGAAGGTAAACTACTGGCCATTTTGGGTAAACTAAACTTGCCTGCAGAGAACTGGAACTAGATAATCCACAAACCCTCTCATCCACAAAGTCCTGAATACTTGGAGGTGGAAGTTACATGAAATAGATTTGGCTAGCATGTTCTATTTTGGAATCTGTTATTGCTTTAGTATTCATTTAATAGAGCAGAAACTTGTGTTATTTCAGTACTTCATGTTGCCATTGAGGAGAACAAATATTATTAGGCCAACCATGTTCTTCCCTGCACAGCATTCCTGTCAATGTAAAATGATAGTTCCATTGTGTCTCACTTTAATGTTCTACTCCATTATTCTGTCTTAATTCATTTGCAATGCTACAAATGATTAAATATTAAACTGGCTATTTTATGTGCCAAATACAAAACAATGTCTGCCACCAGCTTGATACACTTGTAACTTATTTTAATTCCTTCTTGTATCAACTGAAATGCTTTTCGGTGAGCTCATTTCAAAAGAATTGAAGTTCATTTGTTGGATGAAACCTAGATGGTCCTCTATAGCCAGCTTCCAAAGGACTGTGCCTGCAGGCCTATCCTTTCATATGCCAAGGTTAGAATACACTGAAGAGGAAGAAAGCTTCTAGTAGATAATTTTATTATTTCAGATATTGACTCCAGTAGTTTTTCTTTGATGAGGCATTAAAGCTAAGCTTCAATTGGTATCAAAACCTTGCTGCATTTCAGACGTGATACAGAAGCCACAAGAAGGACCCGGAGAGATGGGAAAGCCTGTAATAATCTCTAAGGAAAATCAAGAAAAGATGAAAGAGATGTTTAAAATCAATCAGTTCAACTTGATGGCCAGCGATATGATAGCACTCAACAGAACTCTGCCTGATGTTAGGTTAGATGGGTAAGTGCAAGTTTTAAAGCGGGTTTTTAATGTTTTATGTTTTTCTACAGATTTAGGATAATGCAAGAGCTTTTAAAATTGTAAATAGGGCTGCAAGGGATGGAAATTTCATAATTTCTTTGGTGCAGCATCAAGTAAATTGTTTATCTAAATTTGTTCATTTTACAACTACTCATTAAAGAAGATCACAAACTTTGTTTTTAAGATGAAATCTTGCATTGGCATGTATGTAAGACTGTCCTATTGTCACATTTTAATCTTTAACATTTCTATCAATCAGCAATTTCGTATTGGCAGGATCACTAGCTGCTGTCAAAACAGCTCCTTCTGCTTGTGCCAAAGGCAACTTCTGAATTTTTAGTAAATTATCATGTATTATCTTATTAAGAACTGATTTTGTAATTTGAAATAGTTGACAGAAACTATTAAAGCATAACAAATTCTAACTCATTCCACACATTACCTTATTGCTTTCATGCCAATGATTTGAAAGTCATTCCAGCATATAAGTTGTTTAATGCACGCTTCTTTTTTTTAAACTCTCTGGGTCGTGCCAGTCCTGATGCCAAAAGGGAAAAACCTTTTCAAAGGAGTGGTCAAATGCTCCTGTAGTTCTCCCCCCTCATTTGAGTCTTGTTCTTTTCCTTCCAAGATTGAAAGTAGATTCTTGTTTATCCATATTGAAAAACCTGAATCTTTTCTTTCACTCCCTATCTACAGGCCTATATAATCTTGTCTACTTTTTTTTCAGCTTGACATGAAATATTTTTATCCATGACTTGATGTCTGCTTCAAATTCAGCAAAAAGGTTTTTTTCTTGAAAGGCTGTCCTGTAAGAATGTCCAATTATATAATTCCAAGTGTAATGAATGATGTTTCAGGCACATTTCTAGCTCGGACAAGGGATTTATTTGGCAAGTACTTTCATGAATATATTAAGAAAGATGCATTGGTCAAAGTTGTACTCTGTCTAACATGATGTCAAAAAAGCTATCGAGGCCCTATAAAGCTTTCTCAATTTCCTTTAGTACACTTGCAATTTCAGGTTCTGCACTTGACCAATAACAAAGGAACGATATGATATTGTTACCTTGGTGCAATCATTAACATTGCTAAGTGAAGCTTCATGTAATTTGCTATTGAAAGATATTTCATCTAATTAATTGACACCAGTACTGTTACAAATTACCTAGAAAATCTGAATAGCGATAGTAGTTTTTGACCAAAATTGTATTTCTGAAGGATTTCATCCACATCATGTCATATGCCACATATAAAACAATTTGCTATAAATAGGAGATGGCCGATGTACTGACTCCTTGGGACTTGGCACCATTGCATAAAATATTAGTACAGACATCTGATTTTCCATTAACCTGGCTTCACAAGATTGCCAGTTGATACTACCCAACTTAGCTGAACCTGATAAGTTCTACTAGTTTGTAGCGTATAATTTAATTTACCTCTCTGATGGAAGATAATTAAATTAGACAGAACCATCTGTCTTAAATGCTACAACAGGAAAACAGAATTGTTATGAAGCATTATTTATTCCAGAATCTTCTGTGTGTTTTGATGATAATGAGCCTGTCAGCTGAGAAGTTGCATTCCATCACTAAGACTGCTTATTTCTATCTCTGTAATGTCACCTGACTCCATCTATGGCTCAGTGTATTTGCTGATAAAATCCTCATCCATGTCTTTGTTTCCTTTCGACTTGACTATTCCAGCTCACTCTGCTCTAGTTCTACGCTCTGGAAACTTGAGGTCATTCAAAACTCTGCTGCCCATATCCTAATCCGCATATTTGCATAAAAATCTGTTCATCAAAACTCTTGTATATTTAATTACGGTGGCAAAAATTCTGTACAAGGAGAAAGCAGTGACAAGAGACTAAAAGGCATTTCTAACCTGATTGGTAAACTTGGAATTTTTCTTTACATAACAGAACCTGCAAGCAAAAATGCTGAATCAAAGTATTTGAGTATATTGAGCTGTTCAAATCATTCACTTGGAATCATCCATCAGTTGAGATGCTTCAAGCCTATTAGGCCCAACATTTTCCATTATAACAACAAAAGTATAGTTGCAAAACTAGAAAAAACTTTGAATTCATTCTTTGTTTTAAGGACTTGGTTGCCAAAACTGATGAAAATAGCTATTAATATTATGGTGTTAAAATTCTAGCACTGCTATCAGTGCAGCTCAGTAATTTATTATCTTAAGTGAAAGGCAACCTAACATTAAGTAGCTGTCAGTTTTGTTGTGGTATATTTTCAAGTAATATATCTAAAATTACTATGCACCATGGATAATATGTAATATTGTGTTTTTGTAATGATTGTGGCAGATGTTACTTGAAAATTTAAATTCAAAATGTTGCAGAAATTTGCAACACAAACACCTCTCATACAACAGAATTCCAGGTGTGGCAGTTTGAAAATCTAACAAGTACTTCTCCAGTACATACAGCATTGTGAAAGTTTCTGATTCTACAGCAGCAATATACATTTGTTCAGTACACAGCAGATCCACCTGATTAGGGCATCACACCTTGCTTCAAAGGTCAGCATTGGGTTCCAGTAAAACAACTGGATATTGTGGGAGTTTAGTACAACTGCTGCAATGTCTTTCACAGGAGCAACTGTTAGAGCATTGACTTGGTGAAGTATGGCACTGTACAGAGCTCCATTAAAAGGAGGAACTACCTCTCCTACAGGCCAGTGGATTTAGTGTACTAGCAGCAACTAAATATTCATGACAAGCCCAGACAATCAACTCCATCATGTGGCACCCTCTGACACCCTTGAATAAGACAGAAAAATATGTATATTTGCATTTAGTAATTTATTTAGGTGCTGAACTGCTGGACAAGATCTAACTATACAGAATTGCACCAACTATATCATTGATTTCGAGCCTTAATAAAAGGTATGAGCATCCAGGGAACTACTAGCAATGCATCCCCAGAATATAAGCCCCGAAGAGCTGGGCAAGTCTGAGTATTTGTTTGTGCCAGTGATATAACTCAACCACCTGTGAATGCTGACAGAATGACTACAGAATTTCCATCCCTGAACTGGAAAACAACAGACCCTTCTTATTAAGTTCCGTTTGTTTAGGCAACCAATAGCCAAACCCAGAAAACATTTCTGTCTCTGAGAAACAAGCCATCAGAGTTAAAATATCTATAGGAAACAAATATTCACACACTGAACGCATCTTGATTATCGAAAGACCCAAGCACATTGTGTTCGACACTGGAAGATCAGTTAAGAATTCATCTTAATTTTCACATGCTCTGGCTGAATTTCTGTCTTTCAGACAGCAAGCCAAAGAGATGAAAAGTTTGTGAGATACTACAGAGATGAGGGCAGAGATTATGACTTTACAGAGGCAGAATTAGCTGATAGAATCATCAAACTTATGATGCTCCTTTCGAAGTATATATTAAAAAAATGTTTTAAATCAGTCTAAAATTTACAACTTGGGAGAATTGCCAAAACAGATACAAAGGTTAAGCAATCTTTGTGGGTAGACAGAGTTTACCCACTGTTGTGCACCACATCCACCATTGACAAGGTAACCAATTCAAACAAACCTGGTAAGCCATGCAAGCATTGCAGTCTCATATATTCACCCAGAAATTGTCTAGCTTTCCATTTCATATGCAAGGCATGTGTTACCAGCGGACACTGGAATTGATAATGTAGGAAGCCAAACAAGAACAGATGGCTTGACAGCACAATAAGACACAGATGCAAGAAAGGTACAGCATTTTAGCAAACAAAGGTAGCGCACCAAATGTCACACAGCAATTCCCCTCATCAATCTTTACAGATGCTCCATAGCAAACATTCTTTCTGGTTGTATCACAGCTTGTTATGGCTCTTGCTCTGTCCAAGACTACATGAAGTACAAAGGGCTGTGAACGAAGCCCAGTCCATCACACAAACCAGCCTCTTATTCTGAGAGGCTGTCTACACCTTCCACTGTCTCAGGAGAGCAGCCAGCATAATCAAGGACTTCACGCACTCTAGACATGCTCTTTTCCAGTTTCTTCCATCAGGGAAAAAAATCTGAGGTCGCGTATCACCTGATTCAAGAACAGCTGCTTCCCTACTGCCATCAGATTTTTGCGTGGACTTACTTTGTATTAAGTTGATCTTTCACTACACCCTAGCTCTAACTGTAACACTACATTTTGCCCCCTTTTTGCTTCTCTATGTACGGTATGCTTTGTACAGTGCACAAGAAACAAGACTTTTCACTGTATACTAATACATGTGACATAAATGAAATCCAGCCACACAGCAAGTTTGGATGAGGATGCTGACCAGTGTATTAATACACCGTCAACCAGCATTCACTATAGTCAATATCATAGAACTTCATGACACTATCTGAAGCCTTTGCCACTATTCACATTGTATATCTACAAAGGATTGGGACAAAAGTCGATACAAGTATGAGTGCTGATGTTCTTTTCACATACTGAAAAGCATATAGCTGCATAAGTAGAAAATGATGGATGAACCAACCACTGCCAAGCTCACAGTCAGTAATGGCTTGTAGATTCAATTACTGTGACCTATCATGCTTGAATGTCACTATAACAATTCACCATGGTCAGCCGGACTGAATCCTTCAATACCAGACTGATTCCTGGAATGGCAGGACTGACATATGAAGATTGACTGGCTTGTACTCACTAGAATTTAGGATAATGAGAGGGGATCTCATAGAAACATATAAAATTCTGATGGGACTGACATGCTCGATCTGGGAAGAATATTCCTGATGTTGGAGAAGTCCAGAACTGAGATCACAGTCTAGGAATAAGGGGTAAGCCATTCAGGACTGAGATAAGGAAGAACTGCTTCACTCAGTTGTGAATCTGTGGAATTCTCTACGACAGTTTGTTAGATACGTTCAAGAGGAAGCAGGATGTGGCACTTGTGGCTAAAGGAAATCAAGGAATATGGAGAGACAGTGGGAATGGGATACTGAAAGTGGGTGATCAGCATAGTCATATTGAATAGTGGAGTACGCTTAAAGGGCTGAATGGCCCACTCCATCTATTTTCTATGTTTCTGTACCAGAAGTTCTACATTGTGAATACCAGTGGTCCACCAATTGCAGACATACTAACGTGCAGAGAGCAGATCTTGGTTGCCATTCACAGCACCAAGACAATGGTGAGGAAAACAGACTACAAGGATAACCCTCTCAGCTCTGTATCTGATCCAAAGTAGTTATAAACTGGATATCTTTGACAGGATTGAAAGTTTCAAAGGTGATGCTGTAATGGATGTAAATTCTCTTCCTTCCCTTAAATGTAGCATCCATATAAAAAGAAAGTTAAAAGTCAAACTGGATAAGATGTAAAGAGGTAGCATAATATATGAAATGCAGCACCACACCGATTTGTGTACCTTCATCACATGTTTCCAAAAGAGATGACACTATAGCATTTGTTTAGTTCCAAGGCATCCAAATGTGGGACTCAAATGATGATGTGGAGATGCTGGCGTTGGACTGGGTAAAAAGGGAAAGAAGTCTCGCAGCACTAGCTTAAAGTCCAACAGGTTTATTTGTAGTAAACGCCACAAGCTTTCGGGAACTATGTGATGACATAGTTCCATCCCACCATCAGTCTCGCCATGGGCTACTCTCTGAAATTGGTTACATTCTTGGACGCACATCTTCATTAAGGACGGTCACTTCAGCACCTCACAGTACTGCAAGCCCACGGATAATCTCACGATGCTTCATTTCTACACATTAAAGAAGCCATTCCCTATGGACAAGCCCTCTGTAAACACAGGATCTGCTCAGATGAGGAGGATCGCAACAGATAACTCCAGACACTGAAAGATGCCCTCATAAGAACAGTATATGGTGCTTGACTCATTGACAATTGCGACATGCCATAGCCAAAAACCGCACAACGACCTCAGAAGACAAACACGGGAGACGTGGACAGGATACCCTTTGTTGTCCAGTACTTCCCTGGAGCGAAGAGGCTGCAACATCTTCTCTGGTGCCTTCAACACATTGATGAAGACAAACATCTTGCCAAGGCCATACCCACACCCCCACTTCTTGCCTTCAAACAGCAGCACAACCTCAAACAGACCGTTGTCCATAGCAAGCTACCCAGCTTTCAGGAGAATAGTGGCCACGATACCACACAACCCTGCTGCAGCAACCTCTGCAAGATGTGCCGGATCATTGACACAGATGCCATCACCTCACGCAAGAACACCATCCACCAGTTACACAGTACATTCTCTTGCAACTTGGCCAACATTGTCTACCTGATATCCTTCCCTGAAGCGCGTCCCGAAACATGGTACACCGGGGAGACCAGGCAGACTCTGTGACGACGGATGGATGAACACCGCACGACAATCACCAAGCAAGACTGTTCTCTGGCTGTTGGGGAACACTTCAGCAGTCACAGGCATTTGGCCCCTGATTTTTGAGTAAGCATTCTCCAAGGTGGTCTTCGTGACACACGACAGTGCAGAGTCATTGAGCAGAGATTGATAAAGAAGTTCCACACACATGAGGACAACCTCAGATGAGATTTTGAGTTTGTGTCACGCAATCTGTAACCCCCACGACTTGCAAAATCTCACTAACTTTCCTGTCTGGAAGCAGTACACATCTTTTTGACCTGTGATTAATGCTCTCTCCAGTCACATTGTCTGTACCTTTAAGACTGGATTAGCTGTAAAGACTCGCGTTCCAATCATTATTCATGTAAATTGAGTTTGTGTTTTTGTGCCCTGTTATTGATCAGAACTCCCAGCCACCTGATGAAGGGACAGCCTGTTCTGAAAGCTTGTGGCATTTGCTACAAATAAACCTATTGGACTTTAAGCTGGTGTTGTGAGACTTCTTTCTGTACTCAAATGATGACCACATTGATTTCCTGCAACTAAACCCTAAGTTTGAGAATGCCTGGTTTTCCTTCAAACTTGGCATTAAAAATCAATATTGATTGATATATACAAAGACTTTTGCAAGCAGGATATACTATTTGCAATGATTATTATCCAGATTTTCCATAAGCCGAGATCTTTTCCAACAACACAGATTTTAAAATTGAAGTTTATTTATTAGTCACAAGTAGGCTTACATTCACACTGCAATGAAGTTACTGTGAAAATTCCCTAGTTGCCACACCCCAGCATCTGTTTGGGTACATGGAGGGAAAATTTAACATGACTACTTCACCTAACCAGCACATCTTTCGACTGTGGGAGGAAACCAGAGTCCCCAGAGGAAACCCAAGCAAGAATGTGCAAACTTCATGCAGACAATGACCCAAGCAAGAAATCAAACCAGGGTCCCTGGCTCTGTGAAGCAGCACTGCTAACCACTGTGCTGCCATACTGCCCTACGTATAAAATTCCTGAGTGCATCTTTTTTATTCATTTTTATTCATTTGTGGGTCATGGGCATCACTGGCTGGCCAGCATTTATTGCCCATCCCTTGTTGCCCTTGGAGGGCAGTTGATAGTCAGTCACATTGCTTTGGCTCTGAAGTGACACGTAGACCAGACCAGGTAAGAATGGCTGATTTCCTTCCCTAAAGGGCATTAGTGAACCAGATGGATTTTCCTGACAAGGACAATGGTTTCATAGCATTCCAGATATTTTGTTTTGAATTCAATTTCTACCACCTGTTATGACAGGATTTGAACCCGAGTCTGTGGAACATTAGCTGAGTTTCTGGATTAATAATCTAGCAGTAATATCACTAGGCCATTGTCTCCCCTGTTGATGCCTGTTGTTGGCCAAACAAAATAGGAGCAAGATCATAATTTGTATCTCCTAATGGAGCAGCATGTTGAAATACAATAGCCAAAAATACAATTTAATGTGCAACAGATTAACATTTTAAACACTATTTTCAGATACAGGCATTTTTTCTGAACCCAGTAAATTGAGAATATTAGTGCAATGCCCAATCCACATGATGAAAGTGCTTCTTTGGTACTTGGGTTTATTTATTTCCTTTTGCCACGTACATTTTTCAAAGTCTTGGTATATCACTATTTATCTGGGAGGAGGATCATCACACATTTGATGAGCTCAATAAGTCACTGACCGTCAACACTTGTACAACCCAGCAGAGGAAACGACTCTCAAGGTCGATAGATCACAAAAATGCCTTGGAACGTGCATTTCACTAAAAGGGAAGCCTATCGCTTTTGCTTCCAAGAGTCTATCAACAGCCCAAACCAATTATTTGAGTATTGAATGGAAAACATTAACTTGGTTTTTGAAATCCAGCATTTCCACACGTACCTATTTGAAACAAATGCTATGGTGAAAACCAATCACAAACCATGTGAGATGATCTGGCATAAATTGTAGTGCTCCACCAAATTACTGGATTTGCTCCCAAGATAAAAGGCTACAGCTGTGAGATACGAAATAAGCAGTATGGTGGCACACAGTGCCAGGAAGTCAGCTTTATTTCTAGCTTGGGTCACTGCACATTATCCCTGTGCCTACATGGGTTTCCTCTTGGTGCTCTGATTTCCACCCACTGTCCAAAGATATGTAGGTAGGTGGATTGGCCATGTTAAATTGCCCCTTAGTGTTGGGAGGCGAACTCAGATAAATACATGGGGTTAATGGGATAGGGCCTAGGCAGGATTGTAGTCGGTGCAGACTCAATAGGCTGAATGTTTCCTGCATTGTTGGATTGTCTGACTATGATTCTAAGCCAGGTATAGGAGGTCCATACTTAATGTTGTGGTTGCATTCCTAAAAATGGAACTTCAAGTAAATCATTTGTTCTCATCACAATCCATATTAAGACCATTTATGCATTCCTTTGGATATTTTTCCTTCTTTCTTGCTGTATCCTTTTCCCTTCCTCCCTCTCTCTCTCTCCCCTCTCCCCCCACTCTCTTCCCTCCCCCTTTCCCCCCTCACTTCTTTGTCTTCCTTCTTCCTCCTTCCTCCAGACAAAACTCCATTCATTTTCAACAGCACTGGAAAATCCCTATCATGAATACAGATCAAGGATTTTGACCTGTGTCTTTGTTTTCTTCAACTGCATCCTCTCCCAATTGCTGAACCCAAGCTGTACTTCAGTACCTTAATTAACTTTGGCCTTTTTTTTAGCTTCTGCCCTCACAGCAATCTCAGCAGACTTCTCAATGTTTCTCTTTATTCTTTTGTTGGCCAGCCAGCATTTGTTGCCCATCCCTGTTTGCCCTTGAAGTTGGTGGAGAGCTGTCATCTTAATTCAAAGCAGTCCATGTGATATAGATGCATCACAGTGCTTTTTGAGGGAAGGATTCTAGGACTTTGAGCCAGCAATTACGGTACAGCAATAGAGTTCCACCCAGCTATTATGTAAATACAGCGATAGAGTTTCATGTCATGATGGTGTGTAATCTGAAAGGGTACTTTTGGGGGTGATGGTTTTTACATGCATTTCCTTCCTTCGTCCTTCTAGATGGTAAATTCTGCGGGATTGGAAAGTGCTGTAAAAAGAAAAGTGATTTCAAACGCAAGAAATCTGATTGTGACTCTTTCCATAATTATCACAATTCCCAGTATAGTTTTAAAGGGACTTTCAAGAAGAGAAATAACAGATTTTTCCCAAAGCACAAATGTCATTGAGAAATGCATTAAGAAGCTCATCATTGAGATAGCATGGAATTTCATGAAGTCCTATTAAAAGCCTATGAACTACTGTAAGAAGCAGCTTCACAATTGACCACAAATTCTAACCCATTGTTTTCTTTGGATTAGTGAATAATAAATTTGTGGCATCCCACCAAGCCTGGTATTGTGGCAAACAATTTTAATAAACTTGAATGTCATGCAAGCAATTGTCATCTCTAAGCTAAGTTTTGATCTGAATAACCCAGCCATTTTAGAAAGTGCTAGTTGGTGATAATCAAATTAAGTTTTATGAATTTAATCAGTAGATTACCTCACACCAAAACAGGATTTTCTTTAAACCACCAGAACAATCTAACATCTGTAAATATGATTGGGTCATTTCTGAAATACTCAGCCATATCTGGCTTTTATTGGAAAATAGGTGTAAGGAAACAGTAAATCTTATTGCCTACAAATGATCCATGACAATGATTTTTTATTTATTTACTGAGCTTTTTATTAGAGTTTCACCAAACCTAGTTTCCTTGATCAAATTCTTGGAAGTTGAAAACTTTGAAAACCATGCTGTTGTATTGTTCAATAAACTGTTTTTAATTCATTTTTTTAAGTACCTTGTTTGCATTTTAGACACTTGCATTTTAGCAAGTCACTTTTTCTATCTAGTCAATCATTAGCTTTTGTAAGAAAACTGCTGGTAGTCATTTATGCATTGTGGAAACTAATTGTTGGATGGTCTGTGTTCATCTATTTTCCAATAAAAATGCTGGACAAGTTCTATTTCGGTTTTAGTGAAATGAACACCTGAGGAGATTTTCTTTCCCTCATTACCTATACAGGAAATTATATTCAGTTGCAGCAAGAAACGGCTGCACTGACTTCCAATCAAATTGTTGGAGAAAATCATGGGAACTTAGGAATGAGGAGCAGAATAAGGCAAATTCTGCCCTTCGAGCCTGCTCCGCATTTCAGTCAGATCATGGTTGATCTCTCCCTGGTCTCAAATCCACCTCCCCACTTGTTCCGCATATCTCCTTATCCCTTTTTTATTAGAAATATATCTATCTCCTTGAAACTATTCAACAATTCAGACTCCTCCGCGGTATGAGGCAGCGAGTTCCACAAATTCACTGCACTCTGTGAGAAGCAGTTCCTCCTCATCTTAGTTTTAAATCTATCACCTCTCAACCCATATCTGTGATCACTTGTTCCATATTGTCCCATTAGAAGAAATGTTTAGTTCACGTATACTTTATCAATCCCTTTTAAAATTTAAATACCTTGATCTGAACCTCTCCCAATTGCTCATGTTTGGCTCATATTCCTCTGGACCCATCTTACCCATGTAATAGACAATTTACTACCTCTACTACTAACCCTGGCAGCTTATTCCAGACATTGACAACCCTCTGTGTGGGGGAAAAAATTGCTGCTTTGGACATTTTTGTATCTCTCCCCTCATCTTAAACCTATGCCCTCTAGTTTTAGACTTCCCTACATTTGGGAAAAGATATTGATTATTTAGCTGATCTCTGCCCCTCGCTATTTTATAGACCTCTATAAAATCATCTTTAAGCCTTCTATGCTGTAGAGAAACAAGTCCAAATCTATCTATCCTCTCCTTATAACTCAATCCATCAAGCCCGGTAGCATCCTAGTAAATCTTTTCTGCATTCTTTTTAGTTTAATAATATTGTTTTAATAATAGGGTGATCAGAACTGTACACAGTACTCCAAGTGTGGTTTTACCACTGTCTTGTACAACTTCATCAAGATGTCCCAATTCCTATATTCAGTGTTCTGACCAATGAAACCGCCCATGCCGAATACCTTCACCGTTCTGTCCACTTGTGACTCCATTTTCAAGGATGTATGAACCTGTTCTCTAGATCTCTGTTCTATAACTGTCCTCAACTCCCTACTATTAGCTGAATAAGCCCTGCTCTTGTAAGATCGACCAAAATGCATTAACTCACGTTTATCTAAATTAAACTCCATCTGCCATTCGTCAGCCCACTGGCCCAATTGATCAAGATCCCTAAACTGTCCTAAATCCTAAACTGTCCACTATGCCACCAATCTTGGTGTTATCTGCAAACTTACTAACCATGCCCACTAAATTTTCATTTGAATTTTTTTTTAAGCAACACAGCACGGGAAACAGGCCCTTCGGCCCAACGAGCCCGCGCCGCCGTCATACTATATAGTAGCAAATACATTATCCTATTTTAATATTCCTATATAATAATATATATATTATTCCTAATATGGAAAATTTTCACCATAGGGACAATTTGTTTCCCAATCAGCCTAAGAGCGAATTTTTGGGTTGTGGGAGGAAACCGGAGTGCCCGGAGAAAACCCACGCAACCACGGGGAGAACGCGCAAACTCCCGCAGACACCGGCCCAATTCCAAGTGTCTGCACAGCCACATCGATAGTCTCTGAGCTGTCATGGTGCCCTTCAGATGGTCCACATAAAGCACTCATTTACGACATGAGGTACCAGGCAACCCATGAATCAACATCCAAGAGCTGTACCCGCACCACCTGCCGAATGCATGCTCAAAGTATGGACCGAATTACCTGTGGAAAAAAGCCGTAGTTAAACAGTCCTAATATATCCCTCTATCTGCATACCGCTCATGTGGCTGTCCAAGAGACCCTTAAACAGCCCCAGCGTGCCTGCTCCCACCACCTTACTCGGCAGTGCATTCCACACCCCCACTACCCTTTGTGTGAAAAACTGCCCTCTAATATTCGTCTTATACATAGCCCCCCTCACCCTATGGCCATGACCCCTCGTCCTATCCATTTCTAAAGGTGGAAAAAGTTTACCTCCATTTACTCTATCTATACCCCTTATAATCTTATACACCTCTATGAGATCCCCTCTAAGCCGACGTCTTTCAAGGGAAAACAACCCCAGTCTATCTAATCGTTCCTCATAAGACAGTCCTTCCATACCAGGCAGCATCCTGGTAAACCTCCTCTGCACTCTCTCCAAGGACTCCACATCCTTCCGATAGTACGGCGACCAGAACTGGGCGCAGTATTCCAAGTGAGGCCTAACCAAAGTTCTATACAACTGCAACATCAAACTCCTACTCTTGTATTCTATACCCTTTTCTATGAAAGCTAACATACTATACGCCTTCTTTATCACCTTCTCCACCTGTGAGGACACCTTCAGAGACTTGTGAACCTGCACCCCCAAGTCTCTCTGCGTCTCTATGCTCCGTATAGTTTTACCTTTTATCCTATAACTCTCTTCTACATTTTTCCGGCCAAAATGCATCACCTCGCATTTATCCGGATTAAATTCCATTTGCCATCTATCTGCCCAGTCTACCAACCTGTCTATGTCCTGTTGTATTGCCTGACACTGCTCTTCTGTACCCGCCAATCCAAGCATCTTGGTGTCATCAGCAAATTTGCTGATCTCACCACCTACCCCTACTTCCAAGTCGTTTATGTAGACCACAAATAGAAGAGGACCTAGTACTGAGCCTTGTGGCACTCCACTAGTGACAGGCTTCCAGCCGGAAAAAGAGCCTTCCACTACTACCCTCTGTCTCCTCCTCCCGAGCCAGTTCTCGACCCATCTACATACCTGGCCCTGTATCCCATGCGCCTTCACCTTCTCTATCAGTCTACCATGAGGAACCTTGTCAAACGCCTTACTGAAATCCATGTAGACGACATCAACAGCCTGTCCTTCTTGTTAACATAAATGGCAAATAACAGTGGACCCAGCACTGATCCATCCCTGAGGCACGCCACTGGTCACAGGCCTCCAGTTTGAAAAACAACCTTCTACAATCACCCTATGTCATCAAGCCAATTTTGTATCCATTTGGCCAACTCACCCTGGATCCCGTGAGATTTAACCTCTCAATCTACCATGTGGTACTTTTGTTAAAGGCCTTGGTAAAGTCCATGTAGACAACACCAACTGTACTGCCCTCATCTATCTTCTTGGTACCCCTTCAAAAAACTCAATCAAATTTGCGAGATATGATTTTCCACTCACAAAACTATGCTCACTGTCCCTAATCAGTCCTTGACTCTCTAAATGCCTATAGATGCTGTCTCTCAAAATACTTTCTAACAACTTACCCTCTACAGAGTTCCCAGGCCTATAGTTCCCAGACTTTTTCCTGCAGCCCTTTTTAACAAAGGCACAGCATTTACCACTCTCCAATCTTCAGGCGTCTCACCTGTGACTGTCGATGATTCAAATAACTCTGCTAGAGGACTCTCAATTTCTTCCCTAGCCTCAATGCCCTGGGATACACTTCATCAGGTCCTGAAGATTTATCTACCTTAATGTGCTTTAAGACTTCCAGCAGCACCTCCTCTATTGTATGTATATTCCTCAAGACATTACTGTTTATTTCCCCAAGTTCCCTAACATTCATGCTTTTCTCAACAGTGAATGCTAATGAGAAATAATCAATTAGGATTTCACTCATCTCTTGTGGATCTCTTGTTTTTGGATGGTGGTGAAATATGTGAATATTATTATAGTTGCAACTTTCCAGGTGAGTGGTAAGTTTTCCACCACGATTCTGCCTGTGGTGGAAAGAAGGGTCAACAGTAAGTCACTCATCACCAAGTACTTGGTATTGATATGGTTGGCCCAGTTAAGATTCTGGTCACTACTGGCTCGTAAAATGTTGATGTTGAGGAACTGAGCAATGGTGGTACTTTTGAAGGTTAAGGAGAAATGCCTAAGTTTTTTTGCACAAGATTATCATTGCCTGCCAATTATATGGCACAAATACCACGTCATTTTTCAGTCCAAGCCTAGATGTTATCCAGATCCAGCTGGTAATATTCCAGTATTTAAGGAATGTGAATGTAGCTGAACATTTTAATTGTCAATGGACAACTCCACTGTTGGTCTTGTTATCTGGCAGAGAATTCACTCCATTAAAATGAATACTCAAATTTTCATTGCATTTGCTTGCAAAAGTTTTTAAAATGAGTAAGAATATCAGATAATGGTCTTCAGTTATTGAAAAGTTTAAAACTTATTCTCACTTGCCTTTTTACTTTTTGACTTGATATTCTAATCATGCTTCAGTGCTGATCTTCTTACTGGAGTGGGTGGAGTGGCTGGGAGAGTAATAACAATATCACAAGTGATGGAGAAGTATTTGACTATGCAGACATCGACTATTTTAGAATGGATATAGCTTCAGGTATTTTCCTTGGGTTGATTTGTTATTTGAAAATAGAATTTTTTTAAAACGTGAATTTGATCAGGTGAGCTTGATGAAATTTTGGAGATTTTGCAAAAGATTGAAATTCTACAGGAGCATCTGTTTTGTGGGACATTACAATATATTTTATGAAATACTAGTTATGATTGCAGATTTTAGTTTCTATATTCAAAATGTTTGCAGATATTTTTATGCAGAAAAGCTTGATTGTAAACCCTTTTTGATTTAGTTTGGTTAATGAAGAATCTCTCATAGGAAAACCATCTCCAATTCATTCTATGTAATAAAATAAGAACATTTCCAGCCCAGCGCTGTCATTATTTCATATCCCATCAATCTCCACAAAAGTCCTTTATTAGGTTCAATGAATCACTACAGAGGAAAAGGCTATTCAGCTCATCACTCTGTGCAGGCTCTGTGCAAAAGTGATTAATCTAGTTCTGCCCCCCAATATTTTAAATTAATCTAGGTCAACTTCCTGACATCTTCCCTGTACCTTTTTTTTTGTAGTAAAAAGCCTCGTAACACCAGGTTAAAGTCCAGCAGATTTATTTGGTAGCAAATGCGTTTGTTACCAAGTAAACCTATTGGACTTTAACCTGGTGTTGTGAAACTTCTTACTGTGTTTACTCCAGTTCAACACCAGCTTCTCCACACCATTTTTTTTTTGCTCAGTTAACTGATTTTCTTTTGAAGCCTTCCATTGAATTTGCCTCTACCACATTTTGAGTCATAGAACTGTACAGCGTAGAAAAGGCCCTTCGGTCAAGTAAATCTGCACTGACAACAGCTACCATTAAAGTCACACTCATTCCACTTTCCAGCACTTGTCCCATATCCTTGAATGTTATATTTCAAGAGCTCATCCATTTCCTCTTTGATTTCCAGCCCAGGTGGTTCATTCCAAGTTTTCACCACTTTTTCTTTTTTCTCAAATCCCCTCTGAATCTCCTGCCCCCTCACCCTAAAACTATGTCCCCTCATGGTTGATCTCTTTGCCAAAGGGAAAAGCTGCTTTCTACTCACTGTACCCATACCCTTCATAATCTTATACACCTTGTATGCATCTTCTCTTGGGCTGTGCATTCCAGATCTTAACTATTTGCATATTTTAAAAAAATGGGTTTGGTGACGTTGTTGCTTCTTGTGCTAATCCCCTTAAATTGATGTTCTCTAATACTGAATCCTTCTACCATTGAAAGCTTATTACTTACTCTGTCAAGATCTCACATGATTTTGAATACCTCAATCAAATCTCCTTTTAACTTTCTTTTCCAAGGAGAACAACCTGACCTTCTCCAATCTATCCTTGTGGCTGAATTCCTCATCCCTGGAATCATTCTCAAATTTTCTCTGCACACTATCTGTTGTCTTCACTGTCAGGCGGGCAGTGCTAAGGTGCCCCTTGGGTATTGCCAGGATTCCAGGCTGGCACTACTAAACTGCCACCCCTCTTAGCCCTGACCTCTGGGGAGGCCTCCACGGCCTTTTTTCCCTCCAGCAGGGTCAGGCCATCTGTTCCCCATTCATGGTGAGCTGTTGTAAACTCAGCTGGAGGGGACCCTCCTGGCAGAAGTGAGGGAGATGCTAGTATGGCTGGAGACTTCAGTCCTGGACCCGCTAGTGAATGCAAATCCCAATTTATTTAAATATTGAAATCAGCTCCACAGTAAAACATTTTTGCTTGATCCCACTAATGACATTGAAATGAGAATTTTAATATGGAAATCAACTCCATGCCAATTTCTGATGCGGAGCTGATAACTTCGGAAATCCAGCCCATTAGCAGTGGGCCCAGAGAATTGCACCCCCCCACCTCCTCATTCTTAGGTATGCTTGGTGTTGCTCCTTTCTGAAATCTTCATTTACCAGGATTGATCCTGTGACTTGTTAGTAATGGCAGAGTGAAAGGTATGCAGGACCATGATGTTGCAGATTATGAATACAGTTCTGCTCTTGCTAATGGCCTGCAATGCCTCATGGGTGCCCAATCTTGAGTTACTAGATCTGTTCAAAGTCTTTCCTGTTGGTAGCAAGGTGGTAGAACTATCTCCAGTATGATGAAAGATAGCCTCAATGTGAAAACGAGAGTTTGTCTCCACAGTGACTGTGTGGTGGCTGCGTCTGCTGATCTGCAGCAGGCAGGTTGGTGAAAATGAGGTCCTGTATGCTTTTCCTTCCTCTTGGTTCCTTCATCACCTGTCCCAGTTTATCAGATATTCCTTTACAACCCAGCCAGCCCCACCAGTGGTAGTATTACCAAGCCACTCTTGATGATGGACATTGAAAGTTCCGCCATCCAGAGTACATTCAGCACCTTTACCATCCTCAGTGCTTCCTCCGAGTGGTGCTCATCAGCTATGAGGAGATGGTACATAGTAATCAGCAGGCAGATTCTTTGCCCATGTTTGACTTCATGGGATCCAGAATTGATGTTGAAGACACCCAGGGCAATTCGCTCCCAACTGTAAACCATTGCGTTACCATCTTTGCTCAGTCTGTCCTGCTGGTGGGATAGGAGACACGTAGGAACAATGATAGTGGTGTCTGGGACGCTATCTGTAACGTATAAATCTTTGCGTATGACTACATCAAGCTATTGCTTGACAAATTTATGAGAGCTCTCCAATTTTGGCACAAGCTCCCAGATGTTAGTAAGCGAACTTTGCACAGTTGACAAGGCTAGGTTTGCCCTTATGATTTCTAGTGCCTACGTGAATAGCGGGTGTTCCATCTGGTTTAATTTAATTTTTTATTGGCTTTGTAACCATTGAAACCAAGTTGGTTTGCTAGGCCATTTCAGAGGCATTTAAGAATCAAACACATTTCCATGGGTCTGGTGTCATATGTAGGCCAGACCAGGTAGGAATACTGGTTTCCTTCCTGAAAGGACATTAGTAAACCAGTTAGGTTCTTGTTGACAGTTGACAGAGCTCATCAGCTGCTTTACCTTTACAACCCTACCTCATCAAAACATCTCAATCCAATTAGTTACATGTAAAGATGCTTTTTGAAGAATTTTATCCAATTGAATGGCTGCCTCTAGAAGGGATGGTGGAGGGATGCTTCCAGATGGAGGCACGTCATGAAATACAATTCAAAAATTAAAAACAAATTGTCACAGCCATCAATAGCTCTTTGTTCCTTTGTTGCTAAACACAAAATTTGGAATATTATCTAGTCTTGTTTGCTGTTTACAGAAATGTACATTACGCTAATATCAAGTTGCTGATATAACAATAGAAATCCCTTGTAACTGCTTTGGGATATCCTGAGGATGTAGAGACACTCTTAAGTGCATTTTTGTTCGTGTTTCTTCACTTTGTCGTTCTTATCTAATGGCTCAGAACTTCTGATTGGTGTAGTATCAAGATCCATTGGAAGTCCTGACTTTTGCATGTGCATGGTACTTGGGCTCCTGGAGCGCAAAAATACATGTCTCAATTCCTTTGTGGATTCTACCAACCCTTACCTTGCCTTTATAGACTTGAGCTAGATGCCCCAAATGTCCCCTTACTCAGGTAAAGGGAAGTCTTTGGTTTGAAGTGACTTACAGTGGAAGCTGCATCAGAAAGACTTTTCATTTCCAACAGATATTAAAAAGCAAAGTAGCAGAACAATTGTCCCACCAACCCCGTTCCCAACTACCTACTCCCCCTATTTGAAAGGTGGTTTTTTTTATTGAAATTATTTATACTTGCAGTATCATAAATACTTTAGCATTCATTTCAAACATTTTTCATGTTTGTTATATATAAGATTAATTAAATCTTTAAAAAATTAAAAGCCTTTTAAGAAAACTACTATACACAACACTGCAAGGGGTTGCTGGACCTTGAGGGACATTCTATCCACTTCTGACATCAAAAGGGATATGGCCTTCGCACTTTTGTTTCTTGCCACTACTCACTCTTTCTCTCTCTCTGGTAATGAGAACGCTTGCAATCATCACCAGAGAGAGAACAATCCATAAAGGCCCAGTGCAAAAAAGTGAAACCCTAGTTTAAATCACAGTCAGCAGTATAGACCTCAGTCTATATTATTTTTAAAACTTGAAATGCAGATTACATGTTCTTGAAATTCCCTTCTGTCGGCAGCGGTTCCTGTCTTATAAGCTTCCAAGCCCTGCATCTAAATAATCACCATTTTAAATTATCATGCAAAGTGGCCCAAGTTCCACATTGTAGTGCTTTGTAGTATCTTCAGAGGTGAATGGTTTACATTTGTAATCATTTGTCAAAATTAATTAGTTTGCATGCAACAATAGGAACTTCAACTTCAGAAATTGTAGCTGTCTAACATAAGTGATGGGTGCTTTTAATGTGAAATGAATCAGTTACTAACTATAGTCAAATATTTGTAAGTTAATCAGCCGTGAAAATGAACAATAATTCTGCTGATCTTCAAATGGTATGCTGCAAGAATTACATTGCAATAATTTGCATATTTACAAAAGAAAAATTCTATTGGAGTAGATTCAAGTATTGCTACACAAGTTTTTTATCCATTCGTGGGATATGAGCATTACTGACTGGCCAGCATTTGTTATGTTGCCTGAGGGCAATTGAGAATCAGCCACATTGCTGTGGCTCTGGAGTCACATGTAAGCTAGACCAAGTAAGGATGGCAGTTTTCCTTCCTTAGAGGGCATTAGAAAACCAAATAGGTTTTTCTGATAGTCGACAATGGTTTCCTGGTCATCAGTAGACTCTTAATTCCAGATATCTTTTTATTGAATTCAAATACCACCATCTGTCATGGTGGGGTTCAAACCCAAGTCCCCAGAACATCAACTGCATTTCTGGATTAATAGTTTAGTGATGATATCACTAGGCCATCATCTCTACTGTGTTAGTACTCATCTAAACACTGTTTAGAGTTCCTTTAGATTGATCTAAGGAGCTTTTCAAATGCATATTTTGAGAAACAAATTGTGAGTACAAGTATGTACCCTTTATTTCAGTTTTTTTTGCCTTGGAGATTTCCAGTTTTATTTTTCAGAGGCTGTTTTTACTGGAGGAAATTTCATGGTTTTGTTATCTGCATTCAGTTTAAATTTGTTGAAGGAGTCATCACATACCATGTGTAGAATAAGCAGTGTATTTTGAGTTTTAAATTGTTGTATGGTATCTTTTCCCAATGATAAGTTAAAAGAATAAGCATGATGATGTTAAAATGTCACGACCACGTTACAGCTTTCAGAAATGTTGTGATCAAGAACCATATCTGGTCTAGAATGAATAATATGAAATATGTCACAAGGCTATGCCTCTTTATTTTTGAAAATTTGATTTTTCAGCTTTCAACTGACTGGAAAATTTGCAATTTGAAATGTCAGTGAAAACTATTTAAAATGGAAAGCAACCTTCCAGAGTGAAGGTGAAAAACAAATCACCTCAGGAATGTGTGAAGAGAAAGACATTTCCTATAATTCATAGACCCACTGAAGCTTATACTGTCTGAAGAAGAGAAATTTAAATGCTAAGTACCGGAAATTGAAACAATGCCTGCCATGTAGAGGCCCCAGCCAAAATCTCTTAGAAATGCAAAATTGGTGAAGTATATCAGTAAGAAGTCTCTCAACACCAGGTTAAAGTGGGGGTCAGGTGAGTGCCCTGTTTGTGATCAGAACTCCCTACTCACCTGACAAAGGAGCAAAGCCCCATAGGCTAGTGGCATTTGCTGCCAAATAAACCTGTTGGATTTTAACCTGGTATTGTGAGACTTCTTACTATGTTTACTCTAATCCAATATCAGTATCTCCACATTGGAAGTATATCAGACCAGGCTGCAGCCACTGCAGCAAAATTGCAAAAATGTTTTCAGCAGAGGAAATAGGCTAAAAGCTTCTGTCATTTTCTCGGACTCTTGCTGGTTTGAAAGCCAATGTTATTAGAAATCTACCAGCAAACTGAGATCATGTAATGATTTTAACATCTCCTACATTTGGCCTTATTCATTAAACCAGCTAAGCCAAATTGCCTGCAAAATTTAAAAATCAGCACCTCAACAGTAATCAAAGGACACATTAACCTGATATATTTTAACTTTTTTAATGAACACTAACTTCCCTTATTTCTGATTTGTGTGTTTCTAAGATGTGTTTTTATAATTTTTCCTTTGCACTTGGTGGTTAATAAAAAATTAATTCAAGAACCTTTATTTGAATTGTTTCTCGTTGGTCACAGTTTCAGTAGTTTAATGAATATGGATTTGGAAAAAGTATATCCTTGCGAAAAAAAAAACTTGAACTTTTGTTGTTTGATCAGCCAAGGTGGTTTATAACAAAAGTGTTCATAAAAAAACTAAGTGGACAGTTGTGAAATTCTGTTTGATTTAATTTTAGAATGAGAAAAAAATCTTCACTTAGAAGTTACATGAATTCAGCACATTCCAAAGATGAGGTGAATTATACGTTGTTTGTCGGATGGATGTTCTTGCACTAAATGCAGCCCCCCCCCCATTCTCCCTTTTCTATGTTTTATGTACAAAACCATTCATGCACACACTTTAAAAATAAATAAATTAATTTAACTCGACAGTATGTAGTATTTCAGTGATGTGACAAGATAGTTAAGCAAGCCCACCAAAGCCTCTCTTTTCTCAGAAAACTGAGGAAACTAAGCTACAACTCTCACCAACTTTTACAGATGCACCATAGAAAGTATTCTTTTTGATTGTATCACAGGTTGGTATGTCTCCTGCTCTGCCCAAGACCACAAGAAACTACAAAAAATCACGAATAGAGCCCAATCCATCACGCAGATCAGCCTCCCATCCATTGAATCTGTCCACACTTCCCGCTGCTTTGGCAAAGCTGCCAGCATAATTAAGGACCCCACGCACTCCGTACATTCTTTCTTCCACTTTCCCCTGTCGGAGAAAAAGATACAAAAGTTTGAGGTCATGTACCAACCAACTCAAAAACGGCTTCTGCCCTGTTGCTGTCAGACTTTGAATGGACTTACTTTGCATTAAGTTGATCTTTCTCTACACCTTAGCTATGACTGAAACACTACATTCTGCACTTTCTCATTTCCTTTTCTATGAACGATATGTTTTGTCTGTATAGTGCAAAAGAAACAGTACTTTTCACTGTATGTTAATAAAGGTAACAACAATAAATCAAAAATCAAAGATGTGTGTAAATGGATCAAGTATTATTTTCTTCTATAAAGTGATCAAGGACTTGTGAATTTATTTTAATAATGATGGTAGATTACCACACTAGCAAAAGACATTTCTTTTGTGTAATAAAGATCACGTGCTTAACTTAATAGTATCCAGTTATTTTGAAGACATTCATAGTTTTTTTTTCTAAAATTATTTATCAATTTTGAAACATTTATGAACTACTTGAAAATACTTTCTTTGGGGTGTTATACTGGCATATTTAGTGTATTTTTCTTGTCTGCTTGACTTCATTTTTATTTTTGTTTCTGACAGTAATTCATGTGATTTATCTTGAATGTAATATAATTTAAGTACATTGTGTGCACCTGAAACTAGAAACACTTGCATTTTTGCTGACGGGACATTTCTGCTGTTCGGCCATTTGTCAAAAGCTGCTATGTCTAGCAAGGGTTTATATAAAAGATATTATGTACAAAGCATTTTGCACATTATCCATGTTTTTGTTTCCTTCAGATGTAAAACAAAAGTATATCCTGACGATCTACCAAAGACAAGTGTGGTGATAGTTTTTCACAATGAAGCATGGAGCACTCTGTTACGCACTGTGCACAGTGTGATAAACCGGTCACCGCGGCATTTATTAGAGGAGATTATCCTGGTGGATGACGCTAGTGAGAGAGGTAAGATAACATTTCCATATAAAAATGCAAGTAGCTGTAAAAGATTCCTAAAAATATTGAGAGTAAAAGATTGGAAAGAAAGTGAACAAACACGATGTTTGCAAAACAGGGATTCTATTGTTTAAGTTTTAGCAATGACCCCAGTTGAAACAAAATGTTCTTGGTGAGAAGAAATGATTTTATATCTCACATAATAACGTTTAATGCGATGTGACTACATTTCGCTTGCTTTAGTTTATTTACCTATTGCAAAAGTCAAAGCATGTTTTTTTTATTTCACAGGATGTAGACATTACTGGCACAACCAGTATTTGTTGCTCAGCCTTAACTGCCCTTACTTAACTGCCCTTGGAAATTGTCAAGAATCAACCACATTGCTGTAGGCCAGGCCAGACTAGACCAGCTAAGGAGGGCAGATTTCCTTCCCTGACAATAGAGAGCCAGATAGGTTTTAATCACTATTACTGTGACTAGCTACGTAATTCCTGATTTATTAAATGAATTTGGATTCCACTAAACTGTTGTGGTGGGATTTGAATCCATGTCCCCAGAGCATTAGCCTCAGCCTCTGGATTGCTAGCCCAGTGACATTAACACTTCACCATCAAATCTCCATGTTAATCTTGCAGATGTAGCAAAATTTGTAGCAAAACAATAAAAGATTTGATTGTACAAGAAACAAATAAAACCTTAATCTCAATTGTAATGTTTTGCCATACCTTTGACTTAACACCCGTTACTTATGGGCTCCATTATGTCTTAGAGAATGTAAGCAACTCTGCTAGGTTTGCATATATTGGTCTATAATAATAGATGCCTGGACACAGTGATGATTTGTCTTTCTCTTTCAGCATTGTAATACTAGTAGTGGTGTCCTACCATGCTGATCAGTACACTCTTGTATGGTCTCTGCTATTGGACTGACAAAATTATAAGTTCAATTTCCTGTGTGGCAAGTCATAAAATTGAATTCAATAAATCTGATCATTTGTGAATTGACACATGGGGAAAAAAGTAACTGTTGTATTGTCATGAACCAATTGGTTTACGCACCACACTTCCCAGTCGAGATCAACAAAAGATTTTTTTCCGATGTTATGTTAGTCTTTTATTAATCTATGATTGTCTAACAAGCTACTGTGTTGTAATGTAGTACAGAAACTCTGCAGTGTTATCTAATAGAAAAGGTTTTTAAAAAGTCACCTTTCATAATGTTTGCCGCTACATTCTACACGTTGCCTCAAAAGTTACGGTCATTGAAATTGCGGACATTTTACATAATAATGTGGTCATTCACAAACAAAATTGAGAGAGATGTGTAATCTCTCTCAATTTTGCACATAAATATTTGGCATTCCTTTGAAGCATATGGATAAGATCAAGAGATACTTTTTTCTGCAAATTAGTCCTAGTGATCAAAGGAGTAACACTTATGTACCATTTGTGGTTGGATACTTGGTCCTTCTGGATGTTTTTGTCAGGAGGACAGATTGGATTCACTGAAGTTTGTTGCCTTTCTTTTCAGCATGTGATATACTTCATTCTTAGGTTGGTTGATTACTCAAATGCTTCTCTCATCTGTCACCTCTTTGAAACAGTATGCTTCAAATCCAGCTGCTGAATCACAACTTCATCTCTCTTCCAGCTATTTCCGCTCATTGTTATGGCAACCAGCCAAAGCACACTTGGTTATCTAACTCTTAATTCCTTCCTGTTAATGTATTCTCTGTACTTGTCATACCCACAAACAGCTCTATCTACCAGTGATCGATCGAACTGCACAGCTATTTTGATATTAAGTCAATAATAGACTTCAATATCTAATACTCATACTTCTATCAGTGTAGTTTTAAAATAACTTTTTCATGTGTTAATTAAAATACTAACTTATTGCTAAAATAGCAAATTTTCAGTTTGTTTTAGAATGAATCAATATATTGCACCAAGTTACAGTCTACTAGCTGTTGATTATCCTGGGAGACTTTGTGTTGCAGCAAAATAAAATGTCCTAAAGCACTTCACAGGAGCTTTTATCAAACAAATATTGAGCCATGCAAGAAGATATTTGTAGTAGCGCAACGAAATGTGATACGTAACTTTATAGCGCAATTTTGGGAATGTGGAGTGGTGGTGGAGAGTGCGGAGTGAATGTGAGTCCAAACTTATGTTCTGCGGAGATGGAGTGTGAGTCCAAGCTCATGTTACGGCAGTTGGAGGTTGATGCTTGAGCTTGGCAGTTAACCCTCAGGATTTGAAGAGTATGGACACCTTTATTGTCCTCCTTTGTAAATAATTCTTTCCAAATAAATAAATCAATTACTTTCTCCTGCTAAGTAATTGTAGAACCTAAAATTATTGCACTATTGAATCACTTTGTTCAAATAAGTAGATTTAAAATGGCAAATTAGACAGAAACATAATGGCCCAAATTTTTCTGTCAGTGGCCGAGTAATATTTGCTGCTGCTGCTGCTGCACCAAGCCACTTCCTTCTCTTGTTGTAGCAGGGCTTAGTATTGGGAGACTCCCAGTTAATGCCTTGCCAGCAAAACCATGCTCCCTTGTGAATCACAAGCTGAAGACTCACCCCTCAAGGTCAATCTTCAGCTCAATGATAGGTGAGATTTTTTGTTATGATTTTTAATATTTTAAAATGCTTCTTACATTTCTTAAAGCTTTTACAAACCACACAGCATTCACTGCTGGTGAGAACAGAAAACCCAAGCCATTGTTATCCTTTATGCTTTCAATCCTGCCATTGACTGCTATCTCAGTGATGACGGCTTCTGTTATTTCCAGCTCCATTTCCTTCGTGGGTGTGGGGACATATAACCATGCCTGCACTTTGCTGGTTAATGGTTCCTGTCACCTATTATGAGCCACCTTGTCCTGCATAAGAGAAGGATGCTCATTTGTTAGTAAGCATGGCACAAGGTGTATGGGTGATATGCCTGCTGAAGTATGCACAAACTCTGTGTCCATGTTCAGTTAATAATTTGGACGTCACTATAAGATTCAGAAGCAGCAGAGAAATGGACTACAATAAAAGAAGATCAATTTCAGATCAGGAAATGCATTGCAGCAAAATAAAGTTGATAAAATTGTACAGATTTGCACAGACTTGCCAGCAAAAAATGCAAAACTACAATTTGAATTCAGGTGAAAGATCATCAACCTGATGTGCTAATTTTGTTTCTCAGACTGTGTTGCCTGACCTGCTAAAGAACAAAACAAAACATCATGGGAAACAGGCCCTTCGGCCCAACGAGCCCGCTCAGCCACCCCGATGTTCCCACCTCTACCCGTGATCCCTGTCTATGTTTATAGATCTATGGATTAAAAACCAAATTTGAGACAATTTAGGGAGAATTTGTTTTGCCAATTAACCTAAGAGCACATCTTTGGGATGTGGGAGGAAACTGGAGCACCTGGAGAAAACACACGCAAGCACGGGGAGAATGCGCAAACTCCCACAGACACAGGCCCAAATCCATGTATCTGCACAGCAACAGCGATAGTCACTGAGCTGTCGTGTTGCCCATCAGATGGTCCAGGTCAAGCGTACACTAATGACATGAAGCACGAGGATACTCTCGAAAAAAAAATCCAAAAGCAGCCCCCTCACGACCCATTGCGTGTATGTCCCTTGTTAGACAACAAGGTGGACCAAAGCACCTGTAGGATAAAAACAAGTACATCAATATCTTCATCTATTTACACACTTCCCAGGGACTCCCAAGTCTCATGATCCCTATTTTAAATCAGTTTTCTATACCCCTCC
Organism: Sphyrna mokarran; assembly: GCA_024679065.1. Classification (NCBI taxonomy): domain Eukaryota; kingdom Metazoa; phylum Chordata; class Chondrichthyes; order Carcharhiniformes; family Carcharhinidae; genus Sphyrna; species Sphyrna mokarran. The sequence continues at coordinate 65,902,464 of JAGIQG010000002.1, forward strand.
ATTCCCATTCTGTTCATGTGCCCATCTAAGTATTTCTTAAATAACTCCAGAGTACCTGCCTTCACCACTTTACTTGGCAGTGCATTCCATACCCCCACCACCCTCTGTGTGAAAAAACTCCCCCTAGCATCCAAATTATACCTTACCCCCCTCACCCTAAGCCCGTGACCCCTCATGCTATTTGAGTTCATCCTAGGAAAAAGCTTAACCCTGTTTACTCTATCTATACCCCTCATAATCTTGTACATCTCTATTAGATCTCCTCTAAGTCTACGTCTTTCTAAGAAAAACAGTCCCAATTTGCCTAACCTCTCTTCGTAACTCAAACCTTCCATACCAGGCAGCATCCTGGTAAACCTCCTCTGCACTGTCTCCAGAGTCTCCATGTCCTTCCGGTAGTAATGCGACCAGAACTGGACGCAGTATTCCAAATGAGGTCTAACCAACGTTTTATACAACTGCAACATTAAAGGCCAGCTCTTGTACGCTATACCCCTTCCTATAAAGGCTAGCATACCGTATGCTTTCTTCACAACCTTCTCCACTTGCTCTGCCACCTTCAGAGACTTGTGCACCTGCACCCCAGGTCCCTCTGCATTTCTATACTCTTAATAGGTCTACCCTTTATCATATACCTCAACCCTACATTCTTTCTCCTGAAATGCATCACCTCGCATTTAACAGGATTGAATTCTATCTGCCCAAGCTACCAGCCTATCTATGTCCTGCTGCATCGCCTGACAATACTCCTCACTATCCGCAAGTCCAGCCAAGTTTGTATCGTTTGCAAACTTGCTGATCACTCCACTTACTCCCTCTTCCAAGTCATTTATACATATTACAAATAGAAGAGGCCCCAGTACTGAGCCCTGCGGCACACCAGTAGAGACCGACCTCCAGCTAGAAAAGCACCCTTCCACTGTTACTCTCTGTCTTCTATTACTAAGCCAGTCACTTATCCATCTAGTTACCTTTCTTTGTATCCCATGAACCTTGACCTTCTCAACTAACTTCCCATGAGGGACTTTGTCAAATGCCTTACTGAAATCCATATAGACGACATCAACGGCTCACCCTTCATCCACCGTTTTCGTCACCACCTCAAAAAATTCTACCAGATTTGTAAGGCATGACCTCCTCTTAACAAATCCATGCTGCGTATCCCTAATCAGATCGCACTGCTCTAAGTGCCTATACATCTACCAATCCACAGACCTATCTATAACCCCCTATCCTATTCTGTTCCATATACTCATCCAGAAGTCTCTTAAAAGACCCCAGTGAGTTTGCCTCAACAACCTCCGACGGCAGTCGGTTCCATTCACTCACCACCCTCTGAGTGAAAAACCTACCCCTGACATTGATATGAAGAGTAGTGTACATGGACTTTAGTAAGGCATTTGATAAGGTCCCACATGCAATCTTCTGGAGAAGGTGAGAGGGCATGGGATCCAAGGGGCTTTGGCCTCGTGGATCCAGAACTGGCTTGCCGGCAGAAGGCAGAGAGTGGTTGTGGATGGGTCTTGTTTTGCATGGAAGTCGGTAACCATTGGAGTGCCCCAGGGATCTGTTCTGGAACCCCTGCTGTTTGTCATTTTCATAAATGACCTGGATGAGGAAGTGGAGGGATGGGTTAGCAAGTTTGCCGACGATACAAAGATCGGTGGTGTTGTGGATGGTCTGGAGGGATGCCAAAAGTTGCAACGGGATATAGACAGGATGCAAGACTGGGCGGAGAAGTGGCAGATGGACTTCAACGCAGATAAATGTGTAGTGGTCCATTTTGGCAGGAATAATGGGATGAAGGAGTACAATATAAGGGGTAGGAATCTTAGCTGTGTTGTAGAGCAGAAGGATCTCGGGGTCTGGGTCCATAGGACTCTTAAATCGGCCTCGCAGGTGGAGGAAGTGGTCAAGAAGGCGTACGGTGTACTAGCCTTCATTAATCGAGGAATAGAGTTTAGGAGTCAGGAGGTAATGATGCAGCTCTATAAGACTCTTGTCAGACCCCAGTTGGAGTATTGTGCGCAGTTCTGGTCGCTTCATTATAGGAAGAATGTAGAGGCTATTGAGAGAGTTCAGAGGAGATTTACAAGGATGCTGCCTGGATTGGGAGGCAGGCTTATGAAGATAGGTTGAGGGAGCTGGGACTCTTCTCACTGGAGAGACGTAGGTTGAGAGGCGACCTGATAAAGGTTTATAAAATGTTGAGAGGAATAGATAGGGTGGACTCTCAGAGACTATTTCCCCGAGCTGAAATGGTCACTACGAGAGGACACAGATTTAAGGTGCAGGGAAGCAAATACAAAGGAGATGTCGGGGGTAGGTTTTTCACTCAGAGGGTGGTGAGTGAATGGAACCGACTGCTGTCGGAGGTTGTTGAGGCAAACTCACTGGGGTCTTTTAAGAGACTTCTGGATGAGTATATGGAAAAGAATAGGATAGGGGGTTATAGATAGGTCTGTGGATTGGTAGATGTGATCGGTGCAACTCGTGGGCCGAAGGGCCTGTTTGTGCGGTATTGTTCTATGTTCTATGTATGCATCCTATCTCTAAGAATCCCCTCCAACAGCTTCCCTACCACTGATGTCAAACTCACCGGCCTATAATCCCCAGGGTTATCCCTACTACCCTTTTTAAAAAACGGTACAACATTAGCTATTGTCCAGTCGTCTGGGATCTCACCTGTGTCCAAAGAAGAGACAAAGATTTGCATCAGAGGCCCAGCAATTTCATCTCGCACCTCCCTACGCAGCCTGGGATAAATGCCATCAGGCCCCGGAGATTTATCAGTTTTAATGCTACCTAGAAGCTCTAACGCTTTCTCCCTAGGTATGGATATTTCCCTCAACTGGTTCACAGCTCGCTCAGAGACAGGAGCTGTCAACAAGCCCCTCTCCTTCATGAATACCGATGCAAAGCATTCATTCAGGATCTCTGCCATTCCCTTGGGTTCTAAGCACAGTTCCCCTCAGAGGTCCGATTTTTCCTCTAACCACCCTTTTATTCCTAACATAGGAGTAAAAAGCCTTTGGATTTTCTAAGTGTGTCTAGCACTTTCTGCTTTTGGGATTTACAACATCTGCGGTATTTGGTATTTGAACATAAAGTATATGAATAGGGTATAGAGTATTTGAAAATAGTTGGGGTTCAGTTGTAGCAGAAACCAGATTTAAGCATCTCTGGGGAAAGATATTATGTTTCCTCTTTTCCCAAGTGTCCTTATCCTTTGAAATTTACCTGTCCCAGGCTATAAAAAATCCTCTTGTGTTCTCCCTTGGCCAACACTTCCAGGAAGCATAAAACTTAATAAATTTGCCTTAATTATTTATGACATTTTTAAGTTGTAAACTTATTACCTCTCTTTGAACCAGCAAAAAATTCAAATTCTTGTTTACCACCGAATGTAAATTTCTATCCATGTTTTGATTACTTGTAGAACATTTAACTTGGCCCTATTCAGATCAAATGCCTACTTTTCACACCAGCCCCTTTGTTGTCCTCAACCTTGTAGACACTTAGTGCCAGGCTTAATTAAATTAGTCTTGCATACACGCCTCCCCCACTATCCTGTTTGACAGAATGCCACAGTAGATCCCAGTAATACTAAAAAAAAATCATTGTCATCACACCTCTTGCAACCAGTAACATGATGCAAGGCTTGGTCCTCAGATATTTGCAAACTATATCAAGAACGTTCTTGGGGAGAGCTTATGAAATATATATTGATGTATGTTGGGAAAGTAACTTGCGATAAGGATACAAAATTGCTGCATAGAGATAAATACAGTCTAACTGCATGGGCAAGGAAGTGGCCAATGGCATATAAATGATAGAAATGTGTACTTTGGAAGAATAGAAAACCTATTTTGAAAAATAAGAGCTAAGTATATGTTGGTAGAAATCTGGATGTTCTCCTAGATAAATCACACAGGAATCAAATCTGGTGCACTATATATGATGACTCTCCATCCATCCAGGAATAGGCAGGGAACTGCATAATTGACAGGTTGGTGGGGAGGGAATTGGGCCTGCCGGAATGGGGGAGGAGGAAGGAGGTGATGTTAGCAAATGCGCACTGGCCCATTCAGCACTATGCTGCAGGTCTTCTGGGCATGTATAGGCTACCCCCCTGATTTTTAGCACAATTTATGCCAGTTTCTTTTCCAATCTCCCACTAAAAACGCCCATGTGATTTACTCCAGTTTTCACGCAAGTTCAGCACTTAGACTTTTTTTGGGAGAATCCTGGCCATGGTTTTGATCTACTTGTTTCCTTTATAGGGACTGCAATAAGGATTGATTGTATTGATTCTTATGGCATTCCTCTCACTCCATTAGGAGAAATAAATTGAGTCAGTGATGGTTGATCTTATTGAAGAGTATAAAGTTCTCAGAAAGCTTGAGTCTCAGGATGTCGGGGGATTCATTTAATTCTGAAATGAGAAATTTCTTCACTGAAAGTTGTAAACCTTTGGAATTGTCTATCTCCAAGGACCATGGTGGTTAGGGACAATAACACAATTCAAGACTGTAAACTTTCTGGAACAGCCAGATGCTTTGCTAGAGTGGATGTATGGAAGTGAAGCCAAAAGATTGCAAAGTTTATGTAAGGTGCAAAAGAAGGATTGGAATTACCTAGTTTTTCTTTTACATTTTCTATGTATCATTGGCTACTCTAACAAAACATTCAAATATTAAAATTAGACATTCTAATATGCCATTTTGTTTCTATTTCAAAATAGTTTTGAAAAGTGAGCAATAATCTTAGCAGGAATGTTGACATGAGATGAGTTGTTGATACTTCCACCATGAGTGTTTTGGTACTTCGATATGGAAGTTGAATGAATTGAGAAATAATATTGGGTTTCTTTCGAGTCCCTTGGCTCTTATTCTGTGTCATTTGAAGTTTCATTAGTTATGCCAGTTGTTTAACTTTTGATCTGAGGAAATAAACATTATTGTTTAAAACCAGATGCTTAAATGTGGTAAAGTTGGGAGAAGCCATCTGATTAAGATGGGTCTTGCATGGTGTCAGTTGCTAGTGTGCAATACCCTAGTATCCAGTGTAATATTTGAATATCCTAATAGCTTTTGCAAGTCACTGGGATAATACTTATTCATATCTATATCAATGGTGAATTGTATTTGGGGAAGAAAAATGTACAGTTACAATGGGTAATTTCAAAATTATTTGTACCTAATTGTATAAGTTTAATATAGTGACAGCTGTTTAAGAGTTCAGAGAATCACTTTTTTTTTAAATGCACAAATTTATGAAGGAAGTCTGGAGAATTAGAATCAAAAGATTATATAGAATGTACAATGTAGAAACTGGTCATACATAGTGGTGCAGTAGTTAGCATTGCTACTGCACAATGACAGGGACCCAGGTTCAATGTAGGCCTTGAGTCCCTGTCAGTGTGGAGTTTGCACATTCTCCCTCTACCTAAGTGGGTTTCCTCCAGGTACTCCAATTTCCTCCAAAGTTCAAAGATGTGTGGTGTAGGTTGATTGGTCGTGATAAATTGACCCTAGTGTCGAGGGGATTAGTAGGATAAATATGTGGGATTGCGGAAATAAGGCCTGGGTGGGATTGTGATCGGTGCAGACTCGATGGGCCAAATGGCCTGCTTCAGCACTGTAGGGATTCTATGATTGAGTTCTCAACTGCTTGTATAATGGGGAAGTAAAATTTTAATCTATTGCCCAACTGCCACTGGTTGTCAAGAAATGGATTTCCACGAAACATTGACTTAATGAATCAAAAAACACTACCCATTCAATTACGGCTGTTATGGTTAGCAGACATTTTGCAGACATGGAATCAAAAATTTACAGCACAGAACACCATTCACTCCATCATGTCTGCTGGCTGAGAAAGAACAATTTGCCTAATCTCTCTTGGTCTGTAGCCTTATAGTTTGTGTATTTCTAGTGCATATTGAAGTACATTTTTTAAATGTGAAGAGCATTTGAAATTTTCACCACCACCTGTGTGAAAAATTCTCTTCAGTAGCTCTGATCTTTCTACCAATTACTTTCGAGTCTATATATACTGATTATTGATGTCCCTGCTAAGGGAAATAAATCCTGCTCTTATTTAGACACTGCATAATCTTATACTCAATTAAATTTTCCTCTCGACATTCTCTGTTCAAAAGAAAACAACTTCAACCTATCCAATCTTGCCTCTTAGTTAAAATTGTGCAGTCCTGACAATATCCTCTCTGTAGCTCAGTCAACGTTTCTTCTTTTGACTTGGCTGAAAAGACTCGTGCTATTATCATCTAGTCATTTAATAATATAATACAGAACTTGAACATTGCCTTTTTAAAAAAAAGAGAAATGCCATTGAAACTTTTCCTCTTGCCAAGAAGTATTAGCTGTACCAATCATCAACCTCTTCTCATGCAGGATAAATTGTTGTTCTCTTTGACATTTGCTATTCTTGCAAATCCATTCTGATGAGCACAAGACAAAAGCTTTGACAGCACGGCTCTTATTTTTTCAGCTGTACTGTTTCCATTTCTTGAATAGTAAATGTGGAAAGTTTCCATCCCCATATTTAGAAAATCTATCTGTGACATACTGTGGATAAATATTGTAAGCAGTCTCAATGCCAGATTAAAGGTCAACAGGTTTATTCAGAATCATAAGGTTTCGGAGCGCTCTCCTTCATCAGGTGAGTGGAGAGGTAGGTTTCACAAACATGGCATATATAGTAAAGACACAATTGCAAGATAACGGTTGAAATGAGTCTTTTCAGGTGAGTGGCACAGCGCTCAAAGTTCATGAAGTCAAATAAACCTGTTGGACTCTAACCTGATGTTGTAAGGCTTCTAGCTGTGCCTAACTCAATCTAGCACTAGCATTTCCACATCATTGATAAACATTGACAAAAAAAGAAAATGTAATTGTGTTTTGATTATTGTATAGCTACATATTCCTTATTCAAATTAAATTCTTCTGTGTACCACTTTTGATTATCCCAATTCTGGATCTTTCCTTGAATACAAAATCACATCTGCTTTTTCAAGTTACTCTAAAAATCCCCAAGTTACCACACTCTGGCACCTGTTCGGGCACACTGAGGGAGAATTTAGCACGGCCAGTGCATCTAACCAGCACACATTTCAACCTATGGGAGGAAACCAGAGCATCTGGAGTAAACCTACGCAGACACTGAGCGAACACAGACTCTGCACAGACAGTGGTCCAAGCTGGGAATTGAACATGGTCCCTGGTACTCTGAGGCAACAATGCTAACCACTGTGCCACTGTACCACAAATGGAATGATCTTCAAACCAAGATTGGAAAGTGAAGAATAAGGCACCATCAGGTAGAATTGCTAGTCGAGTATAAAGACAAACAGGATGGACTTGAGTATTTTTGTACCGAACGTTCTATGTTTCTGTCTCGAGATGTGGTCATCAAAAATCTTTACATTTATTATAATGTTGGAAGTACTATAGCATTCTTGATAGTTATTGTAACTACAGTCTCTGTGATAATCTACAAAACGACATAATTATAAGGCATAATTATAGGATAATGGAGGGAGATATAGGAGGTATGTCTGAAGCAGGTTCTTTACTCAGAGAGTGATTGGGATGTGGAATGGACTGCCTGTCGTGATAGTAGAGTTGGACACTTAGTAACTTTCAAGCAGTTATTAGATAGGCATGTGATAGGGAGTGGGATAACTTGATCTTGATTTCGGACAAAGCTCGGCACAACATTGAGGGCCAAAGGGCCTGTACTGTGTTATACTGTTCCATGTTCTAACAGCCAGGCAGTTCATTAAGATACTCCATCCAGATGTATTGTATGTTAGTGAACCATCTGACAGCCATGCAAAGAAACCTGCAGCCCATTGTTTCAAAGGAACTCCGAAAGAGCAAACAAACGAACCTCCAAGAGATCTTGGCCAGAATTCTCTGAACCTCGCCTGGAGTTGGGATTCTTCAGTGGATATCTACAATGCGTGGAGATTTAGCTGAGCATCAAATTCTCCATTCTTGCTGGCAGCAGCAGCGGGGTATGCAAGACCAGCCCTTATTACAGATAACTTAGCTTACTTTTTCAACTTGACAAATGTCTGAATGAAGAGGATGTTTTTCACATGTTAGTTTCAAATGGTGTAGTTTGTCATGTTTAAATAGTCAATGAGGATAATGACTGAGTCAGAGGATAATGACTTAGAGAGGGAAAGCACTTCCTACCAAAGTAAAGCAACTCAAGCTGTTGGCTCTTTTTTCATCAAAACAGATAGTTTAACAAGGGATCTAATTAAAGCATTCAAAATTTGGACATTTTCATGATGCAAATAAGAAAAGTATTTCCACTTGTAAGTGAAAAAGTAAATATGGCATAATTTTCAGATTATCGCAAAGAATGAGAAGCCAGTTTAGAAGAATATTTAAAATGCAATTGTTAAGGTGCTGAATGCATTGAATGGTTTTTATATGCTGTATTGCATGGTAGAAAAGTATTTTATCCCCTCGTCCTTTTAATATTACAGCTCCATCAATTTTGAATTGTTAAGATGTTTGTACACTGATGAAAAGTAGTAGTATTGTCGTGAAAGTTAGTTTCTAAACTAAGAAATAGCAAGTTAAAACAATTGATTTTATCAGGGTTATATAAATTGTATGAGTTTTGTTCCCATCAAGTTCAAACTGTTCTGCATGTATATAAATGCAACATATATATTGTGAATGTAAGCCAATATATTATACACAATATATACCCAAACTGAATTCTTTAATTATGATATTATGGTGCACAATAACTTGTAATGAAATATTCATCTGGTTTAATTTAGTTCGCTGTGAAACCATTCTTTGTTTGTTTAAGAGCACAGTGCTTATTTTTCTATCTTACTAAAAATTAGAAATCTTGTATCTAGCAGATGGGAAAATTGTTCCATCACATTTCAAAGAATCACTCATGCACCAAAGCTTGCAACTGATGGCTCATTTATTCAACATTTAATAAGCATGTGATTCATTCGAAGATAGGTCAGAGAAATTGTCACTTCGCCTATGAAATTGTCACTATGCATAGGAAAATGTATAAAGTACTATCACTAATCACAAACCAGCCAATTTAATCTCACAAATCTGTTTCAAAGTTACCAGTCTGAAACCAATCTGAAACTAGCCAGTCAAATCACTTAAGCATTTTTAAAATTATTTTTGTCTTCCTTCCTTGATGCAAATCTGTATATCTAGCTTAAGGTAGTACAACAAATCTATTTCAAAATTTTGAGATGCTGGAGGAAATAAATCGCTACATTTTGTCATAAAATTGGTCATTTGGTGCCAGGCATGCCTGGAGGAAGTTTTCATATATAAGATTGCTACTTCTGGACCAGAGACTTATATTCTGCTAAGACTTGAAGTAGAAAATGTTTTTTGAATGCTGGGAGCATCCAACCCCTTTTTGGTGTATCCCATCTGTATGTGTGAAATGCATTAAGCAGTCACTGTTTTTTGCCTTTTTCCCTGTGGAATTATAGTACTTAAATAGTATCATAACTTCTTGCATGAAAACCAAAAGGTTTACAAATTACATTGAGACACGTTTTTTATATTTTATCAAATAAAAATTCTCAAGTAACCGTTATTTGGGATTAAGTTTTTTTCGACCTCAGTATTACAAATTGAAACAGTGTGGATGGTGAGTGACCATCAGTTTAAAATGTTGATGACTGAAGACTGTGGAGGTGGCTATTCCTAATCTTTATCTGTACTGTGGAGATTTGGGTGAATACAATAAAAGTGTTTCAGTACCAGATTAAAGTCCAACAGATATATCTGGAATCATGAGCTTTTGGAGTGCTGCTACTTCATCAGCTGAGTGGAGCAGTGCTCTGAAAGCTCGTGATTTTGGACTTTAACCTGAGTTGTGAGACTTGTTACTTTATCCATGCTGATTCTTCTAGCTGTTTTTCTGAACCAATTTTCCTTTTTCAGTAATGTCCTTGGACCACCTTTATTATCAGGGTCAATCATCCTCATCCATTTTTTTTAATTGTTATGTATCCTGGAATAGTATTTTTCAGTTATCTTATAACCGTGTCTCTGCAAAGGCCCTCAGACTTAAACTGTTGGTCTCTATTTATGCCGCTAATGCAGTTAATATTTTGTGAATGCTCTTCACATTCAGATAAAATGGCATCAATTTTATTTTTTCATAATATTCCTTTATACTTTGCATTATTACCATTAAACTGTCAATCACTTCCTGTCTTTTTAACTTTTGTCTTTGTCTTTTTAACTTTTTTTGTCTTTGTCTTTATAACTTTTATACCAATATACATTTCCATTGCCTTGAATTCTATTTTGGGTTTTAAATCTCCTTTCACCCAATTTCCCCTCCTCCTTCACTTTTTAAAGTAATTTTAAAGTAATTTCAATGCACTGATCATGGTGACTGATGCACTCTTACGTTTGTGTATTCTTTCCCTTCTTATCACACTTCTGGTTACCTTTAGCCATATCGGTAGCCTGCGTTGTCTTTTCTCTTTAACTTTTTGAATGTCTCCTTGTGTGAACTCCAACCCATTGTGTGAATTAAAGCCTGCCTTATAACCCTAATTGTATGGTTTTGACAGGATACTGGTTCCAATATGGTCTTAAGTGAGCATCATGCCAATACATTAGCTTCTTCTTTCCTCTGTATTGCTGCCGTTCCCATGAATCAAAACCCATTTTTTCCGCATCTGTCTTTGATCTGTGTTATGCCTGATTGCTTGTGACGACAGAGATTGTTGCCTTTTGATTCTGCTTTTTAATTTGGTCTTAAGCTGCTCATATTCCCTCAACAGGATCACTTTCTTAATCCTATGTTTGTCATTGGTACCCATCAGGACCACTACATCTGGATCCTTCCATTCCCATTCCACGTTCATCTCCAATGTCAAGAAGATGTCCTTAATCCTGATGATGTGCAGGCAACAATCATCAAGACACTGGCAGTAGAGAACATTATTCCCCTAACTAGACTATAAATATATTCGTTTTTACTGCCTGCACTTGAATGACTCCCTGCAACAGTTCTGGGTCAGTTTGCTCATCCACTCCACTCTTATACACACAAGAACCTTGAACCTGTTGGGAAATTGCAGGGATTGGAGGTTCTGAGTTCCCGTATCTGCCTCATTCACTGTTATTAATTACCCTTGAAATGTATTCACTGTTGTAAAGTATGTCATATGGTGGCCAATTTGCATAGGGCAATCTGCCATAAATGATTAAATGGTAAATGACCAGTTAATTTACTTTTAGATATTATTTGAAGGATAACATCAAGATGCTGGGCAAAATCATCTGTATTTTTTTGAATGGGACTATAGGATCCACAGCACCAATTTGAGAGGATGGAGTCTTAACATCCCATTCAAAAGGCTGAATTTCCACAGTGCAGCACTCCCTAAATGTGTTAAATTATCTGCTCAATTCTCTGGAATGGGACCTGAACTCTGACCCTTCCAGCTCTGGTTAGAGTGAATGGTGAAGCAGTGAGAATTAAACAATGCTATTTAATGTTAGTTAAAAATAATTATGAATTAAAAAATTTCTCACAATATCATATTAGTGGTAGAAAAGATATGAAAAATATCCAATTTAGTTGAAAACTGAGTTGCAGTTTGGAACAGGTCTTTCCTACTGCAAGTCTCCTCTGCCAGTCGGTTCCTATAGGAAGCAAAAGAAAATTGCAAAGAGATAGCAAAAACAAAATGGCACACACCAAAGATTGGCTATTTGTGTAAGTGAAAACTGTTGAACAGTTTGCCAAATACTCTGCGTGACACATTTTGGCTGCTATTTTAAAACAAATCAACTAAATTAGTGAGCAAAGTATTTTCATGCATATGTTAATAATTACATGGTATAGCCAATGCGTGAACCTATTAAGATCTAAGTATGTAATGTAGCACTGCCAGATACCTGGCACCATTCCTGGCCTCACTTGACATACATTAGCGTTTTCAACTGCAAGCATAGATTCTAATTTAGAATATATTAAGAAACAAAATGCACTTTGAGTGAGATGCTCACAGACTTGGCCCTCTAACTCTGCACAAACAGCCAGGATTCAGATTGCATGTGGCCATGTCCAGTTGGTGCTCGTACATAGCAATGCCCCACAATCGAACAGTTATATGTTTACCTCATGTAGTGTCACTACGTGTGCAGTCGCTGTCATCTTTGCAAATAGCAGAATTGGCATCAACAAATAACACACTGCTTTAATCATCCAGTTGATTACACCAGCCCTCTGCATCAGCAGGCACGCAGACACACAAAGGTTAATGCAATGAATCCTGCACTTGGTGAACACATTGATAAAATGTCCAGTGTTATTAACAGAAAGTACGCTGGCCATAAACACTACAACACCAACAACCAGTGTAATCACACATTCAGTGCATCTGGGCAGGCTGAATACCAGATTCCATTATTTTCTACCACTTAGCCTAGAACTAACTTTCAAATTTTGGCATTTCTTTCCAATAGAAGAAATGTGTGTGGGGATGGTGGGAAGGAGGAGATGTGAAAGCTGTGTACTAGTAGCTACAGCTTAACCCATGCCTCTTGTTTGTTGAATTGTATGTCACACAACTCTGTACATAGTTTCCTGTTACGCACACTGTTGTATCTCATGCTACTGAGTCTCCCAACTAAACAGGGAAGGTACAGACCGAATGAGAGTGCAATGATGCCTCTACAAGAGAGGTCATGTGGCAGGAGCATGACTTGTCCCGAGGAGCACAGGCAGAACAGTGTTGTATATAGCTGTTGAGCTTGGATAAACTACTTTTGTTGAAAGTTCTTGTTAACCGTGAGGAAACCCACAATTTTCTCCAGTATCAGTCCCAGTGTGAAGAAGGATTTTGTTTCAACAATTTGAAGATAGTACACAGAAAACTGTTGCAACTCAGCATTTAGAAACCCAGAAAGGAATCCATCTCTGAACGAACAATATCATTTTCATTCATCTTTGAATTCTTAGTAGAAACTAAACTTTGGTAGGATATATTGGAATGGTGATCTCATGTAAAACTTGTTTGGAAATATCATCGAACAGTCTTCAAAAAATCGTAATATTTTCATTGTGCAATGCTACTGCATTGTTGTTACACTTTCTAAAAAATTATTATCGAAGATAACTTTGTAAATGTTTTCAACAAAAAGGAATTAAATTGTCTTCTAGATTTTTTGAACAAGCCTTTAGAGAAGTATGTGAAAAAATTGCAAGTACCTGTTAGGATTTTACGCATGGAACAGCGCTCTGGTTTGATCCGAGCAAGACTGAAAGGAGCAGCAGCTTCCACAGGACAAGTGATCACATTTTTGGACGCACATTGCGAATGCACATTGGGCTGGCTGGAACCACTACTGGCAAGAATTAAACTGGACAGGTAAAAATAATTTAAAGCACAATCATTAAAAGTTTCAGCTGGGCTTCAAATGTTAGTAACATTGTGAACAGGTAACCAGAAGACAAAAAATGAGTTTGCGCTGAACAATGATGAATTATTTTTGAAGTGCAGCTACTTTCATTACATAAGGGTGTCATGGACAGCTAATTAAATGAATAACCAACTTTAGTTTATAAAGTTGAATGTTTACTAGGTCACTATGCTCATCTTTGAATTTGGCCTGAACAACCTGTACTATGTACCAGCCAGCAGGAACACATCCAAATGATGACATCCTGACAATGTAGCTCCCCTTCAGTACTGCACAAATGTGTCAGCCTATGTTATGTGTTCAAATCCAGTTCAAGTTCAATATGCAAGTTGAATTCACAATCTGGCAAGAGTGCTAATAATTGAGCTGAACTGAAACTTCAGACTGACTGCCAATGTTCCGTCTATTAAGTTTTTTTCTGGGCACGGGCCCTTGAAATTTTTTTGCTCAGCTTCACATGTGCAGTGACTTAAAGTAACCTGTACTCAACCTGCATGGGAATTCCTGGGTTACTGTGCAGCTTAGACAGAACAATGCTGAGTGCTTTTGGTCATTAAGGTTTACATTTAAATTCAACATTTTATATTTATTATTTTAGTGTTAGCTGAGCATTATTGCACATAACACATTTTGAGGTCCTGTCAAAAATAACACTAATAAAAAATAGGCTTCAAAAATATAAAATCATATCATGTCTCAACAAAGTTATTTTTGATTATTTTGTCTCAGCAAATTAGAAAACTGAATAGATTTTCTAAACTATAGCTAATAATTAAAGGAAAAGTTTCATTTAATCTGCATATTTAATAATTCTTTATTTAGACATTCTTCATGCCAGTTACTTGTTTGTCATTTCCTAGCATTTTGGGAAGTTTGCTCCTCCTGACATCACAGTTTTGCAACATTTCGAACCAGACCCCTGCAGTTTATTGCATTTTTAAAATAGATAGTTATAATGTGCTGTAAATTCTTTATTGATATCTAGTATTTTTAATTCTGTTTTATTGTTGTTTAGAAAAATAGAAAGTAACAGCTGGAGTGAGGCTATTTGGTGCTTTAAGCCTACTCTGCCATTTAAAACGATAATGGACATCTATCTTAATGCCATGCTCCCCATACCTCTTGACACCTTCAGAGTCTAGAAATCTATTTCTTTCTTTAAATATATTCAGTGATCTAGCCTCCAGAGTCTTCTGTGGTAGAGAACTCAATTAGTTCACCATCCTCTGAGTGAAGACATTTTTCCTCATCTTCATCCTAAATTGCTTATCCTGTATTCTGAGACTATGCCCAGTATTCTCAACTCTCCAATCTACTAAAACAACATTCCTACATCCAGTTTGTCCAAGCCTGTAGAATTTTAAATATTTCAATTAGGTCCTTCTCATTCTTCTAAATTCTACTGCATACAAGACCAGCCAATCCAATCCAATGTGACAATTCTGCCATCCCAGAATCACATGCTTACATAGTGGTTACTCTGCTGCCTCACAGCATCTGGGATCTGGGGTCAGTTCCTGGCTTGGGTCACTGTCTAGGTGGAGTGCACATTCTCCTGATATGTGCGTAAATTTCCTCTGGGTGCTCCAGTTTCCTCCCACAGTTCAAAAAATATGCTGGTTAGATGTATTGGGCGTGCTAAATCCTCTGTGTACCTGAACAGGCGATGGAGTTTGGTGACTAGGGGATTTTCATGGTAACTTGATTGCAGTGTTAATGTAAGCCTACTTGTGACACAAATAAATAAACTTAAAATTAAAAGGATCAATCTGGTGAACCTTTATTGCACACCATTTGTGGCAAATATATTGTTTCTTTGATAAGGAGACTAAAACTGCACTGTATTCCAGGTATGGTCTCATTAACATCCTGTCCACCCGCAGTAAGACATCCTTATTCCTTTACTCCAGTCCTGCTGCAATGAAGGCCAACATATCATTTGCCTTCCTAACTGTTTACTGTATCTACATGCTTGTTTTTTGTGACTGGTATACTAGGACACTTGGGTAACATTTTTTTCTTCTCTGGTCTTCTCATAGTGCAATTGGTATGAACTGACTTAAGTAAGCTTGAACAGACTTAGTAAGCCTGTCAGTACAAAAGAATCTACAATTTTTAGTGCTTGGACACTAGTTTTTCCATAAATACATGCTCAAATTTCAAGTTCACAAAAAAGATATTTCATAAAGCAATAAATCACTTTAATTTTCTTAGGTGTTCCATCCACAAATAAATAACCCTTGGTATTGCTTTAATCTCTTGGACTTGTCAGGCAGAATTTTCCAGACCCATCCACCACCGGATTCATGGTGGGCAGGGGATGGAGGACCATGCACAGGTCTCTTGACCTCGGGCAGAAATTTCTGGCCTTGGGGCGAAGGTGGATGGAAAATCCCACTGGTAATACAAGAATATAAAGACAGAGCAATTGAGTTTCATAGGAAAAGGAGGAGTAGATCTTTTAGTTCCTTGAGGCTGTTCCACTATTCGATTAGATCATGATTAATATGTGAAATCCATATACCAATTTTTGCTTATATTGCTTAATACATTTGGTTCGCAAAAATCTATTAATCTTCAATTTTTAAAATTCATGGTTGATCAAGCATCAGTTGGAATTTCTAAAAAATGTTCTTAACTTCCACCACTCTTTGTAAAGTTATTTAATGTTCATTCCTGAAGACTGGCTCTAACGTTTAGACTTTGTACCCCATTCCTAGTAACCACAATCCTAATTCTAGTACAAACTAACATGTTATCGGAATCATCCTGTAAAGAAAACAGTATTTTATAATGCTCCAGATTCTTATTTATTTTAGCTTATATTGGAACCAGGAATCGAGGTAGTCTGTTAAGCCACATATATTACATCTATACAGAACCTGATCCAAAAAACAATATTCTTGCTACAGTGTGCTTCAGAACTAGCCATGCTCCTAACCAAATTATTCCATTATAACTACAAAACTGGCATGTATCCAGCAATATAACAAATTGTCCAGATATGTCCTCCCACTAGAAGCAGGACATCCAACCAACCAATTATTGCCCCATCAGTCTACTCTTTTATCAGCAAAGTAATATAAGGTGTTATCAATACTGCTATTAAGTGTCATTTACTGAGCAATAATCTTCTCACTGACACTCAGTTTGAGTTCTGCCAGGGCTATTCAGTTCCTGGCCTTCGTCCAAACGTAGACAAACAAATTGAATGCAAGTGGTGAGTATGAGAGTAACTGCCATTGACATCAAGAAAGCATTTGACCAAGAACGGCATCATTATTTTTGTACTTGTCCACTCATTTTGCCATAATTGGACTGCTCAATCTATTTACTCCTGCACAGGATGCATTAATAACAACACAGTGACAAAACCAAGAACACACACTGGCTTGTCAGATGTAATACAAAAAAAAGGAGAATTAAAGTGATCCCAAATACTGTTTCTTCCCGGAAAACAGAATTTGAACTTTTGTTCTAATTTTACTATATCTTTTCAATGTCCAGTGCTTCTATAAAGTATATGGTTACTTTATATGACAAATCCATTTTGTGATTTCATACTTTCTTAAAGTTGCTTTTGTTCATTCAGGAGTACTGTGGTGTGCCCAATAATTGATGTGATTAGTGATGACACATTTGAGTACATGGCAGGGTCAGACATGACCTATGGTGGATTTAATTGGAAATTGAACTTCCGATGGTATCCTGTACCTCAGAGAGAAATGGATAGAAGGAAAGGAGACCGAACCATCCCAGTTAGGTAAGTATGCAATGTGAGCGGTGAAGTACTTTCAAAAGACCGGTTTTCCAATGTTTAGAAAACAATATTGTATCAAAACAAAGTGTAACATTTCATACAAATATCTATGGTTTCTTTTTGCTGTACTGATACAATTTGAAATGTCTGATGCGTTTGTTATCGTGTGTCCTTACAGAAAAAGGGGTGTAAAGGAGAAGATTAGACCAAAGTTCAGAAGTGCAGCAGAAACTAACAAATAAACAGTTCACCTTGGCCTTTTGGCTAAAATTAAGTGTAGTATCGACATGCTGTACTTGGTTGAAGTCGTTAGGTTATATTTTAGCTTCATTTGAAGCAATTTTTAAAAGCGGCATCTCGGCCTTTTGGCTAAGGTGCAAATGAGACCAAGCTTGGAGCAGGGGCTATGCCTATTCCAATCAGCTTGGATCATGTAGATCAAGACCAAGATAGGTGAGAGCCCTATCTTGTCAGCTTGGATTGGGAATGTCTCAATTTGTTAAAACTCTGAATTAGACTTGATTTGATTGAATTGGAATAAAAACAAAAAAAAAACTGCAGCCAACTATCCACACAGTAATTTAATTGAGGCTGATATTTTACAATTTCCATTATTAAAATGTTGTCAATTCATTTATAAGAGCCAAATCTCTTTCTTTAAGATCCACTTATTATCAGGAATTTTGGCTGTTAAATTAAAAAATGTTCTGTAAGGGACACTAAGCTCTAATAAAATTCCAATGAAATAAAGTAATATTCATGTAATATGCCTAAAGTGCAAATAATTAAATATAAACATGCATAATAAACATCCTACAGCATTTTGACTGTTTATATAATTGAGGTTGTTAAAATAGTGGCATAATTATATTTAAATCTGTATTTTCACTTAATGGGTATGTCAAATAAGTAGGACTATTCCTTTCAATCAGGACATACAAATTAAAGTTGTATGAGGCCGTCTTTTGTTAGTTTAAACATTGAAATTAAAGTAGTAATAAACAACAAAACATTTCAAAAACTGAAATATTTTGAAGCATATTTTCATTTCTTCACTCATCTGTTTCTCTCTTCCTCCACTCAAGTTGTTGCTCTTGCCTAAATTCACTTCTTTTGGTACCGGGTGCCCTTTATATTCTGAAGTGAGCCTAGACAGTGAATAATGAGTGGTTATTACAGTACTGAGTTTGGCCATACCCTTTGATGACATTGACACCTGCAGTGAGGATCATTCTCAGTATTAGGTTTGGCCATTTCATCGTTTTTGTGCTGACCCCAATTGAGATCAGTGAATGTGGTTTGGCAGAGAGGGGGGCTTAATGATTGTGTGGAAGAGAAATTTGTTTGCCACTTCAGCTCTATTCCCTGGGGGCAGGCAGTGCCATATGCTGCTACTTGCATGGCCCGTACAATGTTCTTCAGTATTGTTGAAGAATACGCAGAAGAGGTTGTTTGTGATGCCACCTGGCATGGGGAATTGAGCTGAGCTTTCCCACTATCTTCCCAGCTTGGAAAAGCTCAGAAATCTAATGGATAAATTTGCTATGCCATCAATGCAGTCACAGAATCTTTTCTAAATATGCATTCTTCCATGGTTATTTGACGACCCCAATTAAAATTGCAGAAGTGGTGAATATATTCTGTAAAGAAGATTACAGATTGCAGTAAATCTCAAGGTTGCCATAAAAGTATAGATCAAAATTTAATGAGTATAATTCAAATGGAGGGTGAATATTGACATTTTTATTTTGTTAAAAAAAAATAAAGCTGTGCTTACATTTCTGACAAATAAGACGTGACCTGAATAGTTCTATACATCATGAAAGATTGGGCATCAACATCCATGTGGGATGATTCCAATCAATGAGTTACTTATTTGAAAGGTTATTAGTTTAGAATAAACTATTGCAGTAAAGGAGGCAATTGACCACTCAAAATTAGCAGTCACTTTAAATTTATTTCAGTGAATGTGGCATTTAATGTATCAAAAGATGCAAAAAAGTTATGATGAAGTGTTCAATAACATTCAGGTAAAGGTTCACTTATAAATAGTGAGTAGACTTGGGCCTTCCGGCAGAGGATCTAAAGCCTGAAAAGTCTGTCTCCCAATTCTAAGCAACTCCAATCCCCCCCATACTTTTCTGGCTTTAATTGAAGCCAGAAATTGGGCAAGCAGCCAATATATTCTGGGGGAGTATGTTGGAACCATACATATAATAAAGCTTTAGACTTCATTGTCGCTTTTTACTTTAACTATGGTGGGCAAAAACTTTAGCTGCCTCATAGTGAGAATTTGAATTCAGAGATCAGTGCTGTTACATCAATCATCTGATTAGAATTGCCAGCCTGATGAGCTTCCACAGTTGGGAACATTCCATAGACTTTCCCTCAGAGGCCACCCTTGACTACAAGACCCCAAAATTTTTGTTCTTCATGGTGCACCCTCCTCACCCCTTGACATTACAAATCAGCTTGATCGTCAAGGACTTGACAGGACCTGCAGCCTTACTAATGGCTCCCCTACCAAGCCTGGATGCCAAACCTCTCAATGTGTGACATGAACCATGGTGGTGACATTGCAAGAATGTCATGATATTAAAATTCATTGCGCGTATACAAGAATCTGAATTCCCAGCTTCTACACATCTATTTGACCTATCCATTCCCAAAATGTTGGGTAAATAAAAAATTAGCCCATTAACTTTTGAAATATTGCCTTGGCTCATATATATGTTTTCAAATGCATTTGTTTTTAGAACTCCCACAATGGCAGGAGGACTGTTTTCAATAGACAGAGATTACTTTGAACTAATAGGAACATATGATGCAGGCATGGATATTTGGGGAGGAGAGAACCTGGAAATTTCTTTCAGAGTAAGTATCTGGTAATTTTTTTATAGCAGATTAATCTTATTCACTACCACAAGATATTTGTATCATTGTTTCACCAATGTTTATTCATTATTTGTTAATATTTTTAAGGGCTGATTTATTTATTGGCTACTTGAAGTGTGGTATTAACCTTTGGGTGTCAGCCTTGGTTTGTAGTAATACTTTTGAGCTGATATATTGTGGGTTCAAGCCCCACTGGCTGGCATTTTAATACAGTTCTCAGGGTGTACTTCCCTGTCTGAAGTACTGACTTCTTTCTGATCAAACATAAATCTAAGGTTGCAAATGTTTTCTTAGATATGCATTAAATGTTCCTATTCAAAAAAGAGCAGGAAGTTCTGTTGAATTCTGGCTAACATTTATCCTTCAAGTTACACCAAAAAGATAATCAGGTCATATATTAAATTATTGTTTATATAACATTGGCTGCTGTATGATCTTTTAGCCATTGCAGAGACGTGGGGGCGAATTATCCTGTTCTGCCCGCCACATGGTCTGCTGACCTTGGGTGTGACTTTCTGGCTTCAGAGTGAAAATCCTGCCCATGGTTACAAGGAGATCAAAACTAGA
Organism: Sphyrna mokarran; assembly: GCA_024679065.1. NCBI lineage: Eukaryota > Metazoa > Chordata > Chondrichthyes > Carcharhiniformes > Carcharhinidae > Sphyrna > Sphyrna mokarran. Next base: position 65,923,170 of record JAGIQG010000002.1, read on the forward strand.
AACTAAATATTCAGGGGTATGTGACTTTTCGTAAAGAAAGGATGGTGGGTAGCTTTATTAGTATGACATAGAATGAATACAATAGCAAGAAATGTTCTCAGATCAGAAGATGTAGAATCCATATGAGTGGAGGGAAGAAATAACAAGGGAAAGAAAACACAGGTTTGAGTATATTACAGGCTACTACACTGTAGGACAGAGAATAAATCCAGGTCAGAAACAGTGTGTTGTGGAACTTAAATAAAGATAGGTATAAAGGAATGAGAGCAGAGTTGGCTGGAGTGGACTAGAAGAGGAGTTTAGCAGCAAAGACAGTTGAGCAGCACTGGCAGACGTTACTGAAAATAATTTATGCCTCACAACAAAGGTACATCCCAGTAAGGAAGAGGATTCTAGAAAGGAGATAAATCAAGCATGCTAACCAAGGAAGTTAAGGATAGTATTAAATTGAAAGCAAAAAAACATATAATGTGGCAAAGATTAATCGTAAGCCAGAGGATTGGGAAAGTCTTTGAAAAACCAACAAAAGATCACCAAGAAAATAATAAATGAAGAAGATAAACTGAAGATGAACTGGCAAATAACATAAAAGCTGATAGCAAGAGCTCTTTAAATATATAAAAAGGGAGAGGTCAAAGTGAACATAGGCCCCTTAGAGAACAAGACTGAAGAAATAATAATGAAGAACCAGGAAATGGCAGAGGAGTTAAATAAATACCTTGTGCTTGTCTTCATGGTGGAAGACACTAATAACATTCTAAAAATATTATATAATCAAGGGCAGAAGCGGGAGAAGGAAATTAAATACAATAACTATCACAAGAGAAAAAGCATTATGAACCCAAAGGGCTAAAGGCCAATATATCTGAACATGATGAGTTGCATCCCAGGATATTAAAGGTTTTACAGAGATGGTGGATGCACTGGTGGTAATCTTCCAAAAATCCTTAAATTATGGAAATAGTTCCAGAAGATTGAATTACTACCAATGTAATGCCCTTATTCAAGAAGGGAGGGAGACAAAAAAAAAACAGGTAACTATGGGCCAGTTAGCTTAACTTCTGTAATTGGGAAAATGTTAGAATCCATTATAAAGGATGTAATAGCAGAGCATTTAGAAATGCGTAACAGAATCAAGTAAAGTTTGCATGGCTTTATGAAGGGGAAATAATTTTAAGTCATCATAACAAATTTATCATTCTTTTAAGTGGTAATGAGCAGGATAGATAAAGAGGAACCAGTAGACATGATGTACGTTGAAATCCAATGATGAATAAGAGCCCATGTCATTAGCATGAAGAGAGAGAATTGGCTAACTGATAGAAGACATAGAGTTGGAATAAGTGGTCACTTCCAGGATGGCAACGTGTAACTAGTGGAGTGTCACAGGGATCAGTGTTGGGCTCTCAATTATTTACAATATATATTAATAAGTCGGATGAGGGAAATGAATGTCAATTTTGCAGGTGACACAAAAACAGGTGGATAAGCAAGGGGTGAGGATGACACAAAGCATGTGCAGAGGGGATATAGACAGATTAATTGAGTGGGCAAAAACTTGACAGATGGAATATAATCAGGGCAATTCTCCAGGGCTGCTAGTCCCAGCCATGATTCCTGATGGTCCATTGAATTGAGCAAGAGAGCAAAATTGAGATTCTTGCCTGGGGTCAAACTCGATGTGAATCTCCTCGCCTGCTGTATCTGGCGAATCAGGATCTTGTCCAGAAAGGCTAGGTTAAAACTGATGGGCTGAAAGGTTAAAGGGGAGTTGAGGGGAAATTATTTTAACCACAAAGTGGAGGTGAGGAGGGCTGGAAACAAAAAACGTCTTTAAAAAAAAATGCAGTGCATTGTAATCCATTAGAAGCACTATGATCTATGGAGCTACTGTTAAGGGCTGAAAACAGAAACCCTTTCAGACATCTGATGGAATGAATAGCTGCCCCTTCTGCTATTACTTTTCATAAGTCTATAGCCAATCTGACCCATGAAAGAATCATTTATATCAATTAAATAAGACATCAAAATTATTTTGCCATTCTCATATATGAGGATGCAGAATCCTGTCCATTTAGTTTGAAACTCACCATAGCAGAAGGTGTAGTTTGAATTCAATTAAAATAAAATCTGGAATTAAAAAGTCTCATGACCGCGAGACATTTTTGATTGATACAAAAACCCATTTAGTTCACTAATGTCCTTTTAGGGAAGGAAATCTGTCATCCTTACCCAGTCTGGCCTACATGCAACTCCCCTTTAACCTTTCAACGTAGTTGGTTCTTAAACGTCCTCGGGAGGGCAGTTAGAGGTGGGCAATAAATGCTGGCCAGCCAGCAGCATCCACATTCTGTGAATGAAAAAAAAAGCATTGGCTCATTTAGTATTTCATTGGTTCTTAGAAGTCTGACTTTTATTGTGGCTACCTTGGATTGGATTTGAAATTGACCTCAATGTTATAACAATACCATACTTAACAAACGTGCCAGATCCTATATGTGAAAACTTAATCAAAGGATTAGGCTTTTTCTACGTGATTTTGCTTTCCCCTCATCAGTGTTCTTAAGAACTGTTAAAATTTCATTGTAATCATTGGCACTCTGGGATAACATGAGGACATTGCAAGAATGCAAGTCTTTTGTGAGGAAACTATCATAAATTTTAAGCTTCTATGAGTAAGATGGCGGATATTTATTTATTAATGTCACAAGTAGACTTACGTTAATACTGTGATGAGGTTACTGTGAAAATTCCCTAGTCGTCACACTCTAGTGCCTCTTCAGGTACACTGAGGGAAGATTTAGCTTGGCCAATGCACCTAACCAGTTTGTCTTTTGAACAGTGGAAGCAAACCAGACCACCCAGAAGAACCACACAGGCATGGGAAGAACATGCAGACTCCTGCACAGACAGTGACCTCAGCCAGGAATTGAACCCAGGTCTCTGGCACTATAAGGCTAACACTGCTAACCACATAGGAGGCATGCAAGGGCTGGTATTGGAGCAACCCTCTGTTCCTGTGTGGGAAGTGTTTGCCTTTCAATGAATAGATGAGATTGGATATTCGTGAGCATTTTATATGCTAATCTATACCTCTGTGTTTCATTGTACACCAGCTCAAAACCCTAGTGTATTGTGCCACGCTGATGTTGCTGCATTTGGTACAATTTCAGAACTACACCTCATTCTATTATCATGTGTGTGAAAAATAGAACCACTGAGCTGCAGTTGCCATGGGATAATCTATTGGCTTGATTCAGTCACACCACGTATTTTAAATGGACGTTGTATGGAATATTAATCTTATAATGAACTAAGTTTTTGGATAGCAATTCAGTTATGGGCTTCAATTATTTTTTATTCTCTGGGTTCTTGCTGTAATAGAGACTGCCAGAGGTATATTCACATTATAACTCAAAGATTGGTCTCATAAAAGATCCATGATGAGGGAGGCACAATGCATAGTGGTTAGCACTGCTGCTTCACATAGCCAGAGACCTGGGTTCAATTCTGACCTTGGGTCACTGTCTATGTGGAGATTGCACATTATCCCTGTGTCTGCATGGGTTTCCTCTGGATACTCCGGTTTCTCCCACAGCACAAAGATGTATGGTTACGTTGATTGGGCATGGTAAATTGCCCTAGTGTCAGGGGACTAGCAAGGTAAATATGTGAGGTTGGGGAATAGGGCCTGGGTGAGATTGTGGTTAGTGCAGACTCGATGAGCTGAATGGCCTGTTCCTGCCCTGTGGGGATTCTGTGATTCTATTAAATGCTTCCTGCATGAGTGTAAGAGTTGCTTATTCTTCCTTCTGTTATGTTAAAGGCAGGAAAAGCAAGAAGTGTTCTTGACTTTCTGCTATCACTGATTTGGGAGGCTCGTGTCTGGTGTCATGGGCTAGCATGATTCACATGGGGACATTTTTAAAGTGATTGAATTTTACAGTGATTGAATCTTGAATCCCAGTGATTATAATGCTGCCGGTGCCAGAGGGAAACACACCAATTTTCCCATTGCCAACAGCACTTAGAATGCATGTGGTAGAATCACAGCCAGCGTAGAAAAATGTGAATTTATGTTCTTCAGAACGAAGAATAAAGCAGCTGAATATTATTTAAATGGAGAAAGACTGCATAAATCACAAAAAGCTAGCATGTATGTTCAGGGAGTAGGGAAAGCAAATGAAACCTTTATTTCAAACGGAATGAGATATAAAAATAGGAAAATCTTGCTAAAACTATACTAATTAGAATTTAACTAGTTAACTATTGAGTCTACCTGTTAGACTGTATCTTGAATACTGTGAACAGTTTTGGTCTCCTTATATAAGGTGGGATATACAGTCATTGGAAGCAGTCCTGAAAAAAAATCCCTGGGAATGGAGGGATTTTCTTATGAGGAGAGCCAAAGTAGGTTAGGCATGTATTTATTGGAGTTTAGAAGAATAAGAGGCAACATTATTGAGATGTGTGGGATTATCCAGGCTTGACAGAGTAGATGCTGAGATGTTTTCCCTTGTGGGAGAGTCTAGAAAAGAGTTCATAATCTGAATATGGTGTTAGACCTTTAAGATAATAGCGAGGAGAAATTTATTCTGAGGGTAGTGAATCTGTGGATTTATTTTACTCAGTAAAGATTTACAACACCAATTTTAAATCCAACCAATTTATTTGATAGTAAATCCGCGAGATTTTGACACTATGTTGTGCCTTCGTCAGGCAAATGCAGTGTTCTGATCTGCAGAGGCACTCATATCCACACAGACAGTTACAGATTGCTGATTAGAATGCGAATCCTTACATCTAACCTGCTATTCAAGTGTTAAAGTGGCTAACAATGTGTGTGAAGGGAATCCTGAGCATTGGTTAGAGAATTGTGTATTTTGTCCAGACAGCACAGTAAGTGAGGTTTTTTGCTAACCCAGGCAAGTTACGGGGTTACAGATAGTGTGTCATGAAGCCAAGATCCCTATTAAGACCGTCCTCATGTGTGCGGAACTTGGCTATCAGTCTCTGCTCAGCAACTCTGCGCTGTCGTGTGTCACGATTTATTTTACCACAGAGAGCTGTTCAATGGTGAGACAGACAGATTTTTAATCAGTAAGGGAATCGAGGATTATGGTGATAAAGCAGGAAAGTGGAATTGAGGATTATCAGATCAAGTTATGATGTCATTGAATTGCAGAGCGGAGTCAATGGGCCAAATAGTCTATTTCTGCTACTGTGTCTTCTGGTCTTTTGCATTACCTAACATTACAACAGTGATTAACCACAGAAGATTTTCATTGTCTGTAGAGCATTTTGGGGCATCCCAAGGTTGTGTAAGATGCTATAGAAATGCAAATTGTTTTTATTCTGTTAAGTAAATATGAATACTCTGGCTAACATGATTGATAGCTTATAGTTTTAAGCATTAAGTTCTTGGTGTTCATTAAATTTAATTGTCAATTTTGAATTTTGGACTTTAGCAACCTAAACCTCATTATATTGACTATTCAGGTTCTTAAAGATCAGCACACATGTTACTGCGCTTTTAGTGAAACTGTTTTGGCAGCCAACAAGTATCAAGTTTGATTAGTAAATCCACAAGCAACTCTGCTTGGATTCAAATGTTCAAGAATATCTTTGAATGCAACCATAGTGTGTCATAACCAGCTTTGTGCTAGTTTCATTATGATTTAAAAATGTTCATTTAACATGTAAGAATAACCTGTAATTTGTTGTATCTTATGCAATTCTATATAGTAACTACATTTAAAAGTGCCACATTTAGTAAAACAATTTGTGACATCCCAAAGTTGTGGAAGGAACTATATAAATGCAAGTACTTTCTTTCTTCTAGATCTGGCAGTGTGGTGGTACTTTGGAAATTGTTACTTGTTCACATGTTGGCCATGTATTCCGTAAAGCTACTCCTTACACTTTCCCTGGAGGTACAGGGCAGATAATAAATAAGAATAATAGACGGCTCGCAGAGGTCTGGATGGATGACTTCAAAAATTTCTTTTACATTATATCACCTGGTAAGTAACATCAAATAAGTATTGGAAATTAAAAATAAAATAGTTCCTGATATTTAGCTTCCTAGTTCTTAAAATCACTGGAGAATATTTCGCTCAGTGCGCATCACAAAATTAAATTTGAAAGATACTTAAAGAATAAAACAGTATTGTTGATTCTCATGGCATCATAAAATGCATTCCAATATTGATTGGTTCTCTTTTTAGGGATTTTTTAGAATTGAACATATTGTTACTTTGTATAGTCAACTATGCAAGGCCAAGAGATTTTCTAGTATTGGTGCTTTTGGCACTATTGCATTCAGACTGCCATCTGAAAACAATTTATTAAATTGGTAATTTTATTTTCAATGTAGCTTATCTTTGTTCTTCAATCTACCTGGATTTATCTACACTGAAGGAAAAGTGGATGTGTTGCCAACTTCAAGACCTATTCAATTGACCCTTTGAGGTGTCACTCACCATTAGCCTGGATTGTTGTGTATTGATTCACATTCCTTCTGTCCCCTTTGGGAGACACTGCTGCCTTAAGTTAGCAACTTGAGCTGAAATCAGCAACTTCTGTTCTGTTATTTTGAACATTAATGTTCCAATAGTGTTCTCACAACTGCTCTAGTTCACTCATTTGTAAGACACAATGTTGCTGAAACTTTTCAGATACCTTTCAAAAAGAGATTATCTTAGTATGTTGGGTTACATGACTGTGTATGTTCTGCACTTGAATGCTAGCTCTTTGGCTCCAGAATATAAAACTATATTTCATTGATAAGAAACGTTTTTTTATTTTAAATGAACAGAAACCCGTTACCATAATCTTACATTTCAACAGAAATGAAAAAGCAAAATTGGGCCACTTGTTTTTTTGTTTCAAATTTTAGTTTCCTTCAGTTTATCGACATTTATCATTGCTCTTTTCAACTGCAAAGTTCTTGTATAAGTTATATTACAAAAGAACATGCTCCTTTGGTATTACAGCTTCATTTTCATACTTAAGAGGCAGGCGGTAACAGGGTCAGATTTAATGCAGGATTAGTTCTTTAGCATATTGACAATGTATTTGAAGGAAAAGCAACATTGCATCTCTCTCACAGTACCTTTTGCAACAATAACAGGGATCTGGATCAAAAGTTAATTTGAACTGAAACCTCTGGTAGGTATACAAGAAGATTAATCATTCCTTTGTCTTTTTTTGCCCCCCACTGCTGTCAGTCCCCTGCCACATCCCCAAAGTAAGGGAGTTTTGAATGAATACCCAGAAATTAAAGCAGAGCTCCTCTATTGCTTAAGGCCCCAAACCAATTATCTGTGTATGTATTCTTGTGTTTCCTCTTGAGCTTTTGTGGAAACTTAAAAACATTGTCCAAACAGAAACATGTTTTTTTTTACAGGAAATCTCAAGCAAAATAGAAAATTCTAGAAACACTCAAAAGGCTAGCTAATATTAACGGATAAAAGAGATGAGTTAGCATTTTGGGTGCAATTGCTTTCATCTGAACCATTACTACGAATGTTTTATTTGTTTCATGATTTACAGTGCTCTGATTCTAATTCGACAGGTGTTACAAAGGTTGAATATGGAGACATAACAGTGCGCAAAGCGTTAAGACAAAAACTGTCTTGCAAACCTTTCTCTTGGTTCCTGGAAAACGTTTATCCCGATTCCCATATTCCAAGGCATTATTTCTCCTTGGGAGAGGTATGAATTATAGCTTAAATCTAAAAATGATTGTAATTTCCTCCTTAAAGCATATTTAGGCATAACTAACCTGTAGCTGGGTTGTCACTGTTTTCAATTCATTAATCAGTTGCCATTACATAAGCTTTCAATTGACTACTGAATTCAGATTATTGTGACATCACACAAGGTCTGTTTTTTTCTATTGATTACTGATGCATGTTTTCAATTTGTGATGCTAACTCTTCATCTAAAGCTGCCTCTACTCTAATCCTAATTTCCATCCCTGTATTATTTCCTATTGTTCGTTTTCAACTATTTTTCTAATTTCCTCCTCAAATAAAAACCCACTTTAATTGTCATCTCTGATGAAGCATTTCACTTTTTGATAACACTATGTTAAATAAAAATTATTCTACCTTCCTCCTCTAACAATTTTTGGTTTAAGTGCTCTGTTGCTCAGTTAATTAACCAGCCTCACTATTTACTCTTTCAAAGGTTCTCATAATAGTGCAACCTCGATTTAATAGTTTTCCAGTGACACAACCCTCAATTTTTTTCAAGCCCTTTTCATAACTGTAATCTCATTCACATGAATATTTGCCATATTTCCTTAACTCTTCCATATTTCCAGATATACATTCAGTACATCAAAGGCCTAATTTTTATCTTCAACAAATTTAGTATCATTTCCTTCATTTCTTTCACTTTATTAAAAGCCTTACTGTTAATAACCTATATCCTTTCACTGTTTTTTCCAGTGTTTTATTCACATTTCTCTGCATTCTGTCCTCTATCTGTTCATTATTCCAATTAATATTCCATTATTCCAGCTGTTTATTATTCAAATTTGTTCTCCTGTAATTTCTTGCATCTTACAAGCATTCTAGTCACCAGCAAATTTTCATATCATTACTCCTGTGTCTCTTTCTAAGTCAATTATACATCGAACATAAGTGATTCCAGAAATATCCTTACACCACTATCTATTTCCCACTAATCCAAGAGATTTTTGTCAGTTTAAGTGGATTTAGGTTACAATCAAATTAATACTAACTTTCAGTGAAGTATGATGGATATGCAGTGTGACATTTTCCTACTTTATCCATTAGAACCATGACAAATACCAATAACAGTTAAATACTATACTCTGTTACTACACTTTTATCCTGCAAATGTTGGAAATCTGAAATGAGATCAAAAAAGATTAGACATGCACAACATTTGACAACATATCTCCAACAAGGGAAAAGGCCAACCAACTTTTTGGATTTCTCAATAGACCTTCATTCTGCTATCCTTTGTTTTCACAAATTCTGATTTACCTCTATACTTGCAACATTAAAACATTCTAAGATTTGTTACATGAAAAATATTGTTTAGAGCAGTTGTAGAAAGTTGTCCACAGATTTTTAACTGAAGAATGAAAATAACACCAATTCTTTAAACTGTAAACAATTGTTATAGCAATCTTTATTTCTCTCCCATGAAGACTCATTCATAGTTTTCTGTTCTCCCTTTTTGTTCTGTTCTTTCCCTCCATTCTGAAGGTAATTTCTTGTTGTAATTCATCACAGATGTCTTCTGGTACCTTTTCCCAAAGTGACTTTGCTCAAGCTTGAGCCAAGATGGTGAATTTTTTGAAAGCTATTTGATTATAAATTTTACAGCTGCGCTTGATCTTTTCCTCAGTGAAACACTTCTAGCAGAAACCATTGCACAGTAATCAGCAGCAGAACTCTGAATGAATAGTTTAGCATTACCTAAGCCAAGGCCAATTGCAGCCACCCTCCAACCTGCCAGAAATCAGCTAACTTAGCACAGAGCAAAAATCAAACCCCAAACCTTCCAGTTTAGTATGAATCAACTATTGATTGGCTTACCAAGTGGAGTCACGAGGGAAGTGCACATTTTCAAAAGTTCATCTAGTTAGCTGCAATATTATTATTTATACTTTTATTTTAGATCAGAAATGTGGAGACAAATCAATGTCTGGATAACATGGCAAGAAAGGAAAATGAGAAAGTGGGAATATTTAATTGTCATGGTATGGGAGGCAATCAGGTGAGTTGATCTCCGTTTATTTTTGCTTTCTCTGTTTATCAGAGTCTCAGTATATCAAATCAGAATGTATTGAACAGTGAACATCTCCACAATTAACGTTAGTTGTATGCCACATAATCCACCTGCAGCAATACTAACTGATCCTATTTTCTGTCTGCAACATGGATGCCCTGCAAGATAGGAAATCTCATCTGCTGACCAGGTAGAGAACACGTTAGATCAATATTGAATGGTTGGGGGTGATCCTGAGCCCATGCTCACTGTCCATGTGAATGCCAGCAGGGTTTCGAGATCCTGAATTTGTAGAGCTCACCACTGAGATTGCATCTTGGACCTTCCCCACTCCTTGCTATTTTACATGAATTTCAATACATTTCCATATCAGTAACTCGTCCTCTCACCAGATATTGACCCCCTGCCATATATTAATACCACACCAACATGGTTTACAACAGGTTCACAGATGTGAACGTATCGTGGGCTCCCGCCGGAGGCATACAGGGAAGTATAGCCCTTGAGGGGAGGAAGAAGTGGTCAGGCAGTGGCCTCACAGTGCCTTTGGCACTGCCTCTTGGCACAAGCTGGCACTTCTAAGTTGGCATGCCAGTGTGACAGTGCCACCCTGTGCCAAGTAGCTGGCCCCAGTGGGAGTGTCATGGGGGAGGGGGAATTCATTTAGATGTGGTGGTGGCTGGAAGTGGTCGGAGGCACAGGTGATTCCAGCAATGGCTGTTGCTGGATGGGGGGCAGGTAGTGATAGGTGCTGGCTGTGACTGTAGGTGGGTGGCGTAGAGAAGGGCCTGAAAATCATAGTGTAGGGGAACATAAGGGGCTGATGATTGGTAGGGGGGAAGCGACAAGGGGCTGATGATTGCTGGGGGAAAGCGTCAAGGGGCTGATGACGTGGGGGGACGAGGGGCTGATGACGTGGGGGGGACGAGGGGCTGATGACGTGGGGGGGACGAGGGGCTGATGACGTGGGGGGGGACGAGGGAAAAAGGTGGTGATGAATTGGTGCTGGGGGGAGAAAGTCAGGGGTGAGGACAGGAGTCTTTGAGACCTCCATGACGAGCTGGGGGAAGACTTATACATGTTCTAATTGGAGCACTCTTTAAATATGGTGTACTGATCTCTATGCAGCCTAAAAAAAAATCAAGGTGGTGTGTTTCAAGCCATTATTCAGCACATTATTGAAACACATCACCTTGATTTTTTTTTTTTTAGGCAATGTTATAAGATCTGGAGAGAAAATCAGTGTGTTTCCCTCAACACTTTGCCAAACACTTTGCCATTTTGTAGTAACGTTTCCCCAGTGAGTTGATTTGATTGGAAGCCCTTGTAATTCAAAATGTGGCTATTTTGTTAGGACGCAGGTGCTGAACTAGCTGCACTGCAGAACCATGTTTGACATTGAAAAAGCAAATATTTGCTGAAGCACTATTAAATTCCAAGTTGGGAGAGGCCCTTTTCGTAGGTTTAAGTTTTTCTGCACAGATCAATGTGCAGCTTTTATCATTTTTATTTGGGGAATTTGGTGTACTCCGGAACTTACCAGCTAACAAAGGAATATACAACATTACGGACTGAAAAGATGGAGTTTGGGAAGAACAGAGTTTGAAAAAAAAATGTACTATTTAATGTATTTAAACCTGAGGATTTGGTAATTTATATAACAGAGTAATATATTCTGTAAACCAATTAAATGAAATCAATTAAAAAATGTCACAGAAAGATGCATCTAGAGTAAGCCTGTAGTGTTGAAGCTCACATCATCCATTAACAATCATAGTGTATGATTACATTAATAGGATTGGAGCTCATTAAAGCTGTCTCCTTGAAGCTTGTTATTTGAACCTGTTCAGCAATGGCATTTGCTTAATCATCCTATCACTGTATTGCTATAGCACTGAAGGAAATCATTTGATCTGTTGTGTCTATGCTGGCTTTCCAAATGAGCAATTCATTTAATGTTATTTTCTCATCGCCTCTGTATCATGCTTCCTTTTCAGAATATTATATTCCTTTTATTTCAATGAGCCTAATATTGTTTTGAAGCATAAAATATATTTCTCCACATTTGAGAATTTGAATTTTTATTATGTTTACTGATTTAATCATATGTTTTTCATTCTTTAGGTGTTTTCCTACACTGCAAACAAGGAAATTAGAACTGATGACTTGTGCCTAGATGTGTCCAAACTTAACGGCCCTATCATGATGTTGAAGTGCCATCATCTGAAAGGCAATCAGCTTTGGGAGCATGATGCTGTGGTAAGTGTTTTCCATCAAGACATAGCTCGGAAACAAAATTAAGTTTTGAAACTATTTTTCTCAAGTATTGTGCTTGTTGCACAAAAGCAATTATACTAATACAGTTAAACTTAAATAAACAAAATGATTCCAAGCATGCAGGTTCAGTTAGTACATGAATTGAAACCAGTTATCTTTAGCTGAAGAACTGCTGTGTGGAAATAGTTTCCACAATTCCTAGAATCATAGAACTGGAGAAAGAGTAGTTTAAATATCATTCAAAACAAAAGCAAAATAGTCTTCATCACTGACTATCATTCACCTACGGTTTTGTGCACTTTTACTTGGGAAGCTGCTCCTCTCAACTGGCACCTGGTTGTTTAAAGTTAAGGTTTTATTTATTAGTCACAAGTAAGGCTTACATTAACACTGCAATGAAGTTACTGTAAAATTTTCCTATTGCCACAGTCTGGTGCCTTTTGGGTCAGTGCACCTAACCAGCACGTCTTTCAGAATGTGGGAGGAAACTGGAGCACCCGGCGTAAATCCACGCAGACACAGGGAGAATGTGCAAACTCCACACACATAGTGACCCAAGCTGGGAATTGAACCCGGGTCCAATAGGATTCTGATTCGATCTCTTCTACCAAAGTGAATCATTGTGTGACTAGATCCTGAACTTGCTTATCCACAGACTACAATCAGTAAGGATAGGCAACAACATCTTCTCGATGATCATTGTTAACACCGATTCCCCACAAGGCTGTGTTCTCAGCTCCTTACTTATGACTGTGTGGCCAAATTCCCCTCCAATTCAATTTTCAAGTTTGCTGACAACATCACTGCAGTTGGTCGGATCTCAAACAATGATGAGACAGAGTACAGGAATGAGATAGAGAATCTGGTGAACTGGTGCAGCAACAATAATCTCTCCTTCAATGTTAACAAAACGAAGAATATTGTCATCGATTTCAGGAAGCATAATGGAGGACATGCCCCTATCTACATCAATGGGGATGAAGTAGAAAGGGTTGAGAGCTTCAAGTTTTTAGGCATCCAGACCACCAACAACCTATCCTGGTTCCCAAATGCCCATACTATAGTTAAGAAAGCCTGCCAATGCCTCTACTTTCTCAGAAAACTAAGATAATTTTGCCTGTCAGCTACAATTCTCACCAACTTTTATAGATGCACAATAGAAAGCATTCTTTCTTGTTCTGTCACAGTTTGATATGGCTCCTGCTCTGCCTAAGATCACAAGAAATAACAAAAGGTTGTGAATGAAGCCCAATCCATCATGCAAACCAGCCTCCCATCCATTGACTCTGTCCACACTTCCTGCTGCCTCGGCAAAGCAGCCAGCATAATTAAGGATCCCAGGCACTCTGGACGTTATTTCTTCCACCTACTTCCCTCGGGGGGAAAAAAATATAAAATGTTGACGTCACATCAACAAACTTTAGAACAGCCTCTTCCCTGCTGCCATTATACTTTTGAATGGACCTGCCTTGCATTAAGTTGATCTTTCTTGACATTCTAGCTATGACTATAACACTACATTCTACGCATTCTCATTTCCTTCTTTATGAATAGTATGCTTCATCTATATGGTGCACAAGAAACAATACTTTTCACTACGCCGATACATATGACAATAATAAATAAAATTTAAAAAGCAAATCACCTGACACTTCTCTATTAGATTCCATCTAGTACTTATTTACCTATTCTGCTGTGCCCTGTTGCAATTGATTGATACCATCATTACTAGCTGTTAGCTGTCAGACCTCCCAGTTTGCTATTATCAGCAAATTTTTAAATTGTATTACAGATTCCAATATCTCAGTCATCTATGTATAACAGAAAATACAGTGGGTCCAGCATTGAACTGTCTATCATCCTCCAGATAAAATGCAGCCATTTACTATGATTTGCTGTTTTGACTAGAATGGCATGGTAGCACAGTGGTTAGTACTGCTGCCTCACGGTGCCAGGAACCCAGGTTCAATTCCCAACTTGACTCTCTGTCAGTTCTCTCCATGTCTGTGTGGGTTTCCTTCGAGTGCTCTGGTTTCCTTCCACTGTCTGAAAGATGTGCTGGTTAGATGCATTGGCCATAGTAAATTCTCCGTCAGTGTACCCAAACAAGCACCAAATGTGGCGAATGGAGGATTTTCACACTAACTTAATTACAGTGTTAATATATACCTACTTATGATTCTAATAAATAAACTTTAATCTTTAAAACTTTAATTTTTTTGGCCTTCCTTAGACTTGGGGTGGTGCTGGAGAATTGAAACATAAAACCTTGTTCATAAAATGTCAAGATAAGCCAAGGAACTACAGGCCTGTCAGTTTAACTTTGGTGATAGGAAAAAGTTCTAGAAATAAAATTTCTGGACAAAATTATTTGTCACTTGGACAAATGTAGATTAACTAAGAAAAGCCGGTGTATATTTATTGAGGAAAAATCGTGTTTAACTAACTTGTTAGGGTTTCTTTGATGATGCAAATTATTGAAAACTGTTGCTGATGTGGTTTATATACATTTCCAAAAGGAATTTGATACAGTGCCAAACAACAACTTTGAGAAAAGTTATAACTCATGGAATAAAAGGGACAAGTCAGGTGCAGATCAGAATTCTCTCAAAGCTGGATCCAGGGTTCCCTTGATATTTCAGCAAACTTTTCCAGTAACAGGAGTCTATTCAGAAAAGTTAGAGATGTAATGGGTTTTAAGCAAGTCAGAAGGAGGGCCTGTAATAGGGCAGAAAGCAGGAAAGATTAAGTAACAAAGATTGGCAGGGCATGGCTGAAGTGAGTGGTAATGGGGCAAGTAAAACAACAAAAGATGAAGTGAGAGTGACAGAACTATGCATAACTGCCATCTGAAAGCAGGAAAAATGAGTGAAAAACTAACAAAGAAAAATGAAACAAAATGGGATCAAAATTTAAAATTTGCTATTGTTGAGCAGTGATGAGTCTGGAAGGTTTTAAAGTGGCAAGAGCTTAATCAAAAGATTAGGTGCTATTCCTCATGTTTGCTTTTGAGCTTCATTGGAACACCACAGAAGAGTGAGGGAAAGCAAGATCTGTCTGGGAGCAAGGTGGAGAATTAAAATGTCAGGTGATGTTTCCAATCCTCGTTACCCTTGCCTAACAACAACTATCAATGCTCCAGAAGTTTCATCCCTATTTTCTCAGCTCTTCTGGGCAAATTCTGTTTATCCCTAGAGCCCTTTCAATTTGTCTAGGGCTTGCACCATATTTGTACCAATGTCATTGGATCCAGAAGTTTTGCTTAGGTTGCCTCTCTTTTTCACACTGGCATGTTTTACGCATCTTCCTTTGCAGATACTTTAAGGAAGTACTCATTCAGGATACTTGTTGTTTTGTGTTTATCCTTGACTTTGAACCTCTCTTCATTTTTCATATTTTGATTATTGGTTGTAAAATAAAATGCGCAGTTATATTTTATCTACATTTCCTTTGTCCCTTCAGTCACTCATTTAATGTGTTTCTCCATGATCCTCTATTCATAATAATTGAGCTCTTCCTTTGCAAGATTTAGAGGCCATTTTCTTCATTTCACTTTTAACTTGTCAGTCCATTTAAAAATCATGCTAGCTTCATTTAAAGGTGTTCAATTTATTCTCTGCTAAGCTATTGGTAAACATCCTGTTTTGGTTATTCCCTCATTTCTTTGAATTGAAGACTTTTGCTGTTAGATATGTTGAAGGCCAAGAGCCAGATATCTAAATGCAGAATTGTGTAGCCAATGCCTCTCAGGGCTTTACAACTTCTGTTCCTTGTACTTTGTTAGGATCATTAATGAATACCATGTCTGAATCAGCGATGCTTCTCATAACATCCTTGAAGCACTTGCCAAATCTTATTCTAAACCACTTGAATTTTCCTGTTGTATATTGGGTTGCTTCAAGGCTCTTTGTGAGTAGCTTGTTTGCACTCATGTTTTTAATCAGTAGCAATAGACCGAAGAGTACTAGCAATTTCTTTTTTTTTCAGAAATTGACACTGTTACATGTGAACAGCAACCAATGCTTGGATAAATCCACAGAGGCAGACAGCCAGGTGCCCACTATGAAAGATTGCAATGGGAGCCGCTCACAACAATGGATTCTGCGTAATGTCACGCTTCCTGAGGTTTTCTGATGGGTCAGCTCTGAAGATTTAATGGGCTACCTCTGTGCACCTTACTGCTAGATTTGTACTTAAATGAACTTCCATTTTAGCAGCTAATAGGTTCCTCCTCTGAGCATGTGGACTCATTTTGAAGGATGTTTAACACAAAACATTTTGCTCTTAGAACTGTATTCCTTCTTCATGGTTTGAGACTACAGACTTTGGAGAAACTGTGCACACTGATGTTTACATTGTTTCTAACTGATTTAAAAAAGGGGAAAGTGGGGCTGACAAGATTGTTTAAATCTCAGTGAATGAACTTGCACTGTTCATTAAGCAAATATGGTTTAATCTAGGAAGTGGTCCTGACATATCACTAGTTTCGGCAGCATATCATTGTAATTTAATTGCACAATTGTCGTATTTATATGAAATCGTGACATAACCCCAAAAATGCCCAAAATATTTCAGAACATTTTGGTTTTTCCGTGGTAACCAATATTACATAATATCAGAGCAAGAGTAATGAATATATATCAAACACTCATTTAAATCACTTTTGTATGAATAAAGATCTATTTAACAGGGACCGAATTCATGAGAAAATGAATAATACAATTATGATAACTTTAATTTTGTGTAGATTTTTATACCTCAATGAAGAATTAACCAGTTCTGATTTACAAATTGTGAACATGCTGTTTTGTTTGCATTAGCAGTTGTTTCAGTTAACCCTTAATGCAGCATAATAGAAAAGTAGAGGCCACTTAAAGAAAGAAATCTGTGCAAACATGTGTTTTTCCTAAACAATCTTATTTTGTTGCTTTTTTCTCCTTCATAATTTCTCACTCTGGTTTTGCAGACTATTGATTTTTGTTCTTTTGGCTCCTTCCCAAATTATCCTCTAAGAACTGCTGCTATGAACCAGTCAAGGAGCATTTCGCTAACCAACTTTTGAAAGATAGTGAATAAATGTTTCTGTATAGTTTGGCTTTGTATTCTTGATAAATAATACATTTGCTCATAATGTTAGGATTGTGTGTGGCCTAGGTTCTCTTGGATGTAGATTTTCTTTTTTTCCATTTTATATATTTTATTTTATAAAACCCATTAAATTCACAATAATAAATGCTCATTCATCAGTTGGACTGAGCTGCAGCTGGAATTTTTGCAGGAAGAAGTCTTCACACCGTCCATATACCATCTTACCACTCCATTATTTGTATAACTACACTAGATTCTGTGAAATACTGGTGATTGCTTTTTTCCTAATAAAATTTTGAAAATGTTTCAGTCATGTGTGTTTGCTACCTATCCATATCAGACAGCAATAAAATATCCAATTTTTACAAGTCCTGTGTTAACTTTATTTTTTGGTTTCTTTCCCTTTTTTTAATCCCCTTTTCTGTCCTTTCCCAAAAGCACTATTCTTTGGATATTGTTCCATTAGTACTGATGGATGTCCAGAGCCAATAAAAAAGTAAAGTTCTGCAGATGCTGGAAATAGTCAACATGTTAGGCAACATCTGTGAAGAAAGAAACAAAGTTATTGGCCCGAATTTTACCATTGCGTCCACCATGGGAATTGGTGTGGGAAAGAGGTGGACCATGGTTGACTTTGGGGAGGATTTTACACTTTCGGGATAAGCAAGCCTGTAAAATTCTACTGGATGATGCCCTTGCATGAGACTTTGCAGTACCAATATTTAGCAGCCATTTTTCATGCAAACTCCTTGAGAGTGAGTGTTGGTCTGTGGAATGTGTCATGGTCAAGGTCAATTTTGCTATCATCTAGCCATACATTCATAATGTTCCAGCAAGCAATCACTAAATCATTCAGATTTCCTTCTCCCTAACTTGAGCGTTGAGGATATCTGGAACATCTCAGTTGCTGGTCCAGCTAACTCCACACAGACTGGAAATTGAACTGGGGCTCTGCAGCAGTCTATTCATTTCAATTTTTGGCAACCTTTGAAACTTGACATGTTATTTTTACATTCCTTTTGTAGCATTTATACCCAGGTTTAATAGTAAATGATTTTGTCTTATCTCAATTCTTTTTTCTCCCCTTGTCCACACACTTCCCAGTTACATCTGATGCACTCCATTCATTAAACAGTTTCCAAACACCTGGCCCTAACCATCTCCTTTTCAGAGTGGATCTTCCTACATTATCAATCCCTACCAGAATGATCTGAGGACTGTTTCCTTGAATGGAATCCCAAACAGTTTCCATTCAATACCACCTTCTTCTGCCTGGATCAACTCACCCTCATGTTGAACAACATGTCCTTCAACTCTATCTGCACATAAAAGCTGTTATTATGGCTATTTGCATTGGGCCTGGCTATGCCTACTTTTTTGTACAACATGTGCAATATTCTCTGCTCTGATCCAAGTCAAACCTTCCCTAAATCTTTTAACTGAAAAATTTTGTCAATTTATCCCTTGAAAGTGGAGCCACAGATGGATAGAGTGGTGAAGAAGGCATTCGGCATGCTTGGTTTCATCAGAAATTGAATACAGGAGTTGGAACGTCCTGTTGAAGTTGTACAGGACATTGGTAAGGCCACACTTGGAATACTGTGCACAATTCTGATTACCCAATTATAGAAAGGATATTATTAAACTAGAAAGAGTCAGAAAAGATTTACTGGGATGCCACCAGGACTTGATGAATTGAGGTATAAGGAGAGACTGGATAGACTGGTCATTTTTCTTTAAAGTGTAGGAGGCTGAGGGGTGATCTTATAGAGGTTTATAAAATAATGAGGTACACAGATCAGCTAGATAGCCAATATCTTTTCCCAAAAGGTAGAGGAGTCTAACATTAAAGGGCATATGTTTAAGGTGAGAGGGGAGAGATTCAAAAGTGTCCAGAGGGTCAGTCTTCTCATACACAGGATGGTGAGTGTCTGGAACAAGTTGCTAGAGGTAGTAATAGAGGCGGGTACAATTTTTTAAGAAACATTTAGATGGTTAAATGGGTATGATGGGTATAGAGGGATATGGGCCAAATGGGGGCAATTGGGACTAGCTTAGGGGTTTTTAAAAAAATGGCAGCATAGATAAGTTGGGCCAAAATTACTGACACTCTTTCCACTATTGTGTGGTTCATTTTTAACTTGTCCCTTCCTTGCCTTGACTTTATCTCCATTTCTGAGGATATACTATCAACTAATCCGGTTTCCTCCCACACCCCAAAAAACGTGGTCTTAGGCTGATTAGTGTTAACAAATTGTCCCTAAATTACACACTCCTCAATCTGGTTATAATTCTCTAAATTTGCACACCTTTATTGTGGAGTCCAATAGGTGTAGACAAAGGTCACAGGAAGAAGAGGGATTGGAATGAGGCACTCACTGAATGATAAAATGGCAGCATGGGCTGAAGGGCCTGTTTCCTGTGCTGTGTTGTTCTTTGTAATTTCATTGCAAGCTCACTGAAGCCCATAATTATCTGGACTATAATTAATCACCTGCTCTCTTTAAAGATTCTATCCCAGTTTTTCTGTCTCCATCATTCCTATTATGACAATGCAACTACCTTGCTAGTGATAAGTCTTCCATTTCCCTCAAAGAATTCCCTTCCTCCCCCACCCCTCCAGCCATTCTTCTCCTCTGGTTGACAGGGTCTTTGACCATGTCGATTTCATTTTATGTATTTATGCTCTCACTCCTTACCCTTCTCCACTCTAGAATCAGAATAGGGTTCTTTTGACTTCATAAAGAAGGCATACGGAGTCTTAGCTTTTATTGGTAGGGGGATTGAATTTCGGAGCCGCAACGTCATGTTGCAACTGTACAAAACTCTAGTGCGGCCGCACTTGGAGTATTGTGTGCAGTTCTGGTCCCCACATTATAAGAAAGATGTGGAGGCATTGGAGAGGGTACAGAGGAGGTTTACCAGGATGTTGCCTGGTATGGAGGGCAGGTCTTATGAAGAGAGGCTGAGGGATTTGAGGTTGTTTTCGTTAGAAAGGAGGCGGCTAAGAGGGGACCTTATTGAAACATATAAGATGATTAGAGGTTTAGATAGGGTGGACAGTGATAGCCTTTTTCCTAGGATGGAGAAAGCTAGCACGAGGGGACACAGCTTTAAATTAAGGGGTGATAGTTATAGGACGGATATCAGAGGTAGGTTCTTTACCCAAAGGGTGGTTAGGGAGTGGAATGCCCTGCCTGCAGCAGTTGTAGATGCGCCAAGTTTGGTGGCGTTTAAGAGGTTAGTTGATAAGTTTATGGAAGAGAAGGGAATGGTTTAGTTTGGAGGGTCATTGCTTTTTATAATGGTCGGCACAACATCGAAGGCCGAAGGGCCTGTTCTGCGCTGTAATGTTCTATGTTCTATGTTCTAAAGCACCCCTTCAGCTTCTGTACTCAATCAATTCTCTTCTATAGTTTCTGCTATCTTGAATTTGTTCTCCTTAATACATGCATCTTCTACTTTTTTAGGCATTCCAAAAGGACCATTCCCCCCATGACACCTCAATTCACCCCTAACTAACCCTTGCCTTTCCAAGCACCTTGCAACACAAGAGTGGGAGATGCAACTTTTATCTCCATTCTCAGGAGTTAGGGCTCCAAACCAGCCTCCCACCCGTTGACTCTTGTCCACGCTTCCCACTGCCTTGGCAAAGTAGCCAATATAATTAAGCACCCCATGCATTCCAGACATTCTCTCTTCCACCTTCTACCGTAAGAAGAAAAATAAGTCTGAGGTCATGTACCAACTGACTTGAGAATAGCTTCTTCTCTGCTGTCTCAGACTTCTGAATAGACTTGCCTTGTATTAAGTTGATTTTTCTCTACATGCTAGCTATGACTGTGATATTACATTCTCCACTCTCTTGTTTCCTTCTCTATGAACAGTATGCATTGTCTGTATAGTACATAAAAAACAATATTTTTCACTGCATGCTAATACATAGAGAACAGTGAATAACTCAGCACAGGAAACACACCTAACGAGCCCACGCCACCATTTTAACATTCCCACTTCTACCCATGACCCTTGTCTATGTTTATGGAAATCTGTATTGGAACTTAATTGGGGAGCACATCTTTGGGATGTGGGAGCACCCAGAGAAAACCCACGCAAGCACACGGAGAATGTGCAATCTTCCACAGATACCGGCCCAAATCCCTGTATCTGCACAGCAACAATGATAGCCACTGAGCTGTTGTGTTGCCTATCAACTGGTCCAGTTTAAGCATACACTAATGATGTGAAGCACAAGGCTACTCTCTCAAAATCCAAGAGCAGCCCTCTCATGACCCATTGCGTGTATGCTCCTTGTTGGACAACAAGGCGGACCGAAGTACCTGTAATAAAAGAGAAATAAGTCAATAACATGGACAACTTATGCAATTCTCAGGAATGTCCCAAGGCTTATGATCCCTATTTAAATCAGTCTTCTATATCTTTCCATCCCTATTCCACTCATATGCCTAAGTACCTCTTAAATAACTCCAGCATGCCTGCCTCCACCACCTCACTTGGCAGTGCATTCCATACTCCCACAACCCTCTGTGCGAAAAACCTCCCTCTAACATCCAAATTATACCTTGCCCCCTCACCCTAAGCCCATGACCCCTCGTGATATTTGATTCCAACCTAGGAAAAAGCTTACCACTGTTCACTCTATCTATACTCTATCTATACCTTTCATAATCTTGTACAACTCTATTAGATCTCCTCTCAGTCTCCGTCTTTCTAAAGAAAACAGCCCGAATTTGCATACCCTTTCTCGTAACCCAGTCCTTCCATGCCAGGCAGCATCCTGGTAAACCTCCTCTGCACTCTCTTCAGGGTCTCCACGTCCTTCTGGTAGTAGGGCGACCAGAACTGGACGCAGTATTCCAAATGAGGTCTAACCAATGTTCTATACAACTGCAACATTAAATGCCAGCTCTTCCACTCTATACCCTTTCCTATAAAGGCTAGCATACTATAAACTTTCTTCACAACCTTCTTCACCTGTTCTGCCACCTTCAGAGACTTGTTCACCTGCACCCCCAGGTCCCTCTGTGTTTCTATACTCTCAATAAGTCTACCCTTTATCATATCACTCTCCCCTACATTCTTTCTCCCGAAATATATCACCTCGCATTTGCCAGGATTAAATTCCATCTGCCATATATCTGCCCAATCTATCAGCCTATCTATGTCCTGTTGTATTGCCCAACATTGCTCCTCGCTATCCGCAAGTCCAGCCATCTTTGTGTCATCTGCAAACTTGCTGATCACTCCACTTACTCCCTCTTCCAAGTCATTTATATAAATAACAAATAGAAGAGGTCCCAGTACTGAGCCCTGCAGCACATCAGTAGTGACCGACCTCCAGCTAGAAAAACATCCTTCCACTACTACTCTGTCTCCTATTACCAAGCCAATTATTTATCCATCTAGATACCTGTCCTTGTATTCCATTAGTCTTGACCTTTTTAACTAACTTCCCACGAGGGACTTTGTCAAAGCCTTACTGAAATCCGTATAGACGACATCAACGGCTCGCCCTTTGTCCACTGTTTTTGTCACCTTCTCAAAAAATTCTACCAGATTTGTAAGGCACGACATCCCTTTAACAAAGCCATGCTGCGTATCCCTAATCAGATCGTAACTCTCTAACTGCCTATATATCCTACCTCTAAGAATCCCCTCCAACAGCTTCCCTACCACTGACGTCAAACTCACCTGCCTACAATTTCCAGGGTTATCCCTACTACCCTTTTTAAACAATGGTACAACATTAGCTATTCTCTAGTCCTCTGGGACCTCACCTGTGTCCAAAGAAGAGACAAAGATTTGTGTCAGAGGCCCAGCAATTTCACCTCGTGCCTTCCTAAGCAGCCTAGGATAAATGCCATCAGGCCCTGGAGATTTATCAGTTTTAATGCTACCTAGAAGCTCTAACACTTCCTCCCTTGCAATGGATATTTCCCTCAACTGGTCTTCAGTTCCGTCCAAGACAGTACCGGTCAACAAACCCCTCTGCTTTGTGAATACTGATGCAAAGTATTCATTCAGGATCTCCCCCATTCCCTCAGACTCTAAGCACAGTTCCCCTCCTCTGTCCCTAAGAGGACTGATTTTTCCTCTAACCATCCTTTTATTTTTAACATAGGTGTAAAAAGCCTTTGGATTTTCCTTAATCCTGTCCGCCGAAACCATTTCATGCCCCCTTTTTGCCCTTCTAACTCCTCGTTTGAGCTCTCTCCTACTCTCTCTATATTCTTTCAATGCTCTCTCCATTCCCAGTTGCTTAGACCTAACATACACCTCTCTTTGCTTCCTAAACCAAGTCCTCAATATCCCTAGTAATCCACTGCTCTCTAATCCTACGTTACCCATCCTTTCTGAGAATAATTAATCAAATTAGAAAATGCTCCTTGCAATGAAACAGCAGATTACTTTCAAATTAGTATTTTGATATGGAAACCAAACACCCATCAGCTGACTACTTTATGAAATGTCTTTATTTGGTTCACACGAGTGGCTTTGAGCTTCCAGTCACACATTGTTTTAATTCTAAGCCCTTTTCCCACTTTGACATTATTGTCCTTGACCTGCAGAAGCATTCCAATGAAGTTCAATGCAAGTTCAAGGAACAACTTTATCTTTCGACTAGGCACGTTACAGCTTTCCGGTTCAATGTCATATTCAGCAATTTTAGATTGTAATCTCTTCCGTTTTATATCCATTTGTTGTTAGTTTTGTTTTCTCTTTGTGCTTTTGTATTTTCCCAGATGACAACTGTTTATAATTCTCCATTCATATCTCCTGTAGGCCTGTAATTTGTTTCTTTCCTTGTTCCATTGCTGCTTCATTTGGCCTTGCACTATGAGCTCTTTTATGAGTTTGTTTCTCCTGCCTTCCACTCTATGACATAACTTCCCTTTTGTCCTTTTTAATCCTCTTTTCCCAACCCCATCCCTGACTTGACTTGCTTAAAATCTAAATTGTGTCGTATCTAACAGGACATAGACCTGAAACATTAGCACTATTTCTCTATTCACAGATGCTATTAGATCAGCTGTGTATTTTCAGCACGTTTTTTTTCTTATTCCAGATTCCAGGCATGTGCAGTAGTTACTTTGGTTCAAAAAGACCACACAACTGCATTTATATAATGCCTTTCATAATCGCTGGATGCCTCTGCTTTAGTTTTAAAGAACGCTAATGAAGAGTCATCCTGATTCAAAATGTTGACTCAATTCTCTCTCCACAGATTCTGTCAGACCTGCTGAGATTTTCTAGCATTTTCTGTTTTTATTTCAGATTCCAACGTCCGCAGTAATTTGCTTTTATACTTTTAAAGAATAGTCACTTGTGTAAAACAAAATGTGACAGTTAATTTGTTAACAGCAAGCTTCCTCAAACAGCATTGTGATAATAATCACTATTTATTTATTTATGTGGTGCTGAGGGATGAAGATTGGTGAGGACACTAATGATAATTTGGATCTTTTGCATTTACCTGAAAGAGCAGGCAAGTCTTCATTCTAACATCGCAACTGAAAGCTAGCCCTTCCGACAGTATAGCACTGAAGTCTTGACCTTGATTTTTGTGCTGAATTCTTCAAATGTGTCTTGAACCCACTTCCTTGTGAGTCAAGTGAGAGTGCTAGCAATTGAACCACAGCAGATATGCTGCATTGGGTGGTGATCTGCTCCAAAAGGTAGATTCTGCATAGCATTTTTGGAATTAGAGTGATCTCCTGGATTTGTTTTAAATTTCTAAAAAGATCTCTGAGAAATTTTTCAGTTTTAGTCTAGGCTTTAGTCTGTTCTTTGATTTCTCCCAACAGATTACGTAACTTTTGAGTTTGGTAGCTTGGGGAATGTACATATTATGATACTGAATGAAAAAAAGTGCCTTATCAGCCTAGGTCAAAATTCAGACTAAATTTCTTCCATCATGTCACGTGTGTTCTGTCTGGAGGTGTGTCCTTGACTCATTGTCTACTAATGTTTCATCTGGAGATCTTTCCTTGGCAGGTTTTGCCTGTAGTGATTTGCCATTATCTTTCATTCTCAAGGGCAGGCTGGGAGATAAGTGCCAAGTTTACCCCTACAGAATAGGAATTGAATCCATATTGTTGCTGTTATTCTGAACAATGTGCTAGTTCTCTCGCCAACTGAGTTAACTAACCTCTTATTAAATTTCTTATGAAGGATATAGTGAAAGTAATAAAATTCAACATGAACATATATAGGAGAAACTACACTAGTTATTTCAGTCTATTCCTCAGATAAAAACATAGAAAATAGGAGCACAGATCTATCAAAAATTCATCTCTGGGACAAAAGTGATACCCAGGTTACAAATTATCAAATTCGGCCTCTTATAGTTGCCAGGAAAGATAGGAGCCATTGTATTGGAGTTGAAGTTTGTTAAAGGGATGGTAGATTATAGTTTTGGTCTTCTGTAGAAATGTTGAAATTAGGAACGGGAGATGCCATTCAGCCCTCTGAGCCTGCTTCATCATTCAAACAACAAAGAGCAAAGAAACAGGCACTTCGGTCTTACAAGCCCGTGCAGCCCATTTTAACACTCAGTGAGTGCCTTATTCAATTCTTTCTTCGACCAACGACAGTTTTATTTACGTCTAGTGGACTCCACAAAAAAAGGGTGCAAATTTAGGGAATTATATGTTCGCCACATTAAGGGAGATCCAATTTAGGGACAATTTATGGACACCAATCAGCCTAAAAAGCACGTTTTTGGAGTGTGGGTGTGTATTTCCAGCATTTTTTTTCTTATTTCAGACTTCCAGCATCTGCAGTAGAATATCCTTCCTCAGATAAGGGGACCAAAACTGTACACAGTATTCCAGATGTGGCCTCAGCAAGACCCTGTATAATTGCAACAACAGTAAGAAGTCTCACAACACCAGGTTAAAATCTGACAGGTTTATTTGGCAGCACAAGTCACTAGCTTTTGGAGTGCTGCTTCTTCAGCAAGTGAGTGGGAATTCCTTGTTCCCAAACTCTGTCAAGACATTACTGCTCCTGCAATTGAATCCTTTTGCTATGAAGACCAATATCACATTTGCCATTTTTACTGCCTGCTAACCTGAATGCTTATCTTCAATGACTGATGTATGAGGACACCCAGGTCCTGTTGCACATTTCACACTCTGAATCTAAAGCTATTCAGATAGTAATCCGCCTTCCTGATTTTAATGCCAAAATGGATAAACTCATTTATCCAAATTGTATTGCATCCATTCAACTTGTCCAAATCACACTGAAGGATCTCTGCACCCGTCTCACTGCTTACCCTCCCACCTGGCTTTGTGTGATTTGTACATTTAGCAATGTTACATTTAATTCCCTCATGAATCTTTAATATATGTGGAATAGCTGAGGACTCGGCACTGATCCGTGTGGTACCCATGTAGTCACTGCGTGCCATTTGTAAGAATGTTTATTCCGACTCTGTTTCCTGTCTGCCAGCCAGTTTTCTACCCATTTTAATGCACTACCCCAAACCCCATGCACTTTAATTTTACATTAATTTCTTATGTAGGAGCTTTGTTGACAGCTCTCTGCAAATCCAAATAAACCACATCCTCTGGCTCCCCCTCATCAACTACATTAGTTCCACCCTCAAAGAATTCCAGTGGATTTGTCAAGCATAATTTCATAAATCCATGCTGTGTCTAACTGATACTGCCACTGTTTTCCAAGTGTTTTGCTATAAAATCTTTGATAACAGATACTAGAAATTTTCCCATTATCGATATCAGGCAGACTGGTCTGTAATTCTGTGTTTCTCTCTAACTCCCTTTTTAAATAGGGGGGGGGTTACATTAACTGTCCTCCAATCTATAGGAACTGATCCAGACTCTATAGAGTCTGAGAAGATGACCACCAATGCATCCACTATTTCTCGAGCCATTTCTTTAAATACTATGGGAGATAGCAGTGCTAACAACTATGTTGCCCTATAGTTGTCTTCACTAACCTTTCCCTTATATACCTACAGAAACTTTTACAGTTGGTTTTAATGTTCTCTGCAAGTTTATCCTCGTACTTTATTTCCCCTTCTTAATCAATCTCTTGGTCCTCTTTTGCTGAATTCTAAACAGCTCCCAATCCTCAGGTCCATTGTCTTTCTTGGCCAATTTGTATGTCTTTTCCTTGGATTTAATACTATCTCTAATTTCCCTTTTAAACCATGATCACCTTTCCTGTTTTACTTTGTGTCAGATAAGTTTAAATGATTGTTGCAATTCACCCATGTGTTCCTTGTATAGTTGCCATTGCCTATCCACTGTCATCCCTTTAAGTCCACTGTCATCCACAATGCCTGCTGAGTGGAGGCATGAGGAGGCACTGTGGCCCTGAGAATCGAAAGTGGCGAGAGTGTGAGGAAGAGTGTGAAACTCAGTAGTGACAGTGTATATTCAGAAAATGTAAAAGAAAACCAACATGGTAGCATATAGATGACTGGTCAATGAATATTACAGTCTTATTGTACTCTTTCAGCTAGGGAAGTGAGTTAAACTCAAAGCTGAGAAAGTCTAAATTGCTCTGTCCATGCCATGTGTGGATTAGACTGAATGCTGTCCAATGTATTTAATGGGAATTATAGCCAGACAACTCTGCTGTTGGGTTGATAATGAGATGATAATTCATTGTGCTGCACGTGTCTCATGGATCCATTGGATTTCTATCAGCTACAAAAATTTTAGGAATTGTTTTGCAGCAGTTTTAGGCACTTTCTTCAAGTCTATGTGAAAGTGAAGGTCTGAGATGCTTTTTCCACTTCATGGAGCATAATGACATTGCCAAATTTGCCGTTTGCCACATTATGGGAAAGCACTGAGGGCCACCCAGATGGAATGTATTTAAACATCACCGATACCAATCTCATTGCAGCCTTTAGCTGCATGTTCAAAATCTTTGTGTGATAGCTGCAGGACCATAAGACAGAGTAGCATTCTGCGTCAAAGTAAACCACAGTCGCTGTTGTAGTACACAGTCTTCTGGCACCCCCATGATGTTCCAACGAGTTTTTAGACTGGGTTCACTCACCTTGGTTTTTATTTTATGGGTGGCATTGATGAGGTGAGGCTAGTAGGTGAAACTACAGCCCAGGGTAGACCAGCCGTTTTGGGTGGGGGTCATGGATAAGTCACCATGAGGAAATATTGAGTTCTTTCCCAATGGTATTATTGTTTGGATGGAATGACAATGTATCTTCTTGGAATTGCAGCAGAGGCACTGGTTGTGAAGGCAGCATTCCGGGTAAGTCCTGGTCACCTGTGATAGTTCCACTTGCTTCCTCTAGTGCTGGTCTAGCACTGCTGCAATGTCACTGACAGACAAATTTTCAGGATTTAGTGCCAGGCAACTCAGCTGTATAGATCTTGGAAAAACCAGCCATTCTTCCAGCAATTTACCATCCTGTCAGCCTTCTGTCTATAGTCTACAAGTTGGTCAATTGGTTATCAATTTGGTAAAACTGGTTAAACTTGATAAAACAAGTCACACTCTCAAATGAGCAGGCAGGCTTCAGCAAAGGAAGCAGCTGCTCTGCCCAGGATATAATAATGTCTGCCAAGATGGTTCCAGGAACAGTAAAGGACTGGAGCTGCCTTCCTTGATTCATCAGTTGCATCTAACACTATCTGCTATGAGGACCTGCTATTGAATCATTCCATAATGCAAAACTCTTGGATTCCCAATTAAATGTTACTTGCACTTTGTGGGGGGTATTATTAAAGTGATGTAATTCTAGCATGGTTAGGCTGAAACTTGACTCACACTGGGTTACCAGGACCTGGTGTCATTGTAAGCCCTTAGAGGGGAATCAGCCTTTTAAAAAGTTATTTCACTTCGAAAATAATTTTGACTGCTTATTTCCATAAGAAAGTTTTCATGCCATATTTTAGGTATTAGTTAAACTCATTGGACTGTGTTTATTTGAAATGTGTCCTTAGTAACAGATGTTCTGTTCCAAAACCATTTTCATGTAATTCTTTTAATGGCTTACTGTGTTCCTTTGTCACTATTTTGGCACATCAAACCAAATGATTGTGGCCAGAATTTAGAAACGAGTTGGTGCAAACTAACTGAAGGTTTCAGTCAGACCTCATGATATTTGAGCATTTCTGGAGCTTTTAAAGAAACTGGACAAATTTCACATCCTTCATTAATTCAAAAATAATGATGGGAGCTCAGTTTATTTCCTTCTGCTTCGTGCAATTTTAGTCAGGCAATAGCCAACTATATATAAAAAAATGTTTTGGACTTTGATGAGAGCCTCTTTTGTCCTGCAGTTTGCATGTCCTTTAAACAAAGTATGATATTTTTGCCTCCTGGAATGACTTGGAATATAACATACAATTTTTATGAGGTGTATTTGCAAATAACAACTTTCAAACAGATTGCATTAGCAGCCAGTAGAAAGTTGCTTTTTACAACTTGCAGCCTTTCTTGGGCTTGTTAGTTCCCGACATAGGAGTGAGGGGATTTGCCAACAAGAATAATTTCTACCAGAGACTGTTACTCAGAAACTGCAGAAAATGACTACAAGAATGTCATGTCTCCTAGATGAATTTCTAATAATCTTATCTTACATTGAAAGCATAGTCTCAGCAATGCATCGTACATCTTTGTTATTTTCTCTTCCTCCTGCTCCTTCTAGATCAAGTACAACAGAGACCCCAGCATTTCAGGAGGTTACAGGCACTGATCCAGTCCTTAGCATCAACTTAGACACTGGAAACACAAATAATTCATTTCAAAAAGCTCAACCAGAAAAATTACCCTGGAGGTAATAGGAGAGGAAATGGGGAAGATTTGGCCAGGCTGTGGACAGACTTTAAGATGACATTATTGCTGGAATTTTATTAAAGGCTGGCTTGTCCCATAGCTGAGACCAAAAACAGGATCCAAGCCAACCAGAATAGATGACACGTCCCTGAGTTGCATTTTATCGATGGTAAGCAAATTAAGGGCAGTGCCGGGAGTGACACCCAATTGAGAATGGAAGCTCATGTCCCAGAACTGCAGACCCAATCAGAGCACAATCCGCTTGGCAGCATCGACAGCGCCACTGATAGAAGTAACCACTGCTGAGGCTGCAGGAAGAAGATAACACACTCCAATATTGAGGCTCCTTCCAAGGCCAGGTAAGCTTCTAATGTAATGTACTGAGTCCTGGCAGGTAGGACCCATCAACTAGAGGGGTGAATCCACCAGCACTGTTAATGGAGATGCAGGGTGTCCATTGCCAGCAGGATGCTCCTTCCCGGGACATGAGGCAACAAGGAAGTCTCTTCCTCCTTCACCCCACCCCCAGGAGTTGCTGAATGGTCACCAGGATTTACACGTTAGTCTATCCTGTGCTCTGACGGCCTCCCAGCATCAGCGAAATGCCACCAGGAGGAGGAAGTGGTCCTTAACTAAATTTTAATTGGCTACTTCATGCTGAGTTCCTGCTGCTAAAGGCTGTCATCTATAATATTGAGAACCTCAAGAGGAGGGTGAAATGGATCATCTGCTTATCACTTTTGGCTGAAGTGTAGGGTAGGGGAGTTTAAAACAAGAGGGGAGAAATACAAAAGAGTCCAAAGGGGCAATTTTTCTACACAGAGGATGGTGAATGTTTGTAACGGGCTGCCAGAAGTAGTAATAGAGGTGGGTACAATTTTGTCTTTTAAAAAGCATTTAGATAGTTACATGGATAAGATGGGTACAGAGGGATATGAGCCAAACGTGGGCAATTGGGACTAGCTTGAGGTAGCATGGATAAGTTGGGCCAAAGGGCCTGTTTCCAGTAAATCTCTATGACTCTATGAAGATGATTGCAAATGCTTCGATCTTGCAGGGCTGTATGAGATTGAGGCTGTTCATGGGGTCTTCTTCAGTTGCTTAATTGTCCATCACCATTCATGACTGAATGTGACAGGGCTACAGATCATTGTTTAGTTCTGTCTATATCTTTTGCTTTCTCTGTTTAGCATACATATAGGGGGCAACTCTCCCAGCTCCCTGCTCGAGCAGCACAGCAGGCCAGGAGGCATCATTGGAGGCTGTTTTGTGGCGTCCCACTGGGCACCATGGCCTCTGCGAAAATCCCAGGCAGACTTCCAGAGTAATCGCTTTGTGCTGGAAACTGGCACAGAGCTGATGACCATATGGAAATCGGGATTTACATTTGATTAGATAGTCTGGGACTGAAGTCCAAATGTCAGAGATTCATTTTGGAAAGCACACTAAAAAAACTAATGAGATTTACTCTTATTTTCCCACAAATTGGGGACTTAGAATTTTTTGGAGAGAATTACAGCCAAGGTCTTGTGGTTGTAGCTTCAGCAAATCAGCATGTGAAATGATTCCCAGAGAGACTAACAAACCAAAAGGACTGAATTTACAAGATGACTCCAGTGAGAAAACCAATTGACAAGGTTATTTTTCACTTTTAAAACTTTTATTGTAACAATCAAATGCAGAATCAACATAAATTAAACCTGAATAAACAGCAAATTGTATATCAACTATAAATTACACATTAAATGGCAGATAAAAGTAAGACAGTTTTACAATTTTACCCAGTAGTCTACTAAAGACATATGCCATCAATGTCAGCCACAAAATATTTCTGAAACACTGCCTTTGTCACAAAGTACTTTGGCTCCTCTTCTTCCAAGATTAATCCCCAGCTGATGCAATGCACAAGTGTCCTGAGTTCCACTGGTATGTTCTTCATTAAAATGGCACGTCTGCAAGTCCTCCTGAATTCTGTTTACGATGATCCATCACGGATAGTTACGATGATCCATTGCTATTTTCAAGTAATGGAAATACCTGCCGCAACTGCATATTTGCCTATTCCTAGCTTCTGGATCCAACCTCCGGCTGCATCAGCCTACCTGCACTGAACCATTGGGATCATTGTCTGACTTTGGATGGCTCTGTCCATCACTGTCGTTTTATCTGATTTCAGACAGTTTCAGTTTCCCAGAAGCTTTTCAATCTCAGTTTCAGTCGTAGTTTTCCCTAGAAAGTAAATAGTTCAGTGCCCTTTTCAAGTTACTCTTTTAGTTTCAACTTTCAATTTCTCTTTTCAGTTAGGGTCTGTAGCATAACAGGCTAATAGTTAACGTAATGAGATAGCAATGTGTATCATGATGTAACAGTGACAGTGACAATCATGTGTCAGAGACTCGGTAGAGCAATGGAATAGCCTGAACACAAGAGATGTACTTACCTAAGAACTCATCATGTATATAGTGTTAGTAAAAATAGTGTTGAACAAACCTACCTGAGTCTAACCTGAACCACTTATGAATAAAAGGAAACCTTCCCAGTATAGATTAGTCCAGAAAATAACCCACAAAACATGGTAGCAGTGCTGGTGACACTAACCTAATGATTTGATCCTGTCAACAAAACACCCACGGAGAGAAATTAGAAAAAGATATTTTAAAAGAATCAGAACACTTACCTACTTAGAATCAGTCGCACCAATTAAAAACTCACAGCTCTTTCCAAAGCGTTGAAGGCCCTCAGAGAATCCTGAGATATTGAGCAGCATTGTGTTTGCTTGCCAAAGAACAGATCCACCAGGTTAACTCATTTTTCTATGCAGTAGGACTTGTTACTGACAATATCCTCCTGAGACAGGGATAGAAGAGACCTTTGGGACTTCAAAATTTTCCTAAAAGCATTTAATGCATATTTTAGCCTAACATACAACCTCATAATCAAATAAACATTACCTAGACAGGCTGAACCTAGGGGGCAAAATCAGGCTACAATCCACTGAGATGCCAAAGTTTTGGATGAGTCTTTTATTAGATAGGTCAAGCCGCAAAATCAGATTGGACATTCTACAATAACCCAGCAGAGTGTTTTCAATGCAGAAAGACAGACACTTCAAGCAGTTCCATAAATCTAAACATTTTGTCGAAGAAAGCAAGCAAGGTGATGAATATGAAATCCAAGAAATTGGAAAGTTCCTCGACAAGAGGTTCTTCTCTTGAGGACAAATAAAGAATCAAGTGTTTTGGTCAGTCACTGTAAAAGTTACAGGTTTTCAAACTGACTTCAAAATTAATAGCAGAGCTGGTGTTACAATTTTAGCTGCTCATTTGAAAAGCTCAAAACGTTCTGCCACAAACATTTAATTGCAAAGTCCAAGTGGTATGAGTCTTCAACTGAAAGATCAAATAACAATTACCCTTCACCACATGGGGCAATATATCGTGAAGTCCCTCTGTATTGCCTACAATCATAGCGTTTCTTTACTGAGTAGAGATGGATGTATTCTTCTGGAAAAGTAGATGAAGACCTATAGCCTGATATCTTTCATGGAGGATTTTCCAAAGTTGGGTGCAAAACCATTGGATTTTCATTCAACTACAGCTGGTGAGATTTATTCATTGGCTAGTCAGTCATTCTCCAAAACAGAGACATCATCCACAAGACTCTGGATCCCCAGCTGATGCAATGCACAAGTGTCCTGAGTTCCACTGGTATGTTCTTCATTAAAATGGCACATGTCTGCAAGTCCTCCTGAATTCTGTTTACGATGATCCATCACGGATAGTTACGATGATCCATTGCTATTTTCAAGTAATGGAAATACCTGCCGCAACTGCATATTTGCCTATTCCTAGCTTCTGGATCCAACCTCCGGCCAGATTGTGGAAGTCACAGTAGACCAGTAGATGTGGAAACAGAAGGCATTGCAACAGATGGTGATCATCTTCCCGAGGACCTTCTAGGTCTAGATTGGCTCTTTTCTGTAGAAGATTATGAGGAAGAAGCTGTTGCAGCAATAATGATTCAATGGAAGATAAGATTTTAGAGATTTACAAAGAACAAAGAACAAAGATCAACACAGCACGGGAAACAGGCCCTTCGGCCCAATGAGCCCGCTCCGCCGTCCTAACGTCTTAATGACATATAGAGACCAATATAGGGACAATTTGTTACCCAATCAGCCTAAGAGCACATTTTTGGGATGTGGGAGGAAACCGGAGCACCCGGAGAAAACCCACGCAACCACGGGGAGAACGAGCAAACTCCCGCAGACACAGGCCCAAATCCATGTGTCTGCACAGCAACAGACATAGTCTCTGAGCTGTCATGTTGCCCATCTGATGGTCCAGTTTAAGCATACACTAACGACATGAAGCACAAGGCCACTCCTGAAGTAACATACAAGAGCAGCCCTCGCACGACCTGCCGAATGCATGCGCCTTGTTGGTCAACAAGGTGGACCGAATAGCCTGTGGAAACAAATAAAGTATTTAAACAGTCCTCCTATATCCCTCTATCTGCAGACTGCTCATGTGTCTGTCCAAGAGACCCTTAAACAACCCTAGCGTGCCTGCTCCCACCACCCCACTCGGTAGTGCATTCACCCCCACTACCCTTTGTGTGAAAAAATGCCCTCTAATATTCATCTTATACATAGCCCCCCTTACCCTAAGGCCGTGACCCCTCATTCTATCCGATTCTAATGGTGGAAAAAGCTTACCACCATTTACTCTATCTATACCCCTCATAATCTTATATACCTCTAATAGATCCCCTCTCAGCCGACGTCTTTCAAGGGAAAACAACCCCAGTGCATTCAATCTTTCCTCGTAAGACAGCCCTTCCATACCAGGCAGCATCCTGGTAAATCTCCTCTGCACTCTCTCCAGGGACTCCACATCCTTCCGGTAGTACGGCGACCAGAACTGGACGCAGTACTCCAAGTGAGGCCTAACCAACGTTCTACAACTTGCAACATCAAACTCCTACTCTTGTATTCTATACCCCTTCCTATGAAGGCTAACATACCATACGCTTTCTTTATCACTTTCTCCACCTGTACTGACACCTTCAGAGACTTGTGAACCTGCACCCCCAGGTCTCTCTGGTCTCTATACTCCGGATAGTTTTACCTTTTATCCTATAACTCCCCTCTACATTATTCCGGCCAAAATGCATCACCTCGCATTTATCCGGATTAAATTCCATTTGCCATCTATCTGCCCAATCTACCAGCTTATCTATGTCCTGTTGTATTGCCTGGCACTGCTCCTCAGTCCCCGCCAATCCAAGCATCTTAGTGTCATCAGCAAATTTGCTGATCACACCACTTACCCCCTCTTCCAAGTCATTCATATAAATCACAAATAGAAGAGGTCCTAGTACTGAGCCCTGTGGCACACCACTAGTAACTGACCTCCAGTTGGAAAAAGAGCCTTCCACTATTACCCGCTGTCTCCTCCTCCCAAGCCAGTTCTCAACCCATCTACATACCTGGCCCTGTATCCCATGCGCCTTCACCTTTTCTATCAGCCTACCATGAGGGACCTTATCAAACGCCTTACTGAAATCCATATAGATGACATCAACGGCTTGTCCTTCATCAACCGTTTTTGTCACCTCTTCAAAAAATTCCACTAGATTCGTAAGGCACGACCTCCCCTTAACGAAGCCATGCTGCGTATCCCCTGATCAGATCACAGCGCTCCAGATGCTCATACATCCTGTCCCTGAGGATCCTCTCCATTAGCTTACCTATAACTGAAGTCAAGCTCACCGGCCTATAGTTCCCTGGATTATCCCTCTGACCCTTTTTAAACCGGTACTACATTTGCAATCCTCCAGTCCTCTGGGACCTCACCTGTGTCCAAAGAAGAGACAAAGATTTGCGTCAGAGGCCCAGCAATGTTATCTCTCACCTCCCTTAGCAGCCTGGGATAAATACTATCAGGCCCTGGGGCTTTATAAGTCTTTATGCTACCTAAAAGCCCCAACACTTCATCCCTCGTAATGATTATTTCCTTTAACGGGTCCTCAAAATCCTCAAAGCCTCAAAGAGATTTGTACACTATTCGAATTTACTGCCAAAAAATATGAAGTCTCTTCTTTTTGATTGGTCAACTCTATTTGTGGTCAGAGAAAGAATTTATATACTTATCCCACTGAACCTACCAATGAGATGAATTGTATTTCACTAAGTAATCATAGAGTTTTGTTTAGGGAGAACAAAATGCCTGAGAGGATCACACTGCCAGAGCATTGATAGAGTTTGTTATTTTGGGTGAAAGTAAGTTGACACTCACACAATGTAGCACAGAGGTTAGCACTGCTGTTTCGCAGTGCCAGAGACCTTTGGTTCAATTCTCGGCTTGGGTCACTGACTGTGTGGAGTTTGCAAGTTCTCCCCATGTCTGCGTGGGTTTTCTCCCATATTCTAAAAGACGTGCTGGTTCAGTGCATTGACCCAAACAGGTACCGGACTGTAGCGACTAGGGGAATTTCACAGTCACTTCATTGCAGTGTTAATGTAAGTCTTGCTTGTGACTAATAAATAGACTTAAAACTTAAATCCAAACTCTTAAATGAGTTACCTTTCTAAATCTACAGAGCTTCGACAGTTAAAGAATACTGTACAAAAATTTTGTCTGAATTTAATTCTGGAGATTCATTCTGTTTCCGAAGATGTGTTCTTTTGTTTTCTGATACTGATGCAGTCACCCCATTTTTTACAGTAGAGCAGCCTGAACCAAGTGTGGTAATGTTGCCACTTCCTACGGAAAGTGAAAGTAGTTTCCTGAGTGGTATTCTAAACTCTTGCATTCTTTGTTTCCTGCGTGTCTGCCAGAGTTTTGTCATTTTTCTTGTTGTCCAGGTTTGTTTGATTCTCAATGTTAAATATTCTTTTGACCTTAGTGTAGCGGTGCAGTTCTTTGTTGGAGTTGAAGAGTTACTTCATTTCCACAGGCCTTTCTCCAACATGCTAAGAGGGAGCAGACATTTTCTGAGCAAATGCTTGTCTGTATCTTCCTATTCAAGACAGTGTGATTACTGAGGTCCTGCAGCTTTCTTTCTCATATCAGTTTTTCTTTGGGAAGGTTTCACACTCCTTACAATTTAGTTGTCATAGTGATCACAGCTCAATTCCCAGTAGTTGTGAAAACTGTTGTCCCACTCAGCTGATGATGCTGTCTCCAGGGAAATGATGGGTACTTGGATGTGTTAAGTCTGAGACTTGAAACCTGAGCAGTGGTTAGCACTGATGCCTCACAACGCCAGGGAGCCAGGTTCAATTCCGGCCTTGGGTCACTGTCTATTTGAAGTTTGCACATTCTCCTTGTATATGCATGGGTTTCCTTCGGGTGCTCCAGTTTCCTCCCACAGTCCAAAGATGTGCAGGTTGGGTTGATCGGTCATGCTAAATTGGTGGTATTGTCAGGGAGAATTAGCAGGGTAAATGTGTGGGATTATAGGAATAGGGTCTGGGTGGGATTGTTGTCGGTACAGAC
Source organism: Sphyrna mokarran (assembly GCA_024679065.1). NCBI lineage: Eukaryota > Metazoa > Chordata > Chondrichthyes > Carcharhiniformes > Carcharhinidae > Sphyrna > Sphyrna mokarran. Next base: position 65,960,612 of record JAGIQG010000002.1, read on the forward strand.
TTGATGGACCGAATGGCCTCCTTCTGTACTGTAGGGATTCTATTATTATCAGGGAGGTAGTTTCAAAGAAGTCACACAGCAACACAAGCCACCGGAACATAGAGTTTATTATAGAATTGTGCTTCTACCATTCCAGTCTGTGAATGTCACTCTATGCCCTGGGTCCACCTGACCTTCCTCTGAAAGGGAATATGCCTCAAATATATAACTCCATGTATTCAAGACTTCCTCCCAAAGAGCTGAGAACATTGTGGGAGACTGAATCCTTTATGACAGTGACGCAGGTAGGGGGTGGTAGTGGAGGGAGAAATAGGAATCTGAGTTGGGTAGACCAGTAACAGTAAAGGAGACCACAGAAATTCAGAAAAACAATGTCAATAGTTTCAGAAATAGTTGAATGTTATTATTTAAAATGTTCGCATTGTACTTGGGGAAAATGTCACATAATGGCTTACGGTAAAGAGATGGTTGTGCATATTATAATGTCATGGTTACATTGACAATCACGTGCTAGAGACTCAGAAGAGCAGCTGGGATAGTCTGCACTCGAGACTGATGCACTTACTTAAGAACTCACCATATATATGGTATTCATAAAATTATTTTGAAGTAATCTACCTGGGTCTGACCTGAGTCATTCATGAGTAGAGGGATACTTTCCCAGTTTAGATTAACCCACAAAATAACTCAAGAAATACAGTCTGTCTCAAAAAATACAAGCTTTGAAAGCACAGATTTTATCACGCTACCCTCTTTGAGAAAAAGAAAGCTATTTCCTGCGGTAAAATTATCTTTGCAACAGATTCAAAATACAACACTTTCTGAATGTCATAAACATTTTAACAAATAGTTTATTGTATTTTGTAGACTAGTCTGTATAATTTCACATGTCCTTATCTATGGGCTTTATTGAAAGTGTGCATTCCTCATATTTCTTTTTAAAAATCCGTATAGAATGGTGTACAGATTGGGCCCCAGGATAGCATTGATAAATGTTTCAAAGGTTTATCATTTGTTCGGTTAATCCTGTCATGAACAACATTGCTGATTGCTGCATGCTGGCTGCTATGAACTGAAACCCAAGAAGATATTTATTCCTGTTGTATTTCTTCTTACTCTCTGGATCCTTCTGTACCATTTAGCACACTGGTAGCACCATACGATACAATTGAGGATGTCCTCAGTGTGGAGATAGAATTTTATCCCCATTAGGACAGTATGGTGATCATACCTACAGAAGTTGTCATAGATAAATGCATCTGTGACAGGTGAATGCAATGTCCAATCATTTTCTTACCTTTAGAGAATCACTTTGGCACATATATCCTTCAGGACTTGGCTCGCTGTTAATAGTGGTGTTACTGAGCAATTCTTAATGATAGATGTTGAAGTCCACATCCAGAGTAAATTCTGTGCTCTTGCTACTCTCAATGCTTTTTCAAGTGGCATTCAACGTGGAGCAGTAGTGATAGATCAGTTGAGGAAAGGCGGTAGGTAATAATCAGTTGAAAGCTTCATTGCCCCTGTTTGACCTGATGCCTTGAGATTTCTTGGGTTCAGTGTTAATGTTGACAACTCCCAGGGCCACTCCGTTCCTGACTCTATCCAAGCTATATCCCACCTTTTTTGATGGGACAAGACTTTTCCGGAAGTGGGATGGAGGAGTCTGAGACATTGGCTGTAAAGTATGGTTCAGGGTGTATGATGACGCTTGATTATTCTGTGGAACAGCCCTCCCCAGTCTTGGCACAAGTCCCAGATGTTAGTCAGTGACGCCTTTGCAGGGCTGGTTTTGCTTCTGTTGTTCCTGTGTGGTCCAAACAACAGAATTGTTACTTATGTATCCCTATAGTGTTCTGGACAGTGAGCTGAGTCATGGGCCTCATTCTCTTTAAGTTTGGCTGCTGCATTGTGAGTTTGTAACTGAGGTCATGGCTGTAAATGATAACTTGATTTGCTCATTCTCACAGAGGACCTTCCAACAATGCAGACACTGTGTACGGGTGCAGAATAAAAGCATCACATCTGCTTCGCTGATAATGTAATTTATTGGAGAATCAGATTTTTGTGATCATAGACTACTTGCCTGTGTATGTATGCAATTTTGCAGTGCCCCCATTATTGAAAATATATTCAAGCAACAGGGAGATGGAAGCTGTAGTTACTGGAGAGAATTGTGATACTGGAACTATTTCCACTCGAGTGGCAAAGTATGATGAAGACCTTAAAAATTTTGAGCAGTTAATAGAGAAAGACAAGTGGCTATCAATTTAAACTTAAATGATGCGGTGAGATGCTGGGAGGAATTTGAAAGGCTTGTTAGAGTATTGTTAGGAATGCTCTGTCACAAACAATGTTTGAAGAATTGTATGCTGTAAGGGGTGATAAATATTTGAAACACAGCAAGATAAAAGACTATGGGAAAGAGAGTCGAGTGATGGGATTACTTTTTGCTAACTATAGCAAAGAGGTATCATGGATAAAATAATCTTTCTGTGCTGTAAATATCTATGTTTGTGTAGAGTGGTATTCATTTCTGTTGATCTATATATTTATATCAATAACTGGAGACCTGATGACCAAATGGTACCACATATAAAATCCTGGCTCCCTGGAAACACTGGCAGATTTGTATTTCTTTCCTAGTTAATGCAGTCTGAGTCTTCATACATAAACTGTAACTTGTCTTATATGGTTAATGTTCCTGAGGTTGTCTGGAAGGATTCTGTTGGAAGTCTCACAACACCAGTTCAACAGGTTTATTTGGTAGTAAAGGCCACTAGCTTTCGGAGCACTGCTCCGTCATCAGGTGAATGGATCTCCCACTCATCTGATGAAGGAGCAACACTCTGACAGCTAGTGGTGTTTACTACCAAATCAACCTGTTGGACTTTAACCTGGTGTCGTAAGACTTCTTACTGTGTTTATCCCAGTCCAACGCCGGCATCTCTACATCAGGATTCTGTTGCACAGAGGCCGGATCTGATAATGGCTTTCACAGATAAAACCAACACCATCTGCAAGCCAGTCTGTAGCAAGTGACAGAGCTCTGTTACTGACTGTGTGTCTAACTTCCTATCAAACATTTGGTAGGAGTGGCATGGCCTTTAGACAAATGTTTTTTGGCAACTCACAGCAGCAAATATTCCACCTATAATATTGTTAGACCTCCTCATGAATTGATCTTTCCCAATCTATATAACGCAACCGGAACACCCAAAGCAACTCTTAGCCTTCAAACTTTGGCAGAAACAATAAATTCAGGAGGAAAGTCTTGCTGAACATCCTGAATTATTTTTTTACCAAAAGGGCATAAATATACAGAGAAATAAATATATGAGATGTTCAATGCTGATGGACTAAAATAGACATTTTTTTTATTCCAGTAACATTGCTCCAAGAATTAGATCAAATCAGATTGAGCATACCGAGTTGTTTCTATGCCAGTTTTATAAGGGAAAGGTGAAGTATGATTAGAGTTGTGTAAGTCAATGTGAAACTTTATTGTAAGAGCGACACAATGTAAACGTAGGATTAGTTTACCTACGGTGCTGCCTTCTTCCTTTGATAAAATGGGTCTTGCAAAAATGGTCTTGCCACAAATTAGATTTTTGAGGTCAAAGATCTGATTTTTCCCACCTATGTTCATTGTCAGCAAGGCTCATCTCCAGCTCTGTAAAAATTACCTGATTATATATCACCAATCATTGTACCTTCAGTATCATTGAGTTGTTTTGCTTCTGCATACTGTCGCATGGACAGCTAAATTTAGTGAAATGTGTGTGCTGATCTATTTCTATATTTGGAAGTCCTGGGAGAAGTGGTGAAATCCCATATACTTGCAGTAATTTAGGGTTAACTCCGTATTGCACCATGAGAAGAGTTAATCATTAAAATAATACATGCTGTTTCATGCTTGGTTGGGAATTAGGTGCAAGTTTTAATTGATTAGGAACTCAATTTGCTGTGAACATGGGAATACGTTGAGAAGTCGCCAGAACCACAGTGGCATGTTTAATATTATTTTAATAGGACCTTAACAGCTCACAGCGTGTACTTTCAGATGAGTAATTTGAAAAAAATTAGCAATTACATATAAAATGTGACAGCTGCTGATTGAATTTAAAGGTTTCTCTACTTGCTGACACCTCTGCCCATAAATGTGTATTTTTAACACAGTGAGAGACTATTAAAAGCAACATTGAAGAGGGGTAATAATATTATGGTCTAGCAATTCAATTGGGTCACATCTACCTTTCAAACCAAATGCACTCTGGGACATTTAATAGGACAGATCCATACACTCATTCCTCTTCATTATGGTACAGGCAGGCAACGAAATTTTCAGGGCCCACAGCTAAAGCATATGCAAGCAGGGGTTTTAATGCCTATTTGAAACCCTCTTTGTAAAATCATGTTGTCTTGACACAGGACGGACGATACAGGAAAATGCGGTTGACGTGTCCTAACCAGTAGCGCACGAAGAGTCTTCTGAAGGCCACCACAGAAAATCTTTTTGCAAAATACTTATCTGAATATAGAGCAAGCAGTATCAGGCAGTTTCTCCTTGTCCACAACAGTCTCATTGAGCATTGCTGGCTTTCCATATCTCTCCTCAAATCATTCCCCTGTCATCCCCCTTGATCTCATTTCTATTGTAAGATTTTACGTTATGTCGTGAACAGACTTGAGGCTTGTAAACTTTAACAATAGCTGTTTATCAATATCACATAACTATTGTTACAACAAAATAAAAAAGGGTAAACATTTACTCCCATAATTTATCACTGCAGTCTGGCTCTAACAGGGTTTAGGGTGGATTGAGTGAGGATGTGCTTTGCCAGTATTGCAAAAATCACAATTTCATGCTCCCTAGCATTTCGGGATGGGGGGTACATTGGAATGATAGGTGGTTGAGAGTTTGTTCCTTTGCATCCCAATGGAATGCAGGTTGTATATTTGGCTGGCTAACAATCTTTCCAATTTCCTTAATGGGATTTGAGTTGATTAAAAATCCATTCAGAAAATAGAGTTTTAGAAGTTTTGTCTTTTGCTTTTAAAGAAAAATCCTTGTGACAACATATACAGGATATGATACTGACTATGTGCTAGCTTCACATCGATTTCTACTAGATTTACTATCAAATTCTCCCACTCAAGGGTCAACTTTATGTTGTGCACATGAGCGTGAAGCTCTAGTTTCACTGCTGCAATTCCTCCTGGTTCTGTGACAACTCCTTGTTCAGTTTGACTCTGAAGTTCAGGTTCAACCTCCTGCTGCTGCTCCTTCTCCTTTGTATCTTCTGTTCTCAGCATGTTGATGCTCATCTGGAAGCTTGGCTGGTCTGGCTGGAGAAGTCTCATTTCTGCTGTCTACACAGGAACTGGAATAACTGTGTCTGCAAGGAATGCAGACATCCCAAACTGAAGTCCCAGTCCAAATGGTCAATTCTGTTCAATCTTCCAGCAATCTCAAGATCTCACTGATGACTGCAATGGGTGTTTTGATAGCTTTTGCTGTTTTAAGAAGGTTGAGGGAAACACAAGTGTCCCTGCCCAGGAGAGAAAGAGCTGATTGCAGATGACCTACAGAATTTTGTTTTTTCTCTTGTTGCTTCTCTGGGCCGACTCTTGAATCATGTCAATCACTGCTGGCTGGATACATCTGGGATCATTCAGTGGTGCATCTACAGCCAGAGGCCTTTCAGCCTTTATTCCTGATCGCTCAGAGCCATCATGTTGGCTTTGGTGTCTAATTTGAAATTTGTGAAGTGTCCCTTTAGATATGTCAGCGCTCCAAAATTTGAATCTGGGATTTCTCTCAAAAAGTATTGTTGGACTTCTTGATGTAGCTCATTGTTCTCATGGTTAGGCTGATTGGCCATGCTAAGTTGGCCCAAGTGTCAGGGGGATTAGCAGGGTAAGTGTGTGGAGTTACAGGAATAGGGCCTGAGTGGGATTGTAGTCGGTACAGACGCAATGGGCTGAATGGCCTCCTTCTGTTTAGGGATTCTATGACTCATTTGGGATCCTTCACGTATCCTGAGCTTTTGGACTTGCCAGTCTTTTCAAAGTGTCCCAGGTGATTGCAATGAAAGCACTGCGCAGTGATTGCTAGATACTGCTGACACCCGTGAGGTCTTTTGATTCCATTGCGCTAAGGTGGTCTGCTAACATTTTGTGTTTTGCTTGGATATTTCCTTATTAATTGGATTGTTGGAGTTGGCCTGTACCACAGTTTAACTTTATCATACAAAATGGATGTGTTTTGCTCGTGGACTTTGTTTGCCTGACGATTTGGTTGGCTGTTTCCAAAGTCAGACCTTCCTTAGATTGGAGTACATCAGAAAGATCATTGGCCATTCAGTTTCTTAAGGTGTCTGACTTAAAGTTACCAAGGCCACAGCTTTCAGCCAATCTGTATAACTCATTTATGGAAGAATCTATGGGTTCATCAGGGATTGATCTACCTTTTCCAATTTTGCTCGCTCCGAACTTTAATTTCTTTTAGGTTAAATTAGGGGTCAAAGGAGTCCAGGAACTCTTCAAGGTAATCAGAAGATTCATTAATTCCTGTCTGACAATTATGTTATTGGCTATTAGACCTCTGAACACAACAATGTATTAATTTGTTCAACCTCCATTTTCGTATTGAAACTTGATGTTATCATACATCTTAGAAATGCTCTTCTCCATATAACTCAATTTTGCACCTTGACAGGCCTTTCCTTCTGCCTGAATTGGTCTGGCATGTTTTGATTTACCATCCATGGCAATTTGCAGCACAGAGACATACAATATTCATTCTTTAAAAATGTTGCTGCAGTGATTGGTTTTTTTCCCTTCCACCATTTGTTGGGATTTGGCAGGTTCCATGACAGTTACAGAATCATTTTAAATTTCAGCAATTATACAGAACCTTTTGATTGAATCATTTTAGCCAGCTGGTTGCATTACTGAACTTGCAGAACGTGAGGACAGTTCTTTTGCTCTGATTTTTCCTTGCATGTGATGGCCATGAGTTAATATGTTAACTCTATATCCAGGCTGCAGTATTGTGCAAATTGTGCTCATTAAAACTCATGTCTGTGATGCCTGTTAATTGTGTCAAATTTAAAAGCTAATTTTTTGGAATTTGCTCAACCTTTTGCAATCTGGCTAGATCCTTTAACTCTGCTTTTGATCACAATCAACCAATTCACTTTATGCTTCATAGTGAATGTTTCTTCTGCTTTCAGCCGCTATGCCCGTGATGGGGCTTCATAGATAAACTCCGGCTGCATTTTCAATGTTTTTAAGTTAGGCGCATTTTCTCGGGTTAGACTGCAGTTTCTTTCTTTTATTTGTTGGGATTTTGAGTTTCTTCACCTGCTACCTCCATGTTGTAATGTGGTTTATTGTCTCATAAAGAGCTGTAAAGGCTTGCTTGGTTGAACAATAATAACACACATATACAAGATGAAGTCTTGACTAGGTGCTGTTTTCATGCTGACTTCTACCAGACGAACCATTATACTCTGTTATTCCCATGTGACTCTCTACAGCATAATATGGTGGGAGCGATTTTCATAGTAAGAAGTTTGACAACACCAGGTTTAAGTCCAACTGATTTGTTATGCTCTGTCTGAGGCCAGAACTCTCCATTCACCTGACGAAAGGGCAAACCCCGAAAGCTTGCGAGTTTACTATCAAATAAATCAGTTGGACTTAAACCTGGCATTGTCAGACTTCTTACTGTGTTTACCCCATTCCAACGCCAGCATCTCCACATCGGGAGTGATTTTCCCAGTCCCACATTAACTCTTAAAGTTCCAAATATCCAAGCACCTCAATAGATCTCCATCATGAGACTGAACCTTGTCAGGATCTACTGGGTGCTATTGCTATTGATGCAATGCCTAACATTGAAAGCTTCTTTGCTGGCCAGCTTCCTAAGATACCCAGCAGTTGTCTGGACCTTATAACTCTCATTCAAATGAGGCTCGAGGCCCAATATCCAGTGAGTTTTGGCTCTTCTTGTTCTGGCATAGGGATTGTTTCTTATATCCAGTTCATGCAGAGCTGCCAATTTAATTAGAAAATACAATCTTTGGAGCTATTGTAATATATCATTATTGTGTTTATGAGCAGTAGTTAACTGACCACTAAGTATTCCATCACTGGATAATTTTGTCTATCCTTGTCATTCCCATTGTTTCTGTGGCCTGTGAAATAAGCACAACTGAAAGATGTAACCTTGCCTTAAGCTAAAGGTTTTATAACTACGGTGCTATCCTTGGTTTATTTGTCATGATGGCATTGGCCGAGGTCATACCAATAATCTTCACTTCACTCCTGGGACTTTCTGCAGCTCAGTGTAATTTTTGCACTTTGAAGAAAAGAACACCATTCTTCCATCTTTCCAACTGATTTTAAACAGCTGAGATGCATTTGAATCTAACGTCAGAATATTTAAAGTCCAGTTTTACAACCCGCAGAGTGGGCTGTACAAGGTCGGACAGTATCTGTGGTGGAGATCACTCCATTCATTTGGTGGCAGCACTCGGAAAACCAGATTAGAAACCAACGCTCTGAATCTCGTTGCCCTCACTCACTCATTCACTGCCTTCATTGGAGTTTAGAAGAGTGAGAGGGGATTTTATAGAAATGTATAAAAATCTAACAAGATTACATAGGGTAGATGCAGAAATAATGTTCTTGATGGTAGGTTAGTCCAGATCTAGGGGTCATGGTGTGAGAATAAGGGCTAAACCTTCTAGAACTGAAATGAAGAGAAATTTCTTTATCCAGAGGATGATGAATGTATGGAATTCACTACCACAGAAAGTAGTTGTGGCAAAAATGTTGTGTGATTTCAATAAGAAATTAGATAAAGCTCTTGAGGCTATAAGGATCAAGAGGAAGGGGGATCAGGATATTGATTTCCATGATCAATCATGATTGAAATGAATGGCAGAGTAGGCTTCAAGAACCGAATGGTCTACTGCTTCTAGTTTCTGTGTTTCGATGTTTCTCCAATCTGCCCTGTGCCCCTGAGGTTTCCCAACCCAACAGGCTTGTGCTGGAGACTGCAAGGATTAAAGATTAATTTCCAGGACGCTGCTGCAAATGAATCTAGAGAAAAGTGTTGTTTATTTTTCATTTCTGTTGAACACTTTTATCTATTAGTTTTAAAAAATATCGAGTTTGGAATAAAGACTATTTGACAGTCAAGAATCATCCTATTGAGTCCTGAAGAGTTTTCTCTCTTTTTAATTAAAGTGTGGTTGGTGCAGTGGGAGGCAAACATCATATACTGAAATTTCCCTAATACACCCGATCACTAAGCATACCCTCCCACACACACCATTTGTCACTGGTAATTGGGGCTGAGCTATTTTAGAAACAGGAAGCACACATTTCACTCAAAACTAGAGCTTCTAGTTAGAGGCACCGATTTACTCAGTGTGCCACGAGAGCTCCTTGTACCTTGCTGATGTGACATTTGATTTTATATATAAAATTTACACCACCATCAACACTAGAAATGATAGGCACGTAGGAATAATTGGACCGCTCTTTGACTGAGTTAACATGGGCACGATAGAATGCATGGTCTTTTTCTCCCTGTATGGCCCTATGTTTCTATTAGGATGAGAGGTTACATGCATGTTATACTGACAAGAATGAAAAAGATAAACACATCAAACAAAAATGGAGGCATAAGCATACAGTAGAAACAATCAAGACAAGAATACAGAAATACAACACAACTCTTAGGAACAGGAATAGACATATACAGCAGGATTGGCCAAGGCAATCCCACTCAAGGTCAATGGAAATTTCTGTTCTGTGAGCTTCACCCGCCCCAATTCTGGGGCAGGCAAGGTAGTAAAATTCCAGCCATGGTCCGTCGAATCTGCTCTGCCATCTAATACAATCATGGTTGATTTTGGGCTTCAATTACACTTTCCCATTCGCTCCCCATATCTCGTAATTCTCTGAAAGACCAAAACTCTGCCTATCCCAGCCTTAAGCATCTTCACCAATGGAGCATCCACAGTCTTCTGGGGTAGAGAATTCCAAAGATTCACAATGCTTTGATTGAAGTAATTTCTCCTCTTCTCTGTACTAAATGATCAGCTCCTTATCCAGAGACAGTGCCCCTTGTTTTAGATTCCCTGACCAATGGAAACAATCTCTCAATGTCCACCGTTTCAAGTCCGTACAGAACTTCTGTAGGTTTCACTGGGATGGATTTCTCATTCTTCTAAACTCCTGATAATATAAACCCAATTCACTGAGCTTCTCATCATTGGATAACCCCTTCATCCCAGGGACCACTTGAATTAGCCTTCACTGTACTCCCTCCATTGCAAGTGTATCCATTCTTAAATGCAGGGATCAAAACTACACATTATACTCCAGATGTGATCTCACCAAAATCCTTACAATTTATAGCAAAGCCACTTTATTTTTGCAGTTCAAGCCCTTTGCGATAAAAAACAACATGCCATTTGCCTTGCAATGACGCAAAGACAACTCAGACGGAAGGTTGAATTTTCCACCTGCCACTCCAGTCCTGGTATGACTCATTTCCTGGTTTCATTAGCTCTGCTGGAGATCCCCCCATGTAGAAAGAGCCAACCACGTCTGCCCAGGGAAATGAGGTGATCCTGTAGAAGGAGGATTTTAAAGAGGTCACTTTCAAATACAGCAGATGTTTCCTGCAACTTAAAAAAAGAGGCTGAACTGATGGCCCTCCAGTAAACAGGAAGAAGCCAGTGAAGAGGAAGAAGTACTGTGTTGGCAACCTACTTAATAGTTAACATCTAAATCAGTGTGTATTAGCAGGGTATATATATTTTACTGGTTGAGGGCCAGAATTAATTTTGTTTTAAGTTTCCTGAAATTATTTCCACAAAGAGATTTCAACATGAATGTGTGTCTGCTTTAGGATATGAACAAAGAAATAAAGGAGCAGGAGCGGGCCAGAAAGCCCCACGAGTCTGTTCCACCACATCATAGTTGCTTGTCTACTCAAAGCCATTTCCCTCTGCTAACCCGTAGCCCTCAATTTCATTACAATCTAGAAACTACTAATCTCTGTCTTGATCATACTCAATGACTGATCTTCCTCAGCCCTCTGGGATAGAGAATTCAAAAGACTTACATTTATTCACTCCCTTGAGTGAATAAATTCCTCTTCATCTCAGCACTAAATAGTTTATTTCTTATTCTGCTCCCCTTGTTTTTTAACACTTCCCCCCACCCATCCCCACACCAGGGTAAACATCTTTTTTGCATCTACCCTGTCTAATCCCTGAGGCAGCATGGTAGCACAATGCTGCTTCACAGCTCCAGGGATCTGGATTCGATTCCTGGCTTACGTCACTGTCTGTGTGGAGTTTACACTTTCTTCCTGTGTCTGCATGCGTTTCCCTCCTCCCACAGTCCAAAGATGCGTGGGTTAGGTTGATTGGCCGTGCTAAAATTGCCCCTTAATGATCTGAGATGCGTAGGTTAGAGGGATTAATGGGTAAATATGTAGCGATATGTGGATAGGGTCTAGGTGGGATTATGGTTGGGGCAGGCTCGATGGGCTGAATGGCCTCTTTCTGTACTGTACGGTTTCTATGATTTCTTAAGAATTTTGCAAATTTCAGTTGGTCACCTTTCATTCTTCCAAAGTCTAGAGAACATGGTTTCCCCAATTTCTCCCTGTGTGACAATTCCACAATCCCAGGAATTAATCTGGTGAACCTCCACTGCACTACAGCAAGTATATCTTTCCTTAGATAAATGGACCAAAACTACACATGGAATTCCAAAGCTCCATACAATTGAAGTAAGCCATCTTTGCTCCTGCACTCAAATCCTTTTGCTCCTTCATGCCCTTTAAACATTCATTTTATATAACCTTTCCTTATTTTCCCTATTTCACACTTCTTGCATTAAATTTCAATAATGCCTGTTGGTCCATTCCACCATTCTATATCCTTTGTCCTCATAGCTCGCAATATTTCCAAATTTTCGGTCATCTTCAGATATTCTTATTATTTCCTGTTATTAGAAAACCAAAGATAAATTTAAGGGATTTATGCTTGTATGAATAAATATTATAAATAAGGTGTAATTTTAAGTGGATTTCATTTAATGTTTCTGTGCCTGAAAGAAAACTATTGTTAGATTTTATGCTGGACGAAAGAATTTATATGTGTAGGAGCTAATTTAAATTCCAATTGGGATTCTGGTAAGGAGCTATGGTATGAAAATTAAATATAATTGCAGCCATCGCTTTAGCAACCAGCAGCCTCTGTAAAGGAAAAAAAGCTTTTCCTTTGTTTTCAGTTTAATTGGAAGCTAGGCAGTTGCAGTTAGATAGCCAGAGAAGGAATATCTCCCACAGCTATGCGGAGGGCAGTTGGTGATAGGTTGCTAGAGAGGAAACATCATTCTCAGCTTTGCTGGAAGAAAATCCATACAGTGGAACAGTGTGCAAGAAAGCAAGTTCCAGGAGAACTAAAAGATGATTGGTTTTGAAAACCTGAAAATAAAAAAAAGAATACTGCTTAGGGGCATCCTAGTCAAAGCTTAGAAAAAATCAATTAGTGAAAATGCTGGAGAAAAATTTCTAAAGTAATCCTATGGTTTGAAATATCTTACTACCATCTGTGAAACAAATTTTAAAGTAATTGGGAAGAAAATATTGGCTGAATATCAAAACTTGTATCACAGTAGAACTCACTTGAGCAAAGTGTTTCCTAAAATGTGTAAAACCTGGAATGGAATCACTGTTAGAAGTGGAGCAGAAGCTTTGTTTAAAAGTATCATTGGTAAAATCTAGACTGGAGTTTGGAATGCAATCACCAAGGGAAAGCATTACGACAAGAAAGAATTTAATATGTGCTTTGAGACTGGAGCTTGAAACTTTGATATGACAATCACGTGAATGAATTCTGAGGAGAAATCTATAAACATTAACCTGGGTTCAGAGCAGAGTGCATATTTGACCAGACAGTCTCGCGTACGTCAAAAGCACTTTGTGTGTTAATAAGATAATCATAGCTTCAAATGTACTTTGTAATCTATATTCATCTTAAAACTTTTATGCATTTGTTAAGTTCAGGAGGAGGGAGATGAGTAAAGGACATTACAATCTAATTTTGTCATGTTTAATAAATGTGTTTTTTTTGTTGTTAAAACAATGTAGTAGTCCTGTTCCTCCACATTTGATTTCAGAAAAGTAAAAGTTATGGTTTTTTGACCCAGAGTTCCATTCTGGGATCTTCTTGCCTGCTTATGAAATCAACTGGGATCATAAAATTTTATACCCAAGTCTAAGTAATATACATATCAGAAAAAGCAGTCCTAATACTGTCCCTGGTGAATCCCAATTTGTACCTTACTCAAAGCCAAATTCATATCCTTCTTGTGACAGTCTATTTGATTCCATGAGTTCTAACTTTGCTGACCAGCTTGTGATGGCACTTCTATGAAGTGCATTTTGGAAATACAGGTTGTGAAGTGTTCTAGTGCAAACATTTGTTCAGCAGGAGGGAAAGTGTAGATCAGACATTTGGAAATGGGTTTTGTCTGATCTCAAATGTTCAATGTTGCCAGAAAGAGAGTGAGAATAAGTGGAACTAAATGTTCTACAAATTATTGATGTCTGGTACCATTAAATATGAAGGTTTATATCAGTCACATTAAAAATAGAATTACTCATCATTTGCAAGCTTGTTTTTCTGTTACTGGGGTCTGATGGATGTAGTTTAGAAATAAGTCAAGCAACAAAATGACAGATAAATTACTAAATTATATTGAATTAATTATTGTCAATTAGTTTCATGCCAACTCTGTTCAGTATCTGAAAAAAACAAAAAAAACAGTGGGTTTCTAAGTGTCTGTAAAAAGTTGACTTAACATTTGAGAAGTGTATTCAGATTATCTATTCACAGATACAGACAAACGTATCATGCATTTAAGGATTGTCTACTTTTGTTTCTGATATGCAGTTTTAAAAAGTTTAATTTCAGCTTTTTGCTAACCACCTGCTTGAGCAGAATGCAAATGTTCTAGGGACGTGAGTTCGAATCCCACCACAGCAAGTGATGGAATTTGAATTCAATTAAAAATATCTGGAATTAAAAATCTGCTGATGATCATGAAACCATTGTCTATTGTCAGAAAAACCCATCTGGTTCATTAATGTCCTTTAGGAAAGAAAACCTGCCGTCCTTACCGGATCTGGCCTACATGTGACCATAGCAATGTGGTTGATTCTCAACTGCCCTCTGAAATGCCCTAGGAAGTCATTCAGTTCAAGAGCAACTAGGGATAGGCAAAAATGCTGGCCAGCCAGCGACACCCATCTCCCATAAATGAATAAAAAAAATTAGTCTAAGAATAGCTCTGACAGGGAGTGATTTTACAGCTGCATTGGCCATGAGTATAAACAGCCATATGGATGCAAAAGCTTGCAAGAATTGGAAAATGTGATTCTCGTCAGCAATATTTTGTTTTCCAAATTTCTCTACCCCTTGCAAGTGATATAACTGGGTTTCCACCTAGAACGGATGAAAACATCATTTAAATACATTTTAATAAATTTTAATGCAATAAATTTCAATGCTTCTCTGCCATATCTCCCCCCCTTCACCTCCACTGCATAATGAATTAACTCCAACCTCTGTGACACCGCAAGTTTTACAACTACTTCTGCAAAACGTGAAGCAGTTGATGGGATCCCCCGGGGATGCAAAGATAAATATAGCCCCTGAGAGAAAGGGATATGTCCAGGTGATGCTCAGGTGCTACTCCTGGCACCCTGGCAGTTCAAAACTGCCAATGCCATTCTGACAATATGAGCTGCCTGGTGTACTCCACGGGGGGGCGGCTCCCATTATTTGCAGGGATGGGAAGGGGAATTTGCCCTGGTGCTTTCGGGGAGTAGGTGTTCCCTCATATCTATGGTGGGGGATGAGTGGATGGCCACTGCAACGATGTTTTCAGTGCAGATTGGGATGCCCTTGAAAAATGAAGCCTTGATTTCTATGGAGCCATTGTTGCTCACTCCACTGGGTCCTGTGTCTACCAGTGTGATGGCAAAAACCACATCCCCAGATACTCTGTGCGTAGAGTGCCTGAGAATCTGGTGAGAAAACCTACTTGTGTGACTGGAGAGCTACATTCTGGTTTTCTTGCCTCAGCCTGCGTTCTGTGCACTGATTGCTAAATTCTACCCTATGAACTTTGTTTCTAAAAAGCTGAATATCGCAAAGCAACAACTCCTATCACCACTTCAAATGAAATGTTATCAGAACCATAGAAAATGATGCATATACATCCTGTCCTTGCACTTAGAGGAGTTGTTGCACAAACAAGAAACACTGGGGATCCAGAGATAGCTTGTTATGAAGGAAAGTGAGTATGTTTCTGTTTTGGCTTCAAGTTCATCATGATGACAACAAGTGAAATAAAAAATCTGTTGGGGAAACCGGCAATTGTTATATTCTAACAAGTTTGCTGATAGAAAATGATGGCTGGATATTGTATTCCTTGGTCAGTTGCAATGAATGTTGCTTAATTAAGGGATCTGTAACTACATTACTTGGAGGAACACACACCACCACACAGGGACAGTGAGATTAGCCAGTTATACAAGCAATGGTGACTCATGGGTTTCAATGTGTATTGCACAATATGCAAATAGTTCTAGCTAAGCCCTTCTAGTCGATTTTTCTGAAGCTAATTTTCCAGAAGGGATGTTCCAGATTTTGTCATGAGGGACTTACACTCAAGCCAAAAATAGCCCAAGTGTCTTTTAATATAACGGACCTGATCATATAAGCAGAGGCTTGCTATTGAGAATATCATCCTGCTGTGTGTGAAATTAAAATATGTTTTTCTTAGAAAGTGAATTTGGCTATAAATAGAACATAGAACAGTATGGCACAGCACAGGCCCTTTGGCCCTTGATGTTGTGCCGAAATATGTCTGAGCCCAAGATCAAGCTATCCTACTCCCTATCATTCTGGTGTGTTCCATATGCCTATCCAAAACTGCTTGAAAGGTCCTAACGTGTCCGACTCCACTATCACAGTAGGCAGTGCATTCCAGAACCCAACCACTCTCTGAGTAAAGAATCTACCTTGGACATCCCTCCTATATCTCCCACCATGAACCTTATAGTTATGCCCCCTAGTAACAGCTACATCCACCTGAGAAAATAGTCTCTGAGCGTCCACTCTATCTATCCCCCACATCATCTTATAAACTTTTATTAAGTCACTTCTCATCACCCTCTACTCTAAAGAGAAAAGTCTCAGCTCCCTCAAGCTTTCCTCATAAGTAAGCAGCATCCTGGTAAATCTCCTCTGCATTCTTTCCAATGCTTCCACGTCCTTCTTATAGTGAGGTGACCAAACTGCACACAATATTCCAAATATAGTCTCATCAAAGTCTTGCCAACTTTAAGGGCATTCAAATGGTCAGTGGATAGGCATGTGGATAACATTGGAATTGTTTAGGTTAGAGGGTCATTAGATTCGTTCCACTGGTCGGCACAACATCGAAGGCCAAAGATCCTGTACTGCGCTGTAATGTTCTATGTTCTATGCTCTAAGGTGCAGTATAGTTGTAGCATAACCCCACGGCTTTTAAACTCAAACCCCCTGTTAACAAATGCTAACACACAATATGCCTTCTTCATGCCTCTATCCACTTGAGTGGCAACCTTTAGAGATCTGTGGATATGAACCCCAAGATCTCTCTGTTCCTCCACATTCCTCAGAACCCTGCTGTTGACCCTGTAATCCGCATTCAAGTTTGTCTTAACAAAATGAATGGGGTGGCATGATGGCACACTGGTTATCACTGCTGCCTGACTACACTCGGGACCAGGTTCAGTTCCTGGCTTGAGTCACTGTTTGTGTGGTGTTTGCACATTCTCCCTGTGTCTGTGTGGGTTTCCTCCAGGTGCTCTGGTTTCCTCCCACAGTCCGAAAGATCTGCTAGTTTGGTGCATTGACCATGCTAAATTCCCCCTCAGTGTACCCTAAGGGGCATTGGGGTGTGGTGACTAGGGGATTTTCACAGTAGCTTCATTGCAGTGTTAACATAAGCCTACTTGTGACACTAATAAATAAACTTTAAAAAATGTGCTTCATCCTATTGTTTGTAGTGTGGGGTTAGCGTATATTTAAGAGTTTTTTTAAATTCATACTCACAGCCTTGGGTAATGTCATTGTTGGAGCTGCAGGTTTGAGTTCTAGTTTTTAGCTTGCCAAAAAGAAGTATTTTCCCTCTCTCCCTGTTGTTTTGAAAATTCTGTTGGTTAGCTGAAAACAAGATCTCGTTTTCCTGAAAGGTGAAAACCTGCAGTTTGTTGGGGACTGGACCAGAGTCTCTCTGGTGTTTTGGGAAGCTGTCTTGTCTTCATACTGATAGGAGTTTCAAGCTCATTTGACTGCAGAATTCAACTAATGGCCTTGTTCCCAGTATTATGTGAGCATTAGTCTGTGCTGTGTTAAACCTATGAAAAAGGTCTTTCATCTTCAGAGCTTGGTATTGATTGGAGCAGCTTATATATATTCATTCAGGGTTACACATTATATGATTGTTTGTTTCTAGTTTGTAACTGATAGAAGTTCTTGCTAATGTTCTTGCTATGTAAGTTAAGTATATTGTTAAATAAACTTTATTTGATAAAAGCTTCCTAGTAGGTCACTTGAATCATACCTGATGTGAAACATTTTGGACTGATCTTAGTGAAATTCAAAATGCAAAACTTATGACCAAGGTAGGCTTCATAAAAGACTTTGGAGTTTCTAACCTGAACAATAACAGCAGATATATCACATCAACTGTGAAGATTTATTTCGCCATTGTGTTTCGATGGTAGGTATTGTTGATTCTGAACTTGTGAGGATTGGTTTATGAGGAGAAACTAAGTGGACTGGGGATTCAGAAGAATGAGGGGAAATCTTATAGAAATATTTAAGATTATGAAATAAATAGTTTGGCATAACTCTAAGTTCATGGTGGGAGATATATGAGGGAAGTATAAGGGTAGATTCTTTACTAAGAGAGTGGTTGGGGTGTGAAATAGACTGACTTGGAGTTGGAGAGTTTAGAAACTTTCAAGCGGTTATTGTGTAAGCACATGGGGCACACCAGAATGATAGGGAGGGGGTAGCTTGATTTTGGGATTGGACATAACTCAGCACAACATTGAGGGCCAAAGGACCTGTACTGTGCTGTAATGTTGTATGTTTCTATGTTTCTTTGTTTTGGATAAATTAGAAGCAGGGAAATTGTCTCCACTGGTGGGTGAAACTAGAACTAGGGGGCATAGCCTCAAAATAAGAGAGAGCAGATTTAGCACTGAGTTGAGGAGCAATGTGTTCACTCAAAGGGTTGCGAATGTATGGAACTCCATTGACCTTGGGTAGGACTTTTCCAGTCTCGGATTGAGTGACACCATAAAATCCTGCGTGAGCATCGGCTTTATTTCAACACTTTCAAACTGTCAGCAGCCACAAGCTTACTACCTTCTCAGTAACCACAGCCACATTGGCTCACAGCTAAGAGAGCAATCGACAGATCCACATAATCAAACACCAAACAATTGAACATCTTATTCACCTTTTGAGATACAGGAATTTATTTTGAATTAAATGGTCCTAAACAGGAAACATTATGTATATCTAGTCAAAGTTCTAGAGTGTCCATTTCCTCTGAATTCAGAAATAGCCTATATGATATGAGGCTCGCTGAAGGCAATGCTGAGTTCTAGGAATTTGAATTTGTGGATCCATGTGGGCACCTTGATGAGGAAGATGATCAGTATTGTGGTCACTCATTGGAAAACAAGTACCTGTACAATCACTGTTCTGGAAATACCTTGCTCTGTTTGCTGCAAGCATCTCGCATTCAGCCGTTTGTTGTTATTCAACTCATTAACATGGGAACAGATCAGCCTGGACTAGGCTGGATCCTGACAGAGACGGTGTGAGCCTCTGATCATGATCTAACCCTGTTGCCAATGTCAAATCACAGGCTCTTTAGTCCTGTTTGTCTGTTGAAGTATATTTTTCGGTTTAACTTAATGTTTTACCGCTTCTTCTGCTTCTGTTGTAACGTTCACATTGCTTAAGAATGGTCAGCAGCATGCAAACATTACAACCCATCCTAAGATCAGCAATGCTTTTCTGGTCAGAGAGTGTAGGATAAAGTGATATTTGTGAATCAGGATATCAATGGATTGTTCAAATGATTTCCCCCTCTGCTATGTTCACTCTCAGACTCCCCCCCAGATTGCTCAGTCAAACCGCTCACCATTCGAGTCTAGGTTATTTGTGATATCAGATGGCGGTGAGACTTGCTAGGAGTTGAGTGAAAACAAACTGCAGTCCAGGAGTGATTATCTGAAGTGATTATCTCTGGTTAGCCACATTTTGTAAACAACTTGTCGAGAATGTCAATGATTGAGATCGTGGTTGTGGAACTTGTTGCTGCAATTTCCAACTATTTACTGCATACATCATCAACAACAAGTTAAAAAAATAGATAATTGCTACAGGCTGTTTACACTTGCTGAAATATTTTTTGAGACTTGTTGCCACGGTTATGTTGACCATGAAGTCATTTGTGAAAGTTTAACAGATTTTCCCAAATTCACATGCTACGGAGTTTCTAATGAACCCTTCCAAGTGGAGACCTATTTCTGGCCACCAGACTTCTTCACAGGATTATTGTTCCATCTTAACAATTTCCAGATGTTCTTCATGGGCAAGCTGCAATACCCATTGCTGCAGTACCTTCAGGATAATTGTTCAGATTTCATGTATTAGAACCAGCATGTACCACAAACAACGTAAGCTCATTACATATACTGTGGTACAGGACCTGTTCTTCCTCTGTTTTGCAAGACCATTTAGTTTTTAGCTGCTGGCCTACTTTCTGCGGTAAACTGTCTGTCATCAATTCTGCCTTTAACTGTTCTTGCATAATAAGATTGCAGTCGCATGTGAAACCACTGTGACCATATACTCTTCAATGTTGCAAGTTGCTTCGCTACATTAACGCTGTCAGTGATAATAGTACAGCTAAGCATGCCAACTATTTAGTTGCGTGAACCTGTGAAGTACTCAAAAGTTGTTTGGAGGGAGGCAATCTAACCACTGATAGATATATAAAGGTCAATGACCATATCCTTACATGGCTAACAACGTAGCCAGTATTTAGTGATTAGTGCAGAGAGTGAACTTTCTACTGTAGAGATATATATACCAATGTTTACAAGCATTTGTCAATTTGCAATCAGTATGATGTGTAAGTGAGTGTTATTCAATGTACTGAGAGAGTACAGGTCCAATCGTGGTGCATCTGTTGTGACATACATTTTCACATTGGGATGAAATATGAGGAGTGGTGACAAAGCCACCTTCACTTTCAATATGTCAAATGCTATTTGTTGTGTAATTGTCTATTCCCTTTGTAGATCTTTGTGCAGTAACGTCTGGAGAAACATTGTATTTGAGAAATAATTTGTGATAAATGTCAGCAGTAGTGAGAAAGTATGCCAACTTTTTCATTGGATAAAAGCAAATTACTGGGATGCTGGATTCTGAAACCAAATGAGAAAATGCTGGAAAATCTCAGTAGGTCTTTGACAAAGGGTCATCTGGACTCAAAACGTCAGCTTTTTTCTCCCGTTACAGATGCTGCCAGACCTGCTGAGATTTTCCAACTTTTTCACATTAGATGGGATGATCGGAAGTACAAAAATGTCTCTGACATTATTGGTGTTGGCTTTATTCCAGTTCACTGTCACTCTGTATCTCATACTGTGCTGTGAATGTGCCATTTGTCCTTGCTGAGTATTAAATATTGTGCTGTACGAGTACTGCTGATAATTGTAAATCATGTTCTATTTTGTCCCTTCCACGGACAACACATTACGAAAGAGTCATGTGACCCCTAGTGTCTGGCAAGACAGAAGAAATAAACTTTTGAAATATTCCGGGTGCTTAACTCAGCCTACAGAGTATTCAGCGATACCAAAACACACTTTTCTGAATGACAAAAGCTCGAAGATGTTAGTTTTGTTCAGCTAATGGTATTTGAAGATAACTCAGTCAAATGTCACACTAGTTAAGTCTGAAGTGGTGAAATGAAGCCCCTAATTCATTGCAAGTGGATAATTGTCTGGAATCGTGGACCACTTTAGAAGAAGGGTGTGTGTCTATGGCGATATTGTTTTAAATTAGACCAATAAAGAAAGCTAGCTGTTAAGGATTATTTTTTGTTATGTTTGTATATTTTTATAGGTAACAGTTATGCTAATTCCTTTTGGTATATTCTAACAGTGTTCTTAAATAAAGTTTGTTTTGATAAAAAAAAGTCAATGCATTGTCTTACTTTCCCATTTTTGTGCTATCCAATGGCTAGGTTTGAATCCACGGGATGGACTGATTTGCTCAATGGTATCATCTGTTTCAAGTCATTTCAGTTCCTGTAACACTTTGGCACAGACTGCAAATGGCAAGCACCTCAAATTTCGTGAAACTGTTGGAATGTTGGGCAGAATTTTTCCGTGCTTTGTCAAAGTGTCAGACTCCGGCTGAAAATCTCTCCATGTGCAGAGCTGAGTTTTCAGACCAGATTTTCTGACAGTCTGATTTGCAGGGTGGGCCATGACAAAAGCCAGCTCCATAGACATTGGAGGTGGGTCAGATCATTCTCTTGTTGGAGGAGGAGGAGAGGAATGATGTCAGATGTACCTGTGGAGGTGAGGGGGAATGAGGTCAGATCATTGTTGGTTGTGGGGGAGAGGGGGCAGATCAGATATATTTCTGGCAGGAGGGATCCGATCGTTGTCTGGTGGTGGGAGAGGAGGAAGCGGATCAGGTGTTCTTTTGGACGGAAGGGGGAGTGAGGTCAGATCATTGTCTTGGGGGGGTGGGTTAGGAGGGAGGTGGGTAAGATTTATCTTGGAGGGGGGAGCAGATGGATCTCTGATAGCAGGGTAGATGGATCTCTGGTAGGGGGAGGGCAGACGTGTCGATGAGTCTAGGTAGTGGGGGAGTGGACAAGGGGAATAATGATATGTGTGTGTAATCGTAGGGGTGAATAAGGGAGACGGTGATAAGTGTGTGTAGTGTGGGGAGGGTGGATAAGGAGGACAGTGATGTGTGTGGGTAGTGGGATGGTGGATAAAGGGGACAGTGATGTGTGTGGGTAGCGGAAGGAATGGATAAAAGGGACAGTGATGTGTGTGTGCACCATCGCTCCCACGTCACTATCACAGCAAGCAGTCTATTCCAACCACTCTCTGAGTAAAGAAGCTACCTCAGGCATCCCTCCTATATCTCCCACCATAAGCCTTGTTGTTGTGTCTCCTAGTAACAACTACATCCACCCAAGGAAATAGTCTCTGCACGTTCACTCTATCAATCCCTCTCATCATCTTATAAAGTCGCATTAAGTCGCCTCTCATCCTCCTCCATTCCAAAGAGAAAAGCCCATCTCCCTCAATCTTTCCTCATAAGACCTACCCTCCAAACCAGGCAACTTCCTGGTAAATCTCCTCTGCACTCTCTCCAATGTTCCCACATCCTTCTTATCGTGATGTAACCAGAACCGAACACAATATTCCAAATGTGGCCTCACCAATGTCCGGTATAGTTGCAGCATAACTCCATGGCTCATCTATCTCTTCTGACTCCATGCACAAGTTCCCACTACTATCCTTGACTGACCCTTACCTCATCCTGGTCATTCTCCATTGCAATAATGAAGGACACTGAATTGTGGTCACTATTTCCAAAGTGCTCTCCCACAAACAAATCTAACACTTGGCTCGGTTCATTACCCAGTATAAAGTCCAATGTGGCCCCACCTCTTGGAGGCTTATCCACATATTGTGTCAGGAAACTCTCCTGCACACGCTGTACAAAAAGTGTCCCATCTGAACTATTCGACATATAAAGGTTCCAATCAATATTTGGAAAGTTAAAGTCGCCCTTGATAACTACCCCGTGACCTCGCTATCCATAATCCGCTTTGGCATTTCCTCTTCTACTGTTCTATTACTCTGCAGGTACTTCGGTCCGCCTTGTTATCTAACAAGGGGCATACACTCAATGGGTCATGAGAGGGCTGCTCTTGGATTTTTTCGAGAGTATCCTAGTGCTTCATGTCATTAGGGTACGCTTGATCTGGACCATTTGATGGGCAACACGACAGCTCAGTGACTATCGCTATGCTGTGCAGATACATGGATTTGGACCTGCGTCTGTGGGAGTTTGTGCATTCTCCGCGTGCTTTCGTGTGTTTTCTCTGGGTGCTCCGGTTTCCTCCCACATCCCAAAGATATGCTCTTAGGCTGATTGGCAGAACAAATTCTCCCTAAATTGTCCCAAATTTGGTTTCAATGCATAGATCTATAAACATAGACAGGGATCATGGGTAGAAGTGGGAACATCGAGGTGGTGGCAAGGGCTCGTTGGGCCAAAGGGCCTGTTTCCTGTGCTGTTTTCTTCTTTGTTTTTTGTACTCTGTTACTATTTGGGGGCCTATAGAAAACTCCTAACAATGTGACCGATCCTTTCCTATTTCTAACTTCAGCCCATATTACCTCAGTAGGCAGATCACCCTCGAAATGCCTTTCAGCAGCTGTTAAACTATTCTTGATTAACAATGCCGCTCCTCCACCTCCTTTACTGCCTTCTCTACTCTTACTGAAACATCTATACCAACAACCATCCATGAGTCTCTTTTGCTGCCGCAGAACCTCCTACCTGCCCCTCTAACCATCATGTCCCCAAGCTCTCCTGCTCTCCTCCCTTCTCTTCTGAGGCACAGGGATGGACTCAGTGCTCGAAGTCTGGTCACTCTGGCTTACCATTGGTAGGTCACCCCCTCAATAGTATCAAACACAGAATACTTGTTGCTGAGGGTAACAACCACAGGGGATTCCTGCTCAGGCTGCTTCCTCCCAGCCCCTCTCACTGTCACCCAGCTATTTTCATTTTTTGGAATCTCCAAATCCCTGGAACTTTTATCTGTGATCACCCCTGCTTCCCGAATGATCCAAAGTTCATCCAGCTCCACCTCCAGTTCCCCAACATGGTTTTTGAAGAGCTGGTGATGGGTGCACTTCCTACACGTGAAATCAGCAGGGACACTAATGGCATCCCTCACCTCAAACATCCTGCAGGAAAAACATTGCACTGCTTTCACTGTCATTCCCTCGAGATAAAAAGAAAGATTTTGTCTGATATTTCCTCACCCCCTAAGATTAGAGGAATAAGTGCAAAGACAAAAGAAGAAAGCTTACCTGCTCTCACCCCAAGTCATTTTTTTTAAGGTTAGAGGAGGGGGGTGCTCTAGAAGTCTAGAGTCTTGGGTTTCCTTTCCGATCAAATTTACTGGGGGGAAAACCTCCGAAGAAAGCAAAGTAAAAACTCTTACAAGCTCTCTGCACTGAGTCTCCACTCTAACTGCTCCTCTGGAAACAATGACTAGAGAATTGCTGAGAATGCATGAGGGCTCTGAAATTAGACTTCTAAGTCGGATCCACATTAAGCACATATTGAGCACTTAGAATGAAAATGGTAAAATCGGGCCCATAGAAAGCATCGATTGTGTTTTCTACTTCTTGCAATATTATGCACCCAAATTATCATTCTTGCTGATTGCTATCGCTATCATTGTCAATGCCCCCTATGTGTTAACAGGTGTACACCAGTGCCCCTTAACCTCCCCAAATCTAATAAATAAGGAAGGAAAATGTACGGAGGGAGGCTGGTACTTTATCATCCATGATGCCATACTGCACTCTCGGGAAAAGATTTTTCAAAAACTTCATCTTCAATGATTGGCCTTTGCAAAGTGATGCATTTTTAGCATGAATTCTTCTCTCAAGCTGGTCATGGTGTTGTGAATCGATGGGAATCTCCACAAACTGGGTCCATTTCGGAGGGTATGTAACATGATGGGACAAGTGTTGATGCACCTGCTCAGGTCTCGTTGTACGTAACCTTTGCACCTGAGCCAGTTGAGCAAGCCGTGTGTGCAACTCTGAATCTGAGGGTGCTTTTCTATGTAACCTCTTTGAATTGAATTTGTTTTGGACTTCCAGTAATGTGGCACTTTTCTAAGGTTAAATCATTACCTTGTATAAAGAAGTGTTCCCTAATTCATGAAATTGAAGTCTTCTTAATCAGTTGGTAACAAATTAATTTGTGCGTTAGCGTGTCAGACTTATATATGGAAGCCAATTGCAACAACACTGCCTAGTATTGTTTTATAGATTCATCATTTTCTGACTAATCAGACTTTCCTTCAGTCTCAAACATTTTTTGAGAGCACTTTTTATGGTGAACTGAATGTCGACGTATCGTCTGTGAGCTGCTGGCATTCACACTGGCCTTCTGCTCTGAGGTAATGTGTGAGAATTGCCCTCTTGAGTATTGCTACTACTTTGGACTTTCCATACCTGGCACAACCAAGTAGCTTTCAAACCCGAAATCCATCACCCCTATGGCATATACAGATCTCCTGGTGAGATGTTGTTAAGTTTAAACTATTCGCCAACTTTGTGTTTTGTGCTCTGGAGATGCGATGAGATGATCCTTCCCAGATTCTATGTATGAACGGGGGCTTTATTTCAAAGCTTTCAAAATGTCTGCAAGCTGACTGCTTACTTCAGTTTCTCAGTGACCTCACCCACAATGACTGAAAATCTTGTCAGATGCACAGCCAAGTTCTTAGACCAGATTTGCTGACTCACAGCACACAGCTAACTGAGCAACCAACAGACACACACAATCAAACACTAAACAGGAAGACTGCTGTCAAATATTCCAAAATTAGCGGTTGAAGACCCAAATCTTCTCTCCACTGCAGATTCTTGGAAAACATTCTTCTGAAAGATTTTGCTCTGTATTCTCTATAGGCCATTTTTAATTGAAGCCATTTAAGACTTCTTCAACCTGCTTTCAATGTTGTTTGTGCATGCGTGTGTCTGTGGCACTGAGGTGGACAACAGCCAGATGGTTTGCTTCAAGGAGTGAACTAAAAATACAGAATTCACATTCCTGAGATTTCAGATTGACTTCAATGATTTAAAATAAATTTGAATTATCATTTGCATTCTGCCTGTTCCAATATAGCTGGTGAATTAGCCATAGCAAATTTAGAAAACCGTCACCGAGATTGCTGTAAGAGGTGAAAATGTTTCACCAAATCAGCTGGATAATTCCTGGACAGCAGAATTAGAGAAACTGAGGTGACAACTGGCAAAGTAACCTAACAGATCCACTGTGACCATGATTTAGAAAGTGATGTTTAATTCTAAAATTCTGTTAATTCCATAAATTTACACTTTATTGTATCAGGAACTTGGTCTCATGCACGGCAGAGTTTTGACTCATATGTTCAGGTATCAGAGAATTGAATCTGTTTGTTGAGTCAATGTGAAATGATATGATGTAGCTCATTAATAACCTGACATAATGGGTGGAATTTTACCAGTTTGCCCCAACTATTGATGGGCAGAGTGAGCTGATAAAATTGCACTGGAGTCTAGAAATCAGGATCATACCTGGTTTTTCAGCTTTCGCAATTTTTTGAGTGTTGGATTTCTGGTGAGATTAGCCTCTCATTGAAGATGGACATCAGGGTGAATCATTTATTTAAATATGTTGAAATTTGAATTTCCATGTTTAACGAGCCTGTTGCTCAATTGTCCAGGCTCGCTTGCCTTTATAGCCTTGCTGGGGGAGGTTCTCTCCGGCAAGGAAAACACCTGCTCCTCACGAACAGGGAATAGTTGTGCTGCCCTCACTGTTGAACCAGAAGCCATTGAGGCTTCCCCCCCCCCCCCCCCCCCCCCCCCCAGGAAGTATTTGTCCACTGGGCAGTGCCAGAGAGTGGGGCCTAAGGGGTGGGACTCAGGGAGCTGGGCATATGGAGGCTGAAGCTAGGGGGCAGAGCCTTTGAGGACTGGGATTATGGATGGCATGAATGGTGGGCCCAATCTGGGGAAGAATGGTCTGATGTTCACTCTGCAACAGGATTGGATCGGGGTAGAGAGGGGCCACTGCCGCTCTGTAGTAGCGATTTAGATCAGGAAAGTATAGGCAGCAGAGCGAAGAGGGGGGGTCGACAGGGGCTTGGTGCCCATATGTTGTGGGGCTCGTAATTGGCCATGAGGGGTGGAGAGCTGGTTAAAGCAGCCTGCAGTAGTAGGGGCCTGAAAGCTCTCTGTCTCTCTCTTTGTCTGTCAGATCCCTGCAGCTGCTATTGATCATGTTGCAGAATCAGTGATTTGCACGTGTGCAGTCTCTCCCTCTATAGGATGGCTGGGAATTAAGCCCAGCTCTCTGCCTGCAGTGACTTAAGTTTTTAAAGTTTTCATTTATTAGTCACATGTAATGCTAACATTTACTTTGCAATGAAGTTACTATGAAATTTCCCCTGTTCACCACAGTCTGGCATCTGTTCAGGTCAATGTACCTAACCAACACGTCTTTTTAGACTGTGGGAGCAAACCGGAGCACCTGGAGGAAACCCACACAGACATGGGGAGAACATGCAAACTCCACACAGACAGTGACCTTCTGGGAATTAAACCCAAGTCCCTGGTGCTGTGAACTAACTGTGCTAACCACTGTGCTACCGTGCCCCCTTCATCTTCATGCACTACGACTTAGTGCATTAGATCAGGTGTGAAAACTCGCCCTAAAAACGGATCAGGAACTGTCCCGTTGGGAAGATGTAGATAAAGTTAGTTCAATATTGGTTGCTTGCAGTGAGTCCACATGGTGAGTACATAAGACACATTTGTTTCCCTGCATCTCCTCTAATTATATTTTATCATTGACTTTGGAGAAATATTGATGATTTTGATTTAATTTGATTTGTTAGTGTCACACTTTTTGGGCTATAGTTAGAAGTATTGTTTCTGACGCACTGTATAGACAAAGCATACCATTCATAGAGTACCTAAGGAAGAAGGAAAGGAGCCGGTGCAGAACGTAATGTTACTGGGATGTAGAGAAAGATCAACTTAATGCAAAGTAAGTCCATTCAAAAGTCCAATGGCATCAGAGAAGAAGCTGTTCTTGAATCGGTTGGTAAGTGACCTCAGACTTTTGTATCTTTTGCCCAATGGAAGAAAGTGGAAGTGAGTATGTCCGGGGAGTGTGGAGTCCTTGATTATATTGGCTACTTTTTCGAGATAGTGAGAAGTGTAGAGAATGTTAGTGGATACTGTGAACAGTGAAAAAAAGAGAAGATTTCATGCAGGATTGATATTCTTCTGCCTACTGTTGCCACATCAGTATGTCGATCAAATGAGATTACTAGGCCAAAGATCAGAATCTAGTTTGAGAATTTGTGACTTCCCAAATAGTGGGTTTTTGTTTGCAGAATTATTAAGTGATCTTGTCAACTTGAAATATAACATACCACTCATCTGCCTGTGGTCTGTAACTTCCCAATTAAAAAGGCATTGGTGGCACTCCATGATAACAGCAACAATGAACATAGACAATGTTTTTCCCACCAGAATGAAGATGATAAGCAGAATAGACCCAAACATGCTTCCTCAGGGTCATTCCTGCAGATAATGGGTGCAATCTTCCCAGAAGTGGAGAATTCTTGATATCAGGGAATTTTTTTGGATGGACAGGTTCAGGCAGGGGACCACCTGAATTTCACCCATGGTATAAAGGCACAATACTGCAGATGCTGGAATCTAAAACAAAAACAGAAAATGCTGCAAAATCTCTGCAGCACTGACAGCCAGTGTTTAGAGTCAAGATGAGCTTCACCAAGGCTATGACAGGGATAAGATGGAGGGGAGGGCCTGAGATGCTCTTTCAGAGAGTCAGTGTAGAGAGTCGGTGCAGACTGAAAGGGCCAGATGGCCCCTTTCTACACTGCAGGGATTCTACAATAAGAAAAAAAACATACAATGTGGCTGAGATTAATGAAAAGACATGGGATTAGGAAAGTATTAAAAACCAACAAAAGATAACCAAAATATAATGAGAAAAAGGAGAAGATATACTATGAGGGTAAAGTGATGAAGAAAGAGCTTCTTTATATAAGAGAAGCAAGAAAGAGAGAGGCCCCTAAAAGAATGACATTGGAGAAATAAAATTGAGAAACCAGAAAATTACAGAGGGGTTAAATAAATATTTTGTGTCTGTCTTCACAGTAGAAGACACTAATAACATTCAAAAAATTCTAAATAATCAAGCAGTAAAAGTGGGGGAGGAAGTAAATACAACAACTACCACTAGAAAAAAAGCATTGGGGAAACTAATGGGCTAAAGACCAATAAGTCCCCTGGAATTGATAGGTTGCATCGCAGGATATTAAAGGAAGTAACTATAGAGATAGTGGATACACTGGTTATAATCTTGCAAGAATCCTTAAATTCTGGGAAAATCTCTGAGGATTGAAGAATTGCCAGTGCAATCCTCTTATTCAAAAAGGGAGGGAGACAAATAACAGGGTACTAGAGGCCAGAAAGCTTAGCATTTCTCATTTGGAAAATATTAGAATCCATTATAAATGGAATGCGATAGCAGGGCATTTGGAAATGAATAATAGAATCAAACAAAGCTTCATGAAGGGGAAGTCATGTCTGACAAATTTATTAAAATTCTTTGAGGTGGTAATGTGCAGGATTGATAAAGAGGAACCAGAAGATACTTGGATTTCCAAAATGCAGTCAATAACGTACCGCTCAAAAGGCTACTTATTAAGAGATGTGTCATAGTATATTGATGTAGAGATGCCGGCGTTGGACTGGGATAAACTCAGTAAGAGGTCTGGCAACACCAATTTTAAATCCAACCAATTTATTTGATAGTGAATCTGCTAGTTTCAGCATTTGTGCCTTCGTCAGGTGAATGAGTATTAGCATAAAGGGTGGATTAGCTAACTAATAAAAGACAGAGTGTTGGGATAAGAGGGGCATTTTCAGGATGATAACCCTGTAACTAGTGGAATGTCATAGGGATCAGCATTGGGACCTCAATTATTGATAATATATTAATGATTTGGATGAGGGAAATGAATGTACTATTGCCCAGTTTGCTAATGACACAAAAAATTGGTGGGAAAGTAAGTTATGAGAATGACACAAGAAGGATATGGATACATCAGGTGAGTGGGTAAAAACTTAGCAGGTGGAACTTAATGTAGGAAGATGTGAATGATTGCACTTTGTTAGGAAGAATAAAGCAGCTGGATATTATTTAAGTGGAGAAAGACTGCAGAAAGCTGCAGCACAAAGCTGAGGGTCCTTGTGCATCACTCACAAGTTCAGCAAGTAATTGGAAAGGCAAATGGAACAGTGGCCTTTATCTCGAAGGGAATGGAGTAAAAGATAGATCATAGAACATAGAACATTACAGCGCAGTACAGGCCCTTCGGCCCTCGATGTTGCGCCGGCCAGTGGACCCTCTAACCTAAACTATTCCAATATCATCCATATGCCTATCCACCGAACATTTGAATGCCCCAAAGTAGGCGAGTCCACAACTGCTGCAGGCAGGGCATTCCACGCTCTCACCACCCTCTGTGTGAAGAACCTGCCTCTGACATCCGTCCTATAACTACCACCTCTTAATTTAAAGTTATGTCCCCTCGTGTTGGTCATCACCATCCGAGGAAAAAGGCTCTCACTATCCACCCTATCCAATCCCTTGATCATCTTATACGCCTCAATTAGGTCACTGCGTAACCTTCTTCTCTCTAATGAAAATAACCTCAGGTCCCTCAGCCTTTCCTCATAAGGCCTTCCCACCATACCAGGCAACATCCTGGTAAACCTCCTCTGCACCCTTTCCAATGCTTCCACATCTTTCTTATAATGCGGCGACCAGAACTGTACGCAATACTCCAAGTGCGGCCGCACCAGAGTTTTGTACAGTTGTAACATAACCTCACGGCTCCTAAATTCAATCCCTCTACCAATAAAAGCTAACACACCGTACGCCTTCTTAACAACTTTATCAACCTGGGTGCCAACTTTCAAAGAGCTATGTACTTGTACCCCAAGATCCCTCTGCTCGACAACACTATTAAGGGTCCTTCCATTAGCCCTATATTTCATATGCCTGTTATTCCTACCAAAGTGAATCACCTCACACTTATCCGTATTGAATTCCATTTGCCACCTCACGGCCCAGCTCTGCAACCTATCTATGTCCCTCTGCAAACTGTAACATCCATCCTCGCTGTCTACAACTCCCCCCACTTTGGTATCGTCAGCAAATTTACTAATCCAACCCTCTACACCCTCATCTAGGTCATTTATAAAAATGACAAACAGCAGTTGCCCTAAAACAGATCCTTGAGGTACACCACTTGTAACTGCACTCCAGGTTGAATATTTCCCATCAACCACCACCCTCTATCTTCTATCAGCTAGCCAAAACGTTTTAGGAAAGTTTTGCTGAAATTGTACAAGGCACTAGTTAGACAGCACCTGGAATACTGTGAACTTTGGTTCCCTTATTTTAGTAAAGATATACTGGCATTGAAAGCAGTCTGGAGAAGGCTCACTATGTTGATTCTGCCTATGGAGGTTTTCTTTAGGAGAGGTTAAGTAGGTTGGGCACGTACTCATTGGAGTTCAGAAGAATGAGAAACAACTTTATTGAGACATAAAGGATTCTCAGGGGGTTTTACAGGGTAAATGTTGAGAGGTTGTTTCCACTTGTGGAAGAGCCTAAGGTCAGAGGGAATAATCTCAGAGTAAGGAACTGTGGACAGTCTCAACCGGGATCTTGGGTTTATGTCACATCATCTGTAACCCCCACAACTTGCCTGGATTTGCCAAATCTCATTAACTTTCCTGTCTGGAAACAATACACATTTTTTTAACCTGTGCTTAATGCTCTCTCCACTCGTGTTGTCTGTACCTTTAAGAATTGATTAGCTGTAAAGACTCACATTCCCATCATTATTCATGTCAATTGAGTTTGTGATCAGAACTCCCATCCATCTGATGAAGGAACAGCCAGTTCCAAAAGCTTGGGGGTTTTGCTACAAATAAACCTGTCGGACTTTAACCTGGTTTCTGATGCTTCTTGCTGTGTTTACCCGAGTCCAACACTGGCATCTCCACATCATGACTACCATCGTGTGGAGTGTGCACAGTGTCTGTATGGGTTTCTTTCAGGTGCCCTGGTTTCCTCCCACAGTCCGAAGGACATACTGGTTAGGTAGATTGGCTATGCTAAATTTCCCTTAGTTTACCTAGACAGGTGGGAGTGCAGCAACTAGGGGATTTTAACAGTAACTTCATTACATTTAATGTAAACCTACTTGTGACACTGATAAATAAACTTTAAACTAAGGTGTTAAATACCACTTTTCAGGAAAAAAAAGGTCATCATCAGCAATTGGAATGATTAATTACAATAAGAAAGCTGTATATTATATGTTAACTGTGTTTATTTTAGCAAGAGTCAAATATTGCAAATCTTACTTTGACCAATAAAAGAATGCTTCATATTGTGAGAAGCTTAGTATAAAAATGCATGTTTAACTAATTCATATATAAAGTTCCATCACAAAAAGATATATCATTGACGACCCCATTTACCTCACATAAAAATTGCTTTTAAATAAACAGCTGGAATTGGGTTGTCATTAAGATTGTTAGGAAAATGGAGTACAGTCTCTGACTTCATAGTTTACAGATATGTCTTACAGACTAGCCCATTAAGCCTGAAGTCTTGTTTGCAATAGGCCTTTTCCCAAAGGAGCTATTATCCAGATCATTATCATTAATCAAGAATGGGATATTTCAAAGTTTATAGTTTCTGCAGAAGTTTTGAAGTACCACATGGCGTTTAGACGTCGCTGAGGAGTCGCATGTATGCCACTTAGAAGCATATTGCTCAAGACATTGCGTAAAATACAGTATATTCTTCTATTAAATTGTCAGAGCTCTGAACACTGACAGCTTAGGTTTTAAGGCTTCTGAAATATGAGCAGAAGCAGTAATTTTCCATCAGCAACAGTGTATTGGTTAGATTGTATCACTTGGACAACGGGGAATTTTAACTGGAAAATGGGTAGGTTTTGGTTTGGCTCTGATGGTGGGGGAGGGGAGGGGTTGGTGCTTGGTGATGCTGCTTTCTGACACAAGCCCATCCCCATCCAGCCCTCTTCCAGATGTAACTGAAACCATAAGGAGAGATGGTGACCATCTTCATCCACTGCAGTGCAAATTTATTAATGAGACTACAAGCCTCATTGTCGCTTTTGGAATGAAACTCTTGCCATTTAGCCAGGCAGTGTCGGATTATTGACATACTGAGGATCTAAGCTGTGTGAAGCTTAAGAAGACCCATACAAGAAAAATAATCCTTTATTATTTTCACACAAAGGAAGCTGAAAATGTAAATATGAAAGCTTTATATTTGCATATACAAGCCGAAGGCACAAAGAAAAAATTATAATCTAATGGAAACACATCTTACAAAATACCTGTTTGTATTATATAATTGTTTCAAATTAAAATAGGTTCATGATTTCTTAATTATGTATGAAAATCTTTTATTAACATCAACAGAAAGGTTATTACAGAATTCAGCAGCATATTAAATGGAAGCAGCCTGCAGTGTCTGTTTGCACATCACATGAAGCTATTATCTTTCCTGATTTTTAAAGCAATGTCACCAATGACATGGTCAAATTATTAGCTATAAAGTGTATGACTTTTGATGCCCTGAGTGCTTATGGCAGTTAGCTTTCCTTGCAACATTCTTGTCCGCAGTTCATTCTTGATGTTACCCAGTCATAAAAATTACCTTTTTCCCTGAGTAGTTTATTATCATCAGTCTCAAAAATGGCTGCAAGTTGCATCTACATTAGGAAATGCCAGCTGATTCTTGGATGATGACTTGATACAGGTCCTGATGGTGGTTTTTTATTTGCATAATTTTCCTCATGATTTATTTACACAATAAGGTTAACAACAATACCATGAAGTCAGTCTTCCATCAGAACAAAAGACAAAGAACAGGGCTTTTGGCCCACCAAACTGCGCCGACACATAACACTTTTCTAAGCAAAGACCTCTTGCGTCTACACACTCTGTCCCTTTATTCCCCGCTTATTTTAGTTACTGTCAATATGCCTTATTCTTTGCTATTGTATCTGTTTCTCCTACCTCCTCTGCCATTTCAGGCACTTAGCACCCTCTGTGTAAAAAATTGCTACTTCAAACTTTTCACCTTTAACCTTAAACCTATGTCCCCTAATAATCAACATCTCTTCTCTGGGAAAAAGAATCCGATGGCGATCTTACCAAAATAATTCTAAATACTGAACAAGTGTAAAAGCAGGAGAAAACCGCACTCATTTTTTGGGCAAATTAAAAATCAAATTTCACCTCACTGAGAAAAAAATGAAGCAAGATCTGTTTCCAGCCAGCAGGGGAGGGGTCCAGGCTTGCCAAAAGCCAGCAGATTGCAACAGAGGGCGCCATTGCACATGCGCAGATCTTTGTAAATTGAACTTTTGTGGTGGGAATTATTCCTGGATTACTGATTGAAGGAATAGATTTTATTCTGGTTGATGATTTGACCAAAGGAGGCAATAATGTGGTGATGATGACATTGCTGCAGACGGTTGATCTTAACCAAGTTGTTAAAAGTATCGCGACCAAAAATGAGATGATTATTGCTAATAACTAGCAATTGAAGGAAAGCTAATCAATAAAGAGTCTCACTTACATGCACAAAATAGGTGTTTGTTCACAAAAAGTCAGAATGGGTGAGAAAATTTGATAGTTGATTGTAGAAAGTAGAATACTTGACTAAGGCCTTGAAATACCTAAATGTCAAACTTATGAAGGCAGATTTGGTCAAAGTCAATCTTCAGTTAAAACCTGATGAACATCGAACCTCAAATGTCTTGAAGAAGTATTATGGAAAATGTCTTGAATAGGAAAAGGAATTGCTGGCAAATCACAACATTGGATGAATGCAGAATCATAAACCAGAATTAGTGAACGCTTGTGAAAAGAACAGTGAGATTCTTGAATCTCAATGCAAACTGAGTGGCACAGTGGCATAGTTGTTATCATTGCTGCCTCATATGACCAGGGACTTGGGTTCAAATCTAGCTTTGGGTGACTTACATTGTGGAGTTTGCATGTTCTCCCTGTGTCTGTGTGGGTTTCCTGAGAGTGTTCTGGTTTCCTTCCACACTCCAAAGATGTACGGGTTAGGATGATTGGCCAAGCTAAATTGTCCTCAGTGTCAGGAGATTAGCAGGGTAAATACATGGAGTTATGAGGGTAGGGCCTGGGTGGGATTGTTCTAGATGCAGACTCTGTGGGCCAAATGGTCTTTTCTGCACCTTAAAGATGCTATGATTCTATAAAACTGGATGAAATGAAAGAGCAGATGTGGTGATTTGTGGTGATTGTCACTGTAAGGGCAACACAGCAGTGTAAGGATCCTCTAGTTTTGGGGGAACAATTTTGGGACTGAGAATGGGGGTAATCATCTAGGGGGTGGAGTCCTCCCTTCAGCAAGAGATATGTAGAGGACTTTGTGAAGCCTTATGACCTGCTGTACAGTTCTATTTATTAATGAAGACGTTTGTGTTTCTAATGTAGTTTGTGAAAGCCCATCACTGCAAAATGTGTGGTATAAATTGCCACTGTCCCTTCCCACTATTACTCCCCTTGGGCCTGTGATTGAACAATGATCCTAATCACCGGATGTGTCCAGTATCAATGATGTGGCTGTTCAATGGATTTGCTAGTCTCTGATGGACCGGCAGCTCTCAATGAGAAGAACTTCTGCCTCAGGGATCCTTAATCTTGGGAAGACCTAGCCCCCTGGCCTGTCAACTGTCTTTGTGGAACATGAGGTGGTGAATTTTTCCAAAGAGGCAAGTTGGTCCCAGAGACTTCCATTGCAAACACAAGATTCCATCCTTTTTCCAGATTTGGAGGCTGATTTGACTTGTTTACATACCACCTTGAAGATTCTTGTAAATCCAGGTGAGCTTTATAGTGAAGCCAAGCATGGTTTGTAAATACCCCCTAAACAATTTCCTTGTGTTTTTCTCTCTTTCTCAACTCTCTGCATTCTTCTTGCTTTTACGTAGCCCTTGGGATATTTGGGGAATTGATCCCTGACCCTATACTCTTGTGCACCTCTACCAACATCCACAATGGATTCCTAAGGCATAATGATTAGACAAAACAGTTTGTACCAGCTCTTTAGTGAATCCAGTAATATTACACTGGAACTGCCGCAGAATATGAGACATTTGTGGAACATATTCCATTAGCATCCCTCCAAGACCAAAGTAAAAGCAGTTTCTGATCCTCCCAGGATCTAATCAAAGTAAATAAAGAAAGATCAAAGTGTGACTGAAAACTTCTGGCTCATTTAAATTCTTGTGGTGGGATGTATCCGGTGTGTAGCAGGCTTGAGAGCCACAATCTGGATGGCACTGAAAGAGAATCGTCCCTCTGGTGGCAGAACACAAACTGGGTAATTTTATATTTTCATTTCCATTCAAGTAAATTAGAGAGATGTGAAATGAGCTGCAGATTCGCTACAACGCAAAGTTTTCCACTGCCGTGCAGAGTCATAATTATCCTGCATCGTTGCACAGTGCCTTGGTGAATTGCACAAATTTAGACAACCTCTTAATCGGATTGATCTCAGTTACGTGGTTGTGAGAACAGAGAGTGGAGACAGGGCCTGCTATTCCTGTATGGGATGGAGAAGAAAATGTGAAAGTCACAGCATCGATCAACCTCATGACAGATTTACAGGTCAGAACCAGAGACAAACTAACCTGTGGCTTTCAGCAGCAAATAGAGTCACAGGAAACTTAAAGAGGCTGAAAACACATCAGAAACCACTAAATAGCCACCAACCATTTGCTGGAGGGTAAAATACATGGAACAAAGCAAAAGCAAAATGCCCTCTGGGAAAATTTCCCCAAGCAGACAGGAACATACTAGGACAGCAGCCAAATCTGTCCAAATCTCAATGCCACTTCTACCCCCACTGCCCTCACTTTTATTTAGGGTTACAGCTTACACTTAGATCTTTGGCACTTCATGGATGGAGTAAAATTGTGATAGATCTTATCTTTAGAATTTATCTTTGAGTTCTCAGTAAATGTTGTTCTTTTACAATTTTAGTAGCTCTCTGAGATTGAAAACAATGGCAGAAAACATTTCAATCTGAGAGAGGCAGCTCAGAGTCTCCAAGAGAGACTCTTTCAGAGCTAACTCTACGCCAATTATCAATAACATTCTAACTGTTTGTCTTACCTTATTTAGCTACAGAAACTTTAGTGAATCATAAGTAGCAGGGAGAGAGAGTTCACAGTTTGTTACTCTCTAATTATAATCTCACTTCTTTGCAAAATTATTTATTTTCAAGTAATTTCCAAGACTGAAATTGAATTTTTAAAACCCAAAATTGACTTCTTCTCGGTTAGTGAATGAAAAGATTAATATCTGAATGTAGATACAGACACAGATACATATTGTGTATGATACAGAATGTACAGGCGCTGAACATACAGGCATTGAATACAAGTGGGCAGTAAATTAGGATTAGTTTCATCCCTCTTCGCAGAGAGATTCTTTATAATAATACAGAATAAGGGGCCAGTAAACATCTTCTTTCATCTTGTACGTCTCAAAATATGAAGTGGTCACTACAGCAGCTTCCAAAAGAAGTGTCAGTCTCACTTTGTCTAACCGCTGTTGTACTCTCTAACTTACAACTATATCTTTCACACTTCCTGAATGGAGTAAAATTGTGATAGAAGCACCCCATTTATCTTTCAACTCTCAGTAAATGTGTTTCTTTTAGAGCTGGTAGCTCTCTGAGATTGACAATAATGGAGGAAGCATCCCAATCTGAGAAAGGCAGCTCTGCAGTCTCCAGGAGAGGCGGTCACTGCTGAGGCAGGGAGGAGATCAGAGACTTACAACAGCTGGCAAGAAACAAGCATACATTAGCACTCCATACATTAGAGTGCTGGAGGGGATACCATTCCAAGGTAATAGTTGGTAATGAGTGGCCTGCCTTCCTTGTTAGCTGCCCTGTTTTCCTAAGCTGTAATCTACCTTCTCCACCATCTGCGCTGTGAGTGGAAAGGCCACCTACATTCAGCTGGCAGCTGCTACAAGTGAGGCTGGATTTTGATCTGTCTTTGGTAGGTGGCCAGTGGCATTGCATAAGGAAGTGGCATGGTAGCACAGTGGTTAGCACTGCTGCTTCACAGCTCCAGGGTCCTGGGTTCAATTCTCAGTTCGGATCACTGTCGCTGTGGAGTTTGCGCATTCTCCTCGTGTCTGTGTGGGTTTCCTCCGGGTGCTCCAGTTTCCTCCCACAGTCCCAAAATGTGCGGGTTAGGTTGATTGGCCATGCTAAGAAATTGCCCTTTAGTGTGCAGGGATATGTAGGTTAGAGAGATTAGTGAGTATAATATGTAGGAATATGGGATTAGGGCCTGGGTGGGATTGTGTTTGGTGCAGACTTGATGGACCGAAGGGCCTTTTTCTGTATTGTAGGGTTCTATGATATGATAATATCCCCAAAATGGCCTTTTATTATGGACACTGCCTGCAGCCCTGCTGTTGCTCCTATTCAGCCTAGTGATTCACCTTGCTCTAATCTAAAAACAAAGAGAATCAAACCAAAAATTTTTCCCAAAAAGCTGGTCCAAGCATAACCAGAAACACTTCTAGTCTTTGTCCCTTTGAGCTTCCTTATTGAGTGAATGGGTGAAAGTAAAGAAGTTAGTATCTTCCCAGTCCCTCAGAGAGGCAACTTTGAGGAATGGTATCCTCTCCAGCACTTTAATATATGGAGGGCTTGTTTCTTGCCAGTTGTTGTAAGCCTCTGATCTCCTCCCTGCCTCAGCAGTGACTGCCTCTCCTGGAGACTGCAGAGCTGCCTCTCTCGGATTGGGATGCTTCCTACCATCGTTTTCAATCTCAGAGAGCTAGCAAGTCTAAAAGAAACATATTTATTGAGAGTTCAAAGGTAAAGTTGGTGTTTCTATCACAATTTTACTCCATCCAGGAAGTGCCAAAGATCTAGGTGTAAGGTGTAACCTTGAATAAAGGTGAGGGCAGTGGGGGTAGAAGTGGCACTGAAATCTGGACGGGTTGGGGCTGCTGTCCCGATATGTTCCTGTCTGCTTGGGGAAATTTTCCCAGAGGGCAACTCCCTTCTACACTGGCTGACTGCCCATCATGGTGGAGTGACTAATCAGTGTAACAAAAGGGCAATTTGCCCTTAATTTACTGAGGACAATGACATTTTACAGAAAGCCCCATGTTGTGCCAGGAGCTCAGCAACATCTTGGAGGTATCAAAGCAGAAGGCCGTAAGGACATGGGAGGTTAGTGTTTAACCTAGTGCTATCAAAGAGGCACAAGGCTGAAATGGGCATAACCATGATGAAAAACGTTCCCACAGAGGATTTCTGGGACCTTCATTTTTATTAATCCATCAGCGGTCTTTCATCGGTACCTCCATTTTGAGTCACCAACAGATTCCATCTGCCCAGCAGCACCCAGCTCTTTCGGTGGGGTAGCTGATCAGTCAACTTGCCATTCCTGTGGTCTCATCTATTGGATCGTCAGTGTCTTATCCTCTCTGACCGATTAATTGGATAGCAATCATGGTAATTGTGTGCCTTCCATAAGGTCATACCTTAAGAAATCAAGGGCTGGAATCAGGTAAGGACAGAGTAAAAAATAGTAGGAAGGGGAAAAGAAAAGTTATAAGTACTCATTTTAAGGTCCTGTACTTGAATGCTCAGAGCATTTGAAACAAAATGGATGAATTAGTTGCACAGACAGATGTAAAGGAGTACGCTATATTTGGCATTACAGAGACATGGCTCCAAGATGAGCAAGGATGGGAACTAAACATTAAGGGCTATTCAATGTTTAGGAAGGACAGATGGAAAGAAAAAGGAGGTAGAGTTGCAGTGTTGATTTAAAATGATATTAATATGATATTGAGGGAAGATATTAGCATAGATGATGTAGAATCTGTAAGGGTTGAGTTAAGAAATAACAAAGGACAAAAAAACATTGATAGATGTGATATACAGACAACCAAACTGTAGTGGTAATTTTAGGAAAAGCATTAGACAGGGAATCAGCAATATATGTGTTAAAAGATGATTACGGGCGACATTAACCTGCATATAGATTGGGAGAATAGAGAAGGAATTTCTGGAGTGTATACGAAATGGTTTTCTTGAGCAATACATTGAGGAACTAGCAAGGGAGCAGGCCATCTTGGAGTGGGTGTTGTGCAATGAAAAAGGATAAGTTGGCAATCTAGTGAGAGAACCCTGGGAATGAGTGACTATAATATGGTAGAATTCTTTGTCAAGGTGGATAATGATGTAATTGATTCTGAGACCAGAGTCCTGAATGTCACTAAAGGTAACTATGATGTATGAGGCATGAATTGGCTATAATGGACTGGGAAACATTACTACATGGAAAGGCAGAGGATGTGCAATGGCAGGCATTTAAAGAACGAACAGGTGAACTCCAGAAGTTGTTAATTCTTGTTTGGTGCAAGAGTTGTAAGGGAATTATGGCCAAACCATGGCTTACAAGGGAAATTAGAGATAGTATCAGATTAAAGGGAAAAGCAGAGAAAAGAATGTAATAGGCCTCAGAATTGGGAGCAGTTTAAAATTCAGCAAAGAGGGACCAAGGGATTGATTAAGAAGGGAAAAGTAGTGGATGAAAGTAAGGGGGTGGGAAACATAAGCACTGACTGTAAAAAGTTCTGTAGATAAGTAAAGAGAAAAAGATTGGCAAAAACAAATGTAGGCCCCTTACATCAGAAACAGGAGAATTCATAACGGGGAATAAAGAAATGGCCAAGGCACTAAATTTGTACTTTGCTTCATTCTTCACAAAGGAAGATATAAATAATGTACCAGAAGTGCTGAGAGAAATACATTTAGTGAGAAAATAAAAGAAATCTGCATTAGCAGAGAAATAGTTTTGGGGAAATTGATGGGATTGAAGGTGGTTAAATCCCACAGTACTTAAGAAAGCAACTCGGGAAATAGTAGATCCATTGGTGGTTATTTTCCAAAATTCTTTTGATTCTAGAATAGTTCCTATACATTAGAGGATAGCTAACGTAAGTCCACTATTCAAAAAGGGAGGTAGAGAGAAAACAGGGAACTAGTTAGCCTGACATTGGTACTGGGAAAGTTGCTAGAATCTATTGCCAAGGATTTCATAACTCAGCATTTGAAAGACATTGGTATAGTCAGACAACGTCAACATGGATTTACAAGAGATATCATGCTTGACAAATTTTGGAATTTTTTGAGGATGTAATTAGTAAAGTTGATCGAGGAGAATCAATGGATGTGGTTCATTTAGACTTTCAGAAGGCTTTCAATAAGATCTCGCATAACACATTACTATGTAAAGCTAAAGCAATTATGAAGGCAGACCTCCCTTCACTTGTGTCCCTGAGTATTTGAAGTGTTCTCCATAATGAACCTATCATTATAATCTTGAAAGGATCTATTCAGTAACTTCAACATATTTTCCGTTTTCAAAAAAACAATTCAGCTTCCTTGTTCTTTCTTCATAACTTAAATTTCTAATAACTGGGAACATCTTTGTTGCGTGACTGTCTACTTTCTCAAGGGACAATAATGCCCTTTCACTGAGCCAATTTTCCAGTGAGTAAGTTGGCTGGCTCCAACCAGTAAGACTCACACAGGAATTGGGGAAGGGAGCATCTGTTGATGTCATTCAGTTCTCACTAGAATGCTTTGGCGAATTTGCAATTTAGCTTCATGCTCAAGAATTTCTCTCTCTCTCATTCTATGTACAAGTTTTGTATTACATACTAGACAATTACTGGCCCTTGAGACAAGTAAGCAGGCAATTGCCAAAGCTCATTCCAATTATCAGACCTTCAAGATATGATAAAAGATTGAGGATCTTAAATTGGCTTTCTTTGGAAAAGAGCAAACTTTGGGGCAATCAAATTGAAAAGTTAACAATTGGACTGAATCTCCTTATTCAGTGAGTTTGTATTTGAATAAGTTACCAGTGAGAACCATTCAGATAAGCAGTTTAAACTATATTAGGAGACAGCACTTAACTGTTTTTATAATGACACCAGAATCAATAAAAATGTGCATAATTTAAATAGGTAGAAATTTCATATCATAATTGTGAGATAACTTCAGCAGACTGATGGTCTCTGTCTGATTGCAATGTTCAACAGACTGACCTTCACTGTAATTGCACCACTCCTGTCTTGCCCAACTTTCCACACTCAGGCTGACAGGGGCTGGGGTCGTGCAGCACATCCCTAGCAGCATCAGTGCAGAGTAACTGTGGCACTGAGATGTGAGTCACTCCCCCTTTTCACAGCGGTGTCCTGTATGAGAGAGGGGCAGAGGGAAGTGGGGAGGGTGTCCAGACTGGAGAGAGGAGTCAGAGTGGATGGAGGTGGGACTGGGAGGGGTCAGAGTCAGAGGGGCGGGGGGTTGGACAATGATGGGTCTGAGCCAGGGTTGGGGGTCAGACTGGAAGGGGCCAAAGTTAGCAATTTAAATCACTTCTGTGTGATGGTTCCCAGTCCAGCGCAAATTGTCCAGAGGAAGTTAGCACTTCTGGGCAATTGTCGCACAAACTCTTACGCGCGAACCTCGTGGAGAGATTCCACAATGCATCTTTGGGGAACTGCAAATATGATGCTGGGGAACCTGGAAGCTATAGGCCATTATAGATAATACATACATCTGAGGCTCTACATTAAGATCTTGATATAAGTGCCTCTATCTGTAGTGGGGAACTGGGCTTTACCACATTGAAAGAAGTATCCAGCACTGGTGGTGTTTCTGTCCAATAAATATAACTGCTGCATGGTGGGAGCAGAGAATCACAGGTGTTTAAGATTGAAAACACTTCAATTCTCAAGGCATTTTAAGGTGCACCCTTTGAGAATTTATAGTTGACCTGAGGGCCAATTCTCTTTCATCCTAGTTTTCATCAATGTATGGGGTTTCATTAGGATCATGCATGCTGTACCTAATCATCGTTTACCCAAAGCTGTTTCTAACTAAAGTTATCCAAGTATTTTCAAAATAGTCCCATGAAAGGAAACTTCAAAAGGTTAAAATTCCTTTGGTTTTCCACCAATTTAAAGCAGAGAGCTGACCCATCCATTCCAATAAGGTGACTATATTTTAGCGTAACCACAACATTTGAAGTAATCGATGTTTCTTGCCAGTACTACGGTGGCTACATTTTGGATGAGATTTTACATACTCACTCGTCCCAAAACCATAAAATCTCACCCGAGGTCAATGGACCTTCTCATTGTCTGTCCCTCGCCTGCTCCGATTCCCATGGCGGGCAGAGTGATAAAATTCCAGCCGATATATCTTTTCTTAATGATTGGAAGATATTTTACATTGTTGCTGGGCCATATAATTTCTTATAGCAAGTCCAAAATCTATTACCCAATCCTAATTTCCTTTGCGAAGATGGTGCTGAACTGCTTCAATCAGTGTGACATAGGTACAGCAACAATACTGTTACAAAGGGGATTCCAGGATTTTGGGACCATATCTTTAATTTGGGGTAAAATGGCAGAGTGAAGGAGGATGTGTGATCTGCTCTGAATTCTGCTGACAGCAAACCTGGCTGACTTGGATGCTAAAGAGGAAAAGCATTCATGTCTGTAAGCCACGACTGGAATATCGAAACTGATAGTGGATAGACTGTTAAGATGAGATTTTCCAGCCCTTTCTGCCAACTGAAGGTGACACCCCCATGGTGAGTTCCCTGACAGCATGGCTTGTGAGCAAAACAAATGGCTGTTGACTTCTCAGTAGCTAATGAGGAGCTGCACTCACTGCTGGAAACCTTGCCTGAGGGTGGGCCAGAAAATCCATATAGTCTCCAATATGCCAGGAATGTCAGGTTTTGTAAATAGTTACACTTTGAGTCATTTATTTAATTCCTAGATAGAATCGAGTTGTGGGCCTAAAAGAGAACTAGTTTACGTTTCTACCTGGATATGAGGCCTATGTGATTCATAGTGTCATGGAAATGGATTTTGAGAAGATGAGAGTCTATAGGAAGACATTATAGGATTAGCTTACAGAATGTTTTCCAAAAGATGTTTTAAATCTACCAGTTTTCAGAATCTGAGAGAGAGGGGAGCTGAGTGATAGAAGCAACAGGTATCTACGGTTCACCATACAAAATTGTAGTTGTGTGCTGTCACTCAGCTTGAACCCACTGCGTTCATGAAGACTTAAACAAGATTGAGAAATATTCACCTAACCTTGGCTTGAGAGAAACATCTTCAATTCGTTCCCCACAATGAGACTCAGTTCTGGTATTATGAAGTACCCAGCTAAAAAAGGAAAACACATGAACGTATGAACAAGAAGTAGGCATAGGCCATTCAACCTGTCCGGCCTGTTCCGCCATTTAATAACAGCTGATCTGACTATAACTTGTTTCCTATCTATCCCTGATAACTAACCACCCTCTTGCTTGAAAAAGAAGCAAGTCCTCAGGAACTAAGAATTGGTTCCATGGAAAGAGAGTTTTGCCTTGAGAGACAGGGTAAAGTATAACCATGGCAGATTATTCTTTCATGTTTTAAAAATTAAATGGGGTAAACTTTTCTCTAGCTTGATGTATAATCTGCCTGTTGAAATTGTGCTTAATCAATATTGATTTTAGTTTCTTTGTTATAGTAAATGTCTTAAACTTGAAATCTTATTGGCTAATTCTTTCAGTCATTCACTGGAAGTTCAAGTTTCTTTTGAAAAGTCATTGGCATGTATGGGAATTGTAACACTGGGGCTCTCCTGAGGAACTCCAGCATTAACCATTATGTTAAATAGATCAT
This sequence comes from Sphyrna mokarran, assembly GCA_024679065.1. NCBI lineage: Eukaryota > Metazoa > Chordata > Chondrichthyes > Carcharhiniformes > Carcharhinidae > Sphyrna > Sphyrna mokarran. The sequence goes on from JAGIQG010000002.1 coordinate 66,005,571, forward strand.
TTACTCAATTAAAATAAGTGTTGCAAAACTTCAGGTTTATCAATTAACACATCTGAGCTGTTTTGCATTGTTTGACAACTGGTTTTCTTAAACTCTTTGTCTATCCATATTCATTTTTGGAACTCCAGTTATGGATTTGTTGCTGACATTAAATCGGAGGACAGATTGTTTTGAAATGTGGGGAGTTTTTAATTTTAACTAATAATAACTTTGAAAGTGCTAGCATCCTCCCTCTCTCAACATACCTAAAAAGAACATTCCAGCTGGTTGCTATAACAACTGCAAATTCAGTAAATGTATTTAATGGTAATTTAATCCAGACTCTCAGTTTTAACAATGCTGATGATCAGAGAAATTGCCAACTGTACATTCAACTGTTATAGGTCTCAGCTGGAAGCTTACTCCACTATAAAGGCTGCAGCTAAGTGAAATATGCTGAATTATTTTCCTGTATAATTTAACTGGCACTTTCTGTAAACCTGTTTCATAGTTTACAGCTAAAATTAGATAGTCTGATGGAGTGTTTACTCATATGTTAGCCAAGACCAAAGCCATACGGGGATTAGTGTCAATTTACTGAGATTTTATAGTAACAAAGATCATTGTTGATGTTGTATTATCAGGAATTCTGCAGCTAAAGGCATGCTCTGGTTTGAAGTAAGGAAGGCTTTATTGAGATGAGTGATATTTGGCACTGAGCTGGAGAGAAATATTCGAGCAAAGCTTAAGTATTTATCAGCCAATTTTTAAGCACAATCTGTTATTACAGTATTTGCCAAATGGATTTCAGCTTAAAATCGGCTTCAGCCCAGTTGATGGGCTGTTGACACAGGATCACATCGGGAGGAGGGGGGTGGAGGGGAGCTGTGGGAGGTGACAGGCAGCACCTGACAGCTGGAAACAGGTCATCAATGATACAGGAAAACACTGAGGGCTTGGAATTAATCCCACTCTCTTTCTCTCTCTCTCTCTTTCTCTGTTGCTCTGACCTTCTCTGCCTCTTGTCTCTCACATTCATTGTCTTTTACGTCCACTATCCGTTTCCTCTTCACTTTTCATTTTTTTCATGTGTACACCTCACTAGGAATTGAAAAGAATTTAGCTATATCTCAGAAACAATGGCCCCAACTTTGAATACATGATGAGCTGGGAGGCAGGCATGTTTTCCAATAGTTCGAACATAGCCTGGAATGACATCCATCACTCTTCACAGCCAATTACCTTGCAAGAGTACTTGTCCTTTCCTGCTAGATGCTATCTCCGACCCTCATCCATCCTTCCACCACTGACATTCACCCTTAACCTTATGCAATGCCTTGCATCAGTTGGATAAACACACACCATTCCACTCTTCTTTCTCTCCTTGCAGGAGATGAGAGCACTGAATGCCTGGGGGAGACTATTCTCTGTAGTTGACTGCAGTAAAGGAGGTGGTGCTGGAAGTAAGTGGAGTTTCAGTTTCCCTGGTCAACATAGTTAGGGAAATGAGAAACTCCTGATACCCAGTCATAACGTTAAATGAAAATTACTGATGTCATGTAGCACTCAATCATGTTGGCTTGATTTTAATAGCAAGTGATAGTTCTGTAATGATAACTTGCAATGATTTTACCCTGTCAGGACTTAATTAATCTCCGAGAGGCTATTCACCTCTGTAGCATGAGTCAATGAATGTGGAAAGCAGTAAACCCTCCAAGGAACTGACGGTGCATCATCACAGGAATCATGCAGACTATATACTATTTACTTCCTTCCATAGATAAGGATAACAGTACTACACAGAGTACTCCAGATGTGATCTTACCAGTGTCATGTACAAATGAAGTATCCATTGAATACTTACAGTATAATCAAAAGATAACTTCCCTACTTGTGTATTCAATTCCCCTTGCAATAAGCAATAACATTCTAATAGCTTTCTTAATTAGTTGCTATATCTGTATGCCTTTTGTGATTCATGCACTAGGGAGCTCAGATCCCTCTGCTCCTCAGAGCTTTGCAATCTCTCACCATTTAGATAATAAACTTATTTTTTACTTTTCCTGCCAAAATAGATAACTTCACATTTTTTCACATTATTCTCCATTTTCCAGATCTTTGCCCATTGCCTTAACCTATGTCAATTTGTAGCCTTCTTATATCATCTTCACAATTTACTTTCCTACTTATCTTTGTATCATCAGCAGATTTAGCAACCATACCTTCTGTCCCTTTATCCAAGTTATTTATATAAATTGTCAAAGTAGGATCATTTGTGGCACACTATTAATTACATTCTTTCAACTAGAAAAAGGCCCATCTATGCCATTTCTCTGTTTCCCATTAGTTAGCCAATCTTCTATCCATGTCAATATATTACCCCCTGAATAACCTTTTATTTTCCACAATAATCTTTGATGTGGCACCTTACCAAATTACAAAAAATTAAGTCCAGTACATCTACTAATTCCTCTTTACTCACAGCACATGCAGATCCTTCAAATAATTCCAGTGAATTGATTCTTACAAACTTTTACAGATGCATTATAGGAAACATCCTTTCTGGTTATATCACAGCTTGGTATGCCTTCTGCACTGACCGCAAGAAATGACAAAGACTTATAAACGAAGCCCAGTCCATCACACAAACCAGCCTCCCATCCATTGACACTGTTACACTTCCTGCTGCCCTGGAAAGCAGCTAGCTAAATTAAGGACCTCATGCACCTTGAACAAAATCTCTTTTGCCTTCCACTTAGTTGTGTGGGTTTCCTCCAGATGCTCTGGTTTCCTCCCAGAGTCCAAAGATGGGCAGGTTAGGTGGATCGGTCATGCCAAATTACTCCTTAGTATCAGGGGGATTAGCAAGATAAATACATATGGTTGCGGGGATTGGCCCTGGGTGGGATTGTTGTTGGTGCAGGCTTGATGGACTAAATGGCCTCTTTCTGCATGGTAGGGATTCTAATATATTCTAACAATTACCTTGTTTCCTGCTACTGAGCAGATTATGTATCCACCTGGCTATGTTCCCCAGCTTTCACTTTTTTAAAAAACGGTCTGCTATGTGGGACCTCGTCAAAAGCTTTACTAAAATCCATGTACACCACATCAACTATGCTACTGTCATCAATCCTCCCTATTGCTTCCTCAAAACTTTCAAAATTAGTCAGATAGAGCCTTCTCTTAAACCCATGCTGACTGCCCTTGATTAACCCATGCCTTTCTAAGTGACAGTTTACCCTATCTCATTGAATTGGTTCTAATAATTTGCCCACTATCGAGGTTAGACAGACTGGCCTGTAATTATTCACTATATTCCCAAGTCCCCTTTTAAACAAAGATACAGCATTAGCAAACTTGCAATTCTCCAGCACCATACCTGCATCCAGTGAGGATTGGAGAATGATGGTCAGATCCAAAGCAATTTCTCCCCAGAGTCTTTTAATAGCCTGGAGTACATTTCAGCTGACCCCAGTGATTTATCTACTTTCAATGATGCTAATCCCCTGAATACTTCCTCTCTTTCGATGTTTATTGTATTCGATATTTCACACTTCTCCTGAACTATAATGCCGACATTGCCTGTCTTGTTTTTGATGGCAGTCACAAAGGGCTGGATTTTCCACACCTCCTGAGGCATATTTTGTAGCAACAGCAGCCTGCCATTGGCCAGTAGCAGGATCTTTTGCTCCCGTTGCTGTCAATAAGTTCTGTATTCCTGCCATCAAGGGAACATGCAGCAGGGTTTCGCTGTCAGCAGGTCCATGAGATCCCACTGGCGTGAACGGCCAGAATATTCTGGCAACGCTTTCATTATAACCATAGCTACATCCTCCACCTCCACACTACATTACATTTTTGATCTTTTATGGGCCCTACTCTTTCCGTAGTTACCCCCTTTATTCTTATTGTACTGACAAAACATCTTTGGGTTCACCTGGATGTTTCGAATATGGTTAGAACAACTTAGAACAATTTAGAAAAGTGAAAACAATGGCAGTTTCAGTGGGAGCTACTGGTGATAGGGTGTTTTCTCAGAGCTTTGGAACAGGTTTGATTTGATGTGGTTTATTGTTGTCTGATGTATTAACATGTAGTTAAAAGTATTATTTCTGCGTGCTATATAGACAAAGCATACTGTTCATTGAGAAGGAAACAAAAGAATGCAGAATGTAATGTTACATGCATAACTAGATGTAGAGAAAGATCAACTTAATGCAAGATAAGTCCATTCAAAAGTCTAACAGCAGCGGGGAAGAAGCTGTTCTTGAGTTGGTTGTACATGACCTCAGACTTTTGTATCTTTTTTTCTGACAGGTGGTGGAGGAAGAGAGAATGTCCGGATTGCATGGAGTCCTTAATTATATTGGCTGCTTTGCCGAAGCAATGGGAAGTGTGGACAGAGTCAATGGATGGGCTTAGGTATATAAGCAGCATATTAGGGGGCTCAGAACTTAGCCTTGTGGGGCACCGGTGTTGAGGATGATAATGGAGGAGATGTTGTTGTCTATCTTTACTGATTGTGGACTGTGAGTTAGGAAATTCAGGATCCAGTCGCAGAGAGAGGTGCCAAAGTCCAGGCCACGGAGTTTGGAGATAAGTTTCATGGGAATAATTGTGTTGAAGGCTAAGCTGTAGTCAATTAATAAGTGTCTGATATAGGTGTCCTTGTTATCTAGGTGTTCTGAGGTTGAATGCATGGCCAGGGAGATGGTGTCTGCTGTGGACTGTTGCAGTGGTAGGCAAACTGTCATAGATCCAGGAAGTCCAGGAGACTGAAATTGATTCATGCCATGACTAGCTTTCGAAGCACTGCATAATTATGGATGTCAGAGCCACTGGCCGATAATCATTGAGACATGCTGCTTGATTTTTCTTCAGTACCGTGATGATGGTCATCTTCTTGAAACAGATAGGGATTTCAGATTGTTGTAAAGGGAGGTTGAAGATATCTGTGAATTACACCTACCAGCTGATCCATGCAGAATCTGAGTGCTTGTCTGGGTACCCCATCTAGCCAGTCACTTTCTGTGGTTGACCTTTGAGAAAACTGCTCTGACATTTGCGACAGTGACCCCAGATATGGATTCATCCAGGGCTTCCAGGATGGAGGGCATGCTTTCGCTGACCTCTTGCTCAAAACGGGCATAGAATGCATTGAGCTCAACAGGAAAGGATGAGTTGGAGCCAGCGATTTTGCATGCCTTCATCTTGTAGCCTGATATGTTTTGCAGACCTTGCCATAGTTGGTGGGGGTCTGTGTGGCTAGCCTGGAACTCTAGCTTGACCTGGTGCTGTCTTTTGGCATTTTTGATTGATCTCCTTACATCGTGTCTGGCCTTCTTGTATCGGTCAGTGTCGCCTAACTTAAATGTCAAAAGACCTGGACTTAAGCAAGCAATGGATATTTCTATTCATCCATGGTTTCCAATTAAGGAACTCACGGATTTGCTTTTTTGGCACACAGTCTTCTACACACTTACTAATGAAGTCAGTTACTGTAGTGGTGTACTCGTTCAGCCTGGCATGTAATTTTTAAATACTGACCAGTCCACTGACTCTAAGCATCCAAGATTTCCTCCTGTTTATGAAGCCACTTCTTGAACGCCATTGCCAACAGAATTAAGCAAATAAAAATATAATTTTCTGCCTTCCATTAATTTATAAAAATATGTTGACAAGTTATTTGTACAATTTAATATTGTATTCATTTAAAAATAAGCGTATTCTTCCTGTGTGTCCCAGGTGACATACTAAATGCAATACAACATAGATCAATGAATGAAAGCAGATTGTCAATGTCACTATGATCCCATCCAATAATGACTCCGGTATGGCTCTCCCTATATTGTCAATTTGTCCCCGTAGAGAAGAACCAAACTTCCATTATGATATCCCTAGGATGACATAGACAAGATGGGAAAGTCCATGAGAATTGCTAATAAAAATTATGACTCATTAGTTTGTCAACACTGTGTGTTGGTGGTGTGATGTGTTGCAGCTTAGAACATAGATATTTGCATTTGTGCACAATGGGGAATGCATTGGTTGCTGAAGAAATTTATCTTCCTCACGTTTGTGACGCATGTACCATTCCAATCCAATTGAGAGTGTAGGCATTCTGCTTCCAGGTGTTTTGCCGTGGTTTTCTTTAATTAGATGCTAAAATCCATCCAAGAGTAGACATGGATATCTCTGTGATGTCCTTACTGTAAAGCTGCTTGTGCCTCGGTTCCTTCTTTTGATGACATAAATGTGATCACAAACTTACTTTGGAAACAAAAGGGACAAAAGAAAGAAAAGTAAAAATCTATTTATTAACATCACAAGTAGACTTATATTAACACCACAATGAACTTATTGTGAAAATCCCCTAGTAGCTACGCTCAGGCACCTGATCAGGTGCATTGAAGGAAAATTTAGCATGGCCAGTGCACTTAACCAGCACACCTTTTGGACTATGGAAGGAAATTGAAGTATCCGGACGAAACTCATGCAGGCACGGAGAGAATGTGCTGACTCTACATAGACAGTGATCCAAGCGGGAATTGAACCCAGGTCCCTAGCGCTGTGAGGCAGCAGTGCTAATCACTGTGCGGACCAGGCAAATCCAATCCTGAAGAGCAGTACATTAATACCTTGTGCTGCCACCAAGTTTGTAGCCTCTTCCAAATATCCATTTCCTGTGTATTAGTTTCAGTCTCTATCGTAGGTCTGTTACACACTGCACTATTCACTGAATCACTAGCTCTTCTCTCAGTACCACTCTGACAGTGGCTGTTAGCACCGCCCCATGGATCCTAAAGAGAGAGAATTTTAGCCTCCGTTGACATGGTCAAGAAGAGGTGATGGAATAGGAAATCACTTGTGTGATTTTACAGCCTGCAACTCTGTGACAAAACACTTTATCATAGAACCCTACAGTGCAGAAAGAGGCCCTTCGGCCCATCGAGTCTGCACCGAACACAATCCCACCCAGGCCCTACCCCCATATCTCTACATATTATACCCATTAATCCCTCTAATCTACGCAGCCTAACCTGCACATCTTTGGTCTGTGGGAGGAAACCTGCACAGACATGAGGAGAATGTGCAAACTCCACACAGACAGTGACCTGAGCTAGGAATCGAACCCAGTGCTAACCATTGTACTACCATGCCACTGATACTTTAGTATCAGCTCACTTCACTGAGTGAAAATATGACTTTGTTTGGGAAACTCTAACAAAGTTTTGAGAACAAATCAACTCACTGGAGATAATTTTAACTTTCAGTGACACAATTAGTTGCTTGTTATACACCACAGTTGATATTTATTTCCATTGTTATCAATATAATGGTCAGTTAATTCAATTTCATCTATTCAACACTGATGGGCAAAGTTAAAATGACTTCCACTTTTTCCATTAGTGAGAACACAGATGTTGTCTAAGATTAATTTTGAGCAATGGAGTTACTAACTGGGTTGGGCTTTGCCAATATCCTAATGGCTGTGTGCCTGACTGTATACCATGATGTGGTGGGAAGTCACAGACTGAATGAAGTCCATAAGAGGATCAACAGACTGTATTGATTAAGATGGATCTAGTTGAACCAGAGGTCTGGGACTTCCTTTTTTATTCATTCGTGGGACATGGGTGTCTCTAGATGGCAAGCATTTATTGCCCATCCTTAGTTGCCATGGAGGGCAGCTGAAAGTCAACGACATTGCTGTGGCTCTGAAGTCACATGTAGGTCAGACCAGTTAGGGACTGCAGAATTCCTTCCCTAAAGAACATTAGTGAGCCAGGTGGGCTTTTCCAAAATTGACAACGGTTTCATAGTCATCATTAGACTCTTAATTCCAGAGGTTTTTTATTGAATTCAAATGCCTCCATCTGCTGTGGTGGGATTCGAACCCGCAACATCAGTTGAGTTTCTGGATTGATAGTCTAATGACAATTGCCTCCTTTGTATTGAACTTTAGTTCTCCTGGGCTTGGAAAGGAGATTTCTACTCCTAATCATTAACCATTGAGTCCTGTTAGCCAATGTATAAATATGAGGTTCCTTTAAACCTTGAATAGTTGAATAGCCTCCTGTTTCTCATTATATAAGAGAATGGATGAGACACCAGGGAGTTGCTGGCAGAGATTATACAAAAGGATTTCTATCTTTTCCATTTGTCTGCTCTCTTTTTCTGCAATCGCTCTCTTTTGCCTAGGTCCCAGTACACAGCCTGCTCTTGTTGTTTATGCTGTTTTGCAAAGATAAAAACAAGCCTAAGGTTTTCACTCAAATCCCTCGAAACAAACACAGCACTGTGCTTGGGAATGAGGTAATATTATTTTGCATTACAAATTGCCTGGCACATTCATTACATAGAATATTGGCTCCAAAATGTGATAATATTCCTGTGAGATGTTTCCAAACAGAGACTATGCTGTTTTCTTGACCTACTTATGATGGAAGCTTCAATGATCAGATTCACCCCTTGTATGGATCCCATTTCTGCTCAAATTTGAGATATTTTAATTTTGGATATTTAAAGTTACAAAATGTTCAAAGATACGTAGGTTAGGTTGATTAGCCATGGTAAATGCATGAGGTTGTGGGCAGAGGGCTGAGGGGATGAACCTGGATAAGGTGCTCTTTGAGAGTCAGTACTGACTTGATCGGCTGAATGGCTTTCTTCTGCACTTTAGGGATTCTATGAATAAATAGAACAAATGAGAGTAATAAAATAAAATGTAAGCTGACATCATTAAACTTTCAGCAGGACAGCATTGGACCTAATTACAAAGTTTGAACTGTCTCACGATTGGGGCAGAATCTCTATTTAATCTTTCATAGGATGTGAGTGTTGCTGCCTCAGCCAGGATTTATTGTCCATCCCAAAATGCCTTTGAGAAGCTGGGGGGTGGGATGTGTGGATTAGGTTAATTGGCCATGCTAAATTGCCCCTTAGCAATGATAAATAGGGATTATGTGGATAGAGCTGGGTGGGTTTGTGGTTGGTGCAAATCTGATGGACTGAATGGCCTCCCGCCTTCTGCATTGTAGGGAATTCTATGAAACTGCCTTCTTGAACTGCTGCAATCTATGTGGTGTAGGTCCACCCAAAGTGCTGTTTGTAAAGAAGTTCCAGTATTTTGACCTAGTGACAGTAAAAAAATGGAGAGGGTATGATTTAGAGGGAGGTAGTAGATGGTGGTGTTCCCTGTGCATCTGCTGCCTTTGTCCTTCTGGGCTGTGGAAGTCATGGTTTTGGAATGTGCTGTCGAAGGAGGCTTGGTGAGTTCCTGCAGTGCATCTTGTAGGTAGTACATATTGCTGCCACTGGGTGGCGGAGTAAATGTTAAGGTCATGGAAGAGATGCAAATCAAGCCTGACTTGGATAGTGTTGAACTTTTCAAACGTTATTGTAACTGCATTCATCCAGGCAAATGGAAAGTATTCCTTCATGCTCTTAACCAGTGCCATGTGGATAGTGGACAGGATTTGGGAGTCAGGAGGTGAGTTAGTTGCATTTCCAGCCTGCAACCTACTCTTTTCACCACAGTATTTATCCAGCTAGCCCAGTTTAGTTTCTGGTCACAATGTTAACCTCCAGGATATTGGTGGTGGGGGATTCAATGATGGTGATACCATTGAATGTCAAGGGAGAATGTTTAGATGTTTTCTTGTTGAAGATGATCTTTGCCTGGTAATGCACCATTGAAGATTTCTCACCATTTGTGTGCCTAAGCCTAAAGCCATGTCCAGGTCTTGCTGCATGTGGACATGGGACTGCTTCAGTATCTGAGGAGTTGCAAATGATGCTGAACATTGTTCACTGATGATTGCACATACCCATTTCTGACCTTATAATATAAAGCTGATCATTGATAAAGCAGCTGTAGACTGTTGGGCCGAGGACATTACCCTGAGGGACTCCCACAGTGATGTTCTGAGGTGACTGACCCTCCACAACCATCTTCCTTTATGTTTTGAATGAATCCAACCAGTGGAGAGTACTGTCCTGATTACCATTGATTCCAATTTTGCTAGAGCTCCTGAATACCTCATGTGGTCGAATGCTGCTTTGATGTTGGAGGCTGTCATTCTCATCTTACCTCTGGAGTTCAGCTCTTTTGTCTATGTTTGGACCAAGGCTGTAATGGGGTGAAGAGCTGAGTGATCATGTCAGAACACAAGCTGAGCAGCTTATTGCTGAGTATGTGCCACTTCATTGATGACACCTTCCATCATTTTTGCTGATTATTGAGATGGTAATTGATCTTGTTGAATTTGCCCTATTTTTTTTTTTGGACAGACATACCTGAACAATTTTTCACATTGCCAGGTAGATGTCAGCGCATATCCTTTGCAGAATCCAGTATTTTCAATTGTTTTACTGATAATATATGGAATGAATCAAATTGGCTGAAGACTGAAATCTGGGATGACGGGGGGCCTCAGAAGGAGACTGAGATGGATCATCCACTTGGTACTTCGGCTGAAGATGATTGCAAATGCTTCAGCCTTATCATTTGCACTTTTTTGGGTTATGTCAGTCTATGGGCTTACAGACAGTGGTTGACCACAATTTCGTTGCTGCTGATGACCCACAATGTCTTGTAGATGTCCAGTTTTTGATTGCTAAATCTGTTTGAGGTCTACCCAATTTAGCATGGTGGTAGTGCCACACAATACAATGGAGAGTATCCTCAACACGAAGACAGGAGTTTGATTCCGCAAGTACAGTGTGGTTGTCACTTCTACTGTCACGGACAGATGCATCTGCAACAGGTTGACTTGTGAAGCTGAGATTAAGTAGGTTTTCCCATCCTGTTGCTTCCCTCCCCATTGCTACAGATCCAGTCTGGCAGACATGTCTTCAGGACTCAGCAAGCTCAGTCAGTAATGGTACTTCAGAGCTACTTTTTGGGTGATAGACATTGATATTCTCCCCCAACTACCTTGTGCACTCCCACCTCCCCTACCTCTATCCCCCCCATCCCCAACAAATTGCATTCTGTTGTCTTGCTACCGTAAGTGATGAATCAATAACAAACGCTTCACTCAAAAGGCCAGGACTGGATACTAAATGTTCCAGGATATAAGGAAGTGATCAGCTAAGGAAAGGAAGGAGATAGATCTGGGGGTGTGGAAGGGTTTATTAGTGAATGGGTGCTACTGTATCATGTCTGATTGAGCCAAAACATCTGGCCCATTCTTTTATAGCCTTCCATAACTGAATAATTCAGTAATGGCTTTAACACCTATCTGTTGCATAGCTTGCAGCATTTCTTCTGGAAATGGTATATCCGGGGGTTTTTAAATCAGCCACCATCTTTAATTTACCTTTCAAAATAAATTAAATGCTTCTTGTTCTGGGAAGTGCAAGTTAGGATAGATCTAAATCACATCACTTAAAAAGTCCCCAATACCCAATCAGGGATTGCAAACTCTTCCTCAGGATGGTCCAGGAAAACAAATTTGCACTATGTGGCCCTGATATTGTTCCAGTCATGACATTGTCAATTACCATTGTTGTGTCTGACACAGCCCTACAATGCTGACTCAGTTGGAGTCAATATGGTCATTGGTAGGACAATTCATTAGCATAGTGCGGAGCATAGATGGGCACTAGTGCTGCTTCAAATTCTTTCTTATATCTAATAGATCATCTCCGAAGAAACTTGCCTGTGTGCCTGTTTGGTTGGGCCCAGGATCTCAGTGATCCAGGGAATGGTTCTTGACTGGCTTTGACCCTACCAATAAAACTCAAGTATGTCCCTATGGCAGCCACTGTACCTTCAACTACTTATCATGCAGGCTGCCATTGAAGCAGTATGTCCCTTAGGAGTCTGAAGAACAGGTATTCTCATGAATACCCAAACCTGGCTGTCACTTGCCTTAGAAAAACCAAATAGAAATTCCAACCTTTATAAAGCTCTGAGATATCTCAGTGACATGGTCATGACAAGCACAACAAGGGTTCTGCTGTTTCTCAGAGTCCATCACTCTCTAATTATGGAGCTAATAAGTGGCAGCATGCAATATGTTTTGCCAGACCTAAGAAACTACATTTATTAACTAAATATTTTTAACATGCTTCAACTCAATAAAGGCAGCAGCTTTCTCCATCACCTCTGGCATTTTCTCTTGAGAAATCCAATTAGCAGTATGATCTTTCACATTAATTCCATTTTAATCTCTCATTTACTCCCACAGGTGCTCACCAGTGCTGTTGTGATGAAATAGGTTTGAAAAAATTACTGATCTATTTCCTTGAGAAAAACAATGGTTTGGAGAGTGAATATTGGGATGAATTTAAAATCTTATGATTGTAAATAATTACTATTCTTACTTGGAGCAATGAATATTCCAAACAGCACATATTTGCAATTTTTCTATCCCATCTCAAATATTTTTTAAACAAGATTTTGCACTGATTGTGAAAACTATGGCAGCACAGAAACAGATTGTATAGGCTGACTCAACTATCAGTGTTTTATGTTCTTTGAGGTTCTTCCCACTTAATAATAGAATAGAATCCCTATAGTGTAATCGGCTCATTAAGCTTGCATCAACAACAATCCCACCCAGGCCGTATCCCCATAATCCCACACATTTACCTTGCTAATGCCCCTGACATTAAGGGGCAATTTAGAATGATTAAATCACCTAACCCACGCATCTTTGGACTGTGAGAGGAAACTAGAGCATCCAGAGGAAAGCCATACAGACACATGGAGAAAGTGCAAACTCCACACAGGAATTGAATCTGCATCCCTGACACTGTGAAACAGCAGTGCTAACCACTGTGCTGCCCAATTCTATCAGCATACTCTTCTATTTGCCTCTTCTCCTCACTTCCCCTTACATGCACTTGTGCTATTTTCCCCAACTATTCCTACATTCTCACTGGTCTGGTAAAGAAATTTCTCTGTAATTTTCCATTGGATTTTTTGATGATTATCTTATACTTATGGTGTCTAGACTTGGACTTCTCACAAATGGAAACATTTTCTTTATGTTAAAACTATCACAACCTTCAAGATCTCAACCAGTTTACTCCTCAATTTGTTCTTTCTTTAGAAAAAAGAATCCTAGTGTGTTTAATCTTTCTTCACAGTTCTCTGCTCTGTTACTATCCTTGTGAAATTGTATACATATCCATTTTTATAATACACAATTCTCCATATTTGTATGATAAACCTAGTGTGATAATAACCAAGTATCCAAAAAAAAGCACATCTTTTCTGCTTTCTAATTATGTTGCCCTAGAAATGAATCCTTATGCTTCATTTGTTTTTTTTTTTGTGGCATTATCAATCTCCAGCATTAATTCTGTATCGGTACCCTGGGACCAATTGTTCCTCTAGCATATTTAGACTGAAACTATCCTTATTCTTCTTGCTAAGTGCACATTATCGTCATTAAAATTAATTTGTCACATTTAAAAATAAATCATCAGCATTAGGGTCAGAAGATGAAGCAAATACTTCATTGAAAGCAACACTGATCAACAAGCCACTTTACATTTCTTAATTTTTTCACAGAACGTGACCAGGCAGTATTTGTTGTCCATCCCAAATACCCCTGGAGAAGGAGATGTTGAGCTGCCACTGCAGACCATGTGGTGTAGGTACACCCACAATACTGTTAGAAGAAACGTATGTGCAGCACAGAATAGTTCCTTTGGCCTTCCAAGTTTGTGCCGATCATGATGCCTTAACTGAACTAACAAAAAAAAACCTTCTTTATCAGTCTGTATCCCTCTGTTCCCTCCCTATTCATGTACCTATCCAGGTGCCTCTTAAAGAAGGAAAGTACCACTAGAATTTTGATCCAGCAGCAGCAAACGAATGGCAATGTGATTTCAAGTCAGGATGGTGTGGAGCTTGGAGGGGAACTTGCGTGTGGTGACCCAACTCTAGCTTTTTGCTTCTAGATATTAGAGTTTGCAAGGTGTTGTTGAAAGAGCCTTGGTGAGCTCCTGCAGTGCATCTTTTTGTTCACTCTGCTGTCATTGTGTTTCAGTGATGGAAGGGTTGAAAGTTTGTGGATGGAATGCCAATCAAATAGGCTGCTTGCCCTGGATGGCGTCAAACTTGTTAAATGATTTTGGAACTGTACTCATCCAGGCAAATGGAAAGATTCCTTGATTTGTGCCTTGCAGCTGGTGGCCAGGCTTTGGGGAATCAGGAGGTGAGCTACTCACCACAGAATTCCCAACCTTTGATCTGCTCTTGTAGACACAGTATTTATATTGCTAGTTCAGTTCAGTTTCTGGTCATAGAGTTAAGAAAACAAAAATAGTTTTAAAGGATTTATACTTGTTAAACATCAGAAATAAGGTATAATTTTAAGTGGGTTTAATTTTTTATTTCTGTGCCTAGAAGGGTTAAATTCATGCTGGATAATACTGTTGCATGTGTTGGGTTGGTTTAAATTCCAACTGTGATTCTATTGTGTTTAAAGAGGGCTGCAGCATGAAGTATACATAAACAAGCAGTGGCTATTTAGCAACCCAAACCTTCTATGGTAAAGAAGCTTTTAAGTTTTAGTTTCATTGAAATTGATTGCAACTGGAGATAGGTAGTGAGAGAAAAGGCAGCCCTCACATCTCTGCTAGAAACAGTTGGTTTTAGGAGGCTAAAGAGGAAATGTTTCCCTCAGCTTTGCTAAAAGAAAAGCCATACAAAGTTTTAAGAGTTAGGAAAACAGATGCTCCAGCTAGTTGAGTGAACAAGTGAAATGAAAAAAAAAATTCTCAGTAGTCTGGAGACAATGGAACAGAGGAAATTGGGAACTGGAAGAAATTAAAATTCTGTAAAGTCATTGAGTTGAAAAAGCAGAGTGTAAGATATCTGCAGTAAGCTAAGGTTTGTGAGAAATTACTACAGGTTTGGAAGACATTTGGAATAATTGTGGAAATTGGTGGCTGGACTTTGCAGTTTGAGTCAAAGCCTTTAACACAAAGAAATTCTAAAGGGATTGGTGTTAATCCTGGATGGATACACTGTAAAAAAAAAAGTGTTTAAAAGTATCCTTTGGAAAACCTGTTACGGAGATTTTATGACCTTGCTTGTCCGGAAACCGTAAAATCCCACCTGAGATTAACAGATCTTTCCATATTCCGTCTTCTCACCCATTCTGATTCCTGAAGTGGGCATGATGGTAGAATTTGGGTGTCAGTCTGGATCTCAGAATAAAAACTGCTAAAGGAAAGCATCATTATGAGGGAAGATTTTAAAGTGTGTTTTTGGGAGTGAAGTTTGGAAACTCTCATGTAACAAACAGGAGGAATTCTGAGGAGACATTCACAGACATTCACTTGGGATTCAGAGTGGGGAGTGCATTTGACCATAGCCATCTTCTGTGCTGAACAGGAACTTTGTGTGTTAATGAGATCATTATAATTTATAACGTACATTGTAATCCAGGTTCATTTTAAAATCTGTGTGTATCTGTTAATCTAAGAGGGTGTAATAAAGTAATATTGTATTATAATTCAATTTCCTCATGTTTAATAAATGTTTTCTTGTTGCTAAAGATAATTAGCAGTCCCGTGATTCTGTTCCTCCATATTTTATTTAAAGAAGTAAATGTTACAGTCTCTTAAGCCAGTATTCCATTTGGGGATCTTCCTACCCAGTTACAATACATCTGGGATCATCACAACTGTAACTCCCAGATGTTGATTCTGAAGCATTTAGTAATGGTAATGCCTTTGAATATCAAGGGGAGATGGTTTGTTTCTCTCTTGTCACTGCCTGGCAATTGTGTGGTGTTGTATTTTTAAAAATCTCTAATCCTTTTCGACCAGTTTGCTTATTTAAATATTTTACCCCGGTGCCCTTATTTGCAAGGTGGACAAACGACAAACACAAGTAAATGTTCAACAAGTTTATTAACAATAACATAATTAACCCTTAAATTATCCACATAAAATAAGAGGATACCCCAAAATCAGATATACTACCCGCTAAAATGGTTTGATTAAAACTGCAGGCCCAATTCTCTGAGTCTCTCTGGTCAGTCATCACGAGGTGAGTCTCGATGGCAGCTTCTTCTTCCTTCCTTCTCTGCTCAATCTTCCCAGTGTTCAAGGGTCGCCTCCTTCATCGAGTCTTCTCGAGTCTTCCCCAGTCTTTCCAAGTCTTTTTTCTGGTGTCTGAAAGTATGTTCCTTCATCCCCTGCCTGCTTGCCTTTCCAGAAACTTCTCTGGCTTCCGGCCAATAAGGTCCCAGGAGGGGGTTCCAATTTCCAGTAGGTTTCTTGATGCCTGCCTGACAGGACACCAGGGTCCGCTCCCAGGTGTCCATCTCCATGCTGCTGCTTACATGTGACCTGTTATCAGATTAAGCCAACTGCAAGAATTCTCAATGACCAAAAGTCTGGCCCAATCTGGACTTCTAACAATAGGCTGATGTATTTCAATGGGGTGCAATGGTTTCCTGCTAAGTACCAGTAGAGTGCAACAACTTTTGATAGGAGGCTGATGAGTCAGCCATAGACAGGTTTATGATTTGTACAACTGGCCTGCCTGAGGTTTGACTGCGTTTGATTTTTAATATGTCCAGTTCTTTAATTTAGGATATCCAATTTTATCAGCCATAAAACTAGGCCCTGTTTATGTTACAGTGGCATGAATGTTACTTGACACTTGTCAGCTCAAAACTGAATACTGTCCAGGTCTTGCTGCATTTGACCATGGACCAGTATCTGAGGGATCACACATGGTGCTGAATGTTGTACAATCAGCAAACATCCCCAGTTCTGACCTTTAGGACACAGAATAGTAGGTCATAGATGAAACAACTGAAGATGGTTGTGCCTAGGACATTACCCTGAAGATGTCCTGCAGTGATATCTCAGACCGATATGATTGACTTCAACAACCACAACCACATCTGCTAGTTATAACTCCAACTAATTTTCCCCCAATTCCCATTGACTCATTTTGCTAAGCCTTCTTAATGCCACACTCGGTCAAATGCTGCCTTGATATCACACTCACCTCCATGCTTGAGTTCAGCTCTTTTGTGCACATTTGGAGCAAAACTTTAAAGAGGTCAAGTGTTGCATGGTGCCTGTGGAACATAAATTGAGCATCAGTGAGGAGGTTATTGCTGAGTAAGTGCTGCTTGACAGTGCTGTTGATGCCAATTTACATCACTTTGCTGGTGATTGAGAATAGATTATAGGGTGCAAATTGGCTGAGTTGGATTTGGCCTGTTTCTTGTGGACAAGACATACCTTGGCAACTTTCCACATTGCTGGGTAGATGCCAGTGTTATAACTGTACTGGAACAGCTTGGCTAGGGACCAGCAAGTTCTGGAGCACAGTACTATTTCTGGGATATTGTCAGAGCCATAGGCTTTGTTAGTATCCGATGCTTTCGCCATTTCTTAATATCGTATGGAGTGAATCGAATTTGCTGAAGACTGACATCTGTGATGCTGGGTTAGAACCTGTGGTTACCCCCAACACACAATCCATAATAGAACAATTTATTTGAGATGAAAAACATTTCTGGGTCATCGAGACTGACAGGGGTAAAAATATCATGTTCCCAGCAAAGGCATCCTTCAGCATGCTAAGCATTAAATGCTCCATAAAATATGTATGAATTTGAGACAGAAATTAAACCTTAAATCACAGGACAAATTCAGCAAGGTTGCATTCCAGAATTGATGTGTAGTCTGTCAGATAGGAGAGTGACTCTGAGACAGAGCTGGAATATTGCAGTCCTAATATTCAATCATACTATAATCAAACACATCCTTGTTGCACAGTTACAATGGAGAAAGCTTTACTTGGTGTTGCTGATCCGTGATCTCTCTCTGTAACTTTGGTGGAAACTTTAGAAAACTATAAACTTTGATATTCAGGATTTACAGCAACCCTCTGCCACCTACATGAGCTCTCGTCATGATTCACGTAATCTCTCCTGGGTTTAGACAATCTCTCCAGAATTTCTACAGGAGCTGGAGTCGGAGACAGGATGGCAGCCCATGGAAATTCCAGCTGCGAATTTTTAGGACACCTGATTTGGTGGGTTCTTAAACTGTTCTGCTTTGAGATATTGGGCAGAGTTTTCCAATCTGTGTGGTGGCAGGTGGGAATGTCGGTGTGGTGGATCGGGATGAACATGTGATCTTTTACCTTCCAGCTCATAGATTATGTTTCACCCAAGAGCTCAGCTGATCTTCTGATGAGGAAGGCAAGGACTCACCCACCTGCCTTTCGCTTATAGGGTCTAAGGTCCTGGCTCCATATTTAAATGACACTCGGACAAACATTCACCATTGCCATCCCAGTGTCCTGTTGGACAGATAATCCATGGTGTCTAAAAGGTCCAAACAATCAGCAGCATGGCTCAGGGTGGCTTCCCGAGATTTATTACAAGTTGGTCAGGAAAGGTAGGATGTCCTTTTCCCTTGGGATAGGAGTAGGAGGTCCCCCAACCTGACCACACTAACTTGGGAGCAGTGAAAGAAAGGATTGCCCTGCAGTATCAAAAAAAGCTGAATGATCTGCTCTGTTCCTCCAGAATAAGTGAAACTTTTACTCCCTCCAAACTGACTCTCTCATAAGAGCATCAGAGTAGCCTCTGTGTTAAAGACCACAGGGATTGCAGAGTGGGCATCAGCATTAAATGTTGGTCAGTCCCCTTTAGATCACTATCTCATGGTGGCACAGTGATTAGCAATGCTGCCTCATAATGCCAGGGACCTGGGCTTGATTCACAATTTGGATCATTGTGTAGAGTTAAGCACATTCTCCCTGTGTCTGCGTGTGTTTCTTCCAGATGCTCTGGTTTCCTCCCACAGTCCGAATGATATGCTGATTAGGTGCATTGGCCATGTTAAATTCTCCCTCAGTATACCCAAATAGGCACCAGAGTGTGAATGACAAGGTGATTTTCACAGTGACTTCATTGCAGTGTTAATGTAAGCCTACATGTGACACTAATAAAATAAACTTTCAAAGTGTAAGATCCTGCACAGGTTGTGCCCTAATCCCTTACTGACGAGAGGTCAGCAGACATGCTTGCTTCTGGACTGCTCTTTCATCCATTGTGCTCACTGTCAAATCTCAGCTCTATGTTCGACAAGTTTCCCAAAACAAAAAAGAAACAGCCAAAACCAGAAGGGGGGATGTATGAACATATGAGTTAGGAGCAGAAGTAGGCCACTCGGCCCCTCAAGCTTGCACCACTGTTCCATAAGATCATATCTAGTCTAATTATAACTTCAATCCCATATTCCTGCCTATTCCCAATAATCTTTCACCTATTTGTTAATCAAGAATTTATCTAGCTCTGCCTTAAAAATATTCAAAGATTTTGCTGCCACTACCTCTTCAGGAACAGAAAACCCTCCCAATTTTATATTCAATTCCCTTCACAATACATAACATTCTAATAGCTTTCTTAATTACTTGCTGTACCTGTATACTAGTCATTTGTGATTCATGCCTGAGGACACACACAGATCCCTTTGCACTTCAGAGCTCTGCAATCTCACACCAGTTAAATAATAAGCTCCTTTTTATTATTCCTGCCAAAGTGGAGAATTTCACATTTATACACATTATACTCCATTTGCCAAATCTTTGCCCATCACTTAATCTATCCATGGCCCTTTGTAGTTTCCTTATGTCCTTTTTACTACTTGCATTCCTGCCCATCTTTGTGTCGTCAGCAAAATATAGTGACACACCCTTAGTCCTAAGTCATTTACATAAATTGTAAAAAGTTGAAGCTCGGCACTGATCCTTGTGGCATACCACTTGACACATCTTGCCAACCAAAAAAATACCCACTTATGCCAATTCACTGTTACCTGCTAGTTAGCCAATCTTTGATCCATGCCATTATATTATCGTCTAAACCATAATTTTTCACAACTTCTAGAAATCTAAGGACAGCACATTCACTGGTTCCCCTTTATCCACATGTGACTTCTTCAAAGAACTCCAATTAATTGGTTAAACGTGATTCTCCTTTCATAAAACTGTATTAATTTTGCCTAATTGCCTCAATTTTTTCCAAGTATCCTGCTATAATATCTTTAATAGTAGTTTATATTATTTTCCTATGACAAATGTTAAGCTAACTGGCCTGTAGTTTCCTGTTTTCTCTCCTGCCCTCCTTTTTTAAATGAAGGAGCTACATTTCTGTCTTCTAAACTAACCTTCACTGAACCTAGGGAATTTTGGAAAATTAAAACTCGTGTATCAACTATCTCATTAGCCACTTTTATCAAAACATTAGGGTCAAAGTCCATCCAGACCTGGGGATTTGTCAGACACAGCTCCAATAATTTACTCATTACCACTTCTCTAGCGATTATTTTCTTGAGTTCCACCTTTCTATTTCCAGATTTACAGCTATTTCTGGGATATTAACTTTATCCTTTGTAGTGAAGACCAACACAAAATAGCTGTTCAGTTCCTCTGCCACCTCCTTCTTTTCCATAGTGAGTACGAGTTAAAGTTAAGCAGAAAGAGGTTATTCAGACCATCAAGTCTGGATTGACCACAATTCCACCCATCCCTGTCCCTATAGACCCACATATCTACCCTGCTAGTCCTCCTGGCACTAAGGGGTAATTTACTTTGCCAATTAGCCTAACCCGCACATCTTTGGTCTGTGGGAGGAAACTGGAGCACCTGGAGACATGAGGAGAATGTGCAAACTCCAAACAGACAGTGACTCAAGCCTAGAATCAAACCTGGGTCCCTGGCATTGAGAGGCAGGCTAACCACTGTACTGCCATAATGTTAGTTGGCATTCTACTGGAGTGACGGGGGAGGGATGTTGTATATAATAAACCAGTGTATTGTGTGTAGTGTGTCACATGATTGTGATGACATCAGGAGAATTTGGGAGATTTTCTTTCTCTTCCATCCTGGACTGTAAGCAGGCAACACCATCTAATAAAGCTCCATTAACCGGCTAAGTAACCCACTGTGTGTAAACCTTTGCTGCTAAAGAATTGAAGTGCAAAGTGATAGTTCTTGAGGTGAATAAGGAAGAGACCTTGGACAAGTCATATCACTAGTGAAGAGGTGTTGGTAAAATCTGAGACCAGAAGGACTCTGCTGACCAAGTTCAGGATAGGAGAATTGGAATTTGTTGGGCATGTGATAACAAATGATTTAGAAAAACTGATTTGACGGGAAAGATCCCTGGTAAGAGATTGAGGTAGATAAAGAGTGACCTTTTAAAAGAGCCTAACAAACTGGATGACTGCACCATCAAAGATGATCCATGTCTCTAACGCAAAATTAACTTCGAAGGTTCATGATTGCCAATATCTTCTTATGGCATGATGCCTTAAGAAAGAGAGAGAGAGATAAATGTATAATTGGATATTTCATTCAGCAAAAGATCTCCACTTCTAGAATAAAGGAGCAGTAGCAGATGTACGTGTCCTGCTCTTATCTTCCACAATACTATCTTTTAATATTTTAGAGACTTGATACCCCGAAGAACTCTTTCCCCATTTGAGGCCAAAACCTTTTAAGAAATTTTTTTAAGAGAACTAATTGAATCCATATTCATCGCAACATAAGAGGTTAGTTTACTTGTCAAAACACGGTCCATCCTGTCAAAATACCTTGAAGTGCAGATAATGCGGTTGTAATCAGAGTGTGTAACTCAAAACTGAGGTTTCAAAACTACACAAGTACAAAATTGGTATGCCTTGGGCAAAACTAGAGATTAGAACGAATTTATTACAACGTGCTGGTAGACATATGGTATTAAACTCCCCAGGAAAAGCAATTGTATTAGGTATGCCTGTAACTACTCCTTTTAAAAAGGACCAGGTATCTGTCTAGGTACCAGTTGAAATTGATAAGGAAAGCAGATGGATGATGAAATATTGCATGCAGCATATTGCTTCTTTGCTACTAGGAGAATACAAATAAAAAATGTAAAATATAATCCATCAGCATTGAAGAATGTAGATTATGATGTTAAAATGAGAGCATGGAGTTCTGCTCCGATTATCCTAAGAGTACAAGGAAAGAATTAGCAGAGTTCCACTGTTTTTTTTTTACCTGCTGAGCATAATCTAGTAAAGGGTAGACTGTGTTATCCATTGACTCATTGGGTTATACTATATTTTTTATTCTTAATCTCTACAAGACAGAGGTGATATATATATTTTAAAATTCTCTACTATCTTATTATTGGGATGTGTTTGACATTACAATCATACTGAATATATGTATTCTCTAGAAAATGTCTGTTACTGCAAAGTGCAATGTGAATATTGAAAGGCTGAGGTGCAAGTGAGAGTTCTTTTGAGTGTTTAAGGTCATTATCTCTGTAATCTGTGTTGATAGATTGCCAGCTGTGAATCGATACATGCTCAGTGACTTATTGATTTCCAAATACCAAAGTACACAACATTAAACTAACGCTAGTTTGTGATCCCTGCTGTAGAAGGCTATATTTGGCATATGTGGATCACTGAGGTATTGTGTTGTGCAACAAATAGCATGCATCAAAAGCCAAACACGTCTATACATTAGAAGTATTTTACAATCAGCTGTAATACGAACTATTGTAAGATAAAAAGTTTTTTTCTTTTACTTATTCTCCCCATGTTTCAAAGTAACACTATTCCCCTTTGTTAAACTGGTTCTTTCTAACAGAGGGGGCAATGTCTTAAGCTGGACTTTGGAGGGTACTTAATGCTACTCTGTGTGAGCTGTAGGTTGCAGAGTAAATTCCCATTCCATTAACTTTCCTTTTGCTTCTCTAAGTTTCAAATTTATTTATTGGTGTCACAAGTGGGCTTACTGTAGTTACTGTGAAAATGAATCCCTTAGTTGCCATACTCTGGCATCTGTGGAAGAATTTAGCATGGCCAATGCACCTAACCAGCATATGTTTTGGAGTGTGGGAGGAAACCAGAGCACCTGAACAAAACCCACGCAGATATGGGGAGAATATGCAGACTCCTCACAGACAGTAATGTAAGCCAGGAATTGAATTCTTGTCCTTGGTGCTGTGAGGCAGCAATGCTAATCACTGTGTCATCATGCTGCCCTCTATAGAAATATCTCACCTATATGTTATTGCCATTTAAGTCATAAGAATATAAGTTATAGAAGTAGTATTAGGATATTCGGCCCATCAAGTCTGCTTTGCCATTCAATCATGGGTGATAAGAGTCTCAAGTCGATTCTCCCAACTTTCCCCATAACCTTTGGTTCCCTTACTAATCAAGAACTGATCTATCTCTGTTTTAAATATACTCAGTGACCTGGCCTCTGCAGTCTTCATTTGGACAATGCTTTAATTGTAACCATTTAATAGAAATCCAAATTGCACATGTCTGTTTTTATCCACATTTATAACCATTGGCCAGCACCATATAGTATTTCCTCACTGTTACTTCAATCTCACACTAAAATCAAAATCCCCACACATACACCATCGCTTTTAAATAGATTTGACATTTTCTGCTTCTTCAAGAAATGCTCTGGGAGTTGGAAGGTGGGGGTGGAGGGAAGCGGGGGGGTGGGGGGTGGAGGGAAGCGGGGGGTGGGGGGGTTGGGGGTGGGGGGGGTTGTGCCAGAATGGAATCCAGTTTAGTGATCTTGAATGGTGGAAGAATGGAATCCAGTTCAGTCCTGACAAATTTCTGTATACAGAGAACATCCAGAAGCAAAACTATCAAATAACTGATTGAATATTTGTAAGTCAGATATATAACAGTGATTTTCCTGAAGTATTGCAAGATGCTAAAATGTTTCAACAAATGATGGTTAATTGTGTCTTTAAAAATGGTACGTCAATGCTTTCATTGCTTACTGGACTACAAAAGAATACTGGGCAAAATTTTCCCAAAAATGACAAAGTGTCATTTCTGGTGTGAAAATTCCAACGCAGGCAACATGATTTTAGGTGTTCAATGCAGGAAGAAGATGAATGACCTACTACAATCAGTGAGAGTAAATAATTCCTGTTTCCCCTTGGCACTCCACCCTTCCATTATCACCTGAAATGCTGCCACCTCTCAACTTCCCAGCAGCCATTTTTCCTGCATCGTCATCAAACCACCCCTCCACTCCCCCTCCCCGCTTCCCTGCCACCGGTACTCTGCCGTGCTAAGTGCAAATTGTCCTCGACTTCTGACCCACCAGGTGTCCAGTTCACAATATCTCCTTTCGTGCCCCTGCAGGAGGTGTTTGCCTGCAACCGTGGAGAGAGAGAGAAAATGAAGGGTGAGTTGTCCGAACTGAGGATTCTGATTCCATTCGAAGAGAAGGCTGATGTGCATCCTGGGAACACAGCAAGATGTACCGGGATGTATCTATGAATCGTAGGAGTACACAGTGGCATGGATAAATAAGGCACAAATACTTGGGTGTCTTAATCAAATGTAACAATTGCATGTCACCTTATTAAAACCTCCTGTTATTCACACTCACTCTTAATATCCCTTCTCCTGCTGGGATAGATTTTCATTCCATCTGGACACAGCAGCCCCTCAGTGTAAGGGAAGAGGTTAGGCCCACTCAAACTGAGAGTAACATATAACTTGATATTATTCAGTGAACCCTTGACCCTTTGTCCAATCTTCCTTTGGTGTCAGAACCTCATCCGCACAAGAACTGTGTAGTCAGCATGCTGGCTACAGACAGACAGAAGTGAAAGCTGAGGTGTGTCACAGAGCTATCGTCACCCTTCTGCATTGACACGCCAGGCCAGCAGGAGTACTCCTCAGAACCTGCACCCTGATGAGGTGGTTTTCACGTTGATCTCCTCCCTTAGTCATGGAGGGGTCATGAGGCACTGTGGGAGAAACTGACCAAGTGCTCAGTAAATTTTTTAAAATGCACAGGCTTCAGGACAACACACACCATTCATGGTCTCCATTCCAGAGGAGATCTCTGAACCTCCAGTCCCCCTTGGAGCTGGCCACAGAGAACTGTCCCATGGACACCCGGGTACAAGATGGGGAGGGGTGCTCACTTCCTTCCTCTGGGGTCCTGGAACCTGCTTCCCATTTTTAAAAAGCTGTAGTAATTCGTACCCATCTGACATCACAATGGTGGGTGGGAATATTCAATGAGGTCTGAAGATTCTACTTTAACCTCGCTAAGTGTCTTACAATGTATTCAAATTGGTGCAAATCAGGTTCTCACTTTCCTGGGTGTGAATCAGATTGTGGTGGGGGCAGTGGGGGGTAGCGGTTGTGGGAAGATCATGATCAGAAATCCCGTTTTTGGCTTCGCGTGACATTTTGAAGCTATGTCGAGATTTTAACTCATGACCAACAGGCCTTCTAATCCCTCCCACTCACTGATACAAAAATATTTAAGTTGTCGGCACTTGTAGTGTTCCAGTGAAGTTGAACATGAGCTCAGGGAATATTACATTGAATGAGGCACTTCACAGCGTTTTGGACTCAGTATTGAATACAACAATTTCAAACCACGAACTCTGTCCTCCATTTTACAAGCAGTTTGTACTCTGAGTTCTCACGGTTTTGCTTTCAGAAACAGCTGATGACTATTCTGCATTTTACCCTCACTCTAGAGCAATGCTTTGTCTCTTTACTACAACTATCAACACTCCCTTTGCCTTTTATTCCCTGACATCTTTTTACATACACACACATATGCGCACACACACACACCCACTCACCCCTCCCCCCACCCCCCTAGTTTTGGCTTCTGGGGCACCTTCTCTGCTTTTCACTCCATCAATGGTAGCACAGACGTTTCAGCTATCTTAGTCCTTAGCTCTAGAACTAATTCTGCCCATTTACCAGGAAATGCTGCACTGTACCATAGGTTAAGAAGAAAAATGATTCTATTGAGTACTCTGGTGTTATTAATTTTGTACAACAGCTGAGATTTTGTTGTTGGAGTTCTCATCTTGCTTTAATTAGTGTAAATTATCAAACCTAAATAGAAGAGATCACTGAGATTTGAAAAGAATTCAAATATGATACTTGGGCATATTATTGATATTTCTATTTGATCCACGTATATTTTCCACTTGTTGCTCCTTTCTATATCCTCTCAGTTGTTGTCTATATTCTTTCCATAATCATTCTTGTAATGATATATTTGAATACTATTACTTTAATACGATGAAATGGCTATATTCCTCTCCAAGCATTTGTTAAATCAATCTTGTCTGCCTTGGTAAATCGCTTGGATGAATATCTTAAATGTAACAGGGAGGGGAATCTATTAATGTCAATCCAAAACAATTATTGTAAAAATGCATCTAATGAGCAGTGACATTCATCCCCAAAATTCAAATGAAGATAATTCACTTGTTGTGTTGTATTCATCATACCTCCAACTCAAGTTTCACAACTTGAGCTGGGTCATGCACATATAGCAGCATTTAGCATTCAGTGCTTATTCTTTTAGAATCATAGAAACCCTACAGTGCAGAAAGAGGCCATTCAGCCCATCAAGCCTGCATCAACAACAACCCCAACACAGACCCTATCCCTACAACACCACACATGCCTCTGACCTACATCCTGAGACACTAAGGGGTAATTTAGCATGGCCAATCAACCTAACATGCACATCTTTGGGCTGTGGGAGGAAACCCATGCAGGCACAGGGAGAATGTGCAAACTCCACACAAGCCAGAAATCGAAACCGGGTTCCTGAAGCTGTGAGACAGCAGTGCTTAGCATTGTGCCACCACGCTGCCCAACTCTGGGAAAAGTTATCAGAATGGCAAGAACAATGCTGAGTTGGAGGTATTCTCAGGGAAATGTATGAAGGAATCACAGTAATTAACTCTTACTTGTTTCATATTTAGTAATATATGCAAGAGTATATGATAGCCCAGTGACAAATAATGTGGGAGGTACATGAAACAAGCAATAGTGGATAGATTACTTTATGTACATTCGCATAACTATTCTTTTCATTAATGGGCTCCTGACTTGTACTTTCATCGAAGTTGGATTTCACCTTTTCAGGTTAAAAGGAAACCTGTAATAATTGTGTTCATGCACACCACCTGCCCCAATACATACCAGTGGTACTCAGCTGTATAACTAGGGTTTTCCATATTTAGTCTGTGCTTCATTTAATAATTTCAGCTGGGACAGAGGTAAGGCTGCTACAGTTTGATCTAGGGCACTTAGGTGACAAAAAAGTAGAATAAAAGCCATGCCAGATTTCTATCTCTGAATGTGTTTCATTGCCTCCTGCTGGAAAATGTCTGCACCAAGGAAATGGCTGAGGATGGAATACACTCAGCTGTGGTGCCCATGCAGTCAAATAGAAGAAATTGCGCCTGCAGACTTTGTCTGGCTACAAACACAATGGCTGTTCACCAGCGAGTTGTGAGTCAGATTGTATCCCAGAGTCCATCAACACTTTCAAGAGAAAAAGAAATTTGTGCAGCAAGGCCCACGTTTTCACTCTTGGTGTGCAGAGTTGACATAGTTCCTGATCTCTAAACCCCATTAGGGAGAAACTTTTCCAGACAGGCTGGTTTCCATTCCGGGGAGTATATGGGAGCTGAACACAGGCCCACCACTCCCAGAGATAGTGCGGAGGCAGCTACAGGTGTCACCAACTGCTGAGGAGGGCTGTTTACAAGGTCAGCCCGTGCTCTGGGACTTTGTTCAATTGGAATGAAAATAAATAAACCCTCTAGCTTCACCCCTCATCACACCCCACGCATTCCTCATGCCACATTGATGTTATCTTATGTCCCTCAACCATCCCATGATCCCTCATTAACCTCCGTGTCAACCATTGCCCCTCTATGTACTCCGCATGGCCTCTTTAGGCCCTATGCTAACTTGGTGCCACCTTATGCCAACCTGCATCCACTCACCCTCATGAACCCTGATTGCCCTTATGCCAACTTTGTGCCAACCCATGCTCCTCACCCACTATACTTGGTTCTGATACACAAGCCAAATCACCCACTATCCATCACTGACAGATCTCAGGGGCCTTTCTGAGATTATTTCTCTAAGTGCACAGGAGGTGAGCAATCCAGTGCTGTAAGAGGATAGATGATCTCATTCACTCTACCAGAGTAAGTCTCAACAATGGTCTCACAATCCACAAAGACTTCAAAATGTCAGGGTCCAGGACCAGTGACAACTTCATGTCTTGCCTCACAGCTCCATTGTAGTGTATCCCACACTACAGTAGAGTGAACATTTTGTCTCATTCAGGCAACATATGGGACACTGCAAGGAAGAAGAATTGGGGGGTGGGGGGAGGGGTTGCAAACAGGAAATTTGCATTGGTGTGAAACCAATTTCTTGGACCTCCTGCTGAATTTTCCACCGTCCCCCCCCCCCCCCCCCCCCCCCCCACCACCCCCCACCACCCCTCCATTAAACCCATCATTGAGAGTCTTGGCAGAATTCTGTCCCATGTATGCATTCGAAGTCCCATATCAGAGAGATCTAAACCCTTAACAAACTGAATTTCCAGGCCCCCACTGTGTTAATGATAGGCTGTGGAAGCAATCAAGCAATACTACAATTAAAGATTTCTATGATAAACAGCTTTTAAAATTGAAAGCACTGTTTTTCTTTCTTTGGAGAGACACAGCAGGTTATTTTTTTCAAAACTTAGTGCAGGAGATTTAAATAATTTGACATCTTCCATAGACCTTATCAACCTTTAATATATATTATTGTCTATTGTACAAAATCCCAAAAGGATTCCTGATCTCGGCAAAGAATTCTAGCAGGTTTGGACCTTTTCCTCAAGTTCTTAAATCCCATGAGTGTGTGTCTGGAGTGTGTGGGGTCTTTAATTATACTGGCTGCTTTTCTGAGGCAATAACAAGTGTAGACAATCAATGGATGGGAGGCCAGTTTGTGTGATGGATTAGGTTTACAACCTTTTGTAGTTCCCTGCAGTCTTGATCAGAGCAGGAGGCATAAAATCGTGTTCCAGAAATCTCAGTGATGAAAATCGTTTCTTGTGAAGTCAGCTGCACACTTAAATATATTGCTGTCTTCATGAATCACATATGGATGAAATATGTCTTGTTATCATTTTCACCCTCCACCAGCTCCATTGAAGGTGATGGGAGCTGGGTACAGTTGTGGTGGGACTTCTGGATTTGGGGTCTGGTACCATTTTAGCTAATGTGTGGAGACCTGAAAATTCTCTGAAAATTCAGGCCAATAATGACAATGGCCAAAGTTGAAAATGATACAGCAATGATGTCACAAATGTTAAATTTAAACTGGAGTCTACACCATGTATGTAGTATTCTCTTAGCCAATTTGAGTGCTTTCTTAAAGGCAACATACTGGAATCTGAAACAAAAAACAGGAAATGCTTGAAAATCTCAGCAAGTCTGACAGCATCGGTGACGAATGATCTATGACAAATGGTCATCTGAACTCGAAATGTTGGCTCTATTCTCTCTCTGCAAAGATGCAGTCAGACCTGCTGAGATTTTCCAGCATTTTCTGCTTTTGATTTGATTTATTATTGTCACATGTATTGGGGTACAATGAAAACTATTGTTTCCTGCGCACTATACAGACAAAGCATACTATTCATAGAGTAAATAGGGGAGTAAGAAAGGAGAGGACAGGGTGTAGAATTAATGTTGCAGTCATAGAGAAAGATCAACTTAATGCAAGGTAGGTCTATCCAAAAGTCTGACCGCAGGAGGAAAGAAACTGTCCTTGAGTCGGTTGGTACGTGACCTCAGAGCTTTGTATCTTTTGCCAACAAAAGAAGATGGAAGAGTGTGTGTCTGGAGTGTGTGGGGTCTTTAATTATACTGGCTGCTTTTCTGAGGCAATAACAAGTGTAGACAGTCAATGGATGGGAGGCTAGTTTGTGTGATGGATTAGGTTTACAACCTTTTGTAGCTCCCTGCAGTCTTGATCAGAGCAGGAGGCATAAAAAAGTGTGATATATCCAGAAAGGATACTTTCTGTTTGAGTACTTTAACTGTGAGAATTCTGGTTTATCTTACAGTGTGATGAAATTAAGCCCATTAGCAGATTCCCTGAAAAAGCTTCTACTCCAGAAGAAGCTGATGGCGGATGTACTGAAGGTTTTTAAAAATGCTCAGGAAATAATATCACTGAGATAGCCCTCCAATGCTTGTCATTGATTTGATTCTGTTACTGGATGTGAGGAAAATCGTGCATGTTTTATTAACAACATCCATGCAGTTTAAAAGGTAAACTGAGCAAACTTGTTTCACACAAAGCTGTGGCGAATGCTGCTGCTTGTTCAAAATTGTTAGTCAAAACATTTGTTTAAGGTCATCGATAGGTCTCTGCAGTGCTGCATGATGGGGAATTAACAATGATAAGATCAAATAGAATTGGGCAAGAGGGAACAAGGACAAAGAACAGTGAGATTGGAGTAATGGGGTTGACAAAATTAAATTGGAGCAGCAGGAGTAGAAATTATGGCACAGAAAATGGAGAATGAAAATTATAATTGGGAGTGGGATAGATAAAGACTGATGCTAATTGGTTCAAGACAGGCAGGAGTTCTATAAACAAAGAAAATAACAGAAGGAAGTGGGTTTATTAAAATGGAATGGGGCAAGAAAGTAACTTGTATGCAGATCTTTAACAACAGCTTGCTTGCAATAATTTTACTCTTCTTTCAAGTCATTATTATCATGCAAGTATTAAATGACGATAATTTTGGACACGGAGTAAACCATGTCAGCTGCACTAACATCTCAATGAAAGAGAGCTGAATACATATTTGAAAGTAGAGAATTTGGGCAGCAATGGTCTAGTGGTATTATTGGTAGACTATTAATCCAGGAACTCAGCTAATGTTCTGGGGATTCGGGTTTGAAGCTCGCCATGGCAGATGGTAGAATTTGAATTCAATAAAAAATATCTAGAATTAAGAATTAACCATAGAGCTATTGATTGGGCCGGCACGTGCACAGTTACCTCACAGGGACACAGGTTCAATTCTAGCCTTGGGCCCCTGACTGTGTGGAGTTTGCACTTTCTCCTCAAGTCTGCATGGGTTTCCTCCAGGTGCTCCAGTTTCCTCCCATAGTCCAAAGATGCGCAAGTTAAGTTGATTGGCCAGGCTAAATTGTCCCTACTGTCAGGGGGATTAGTTGTGTAAATATATAGGGTTACATGAATAGAGCCTGGGTGGAATTGTGGTCGTAGGCTGAATGGTCTTCTTCTGTACTGTAAGGATTCTATGATTTTAGAAGCTTACAAAGGTTGGGCTGGAGAATGGGAATAACTGGGTACCTCTTGAGAAGCATGACGTGCTAAGTGGCCTCTTTCTGAGCTGTGAAAATCAATTATTCCATAACTGTTTACTGCAGGGTTTAGTTTCACACACCTGCTTACAGTGCCATCTTGTGGTTTACACATTTAAATGCCATTTCACATTTTCTAACCAAGAACACTTGAAAATATTGATTGAATGATGGTACTCAAATCAAATCACTGCCACATTAACTAAATAATTGTTTGCAAATTTGAAGTATAGACGTGAATTTTAAGTTGAGTGATTAGTTCGCTGAGCATAATGTGGTGTGGTGACAAAATGACACTATCATGTTTCGGTATCAACTTTCAGCTAAAATGTTTCATACTTATTTACATTTAAAGCTTTTGCAGGTAAGGATTCTAATGTATTTCCAGTGGTTGGGTTGTGAGTACATTTATATTTATTACAATACTTATATGGCTGAAAAATTGTATTCCATATTAGTGCCCATTTATATCTACACAATACTTACAGAATTACATCAATAAATATAGCTTAATACAATTCACAAGCATTAACAGAGTAACTCCTTAGAACAATTAAAAAAAACATACAAAATACATGCAGTGGGGACTATGATTATTCCTGATTTAATGCAACTATGGAATGTTATGCTAAGAAAATCAACCAGCCTAGCTCACTGTAGAAACATAGGAACTAGAAGCAGGAGTAGGCCATTCAGCCTTTGAGCCTGCTCCACCATTCATTTTGATCATGATTGATCAAATTCAATATCCTGATCCCAACATCCTCCCCTATCCCTTGATCTCTTTAGCCCCAAGAGCTATACCTAAGTCCTTTTTGAAAGAAGACAACGTTTTGGCCTCAACTACTTTCTATGATAGTGAGTTCCACAGATTCACCACTCTTGAGTAAAGAAATTTCTCCTTGCCTTAATTCTAAAAGATTTACTCCTTATCTTCCGACTATGACCCTGTGCTTTGGATGCCCCCACCATTCTTTCTGAATCTACCTCGTTAGAATTTTATAATATGAATTCTCCTCTTACTCTTCTACGCTCCAGTGAACATAATCCTAACCAACCGAGGCTGTACTCATATGACAGATATGCCTTCCCAGGAATCATCCTGGTAAACCTTCACCGCTTTCCTACTCTAGCAAGGACATCTTTCCTCAGATAAGGATGCCAAAACTGCACAGAAGATTCTAGTGTGGTCTCAACAATGCCCTATACAACTGCAGCAAAAAATCCCTATCCCTATAGTCAAGTCTTCTCGCTATGAAGACCAACATACCATTTGCTTTTTTTACTATCAGCTGTACCCCCATACTTACTTTCAGAGACAGATGCACAAGGACACCAAGGTCTCACTGAGTATCCCCCCCTTTCAATTTACACTCAAATATTCTGTCATTCTATTTTTGCTATAAACAAGAACTTGCACATTTAATGTGGAAAATATCTCAAGGAATTTTGCAGAGATGTATTCAGAGAAAAAATGAACACCAAAAGAAAGAAAGGGAGCTAGTGGGAGAGGTGACCAGTTTTAAGGAGATCTTAAAGTGAGAAAGAGAGAGGGGCTAAGGAGTTTAGGTGGAATCTGGATTGCTAACGTTACAGCTGCCATTGGAGGGGGTTGCACAAAAGCCAAAGTCAACTATACATTTCTATAACATATTTAGCACAGTAAGTGTCGCAAGGTACTTCACAGGAAGAGAATAAACAGATAAATGAATACTGAAATAGAGCCAAGATTTGATAGGAGAACTTAGGAGACAAAAAGCTTGACTGAAAAGCTGCTTTGATCAGATTTTTAAAGATGAAGCAAGAGAAGTTGATCATAGAATCCCTACAGAAAGAAACCATTCAGTTTGCATTGATCCACTGACAAAGCATCTTACGCAGGACCTGTCCTTCCCACAAACACATCTTGGGATACTAAGGGGCAATTATCATGGCCAATTCATTTAACCTGCACATCTTCAAACTATGAGAGGAAACCCATATAAACACAGGGAAAAGGTGCAAACTCCATAGCCAGTCACCTAAAGCTGGAATTGCACTCGGGTCTTTGGTGTTATAAGGCAGCAATGCTAAGCACTGTGCTATCATGCTGTCTTAAGAATGTGGTACTTTATCTAATATTTAATTAAAATCTATGTAGGTAGCACATAATTGTATTCCTTTCATTAACCTCTCTGCTACTTCATACAAAATTTCAATTAGATTAGTCAAATATGACCTTGTTTGTACAAATTAGTGCTGACTCTCATTAATTAGCTAAAATTTCTCCAATTGCCTGTTGAGTATTCTTTCTAAATACTTACCGCTACTGATATCAAACTAATTGGTCTGTATAGCCGCTAGAATTATCCTTATACAATTTCTTGAATATGGATGTTTAAATTTGCTACTCTCTAATCTGCCGACATCTTGGACCAGTACCTGGAACTTCGATGTTGTGGCCATTTCAGAGCAGGGACAAGAATGGTTGTTGCAGGTTCCCGGGTTCAAATGCTTTAGTCAGAGTAGAGAAGGAGGTAGAAGGGGGGGAGGAGTGGCATTATTAGTCAAAGACTGTATCACAGTGACAGAAAAGAAGTTTGATGAGGACTTGTCTTTTGAGGTAGTATGGGCTGAGATTAGAAACAGGAGAGGAGAGGTCACCCTGTTGGGAGTCTTTTATAGACCTCCTAAAAGCTCTAGAGAGGTAGAGGAAAGGATTGCAAAGTCGATCCTGGACAGGAGTGAAAGTAATGGGGTAATTGTTATGGGGGACTTTAACTTTACTAATATTGATTGGAATAGCTATAGCTCTAGCTCGTTAGAGGGGTTAGTTTTCGTACAACGTGTGCAGGAAGGTTTTTTGACTCAGTATGTAGATAGGCCAACTAGAGGTGAGGCTACATTGGATTTGGTGCTGGGCAATGAGCCAGACCAGGTGTTAGGTTTGGAAGTTAGTGAACATTTTGGTGATAGTGACCACAATTCGGTTACGTTCACCTTAGTGATGGATAGGGATAGGCATGAAGCTGGGGGCAGTAGTTATAGCTGGGGAAGGGTAATTATGAGGCCATCAGGAGAGAATTAGGGTGCATAGATTGGACTAGGAAGCTACAGGGACTGGGAACATCTGGAATGTGGAGCTTATTCAAGGAGCAGCTGCTGCGAGTCCTTGATAAGTATGTCCCTGTCAGGCAAGGAGGAAATGGTCGAGTAAGAGAACCTTGGTGTACAAAAAAGTTGATTTGCTGGTTAAAAGGAAAAAGGAGGCTTATGTCAGGATGAGGCTTGAAGGCTCAGTTAGTGCAATGGATAGCTATAGATTAGCCAGGAGGGAGCTAAAGAGTGAATTGAGGAGAGCTAAGAGGAGACACGAGAAGACTTTGGCTGATAGGATTAAGGAGAATCCTAAAGCTTTCTTTAGATATGTTAAGAATAGAAGATTGGTTAGGACAAGACTAGGGCCAGTCTAGACAGCAGTGGGAAGTTGTGCGTGGAGCCTGAAGAGATTGGAGAGGTACTGAATAAATATTTCTCTTCGGTATTCACGCAGGGTGATGTAAATGTAGTTATGGAGAACACTGAGTTACAGGGTAGCAAGCTGGAAGGTATTGAAGTAGATAGGGAGGATGTGCTAGATATTCTCAAGGGTTTGAAGTTGGATAAGTCCCCTGGGCCGGACGGGATTTACCCTAGTATTCTCTGGGAGGCAAGAGAGGAGATTGCAGAGCCTCTGGCTCTGATCTTCAGGTCGTCGTTGGTTACGGGTGTGGTTCCGGAGGACTGGAGGATAGCGAATGTGGTCCCATTGTTCAAGAAGGGGAAGAGAGACCTTCCATGGAATTATAGGCCAGTGAGTCTTACTTCTGTTGTGGGCAAAGTATTGGAGAGAATTATTAGGGATAGGATTTATAGTTATTTATAGAGAAATGAATTGATTGGGGATAGTCAGCATGGTTTTGTGAAGGGTAGGTTGTGCCTTACTAACCTCATTGAGTTTTTTTGAAAAAGTGACCAAAGAGGTGGATGGGGGTAAGGCGGTTGATGTGGTATATATGGACTTTAGTAAGGCGTTTGATAAGGTGGCCCATGGAAGACTTCTGCAGAAAATGCAGATGTATGGGTTAGAAGGTGATTTAGCTAATTGTGTTAGGAATTGGCTAGCAGATAGAAGACAGAGGGTGGTGGTTGATGGGAGATATTCATCGTGGATTTCGGTGACAAGTGGTGTACCTCAGGGGTCTGTTTTGGGGCCCCTGCTGTTTGTAATTTTTATAAATGATCTGGATGAGGGTATTGAGGGATGGATCAGTAAATTTGCAGAGGACACTAAAGTCGGTGGAGTGGTAGATAGTGAAGAGGGGTGTTATAGTTTGCAGAGGGGCTTGGACAAGTTGCAGAGCTGGGCCGAGAGGTGGCAAATGGAGTTTAATGTGGAAAAGTGTGAGGTAATGCACTTTGGCAGGAACAATAAATTTGTAGAGTATAGGGCTAATGGTAGGGCTCTTAATAGTGTTGAGGAACAGAAGGATCTTGGTGTATGTGTCAATAGATCCCTGAAAGTAGGCAGTCAAGTGGATAAAGTTGTTAAGAAGGCTATGGAGTCTTAGCTTTTATTGGTAGGGGGATTGAATTTAGGAGCCGCAGCATCATGTTGCAGCTGTAAAAAACTCTAGTGCGGCCGCACTTGGAGTATTGTGTGCAGTTCTGGTCGCCACATTATAAGAAAGATGTGGAGGCATTGGAGAGGGTACAGAGGAGGTTTACCAGGATGTTGCCTGGTATGGAGGGCAGGTCTTATGAAGAGAGGCTGAGGGATTTTGAGGTTGTTTTCGTTAGAAAGAAGGTGGCTAAGAGGAGACCTTATTGTAACATATAAGATGATTAGAGGTTTAGATAGGGTGGACAGTGATAGCCTTTTTCCTAGGATGGAGAAAGCTAGCACGAGGGGACACAGCTTTAAATTAAGGGGTATGAGTTATAGGACGGATCTCAGAGGTAGGTTCTTTACTCAAAGAGTGATTAGGGAGTGGAATGCCCTGCCTGCAGCTGTTGTAGATGCGCCCAGTTTGGTGGTGTTTAAGAGGTTAATTGATAAGTATATGGAAGAGAAGGGAATGGTTTAGTTTGGAGGGGCATTGCTTTTTATATTGGTCGGCGCAACATCGAAGGCCGAAGGGCCTGTTCTGTGCTGTAATGTTCTATTCTATGTTCTATCTCCCCCATACCCTGGAAGATTATTGTAAGTCTTTCCACAATCTCCACAGCCACTTCCAATAGCAACCTCATCAATCCAGACTCATCCACTTTAATTGTAGCCTGCATTTCCAGTGTTAACATACAACGGACAACCAAGAGAAATACAGGAGGATCAGAGAGGAGTTGAAAAGGCACAATGGAGAAACAAAGAGAGATTATAAGAAAAGACAGGCAGTCAACATAAAGAAGAACACCAAAGTCATTTATAGACATATAAATAGTAAAGGGATGGTAAAAGGAGTAGGGCCAATTAGGGACTTAAAAGGGAATTTACACAAGAAGGCAGGGAGCATAGCTTGAGTATATTAAATGAATATTTTGCATTGTCTTTACCAAGAAGGTAGATGCTACCCAGGCCATGGGGATAGAGAAGGAAACCCTGTCCCTAGAAAGGTTCAAAATTGATAAATGGGAAGTGTTGAATAGACTGACAGTACTTGAAGTTGATAATATCATCAGAAGTAACTCTTCAAAATGCAGCTAATGAAAATACAAAAAAAAAACTTACTCCAAATTATAAATCAAAGAAAGTTTAATGAAGAAACATCATTACTCCAAATTTGGGGCCTCAGTTTGAGCCACTCCAAGCTCCCCACAATTTTATATCATTCCTAATTTATAGTGAATCAGCTAACTATTGCAGCCCCCTGTAATTGGTTCCATGCTTTACTGGGTCAGCTGACTCTTACATCTTATTCCCATTGTATTGGATATAATGTGACCAAAGTTGTTACTGGTTACATTCTAACAAATTCCCTTTGTTTATTTAAAAACAATTTAAGATAACCAGTATTCTTAATAACTTTCCAGTACTTACATCCCTTTTTGTAAAACAGTCAGATACCTGTAGATTAGAACCGACTCAGTTAAGTTTGGAAACTTCCTTGTTTTCTATCATTTGCTTAATGCTGGTCAAATCGATTCTTAATCTTTTTTCTGCTACACCTTTTGTTGAGTGAATATAGTCCCATAAAGACCGATTGTCCACATTCAATTGCTACTTTCATACCCGATGTGCCTGTGAAAAGTAATTCTGTTAATGTGTCTGATAAATGTATCCCATATCCAATGCCTCCACTAACTCTAGGGTTTCAGCCACTAATTTGCTTTTAATTACCCTTCTTATTTACTTTGCTTCAAAAGAACAACATTTTCCTTCCTTATCTATCAGGATATTATTATATATTATTGTATAATATATAATAATAGTATTATCATCTATCAGCACTGCTTGATGTCCATCTGGTAAATTGGCATGTGAAGCATCACTAAACACAACCAATTTCATACCTTCCAGTTCTCCTGGTGTCAGGAATTTAATTACATATTCCTCTAATTTTAACTTCTGTAATGTTTTACAAGCCTGTAAGATCTCTGCCTATGAGCGCTTCAATATATTATTCAGCATTAGGACGTTATAGCTCCCATCTGATCTGGTCTGCATGCATAACCAGTTTAGTAGTCCTATCATACTACTCAACAATTTTGTTTCTTTTTTGTTGGCCCATTCCACTTTTTCCATTGATCTTTCTCTGATGATGGGAATGGGATCAATACTCTTTAGATTTCCCTGTTAACTCATAGTACATCTGGTGTAACGTTGTTGGATAGTAAGACCAAGATATCGAAAAGCACCAGCTGCTTGACTGCCTACCTTAAATTCTGTTTTCAGCTTCTCAATTATCCTTCTCTCAAATTCATCTGTGCCACCCCTTAGGCACCTGCATTATAAAAATGCCAGCTAATTTTCCTTTACCCTTCCAGTAAAACATTGCTGGATCTGCTTTTAACTGGACACAGCCAGTCTTCAGTAACACAGATCGTACAGAGAAATACCAAACCCTTGATGCATCGTTTACCCCACATACACTTTTGTTCAATTTCCACAAATATCCTGTGTACTATCTGCTTCTTTGGGTGGCCTCAAAAAAAAACTTTCCTTTGAAATGTTTCACCCTGCAGAAATGCTGCTTTGGTATCAATTGATTTACACATCCAATTATGAGATGCTAGAACGATGAAAAAATTTCTGTGTCACTTTCCCTGCTGTGGGTGAATCACCCTAATGTCTCTCCCATTCAAATGTTGCTTATACCCAAGGGCTACTAATCTGGCTTTAATTTTATACGTTCCATCTTGCAAAACTTTCTTTGTATAAACCCACATATGGGACAAAGCAGGCTGCCCATCATCTAGTACCTTGGTGTACATCTCAAACTCCTTCCAACTGTCCAGCTCCCTTTCTTTGGCCTCTCTTACTTCCGCAAGCTGCATTTTATTTGCAGGCATCAATTCTTCCTTATAACGGGGCTTCTGCTCATATTCTTATCATTGGTTTGATTCCTAGCTTTCCTCATTAACCTCTGGCCTCTCCTGCCATGTCTATTTCTGTCAGGGCTGCTGCTCTCTGACACAGATTTGTGACTTTTTCCTGGGTTCATGAATGCTTACTATCTTATCCTCAGGACAGAAGTCTTACTTTTTTTTGTTTCCATCTGTCCGTCCCATTTTCCCCAATCTACAGCTTTGGCTTCTTGCTCTTGTACATTGAGCCACTGTATGTATTTTCCTGAGGCCTTTCCTGATTATAACGGGCTCTCAACTCTGTTGACCCTTTGGGTATATATGATATCACTGTGCCTACTTTGGGTAGCTCAACATTTGAAGTAGCAGCTTCATCCTCTGCTTCATTGGTATTTTGTTGATCAGGTTTCCTCTCATCTGTTGTTGACTGCTCCTCATAATAACTCAGTGTATGTGAGGTACAAGGTGTCTCCTGCATTTCTACATCTTACTCAGATGCACCAAAATCATACACAAGTGTTACTACTCTCGAAGAGTGGGTTTGTATTGTCAAGTTACTGTGTTGTAATATAACCAACTTCCCATCTGCTTTCACTTGCCTGGGCCCTTTCTGCTCTTTTTTGCCCTCTCTTTTATAGGAGATCCTATCCTCTTTCTCAAAGTACACCCTTGATGGTCTTATGTGATGTCTTAGAGGTCTTCTTAATTTCAGCCTTAATGAAGGCCTTTCTCCTTGCATGCATAGTATTTAAGTGTGCAGAAAACATGGAGCTAATGCTGGGGAGCATCTGTTAATACTGATGGCAACTTTGGATTCCTCCCATATACCAACTGGTATGGACTATAGCCCCCACACCATTTGTAATAAATTTTTCACATGCACTGCCCATACTAATACAACCTGCAATTTACAGCCTGGCTGATCCACCAAACTTTAAGGCAACAGGTCATCTATAACCACATGATTCCTCTCACAGAGGCCATTGCTGAATGTGCTGTTTGCTACAGTGTGCATTATTACAATATTTCCGATTTTTGTACATATTTTGAAATTCATCATTCGTGAATTCGCCTCCATTGTCTGTCAAAAATTTAGACAGTAGCCCCAACTCTGTTCCAATCCAGTGGGTCATAATTTTATCTATAATGGTCTTTTTATCTTTGCCATAAATTAATAGGATATCCTAAACTGAGTGACCATATCCACAAAGTGCAACAGATAGATGCCTTTGTCCTTGTCTCATATCCTTAGATCCATAGCCATTACTTCATTGAAATGTTGTGCTAATGGTAGATTCACAACTGGACACGAGGTATCCTTCTATGCTTTATGCAAGTTTCACACTGGGCTGATATTTGCTCTGTGCGATCATTGTATCCTTTGTCCAGCACACCTGCATCTTGCAGCAGTGCTCTCAGTCTCTGTGGTGCTGGATGACCAAACTGTTTGTGGAATTTCAGAATAATCTTCTTTTTTCCATCATGCTGTTAGCGACACTAATGTCTCATGAATCCTTTGGTCTGATAATTTTGGTTCACTTAAAAGATAATAAATGGCCAGATTTTGTAAAATCTAAGTTCACAGTTTTTCCAAATACCATAGCTTTATGCTGTTTCAAATCGTTGGTCATCTCAGCTTTCTTCATAGACCTGCTTAAC
This sequence comes from Sphyrna mokarran, assembly GCA_024679065.1. NCBI lineage: Eukaryota > Metazoa > Chordata > Chondrichthyes > Carcharhiniformes > Carcharhinidae > Sphyrna > Sphyrna mokarran. The sequence goes on from JAGIQG010000002.1 coordinate 66,045,989, forward strand.
AAAGGTATATCACTGGAAACTGTACTTATAAATAAGCCAATTCCCACAATTTTACCGGGAAAATTTTGGAGGATGCTAGAATTTTGTCATCTCCATATCTAAAGCAGGTGGAACTATCATATGCTTTAACTTTCTTTCAGTCTTTATGATCAAGGGATCCTAAATAACAATCTAGCCAATCTTGGCCGCAGACAGTGGATGTACATCCACTATCTAAAACAGCACAGTTGAAAGTCTATCATCAGGATGTGCTTTACGGAACTGAACTTCTCTGCCTCCGAAACAATGCCTTCCTGGTCCTCGTCTTCATCATTGTTAGTTTCCGTGTATTCTGTGTCACATTTGGTTTCAAAGACTCAATTTCTTCTTTTTGGACAGTTTACGATATAGTGGTATGGTGAAATCACATTGGAAACAGTGATTCATAATTCCTCTAGCATTCCTTTGATTTTAAACATCTTTTATCAGCATCCCACGTGGAACATCTTTCCTTATTTTCAAATCGGTTATGACTGTTTTTGACACCAGGTCTGTTATTAACACAACTGTCTTTTTTTAAGGCCTTCACGTATCTTTTGGTCTGGATTGCAGTTGAGTCACTATTGACTCCTCTGTTCTGGGTGCTATGACTTTCTAGTCTGCATTGAACAAGATGGCGGGAAGGATTGTTTTCTGAAAAACCTTTTTAATAATGCTGCCATTTGATCAAAGAGGGGCTCTGTTCCTCTTAATTATGTTCCAGTCATCTCTAACAGAGTATCCATATGCACAATCATGCACAGTTCAACAACTTAAAGGCCAATACACATCTGGAATCTCCAAATTAAATTTCATTAGCCTGTTATGGCCCCTATCAAAATCCATGATATACTCTTCCATGGACTGGTGTCTTGTCTCTTAACCCTGTCAAACATCACCCATCCTTCATAATTCTCCAAGAACTCATCTTTCTGCTAAAACTTAAGTATTATAGCAGTAATTAAATATAGTAATTCTTTATTTAGGGCATCTGCTTTTTATCTTGCTCTTAATTGGAAGCTACAAAGCTAATGCCACACCTTGCTTTTTTTTTTCAGTGTTGTGGTGACAAGGATCCACATTTCCACCTCTGTCTTCCATTGTCAATATGATTCAGCATTTGAAAAGTCAGGGGGACAATCAAATCCTACCAGTTTACTTCTATCGTCTTTCATGGTTGTAGCACTGCTTCAAAAACAAACACCAAATTACATAGAACATTACAGTGCAGTACAGACCCTTCAGCCCTCGATGTTGCACTGACCTGTGAAACAAATCTAAAGCCCATCTAACCTACATTATTCCAATAGCATCCATATGTTTCATCAGGAGGCTATCTTCAAAATGCAGCTAATGAAAATACAACAAACTTATTTCAACTTATAAATCAAAGAAAAGGTTTAATAAGGAAACATCATTACTCCAAACCCTGGGCCACTCCAGGCTCCTCACAATTCTATGTAATTCCTAATTTATAGTGAGCCAGCTGGTTAGCTGACTATTACAACCCTCTGTAATTGGTTCCATGGTTTACTGGGTCAGCTGATCCTTTAATCTTGTTCCCATTTGTCACATTGCATCCAATACAAAATTGTCACTGGTTACTTTCTAAGAGACTTAAGGGCTGGATGAGATGCATCCACTGTTATTATTGGAAGTGAGAATGAAAATTGCAGGAGTACTGGCCATAAACTTCCAATCTTCTCTAGACTCAATGAGGTGCCTGGGACTGGAGAATTGCCAGTGTTATGCCTTTGTTTAAAAGAAGGAAGTCCCAGCAATTATCTCCAGTTTAACATCAGTGAGCAAGTTTCCAGAAACTGTCATTCAGGATAGAATTAATAGTCACATGGAAAAATGTGGATTGATTAGGAAGAGCCAGCTTGGATTTCTAAAGGAGAAATTGGGTTTAATTAACTTGCTGAAGTTTATTGAAGATAAAAGAAAGTGGCGATGAAAGTATTGAGGTTGATGTGGTGTACGTGAATTGTCAAAAGGCATTTGATACAGTGCCATGCAACAGACGTGAAAAAATTATAGGCCAGTGAATAAAAGGGATAGAAGCAGCCGGGATAGATAATTCTCAACTCCACTTTCCTACTTTATCCCCACAACTCTTGATTCCTTACTGATTAAAAATTTGTCTATCTCAGCTTGAACGTACTCAATGACCCAAACTCTGTAGCCCTCTGTGGTAAGTAATTCTAGAGATTCATTCCCTCTGAAAGAAGAAATTCCTCCTCATCTGTAATGGGTGATCTCTTATTCTAAGATTATGCTCTCTGGTCCTAAACTCTCCCAAGGGGAAACAATATCTCAGCATCTACCCTATCAAGCCCCAAGAATCCAATATGTCTCAATAAGGTTGCCTCTCTTTCGCATAAATTCCAATGAGTATAGGCCCAGCCTACCCAACCTCTCGTCATAAGAAAAATCCCTCCAACCTAGTGAACTTTCTCTGGATGGTCCCCAATGCCAGTATATCTTTTCTTAGATAAAGGGACCAAGACCGCTCACAGTATTCCAGGTGCAGTCTAACTAGTGCCTTATATAGTTCTAGCAAGGCTTCCTTATTTTTTATTCTTCTGTTTGAAATAAAGGCCAATATTCCTTTCACCTTTCCTATTACCTGCTAAACTTGCATCCTTGCTTTCCTTGATTCCCAGTTTTTCTCCATTTAAATATTCAGCTCTTTATTCTTCCTTCCAATGTGTGTAACTTCACATTTTCCTACACTATATTCCATCTGCTAAGTTTTTGTCCACTTGCTTAAGCTGTCTACATTCTTCTGTAGACTTTGTGCCATCCTTGCCACTTGTCTTCCCATATATTGTTGTGTCATCTGCAAATTTAGCAATAGTACATTCACTTTCCTTGTGTAAATAATTGTAGCTCTAGCATAAATACTTATGGCATTCCATTAATTAATTAATCCTGAAAATGCCTCTCTTATTTCAACTTTCTGACTTCTATCAGTTAGCCAATCTTCTACCCATGCTAATAAACTACCCTCAGTGCCATGGGCTCTTACCTTATTAAATAACATTTTGTGTGGTACCTTATTGAATACTTTTTGGAAATCCAAGTATCTACTGGTACTCCTTTATCTATCCTGCTCATTACCATCTCAAAGAATTATAATAAATTTGTCAGTTATGATTTCCCCTCTATGAAGCCATGCAGACTCTGCTTGATTATATTACGTATTTCTAAATGCTCTGCTATTACATCCTTTAATAGACTCTTAACATTTACCCAATGACAGACATTAAGGCAATTGGCCTATAATAATTACCTGTTCTTTGTTTCCTCCATTTTTGAATAAGTATGTTACATTGGCACAAAATAGATGAAGTAACAGCACAAGTTGACATTAATGAATATGATTGTAAAGCCATTGCAGAAACGTGATTACAAGGAGATCAAAATTGGGAACTAAATATTCAGGGACTTTTCATAAGGACAGGCAGGAAGGAAAGGGTGGTGGGTGTATTTGTACGAGATGGAATAGGCCTGACTGCAAGAAATGATCATGAATAGGAGATGTAGAATCCATATTGGGTGGAGGCAAGAAATAACAAAGAGAAGAAAACACTGGTGGGAGTAATATATAGATCCTGTTACAGTAAGCAGTTTTCCAATCCTCTAGGATTTTTCAGAATTTAAGGATTCTTGGAAGATTATTACCAGTGCATCCGTATACCCTGTAGGTACTTTTTTTACTATCTGACTTTTTCTCTAGTGATAGTTATAATATTCATATCATTCTTCCCATCCCACACTACTTATGCCTTGTGATTATTTGGAATGTTATTTGTGTCTTCCACTGTGAAAACTAAGGCAAGATATTTATTTAACTTCTCTGCTATTTCCTGGTTCCCCATTGTTATTTCCATAATCTCATTCTCTCAGGGGTCCTTGTTCATTTTGGCCTCTTCTTTTTATATATGCAAAGAAGTTTTTACTGTCTGTTTTATATAACTTATAATTTTACCCTCAAGTTTTAATTTCTCTCTCTTGTTAGTCATCTTTCATTGGTTTTAAAACTTTCCCAATTCTCTAGCTTATCACTAATCCTTGCCACATTGTATGTTTTTTCTTTCAGTTTAATACTATCCTTAACTTCCTTGGTTAACTATGCTTGATTTATTCCTTTCCTAGAATCCTTCTTCCTCACTGGGAAATAGTTTTGTTATGAATTTCATTATTGTCTGCCATTACTGATCAACCATCAACTCTTTTTCAGTTCACGCTAGCAAACTCTGCCCTTATTCCTTTGTAATTACTCTTATTTAAGTTTCATATAGTTGTTTTGGACTCAAGTTTCTCAGTCTCAAACTAAATGCTAAATTCCAGCATGTTATGGTCCCTATTTCCTTGGGATACTATACTCTTAGATTGCTTATTAAATCTGCCTTATTACACATTAACAGCCTAAAACAGCCTGATCCTGGTTGATGCACAACATATAGTTCTAGGAAACTATCCAGAATATACTATATGAATTCTTCCTCATAGCTATCTCTACCAATCTGATATTTCTCATTCACATGAAGATTAAAGTCACCAATGATTGAAGTGCTGCCTTTTCGCAAACTCTCACTATTCCTGATTTATTCTCCATCCTATAGTATGCCTACTGTAAGAGGATCTATAGATTGCTCCCACCAGTGTTTTCTTCTCTTTGTTATTTCTTCCCTCCACCCAATATGGATTCTACATCTTCTGTTCCATGATCATTTCTTGCAATCGGGTCTATTCCATCTCGTACAAATAAAGCTACATCCACCATCCTCTCTTTCCTGCATGTCCTTATGAAAAGTCACATATCCCTGAATATTTAGTTCCCAATTTTGATCTTCTTGTAATCACATTTCTGCAATGGCTTTAAGATCATACCCATTAATGTCAATTTGTGCTGTTACTTCATTTATTTTGTACAGATTATCATGCACAGATCACTGAATGTAATAATACAGATATCAAGAGCAGTTAATAAAATATACAGCATTCTGGGCTTGGGTATGGAGTACAAGAGAAAGGAAATTATGCTGAACTTAAGATACTAGTTAGACCCTCAGCTGGAATATAGTGTGCAGTTCTATAGGAAGGATGTGAACACATGTGAAGGAGGGAGTGCAAAAGAGGTTGACAAGAATGATTCCAGGGATGAGAAACTTCATTTACAAGGATAGATTTTTGAGGTTGGGATTGTTCTTCATAAAGAGAAGAAGACTAAAAAGAAATTTGATAGAGATGTTCAAAATCATGAAGAGGGTGCAGTACTGGACAAAATAGAGAGGGAGAAACTTTTCCTCGTCGTAAAAGAGTCGAGAACGAGAGGGCACAGGTTTAAAGTAATTTTTTGTAAAAAGACACAAATGAAATATGATTTTAAAAAAACTTTTGCACAATGAATGGTTTGGGTCTGGAATGCACTGCCTGGAGGTATGGTGGATTCAGATTCAATTAAGGAATGTAAGAAGATATTAGATGATTATTTGAATAGAAACAATGTGCAGGATAAAGCAGGAGAATGTCACTAAGTTATAATACTCATTTGGAGAGCCGATGTAGATAGGATGAGATGAATGGCTTCCTTCTGCACCATAATAATCCTGTGATATGTCCTTCCTCTCAATTTTTACCACATGCCCCGCCATTCAATAAGATCATGGTTGATCTGATATTGGATCAGTTCCACTTGCCCGCCTGTTCTCCATAAACTTTAATTCCCTTATTGGTCAAAAATCGATCTACCTGTGACTTAAACACATTTAGCTTCCACTCTCTGAACTTTTACCGATATTTCGTCGGATTCATCTTAGTAAATAGTGAGACAAAGTATTCATTAAATATTCCCGCCTTGCCCTGAACCTCTATCTTTCATCTTCTTTGCCTTGATATGACCTACACCATATATATTTGTACGTTCATCTCCGACTTCCCACCATTTACATGCTGGTAGAAGTTTCTGAATTCTCTTTTATGTTGACTGCATTCTATTCTCATACTATCTCGTTGTTAATTTTATTCTGCACTTCACTTCTCCTCTCAATTTATTGCATTTGACCTGGTCCTAGCTTGAAGAATTTACCTTGGTCCACCTGGCCATCTCATTTCCAGCGCCAGATTTCTTTTCTTCATTCATGGAATATGGGCATTGCTGGCTAGACCAGCATCTTATTGCCCAATACTGATTGCCCGGGAGGAATTTTGGTGAACTCTTCTTGAACTGCTACAGTCCCTAAAAGAACATAAGAAATAGGAGTAGGAGTAGGTCATTTAGCTCCTCGAGCCTGCCCCGCCATTTAATAAGATCATGGCTGATCTGATATTGGATCAGTTCCACTTGCCCGCCTGTTCTCCATAAACCTTAATTCCCTTATTGGTCAAAAATCGATCTACCTGTGACTTAAACACATTTAACGAGGTAGCCTCCACTGCTTCAATGGGCAGAGAATTCCAAAGATTCACTACTCTCTGGAAGAAGTTCCTCCTTAACTCTGTTCTAAATTGACTCCCCTTTATTTTGAGGCTGTGCCCTCTAGTTCTTGTTTCCTTTCTAAGTGGAAATAATCTCTCTGCTTCCACGCTGTCTAGTCCCTTCATTACCTTATATGGCTCTACAAGATCTCCCCTCAGCCTTCTAAACTCCAACAAGTACACGTCCAATTTACTCAATCTCTCCTCACAAGCTAACCCTCTCATCTCCAGAATCAACCTGGAGAACGTTCTCTGTACTCCCTCCAAAACCAATACATGCTTTCACAAATAAGGGGACCAAAATTGCACACAGTACTCTAGTTGCAGCCTCACCAGTACTTGTACAATTGCAGCAAGATCTACCTGTTTTATACTCCATCCCTCTCGCGACAAAGAGCAACATTCCATTTGCCTTCTTGATCTGCACCTGCAAACTGAGTTTTGTGATTCATGCACAAGGACCCCCAGGTAGCATGTTGTAATTTTTCACCATTTAAATAATAGTCCATTTTATTATTATTCCTTCCAAAGTGGATAACCTCACACTTGCCAACATTATTCTCCATCTGCCAGATCCTTGCCCACTCACTTAGCCAATCCAAATCTCTCTTCAGACTTTCTGCGTCCTTCACGCAATTTGCTTTCCCATTCATTTTTGTGTCATCCGCAAACTTTGTTACCTTACACTCGGTTCCCTCCTCCAGATTATCTATGTATCTGGTAAACAGTTGAGGCCCCAGCACCGATCCCTGCGGCACTCCACTAGTTACCAACTGCCAACCAGAAAAGCATTCATTTATTCCAACTCTCTGCTTTCTGTTAGATAGACAATCCTCAATCCACGTTAACACTTTACCCCCAGCTCCGTGTACCTTAATCTTATGCAGCAACATTTCGTGGGATACCTTATCGAATGCCTTCTGGAAATTTGAAAACCGGTTCCCCACTGTCAACCGCACTCATTACACCTTCATAAAAACCCAGTAATTTCATCGAACATGGCTTTCCCTTCATGAATCCTTGCTATATCTGCTTGATTGAACCATTCTTTTCCAGGTGCCCTGTTCTTTCTTCCTTAATGATGGATTCCAGCATTTTTCCAACTACGATGTTACATAGATTATGTTATGTAGGTTCACCCACAGTGCTGTTGAGGAGGGGATTCCAGGATTTTGACTCATGATAGTAAAGGCCATGTAAAGGCAAGGAGGAAATGGTCGAGTAAGAGAACCTTGGTGTACGAAAAAAGTTGATTTGCTGGTTAAAAGGAAAAAGGAGGCTTATGTCAGGATGGGGCTTGATGGCTCGGTTAGTGCAATGGATAGCTATAGATTAGCCAGGAGGGAGCTAAAGAGTGAATTGAGGAGAGCGAAGAGAGGACACAAGAAGACTTTGGCTGATAGGATTAGGGAGAATCCTAAAGCTTTCTTTAGATATGTTAAGAATAGAAGATTGGTTAGGGCAAGATTAGGGCCAGTCATAGACAGCGGTGGGAAGTTGTGCGTGGAGCCTGAGGAGATTGGAGAGGTACTGAATAAATATTTCTCTTCGGTATTCAGGCAGGGTGATGTAAATGTAGTTATGGAGAACACTGAGGTACAGGGTAGCAAACTGGAAGGTATCGAAGTAGATAGGGAGGATGTGCTAGATATTCTCGAGGTTTTGAAGTTGGATAAGTCCCCTGGGCCGGACGGGATTTACCCTAGGATTCTCTGGGAGGCAAGAGAGGAGATTGCAGAGCCTCTGGCTCTGATCTTCAGGTCCTCGTTGGTTACGGGTGTGGTTCCGGAAGACTGGAGGATAGCGAATGTGGTCCCATTGTTTAAGAAGGGGAAGAGAGACCTTCCAGGAATTATAGGCCAGTGAGTCTTACTTCTGTTGTGGGCAAGGTATTGGAGAGAATTATTAGGGATAGGATTTATAGTTATTTAGAGAGAAATGAATTGATTGGGGATAGTCAGCATGGTTTTTGTGAAGGGTAGGTCGTGCCTTACTAACCTTATTGAGTTTTTTGAAAAAGTGACCAAAGAGGTGGATGGGGGTAAGGCGGTTGATGTGGTATATATGGACTTTAGTAAGGCGTTTGATAAGGTGGCCCATGAAAGACTTCTGCAGAAAATGCAGATGTATGGGATAGAGGGTGATTTAGCTAATTGGGTTAGGAATTGGCTAGCCGATAGAAGACAGAGGGTGGTGGTTGATGGGAGATATTCATCTTGGAGTTCGGTGACAAGTGGTGTACCTCAGGGGTCTGTTTTGGGCCCCTGCTGTTTGTAATTTTTATAAATGATCTGGATGAGGGTATTGAAGGATGGATTAGTAAATTTGCAGATGACACTAAAGTCAGTGGAGTGGTAGATAGTGAAGAAGGGTGTTATAGTTTGCAGAGGGACTTGGACAAGTTGCAGAGCTGGGCCGAGAGGTGGCAAGTGGAGTTTAATGTGGAAAAGTGTGAGGTAATGCACTATGGCAGAAATAATAAATGTGTAGAGTATAGGGCAAATGGTAGGATTCTTAGTAGTCTAGATGCACAGAGGGATCTTGGTATGTATGTTCATAGATCCCTGAAAGTAGGCAGTCAGGTCGAGAAGGTTGTTAGGAAGGCATATGGAGTCTTGGCTTTTATTGGTAAGGGGATTGAATTTCGGAGCCGCAACGTCATGTTGCAACTGTACAAAACTCTAGTGCGGCCGCACTTGGAGTATTGTGTGCAGTTCTGGTCCCCGCATTATAAGAAAGATGTGGAGGCAATGGAGAGGGTACAGAGGAGGTTTACCAGGATGTTGCCTGGTATGGAGGGCAGGTCTTATGAAGAGAGGCTGAGGGTTTGAGGTTGTTTTCGTTAGATAGGAGGCGGCTAAGAGGGGACCTAATCGAAACATATAAGATGATTAGAGGTTTAGATAGGGTGGACAGTGATAGCCTTTTTTCCTAGGATGGAGAAAGCTAGCACGAGGGGACACAGCTTTAAATTAAGGGGTGATAGTTATAGGACGGATATCAGAGTCAGGTTCTTTACCCAAAGGGTGGTTCGGGAGTGGAATGCCCTGCCTGCAGCGGTTGTAGATGCGCCAAGTTTGGTGGCGTTTCAGAGGTTAGTTGATAAGTATATGGAAGAGAAGGGAATGGTTTAGTTTGGAGGGGCATTGCTTTTTATATTGGTCGGCGCAACATCGAAGGCCAAAGGGCCTGTTCTGTGCTGTAATGTTCTATGTATTTCCAAATGAGGATAGTAAATGGCTTAGAGGAGAGGTGGTGTTCCCATGTTTCAGCTGAATTGCCCTTCTAATTGTTAGCAATCCTGGATTTGGAAGGTGCTGCCAAAGGAGCCTTAATGAGTTCCTGCAGTGCATCTTGTAGATAGTAGACACTGCTACTATTGTGCTTTGGTGGTGGAGAGAGTCAATGTGGAAAGATTAGCGTATTGTGAAAACTTGGTTATTCAACCCTGAGGGACTTGGCATGATTTATCGAGCATCTAGAATAACCCTGAGCAAGGGGTTTTATTGACCTATATATCCTGAGGAGCAAATGATGTAAGAAGTCTCACAACACCAGGTTAAAGTCCAACAAGTTTATTTGATACTAATCCCATAAGCTTTCGGAACACGCTGTTCTTTCGTCAGGTGAGTGGAGAGTTCTGTTCAGAAACAGGGCATACAAAGGCACACAGAATACTGATTAGAATGCGAGTCTTTACAGCTAATCTGCTGTTCAAGTCTTAAAGGTGTAGACAATGTGAGTGGAGATAGTATTAAGCATAGGTTAAAGAGATGTGTATTGTCTCCAGACAGCACAGGACAGTAGTGAGATGTTGCAAGTCACGGAGGTTACAGAGAGTGTGACATGAATCCAAGATCCTGGTTGAGGTCGTCTTCATGTGTGTGGAACTTGGCTCAATGACTCTGCGCTGTCATGTATTAGGAAGGCTGCCTTGGAGAACGCTTACCCGAAGATCAGAGGCCAAATGTCTGTGACTGCTGAAGTGTTCGCCCACAGGAAGGGAACAGTCTTGCCTGTGAGTGTCAAGCAGTGTTCATTCCTCTGTTCTCGTAGCATCTGCATGGTCTCCCCAGTGTACCATGCTTCAGCACATCCTTTCCTGCAGCGTACTAGGTAGACAACGTTGGCCAAATTGCAAGAGTATGTACCGTGTATCTGGTGGATGGTGTCCTCATGACAGATGTCTATGATCCGGCATGTCTTGCAGAGGTTGATGGACAGAGCTGCAACCTGACTTAGCTGCACTCTAGCAAAAGCTCTGCACTGAGCAGCATTCGGGGATGACCCCAGACAGAGCTACACAAAGGAGCAAAATCCAAACAGAGATGCACCCCAGAAAGGAAAACACATGTGAGTCTGCACCCCAAACACAGCAGGCACAGCCCCAGTAAGAGAGAGCCCTGGGAGGAGCTGCACCCCGGGGAGAGAGCCCTGGGAGGAGCTGCACCCTGGAGTGGGGGCCCTGAGAGAAGCTGCAGCCCGGGGAGAGAGTCCTGGGAGGAGCTGCACCCCGGGGAGAGAGTCCTGGGAGGAGCTGCACCCCGGGGAGAGAGTCCTGGGAGGAACTGCACTCTGGGTGGGGACCCTGGGAGGAGCTGCACCCTGGAGTGGGGGCCCTGAGAGAAGCTGCAGCCAGGGAACTGAGCCTCCGGCAAACCTGTATCATGAACTCTACCAGCAGCCGCACCCCAGGCTGAGCTGCTGGCCGTCAGGCGGGGCTTGGACCGCTCTCCCTCTCTCTCCCTGGTCCTCAGTCCGGATAAGGTTGTTTCCTTTTCCTTAAAAGGCAGCAGCGGGAGGGTGAGGTAAGCGGAGAGTGAGTGAGCTCAGTGTGTTCCAGCTCATTCACTCACCCAGATTCTCCAAGGAGCAAGATGGGGAAGTCAGGTTAGTATATGCACTTGTATTCCCATCATTGCTCCTTTGTTCATTCTTACATCTGTTATTTTTAAATTTACTATTTCAGCTTCTAAGGAGTTTTCCCGTGAAGTTTTGAAAACTCACAACGATTACAGGAAGAAACACGGTGCTGCTAGATTGAAGCTATGCAGCAAACTTTGCAAAGAAGCGCAACAGTAAGCTGCTACCCCATTCTCTGCACTGTTTGTGGATACCCTGCTGGTATTGACTGCATTCTCTGCACTGTTTGTGGATACCCTGCTGGTATTGACTGCATTCTCTGCACTGTTTGTGGATACCCTGCTGGTATTGACTGCATTCTCTGCACTGTTTGTGTTTGTGGATACCCTGCTGGTATTGACTGCATTCTCTGCACTGTTTGTGTTTGTGGATACCCTGCTGGCATTGACTGCATTCTCTGCACTGTTTGTGTTTGTGGATACCCTGCTGGCATTGACTGCATTCTCTGCACTGTTTGTGTTTGTGGATACCCTGCTGGCATTGACTGCATTCTCTGCACTGTTTGTGTTTGTGGATACCCTGCTGGTATTGACTGCATTCTCTGCACTGTTTGTGTTTGTGGATACCCTGCTGGTATTGACTGCATTCTCTGCACTGTTTGTTGTTGTGGATACCCTGCTGGTATTGACTGCATTCTCTGCACTGTTTGTGTTTGTGGATACCCTGCTGGCATTGACTGCATTCTCTGCACTGTTTGTGTTTGTGGATACCTGCTGGCATTGACTGCATTCTCTGCACTGTTTGTGTTGTGGATACCCTGCTGGCATTGACTGCATTCTCTGCACTGTTTGTGTTTGTGGATACCCTGCTGGCATTGACTGCATTCTCTGCACTGTTTGTGTTTGTGGATACCCTGCTGGCATTGACTGCATTCTCTGCACTGTTTGTGTTTGTGGATACCCTGCTGGCATTGACTGCATTCTCTGCACTGTTTGTGTTTGTGGATACCCTGCTGGTATTGACTGCATTCTCTGCACTGTTTGTGTTTGTGGATACCCTGCTGGTATTGACTGCATTCTCTGCACTGTTTGTGTTTGTGGATACCCTGCTGGCATTGACTGCATTCTCTGCACTGTTTGTGGATACCCTGCTGGTATTGACTGCATTCTCTGCACTGTTTGTGTTTGTGGATACCCTGCTGGTATTGACTCAGTATCATCTGCATTGTTTCTTGGAACTCTGCTGGTATTGACACTCTCTTTTTCTCTATAGGTACGCAGAGACTCTGGCTAGTACACGGGTTCTCAAACACAGCTCAGAATCTAGTCGAGGGCAGTGTGGGGAAAACCTTGCCTGGGCATCCTATGACCAACCTGGTTAGTGCAGTAACACAAGCGATGAAGCCTGTTATTTTAATTTTCACTTCTTTTTGGAGATGATTTCACACTAAGTAGAGGCTGAAAACTGGGACGTTATCCTGATATCCAAACTTAGCCAGCTTTAGCAGGCCAGTTACCTCATGTGTTTTCCCCTGCCAGTTATATTTACTCATTTATTGTGACATGTTATCTGAAGAATGGGCATGTGACTGGGATGATATGTTGCACAAGATATCAAACACTGAGCACTGGAATTATACTGAGGGTAGTCAGATGGAGATGGTGGGGGAGGGGAGATAGTTGAGGTAATTGGGTAGTTGCGTTAGGTGGCATTAGAGGCAGATGGAATTATCAAGCAATTGGGAGTAGTGAGATTGGGTCAGGTTGAAGGGTAATTGGGTGATTAATGGGACACAGATTGTGTAATTACCCAACTTTTAGACTAGGTGTTAATTTGTCTAACAGTTCCTGGGTCAATCCCCCAGGTAGATACTGCAGAGTGTCTGTTCTCTGACTGTAGCTCAAAGTCAGACACATTTCCAAATGGTCCCAGCGAACAGGGGAAATGTTCATTGAAAGTTTAAACTCCCTGGATAATTCCCATGTAGTCCACATGTCAGGACTTCTACAGGATCCTTAGACCTATCTTTTATTTTATGTCTTGTCTCCAATATTCTGGAAAATTTGGCCCAATGATCCAGGATTAATTTTGGGATAGACCGGGAATTGCTAGTATAGATTGAGTATCTTTCAACTAAATCTTCAGAGCTATTCCAAGTTTCAGAAGAGTTTCCAATTTTAGTTTCCATTGAGCTGTATTTTTGATTACTTGACAAATCTTAAATAGGATATAAAAAAAAATATAAAGTCCCAGTTAACAAATTCTGCACAACACCCTGTTTATATAAATCTTGAATGTATTGTTGTATTCCAGGATTCCCCATTTTTCCCACAGCTCCATGTTCATGTCCGTTTATTCAGGCTTCCACCCATGTCACAGCTCTAATCAAAATCACAAGTGAGACTCTTTGGGACTGAACTAACATTCCCTATTGTTCCCAGTTTGTCTGTAGTCTTTAACATGGCTGATCATGCCATCCTTTGATTAGATTTTTTTATTATTATTATTACATGTATTGGGATACAGTGAAAAGTATTGTTTCTTGCATGCTATACAGATGACAAAACATACCATTCATAGAGCTCATAGGGGAGAAGGAAAGGAAAGAGTGCAGAATATAGAGTTATATAGTCATAGGAAGGGTGTAGAGTAAGATCAGCTTAATGCGAGGTAGGTCCATTCAAAAGTCTGATGGCAGTAGGGAAGAAGCTGTTCTTGAGTCAGTTGTACATGACCTCAGACTTTTGTATCTTTTTCCTGATGGAAGAAGTTCCTTGATTTATACTGGCTGCTTTTCTGAGGCAGTGGAAAGTATAGATGGAGTTGACGGGTGGGAGGCTGGTTTGTGTGATGGATTGGCTTCTTTCACAAGCCTTTGCAGTTTCTTCCGGCCTTGGTCAGAACAAGAACCATACCAAACTGTGAAACATTTGGAAAGCATCCTTTCCAAAATGCTTCTGTAAAAGTTGGTGAGAGTCATAGCAGACATGTCAAATTTCCTTAGCCGCTTCCTCCTCTAATCTGACTAATGCTGCTCAACTGGCTGGTACTGTGGGTCCATTCTTTATTGTTCATTTTTAGCCATAGAATTACCTGCAATTGCTTCTTAACCCGCTACACACACTTATTTCTTGTAAGTCACCCCCACAATGATCTGTCCTTGGACCCCTTCTGTTTCTTCTCTCTATGCTGCCCCTTAGTGAATTATCCAAAACACTACATTGTGTTCCAGTGTTATTTCAGTGATAGCCAGCTCTACCCTACCACCACCTCTCTCAGCCCCTTGTTATTTCTGATTGGGATCCTGGCTTTTCCTGATATAAATGACGTAGATTTTGGTGTACAGGGGACAATTTCAATATTTGTGGACAAATATGAAACTTGGAAATATTTGTCAAGTGTCAAACCTAAAAAGGACATAGACAATTTGGTGGAGTGGGCAGATTGAACTTCACTTATCACCAATGTGGAGAAGTGAGTTGATGCATATTGGTAGGAGGAATATGGACAGACAATAGAAAATAAAGGGTAAAATTCTAAAAGGGAGTGCAGGACTTGGGTATAGTGGCAGGACAAGCAGAGAGAGCAATAATAAAGCAAATAAAGTTCTGGGTTTTATTAATAGAGACGTAGAGTACAACAGCTAGGCGGTAATGTTGAACTTACACGAGAGACTAGTTAGACCTCAGCTGGAATATTGGGGAAAAGGCAGGAGAAAGGCACAAAGTCATAATGTTGGTTTGGAGAGCTGCACTAGACATGATGGGCCGAAAGGTTGTCTTGTGCGCCGTAATAGTTCTGTGATAAGCAGATTTTTTTTTTCTCACTCAATTTTGGGAAGACTGGAAGTCCCTATCACAAACCCCATTCCTTCTCAACCTCTCCTTCCTTCTCCCTGGCACTGCTTCAGGCTGAACCAGATTCTTCACAACACCTTAGTATTGCATTTGGAACCTTGGTATTGCTGAATTGAGCTTCCGATCTCACAGTCACACTTCTTTCTCTGTGTAACATTGCCCAATTGCTACCTTAGCTCAGTGGCTGCTGAAACCCTTACTCATGCCTTTGTTTCTTCTTGTTTTGATCATTCAAATACACTCTTGGCATGCCTCTCATTTTAACCTTACAAAGTAATGAAACTCCTCTAAAACTCTGTTGCCTGCAACACAAATCACACCAAGTCCTAGTCACCTTTCAGCACTGTGCTCTATGACCTACATTGCCTGCCAGTTTGGAAACAACTCCACTTTAAAATTCCCCTCCGTCCTTTTAAAATGTGGCTAAAATGCTGGTGTAGGACGGTGGTCTTCAGATGTGGACCATTGGGATCTCTTAAGGGTTGCACCTATGCCGGAGGAGCATCAATGTCCTGGAGGTTTGTTCCTGTTACTCAGGAGGGTTTAAGCTAGTGTGGCAGGGGGCTGGGAATCAGACTAGTAGGTCAGCAAGTGAAATGACCGCGGAGGAGTTGGAAACTGTGGCCAGGAGGGTGAGAGAGCAGACAGGGAGAAGTTACTGAACACGGAGGGGGGCTGGCAGTCTGAAGTGTAGTTGTTTTAACGTGAGAGGGAAAACAGAAAAACTTAAGAGCTTAGATTAATACACACAATGATGATATTGTAATTGCTATTACAGATCATAAGACATATGAACAGAATTAGTCCATTCAATCCATCGAAAGTGCTCTGCTATTCAGTCATGGCTGATAAGTTTCTCAAATCCATTATCCCACCTTTTACCTGTAAATTTTGATCCCCTTTCCAATCAAGAATATAGCTATCTCTGTCTTAAATATACTCAATAACTTGGCCTCCACAGCCTTTTGTAGCAATAAATTCCATAGATTTACCACCCTCTGGCTGAAGAAATTCTTCCTCATCTTGGTTCTAAAGATTGTCCCTATACTCTGATGCTGTACCTTCGGATCCTAGTCTGTCTTAATAATGGAATCATTTTCTCCAAGCCCTTCAGTCCAACAATAACTTAGTTGAGGGACAAGACTTGCAGTTTAACATGCTAGGATTTCAGGTGTGATTGAGAAGAATGTAAAAGAAGTAGGGAAGTTGCAATACTAAATAGGGAGAATATCACAGCTATACTGAGGGAGGAATCTTGAAAGGTTCATCCAGCGAGGCCACATGGGTAGAGCTCAAGAATAGGAAGAGTGCCATCACTTCGGGATTATGTTACAGTCATCCCAACAGCTAGGGGGAGATAGACAAACAGATATGTGCAAAGATTATGAAAAAAATGTAAAAACAACAGAGTTATTGTGGTGGATGATTTTAACTAACCAGGGCTGCCTTAGTGCTACGGGCTGGGAATGGGGGAAGGGATTTATTTGGTAGATCCAGGAATGTTTCTTGACGCGATATGTAAATAGTCCAACTACGGAAGAGGCCATACCTGGCATGGGGGAATGAGCCTGGCCAGATGATCAAAGTTTCAGCAGGGGAGCATTCCGTGAATAGTGGCCATAATTCCATAAGTTTTAAGTTTCTTCTGCATAAGGATAAGAGTAGTCCTTGGGTAAATTGGGGGAAGGCTATCTATAACAATATTAGGCAAATACTGGGGAATGTAGATTGAGGGCAGCTGTTTGAGGGTAAATCTGCTTCTGTCATGAGGGAATTTTTAAAAGCCAGTTGATTAGAGTCCAGCACCAGCATATTCCTGTGAAAATGAAGAACAAGTATGGCAAGATTCAGGAACGTTGGATGACAAGAGAAATTCTGAGCTTAGTTGAAGAGAAAAAGGAGACATATGAAAGGTTTAGGAAACTAAAGACAGAGCTCTCAAAGTAAAATATAAAGAAAGCAGGAAAGAACTTAAACAAGAAGTTAGGAGGGAAATAGTAGATCCCCATTCAACTATGCATGGAGCTGGAGGAAGTGGGTGAGGTACTTAATGAATACTTTGTGTTGGTATTCACAAAAAAGAAAGACATGGTAGTTAGTGAGTCTGGAGAGGGGCATGTTAATATTCTAAGGCAAATTGATTATATAAAAAAAAGTGTTGTTGTTTTGAAAAGCAGTAAGGTAAGCAAGTCCCCAGAACCTGATGGGATCTATCCCAGAGTACTGAGAGAGGAAATTGCTGGGGCCTTATACGAAATCTTTGTTTGTTCTTGAGTCATAGGAGAAATTCCAGAGGATAGAGAGAGACAAGGGAGGAAATTGCTAGGGTTTTGTGTGAAATAGTTGCATCCTGTTAGTCAAAGGAGAGGTCCCAAAGGATGCTGATCTTCCCTTTGGAACAGGAATAATCTGGGAAATTTTAGGCCAGTGAGTCTTGCGTCAGGTAGGGAAATTATTGGAGAGAATTCTTAGGGATAGGATTTACAGGTATTTGGGAAAATATGGACTTATTAGCGAAAGGCAGCATGGCTTTATGTAGGGGAGTTGCGACTCTCAAACTCTTAAGTTTTTTTGATGAAATGAAAAAGATGATTGACGGCAGGGCGGTGGATGTTGTTGTTTTTGACAAGGTCCTTCATGGCAGGCTGATACAGAAGGTGAAGTCACAATGAGATTCAAGGTGAGCTGGTAAGATGGATACAGAACTGGCTTGGTCATAGAAGACAGAATAGTGGTAGAAGGATATTTTTCTGACTGAAGATCTATGGTGTTCTGCAGGGATTAATATTGGGATCCCGGTTTGTAATCTATATAAATGATTTGGATGGAGGAAAATGTAAGTAGTCTAATTAGTAAATTTGTGCACAACACAAAGATTGGGGGAGTGGCGGATAGTGAGAAGGCTTGCCAGAGGATACAGCAAAATATAGATAGGCTTGAGGCATGGATAGAGAAATGGCAGACGGTATTTAATCCAGACAAATGCAAGTGATGCATTTTGGAAGGTCTAATGCACGAGGGAGATGTACATAAATGGCAGAACCCTTAGAAACATTAACACACAGAGGGATCTAGGCATACAAGTTCACAGTTCCCTGAAAGTGGCAATACAAATGGATAAGATGTTTAAGAAGGCATGTGGCATGCTTGCCTTCATCATTCACAGCATAGCGTATTAAAAAATAGCGTGTTGTGTTGCAGCTGTATAGAACTTCAGTTAGGTCACATTTGGAATATTGTGTACAGTTTTGGTCACCACATTACCAGATGGATATGGAGGCTTTGGAGAGAGTACAGAAATGGTTTACTGGAATGTTACCTAATTTGGAGGATATTAGCTATGAGGAGAGATGGACAAACTTGGTTTGCTCTCATTTGAACATTAGAGGCTGAGAGGCCACCTGATGGAAATTTACAAAATTATGAGAAACCTGGATGTAATGGAGTCTTTTTCCCAGGGTAGAAATGTCAATTACTCAATGACATACTTTTTAAAGGAGATGAGAGGGGAAGTTTTTTTACACAGAGGGTATCAAGTGCTTGGAATGTGCTGCTCGAGATGGTGGTGGAAGCAGATACGTTAGCAGTGTTCAAGAGGCATGTTGACAGATACATGAATAGGCAGGAAATACATTGATGTGGACCATGAAGAGGTAGAAGATCATGGTTTGGATGGGCGCCATGTGTTGGTGTAGGCTTGGAGGGCAGAAGGGCCTGTTCCTGTGCTGTAACTGTTCTTTGTTCTTGTTTAAATCCTTTCATGGCCTTGTCCCTTCCTATCTGTGTACTACTCTAGCCCTAATAATCCTCTCCTGCTCTCTTGTGCACGTCTGATTTGAATTGCTCCAGCATTGGCTGCTGTACCTTCAGTTCTGGAATTCACTCCCTAAGCTGCTGTGTCTTTTCCTCTTTGTCCTTTAAAATGTTCCTCTAAAACTTAACTCTGTGACCAAGCTTTTGATCATCTGTCTTGATATCTCCTAATATGGCTTGGTGTCCAGTTTTTAAAAATAATGTTCCTTATGCTATTTTACGGTCTTAATGGTGCTATAAAATGCCAGTTATTGTCTTAGTTGTCCTGGAATAGTAGGATGTAATTTCCACTTGAATCTTTCATATGTTGAGTTCCTGATTCCAGTCCTGCTGATTTACTTCATGCTATATTTCTCTGCCCTTTTTCACCTTCAAAAACATATCCATTTGCTTCTTGAACCCACTTATTACTAGCATACTCAAGTATCTAAATTTTAAGTGATATCTGAAAGTTGAAAGGGTTGAAGTTGTCATGTTATTATGTTGCAAAGATAATCAATTAACATGATACAGGATATTACCAGGATTGGAAAATTGCAGCTGTGAGGAAAGATGGGATTGGCTGGGGTTGCTCTCCTTGGTGTGGAGATGCAGGCGTTGGACTGGGGTAAAACAGAAAGAAATCTCACAATACCAGCTTAAAGTCCAACAAGTTTCTTTATAGCAAACACCCCAAGCTTTCGGAACTCGCTGTTCCTTTGTCAGGTGGATGGGAGTTCTGATTACAAACAGGACACAAAGATACAAACTCAATTTACATGCATAATGATAGGAATATGAGTCTTTACAGCTAATCCAGTCTTAAAGATACAGACAATGTGAGTGGAGAGAGCATTAAGCACGGGTTAGAAGGATGTGTACTGTTTCCAGACAGGAAAGTTAGTGAGATTTTGTAAGGCAAGTTGTGGGGGTTACAGATAGTGTGACATGAACCCAAGATCCCGGTTGAGGCCGTCCTCGTGTGTGGAACTTGGCTATCAGTCTCTGTTCAGCGACTTTGTGCCATTGTGTGTCATGAAGATTGCCTTGAAGCATGCTTACCCGAAGATTAGAGGTCGAATGCCCGTGACCACTGAAGTGTTCCCCAACAAGAAGAGAACATTCTTGCCTCGTGATTATCGAGCAGTGTTCATTTATCTGTTGTCGTAACGTCTGCATGGTCTCCCTAATGTACCATGCCTCAGGACATCCTTTCCTGCAGTGTATCAGGTAGACAATGTTGGCAAAGTTGCAAGAGTATGTACTGTGTACCTGATGGATGGTGTTCTCACATGAGATGATGGCATGTCTTAGAGGTTGCTGTGGCAGGGTTGTGTGTGTCGTCTTCACCATGGACTACTGTCTGGAATTGGTTACATTCTTGGACACACGAATCTCCGTTAAGGACGATCATCTCAGCAACTCACCATACCACAAACCCATGGATAACCTCATGATGCTCCACTTCTCCAGCTTTCACCCTAAACATGTTAAAGAAGCCATTCCCTATGGACAAGCCCTCCGTATACACAGGATCTGCTCAGATGAGGAGAATAGCAACAGATACCTTAGACTCTGAAAGGTGCCCTCATAAGAAAAGGGTGCTTGACTCATTGATCAACAGTTCCGACATGCCACGGTGCCTCAGAAGATAAACACGGGACATGGCGGACAGAGTACCCTTCGTCGTCCAGTACTTCCCCAGAGCAGAGAGGCTACGACATCTTCTCTGGAGCCTTCAATACATCATTGAAGATGAACATCTTGCCAAGGCCATCCCCACACCCCCACTTCTTCCCTTTAAACAACCACACAACCTCAAACAGACCATTGTCCGCAGAAAGCTACCCAGCATTCAGGAGAACAATGACCACGACACTGTACAACCCTGCCACAGAAACCTCCGCAAGAGATGCCGGTTCATCAATATGGATGCCATTGTTTCATGTGAGAACACCATCCACCAGGTACAGGGTACATACTCTTGCAATTTGGCCAACATTGTCCATCTGATATGTTGAGAAAAGATGTCCTGAGGCTTGGTACTTTTGGGGAGACTATGCAGATGTTATGACAATGGATGAATGAACGCCGCTTCCTGTTGGGGAATACTTCAATGATAATGGGCATTTGGCATAGAACATTACAGCGCAGAACAGGCCCTTTGGCCTTCAATGTTGCACCGACCAATTAGGAAAAAGCAATGACCCTCCAAACTAAACCATTCCCTTTTCGTCCATATACTTATCTACTAACCTCTTAAACGCTACCAAACTTGGCGCATCTACAACTGCCGCAGGCAGGGCATTCCATACCCTAACCACCCTCTGGGTAAAGAACCTACCTCTGATATCCGTCCTATAACTACCACCCCTTAATTTAAAGCTGTGTCCCCTCGTGCTGGCTTTCTCCATCCCAGGAAAAAGGCTATCACTGTCCACCCTATCTAAACCTCTAATCATCTTGTATGTTTCAATAAGGTCTCCTCTTAGCCACCTTCTTTCTAACGAAAACAACCTCAAATCTCTCAGCCTCTCCTCGTAAGACCTGCCCTCCATACCTGGCAACATCCTGGTAAACCTCCTCTGTACCCTCTCCAATGCTTCCACGTCTTTCTTATAATCGGGGACCAGAACTGTACACAATACTCCAAGTGCGGCCGCATTAGAGTTTTGTACAGTTGCAACATGACGTTGCGGCTCCGAAATTCAATCCCCCTACCAATAAAAGCTAAGACTCCGTATGCCTTCTTAACAACCTTATCGACTTGATTGCCAACTTTCAGGGATCTATTCACATATACACCAAGATCCCTCTGTTCATCAACACTATTAAGAGTCCTACCATTAGCCCTATACTCTACACATTTGTTATTCCTGCAAAGTGAATTACCTCACACTTTTCCACATTAAACTCCATTTGCCACCTCTCGGCCCAGCTCTGCAACTTGTCCAAGTCTCTCTGCAAACTATAACACCCCTCTTCACTATCTACCACTCCTCCGACTTTGGTGTCATCTGCAAATTTACTATCCATCCTTCAATACCCTCATCCAGATCATTTATAAAAATTACAAACAGCAGGGGCCCCAAAACAGATCCCTGAGGTACACACTTGTAACCGAACTCCATGATGAATAACTACCATCAACCACCACCCTCTGTCTTCTATCAGCTAGCCAATTCCTAATCCAATTAGCCAAATCACCCTCAATCCCATACATCTGCATTTTCTGCAGAAGCCTTCCATGGGCCACCTTATCGAACGCCTTACTAAAGTCCATATATACCTCATCAACTGCCTATTCCCCATCCACCTCTTTGGTCACTTTTTCAAAAAACTCAATAAGGTTAGTAAGGCATGACCTACCCTTCACAAAACCATGCTGACTATCCCCTCTCGCCTCCCAGAGAATCCTAGGGTAAATCCCGTCCGGCCCAGGGGACTTATCTAACTTCAAACCCTCAAGAATATCTAGCACATCCTCCTTATCTACTTCAATACTTTCCAGTTTGCAACCCTGTATCCCAGTGTTCTTCACAACTACATTTACATCTCCCTGCGTGAATACCGAAGAGAAATATTTGTTCAGTGCCTCTCCAATCTCTTCAGGCTCCACACACAACTTCCCACTGCTGTATCTGACTGGCCCTAATCTTGCCCTAACCAATCTTCTATTCTTAACATATCTAAAGAAAGCTTAGGATTTCCCTTGATCCTAATCAGCCAAAGTCTTCTTGTGTCCCCTTTTTAGCCCTTCTCAACTCGCTCTTTAGGTCCCTCCCGACTAATCTATAGCTATCCATTGCACTAACTGAGCCTTCAAGTCTCATCCTGACGTAAGCCTCCTTTTTCCTTTTAACCAGCGAATTAACTTTTTTTGTACACCAAGGTTCCCTTACTTGACCATTTCCTCCTTGCCTGACAGGGACATACTTATCAAGGACTCGCAGTAGCTGCTCCTTGAATAAGCTCCACATTTCAAATATTCCCAGTCCCTGTAGTTTCCTAGTCCAACCTATACACCCTAATTCCCTCCTTATGACCTCATAATTACCATTTCCCCCAGCTATAACTACTGCCCCCAGCTTCATGCCTATCCCTATCCATCACTAAGGTGAACGTAACCGAATTGTGGTCACTATCACCAAAATGTTCACCAACTTCCAAGCCTAACACCTGGTCTGGCTCATTGCCCAGCACCAAATCCAATGTAGCCTCACCTCTAGTTGGCCTATCTACATACTGAGTCAAAAAACCTTCCTGCACACTTTGTACGAAAACTGACCCCTCTAACGAGCTAGAGCTATAGCTATTCCAATCAATATTAGTAAAGTTAAAGTCCCTCATAACAATTACCCTATTACTTTCACTCCTGTCCAGGATCGACTTTGCAATCCTTTCCTCTACCTCTCTGGAACTTTTAGGAGGTCTATAAAAGACTCCCAACAGGGTGATCTCTCCTCTCCTGTTCCTAATCTCAGCCCATACTACCTCAACAGACAAGTCCTCATCAAACTTGCTTTCTGTCATTGTGATACAGTCTTTGACTAATAATGCCGCTCCTTCCCCCTTTTCTACCTCCTTCTCTACTCCGACTGAATCCCGGAACCTGCAACAACCATTCCTGTCCCTGCTCTATCCATGTCTCTGAAATGGCCACAATATCGAAGTTTCAGGTACTGGTCCAAGCTGCAAGTTCTTCCACCTTATTGCGAATACTTCTTGCATTAAAGTATACGCATTTCAAACCATGCCCTACTCCACCCGTACGCTACTGTGCTTTACAGTTCTCATCTATGACCCCCCTATTCTCGTCCCTCTTAACATCCAAACTACTCAGGATCCCACCCCCCCCACCCCCGAACCAGTTTAAACCCCCTGCATAGTCTTTGCAAATTTTCCCCCCCAAGATTTTGGTTCCCCTCTGGTTTGGGTGCCTCTGATCTTTGGTTAAGCGTTTCCAAGGCAGCCTTCACGACGCACGACAGCGCAAAGTCACTGAGCAGAGACTGATAGCTAAATTCCGCACACACGAGGAGGGCCTCAATCGGAATCTTTGGTTTATGTCACACTATCCCCCAAACTTGCCTGGATTTGCAAAATCTCACTAACTTTCCTGTCTGCAAACAATGCACACACTTCTAACCTGTGCTTAAAGCTCTCTCCACTCATGTTGTCGGTATCTTTAAGAATTGATTAGCTGTAAAGACTCACATTACAATCGTTATGCATGTAAACTGAATTTGTGTCTGTGCCCTGTTCATGATCAGAACTCCCACCCAGGAACAGTGAGTTTGAAAGCTTGGGGCATTTGCTACAAATAAACTTGTTGAACTTTAAGCTGGTGTGAGATTTCTTTGAACCAGAGGAGGCTGACGGGAGATTTAAAATTGTGAGAATCCTGGGGAGAGTGAATGGGAAGGGCCTATTCACAGTAGCAGAGAGGTCAGTGATTAGGGGGCACAGATTTAAAGAAACTGATAGAAAAATTAGAGGAGAGATGAAGAACATTTTTTACCCAAGGGTGATAGGGATCTGGAATTCGCAGCCTGTAAAGGTAGTTAAAGCAGAAATCTTCAACTCACTTAAAATGGGTCTGGAAATGCATCTTGTACATCATAACCTGTAGGACTGCTGAGTACAGACCAAATGCTGGAAGTGGAATTAGGAAAAAACACTGTTTTTTCCTCAGTGTAGACATGATGGGCCAAGTGGCCTCCTGTGCTGCAAACCTTTCTGATTAATTTACTCCATTTCATTTTTGTTATTTTACTTGTCATATTCCTTCCTGACATTTTTTTCTTTACCTGATTGAAGTAACCTTTTCTATAGCAGTCTTTTTCCTCCCAGCTTTTTTTAAAACAATCTCTGTTACTCTCTTTGTACTAGTAGCTACAATGTCTGTATTTTGATCCTGACTAATTAATGTTCTCTGCCTTTTTGTCTTACTTTGAGATTGGTACCACAAACGCTAAATGCAAATTGTTGAAATTTTTAATCCACTTGATAGCAATTTGCAATTCTGATAGTAACACTGAATAAATCTCTTTTAGTTTCTTACAGTGAGTGCTGATAAAGCCAATCTTACATTTCCAAAATCAAAATAGAATTTACTCTAAGTATTCTACAGGTCTGGCACTGCCTGTGGAAATAAAAACAGAGTTAATGGCCTGAATTTTCATGGAGCTGTGGACATTCGTAGATACTTAAATAGAGGATGGACTTGGGATCTTGAAGTCCCCTGGACATTGCCAATAGATCCAAGCCTTGGGCAACTTTACTGTTTCTCAATAAAATATTGTTTTATTATATATATATATATATATATATATATATTTATAGATACAATGTATCTAGAAAAAGAAAAGTATTGTAAAACCTGATGTATTCTGTCCATTTGTACAAACTGGAAGTGAAACTTATGTGTCAATGTTCTCCAAAAGGCTGTTCCTAGGACACTTTTGAAAAGCAATAAGATATTTCTCCTTTATTTCTTCCCACAGGTAAAGAGGTGTCTGAGAGATGGTACAGTGAGATAAAGAATTACAATTTCAATTGTCCTGGTTTTTCCTCTGGTACAGGTGAGTGGAAGAGTTTAAGTTGTTGCTTGAGATGTGATCAATCTGCTATGTCTGAAGCAGATCCATTTCCAGCAATAGAAGCTGCAATTGATAATTTGCAATAGAAGCTTTTATTGATAATTTGCAACTGTGTAAGTCCCAATTTGAGATGTCACAGAAGAGCAGATTGCTGTCCAGGACAGTGATTGAGAAACAACTGCGTCTATATTCTGATTCAAACATATTGGGTATGGGAAACAAAAGGACTAAGTTCATGACATCCAGTATTTACAAAACCTACCTTTCCTGTCTCCTTCATGTAATCTCTCTTCCCCCCCCCCCCCCCCATTTGCTATTAGACTTGATTTCTCAGGTACCTTTCATTTGCAGCATTGGCTTTGGAAACCTA
Source organism: Sphyrna mokarran (assembly GCA_024679065.1). Lineage (NCBI taxonomy): Eukaryota > Metazoa > Chordata > Chondrichthyes > Carcharhiniformes > Carcharhinidae > Sphyrna > Sphyrna mokarran. Next base: position 66,071,977 of record JAGIQG010000002.1, read on the forward strand.
TAAGTTTAAAAATATTAAAGTTCACCTCTGGGGCACGGATTTCAATCCAACTCTTTGGTGCGACAACAGTTTGCTCTGGCTGGAAGGATTTTAGTTTTCTGAGCTGAGTTGCCAACGTCAATATTGTCACTGGAGAAAGCAGAGGATGGGCGTGATACTTTCCAGCAGGAAAGAATGGCAAGGAGAGGTGGAAAAACCTGATTTCCTAGCAGCTGGACTGAGTGATATGAGAGAGTTATCTGTAGCATAGAGGAACCATGTGAAAGAGGGAAGATTTACTTTGTAAATACAATGTTCCTTTTTAAAAAAGAATATATAATGTAAGGCTTTGCTCATTAGATGCCTCTAGGTATTTGGAACTGTGCATGTTTTGGAACTCTGTTCCTTCTGCATTTATTGTCCTGACAAAGTTGACAACTTATCATAACATGCTTAAATGTGAAAGTCTAAGTTGAGTATTCCTGTTATTGGACTGTAGATTCACACTTTGACCCTTACTTAAAATCAAATTAGTGGCTTCTTATCTCTTGCTCACTGTTTCTCCTGACAGCACCAACTGATAAATTAAATTGTTATAAATTCTTAAGATGAAGTCTGGCTGAGGTGTTTATCTCCCAGGATTTAGTCAGACTGAGTAAGCTTCCTTTTATAGCCTTGCACAATCTAGTAAGGCTCCAGCCACTCCAGAACTGTTGTTAGAGGTCACTATTTTAAAATTGGGACAAACTTATTTGGTTTCTCCCCGGATAGTAGAGTAGGCTAGGGGTTTGGTCACCTGACCCTTCTTTGTGTATTGTAACTAAGAATAGATATTTTTTCTTGCAAAGAATTTGTATGCTGATGAATTGTGGATGGAAGTCTCAAAATATTTTAAAAATGACTAGTAAGCAGTGCCTCATGTCTCCCCCTCATTATGTATCTTTGCAGTTAGTATTATCAGTATCGCATGGAACTTCACCTCTGGATCACTTTGTTGTTTGTAAATTGTTGTCAGGAATCAAACATGTTTTTGGTCACGCTGCTACAGATACAAACAGGCATCTCTATTTCCCAGAGCTGGTTCCTGGCCTATATATCACTAGCAGAATGGAATTGATGTCTTACTGCTCATGATCAGTAAAGAGGTGTTTTTTTTTAATAAATTAATTCAGCAGCAGGCTTTTGTGTGTTAAAATAAAGAACCATATTGAGTCTTGCATATTTACCCTGAATTAATGCACCATCATACACTCGGTTTGACATACCTGCATGTGTGCACACACACAAAGATTAGATAGAGATAAATGTAGCACACCTTTACAGATTATAGTTAATTCGGTTTCTAATTTCCAGTCTCTCTCATGGGAAGCCTATGGTTTTGATCATTTAAAGTTGAAGTGTGGGCCTTTATAAAATGAAAGACTCACAGCAGGTTGTGAGGTTTTAAGGAGATTGCTTCTTAGGTGAATTTTGAAACTGAAAGAGAAGATAGCTTTTCTGCTTAATGACTTACAGATGGTTTCAGAGTGCAGCTTTCAGACTGGCTGACAATGTTTATTTTCCAGTTGTGTAACTGGTTAAAGCTCTTTGGACGCTCAATACATTTGGTTTGTGTATGCCGGTGCTTTATCACTCTCTCTCTGATGTTTGAAATCTTTTTGAACAGGCAAATATTTCTCCTTCCATATTCAAAGGCTGACAATACTCAGGCCCCGCAAATCTAGTGACAATTGAATCTTGATGTGAAGTTTGATTAAATCTTTCCCTTCTAAGATCTGAACCTGTTCCCAGCAGGGAGAAGCCCCACAACTGTAAACCAGGAAGCTGACAATTACTCTGAAGGGTTTTGTGGATCCACAAAGTGTTTCCAAATCCCCTCATCCATCACCCAACACTGCCTGTACTTCTCCAGGACAAAATTTTCTCTGTCCCCAGATTGATGGTTCCGATGGCATAGACCCACACCCACTATGAGACTAGTTGAACTTGTTAATGTCTTAACAGAAGGCCTCAGCTAAACTTTTCAAACCACTGTGCGAGGGTTTTGGAAGCTGGGTCTGGCCTACATGTGACTCCAGACTCACAGCAAATGTGGATGACTCTTAAATGCCCTCTTTGCCTCCTGAAATGGTCTCTAAGCCACTCAGTTCAAAGACAATTAGGGATGGGCAATAAATATTGGTCTTGCCAGTGACACCCACATTCTATGAAATAATAAATAAAGGAGGCCACAGTAGTGAGGTGCAATCCACAATGGAGAAGGTACTAACCAGAAGATAGAATCTACCGGAACAGGCAATGCTAACTGACCGTGATGGTAAACCAGTGCCGAAGGAGGCTGTGACTCTTCAGGGAGATGATATAGCCATCTGTGCCCTCATCAGTGAGGAGCTCACATTTTGCTCCATTCATAGCCAGAACCTGTCCGTCACTGTGGCCTTGAACATCGTGGAGCCATCAGCAAATATTCCCACTTCTGATCTTATGATGGATGGAAGGTCATTGATGAAACAGCTGAAGATGGTTAAGATGAGGACATTACCCTGAGGAAGTCCTGCAGTGATTTTCTGGAACTGAGATGATTGACCTCCAACAACCTCAATCATCTTTCTTTGCGCCGGGTATGACTCCAACCAGCAGGTTTTTCCCTGATTTCCCCTGACTCCCAATATTTTAGGGCTCCTTGACATTACACTCGGTCAAATGCTGTCTTATTGTCTTAGAGGCAAAAACTCTTACCTCACTTCTGGATTTCAGCTGTTTTATCCATGTTTGCACCAAGGCTGTAATGAGGTTGGGAGCTGAGTGACCCTGATGAAACCCACACTGAATGCCCTCGAGTAGGTTATTGCTAAGTAAGTACCACTTGGTAGTACAGTTGATGACCCGTTCTATCACTTCACTGACAATCAGGAGCAGACTGATGGGGTGGTAATTGGCTGGGTTGAATTTGTCCTGTTTCCTGTATATAGGACATGCCCGGGCAATATGTTCCAGTTTGTACTGTAGCCACACACACATGCGCACACTTTTGCGAGGAAGTATTATTGTTTTTCCTCTGAATCCGTTCCATTTATTCTTAAATATGCCCCAATCTATCTCTTTTCTCACATGTCTCGTTCTACCTCACACATCCTAATCTAATTCTCCTCTTGCAAATCCCTTCCTCGTTTTCCTCAACTTCTATTCTCCCTCATATGTCCCATTCTAACTCTTCTGTCAAGTGTCTTTTCATATGTCCCATTCTTATTTTTCAAACATATCCCATCTCATCTCGCAGCTGGGGCAAGAAGACAATCTCACCACCTGACCAGAATTTTACCACCCTGCCAACCACAGGAATCGGAGTGGCGAGGGACGGACAATGGAAAAGTCCATTGATCTCTGGCGGGACTTTACAGTTCAGGATGAGCAAAGCCGTAAAATCCCTTTCCAGATTCCTGCACTGTGGAACTGGACTATGTTGGGACAAATTCTTACCCATTTTAATAAAAAAAAACTTATGACATTAATATGCATGAGAATTGACTGACTTACAATTGTTCCAAAACGTTCAGAGTAGTACACACAGTCCTATGCCTAGAAATTTGCTTGTAAAGAACATCATAGGAATTGTGAGCAGTGCCTTTCCAGATGTGTTTATGGTATCCTATCTTGACAACTAAAATTCTGACTCATTGGAGTTTTGTATCCTCTTCAAACTTTATTGCTCACTTCTGTATTTGAACTTTAAGTACTTTGACCAGTGGAAACGGAGGTATATCCTGTCAAAGAGCTATTTATTGTTATTATCATCTTTACCTTTACTTTTACCTTTTTATTACCTTTACCATATTACCTTTTTATGTTATAAGTCAGTGGGATCAAAGTAAGAGATGATATAGAGAAGGTCAAATTAAATTTGATCATACAAAGCATCCTGACAAGGAATGGGGCAGTGTTGGGTCTGGTTCTGGGGAACAAAGCTGAAAGCAGGACAAGTGTTCAATGAGGAAGAACTTTAGCGATAGACACAACATGGTACAGTTCAAGTCCTTATGGACAAGGGGAAAGATGGCCTGCAAAAGATGGCTTTGGATTGGGGGAAGGCAGATTTCATTAAAATAAGGCAGCACCTGGCCAAAGTTCACTGAGAACAGCTCGTTGTGGGGAAATCTACAATGAAGCAGTCGGGGCATTTAAAATGGAACTGGGGAGAGTACAGGCCCAACATGCTTCCTAAAGGGGGAAATATAGGAACAAAACATTCAGGGAACCCTGGATGTCTTGAGCAATTCAGAACTGGATAAGGAAGGAGAGTAGCACTTTTAGCAAAGGAGAATTAAACTGCAGCCCCAGAGGAATATAGGAAGAGCAAGAGCAAATTCAATAAAGCAATTGAAGAGCAAAAAGGGGGCATGAAAGTGAACTTGCAAACAAGATTACAGAGAATCCTAATATATTCTATAAATACATTAAGAAGAAGTTAACCAGGGAACGACCAAGGGGACAATCTGTGTGAAGAGACAGGACGTTGGAAGGATGTTAAATGAATCTCTTATCGGTCTTCACTCAGGAAAAGAAGAACAAAGGTACAGAATTCAGAAGAAAGGGGTAGTGCAGACCTTGCACGATTTGAGATAGGCAGTGAGGAGGTATTGGAGACTTTGGTCTTTAAAAAAAATGGCCAATCCCTAGGCCTGGGTGAATTGCATCCCAGGTTGCTGTGAAAAGTGAGACAGGAAATTGCAGGGACTTGGGAAAATGTTTAATTCCTCTCTAGCTACGTAAGAGGTAGGAACAGGAGTAGGCCATCCAGCCCCTCGAGCCTGCCCCGCCATTCTATATTCATAGCTGATCTGATAGTGATTCAGTTCCACTTATCCGCCTGATCCCCATAACCCTTAATTCTCTTATTGGTCAAAAATCTATCTACCTGCGACTTAAACACATTTAACGAGGTAGCCTCCACTGCTTCAATGGGCAGAGAATTCCAAAGATTCACTACCCTCTGGGAGAAGAAGTTCATCCTCAACTCTATTCTAAATTGACTCCCCTGTATTTTGAGGCTGTGTCCTCTAGTGCTTGCTTCCATTCTAAGTGGAAATAACTCGCTGCTTCTGCCCTATCGTCATCTCTAGAATCAACCTGGTGAACCTTTTCATAAAATTACAGTAAATTCATCAAACATGACTTTCCCTTCGTGAATTCATGCTCTGTCTGCTTTCCAGGTGTCCTGCTATTTTTTTCCTTACTGATAGATTCCAGCATTTTCCCAACAATGGATGTTAAGCTGACTGGCTTTAGTTACCTGCCTTTTACCTACCCCCTTTTTTAAACAGTGGCGTTACATTAGCTGTTTTCCAATCAGCTGGCACTTCCCCAGAGTCCAACGAATTTTGATAACTTACAACTAATGTATCTGCTATTACTTCTGCCTGGGATGCATTCTATTCAGACCTGGGGACTTGTCTACTTTTAGTCCTATTAGTTCAGTTCAGTTCCCCTGAATTCCAGTTGCTTCAACCTGGGAAAAGCTTCCGACTGCTTTTCCCAGGTTGGAAATGACAAATGCAAGGGGTCACAAGTTCAAAGTAAGGTGGGGGGCAAGGTTCAATCAATATGTGGGGATGTATTCCAGCTGTTCATCCTATCTATGCCCTTCATAATCTAATGAACTTCTATTAGGTTGCCCCTCAACTTCCATCTTTCCAGAGAGAACAATCCTAGCTTACTAATCTCACCTCAAAGCTAAGACTTTCCATTACCAGGCAACATCCTGGTAAACCTTTTCTTCACTCCCTACAAAGCCTCCACATCCTTCTGAAAGTGTGACGACCAGAACTGAACGCAGTATTCCAAATGTGGCCTAACCGACATTCAATATAACAGCAACATCATGTGCCAACCTTTATACTCTATGCCAGACCTATAAAGTCAAGCATGCCCAATGCCTTCTTCACCACCTTTTGCACTTGTGTTGCCACTTTTAAGGATCTGTGGACTTGCACACCCAGATCCCTCTGTGTGTCTATACTCCTGATGGGTTCTGCCATTTATTGTATAGCTCCCCACTAGATGAGTTGGTCTGATGGGTAGAGCAGTGGCTGGTGGTATTTAATCCTGATAAGTGCGAGGTGATGCATCTTGGAAGAAGTAACAAGACCAGAGAATATTTAATGGCAGCTCAGAAGAACAGATGGATCTTGGGCTACTTATTCAGAGATCCCTGAAGACAGCAGAGCAGACAAATAGGATAGTTAAGAAGATATATGGGACATTTGCTCTTATCACTCATGGTAGAGAGTATAAGATCAAAGAGGTTATTTTGGGGCTGTACAGAATGTTGGCTAGGCCATAGCTGGAGCACTGTGTGTAGTCCTGGTTACCTCCATTGTAGGAAGGATGTGATTGCAGTGAAAGGGACAGAGAGTATTCACCAGAATGTTGCCTGGGATTTGAGTTTCAGAAAAAATTGTACAGGCTTGTTTTCCTTAGAGCAAAAGAGACTGAGGGGGACATGATTGAGGTGTATGAGTATTTGAAGGTTATGGACAGAGTGAAGAGGAAGCTGCTGTTCCCCTTGATTAAGAAGTCAATCATGAGGGGCAAAATTTTAGGGTAAGGGGCAGGAGATTCAGCGGTGATTTGTGAAAACAAATGTTCACTCAGAGTGGTGAGAATATGGAATGCATTCTCTGGGAAGGTAATGGAGGCTGGAAACTTTCACCTTTTAAAAAGTATTTGGATGAGCATTGAAATATCATGAATATGAAATGGGACAAGTGCGGTAAAATGGGATTAGTAGACTCAATGGGCCCAGGTCTTTTTCTGCACTGTTTGACTCTGACTCTATGTGGCTTAGTTATGAACCTTTTTTCAAGGAGGAATAAGATACAAGAATCAAAGGATATCAGTGTGGGGGTGATGGTGGTGGGGTGGCACGATCAGCCTTCTGAGTTGGATGATGAGCCATAATCATAATAAATGGTAGAGCAGGCTTGAAGGGCTGAATGGCCTCCTAATTTTTACATGAGTGTTTTAATGAAGACAGAACCAATGTTCTTACACTGGAGCTAACAGCTGTCATATTTATTCCAGGGTTTGGGCAGCTTCTAACTATAGAACTGTCAATCAGTAAAGACACAATGATAACTTCCAGTGCTGCTTATTAGCAATGGCTAATGACTGCTTCTTTACATTAACAAAATAAACAAAATCATCAGACTGTGGGATAAATTAAAAATGCTGTCCCTTTAAAGGATAATGCTTCAAAGTAAACAAAATCTCAAAATAAACTTAAAGCATCAAAACAAAATGTGATTGAGGGGATTGCTTATGAAACCCAGTTCCCCTGCTGCCCAATTGGCATGGAAGAACTTGATGTGCTCGTTTTCCATGGGCACGTAGCAGTGAACATAGCCAGGGAAGAGGGCAGAGAGTCAGGATAGATGATGCCTGAATGCCTAGCCATCTTGGTTAGGCCTAGGAATAGGCTCACAAAGAGATCCTTCTCCCTCCTGGCATTCCCCTGCACTGAAATTAGATTAACTACCCCAGATCAAAACCTGCATTCTCATTACCAATAGCCCTTTGTCCTCATCTAACAACCTTTGTTCATTTTTTTTTTTTGATTTGAAAAGTATTGTTTCTTGCACGCTGTACAGACAAAACACACTGTTTATAGAGAAGGAAACAAGAGAGTGCAGAATGTAATGTTACAGTCATAGTTGGGGTATAGGAAAAGATCAACTTAATGCAAGGTAAGTCCATTCAAAAGTCTGACAGCAGCAGGGATAAAGCTGTTCTTGAGTCAGTTCGTATGTGACCTCAGACTTTTGTATCTTTTTCCTGAAGGAAGAAAGTGGAAGAGAGAATGTTGGGAATGTGTGGGATTCTTAATTATGCTCGCTGCTTTGCCGTGGCAGCGGGAAGTGTAGACAGAATCAATAGATGGAAGGATGGTTAGCATTATTCTTAACATATTCAGAAAAAAGTCTCCCCTTACACCTTAACGAATGTGTCCACAGTGAGAGAAACAGTGTGTATGTTTAGATTTGGAAATATGATCAGCAAGGCTGTTATTATGCTGGAAATAACGACTCCAGTGTGGTGTGGCTGTTCCACTTGGAAGTATCGGCCCCACAACTTGTCCAGCACCAAAAGAAATGTGGTTAACAATGAGGAGCATATTTGTCAATACCTTGCACCAGTAGATGTCCTCATCTGTAGCCAGATGTCAGGGAGCTTAGTGGCTGGATGAAATCGATACATTACGTGCTTTGATGCACTTTGAAGCAAGAGTGGTCCAGCTTCCTGTGATCCATCTGATGTGGTCAGACCTCCAACTCTGGAAGCTCAAAGGAAGCAGTGTTCCCCACAGATCTCCCGTGTGCCATTATGAAAAAAATGACAGCATGGTTCTGCCCTACCACAATTTGGCTTTTGATAGTTAACTTCAGTTCTTTAAAAGCTGAATTTCCCTGTTCCCAGCCAAGCTCGGAATAAGCTTTATGTGTAATCATGGATTCTTCAAATTGAGGGAAAGGAAATAGTTGTAGAGAATGATGTCAGGGCATCCTCTGTACTGCATGTGCCAAACCTGGGAACTGGCTGACCATAACCACATTATTGCTGAACTTTAAAAAATCCAAGTTTCTATTTCCATTTTAAATTGCTTCTCCATATTGTCCAGCACAAAATAATGTGTTTGCAGTGATTACAAACTTTCCCCATGCTAATTCCGTTCCCTTCACGTAACCTGCAAGGTTTGTTCTTTTTGTCAGCGGGTTGTGCATGTCAATATTAAGTTCCATTTGTCTTTCATCTCCCAATTTGGAATCCTTTTGCAAAACCTTAAATGTATCTGTTATTCTAACTGCATGTTTTACCTTGCTGTGATCTGGGAATTTAACTAAAAATCTGGGAATTTTTAGTTGATAAGTATATGGAAGAGAAGGGAATGGTTTAGTTTGGAGGGGCATTGCTTTTTATATTGGTCGGTGCAACATCGAAGGCCGAAGGGCCTGTTCTGTGCTGTAATGTTCTATGTTAACAAGCAACTCTGAATCCAAATAATTTTTACAGACATGAAATGACAGGATTCCAATCTTCATTGTTGCCCAGTTGTACTTCACTCAGTCTACTACCCTGCTTCTCATTAATTATATCTGTTTCTTATTCCTAATCCAATTCTTTCAGCAGTTTTACATTCAACCCTGGATTCTTATTGATTTTTTAACTTCATTGTTAGCCATTCGTGTGGGTTATTTGTTGAAGACTTTCTGACAGTCCTAATACATCTTACATTAGGAACTTCCACCATCAACTTCATTTATAATATCCTTTTCAGAACATGAACATTGGGACAGGAGTCACCCATTTAATCCTTCAAGCCAGTTCTGTCACTTTAGTGAGATGATGTCTGGTCTCTGACTTAACTCCAATACTCATTTAGCCCCATTTCCCCTAATATTGTGGATGATAGAATAGAATCCCTACAATGCAGAAAGACTATTCAGCTCTTCAAGTCTTCACTGACAACAGTCCCATCCAGGCTTCATCCCCATAATCACATATTTACCCTACTAAAACCCCATGACACAAAGGGGCAATTTAGGATTATCAATCCACCTAACCCACACATGTTTACATTGTGGGGAGAAAACTGAAGCACCTGGAGGAAACCCATGCAGACACTGAAAGAATGTGCAAACTCCACACAGTCACCCAAAACTGGAATTGAACCTGGGTCCCTGGTGCTGTGAGGCAGTTTAACCATTGTGCTACCATGCTGCCTTAAAAAGAAGTTGTAAACTTTGTTCAAGTGACTTCAGTGTTGGAGGGGCAGAGAGGGTAATGTGGCAGGGAAATCTTTTAATGTTATTATCTGGCTAGATTGCTCCCTGCACCAGCAAACACAAGCTTAAAATTAACAATTAATAGTTTGCAGAAGAAAATTCCAAACTTTTATCTCACTTTGTGGGTAAGTGTTTCCTTACTTTAGACTGAAAAGTCTAGCTCTAATGTATCAGATTACATCCTTTGTCTTAGACCCACTAACCAGCCAAAACTAGTCGGTTCCATTGACCCGATCTGTTTTTAATTTTTGTTGGTTAAGAAAATCCAAGCTACTAGTTCTATTTTGAAATTCTTTCAGACAAATCATCCACTAACCATCTAAATTCTGGTGAAGATAACTCTTGTATGTGCAGTTTTCCCTCGTAATTAAACTCTTGCGCTGGGACTGGGTTGCCCTCCAAATTTTCCTATCCCACCAGCAACTATGCCTGTTCCTGGCGGTATTAGACAATCCAGCCCTTAGAATTTGAATATCATTCTAGTATGTCTATACTGCTTTTCCACTGAGGCCAGTCTGTTCTGAAGGTATGATTCCCAGAATCCCCCTGAGCTCCAGATGTGGTCTAAACAGGGCACTGTATAGAGATTGCGTAACTTCTAGTCTCTTGTATTCCAGTGGCCACCATTCCACTAGTCTTTCTGTGGCCAGGATTTTGCATCTATGTTTGCCAGTGCAATGAGGTTCCCATCCAGATAATAACATTAAAGGGCTTCCCCGCCCATATTATCAACATCCCTACCAAATTGGGGTCACATCAGGAGGGTTTACAACTAATTTTTAAAAATGGGAAGCAGATAAAAGAATCCCAATGGGGGCTAAATACAGTTAAGTACAGCCCCTAAGGGAAAAGGGACATGTCTGGGCCCCTGAGACAGGGGCAGTGCCAAGGGTGGAAGCTCCATGAGATATTGGGTGGCGTGTTTCCCTTTGTCCATGAGGGATGGGGGTAGTTTTTTATTATTGGAGATCGGGTCTGAAGTGTTCCCTAAAGTGCCTGTGTGATGGCAAAGGACATGGTCTGCAGATTTTTTTCCTGCAGAAAATACTGGATTATCTGGTGAGAAAAGCCAGCAATGTAGTTGGGGAGCTGCTTGCCGGTTTTCTCACCTCAGCCAGCACTCGAGGCAGAAAAAAATTCTGCTCTCTGCTTGAGCAGCCCTCAAGATTATTGATTTCCACTCTTTTTAACTTCTCACCATTTAGAAAGTGCCTTGTTCTACCCTTTCTAGATCCCAAATATATGACTTCACATTTGCTTGCATTAAATCTATTTGCATCAGTTTTGCTAGTCATTCAGGCTTTCTAACTTTGCAATTTAATGCTTCCATTTATACTTTTACATTGCTGCCCACCTTTGTGTCATCAACAAACTTGGCTAAGTGACTTTCTATCCTATCATCTAAGTCATTAATAAATTTGATAAACAGGTTCTAACACGCCACCATACAGGACACCATTAGTCTCATCCTGTCATTTAGAGTATCTGCCTAATATCCTGACTCTGGACTCTTGCCATGTCAGCCAATCTCCAAAACGGAGCAGTAACTTTCGTTCAATTCCATCATCTGTAACTTGAGCTCCAATCGCCTATGGGGGGCCTTTATCAAATATCTTCTTGGAAAATTCATATAAATAATATCTATAGATAGTCCCCTGTCCAATACTTTAGTTACTCCTTTTATCAGGTCTGTCAGGCATGATGGATCCTTTACAAATTTATATTGCCGTGCCCAGATCTGTTGAAAATTTTTAAATTTTCAGTCAACCTATCCTTAATTCTAAACTTGTGTAATTTCCCTAAGATCAGACTAATTATTGTATAATTTCTCTCACATTTCTCAAATAATGAAGTAGCTTTACAAACAACAGAAGTGGTTCCCAAATCAAAGGAATTTTAAAAATGTTACTCCTTTCTCAGAGTTGCAAAGCCAATGCAGAGAGTGATAGGTAACGGGATCCTGTGGATGTGATCTATCTGGACTTCCAAAAGGCATTTGATAAGGTACTACATAAAAGACTGATCCAAAGGTTAAATCCCGAGGGTTTGGGGGTAGAGTATTAGCTTGGATTGAGGATTGGCTGACTGATAGAAAGCAGAGTATTGTGATAAATGGGCCCTTTTCCAGTTGGCCATTTGTAACTAGTAGGGTCTCATAGGGTTCAGTTCTTGGAGCACAACTATTTACAATCTATATTAATGATTTACAAGCAGAAACAGAGTGTAACATAATGAAATTTGCTGACAACATGAAAATAGGTGGGAAAGCACCTGTGATGAGTAAAAGTTTACAAATGGATATTGACAGGCTAGGGGAATGGGCCAGAATCTGGCAGATGGAGTTTAATGTGAATAAATATGAGATTATGTATTTTGGCCAGAAAAATAAAAGGACAAATTACTATTTAAATGGGAAACAGATTCAAAAGGTGTTTGTGCAGAGGGATCTGGGTGCCCTTGTGCATAAGTCTCAAAGTGGGTATTCAGTGCAGAATGTTATAAGGAAGGCAAATGGAATCTTGGCATCTATTGCAAAGCATCTAGTTTTATTATAAAAATAAAGAAGTGTTGATCAAATTTATAAGGCCTTAGTGAGACCACATTTAAAGTACTGTGTTCAGTTTTGATCACCTTCTTTGAGGAAGGTGGTTCAGAAGAGGTTCACTCAATTGGTTTCAGGTTTGAAGGGGCTGTTGTATGAGGAGTGGCTGAGTAGCTTGGGCTTGTACTTAGTGGAGTACAGAAGAATAAGGGGGGGATTTGATTGAGGTATATAAAATACTCAATGGGATTGATAAAATAAACGTTAACCAAATGTTCCTCCTTCTAGAACAATCTAGGACAAGAGGATATTATTGTGGAGTAATAAAGGAAGGATCAAGGTAGAAATAAGGACAAGCTACTTCTCCAAGATGGTTGTGAATCTTTGGAACTCAATGTCCCAAAGTGCAGTCGAAGCTGAATCAATCAATGGATTCAGGAAAGAGGTAGATAAATATTTGATCAAAGCAAGATAAAAGGCTTTGGGGAAAAGGCAGGGAAGTGGAGATATGGTTCAGCTGAAGATTAGCCATGATCATATAGAATCTCCTAATTCTCACTCCTAATCCTTATGTTCCTTTGTAGTGGCTAGTGCAAGCTTTTAATCCATCTCCTTGCTTGCTCCAAAAACCAATTCAAATTGAATCCAGATCATGGTCCCACAGAAGAGATAGACAAGATCCAAGCTGATAAGAAAAGGCATTACACCTGATCTCTCACATCATCCTAAACTTCATCTTAGCCAAAAGGCCAAGAAATAGCTATGGCATCTGACAAGCTGACCTCTTCCTCTTCTGCAGATAAAGGCACAGTAATTATTCAACACACCCACCATTTTCCCCATTTCATTCACGGGATGGCACAGTGGTTAACACTGCTGTTTCCAGCGCTGGGGACCCAGGTTCAATTCCCGGCTTGGATCGCAGGTCTGTGTGGAGTTTGTATGTCCTCCCTGTGTCTGCATGGGTTTCCTCTGGGTCCTTCGGTTTCCTCCCACAGTCCTAAGATCTGCTGATTGGCCGTTCTAAATTTCCCCTTAGTGTTAGGGGCATTAGCAGAATAAATGAGGAATACAGGGATAGAGTCTGGATGGGATTGTGATTAGTGCAGACTTGATGAACTGAATGGCCTCCTTTTGTAAGGATTCTACAATTGACAATATCACTGTTGTCCATTCTCAAGGAGCCACATTGCTCCTTTTTCCCCTTAATATGAATGCAAGTTTTCTTTCATACTTTTTGTAAATCCCACTCTCACTTTTGTCATACTTTGCTGCTGTTTCTACATTTCACATTTGTCAGGGTCTGTTCGTTGTCTTCTTGCATTTTAAACACTTTGTTATTAGTTTTCTGTTATATGTTTTAGTCGTGAAAGGCTTTTTATTCATCACATAGAGCTCTTGCTGTCTGTGATATAAATTGTGCATTGTAATTATTTTGATTAACAGCGCTGATCTGTCATTTTACCCATTGTAAGAAGTCTCACAACACTAGGTTAAAGTTCAACAAGTTTATTTGGTTACACAGGCTTTCAGAGTGTCACTCCTTCAGGTGATTGAGGAGTTGTGTTCACAAACCGGACATATGTAGACACAAACTCAACTTACAAGATAATGGTAGAAATGTCTTTACAGATAATCAAGTCTTAAAGGTACAGACAATGTGAGTGGAGAGAGGGCCAAGCACTGATTAAAGAGATGTGTATTGTCTCCAGCCAGGACAATTAGTGAGAAAACCCAAGCAAATCATGGGGGTTACGGGTAGTGTGACATGAATCCAAGATCCTGGTTCAGGCTGTCTGTCCAATGCGGGCATCTCTACGTCATTTTATCCATTAATGGAGAGTTTGCTGTGGGCAATGTCTGCCTCAATGCACTGAATTCAGCTTCACCGAAATTTAGAATTTTTGTTTTGCTTTTCTGCCTTTCAAACGCTATGGGTGAGATTTTTTTCAGCCACGCTCACTCCAAAATCGGAAAGTCTCACCCAAGGTCAACAGACTTTGCATGGTCCTCCCTCTGCCTGCTACAATTTCCATGGTGGGCAGGACGGGAAAGTTGCTCCCCACAGAAGGGATTCTCTAATCTCTTCCCTGCCCGCTCTCCTGCGAATGAGGACAGAGGATTTGGCATTGCAGCAAAAAGCTCCATTCATGTCAGCAGCACCGGAGAAGCCCAGCCTCAAACGAGGATGGAGATTTTCAGCACACATTGAATTTGATCACATGACTGTGGTTTGTTCATGCATCATTAGACCGTTATCTAACTTTGAATTTCTTATTGCTAATTCTAATGTGGCGCATCCTAGTGGAGTTTTGCCAAACTGAGCATTCCCCTCTTGCATCAACTGCTGACTCATTGTCACCATTCGATTCTGTTTCCATTTTCAGCTTGTGGTTACCGGGGTCTGATTTTAATATCCCTTGCAATGGAGTGTCTCCAGTATTAATCTTCTATTTCCACTGTGACACATAAGAACTCTAGAGAAATTGCACTAGCAATATCTGCATTGCATCCTCCAGATTTAATAGGAGGACTGCCATACAAGCACTGGTGTCTTTCATGAAGGCAGTGCCATACGCACTCAGGCAAAACTTCTGCAACATTAACTTCAATGGACTGGACACAGTCCAAGTAGCTGTAAAGTGTCTCACCTGCCTGGTCCTGTTTTCTGAACCCTCAAATGCCCAGGAAGTTCCAGGGAAGTCCATCTGAAGCTCCCTGAAGCATAGCAGCATTGAGATCAATGACTGGGAGGAGTTTACTACCAGTCATCAAAACAGCGACAACTTGCCCATCAGGCTGCGTCATGCTTTGAAGCCAAACGCCTTCTCGATGAGGCAGAGCAGCAGCAGAAAGAAAAAGAAGCCAATCCTGAACTCCAGATCTTACTACCTCGTAGGATACCTTGCCTCATTTGCCCAAAGGTCTGCAGGTTGAGAATCAGTGTGTTTAGTCGCATGGCAGAAACACGTGACCGAGAAAACGCCATCCTCCCATCGAGGTGCATTCAAACAAGAAATCGAACAGCTCTTAACAATAATAAGGAGCGAGCATATGTCGAGATTGCAATTACTTTAAGGCTTGAGGCAACTTGAGCAAGTAGCACATTTGTGTCTTAGTGTAACTGTTGATCAGAAGTTAGCTTCAGAAACTAGTACACCAACAATTACCCAAACTAACCTCAGAAAACAAGATCAATATCTAAAAACTAATCTCACCAATACCAGCTGGAAAATAACATTTGCAGACTTCTTTCTTTGTCCTCCACCTCTCCCACACCACACCCACTTCCCTTAATTCTACATACACTTTTCAGGGTTCTTTTTGTCAATTGTGGGTTTGATGAATTTTTGATGTATTAAAAATAACTTGCTTTGTTAATAGATAAAAGAATGTCACTGCAGGTCAAGCTATGATCTTATTAAATGTTAGAGCAGGCTCGAGGGGCAGAAACTATCTCCCGCCAAATGGCTTTGTAGCTGCTGTGATTCGTGGGGAAATGATTCCCCACCAACTCTTCAAGGGTAGGGAACCTGCTGCCATCTGAAAAACCCTGCCCATGGTTGCTTGGGTGAAGTGATGGAAGGTCACTGGGCCCCCTGCAGCCTGAGCAGGAGCCTTTAGAAGATATGGTGGGAATGTAGGAGAGATACTGACTAGGATGACTGCAATATTGCTGTATTGCATGGTGTTTGATAATTTTGTGTTGACACAAGATCTATACAGAGTTTATACTTGCAATGTATTTGTATGGTAATTTTAAAATTAATCTGCAGCATGACTCTAATAGGTTGTTGGTTCATCTTCCTGATGGGGCCTGATGCCAAACTGTATTGTCACTTCACACAACCACCTGTTTCACAACCTTTCCTAAAAGCCACTCCTAGGAAGACAAATTTGGAATAGAGTCAGAAACAGTTGAGCAATGACTTATTCTCAAAAACCAAAATCTTCAGCTGTTTTAGTATAATGTTGATCTTTAGAGGAAAATATTTAATCCTGACCTGTAGCATTGTTGCCAAATTTATTGCTGCATTTCCTGTATCAGATTGTTTGCGTTTTCTTTGGTATAAAGATTTCACATTCAATGGCTCGTTTCTTCTTCACTCTCGTTCTAGCGTGGAATAGATATACATTTGAGGTAGATGAGCTGAATAGGTCGGGTTAATGTTTTTCAGCTGCTGGTAAGCATCGGAATTCAATCTTGGCAGTGGAATTACAACGTAATGTTTAAAGAAAATACTCAAAATGAAATCTTGAAGTGAAATATTTAAAACGGTGCAGCCGGAAATATTTGTAGGGATGAGCTGCAAGTTTGTTCTTCCTGATGTGACATTCTGGGTGGAATTTTACCGGCATGTCAGCCCAAGGTTTGCACAATCCCGCCTGAGGCCAACACAGAGTGCCGTTCTTGGAGCCGAGGCTGCCCCCGGAATCGGGGCTGGCGTGCCAGTAAGATTCCGGCCTCTGTATCACTCCAGCAAGCTGTAATCTATGGCCTTGCTGCAATGTTATTTTAATGGGATCATGATGACTAATTCTTTCCCCCTCCCAAGACTCCCTTGTCTCCGCACATATAAAACAGAAACAGTGGAACAGTGCTGTCCTATGAATCTGATCCAAGCTCCATCTGATTCACTGCCACAATCCAGAGGAGTTTAGTTCTGTAAATAGTTCTGGTTCAGTTGAATTTTCTTCTGGAATGCTGAAGACCAGCAAAATTAATGAACTGGCAGAAAAATGCTTTGAAACATCCCTAAGGCATTTCCTTTCTTTCACGTCGCTTCTTTAAAGCCTGCAGTCATGGGAACTGGATGGGAATGGATAGATTCTGGGGAAAATAACTTGGAACTCGTTTTCTCAATGTGTCCTGAAGCCTATAAGCCTGTATGCTGGTTCCAAGATGCACGTGAACTTTTAAGTGCATGAATGGGGATGTGGCTGAAAGGGCGGGGTGGTGGGGGGCTGGTTCCTCAGACTAGAGAGGGTGTCCTGATGGAGAGGTGGGTGGAAAAATGGTTGGCAGACCTTGATAGTGGTGGTGATAGTGGTTGGAGGGGGGTTGATGATGTGAAAAGAGCCCTTGAGGAGACGTTCTTCTCCCTGCCTGAATCCAGAGCAGGGTGATCTGCTGGGCTTAGCCCACCCCCTTCCGTTACAGGGAGGTGATGGTGTAATGGTATGATCAGTGGGCTAATAACACAGGGGGTCCAGGTTTGAATTTCATCATGGCAGATGGTGAAATCTGAATTTGAAAATCTAGAATTTAAAAAGTCTAATGATTGGTTTTGTTTGTTGGAAAAACGATCTGGTTCACGAGTGTTCTTTAGGATAGGAAATCTGCCACCCTTACCTGGTTTGGCCTATGTGTGCCTCCAGACACAAATGTGGTTGAGTCTTAAATTCTTCTGAAATGACCTTCAAAGCATTCAGTTCGAGGGCAGTTAGGGATGGGCAATAAATGCTGGCCCAGCCAATAATGCCCACATCCCGTAAGTTATTTTTAAAAAAACAAAACTCCTCTTACCAGTTTTGAAATTGAGACTGGGAAGGAAATGATCCTAAAGTGGCCTTTAATTGTTGAGGAATAGTGGGAAAGTGAAATAGTGTTTGAATGTTTGCCACGATTCTATGGAGTGATGGGAGGAGGTTCAAGGGGCTGTATGATCTACTTCTGTTCTTTCCCCAATGGGTTTTTATAACCCCCTTCCTGAAACTTTCACATGGTTCAGTTATTGTTTTGTCTCACATTGTTTGTTCGCCTCCTCTAGTAAATAATTTTATAGTTGATTATACCATATTATTTTCCATTACTTTTTTAAACCTTTTTAAAGAAATTACATTACATTTACAACATAGCAACAAGCTCTTCAACCCAATGGGTCCAATCCAGTGTTAATACTCAACAAGCAGCCTTCCTTATCTTCCTCTTCATTATCTAAACCCTTCATCATTCTGTTTATCTAAGTTAATCTCCTTAGATGCTCCTTGTAGTGCATTCTGCATTCTAATTAACCTTTTGGTTAAAATGCTTTCTCCTGAATTCATTATTGAATTTATTTGGGACAGTTTTACACTCATGGCCCCCAGCTCTGGTCATTCACCCAAGTGAAAACATTTTCTCTAGTTCCTCTATCAGACACCTCTATTGGATCACCCCTTCATCTTCTCTTTCCTAAACAAAGGAGCCCCAGACTGTTCAATCTTTCCTGATGGGTATAACCTCTTATTGATAGGGATATATGATGTCATCTCTAACCCAGACAAGAACCTGAAATTCCTCTTAAAGTCAGCACCAAGCCAATGCAAATTTCTTGCTGCAGATCAGTCAGTCATGTTCATTTTGATACAATAGAACAGTCGCTACTTGTCTGGATTTAATTATAGCACATGATGCTGTCTTTGACAGATTTTATGACAGTTATTGTGTGATCTTCTTGCTAATATTTGTTTTGCAACCAGCGTATATGAAGGATGTATGCATTAAAAAAAAGGTGAACTATCTGCTGGGAAAGGGCAGCTTGATTCTTGTAACAATAAACATCTTTCAAACTTCAGAGTGCCCTCTCTCCACCAAGCCCAAATCTTAGGGTTCTGGAGGATATTGTTTTTGGGAGGTAAATGATCAGTTTTGCCTCAGCTTCAAATCACAAGAGCTGCAGCAATGATGCCTTTCCTGGGGGGTTCATACACCCTGGGGAATGGGGTATCACAGGGACATCCCTGTCTGTGGTATACATCATTTTGTTTGTATGCTCCATGCCTGGATTTCCCCAAGTCTATCAGGTTAGGCTGTACCACTGTGTGTCGTTGAAGGAGAGAATCTTGCAGTTCAAAAGGAGACCATTTGGCCCATTGTGCCAGTGTCAGCCCTTTGAAAGGGTTTCCAATTAAGCGCCCTTGCCTGCTCTTTTCCCATAAGTCTACATTCTTTCTGCTGGATTACTTGTTCAACTTTACTTTTGCAAGTGTCGTATCTCTTGAAGAAGACTGAGGTGGCTTTGACCCAATGCAGGCTCGCTCTCGCGCTCGTGCTCTCTCTCTCTCTCTCTCTCTCTTTCCATCCCCCCCACCCCCTCTCTTTCCTCCCTCCTCTCCTCCCCCCCCCCCCCCCCCCCCCCCCCATCTCTCTATCAAGGGAATATCTCACCCAACATTTCAAATGATAGCTTTTCATCACAACTGACAAAAATTGCAGAGCTAATTGGTTTTAAACGTGTAGAGGTTGGGAAAGTGAGGAAGGAAAATAAAGAATAAGAACAAAGTTCTGTGCCAGATAGAGAGTGGGTTGTTCACTGGCACTGAGTCAGCTTGATGATTCATACCCTGCAGAAATGTACTGTTGCTGTTAATGGTTTCTGGTATAGTAATATATTTTACAACAAACCTGATGATCTCCAGTGTCTGTACAAATTCTGTTATAAAGTCAGCTCCGGAAGAAGTTCTAGTATCATGTAAATTTATGGAGACTGAACACTTCCCTCAGCAGTTCTCAGTGTTCCCAGCTGGAAAATATCTGGAGCTGTCAATGGCTGAAGCTTTCCTGATTT
Organism: Sphyrna mokarran; assembly: GCA_024679065.1. Taxonomy (NCBI): domain Eukaryota; kingdom Metazoa; phylum Chordata; class Chondrichthyes; order Carcharhiniformes; family Carcharhinidae; genus Sphyrna; species Sphyrna mokarran. The sequence continues at coordinate 66,091,887 of JAGIQG010000002.1, forward strand.
GGAAATGGTGCTGTCAGCAGTGGTATTGAGACGCCCATCACAACATGGATGCTGTAGCACTGGACACTAGCTTCTGCAAACAAAGGTCAACAAAGTTGTTTTTTCTCTTCACTATGTATCACTGGACTTTGAAACAGTCACACAACAACTATTGAGCAGTGAAACCTTATTAAACTGCTACACAATATAAACATTTCCTAATTTGGCTTTTAACTACTCAAACTGGATTAACATTGACTGGATGTTGGGGGTGAGACCACCAAAGACGTTAATATGCATTGCAGCAGGAAATGAAAGAGAGAGAGTACTTCTAACTGTTACTGCAGCTACTTTAGGCCATTGTGCACACCCTCTAAACTCTGAGGTCTTTTCAAAGCTGTGTATCTCTGCATTGTAAGAGCTAGAGCTTCAGCTAAAAACTGGGATTGATTTGGGAGGTGGATGGATTCAAAAATTAGACCTGCTACCTTGTGCCGCTACACCACTCCATCCTGTCTCTGGGATATTTTTGTAGAGGTGGGACTGAGATTGAAACTGGACAGGTGTTACAACCATGACATTTATAAGATTGTCCTATTTTAGAATTGAGTTTTCAATTTAAGGTAAAATGAAAGGGATCATGTGTGCTGTTCTGAAGTATGTTTACCAGTAATCCTGGATGGTTTGATTGTTTGAGATTAAATGGGGGTGCAGATTGTTTTACTGGGAAGAAGATGTACTAGGGAAATAATGGCAGCACCTGAATGCTGCAAGTAGATAGACTGAGAATCTTGCCATTAGTGTGCTGGTTGCTGCCATTATGTCCAGGTATGTAAACACTTTGCAGCTCTTCCCAGTAAAACAAACTGAACCTCTCTGATTTAAGAAGCATGTAGAAAGATGTCTAAAAGGCATTGAGGGGTATGGGGAGAGCATGGGAGTATGATATCAAGATAGAGTTCAGCCATCATCACATTGAATTATGTAGTAGGCTCAATGGGCTGAATGGCCTGTTCCTTCAGCTATTTTTTATGGGTGGGGTCTTTTGGACCCATACCAGTGTGTTTTCTGGTGGCAGTGGTGGAGATGGCACTAATGGGATCTTGCTGATTGTCTGCAGTGTTTTGCGTGTCTCACCTGTTCTGCTACTGGGGGCCCTGCAGCAGGGATTGCCTTCGGTGGGACTGGAAGATCTCATCAACAGCAAGAACTGGAAAATTCAGCCCTATGTTTAGCAATCTTGTCCATGCAATCTCTCCAGTTCAATTTCTTTGCCAGTCAAGGTTTTCCTCGTTACTCTTTGAAATCCGAATTCCAGTTTTCCCATTTCTTTCCTGTCTTTCAGCTTCAAATTTTTTCATTTCCCTTTCCTTCTGAAACTTCTAATTTATGTTGATTCATTTGCAACTAAATCCTGGCCAACTCCATCCTGTAAACTGTCTAGATTATCTTTCTCATCTTCAAAAGTTTAAATATTGAACCCAATATTTTAACTGTTTCTGCTTTTGTAGCGCCCACTTTGAACTCTATATCCAATTTTCTGTGAGCCTCTTTAATTAGTTAACTGCTGCAAGCCAAATCCTCTCTTTCAAGAAAAGCTTCAATAGAAGATATTGCCATTCTTAGCATTTTAATAAATGCAGGAAACTTCACTGCAAAGTTGATTTAAACTCTGGCTAAACGCAGTGCACACATCTCGGCCTGTGGATTAGAAATACTAGGAAGAGGTCCCAGTTTTGTTACAATCTGACAGAAACTAATAACTTTTTTAAAGAGAAATGTCTGCGTTTTTTGGTGTGGCAACACTGGAGGAAGTGTTAAAAGCAAATGTGCAGGTAAGTCTCGATGGGAATTTTTATCCTGACGCTGGCAGGCATCATTGCAGGGCTGGATGGGAACATTTGCAGTGCCTTTAGAATTTCCCCATTCCATCCATGACAGTACCCACTGGTGTCAGAGGTGACAAATCCTGCCCTCTAAGCAGAATTGAGCTTGCAAATACATGGTGGCAATGCCATTAGCCGACAGCAGTATCTTCTGTCCTGCCGATCTCAATAGGTTTTCCATAGAATGCCCCTCTCGTCAGTTGGAAACCTGTATTGGGGTGAGCCATTGGCATCTCCAGAAGTGCCAGCGTTTAGTGGCTAGAAGATTCCAATCCATGTCTGAGTACCAGCTGCGTACATTAAAAGTTGGTTTGAAATGGACTAGCAATAACGTTCAAGATAGCCATTTTTGCTCTCTAAAGTTCTTTGCCGATTGCAAGTTTATGTATCATTTATCAATTGTTCTGTCTGCAGAACATACTTCTGGTGATATAGTAAATAATGAAGGTATAGAATCATAGAAACCCTACAGTACATAAGGAGGCCATTCAGCCCATTGAGTCTGCACTGACTCTCTGAAAGAGCATCTTACCCAGGCTCATCTCTCTGCCCTATCATCCAAACCTTGTGCATTTACCATGGCTAATCCCGCAATCTTACACACCTTTGGACACTAAAGGGCAACTTAGCATGGCCAATTCTAACTCGTCCATCTTTGGAGTGTGGGAGGAAACCGGAGCTCCTGGAGGAAACTCACAGACACGGGGGAGAACGTGCAAACTCTACACAGCCAGTCATCCAAGGCTGGAATCTAACTCTGATCCTTAGTGCTGTGAGGCAGCAGTAATAACCACTGTACCACTGCATTGCCCATAATATAATCAGGAATTTCAGTAAATGGGATTCCCAACTTTCAAAATGGAGAATTGACTGTAAATTTTAGTTTAAGGGCACTTACGAATTTTAATTGAAATATTGAAGAAAAATTCACCATCCAATATAGGACATGAATGAAGAGAAAAAAGCTGTGCACAATCTCCCTGCACGCTCTGCATTTGGCTTAAGGAAGGAATAGCGGCCTGAAATTTCATTGAGATTGTGACCGTCTCGCGTGTAGGGAACTGGAATAAATTGTTGCTGGCAAATTGTGTGTGACAGCAAAATTAATGTTGATCAAAATCCTTGTCATTGATTGGAGAACTCAGTAAAGTTTTACAACATCAATTTTAAATCCAACCAATTTATTTGATAGTAAATTCGCGAGATTTCGACTTTATAGCCTTCGTCAGGCAAATTCAGTGTTCTGGTCCTGCAATAGCACTCATATCCACACAGACAGTTACAGATTGCTGATTAGAATGCGAATCCTTACATCTCACTTACTGTGCTGTCTGGAGAAAATACACAATTCTCTAACCAATGCTCAGGATTCCCTTCACACACATTGTTAGCCACTTTAACACTTGAATAGCAGGTTAGATGTAAGGATTCGCATTCTAATCAGCAATCTGTAACTGTCTGTGTTGATATGTGTGCTATTGCAGACCAGAACACTGCATTTGCCTGACGAAGGCTATAAAGCCGAAAGCTCGCGAATTTACTATCAAATAAATTGGTTGGATTTAAAATTGGTGTTGTAAAACTTTACTGAGTTTACCCCAGTCCAACGCTGGCATCTCTACATCATTGATTGATTGGAGAAACATCAGGAACAATTATACGTGAGCCAATGGTTGCCGTGTGGACCAAGGGTGCATGCGCAACTCTTCCTGCTTGGTAGCAGAATTTGAACTTAGTTAGTAGCTGAAAGAATGATGCATCATGATTTTATATTTTACGATGTTTACTATAACAAATGAACATTCATTAAACACTACCTTCAAACCACAGAACAGAATTTTGCTTTTCCTAATGGCCAAATTGAGAAAATGGACACTAAGGAGCAATTTAGCATGGCCAATTCTAACTCGCCCATCTTTGGAGTGTGGAAGGAAACCGGAGTTCCTGGAGGAAACCCACACAGACTTGGGGGAGAACATGCAAACTCTACACAACCAGTCACCCAAGGCCGAATCTAACTATGTTCATAGCTATATTTTTCACCATCCTTTATGCCAATATTTAGTTTTCCCAGAATCAATCCCCAAACTGATTCTTAGCTCCCGAGGTTTTATTCTTCGACTTTAGGGACTTGCCATTAGTGTGCTGGTTGCTGCCATTATGTCCAGGTATGTAAACACTTCACAGCTCTTCCCAGTAAAACAAACTGAACCTCTCTGATCACAAACAATCGAGCCACCCAGGCTTGCTGGCAGATAGATTTCAGAACAGGCCATATGATCCCTTTTATTTTTATATTAAATTTAAAGCCATTATTCCAAAATGCAACAATCTTTTAAACTTTGATGTAACACCCTTCTTCACAGTCTGCTGTTCCTCTCAAGCTGGAAGATCTTTGATTGACCTTTCAGGTCAGGATCTTGTCTACCCTATGTAATTGGATGGAAAGTCTATCTCTAGGTCAATTAAAGAGCTGCCCTTGAGTCACATTGACTGACTGCTTCCCCTGGTGACTGTTTTGCGGTCTCGAAATAGACCTGACCTTTCTTCGCATCTCTGGGGGGGAAATCCCATTCCAAAAGTCAGAATTGTTCATGTTTCAGGGGCATTGTGAATGATAACCTTGTTTTTCTAATTTAGTGTTTTATCGTTAAAATCATGTTTGAAAGATTTTTGTTTCTCCAAGGTGGGTGTTAAGATTTATTTTTGAGCAATGACTCATTTATAGTTCATCTGTTGAATTAGAATGTGATGAGATGGGGTAAAGATTGAGTGTGAAGCATCCAGATGATGAATAATTGGGCTGTGAGGGAGAAACCGTGCATACCTCACTCGTTGATGGTGATGTCCCTGGGAAATTTCTTGTCCATTAATTTGTCGTTATATTTTTTCTCCAGGTCACTTTACAGCAATGATTTGGAAAAGCAGCAAGAAGCTGGGCATTGGGAAGGCCTCTGCCTCGGATGGCTCCACGTTTGTAGTGGCCAGATACTTTCCAGCTGGCAACATCATGAACCGAGGATTTTTTGAGGAAAATGTTCTGCCCCCAAAGAAGTAAATTCCTAAAATTTGTAATAGATCGTGACTTCCATCGATGGTGAAGGATGCATGAAGGGTTTGAACATTTGCCTCTATGACTTGTCTTCGTCCAGTGATCTGATCCTGCAGTCTTTTCATGTTATATGTCTACATACAATTTTTAAAAGGACCTATTACTAGTGTGTCTGATTAGAAAGTACAAAACTAACTAACCAACCAACCACGTGAAAATGGACACACAATAAACACTAGTCTGTTGCATGACGTTACCTGCTGCTGCACAAAATACTCTGTCCACAAAACAAACCACTCTGCTCGCAGCTGCTTTGTATAATAAGATCTTACTGCAATGGACGGCGTCGTAGGGTCAGTTTTCACCCGAGCGCAAGGTGTTTCTCCAGTCTGTCAAAGATTGCACGCTGTCGTAGCTTGCAGGTTACTTCCAGTGATTCTTTTTTCCCTTTTTGTAGCTCAGCAAGTCATTTATTCTTCAATTCTGCTTAAACCAATCCTGACATTACTGTTAGGGGAGTTTCACTGCTATTCAGCTATGTGTACCTCACTCCCTGAACTGACCAGTCAACACTTGGAGTTAGTCTTCTAAACCTTTATTCAGGGAATATGTGTTCTGCGTGCAACTGACACTCAGAACAAAGGAATACAACAGTAATTATACCTTTGGCTCAGTTACAAGTAATTTGCATATGCCAATCAAAATTATACATTTGTTCTAAGGTAATCAATATCCAATTACAGCTAGTAGTTCTGATTATATCCTTTATGTTATGTGAGTATACTTAACGAGTTACAATCTTAATGAACGGAATTACAATATCTAATTGCTAGCACAGTTATGCTATCAGCAACACAGACATCTGTGATCCTTAAATGTCTGCAAGCAGTGATTTATGGAAATATATCCCTGTGTGGTATTAAAGACCTTCCTTGTCCATTGTTTTCACAGTTATAATGTGCAGTCCTAATAGCTTCCCAGGGACTTTGCAGCATTCAATGATTTTTAACTCCTTCACTCACCTACATCAACACATCCTTCCCTCCGACTAGGTGCACAGGAAAGTGATGAAAAATGGCTGACCCTCCATCTTCCTGATCCAGAAATATGAAGCTTAATGGGGCATCACTAGTGCTATCTCTCCCCTTTTGCCTCTGGTTACTCCACATGGGGGCCACAAACCTGGGATTTCAGACTGCAGCTACTTGCTGTCTAATCTGTTGGGCTAAAGAGGAGCAAGTTAGTTGTTAGCTATTGCTTTTGAACAGTTTTAAAAATGTAGGTCCTATGATGTAAACTGGCTGAATATGAATGACATTGCCAGTTTCTCTCATTGCAAAGAATGAGAAGTCAAAAAGATTTTACTTTTTCAATGGGAATCCAGGTGGTTGCATTGTAGATGTGTTTAGGTTGTCAAGATGGCAATGGAGGCAGGATCAACAGAGTTTTAGAACCCCGCTGTAATCATTTTAAACTAATCGAAATATGTTCCTGGCCTTCTAATGGATCAAATGATAGAATCACATCCTTATTTTTGTTTGAGGAAAGTCACAAGTATAAATGTTTTAGGTTGATATTTTTAATATCTGTTGTGTTTCTGGGTTGCTAATGATATTTGCCCACAAAGACAATAAAGCTGTCCTGAACATAATCTACTTAATGACCAATAACATTACACTTCTAGATTGGTCAACATGCAGTGGAATTAAAGTGAACTGTGGACATTTAAACATACATTATTTGGTCCCTCCTTCTACTGCAAATGATCTGCAGAAGGATTTAATTTCATCTGGCTGTTCATTGCTTCTTAACTGGATCAATGGAAATTACTCAGCCAGGATGAGGAGGTTTGATTGTAAGAGTGGGATGTGAAATGCTGCATATTACAGCCAGGAATACAGCATTCAACCTGCGTGAGCCACAGGGGACTTGATTTCTCAAAGGTAAAGCATGCAGAAAATGTGGTGGTTTCCTAGCCAGCAGGAAAGCAAAGTGGTTGGGAGAGAATCCAATCCATGAAACTATTCTGACTCACTCAAGATTAGGGCTACACATGAATCTTACTACAGACAATTAATGATGGATAAAGGGATCAAGGATGAAAATTCATTGAATATATCTTATCATTAAATATTTAGCTCATTTTTAAAAATTGTACTTAACATTTCAAATGGTGTACAGTTTTTTAAAATTTTCATGATGGATGAAATGACTGGCTTTATTGAGTTACCCAAACTTGTTTACCCACTGATGTGGATTTGTCAGTGTTGGACTTGGGTGGGCATGGTAAGTAGTCTCACAACACCAGGTTAAAGTCCAACAGGTTTATTTGATAGTAGGAGCTCTCGGGGCACTGCTCCTTCATCAGGTGCATACCATCTGATAAAGGAGTAGTGCTCCAAAAGCTTGTGCTACCAAATAAATTTGTTGAACTTTAACCTGATGTGAGACTACTTACTGTTTCCCCACTGGCTGATTGCAGCTACATCGATTTGTATTTACGTGTTCGATAGGTTTTTATACTACTTTGGGCTTTGTTTTTAATCATAGGATTATGAAAAAAGAGATAGTATTGGTATAAATTGTTCCACATTTACTTTAACATCACAGCCATAACTTTCATCTTACTGTAACTTTAATGTTTTACACATTTTTCTTCTATGATAGAACAGATTAACACGATGCAAACTCATTTCCAAGTGTGACCAATATATTCATGATTGTGATAAAACATTTTTTGGTGCTAAGGGAATTGACATAGGGAGATAGGGCAAGAAAGTAGATTTGAAGTAAATGATGAATGGTGGAACAGGCTTGAATGGCCTACTCCTCTGACTTCTTACAATCTTATGTCTTTATTTGTAACCTGAATACATGTTATCATAGCCTTGCTGTAGCTTTGCATGGTAAAGAAATGGGTAACTATTTCTATGTTTAAAAAAATCATATGTTTGCACATAATTCTTGGACAAATAATATTATTTCCCTCTGTTAACTTTGCCCATTATAAATTCCCTGTCAACATTTACAATGAAAACTGCCTATATAAAAGTGTGACACATTCCTTTCAGTGTTGGTGCTGTTGAGTATTGATTTTGTGTTTTCCCCTCCTCTATCTCCATTACAGGGAGTTGTTGATTTTCCAGGGAGTAGCACAGTGTGAGCGCTACTACCTCGCAGTGCCAGGAATCCGTGTTCAGTTCTGGCATCGGGTGTCTGTCTAGCGTAGAGTTTGCATGAGTTTTCTCCAGGTGCTCTGGTTTCCTCCCAAAGATGTGCAGGTTAGGTTGATTGGCATGATAAATTGCCCCTTGGTGTCAAGGGGATTACAGGGAAAATATGGGTTATGGGGATAGATCCTGGGTGGGATTGTGATCTGTGCAGATTCGATGGGCCAAATGGCTTCCTACACTGCAGGGATTGTATGATTCTATAAAATTAAAACACACAATACTGAATTGGCTAACAGGCAGAACCCTCAGTGTGACTAGCGGGTCCCAGCTGCTCACAACATATGTCAATAATTTGGACGTGGGATCAAATGTAATATTTCCAAATCCATGGCTGACACAAAGCGAAGCAGGAATGTGTGTTGTGTGGAACATGTAAAGTTGCTAAGGAGATTTGGACAGACTTAATGAGTGGCAGGAATATTGTGGTGCGGGAACTGATGGGCAGAGTAACTCTTAAACGGTAAGAGATCAATACCTGAGGCAGTGACTCAGAGGTGGGGGGTAGAGACTGTCATTCCTGACATTGTCTTCTGCTGCTGGACCATGGGCTTCTTGGAAGAGCCTCAGAGGGAAGAGAAGCTGGGGAGAAGCACGGTTGGTTGGTAGCCAGCCTTCGTGGACCAACAGTTCTAATCAAATCCAGGTGCAGGGACCTTCTGGAGGTGGGATATTGACAAAGGCAAAATTATGAAAAAGATATGTTAATGATCATTACTGCATTGTAGCTGAGACCATTCAGCTGTAACTCAAGTAAAATGTCTGAAAGTATGTAAACTAATCATTCAAAAATGCGCACTTAAGCAACACTTAAGTGTGAGTGGCACTGATTGCTGCTCAGCATTTAATCCTTGGCACACTGACTTACAAAATTGCTGACTACCATGGTTTGCCTGCACTGTTGGCCAACTAGGAAAGCTAATACATTCCTTGAGACATTTGGCAATGGCACATCGCCCATGGAGAATGCTCCTAATCCTTGACTGTATGGTGAGATGTGTATTCACAAGTGCCCTCCATAAACCAGATAAGGACTTGGAGTGAAGCTTAAGACAATGCCTTTACTTGAGATGACAACTAAGTCATGGTGCTGTGCAAGGGTGATGTGGGGTCTTGTCCAGTAAATAAAAAACTAGGCATCAATGGGATGGCCAGGGCATGTCAGTCGGCTTTGAGAGGCAGAATCTAACACTGATGAGCAAAAAGTATCCCAGTGCAGAAAATCTCCATCCCCACTGGACCATCTGTCACTTGTTCTAATGTTTTGCTTTTACTGAGCTTTATTCCCACATTACCACATTCTGATATCTTTATGCTTCTACCAGACCTTCTGATGCCATTAGCGTTTCCTCTGCCTTGTGATCTAAACATCTTTGTTGCAATGTCTCTCACCAGTCATTGACCATCTACACCAGTTGTTCCACCCCTTCTTATACATTATTTATTGAAGCATCTTTCTCCCTCTTTAGCTCTGAGAAAGAGACATATAGACTCAAAATGTTAAGTCTGTTTTTCTCTCCACAAATACTGCCAGACCTGCTGAGTTTTTCCAGCGTTTTCTGTTCTTGTTTCAGATCCCAGCATCCCCAGTAATTTGCTTTTATTTTTATGTAAAGCATGGAGCCTAGTGCTCTCACTGTAATTCTTCTAACTCGGGCAAGAACAAAGCACAACACGTCAACAGAGGTAACTGGCTTGGCAAAGGCAGCAGCAGAACTGAAGAGAAAGAGATAGCAGGGCCAGCTCCTTATGCAAAGACCATAAGATAGAGAAGAATTAGGCCATTTGGCCCATTGAGTCTGCTCCGCCATTTAATTATGGCTGATGTTTCTCGACCCATTTTCCTGCCTTTTCACCATAACCTTTGATCCCTTTACCGATCAAGAGCCTATCTATCTCTGTCTTAAATACACTCAATAACCTAGCCTCCACAGCCTCTCTGGCAATGAATTCCATTGATTCACCACCCTCTGGCTGAAGAAATGCCTCTCATCTCGGTTTTAAAGGTTTGTCTTTTACTCTGAGTTGTACCTCGACTCCTAGTCTCTCCTAGTAATGAAAACAGCTTCCCCACATCTACTCTAGGCCTTTCAGTATTGTGTAAATTTCAATGCGACCCCCCTCCCCATCCTTTTAAACTACATTGAGTCCTCAAACACTCATGTCAAGGATTTTATTCCCATGATGAATTCCACAGAGCTGTTGCTCAGAAGCACATTGCTAGACCCAGTGTCCCAACATTCTGCTAAAATACCTCAGAACCAGTGTCACTGAAGACTATGCAGGTAAAGTGAAATAGTTAGTCACATCTGCCACTTTCAGTAAGATTTGGTGCCACAGGACTTGGAGAGCAAACATAAAAATATACATAGAAATTAGAGGCAGGAATAGGCCATTTGACCTTTGAGTGTGCTGTGCCATTCGTTATGATCATGGCTGACCATCAAGTTCAATACTTTGATCCCACCTTCCTCCCATATACCTTGGTCTTAAGCTATTTCTAATTCCTTCTTGAAATTACACAGTGTTTTGCCCTCAATAACTTTTAGTGGTAGGCGGTAGTGAATTCCACACATTCACCACTTCCTGAGTGAAGAAATTTCTCACCTCAGTCCTAAAATGTTCACCCCTTATCTTCAGACTGTGACCACTGGTTATAGACTCCCTACGATTGGGAACATTTTTTCTGAATCTACCCTGGTTAATCCTGTTAGAATTGTATAAGGTTCTATGAGATCCTATAACAAGGACATTCTCCCTCAGATAAGGACACAAAAACTGTACATAATAATCCAGGTGTGGCCTTACCAACACTTGCACAATTGCAGTAAAACATCCCTATCCTATACTCAAATCCTTTCTCTATGAAGGCTAACCTATTATTTTCCTAAAGGCAAATTACTGCAGGTCTGGCAGCATCTGTAAGGAGAGAAAAGAGTTGATGTTTTAAGTCCAGGTGATCCATTGTCAAAATTGTCATACCATTTGCCTTCTTTACTGTCTGTTGTATCTGCACGCTTACTTTCAGTGACTGATGCAGGAGAACAGCAAGGTCTTGCTGATTATCCATCTCTCTCAATTTACATTAATTCAAATAATAATGTCTTACTATTTTTGCGACCAATGTAGATAAACTCATATTCATCCACATTATCCAGCATTGCCATGCATATTTTTTTCTCAGGAAGCTAAAGAAATTGGCATGTGGGCTGTGACTCTCATCAACTTTAACAAATACACCATAGAGAGCATTTTTTTTGGTTGTATCGCAGCTTGATATGGCTCCTGCTCTACCCAAGACCAGAAGAAACTACAAATAGTCATGAACAAAGCCCAGTCCAAACACAAACCAGCCTCCCATCTATTGACTCCATCTTCACTTCCTGCTGCCTTGGAAAATCAGCCACATAATCAAAGACCCCATGCACCTTGGACATATTCTCTTCCATAGCGCAATGGTTAGCACTGGTACCTCACAACACCAGAGATCCAGATTTGATTCCTGGTATGGGTCATTGTGTGGAGTATGCATGTTCTCCCCATGTCTGAATGGGTTTCCTCCTACAGTCCAAAGATGTGCTGGTTAGGTAGATTGGCCATTCAAAATTGCCCCTCAATGTCAGGAGGCTTAGTTAGGGTAAATGCATGGGGTTATGGGGATAGGGCCTGGCTAAGATTGTGGTCGGTGTAGTCTCGATGGATGGCATGGCCTCTTTCTGCACTGTATGATTCTATGATTCTTCTGTCAGGAAAGTAATATAAAAGTCTGAGGACACGTATCAACTGACTCAAGAATAACTTCTTCCCTGTTGTCAGACTTTTGAATGGACCTATCTTGTATTAAGTTGATCTTTTTCTGCACAATAGCTATGACTATAACGCATTTTGCACTCTATCTTTTCCTTCTCTATTTTCAGTATGCTTTGTGCAGCATGCAAGAAACAATACTTTTCACTGTATACTAATACATGTGACAATAATAAATCAAATCAAATCACTCACTCAATCTGTCCAAGTTACACCGAAGCATATCTGCATTCTCCTCACAGCTCGCTCTCCCACCCAACTCCCACTTCTGCAAATTTGGAGAAAATATATTTAGTTCCTTCATCCAAATGATTAATATATAATATGTCAAGTTGGGTTCCTAGCACAAATCCCTGCAATATCTCGCTACCTGCTTATGACAACTCTTTATTTCTTGTCTGCTAATCAGCTTTCTATTCTTCTCAAAATACTACCTGCAATTCCATGTGCTTTAATCTTGCTTGGTGAGACTTTATCAAAAGCCTTCTGAAAATCTAAATAAACCACAGCCATGGGTTCTCCCTAGTCAACTCTACTAGCTACACACTCAAAGAATTCCAGTAGATTTGTAAAGAATGATCTCTCTTTTGTAAATTCATGCGACTTTCTCTGATCATACCACTGTTTTCCACATGTTGTGCTATGCAATCCTTGATAATAGACTCTAGCAACTTCCCTACTGGCATCTATTGCCAGGGTTCCACTAGTGACCTTTGTGGGATTTCACAAGCCTTCACTTTAACATCAACTTTAACAAATGCACCATGGAAACATTCTTTCTGAATCTACCTGTTTAATCCTGTTAGAACTGTATAAGGTTCTGTGAGATCCCCTCTCACACTTCTAAACTTCGGTGAATATAATCTTAACTGACTTACTGTCTTCAAACGACAGACCTACCATCCCGGGAATCAGCCTGGTAAATCTTTGCTGTACTCCCTTTATAACAAGAACATCTCCTGTCTGTCTCCACCCTTCTCTCTCTCTCTATCTCCATCACATTCTCTCTCTATCTCTCTCTCTCTGTCGCCGTATAGCTCTCTCTCTCTGTCCCTGCTCTCTGATCACAGAGAGTTGCATGCTTGATTCCCATGGATTGTGCACAACTGCTATAGTCTGAGCCAGTCTCAGATCTCTGATATTTTCAGGGTCCACAGAAGCTGTAAGCTTGCTCCTTAGGGGCAAGAGCTACCGGCTGAGGATGCTCTGCAGAGGTCACAGGGTGCAGCTGATGATGGATGAAGTGCATCCAGAAGATACAACCTTCACAAGAATGTACAACCTTGTTCATTTTGACTGGTATCGAGCAAGCCTGAATATATGAGCGATGGGTTTTGTGCAAATCTCTGGTTATCCGCGAGTGCAGAGTACCATTGAGTGCACTCATGTGACACTCAGATCTCCAGGACATCAATCAGTGAACAGTGTGAACCACAATGGCTTCCACTGGCTGAATGGTCAGCTGGTCTGTGACCACACCAAATCATTCTGCATTTGTGTGTTCGATTCCCAGGGATTGTGCACAACTTTGATTTCAGTGTCACCAGAGGCTGAAGGAGATGGGGGACAGCTACATCACAAAAGGTGCAGAGAGCACTTATTGACGATGATTGAATGAGTGATGCTAGTTCTGTACATTATGGGAGACATTCTCACTCCTTACAGGATACAGGCATGACTGATGTGTTCAGTCATTGTGAAGGAATGCCACCAGTGTGCTGGGAATCCTGCACAAAGTACATGGAGGAAGTCCTGGACTGAACTTGTAGCCTTTTCCTGGTTTCCAGATCGGGACCAGGGAACACAGCTCATCAGAACAATGATAGGGGGCAATTAGTGAGAGTTTATTTATGGAGGTGAATGCTTTGTACAAATGCTTAATACCCATGTCCATGCTGTACAACTAGAGCTTCTAACCCTGCTGCTATGTCTGGGTGCATCCCCAACCCCCACAGTAGAGGTGGAGGCAGCCTGCCATCTGCCAAGCCCTTTATCTGCGATTATCTTAATGGGCATCCTCTCACAGTGCCATCCTCCTCAGGCTGCTTACCAGGACTCGGAGTGGCCACAGGAAGAGAGGATTCTCCCAGAGTCACCTCCTCCCTATGGGTGCCAGAGGGCCACCGACTTCCTCCTTGGGACAGAGAGCCTCACTGTCCTCTGGCATTGGCAGTGATGGATCCCAGCAACGCTGGCACTATGGAATGTATGTCCTGCAACAGACAAAAGACTTGTACCAAGGTCTCCATCGTAGCCACTACCCCTGGCTGTGTGGATTGTTATATTGAGTATCACTCAGACATAAGACACATGGACTCATCCATGCTGCCCCTCAATCTGAGGAGTGTAACAGACCTTTCTTCCTGATATTCCTCAGTTTACTTTTGCAGTCCCAGCAACTGAGGTGTGACTGAATCCAGAGGCTCGTCATCTGACTGGATCTCAACAGGTTCCTGGCCTCCATCCATCTTCCACGTGCCAGCACCTTGGGATGTTCCCCGCCTGCTGTGACTCTGGCAGAGCGATATGTTCATCAGATTGTGACCCCCATGCTGCTGTGGAACTAAGTCCCACTGGGATGTGTGTGTATCTGTTCTGGGCCAGCAAGTGAGTGAGCTGTGCAGGTTCTTCTATATCGGAGTCCATAAATCCTTCTTCTGCACTGCACTTGGGGTAGGTGTCAAGAATCTGGCTCATGGACCCTCTGTGCTTCTTCCCAAATAAGGCTACGAAAGATTTAGGGAGGCGATTAGATCATAGCAGGGGCCTGAGAAACAGGAGACATGACTCACAGCATTGTTGTCTGATGGATGATGCAGTCCTTGTACTCACTTGGTTGTATCGACATTGACCTCACTGTCAGTATAGGATTGGGTGGCTGTGTCCTCAAAATCCTTGAGGGCCTTCAATTCTAGTGATCTTGTTGGCTAGTTTTCTTCCTGTGCACAGGGCCTTGAGCATAACCCCTCCCCCCAGTAACCCCATGCACTTAGCATAGCCAACCCTACACATGTTTGGAATGTGAAAGAAACTGGAGCAGTCAGAGGAAACCCCATGGGGAGAATTTAGAGTGTGCACAGAAATTCCCCCATTAACAAACAGCTTATTAACGTAGGAGTCAGAATGTCTGTAGTCTGTGGTGTTAAAAAAAAAACTGAAGAACAATAAACTCCAATTAAACTGAATTTATGCTTGCAAAACAATTGAAATTTGGCCTTGACAGAAGAAGTTACTTGTAGACCTATATAAATTGAAGGAAAGACATTGGGAGCTGATTTGTCTTTTCCTGCTGTGATGTTCCCTCACTGAGGAGAAATGGAACTCATGCTTTTACTGAGTAATGATTGTTAATCCTCTAAAAAGTCTTACAACACCAGGTTAAAGTCCAACAGGTTTATTTGATAGCACAAGACTCACATTCCAACAATGATTTTGTAAATTGAACTTGTGTCTTTATATGCCCTGTTTGTGAACAGAATTCCCACTCACCTGATGAAGGGGCAGTGTTCCAAAAGCTTGTGGCTTGTGCTACCAAATAAACCTGTTGCACTTTAACCTGGTGTTGTGAGATTTCTTACTGTGCTTATACAGTCCAATGCCAGCATCTGCACATCATGTTAATCCTTTAACAGCTGAACATTACTGTGCTCTAAGCTCTGTGCTATTTATCAATGATGGTACAGGAGATCAAACAGCCTTACAATGATTGCATATTGTTTTGAAAGCTTTAAGAAGATTATGGAGATAAGATATGTTATTATTTTTTATTTTTTTTCTGTAAAATTCAAATTGATCATTTGTTCATCAGTGGGTGTTGTAATTTTAAAGTCAGTTTAGCTCAGTTGGCTGGACGGCTGATTTGTGGTGCAGGATGACACCAACAGCATGGATTCAATTCCTGTACCAACTGAGGTCATTCATGAAGTTCCTATCTTCTTAGCCTTGCTCCATACCTGAGGTGTGGTGACCCTAGGTTAAATTACCATCACCAGCTATGTCATCTAGGATCATGGTGATTGTATTTTAGGTGTAATTTGGGCCTCGTTCTGTTTGTATTAACAGGACATAACTAACATGAATCTCTCATGGCATGGTAAAATAATGGTTAGCACTGCTGCCTCACAGTGTCAGGGACTTGGGTTTGAGTCCCGGCTTGGGTCATTATCTGTGTGGAGTCTGCACGCTCTCCCTATGTCTGCATGGGTTTCCTCTGGGTGCTCCAGTTTCCTCTTACAGTTTGAAAGACATGCTGGTTAGGTGTATTGGACATGCTAAATTCTCCCTCTGTGAACCTGAACAGATGCTGGAATGTGGTGATTCAGGGATTTTCATAGTAACTTCATTGCAGTGTTAAGTAAACCTACTTGTGACACTAATAAATAAACTTCAAACTTCAAATTTGTGTGACTTTGTATTGATTTAGTATATTACTTCCATGATTGATACAATGGGTATGGATTCACAACAGTGTGATACCTCCATTAATTACTGCCAGTTCTATACAGCTTTTCAATTGACCATCTGTACTTGATCTCTCAATACAGCACATTTTTTTAAAAAAGCTGAGATTCTTGGATTTCAATGTGCTTGCTTCTGCTTTTTCTTGATACTTGAACTTATAGGCAATATTCGGCACAGATGTCCAGTTGGAAAGTTTAATAATGTGTTGATAAAAATGGAGGCGAGGAAGGGCTTGTTTTATATTTGAATGGACAAAAGGATTGTGGTCTCATGTCTATATCTGTGACGGAGAGATTGAGTGCAGAACAGATTCTATGTGTAACATCTCGAGCACAGTCTGCATCTCAGCTGTAAGGTAATGATTGGATATACAGTGAGCAGGAGGTGCAAACACAGTCAACCTCTGTCATTGTATCACTCATTTATTGTATAACATCCTAACTTGGAAGATTGACACACAAACATGTTTGAATATTATCAGATCTTCAGAAATTAAACCATACCTGCCAATCTTTTTATATACTATTGAAGTTGCTTCTGGCTGTCGTTTAGTTTAAATATTAATGAGTACAGATGACTCAAAATCTATTTAGGTTTGTTACTCTGCATTTTTATGTAGCGTTTGAGAGAATATGTTGAGCAAGGCGATGGACTGCTAATTCATTGTGCTTGGCACAAGTGGTTTTGAATCCCATCCCTATCAATGATGTATTTATGCTAATTCTGTATTGGTTCATTTACTGAGGGTGAACTAATAATTCACTTTGTGTTTTTATGGGCGGTACGGTATACCACAGTGGTTAGCACTGCTACCTCACAGCACCAACGACCTGAGTTTGATTCTTGGCTTGGGTCACTGTCTGAGTGGAGTTTGCACTTGTTTCTTGTGTCTTCATGGCTTTCTCTGGGTGCTGTGGTTTTCTCCCACAATCTGAAAGACATGCTGGTTACGTGCATTGAAAAGCACTGAGTGTGGTGACTAGGGGAATTTCACCGTAACTTCAGTGCAGTATTAATGTAAGCCTTACTTGTGACTAATAAATAAACCTTGCTTTACTTTAGGTACTGATCTCAAACACTCCCTCAACCCCACTACCAGTGCAAATGGTGACCCTTTGTCCATATGTACTTGGGAAGTTTTTTCAGTTTGATGTGATTCATTTTATTGGGGTTTTAATCCACTTTTAATGTGGCTTTTAGCATCAATATTCATTTTTTCAATGCTCATTAAATCAATTAAGGTAAAATTAATTTTTAATTAATCTTGTTTCTTAGAGCATGGTAATGCTTTTGCACTGGACATGTGGTCTCCCTGGATACATACACCCTTCTCCCTGGCTTTACACTCCATTCCCTTCCTTCCTGCTCCTTTCACTCACAAGACCAAGCCTTGGTTGCTGGTCCTCCCTTAAGATTTTATTTTGAAAAGGTCCCAAAAAGATTCAAATCTGTGGAAGAAACTATGGCCATGAGAGCTAGCATTCCAGTTCCCATTTCTGACACTCAGGAATTTTTCTTCTTGATAGTTTAAACCATTCTAATTCTTACAAAATGTTCTTTTTGGAATAAAACATAATTTTTCATATCTACATAGTGACCACTGAATGTCTTAAAGTGATTCACAGACAATTAAATTGTTTTATAGTGTAGTGTTATTTTAATGTGGACAGCTTGACAGTCAATTTGTGCACAGCAAGCTCCCACTAACAGCAATGTGATAATGACTAAATATAGGGATAATTTTTTTGTGATGCTAATTCAAGGATAAATACTGGCCAGGACATCAGGATAACTTGCCTACTTTGCGAAATAGCACCATGGATCTTTTATATTCAGTCAAGAAGGCAGAGGGGCCTGGCTTTGACATTTTGCCTGAAAGACAACATCTCTGACAATGCAGCACTCCCTTATTGGAGTGGTTAATCTCCGGGCTGGGACTTCAGTCCACAACCTTCTGATTCGGAGGCAAAATGCCAGTACTGAGCCGCTGGAGACAGCTAGAGAAATCCTTCAATGTTAACAAATATTTTAGAGGATGGTATTTCTTTGCAGAGGGGAGGGAATAAAGAAATGAAGATGTAGGAGAGGACATTTGTTGCAAGAGAGACGTTTGGTATTCTGGAGTTTGTTCATTCTGTTGCTCCAGGTATAAAAGGAGGGTTTGACTAGGAGAAGCATTATCTCAGGTGCCCAAGCTTATGAAATAAAGGGAGAAATCCAAAGCAGAACAGTTAACTGGTGTTGTAACTGAAAATCATTTGTTAAATAAATTACAAATAAAATTTTGCTGTGAAAATAATCAGAAAAGAAGGGTGATCAAAAGCTGCAGAAGGCTAGTCTCAGGACATTGATAACCACTCACTCTTCAACCTATAGACAATTCTGCTTCAGGCATGAACGGAATAATGGGGCAATATCAAATGAAATAGGCAGACATTGCAGTGAAGTGGAGGAAAGTGGAAGAATTAATTATACTGGCCCAGATCTTCCACAAAGCAGCAATCACCAACAGACTGATGCTACTACAACTTTTCTGCACCTCTGGCTAGGTCTTTTGAGCCTGGCTTCTTCTGAAAGGTGGAGCATACAATCCCACTAAGAGCTTCCTCGCGCTCTGGGAGTGGCAGCTGAAGACAAGCCATGCCTACTTCTTACAGCAACAGCTGCCTAAGGTAAGCTTAAATGTCCAGTATGAATGTTAGTGGGTGGATGGGCAGGATGGTCAGGTGGGTGAGGTGAGGTAAGTGGGTTGGGGGGAGTTGGGTGAGGTCTATGATAGATGGTTTGCAGTGGTCGTGTTTGGTTGGCAACAGCAGATAGTCGGGTCGGGTCAGAGGGGATATCAGGGAGTTGAGGGCTCAGCGTGAGTGATTGGGAGGATCCCTGTGGAAGGGGCAGCATGGCGAGGGGGTGGTCAGTGGCACAATTCATCAGAATGTAGATTAAAATTCTTTTGGCTAACATTTCCTGGGTAATATTCAGGAATGTCTGTGACTCTAACTTAGACATTTTGGAGGGATGCAGGGAGCAGGACAAATTGAAAGTTCAACCTTCCTGGGTAATTCTCAGAGTAAATGGCAGGTCCACAGGCTCCTGAGAAGCAGCTTGGGCCATTTGTCCAATCTCCAACCATCCAGAGTCTGAAAGATCTGGGCCAATGTCTCACCAAATGACAGACAAGAACAAGAATCCCAGATGTTAGGCAACTCAAAACAGAAACTGACAACACAACATTTCATCAACATGATCTAATTAACTTACATAAAACACACAATGCCACTGATCTTTCAAGATTAGCATTGAAATATAAAATCCAACTTGAGCAAAAGAAAATTAATGGTAGGAATTACAACAGATGAGAAACTGTAGTCTGATTATTTGTTAAAAGAATAAATATACTGCATATGTGTACTAAAGTATACAGAACAAGAAGATCCCAGATTCATGTGACACAATGGACCAGTTCCTCTGGATTACAGAGGGTAAGAAATCAAGCATAGTTCCAACTCTATATCCGCCTTCAGTAGTTCCTACCAGAAAGCCCATGGCATGATAACACAATCACACTTAGTTGTGCTGTCCCATGCTCAATGCCCTTTTATCTGTATTCCTGGGTGAATTGGCACCTGCAGGAGAGGAGGGAGAGCAAGAAATAAACGTTACCTGTGTCCTTGAATAAATCTATCTCTCTATCCAAACTGTCAAATGGACTGATGTGTTAGGTTGCTTGAACAGTGTTGGCAACAGTTCCAGTCTCTCCCCCAATGCCACCTGCAGACAACTGATCGAGTTGTTCTGGATCCTTGGTTCAGACAGAAACTCTGGACTCAGAAAGATTCCTGTTGCTGTCATTCTCTGGCACACATGCAATCAATCTGGTGATATTTTAATTAGAACTGACAGGATTTGTAGAAATTTGATTTAGAGGAATGACATCGTTAGTTACACACATTAAATCTGAAAAACACAAAGGGAAGGACTGAGAATGCTTACTGTTCAAAACACAATGGAGCTGGAAATCCCCAGGTTGTGATCTTGGCAGTTAAACTAGTTCTGTGCTCATTGGCCTGGATGGGGTCAATGTTCTCCAGCATTGACTTCATCCCAGTTGATGGGCTCAATATGTGGATACTTCTTTTTCATAGAACTTGTGAGTGGCTTTGGCACCATATAGATGTTGCCCACATCCGTTTGTGCCACAGCATGAAACGTGAACAGCATGAACACTTCCTCACTATTGTTAAAGTCTGCTTGTTCCTACGCCACCCAGCATCTAGGAACCTTGTGCTTTGCTTCCCAGTCGGCTCCCATTGTAAAATGGGACCCATGGGTGGGGCTCCCTTGTGTCTTTCTGCAATTTGATATACCCTCATCTCACTGGATCTATTGCATTCTGGTATTCTAGACAGAGGAAGCAGGAAGAACTGCCAATGGCCCACCTGTTGGCCATGTTGCTTTGCAAAGGATAGGTTGTGGATCCCTCTCTTCCAAGCTGGAATCTCAAATTAAGATCAGGCTCCAGCACATTTCTGTCTCAGGTTTTATTTTCCTGAGTTATTTGGAAGTACTCTAGCCAGAATTACGCAGGGCATTGACAAAATAGCAATGGGTATTTGGTTCCAGTATTTCAGTATTGGTTGTCATCTATTTTCCTAGTATCCTTGCATAGTTGAGTACAGCAACAATGAGGTTGACAAACCATCTAAAACAGGTGCTCTGGTGCTCATACCCTGAATTTAGTATCTACCCATTCCTCTCCCCAACCACTGGTACATTAACTGCAGTATTTATGGTTTAGTGGACGCATTGAACAACAAAGAACAAAGAACAAAACAGCACGGGAAACAGGCCCTTCAGCCCAACGAGCCCGCGCCGCCACCTCGATGTTCCCACTTCTACCCGCGATCCCTGTCCATGTTTATAGATCTATGGATTAAAAACCAAATTTGAGACAATTTAGGGAGAATTTGTTTTGCCAATTAGCCTAAGAGCACATCTTTGGGATGTGGGAGGAAACCGGAGCTCCCGGAGAAAACCCACGCAAGCACGGGGAGAATGCGCAAACTCCCACAGACACAGGCCCAAATCCATGTATCTGCACAGCACAGTGATAGTCACTGAGCTGTTGTGTTGCCCATCAGATGGTCCAGGTCTAGCGTACACTAACGACGTGAAGCAGTAGGATACTCTCGAAAAAGGTCCAAGAGCAGTCCTCTCACGACCCATCGCGTGTAAGCCCCTTGTTAGACAACAAGGTGGACCAAAGCACCTGTAGGATAAAAACAAGTACATCAATATCATCATCTATTTACACACTTCCCAGGGACTCCCAAGGCTCATGATCCCTATTTTAAATCAGTTTTCTATACCCCTCCATTCCCATTCTGTTCATATGCCCATCTAAGTACTTCTTAAATAACTCCAGAGTACCTGCCTCCATCACTTTACTTGGCAGTGCATTCCATACCCCCACCACCCTCTGTGTGAAAAAACTCCCTCTCGCATTCAAATTATACCTTACCCCCCTCACCCTAAGCCCGTGACCCCTCGTGCTATTTGAGTCCATCCTAGGAAAAAGCTTAGCCCTGTTTACTCTATTTATCCCCTTCAAAATCTTGTACACCTCTATCAGATCTCCTCTAAGTCTACGTCTTTCTAAGGAAAACAGTCTCAATTTGCCTAATCTCTCCTCGTAACTCAGACCTTCCATACCAGGCAGCATCCTGGTAAACCTCCTCTGCACTCTCTCCAGAGTCTCCACGTCCTTCCGGTAGTAAGGCGACCAGAACTGGACGCAGTATTCCAAATGAGGTCTAACCAACGTTTTATACAACTGCAACATTAAAGGCCAGCTCTTGTACTCTATACCCCTTCCTATAAAGGCTAGCATACTATATGCTTTCTTCACAACCTTCTCCACTTGCTCTGCCACCTTCAGAGACTTGTTCACCTGCACCCCCAGGTCCCTCTGCGTTTCTATACTCTTAATAGGTCTACCCTTTATCATATACCTCCCCCCTACATTCTTTCTCCCAAAATGCATCACCTCACATTTATCAGGATTGAATTCCATCTGCCATCTATCTGCCCAAGCTACCAGCCTATCTATGTCCTGCTGCATCGCCTGACAATGCTCCTCACTATCCGCAAGTCCAGCCATCTTTGTAACGTCTGCAAACTTGCTGATCGCTCCACTTACTCCGTCTTCCAAGTCATTGCAACATTGCAACAACTTCCCCACTACCTCCCTATTGCATTAATCCTTTACCATCCAGGAAGGCAAGCATCAATGTCTTGGGAACAACAGAACACCATCAAATTATCCTTACATTCACGTGATGTACAAAGCTTGACATATATTGCCATTCCTTTGTTGTCATTGGAACAAAATGCTGCAACTCCCCTACCTAGCAACTATATGAAAGCATTATGAGCACTATGATTAAACTGGCTCAGAATCAGCCTCTCAAGTTAACCCATGGGGCGGAATTTTACCGGCACGTTCATCCGAGGTCAGTGGAGAATGCCGTTCTCCAAGCCTCGCCCACCCCTGAAATCAGGGCTGACGTGCTGGTAAAATTCCGGCCCATGGGTGATGACATTGGTCTTGTGATACCAATATCCAGAGGACAAAAATATTGAAAACTCTAATGCAAACAATTTTATTTGTTACTTTATTTAAGGAATAATAAATAAATGATGGTATTTTAATACTGTGTTGTAATTTTGCTCGTACCTGCTTGAGGAAATCTGTGCCCTATGATTGTTTAAAATTGTGACTATTCAGATTGCGTACAAAGAGCTATTCAGAAGACCAGAAATTTGAATTGTTGTTCCCAGTGCTGAATAGGACAATATTTAAGGTTTATCTCCCTGAATTTCCTTTTTCAGGGTTAAGTGTTAAAAATGCCTGCTTTTGTTAGTTCAGGCACAGAAATGTGATTTGTATGAATTTGCTTGGCTGTACTAGCACAGGATTTTCCTGTCTGCTGTTATAACATCCAAAAAAACAGTGAACCAGAGAAAATATTCTACTTCACAAAACCCCAGAGTGTGAATGTTCAGTTTCAGATATGCACCACATCTGTCAACTGAATGTGAAGAAAATCCATCTGGAAAATGAACTTTAGCCTATTTCTACAAATCTGTCCAAAGAACGTATAGCTGATTCATATGTGTGGAAAATAATGTAACTTCTTCATTTTCCTTAGATTCTCATCGAGCTACTATTCAGAAAACACACTTACTGAGCCTCAGGCTTCAATTGTTTGCTTTTGACCCTATTGTTCACTTTCTCCGAAACAGAAGGTTTCTGCTGATTAGGCTGAGTCAAAGCCATTGATTGTAATCAGGATTCCTAGAACTGACTATTACTTCAGTAGCATTGACAAAATCTGGCTAATCAAAAATTGTCAACTCGCAAATAAGTAGTTTGTTTGCTTGAGTTCCTCCACCATGCCATTGTTGTTGGTTGTAATTGATTAGGATCTGTTCAATGGCGAAATTGCCGACCTTCACTTGATTCCCTCCCTTGTATCAACCTATGAGGACACAAAAGGTTTTCAGCAACAAATCTGGAAAATCTCCCTTAAAAACAACTTGCCCCAAGGCCAGAAATTCCCGCTTGAGGGCAACAGACCATTGCATGGTGTGTCCCAACTGCTACAATTCCCATGTCATGCGGGATGGGAAAATTCTGCCCCCAGTTAATTGGAATTTTCAAGTCTAAGATGATGGATTTTAGTTAGTTTTGTTTATATTGTTTCTGGTCAATTTTTTTCCATTAAATCCACTGTGGAGACTGATTTCTTCATCTGTGAGGGTTGATAAGCCATTTAACCATAGCTGAGCATTACTATATGCCCGAATTTGTCCACACTTAACATTAACTTAACAAATACACCTACATGTGCACTTCCAGCAATGGTTGCTAGGTAGTAATGAGGAAGGGAACCTTGCTCAAATTACACCACTCTCCCCCAACACCAGTACCCCACCTCCCACCACACACAATCCTTCACTGCAATCCCATCTACACCCGCCACCAAACTCCTCAACCTCCACTCACAAGTCTGATTAATCAGATCCCCTATTGCCACTTAGGCTGATCGCTGGCCAGAGACTGCCTTATAATGAAACACACTGTGCCTACGCATGGGACCTCACCAATAAAGGGGCTCCAGACTGGCTGGTGGCTGTGGGGGATCCAGTCAAATCCTGATCACTCTGTATTTGCTGAAAGGCTCATTTGTATTTCTTGAGCATATCAGCAGACAATGCAGATCATCATTGGATTCGGAGTGGTGGACTTCCCTCAGAGCAGGAAAACACTGATCCTACATCACTAAGGTGAGGCGTAAGTCTTTTTCCATGGCAATTTTAAGTAACAATTGTGTTATTTATGCTGAAATCTAAAGCAATTGTTTAGACTGGGCTTTCTGTTAAAATAAAAGACAAAATTATGAAATTTCGCTGAATAAAGCTTCAGGACAGAGAAATCACATTGGAAGTGTGAGTGCAGCATGTCCCACACAGCTTCCTGTAGGGTGTCAGCCTCTCTTAGTTAAAAAGCCTGCCACATGGGCCGCATGGATTGGTGAAGCTAGAAGACTGTAGAGTGTTGGTTGAACAGCTTGAAATAAGTGTAGAGGTACTGAATCTATTTTGTATCTGTTACACAGGAAATGATAGTGGTGCAATTGACATACTTATATATATATATAATATGAAAATATTTAAAATTCAGCTTTATTCAACAGGCAGTCAGTTTCTTTGGAAGGAATGCAGCTCAGATGCTGGGAGAACAGGATAATTATTCATTTTAGGCATGCGTGTTTATCTAGGATAATGAATTTTTGTTCATCAATGGAGATTTTCCCTGTGGCTTTTGACTATGTTGATTGAAAGGGTCATGACTTATCCATTGAGTGCTGGTGTTGGTGATGGGAGGAGCTAGGTCTGTAGCAGGGAAAAAAACTAGGCAGTTGCAGATTTGTTGAAGTCAGAAGCATGTGCAGGCTGTTCCTGAGAATTCACTGTCCACAAAATCTCTCCCTGAAAGTTTCAAGACTGTTAACACAATTTATAATAAGTATGAACAAAGAACAAAGAACAAAACAGCACGGAAAACAGGCCCTTCGTCCCAACGAGGCCGCACCGCCACCTCGATGTTCCCACTTCCACTCATAATCCCTATCTTGGGTATGCTAACTTTAAAAGTGGTTTTGATCTGTGCATGAATGGAACTTATTTTGAAGTAGAACTGTCATAAGCTCAAAAGTAAATTTGCTTCCTTTCATTTCTAAATATTGTTCAACTATTAATGTTTAAGCTGATCCATTTGTTAGAATTATATTTAAATTATGTTATTGAATAAAGTTAGTTTCACTATAAAAAAATGCTTACATTGTCAAAGGAGATCATTGTCTGCATTCTCCTGGAGAGAAATGTTTGATCCTCAAATTTATGTTAAAAAGGAAAAATTTTTGTGGTGTAGTCAGGCTTTCAAATGTAATTTGGAGTTCTGGTTTGGGACTGATCACATTTTTGAGATTAAAAGGCATTTAGTGTTCCATCTTGTTGGGAACATGGTTAAAAATGGCACAAGAAGTGGCTTTGTGTCATCTCTACCTGCGTGTGTCTATGTATGTGCCTATTTTGAAAGTTGTGGATGGTACCTTTGACGTGAGCATTCATCATCTAAATTATATTTGAGCAGTGAGAGTGTTGGCTTATTTCAGGTTGTGTTGCTGTTGGTGAAGTCTCCAGTCCAATGACTTATTACTGGTTTTCGACACGGTATGGGCAGTATTGCTCAGACTCGGTCTTTGCTACTTTGCTACTTTATACACCAATTAAAAATTGGTGTATAAAGAAATCACATATACAAGTATGTCCAGTATCTGGAACAGGTATTCCATTAGTCAATGTTCGACTGTTAAATTGTAGTATTTTGTGCAGCGATGTGCATAAAATTAATTGCTTTGCGATATCAAAGGAACAGTGTCTATTTAAAAATCAGTAAGGCTATTTAGCTCAGTTTTGAATAGTTTTGTATAGTTTGGAACAATCATGCACTATCACACTGGGCAGCATTTCTATTGATCTGAACCACCGGAAACATTGGGTGTTCAGTCCAGTTCAAGTGTCATTATCCAAATGATAAATGTTTTTAGCTGCTGGCATGACACTTGCCTTGTAGTGGTTTTTACAGAGGCAATAGGGCACTGAACTACATCCAAATCAGGAATTGAGGCACTCGTCAGGGAGGGAAATTGCATCAATGTACAAGTGGACCAACGTTGACATTATTACCACCAAGAACATCTTGGCCATTGCTACATTTCCCCATTCAGTTAAATTTAGAGTGACTGGATTAGTAAATTTGCAGATGACACTAAAGTCGGTGGAGTGGTAGATAGTGAAGAGGGGTGTTATAGTTTGCAGAGGGACTTGGACAAGTTGCAGAGCTGGGCCGAGAGGTGGCAAATGGAGTTTAATGTGGAAAAGTGTGAGGTAATGCACTATGGCAGAAATAATAAATGTGTAGAGTATAGGGCAAATGGTAGGATTCTTAGTAGTCTAGATGAACAGAGGGATCTTGGTGTGTATGTGCATAGATCCCTGAAAGTAGGCAGTCAGGTCGAGAAGGTTGTTAGGAAGGCATATGGAGTCTTGGCTTTTATTGGTAGAGGGATTGAATTTCGGAGCCGCAACGTCATGTTGCAACTGTACAAAACTCTAGTGCGGCCGCACTTGGAGTATTGTGTGCAGTTCTGGTCCCCACATTATAAGAAAGATGTGGAGGCATTGGAGAGGGTACAGAGGAGGTTTACCAGGATGTTGCCTGGTATGGAGGGCAGGTCTTATGAAGAGAGGCTGAGGGATTTGAGGTTGTTTTCGTTAGAAAGGAGGCGGCTAAGAGGGGACCTTATCGAAACATATAAGATGATTAGAGGTTTAGATAGGGTGGACAGTGATAGCCTTTTTCCTAGGATGGAGAAAGCTAGCACGAGGGGACACAGCTTTAAATTAAGGGGTGATAGTTATAGGACGGATATCAGAGGTAGGTTCTTTACCCAAAGGGTGGTTCGGGAGTGGAATGCCCTGCCTGCAGCAGTTGTAGATGCGCCAAGTTTGGTGGCGTTTAAGAGGTTAGTTGATAAGTATATGGAAGAGAAGGGAATGGTTTCGTTTGGAGGGGCATTGCTTTTTATATTGGTCGGCACAACATCGAAGGCCGAAGGGCCTGTTCTGTGCTGTAATGTTCTATGTTCTATGGAGTTTAGAGCTGCCCCAGTTAAAAACAAAAATGTTGAGTTTCAGCTCCTTCTGTTCACTTAATTAAGACTGGCAATGAGAAAATATGCTCAGGCTAAGGAATCCTATTGATGTGTGCTAATAATGGACAGATTGTTAATGACAATGGATATTGTGTATCTCAATCTTGATGGCACTCACTCAAAATTATAGCTTACTCTCCTCCGATGCTGCTATTGGCCTATTTATAACTTCAGAATAAAATCACTTTGTAAAACATTTATAAATTCATATCCTTTATAGTCCCCCATGTTGTTTCTAAGGAAGGTGGGATGAAGAGGGGAGTGGGGCAAATAAATAGTTCAGGTTTTTTTCTTCTTGACTTGGACTCTGTGCTCATTGTTCGGAGGTGGAAAGAGAAACATTGTTCAAAGCTATGTTCAGTAAATAGAGCATTACCCATCTTTAGGAGAGGCCAGTAAGAAACTCTAATCTGTCCCACCGATGCTTTGAAGCTGTAAATATACATACACAGTAAGAGTTAATGCCTCCTCACTTTAAATTAGTTTGGGGAAAGGAATAACCAGATCAAACTGTAAATCTTCTGCTTGGAAATGGTACTGCACCAAGTAACATCCAATTCGGGAACTGCTGGAAGGTGGTGTGGTAGCGTCACATTTGCACACCGGAAGATGCAGCAATAGATGAATGTGGTCGCTGTAGGTGTTTCTACACAGAGAAACTCAGTTAGACCAGGCTTCAAATCAATCCAACTTTTTTAATGAAATATATTTAGGTCTTCTTGCAGGCGGTCAGCTGGTATTGACATGAACATAAAGAGTGTATATGTGAATAAAGGAAAGAGATTAAGAGGATTGTGTGCATGAGGTAGAGTTTGTGTGTGTGCATGTGTGTGTGCGTGTGTGTGATATTAAAGGATCTGAATGACTGAAAGTGCAAAAAAGCACAGCTGATTGTGCTCTAAAGCATGTACAAGCACTACATCAAGTTGTGGATTGAATTTAAACAAAAATGCATACAAAGAACAACACAGCACAGGTAGCAGGCCCTCCAGCCCAACGAGCCCGCGCTGCCATTTTTACAGCGTGAGTTCCCTCTTCCACCCGTGACCCTTGTCTATGTTTATGGAAATCCACATTGGAAACCAGACGGAGGGGAGACAATTTAGGGACAATTTCTTACACCAATCAGCCTAAGAACACATCTTTGGGGTGTGGGAGAAAACTGGAGCAGCCAGAGAAAACCCACACAAGCATGGGGAGAATGCACAAACTCCCACAGATACTGGCCCAAATCCATGTATCTGTACAGCAAACAGCGATAGTCACTGAGCTGTTGTGTTGCCCATCAACTGGTCCAGTTTAAGCGTACACTAGGTTACTCTCAAACCATGCAAGAGCAGCCTTTGCACGACCCACCGCGTGTGTGTCCCTTGTTGGACAACAAGGCGGACCAAAGCACCTGTGGAACAAAAGAGAAAAACATCAATAACATGCACATCTTATGCAAACATTCAAGGGAATCCCCAGAAACTCAAAAGTAAAATGAATGAGCCAGAAAATATGTTGGAAGATCCAAGGGAATCAATTGATTCCCAAGAACGTCTTCCCAAGGCTTCCCAAAATTCCCAAGGCTCTTGTTCCCTATTTAAAACAATGTCCTATTTCCTTCCATCTCTATTCCACTCATGTGCCTTTCTAAATATCCCCTAAACAACTCCAGTGTGCCTGCCTCCACCACCTTACTTGGCAGTGCATTCATACCTCCACAACCCTCTGTGTGAGAAATCTCCCTCTAATATCCAAATTAATACCTCGCCCCTCTCACCCTAAGCCTGTGGCTTCACGTAATATTAGTTTCCAATCTAGGAAAAAGCTTACCACTGTTTACTCTATCTATACCCTTCATAATCTTATACATCCCTATTAGATCTCCCCTCATTCTCCATCTTTCTAAGGAAAACAGCCCCAATTTGCCCAATCTTTCCTCATAACCCAGTTCTTCCATATCAGGCAGCATCCTGGTAAACCTCCTCTGCACTGTCTCCAGGGTCTCCATGTCCTTCTGGTAGTAAGGCAACCAGAACAGGATGCAGTACTCCGAATGAGATCTAACTAACGTTCTATACAACTGCAACAGTAAACGCCAGCTCTTGTACTCTATACCCCTTCCTATAAAGGCTAACATACCATAAATTTTCTTCACAACCTTCTCCACCTGTACTGCCACCTTCAAAGACTTGTGCACTTGCACCCCCAGGTCTCTCTGCATTTCTATACTCTTAATAGGTCTACCCTTTATCTTATAACTCCCCCCACATTATTTCTCCCAAAATGCATTACCTCACATTTATCAGGATTAAATTCCATCTGCCATTCATCTGCCCAATATACCAGCCTATCTATATTTTGCTGTATTGCCTGATACTGCTCCCCACTGTCTGCAAGTCCAGCCATCTTCGTGTCATCTGCAAACTTGCTGATCACACCACGTACTCCCTCTTCCAAGTCATTTATTTATATTACAAATAGAAGAGGCCCCGCTACTGAGCTCTGCAACACGCCACTAATGACAGACCTCCAGCTAGATAAAGATCCTTCCACTACTACTCTCTGTCTCCTATTACCAAGCCAGTTATTAACCCATCTAGATACCCATCCTTGTATTCCATGAGCCTTAATCTTTTCAACCAATCTACCATGAGGGACTTTGTCAAATGCCTTACTGAAATCCATATAGACGACATCAACGGCTCGTCCTTTGTCGACCGTTTTTGTCACCTCCTCAAGAAATTTTACCAGATTCGTAAGGCACGACCTCCCCTTAACAAAGCCATGCTGCGTATCCCTAATCAGATCACAACGCTCTAAGTGCGTATACATCCTATCCCTCAGAATCCTTTCCAATATCTTCCCTACCACTGACGTCAAGCTCACCGGCCTATAATTACCAGGGTTATCCCTATTACCCTTTTTAAACAATGGTACCAAGTTCCCTATCCTCCAGTCCTCTGGGACCTCTCCTCTGTCCAAAGAAGAAACAAAAATTTGCGTCAGAGGCCCAGCAATTTCACCTCGCACCTCCCTAGGCAGCCTGGGATAAATGCCATCAGGCCCCGGAGATTTATCAGTTTTAATGATACCTAGAAGTCCTAACACTTCCTCCCTCATAATGGATATTTCCCTCAACTGGTCCAAGACAGTACCAGTCATCAAGCCTCTCTTCTTCGTGAATACTGATCCAGAATATTCATTCAGGATCTCTCCCATTCCCTCGGGCCCTAAGCACAGTTCCCCTCCTCTGTCCCTAAGAGGTCCGAGTTTTCCTCTAACCACCGTTTTGTTCCTAACATAGGAGTAAAATGTCTTTGGATATTCCTTAATCCTGTCTGCCAAAACCATTTTATGCCCCTTTTTTGCCCTTCTAACCTCCCGTTTGAGCTCCCTCCTATTCTCTTGTATCTCTCCAATGCTCTCTCCATTCCCAGTTGCTTAGATCTAACATACGCCTCTCCTTTCTTCCTAACCAAGTCCTCAATTTCCATAGTAATCCACAGCTCTCTAATCCTACCTTTCCCATCCTTCTTCTTAACCGGCACATGTCTTTTACTGCAATCTTTTCAGTTTTCCCTTGAAAGACTCCCACATGCTGAATGTAGACTTATCCTCAAACATGGTCAAACTCTGAGCCCAGCAGTGCTGTGGTTTGGGTATTGCAATATTCATGGCATGGTGGTGAAAGTAGAGAGTGGTCTGCTTTTAAATATTGCAGGAGATTGTCTTGGCTTTCAATTTCATTTGCAAGAAATTAAAGTTTATTTTAATGTGTCAATTGTAGTGTGTTAAAGTTTACAGATGA
Source organism: Sphyrna mokarran (assembly GCA_024679065.1). NCBI lineage: Eukaryota > Metazoa > Chordata > Chondrichthyes > Carcharhiniformes > Carcharhinidae > Sphyrna > Sphyrna mokarran. The sequence continues at coordinate 66,123,440 of JAGIQG010000002.1, forward strand.
TCCTAAGATGAGTGGTAGAGCAAAGTGTGTGGAGGACACTGAATGTCTGCAAAGGGATATAAATAATCCAAATGAATGGATGAGGGATGGAGTACAACGTTGGTACATGTGAGGTCATCCATTTTGGTAGGAATAACAGCAAAATAGACCATTATTTAAATGGTAAAGACTGCAGCATGCTGCTGTGCAGAGGGACCTGGGTGTCCTTGAGCATGAATTGCAAAAAGTTGATTTGCAGGTGCAGCAGGTAATAAAGAAGGCAAATAGAATTTTACCTTTCTTGATTGAGAGATGGTGTATAAAAACAACGATATTATATTGCAGCTGTATAATGTGCTGGTGAGGCCACTCCTGGAGTACTCTGTAAAGTTTTGGTTTCCTTACTTAAAAAGAATATACTGGCATTGGAATGGAGGCAGTGGAGATTCACAAGGTTGATTCTGGAGTTGAGAGGGTTGGCTTATGAGGAGGGACTGAGTAGACAGGGGTTATATTCATTGAAATCCAGAAGAATGAAGGGGATCTTGTAAAAACATATAAAGTTATGAAGGGAATATATAAGATTGTTTCCACTGGCGGGCGAAACTAGAATTAGAGGGCATACCCTCAAAATAAGAAGTAATTTAGGACTGAGTTGAGGAGAAACTTCTTCACCCAAAGGGCTGTGAATCTTTGCCCAGTGAAGTAGTTGAGACTACCTCATTGAATATTTTTAAGGCAAGGATAGATAAGTTATTGACCAGTAAAAGAATTAAGGGTTATGGTGAGCAGGTGACTAAGTGGAGCTGAGTCCATGAAAAGATCAGCCATGATCTTATTAAATGATGGAGCAAGCTCAAGGGGCCAAATGGTCTACTCCTGTTCCCAGTTCTTTTCTTCTTAAGTTTACATTGAGTTGTAATGCTAAAATGTGCCTTAGGGCAAGAGTGAACAGAAACTGAGCAGCATTTTGTATTTCCTCAGCTCTCTGTGTTATATTCCTTGGGGATTAGTATTTGCGTCACACAGGAACGAACCAGCTAATTATATATAATCATGAGAGTGCTCTTTGTGCCAATCTCATTACGTTCAGGGCAAACTGATTAAGTGAAATGTTACCTGTGGTTTAAGTATTCTCTGGTATTATTTTGGACTGATCCACCCCATAATATTAACGCAGTTGATTATGTAATGATCTGAAAAAGTCAGGAAGTACTGTGTTAGCAGAGAAATACTGAAAAGATGAGTTTGAAACTTCTTGCAGGCTGCACTGTGTCTGGGATCGTAATGTCATTTTAAACTAGCCTTTACTGTCTAATGAAATAAGATATGTTCAGTCAATGTTGCCATTCACGACTCCCCACTGCCAATGCCACCTTTTAAATCCTAATCCAATCCTTGTGTCCTGGACCATGACATATTCCCTATGAGATTCAGGTCGCCAGTTTAAGGGAAGTTCTAGAGCATGTCCTAACAAAATGTTCTTGTTTATAAAACAAAGAAACAGTGGCTGGTCGTGTATAAAGTGTAACTTTCACAAATGTATTATATGTTCAAGAAATGCATAACACAATATTGGAATTAACAGTTTAGTTTCTTTCGGGGAAATGTTTGAGGCTGTTCAGAGCTTTATTGTGCTCTGACATGTTCCCCCTTTCTCTCCTCAAGAGCTGGTTTATCATCCACAGCCCAACTCCTGTAAACCTTCAAATGTTGGTACTCAGATTAGCTGAAGCCTTAACCATTTTGTAAAGGAATATCTCTGATTTTTTTAAGTCTTTTTCAGTGGTTTAACATTAGTGTAATGGCAACTTTTAAAATATCCTGAAGAGTAGCTTTAAAAGAATGGCTATTTCAGTGCAGTCTTTTGGTAATTAATGGTCTGATAGTGACTCAACTTTTCCTTCTTGTGAAATTTGACATTAGACTCTGACTCAGCTTAATTGGAATCTCATTACAGTCACACCCTACTCCCCTAAAAGGCCCCCACCCACTCATCTTATCGAGTGTGTGGTTGTGACTCGGACTTAGATTACACATTACTAAGTAACGAAAGAAAGCATAAAATTGAGAAAGTGTTGAGGAGAATTTATTTTTTACACAGGGGATTGTAATGATCCAGAGTGTACCATCTGATCCAATAATAATTCTCAAAAAGGAATTTGATGGATGATTGAAAAGGAAATAAAAAATGCAGGAATGTGGGGAAAGAGTAAGGGAGTGGGCAAACGCAGTAGCTCCTACAGAAAACCAGCAAAGGCTTTTTGATGGGTTGAATGGCCTCCTCTGAGCTGTATAATTATTTTAGAGTTGATGTTTGTATGGACTGGATGTCTTCTGGTGCAGTGGTAGTATCTCTGTCACTGGGCTAGAAACTCCAAGTTCATTATATGGCCATGGAAGGATTGTTCATAATATGGCCATACAGATTGATTATCATCCAGTCTATCCTTCCAGTACAGCTGATGGCAAGCAGTTAGAGAGGGTTAGTTTCTTGGTCAGCCATTATACAGAAGCCAACAGCCAATCACTGCAGTACTTTGTTAAGATTAATCATGGGCCAATCCAGCGGAAGACCAGAGTTAATGAAACCCTTTTGGGGCCTGCTGCCTGAAGAAGCAGGGGGAGGAGAGGATAGAGCTTTATCACATTTTGAGGATGTCCCAGGTTGTGACTGAAGTGTAACCATTGTTGTATAGGCAAACATAGCATTATATCCACATACAAGATCCGTAAATGAGCTGTATGGTTAATCTGTTTTGGTAGCATTGGCTGAGGGAGAATGTTCGGACACTAGTGGAGCACTAAATGATGCTTGGACACTTTGCATCCTCCAGATTAAATGGGAGGACTATCAAACAAATGCTCATGTCCTTCTTGCAGTTAGGTCCATGAGCATCCAGATATAATTCCTGCAAAATCAACTTCATTGGACTGGACCTTCCATCCGGGTGGCTGGAAAGTGTCTCTGCAGCCAGGTGCCATTTTCACAATTTTCAAATGGTCAACATTTTTTGTTTCAAAGATATTCTGAAATTCTTCCTGAAGCGTGGCAGCATTGACATTGGTGAGGAAGGAGATTGCTACCAATCACTCAAACTGAAGACAACTTCTCCATCAGGATGCCCTCTTGCTTTGAATCCAAACGCTTTAATGATAAGGCGGAGTGGCAGCAGGAAAGGAAAGAAAAGCAAACCAATCCTGTGTTCCAGATCCCACTACCTGATGGGTCACCCTATCTCATGTGCCCACAGATTTGTTGGACAAGAATTGGCATGGTCAGTCACCTGAGGCCAACCCAGCAGCCCTAGGCTCACAGATCATGTTTCACACTGGCTGCCTGTTAATTGGCCAATATCACCTTAACCACAAAGCTTTCACATCCACTCTGCCCGCACCTACCTCAGGCACAGCCCAAACAACATTCAGGCCTTTTTATTTCTGTTGTGTGGAACTTGTCCCACCATCCCTTCTGCCATACCTCTTCTTTTCCTGATGGTAAAAGCCGCATAAGGCTCCTTCCTTTTTACGTGCCTTTGGTTCCATCTTTAATTTTTCCACTTTCTATTTTTCCTTTTGTTCAGAATTAGATGGCCTTTGCTTTGCTTGCTGAGTGCTTTGACGAGCTGAATGTTGTGTGTTTAAGAGAAATATTTGCTCCCCCAGGTGGTTTGTTCCATGAACTTCAATATTCTTGAATCAAAATCGCCTTGTTCTTAAGTTTTAAGATAGCAAGATTTGTCTTTGGATCGACCAGTCTCTCAGAAATGTCTCAAAGTGTCTCACATACAATTAATTAATTTGAAATGTCCAGACTGTTGTTATAAAGGTGATTGTACCCGTCATGTTTCTGTACAACAAACTCTCACTAAGATCTGTGAAAAGAGTGATCTGTTTTAAAATAATAGTCGTATTATGAGGGAGAATTCTTTACTGCTCTTCAACCAGAGATAAGGGATCTTTGAAGCCTCATTGTAAGGGCTCTTTCAACCTTGAACCCAACACCATGTAGGCTACAATGAGAAGGGCACGGTGGCACAGGGGTTAGCATTGCTGCATCACAGCACCAGGGACTCAGATGTGATTCCCAACTTGTGCCACTGTCTGCACGGAGTCTGTACGTTCTCCCAGAATGCCGGGTGCTCCAGTTTCCTCCCACATCCTGAAATACTATGCTGGTTAGACACATTGACCATGCTAAATTCTCTCTCAATGTACCCAAACAGGCACCAGAGTATGGTGACTAGGGGATTATCATTGCACTTCATTGCAGTGTTAATGTAAAATTACTTGTGACACTAATAAATAAACTCTTTAAACTTTAAGAGTGTCATCAACAAAGGCAAACTGAAAAAGCTGGTCTGCTCATTGCCAATGTCATAGATATTCTTAAAATGACATTTAAAGGACATAGCAGTTGCTTTGAATGCTTACTGGAGGTCATGTGGCACAGTGGTAGCATCCCTACTCTGGACCATTTTGAATATGGAAGGAACATTCATAACACAGTTCAACAGCTAAAAGTTGGCTCGGAAATCCTTCCATCACTTTCCCACTGTTCCCTAAAGGGAAACATGAGATGTGAAGATACATTGAAAAGTTGAATAGTTGCTGCTAAACCAGCAAAAAAATATATAAAGTTACATTTGTGGGACTTGCTGAGCACAAATCTGGTTGTCAGATTTTCCACATCACAATAGTGAGTAAACGCCAGTAATGTTTGATCGGCTGTAAAGTGGTTTGGGATAATCCTGAGGACATGGCAGGCATTCATATAAATGAAAGTTCTTTCTTTTAATTGAGCGACTCTTCCAAAACGTTTGGCAGCTCCATCACTGAATTGTCAGTTAAATGAGTGACTGGCCATTTGAATTGAGAAGTTACTATATTTTTTTACAAAAGCCTCAACAAGGAATGACTGACTTTAAAAAAAAACAAGAGCAATTTGAAATACCTTCTGGGCTGGAAAACAAGGCAGCTGGAAAGGGGAACAATGAAACCAGCTTCGTCCAGGTTTATTTCTGCTACAAAACAGTTGAAAATAACCCTACTTATCAGTGGTCTAACAGGTGAGTACCTGCAAGAGCTGTAAAGCTCAATGCCCAGAGCATGATCCTACCGGCTCACTGTGCCAGTCAATCAGTGTGGTGAAGGTAAACAAAGAAAGAACAAAGTCTGGTTGCAGTGGAGGCTGAGGACATGGAACTGCCTCCACATTCTCTTTAGGTTGAAGCTCTCTAAATTGAAAACTTCCAGTAATCCATCTCCTCAGCTTCTTCCAGCTGCTATTTAATGACCATCAGTGTTGTAAAAGGTGTTTGGTTACTACTTTGGTACAAGGGTTTCTTGTGATGGAAGTGACTCTTGTTCTGTGACAAATGTTGGGCCATGTCTCTTCTGTAAACTCCTGGGCAGCGTAGTCCTACACGTTGAATAGGCCTCTGTGAGGCTAGGCTTGTTGGGCCTCTGCTAGCCTAGGTTTGTTAGGCCTCTGCGACGCTAGGCTAGTTAGGCGAATGTGAAGTTAGGCTTGTTAGGCCTCTGCTAGGCTAGGCTTGTTAAGCTTCTGCGAGGCTAAGCTTGTTAGGTTTCTGTGAGGTTAGGCTCTTTAGCCTTTGCTACGCAAGGCTTTTTAAGCCTCTGCAAGGCCAGGCTTGTTAGGCATCTGTGAGGCTAGGCTTATTAGGCCTCTGCGAGACTAGGCTTGTTAGGCCTCTGTGAGGCTAGGCTTGTTAGGCCTCTGTGAGGCTAGGCTTGTTAGGCCTCTGTGAGGCTAGGCTTGTTAGGCCTCTGCGAGGCTAAGCATTAGGCCTCTGCGAGGCTAAGCTTGTTAGGCTTCTGTGAAGTTAGGCTTTTTAGTCTCTGCTAGGCTAGATTTTTTAGGCCTCTGCAAAGCTAGGCTTGTTAGGCCTCTGCGAAGCTAGGCTTGTTAGGCCTCTGCGAAGCTAGGCTTGTTAGGCCTCTGCGAAGCTAGGTTTGTTAGGCCTTTGTGAAGTTTGGCTTGTTAGGCATCTGTGAGGCTAGGTTTGTTAGGCCTCTGCGAGGCTAGGCTTGTTAGGCCTCTGCGAGGCTAGGCTTGTTAGGTTTTTGTGAAGTTAGGCTTTTTAGCCACTGCTAGGCTAGGCTTTTTAGTCTTCGTAAGGCTAGGCTTGGTAGGCCTTTGTGAAGTTGGCTTATTAGGCCTCTGCAAGGACAGGCTTGTTAGGCGTCTGTGAGGCTAGGTTTGTTAGGCCTCTGCGAGGCCAGGCTTGTTGGGTATCTGTGAGGCTTGTTGGGTATCGTGCTGGTCAATTCCAATCATGTCATTGATACTAGTCTCAGATTCAGGGCAATCTGCGAAATGTACAATGAAAGATCAAATGCTTCCCATCAGGTCCTGAAAGCCTTGAAGGAATTTCTCTTGTAAGACAGGTGGCAATTTAAGGTTCTCTCAAGCCTTCGTCCTAGGCCTCCCAAGGCTGCATGTTGTGCCTCTGCTGAGGTAGAAACATCAACTTGTCTTGTCTATTGCTGTAAGGAGATGAGAAATATTTATTAACTGCGTTGAAGCAGTCACATGATTTATTCATGTCATCTTCAAACACCCTTTTCTTCAGAGCAGCTCCCATCAGGTCTGAGTTAGCTGCCTCCTCAACGAAGAGTAACAATTTCCCAACCAGGGAATTGTCAAGCACTCATTCAGTTCAGTGCTCTGTGAGTAACCCACACAAGATTCTCATTTTCATTATCACAACTCCCCAAGTGAAAGGTGTCAATACTGGTGAACATAAGGGGGAAAAGCGGTGATTAGTGTGGAACAGACGGATGAGGCAAACTTTTCACAATTACCATTGCTCTAATTGATTAGTAAGTATTTAATTATTTTCATGTTTCTTATCGTCTTCTGATTATCCTGCCCCTACAGCAAAGATAGATCTCCAGAAAAACAATGAAATAGAAATGTTTTTGTAGTAGCCAGAGAGGAGGACATGATAAGGAAAGTTCTGTAGTTCAGTGGCTGACTCTTTAAAAATCTATAAGAGAAGCAGATACTGATTTTCACACACTCAGAGCTGACATAGGCCTTGTTGAATGTTAATATCTCTAAATGCAGAAGTAAAATGGTTCCTTCCAGTGGCTCCCGCAGCTACTTTTAAACAGTCAGCTTGTGTGAATATTCAGTTCTCTCCCCATGCTAACATACCTCATCTGGGCATTTGTTCCACACTCTCCTGGAACAATATTAGTAGCATTAGGTGATAAGATTCTGAAGGATATCTCGCAGACTGCTGATTATGCTAGAGGTTGGAGTTATGAGGGGCCATATGCGAGAAAGCTTTGTGAGGGGAATGCCAAAAGGTTACAGACAAAAGAGGTGAAAAAGCCATTCATCTTGAGTGTGCTGTACACTTTGACTTCCATTCCATTCAAGAGGTGAAGATGATTAATATGGGGCCAGAAGTACAAGGGCAATTCGTAGTTTTCTTACCTTTTCTGGTAATTGAACTTCTTCTGACATTGCTCTGCTGTCTTGGCAATGGAAGAGGAGACTCAGAGCCACACACAATCCAGAAATGAATCATGTAGCTCAATTAACATAAATTTTAAGATACGTGACCTACCAGTGATGGTGAAGTTGTTGAGTGATTGCTTTGTCCTACTATAATCCCACATTTCTGAATGCCTGGAGACAACTATTTTGGAAATCATTACAAACTTAGCTTTGGACATCAAAAATAGTCATGGGCAAAGCTTCGATAATGCCATAAGTATGCCAGGAAGATATTCAGATCTACAAATATGACTTAACAATTCCTGCTCTTGTTCTTTACTCATCCCATGTTCATGTCACTCCTTGAATTTAATCTACAATGCTATAGCTGAATCCTGTGAGAGAGCTGTACACTTTTTGACTTTGTTCAAAATGTATGTCTTTTTGTCGTGTCTACACATCGGTGGATTATATTGCAATTAGACTTGGACTCAGTGGCACTACATTCATGCGAATAATCAGCAATAATTTCTTTGATTTTCTGAGAGCAAGTAGGCAAGTTAACATTGGAAACGGAAGGATATTGAAATACACTGAATGGCAGCATATGCGTCTTGTTGTTTGGAGTATTTGCTCCTGCACTGGGCTGGCTCACTCTGTCTTGCATGGCCTGTGCTGCAGTGATACCATTGGCTGATTGTTCCACCTAGGTGCCCATCAAAAAGTTCCATGTTTACTCGCTTCAAGACATACATTGCAATACAGACAATACCATCATTCTGAAAAGAGGTAAGTTTGGATTTCAATTCGCTGTTTGGTGTGTTTTTACAAATTGAAAAAAAGAGTTAAGCAGTGATCAATTTGTGTATTTTTGTGGTTTGCGCCAGTGAGACAAGGTGGGTGGGATTGGGAGGGATGTGATATCATGGAGGCAGAAATGAAGGTGCATGCAGGATCCCTCAATGTACAAGTTCTCCATTGCAATTAAACCAACTTTGTTGTCTCAGAAAAACACAATCCCCATGTAAGAAACCACTAATTGGACGTGGTGAAAAAAGCAAACGAGAAACACCATTGTCCTATAGGGAAACTGCTGCTACTTGGAGTACAAAGGGTCGTGAATGAAACCCAGTTCTTCTCACAAACCAGCCTTCTATATGTTGATTCTGTCTAAACTTTGTGTTGTCTCAGAACAAACAGCCAGTATAATCAAGGACCCCACACGTCCCAGACATATTCTCTTCCATCTTCTTCCATCTGGAAAAGATACAATAGTTTGAAGAATGTACCAAACAATTGCAGAACAGTTTCTTCCCTGTTGCTGCCATCAGATTTTTGAGAAGACTTACCTCACATTAAGTTGATCTTTTTCTACACCCTAACTAGACTGTACTATTACGTTTTGCTTTCTCTCCTTTCCTTCTCTATGAATGTTTGCATTTATAGTGCGCAAGATCAATACTTTTCACTGTATACTATTAAATCAAATCAATTTAAAAAGCTGGTACAAACTTTGACATTCTGCAGCATTAAGGGTCCTGTTCCACATCCAACGCTCGCAGTTTATAAAACACTTGACACTCCATGATTATTATTCAACAATTACATGGACTGATCCCACCAAATCTAACAGAATTGACATTGCTGATGAGTGGAAATCTATGTCCTGTGTTCCTATGTCTGGACCCTTTGGGGTATCTACAACCTGCATAATCCAATGGCTTAACAGTTAGGCAAAACTAAGACAATATCAAAATGACTGTTGGTTGTTACAGAATTATTCATCATATTAAATAGTCAAAAGAATGAATCCCTTTAAGGTCTTTTCAAGGAAATGAAATCAGTGTGCGTGTGTGTCATGGATAAGGGTAAACAGCATAGCCTCATAGAATCTCTATAATATAGAAGGAGGCCATTTGGCCCATTGAGTCAGCATCAACCACAATCCCACCCAGATCCTATCCCTATAACCCCACATATTTACTTTGCTAATTCCCCCAACACTAAGAAACAATTTAGCATAGTCAATCAACCCAACCTGCATGTCCTTGGTCTGTGGGAGGAAACCAGAGCACCCAGAGGAAACGCACACAAACACTGGGAGAATGTGTAAACTCCACGCAGTCACCCGAGGCCAGAATCGAACCTTGATCTCTGCTGCTGTGCAACAGCAGTGCTAACAATGTGCCACGATGCTGCCCCTAAATAGTCTTTTATCACTATGACGCTATGAAGGATGCCCAACACGTGAGGTCCCCCACTTCTGAATGAGCTCAGAGTTGATGATAACAGAGTTCATCATCTGCTTCACTGTTAAATTATTGAGAAGGGGAAAGTATGTGCATTATAAATATTGTTTGTGCATTATTTCAAACTCACTGCACTGTACTGTAGTAAGGTTTTTGACTGTATTGTACAGCCTCACCATTGAAAAATTAGGTTATTTAGATGTAATCAGTTTGAGTGATATTACTGATGATTTCTGCCTGTTGTGTGACATGGTACGTAGAATGCCACATAGATTCTAATTCCAGACCACAGTGACAGAAACATCAATAACCTCTTTATCCGTGACCTGTTCTTACTCAATACCTAATGAAAACCCGCTCTGGTGGTGCAGAGTAGGTGAGTGACTACAGGTTCCATGGTAATGATTCTGATGAATAAAGGTAATTTTACCCCATAATATAATTTATTTTTAAAACTGTTGGAAACCTGAATTCTCAATGAAGCACTCTGGGGCAAGGTACTGCATCAATGCAACTTCATTCTTGATTTCCATTTTATAAAACTAAATGTAGTCAATTGTCAGAGACTAGCTGGAATGACACTTGATCCATTTTTAACACAGATTCTGTTTTACTCATTAATGTTGTCTCCTCGGAGTCAAATAGCCAAGGCCATTGGTAAATATATCAAAAGCCTTTTTCTTGAATATTTGGTTGATGTCCTTCTGAACTGAACTGCTTCCTAATCAATACCTCATGAGCCTAAATGTAGCTACACTGGCAACTTTCTATTCCCCAGATCTAGAATACTTGATGCTAAAATGCTGCCCTTACTACCTTCAGCGGGAGTTCACTTCCATAATCCTGATGGCAGTTTACATTCTACCCCATGCAGATGTGAAGATCACGCTGGACAAAATATACACCATTACAAATAGCCTTGAGATGAAATATCCCCAGGTCTTGTTCATCGTGGCTGGGGACTTCAACAGGGCCAAGCTCAAGAGCGTACTACCAAGTTCCCACCTACCAACATGTCTCCTGTTCCACCAGAGGCCCAAACGTCCAAGACCACTGCTACTCAAATATCAAACATGCCTACCTTTTTATTGCCCGCTCACACTTTGGCAAATCAGACCACAAGGCTGTGTTCCTGCTCCCGGCTTGCAAGCAAAAACTGAAACAGGAGAATCCATCAATGAGAGTTGTGTAATGTTGGTCTGAGGAATTGGATGATCTCCTATGGAGCTGCCTGGAGTCAGTGGACTGGTCAGTATTTAAAAACTCTGCGACCAATCTGAACAAGTATGCCACTACAGTAACTGACTTCATTAGTAAGTAAGCAAATCCACGTGTTGTCCAACTGGAAATCACGAATGAACAAGGATAGCCAGTGCTTGCTGAAGTCCAGATCTGAGGCATTAAAGTCAGATGACACTGACCTATACAAGAAAACCAGACACAATCTAAGGAAATCCATCAAAGATACCAAAAGACAGCACCAGATCAAGCTAGAGTCCCAGGTTAGCCACACAGAATCATCCCCCATCCCTCCCCTCACTGACTGCAAGGTCTGCAAGACATAACGGTCTACAAGATGTAAAATTGCTAGCTCCAATGCCCCCTTCCTGATGAACTCAATGCATTCCATACTCGTTTTGAGCAAAAGGTCAGTGAGGGTATGCCCTCCATCCTGGATGCCCTGAATGAACCTGTATCTGGAGTCATCATTGCAGATGTCAGAGCAAATATCTTGAAGGTCAACCCATGGAAAGCAACTGACCTGGATGGAATACCCAGATGTGCAATCAGATCCTGTCTGGATCAGCTGGTGGAGGTATTCACAGACATCTTCAGTCTGAGATCTCTATCTGCTTCAAGAAGACGACCATCATGCCAGCACCATAAGGAAAGCCAGGCAGTGTGCCTTAATGACTATCAGCCGGTGGCTCTGACGTCCATCATTATGAAGTGCTTCAAAAGGTTAGTCATGGCATGAATCAATTCCAGCCTTCTGGACTACCTGGATTCACTACAGTGTGCTGCAACAGATTCATAGCAGACATCATTTTCTTGATCTTGGAACACTAGATAACAAGGACACCTATGTCAGATTTCTATTTATTGACTATTGAACACTTTTATTCCCACGAAACTCATCGCCAAACTCCATGGCCTGGGGTTGGCAGCTCCCTCTGCGACTGAATCCTAAACTTCCTAACACACAGGCCACAATCATAAAGAGAAGGCAACAACACCTTCTCCTCAATCATTCTCAACATCAATGCTCCATAAGGCTGTGTTCTCAGCCCCTTACTATACTCTTTCTACACTTATGACTGTGTGGCAAATTCCTCTCCAATTCGATTTTCAAGTTTGCTGATGACACCACCGTAGTGGGTTGGGTCTCAAACAATGATGAGACAGAGTACAGGAACGAGATAGAGAATCTGGTGATCTGATGCGGCAACAATAATCCTCCCTCAATGTCAACAAAACGAAGGAGATTGTCATTGACTTTAAGAAGTGTAAAAGAGGGCATGCCTCTGTCTACATCAATGGGGATGAATTAGAAAGGGTCAAGAGCTTCTTGTTTTTAGGTGTCCAGATCATTAACAACCCATCCTGGTCCTCCCACACTGACACTATAGTTAAGGAAGCCCACCAATGTCTCTATTTTCTCAAAAGACTAAGAAAATTTAGCATGTCAGCTATGACTCTCACAAACTTTTACAGATGTACAGTCGAAAGCATTCATTCTGGTTGTATCAGAGCTTGGAATGGCTCCTGCTCTGCCCAAGACCGCACGAAACTACAAAAGATCATGAATGTAGCCCAATCCATAATGCAAACCAGCCTCCCATCCCTTGACTCTGCCTACACTTTCCACTGCCTCAGCAAAGCAGTCAGCATAATTAAGAAACTCACGCACCACATCTTTCACCTCCTTCCTTTGGGAAAAAGATGCTAAAGTCTAAGGCATGTACCAACTGACTCAAGAATAGCTTCTTCCCTGATGCCATCAGACTTTTGAATGGACTAACCTTGCTTTAAGTTGATCTTTCCCTACACTCTAGCTATGCATGGTATGTTTGGTCTGTGCAGTGCGCAAGAAGCAATACTTTTCACTGTATGTTAATACATGTGACAATAATAAATCAAATCAAATTAAATCAAATGAATTATGTATGGGGTCATAATTTCCGGGCTCCTCTATGTCGGATTTGGGAGGTACCCTTAAGATGCGCTGGGGAATCCCTCTAGGAATTTCCCAAGTAAGAGTTTCCATAGCAATTGTCCAAAAGCGCTAGCTTCCCATGGCCAATTGTGCTATGTTGGGAATTATCCAAAAAAGTGATTTAAATTATTGACTTTGTATTACAGGACTTACTGTGTTTAACCGAGTCTAATGCCGGCATCTCCACATCATTCAAATGTACTGCCAGAGTTACGCTAATAGTTACTCAAAAAACAGGTTCAAAGAAATAAAATCTTTTATAACTTCTGGATAATATTTTGCAGACTTCGATTGTTCCCCACATGGGATTCCTCCACTTCCCTGACACCTCTCCCACCGGTACCCGATGACCCCGTCCCTGGTAGCTCCCCACCCAACCCCAGGACTTCTCCATGTCCCTGGGCTAGCCCTGCTCACACATACAGGACTCCCTCACATCTCTGACCATGCTCCAACCTCTTCCAGGACTCCTCCACATCCCGATCCCCTTCCCTATCCACACAGGACTCCTCCAAGTCCATGATCACTCTCCCACCTGTGACTCCTCCCATCTCGCCCTGGAGTCCTCTACAGTCCCTGGACTTCTCTCCTTCTCCCCTCTTCCTGCCACACAGACTCTCCATCCCTTTCCCCAGGACTCCTCCACATCCCAGACTCTCTCCGCTACCCACCCTGGACTCCTCCATGTCCATGACCACCCCCACATCCTCTGGGGACTCCATGACCTCTCCTTCACTAATTCCCGCAGCACTATCTACAACTCAACACCCCCATCCGATTCATCTCTAGCTCAATCCCCCAACCCAACTGGATCCCAGCTCTGATTCAACCTGAATTCACAACTGGGTTTGACCCCCTCCTGGCTCAACCTGAACTCCTAACCCAGGACCCAGAAGCCCCCAACCAAACACAACAGCTGGACCTGACCACCCAATCTGGCTGGACCCTTGGACACTCACTCTCATCTCAACCCAACTCAACCCCACAGCCCAGCTGGACACTGCCACCACCCTAGACTTAACCTGACTTCGATTGTGGTCAAAGGGATTTCCCTGACCTGGCTGGGATCACACCCTCGATCTGACCTGACCAGATCCCACGACCTTGACGGACAGCCTCCCAACTTGACCCAACCCATCCCTGCTGGACCCACTCCCTACCTGACCCCTGACCCAACTGGAACTCTCTCTGACACGACCTGACACCCCAACCATCCTAGATCTCCACCCTGACCAGACCTGACCCCCAACCCAACCCAACCCAACAATGCTGGAACCTCCTTCAACCCAATCCACTATTTCAACTTGCCTAGACCCGTTCACGTGACCTGACCCAATCTGACCCTCATTCTTGTGAACACTCCCCGGGAAGCCAAACCTCCACTTTCCTGATATTCAATTCTCTCCTCCCTCCAGCCAAACCTCCACTCTTGAGCTTCCTCACCATCCCGATATCTGAACCCCCTCCCCAACTCGATGCCCAGCCCTCCACCCATCCGATGTCTCACCCCGCATGATGTATCAACCCTCCACAACCCTCTGACCCCAACACCCTCCATCCTATTCACTTACTTTCTAGACTTACCTCTCCCTTGTGTACAATTATCAATGGGCCCTTTGAACTTACCTGCTTTACAGCAGTTAGTGTAGCATTAGAGAGGGCATGTCCTCCTTCACTCTGACTCTGTTTAATTTTGATACTAGACCTTGGTGAAAGCTGTATTGCTTGGATCTTACCCAGCGTTAGTCAGGAAATTGGGCAAGACAGGCTCAGAAGAAATTTGCTGAAACCAGAACTAGGGGGCATGGCCTCACAATAAGGGGAAGCAGACTTAGGACTGAGTTGAGGAGGAACTTCTTCACCCCAAGGGTTGTGAATCTGTGGAATTCCCTGTCCAGTGAAGTAGTTGAGACTACCTCATTGAATGTCTTTAAGGGAAGGGTAGGTAGATTTTTGAACAGTAAAGGAATTAAGGGTTATGGTGAGTAGGTGGGTAAGTGGAGCTGAGTCCAAGACAAGAGCAGCCATGATCCTATTGAATGGCAGAGCAGGCTCGAGAGGCCAGATGGTCTACTCCTGCTCCTAGTTCTTATGTAAGTGGACACTGATTGACACTCCAAGGAAGTTATGGCCCTTAAATTCATCAAGGTTTGTCTATTCAAAGTATGAGGATTGTTTGAAAACTCAAACAAACACACAATGTGAAGGACACTTGTGATTGGATAACTTTTTGAATTGTCAGCAGGTCAACCTCAATTAACTTCAGTAGTTAAAAGAAAGAACATTATATTGTAAATCAGTATTACGTAAAGCACCAGAGATAACTTCAATAACTAAAACATAGTGTTGATGTAAAGCTTACTAAATTATTACATCTCTAAACCTGCAGGAACATCTTTATACTGGAGAAACTAAGAATAGGTTTTGTTTCACAAGCCTTGAAGAGCAATTAAATAAATAGCACAAATAGTTTGTTCAAGGCAATATCTAACAGGATTGATACTTGAAACCTAACAGACATTTGGCCGGTACAAGATAAAATTCTCTATCTGGCTTTGATGTGACAGTGCCGGATGTTTCTCACAGATCCTGCACTGATATAGAATGGAAATTTCATCATGAGCTAAGCAAAATAAAATTTAGTGAGAGCTTTGCAGCCATTGTTATTTTTCAATTATTATTTCTACCTACATGTGGCTCATTAAGGCACAGAGTGGGTAAGAATCGCTCCAGCAATTTAATTTCCACCCAGCTGGAGGTCTGGGAGGACTCTTGTCAGCCTGAGAAAGGATGCAGGTTGAGAAATGGTCTGGATCCAGGCAGGTCAATAACTTGTTTGATTTTAACTGCTCAGCTGCCTGGTTTCTGCTAGATGGGAATGTTAAAATTGACCTCATTACGTGATCCATATGAGTCAGAATAACAACTAACATCAATGTCACTATTTTGATGAATTGATTGTAAATCCATCCTGTAGCATGGAATGAAGCTGGGAGATTCCACATCAATCCATAGTCACTGCTGACTTTGAGAATGGATGTAGAGATGCCGGTGTTAGACTGGGATAAACTGGGATTTGCTAGCACGAGGGGACACAGCTTTAAATTAAGGGATATGAGTTATAGGATGGATATCAGAGGTAGGTTCTTTACTCAAAGAGTGATTAGGGAGTGGAATGCCCTGCCTGCAGCTGTTGTAGATGCGCCAAGTTTGGTGGCGTTTAAGAGGTTAATTGATAAGTATATGGAAGAGAAGGGAATGGTTTAGTTTGGAGGAGCATTGCTTTTTATTTTGGTCGGCACAACATCGAAGGCCGAAGGGCCTGTTCTGTGCTGTAATGTTCTATGTTCTATGTTCTAAACATAGTAAGAAGTCTCAGAATGCTGTTCCTTTGTCAGGTGTGTGGAATGTTCTGATCAGAGAAAGGCATATAAAGTCATACACAGTTTACTGAATATTGATTAGAATGTAAGTCTTTACAGCTAACCTGCTATTCAAGTCTTAAGGATGCAGACAGTGTGAGTGGAGATAGTATTAGCGTAGGTTAAAGAGATGTGTATTGTCTCCAGACCAGGACAGTAAGTGAGATTTACAAGCCCAGGCCAGTCATGGGGGTTACAGTTAGTGCGACATGAACCCAAGATTCCTGTTGAGACGGTCTCAACCCTGAGATCTTGGGTTCATGTCGTACTAACTGTAACCCCCATGACTGGCCTGGGCTTGTAAATCTCACTTACTGTCCTGGTCTGGAGACAATACACATCTCTTTAACCTACGCTAATACTATCTCCACTCACACTGTCTGCATCCTTAAGACTTGAATAGCAGGTTAGCTGTAAAGACTTACATTCTAATCAATATTCAGTAAACTGTGTATGACTTTATATGCCTTTCTCTGATCAGAACATTCCACACACCTGACAAAGGAACAGCATTTCTGAAAGCTTGTGGGATTACTATCAAATAAACTGGTTGGACTTTACCCTGGTGTTGTGAGACTTCTTACTGAGTTTGAGAACCTGAGCTGTAATAGTTCTAGGAGCTTCAAAAAAGGTCCTAGGACTACATTCATGAATGAATGAATGTAGGAGAAATTTAGAAAAAACTTACTGAAAACAACTGTTTTTCATCTTTTCCCTTTTTTATTAGCAATGTGAATCTCAGGATTGGGCATTATAACACAAATCTTTCTGTCTACGTTAAATAGTGCAGGATGGGGATGAGTTGGGTGAAGATGGTAAGCACATGAATAATGCTTTTAATTGTCAAGAAATGAGCTAATTAATAGAAAATTGATGCATAAAATGTTCCATGTTAATTGATGTCAAAATAGCTTTCTGTTCTGACATCTTACATTTTTAAAAATTTCTTTGCTGAAATTATTTACAACCATGTTTAATTTCTGCTTTTTAACCGCATTCAATGAAGCCCTTTGCTTTCTGCATTCCTGCCTGCCTGTAGATGGCTCCACCACACAAGGCATCAGCTCCATCCCGGGCTCTCAGTTGGACACATTACAATTGGAATTGATTATTGATAACGCTGCTGCTGCCCAGAGGCACTATGGAGTATTAGACCTTCGAAAGTGTTTGAAGTCCAGTGATAAGGTAAGCAGGCAGTGGGTGACCTTTCCTTCCTTCTTGATGTCCTCGTTTTCTCCACTGAGGCCATTAATCATCATAATCAGGAGCGGACTGGCTACAGTAACCAGCAATTAACTTCAGATCTATGCTCTGTTTGATAGGCTACTTTTAATTGTCTAATCCAATTATCTGAACAGGACACACAGCTCTAAGTGAAGCTTGTGCTAATTGGCAATTGTGTAATTAAGGTTCTTGCACATAGTTTGACAAACTTAATAACCACAGAAGAAACAACTTAATTAAGAGGGAAAGGTCTCAAGGTAAAATCCTGTTCAGAGCATTAAGTAGTAATTTGGGCTGTGTTTTAGTTACTATTTCTGTGGTAAAGATAGATCAGTTTTGGCATTGCTTTTGGTAACTTTTCATATGCCTGAATCTTCCAGTGGGGAACTGATTATTTTTTGCATGTATGTAGCTATCGAATCATGTTAATGTGTTCAAATGGAAAATGTGTAAATATCAGTAGGATATACTGTCTGGTTTATTGCTGCCCTCTTGTGATATTAGTTTTAAGCCCGAATCACAGTACTAAACGGGTTCTAATATTAGATGAAGTTAAAAACTTCATTAGGTGCATTAGGAAGCTTGAGGTGAAGTTTTCTCAATGGTTTGCTTTGAAAATGTTCCTACCACCCCTTGAATTAGTAGTTGGGGGCTTGTGCTGTAGAAGATGATCGATCAGGTGTAACTTTCACAGTTTGAATTTCACACGATGATAAATAAAAACTTATGAGCACTGCGTGAGAGCACCGGTCAAATTATTGAATGGTTGTGCACCTCATTTCAGAATTCTACAATGCAACAGGAGGCCATTCGGTCCATCAAGACTGCACTGACTACAATCTCATGCAGGACCTATCCCCATGCATTTATCTTAGCTTGTCCCCCAAACACTAAGGGCAATTTAGCATGGCCAATCCACCTAATCTGTTCCTTTTTGTCATCAGCCCTCTGCACAGAAACTGTCTTTCTGAGCGGAGGAAAAAAGAGATAAAATGCATCAAACTGAATGCAGCATTCTGAATTTTGGAGCAGTTGGAGGTGGAATTGAGGGCAAATTTAATGCTAGCAACTATAATGTGTATTTATATAGCACGGTTATGTAGTAAAATGTACTAAGATACTTCACAGGCAAGTTATCAATCAAAATTTGACACCAAGACATATAAAGAGAAATTATTGCAGATAGTCAAAAAGAGGTGTTTTTTTTAAGAATTGTCTTAAAATAGGAAAAGTGAGGGTGGAGAGTTTAGGAAGATAAAAACATGGTTAATAATGCTGGAGCAATTAGCATTGGAGATGCTTAGGAGACCAAATTAAAACTTGCGATCTCCCAAATTCTGCATTGGATTAATGAATAAAGACATGGCCTAGTACAGTACTCTGCCTTCAAGTCAGAATAAGACCATAAGACATAGCAGCAGAATTAGGCCTCTTGGCCCATCAAATCTGCTTCCCCATTCAATTGTGGCTGATTTTTCTTTCATCCCCATTCTCCTGTGTTTTCCCCATAACCCCTTATTAATCAAGAACCTATCTATCTCTTTCTCAATGAGAGGTAAGAAGTCTCACAACACCAGGTTAAAGTCCAACAGGTTTATTTGGTAGCACAAGTCACTAGCTTTTGGAACATTGCCCCGTCATCAGGTAAGTAGCTTGTGCTATCAAATAGCCTGTTGGACTTTGACTTAGTGTTATGAGACTTCTTATTGAATTACCCCAGTCCAACACTGGCATCTCCACATAATTGATGAGAGGTCAAATGACACCAGGTTACATAGTCCAAAGGTTTATTTGCAATCATAAGCGTTCAGAGTGCTGTCCCTTCATCAGGATTGCATCCAGTCAGGGTAGTCTCAGAGTTTCATAACAAAAAGATTCCAATGAACTCAATATCACATACCAATGACGTTAGAAAAACGTTCATATGTATGATTCCTAGACCATATTGAGATAATTGAGGCAATTACAGGTCTGTGTGTTGTGACTGGTAAAGATAGAGGAGAAGGGCAAGTTGATTGACACCTTGAAGGGCCAAAGAGCCTGTTCCTGAGCTGTACTTTTCTTTGTTTTTAAACAGAAGCAGAGTTTGCATTTTTGTTTACTACTGGATGAGCCCTGCTGAAAAGTTGCACACATGTAAGAGGCAGATGATGATACAGTCAAACTCCACTGCAGTAATCTCTGTTCTCGAATGGTATTCTGTCTAAACATAATAAATAAAGGATTGGAAGTGAACAGCCAATGACGTTGAAACTACATCTCAACAAAAGTACTAACTGCTAACTTCAAAAGAAAATGGAGCATTGAAAAAGTAAAAACAAAATGTTAAAATTCTGATTTAATATTGAACATAGTCCAATTATGTGACAGTAGTCTTGTTAAAATAGCCATTTGATGACAAGTTTCTTATGCTGTTTACTATGGGTGCATGAAGCCCTGTGTTAAACTTATCATCTGCACTCTGTCTGGAGCCTACCACGTCAATGACTTGTGGGGGTCAGCTCACGTGCTCTGTAAAAGTATTATGCACTGTGCAGTGATCACCTTTTGCTAGTGCTAGTAACCTCTGGGATGTGTTGGTTTTTACTTTCATGTTTTACAAGTTATAAAACTAAAACAAACACATCAGCAGCCCCCAAGGATTCCTCAGGAGGTTTACTGAAGACCCAGGTTAAAATAAATTTTTTTAAAAATCTGCAGTCAGCACTGTGAAGTTGCAGGATCTCAGATGCAGTGAACTCCTGAAGTTAGGCTTTGCTCACCACCAACTTGATGACAATGCTTTTCCTTATTCCCTCATGGACTCATTGACTGACTATTCTAACAAGCTGTGATAGTTCTTACCGTATATTTTAAACTGAGTTAGATTTTTGTAATAGGATAATGTTTTATTTTTACTGCTTTCATTTATTCACATGTAGATTTTTTAAAATGGGAAAATGAATTTCTGTATTGACAAATAATTGAATTTGAATTGTGAGTGTCACTAGTTAGGCCAGCCAACATTTATTGCCCATGCCAAGCTGCCATGGTGGAGATGGTAATGACTTTCTGAATCATTGCAGTCTCTTGTTATTAGGTAAAAAACTGGCCCCAGTCATAGTGAAAAAAACAGTGATATATTTCCAAGTCAGGGCCATTTACTATTTGAGAAGAACTTGCAGATGGTGATGTTGCCATGCATCTATCAGCTGCCTTATCCCTGAGAGTGGTGGAGGTCATGAGTTTGTAAGATGCTTTTAAAAGAGCTTTGATGAATTGTGGCAATGCACCTTGTAGATTTATACTGCTGCCTCTGTATACTGCTGGAGAGAATTTCTTTAAGATAGTAGATGGGATGCTGATCAAGTAGGCCTGAATAGTATTGAGCTTTTTGAGTGTTAACAAAGCCGCACTTATCCAGGCAAGTGAAGAATATTCCATAACACTTCTGACTTGTATCTTGTGGAAATTAGACAGACTTTTGGCAATCAGGAAGTGAGTTACATGTTGCAAAATTCCCAACTCCTGACATAGCATTTATATGGGTGGGTCAGTTCAGATTTGGGTCAGTGCTGATCCCCTGGATTTGATAGTAGGGCTTTTGGTGATTCTAATGAACTTTGAGGGAGCTGGTTAAATTCTATCGTGCTGGAGATGTGCATTGCATGGTACAGTGAGGTGTGAATGTTCCCTGAAAGAAGCATGAGCTCCACAGGGAGCTAGTGAAGTCTGAAATCTGCCATCCTGTGCCTGATCAGAGAGGAGAGGGACATTGGAAAAGGCCTGGGAACTGGTTAATCCTTAGCCAACAATGAATATGTGGTACTGAGGACCTGAACAAAGAAGTAAAAATTAGAAGTATAAATCGGGACAAGAGTAAAATACTCAAAGAAATCAGAGGAGAGGAAAGGGGTTAATTTGGTCAAAGGATGAAACAGGTGCTAAATGGGTGCAGTGTTAATAAGACTGTTCAGAATCTGGATTTAGCACACAGTTCTGATTGCTGATTGCTGTAATTTGATCTTGCCTGTCAGTGTTAAATCAGAAACCTGCATCACATTCTGATTAAATGTAATTTTTGTGGGGTGGTTTAAGTGACTCCTTGCATCCACTCCCAGTTAATGTGTCGAATGTCCTGGCTGGCACACAGTGAAGGCTGCAGGAAGCTTCAGTGACTGAGTGGGAGGGAGCAAGTTAAGGGACATTGCGCTGGTGATCCTGATATAGGGAGTCATGGGGAGAGAATGCCTCTTCGTCTTCCTGGGTCTCTCTATTGCAGCAGCTTAGCCTGTTATACCATCCTTTGTCCCGAGAGTCCCCAACAAGATATCCATGTTCTCTTAATGACTCTTATAAAAGTACAGAAACATTTTTTAAGTGAAGTCTTCAAAGGATGAGAGAAATAAATTTTATGTGATTGTTGGTGAAGTCTTAACAAAATGGCTGCAAATGTCCATTAGATGTAGGAGCAGAATTAGGCCACTCGGCCTACCCAGTCTGCTCTGCCATTCAATCATGGTTGATATTTTTCTCATCCCCATTTTCCTGTCTTTTCCCCATAACTCCTGATCCCCTTATTAATCAAGAACCTATCTATCTCTGCCTCAAAGACACTCCTAACCTGGCCTCCACAACCTCCTGCAGCAAAGAGTTTCACAGCTTCACTGGAGTTCAGACGAATGAGGAGGGATCTCATAGAGACTTGTAAAATTCTAACAGGACTACACAGGGTAGATGTAGGAAGGATCTTCCCAATGGTGAGGAACTCCAGAACCAGGAGTCACACTCTGAGGATTCAGGATAAACCATTTAGGACAGAGGTGAGGAGATATTTCTTCACCCAATGAGTAGTGAGCCTGCGCAATTCGTTACCACAGTTGATGCCAAGGTATTGAATTTATTCAAGAGGCAGTTGGATCTTACACTTGAGGTGAATAGGATTAAAACTTATAGGGAGAAAACAGGATTAGGCTATTGAGTTGGATGATCAGCCATGATTGTAATGAATGGTGGAACAGGCTCGAAGTGTAAAATGGCCTCCTCCTACTCTTATAGTCTGTGTTTCTATTCACCTATTCTGGCTGGAGAAATTTCTCCTCATCTGTGTTTTAAAGAATCATCCCTTTAGCCTGAGGTTGCGCCCCCTAGTTCTAATTTTTCCTACTAGTGGAAACATCCTCTCCACGTCCACTCTATCCAGGTCTCGCAGTATCCTGCAAGTTTCAATAAGATCCCCCCCTCATCCTTCTAAATGCCAACAAGTGCAGACCCAGAGTCCTCAACTGTTCCTCTTACAACAAGCTCTTTACGCCAGGGATCATTCTTGTGGACCCTTTCCAAGGCCAGTATATCCTTCCTTAGATACGGGGTCCGAAACTGCTCACAATACTCCAAATGATATCTGACCAGAGCCTTATACAGCCTCAGAAGTACATCTCTGCTCTTCTAACCCTTTCGACATGAATGCTAACATTGTATTTGCCTTCCTAACTGCTGACTGAACTTTGATGACACTTGATATGTTTGCTCTTCACAGCCTCAGCAACATGAAATTGTGTGCGTTTCTTCAAATAGCAATTTAAATCTGCATTTCTTATTTTCACACCAGGGCTTGAACACAAAAGTCTAGGCTGAAACTCCAGTGCAGAACTGAGGAAATGCTGCAGTGTTGGCGCTGCTCCTTTTTGAACAAGACACTAAATTCCCCTTATGTCTTTTCGGGTGGATGTAAAAGGTCCCATGGACCAATTTCATAGAAGAAGAAGTATCCCTGCTGTTGTGGCTAATATTTAACGCTCAATTAACATCATCCCAAAAACAAATTGCACTAATTACCAGTAACACTGAAGATCATATTGAGAAACAGTGAACATTGTATTATTGCTTCCTCTGGTCGCCGATCAAATGTTTGTTTACATAGCGAACCTGAATTGGATGTGAATCGTAGAACCTCTACAGTGCAGAAGTGGTCACTTGGCCCATCAAGTCTGCACCGACTTTTTGATAAAGTATTTTACCTATTCCCTGAACCCCACACAATTCCCCTGGCTAATCCATTTAATCTACACACCTTGAGATGCTAATGGTCAATTTAATATGGCCAATTCACCAAACCTGCGCATCTTTGGACCATGAGAGGAAACTGGAGTGCCTGGAGGAAACCCTCACAGGCGTAGGGAGAATGTACACACACCACACAGTCACCCAAGCTGGATTTGAACCCAGGTCCATGCGCTGTGAGGCAGCAATGCTAACCACATTGACCAACCACAGTAAGAAGTCTCACACACCAGGATCTTTAACTTACTCAGTCCAACGTCAGCATCTCCACATCATGTTGACCAACTAGACAGCTTAATGCAAGGTGATTGATACCAAGTTGGACTTTTGGGGAACCCTATATTTGAACATTTAAAGTATTAATGAAAAGTGAAAGCTTTTTTTAGGTTCTTTTTGACAGTGCAAACCAGATGCCAAAGGCTTGTGGTTCATGTGGAATTGAATTTCAAGTCTTTATTGCATACTGCTTTTGAGTTTCACATGCCAATTCTTCTTTTCTCTCCCAGAACTTATCTAAAAGTCGCTACCAATTTGGGCTGGTTGCCTCACTGGTCTGTAAGATTTAGCTATGTATTTCCAGCATTTTCTGGTTTGATTCTGATCATTTTAACTAAGAGACTATGCCCATGTATGAGTTAAAAGTAGTCCAGGCAAATGTGGATTTGTAAACCTGATTCTATGGGTAAATGAATACAATGCATGCTAGAAACACACAGGACGTTTCTATACTGCAAAGTCAGCATCTGTTAACAGTTAACAGAAAACAAACTTGTGGTTGTTCAAGGAACGTTCACTTTTTTTGAGAAGGAGAATTTCTAAGAAAGAAACACTGTTCGAAATGCTAATCAGAATCACAATTTGACTTCCTCAGTCTTAACAAGAAGACAGAAGAAATCATTAAAATTCATGTTTTAACTGAAATGGAGAACATTACTTATACAAAGTAAACATTTTAGAAAATGAGAAGATAAGAATTAGAAGGAGGAATAGGCCATTCGGTCCTTAATCCTCTTCCACTATTCAGTATGATCATGCCCAATCTAATTATGGCTTTAACTCTGTTTTTTTGTCTGACCTTCATTATTCCTTGATTTCCTGGTGGATTAAAATTTTGCGAGTATGGGTCCTTCGATCAAGCTGTGTTTTTAGCCACGCTTCTTCAATGTCACAATATTGCACATTTTCAAACAAAGGGATTTGATTTTATTTACATTAAAACTTATTGCAAAGTTCCCTGATCGCATGTTGACTCAATTTATAGTACTGGATTGTACTCAGAGACGCAGATTAGGAAAATCCCCAGTTTACTTCATGTGTTTACTTCAACACTTTGCTTTGTTTGTGGTGCCAATTGGATATTTTCCATAACTGGCCTTATCCTTTGCTCTAAATGGAGAGTTCAAACTATTTCCGTTCTGCAAATAGTCTATTGGCTGACCGAATCAAATAGCATTTTCCTTCATATGTCATAATAGGCAGCATACAAAACATTTTCAACCAGCCTGAGCTTGTAAAATCCAAAACCAAACCCCTACTGTTAAATGTAATTCTGAGATTGGGCAGTACTTGATTAACAATCCTGAGTGCGTTAACAGCTCACAGTCAATTTAAGATTATCAGTCGAGCTCATTAAATCTCATTTACACTTGCTAGGAATGATATACATTCACAGGCAGGGACCTATTCTCTGAAAACGAAATTAATCTCTTCATACCTTGAATATTTTGTGAATTACCTGGAAGCCAATAGGCCCCTTTTGCTTTCTCCATGACAATATCTTGGCCATTCAGTTGACTTACCAACAAATCTCCTGCTGTATAAATTGTTATGATCATTTGAAATTTGGCATTCCAGTTTTTGTCCTGATGAGTGTGTTGAAGACATTGCGGCTTTGGTCTTTAATTTGATAAATGAGTGAGCAGTCTGATAAATCAGACAAGGAACAATGGTGGACTCAGAGAGGTGGTGGTAAGATAGAACTGGGTGTCTGTGTAATGTGGAACCTGACATCATGTTTTTGGATAATATCTCCAAGGAGCAACATATAGATGAGGAATAGAAGGGGACAAATAATAGCTCCTTGGGTACCAAAGGTACTGTTGTGGGAACAAGTGGAGAAGACATACCTGGAGCTCTCTGGCTAAACTGGGTAGATACAAATGAGTGCAGCCCCACCCATGCAACTGGATGATGGTAAAGAGACGTTGGAGAAGGATGGTGCCATCAACTGTATCAAAGGCTGCAAGCAGGTCAACGATGATATGGAGTGATAGTTCACCATAGCCACAGTAACATAGGATGCCATCTGTGATTTGGATAAGAGCCATTCTGGTGCTGCAGCGGGGACAGAAACCTGATCTGAGGAATTCAAACTTAGAATTTTGGGAAGATGGGTACAGATTTTGGAAATGACGACATGTTTAGGTAATTGGAAGACGAAAGAGAGATTGGAAATGTGGTGACAGTTTGTCAAGACAGAGGGGTGATGGTTGACTTTTTGAGGAGAGGTGTGATGACATCAAATCTGAAAGACCTGAACAGGGCCCGATACAAATTCAATAAATCTCCACCACCTTAGAATCCTGCACCCCCCAGAAATAAATTCCAGTCCTTTGTTCTCTCTTTAATTGCCTTGCTGATCTGGAATGCTGCTAGAGTTTTAAGTTGAAGTTTACTAATTAGTGTCACACATTGGCTTACATTCACACTGCAATGAAGTTACTGTGATTGCCATACTCAGGCACATGCTCGGGTACACTGATGGAGAATTTTAGAATTCAGCACATCTTTTAGGCTGAACTGTATCCACAGATCCCTTTATTCTTCTAACCCTTTCACTTTCCTCATTTTTAAGTTGTTTGTGATGCTTATGTTTTTTCTATTGAAATGCATCACCTTGCATTTATATATGTTGAATTTAACTTGCCAACTCGCTGTCCAGCCTGCCAGTTCTCTAACATTGTCCTGTGTTATCTTGCATTCTTCCTCAGTGTTAGCTACATCTTACAGTTTGATTAGGCTGCATATTTTGATACTTAGTTACTTACCCAAAACATTAATACAAACAATGAAAAACAGTCCTCCCAATATTAATCCTTACCTTGTGCAATTTCATTTTCTGCCTTCTTCCAACATAAATAACCACCCTTCATTCTTACTGTATATTTTCTCATTTTTGGCAATTGCTATCCTTTCAGTTGTTTGCCCCCTGATTCCACATACCTGAACCGTTCTCATAAGTGTGGTACCTTATCAAAGTCATCCATGACTTTAATCTCCTGTACTCTTTCCAACATATCTTCAAAGAGTCGATTTGGTTAGTTAAGGTTGCAATCTATGCTGACTATTTTAATTATGTTTTCTGCCTCCAGATGCTCTTCTGCTCCTTAGTATAGTTTGCCGTATCTTTCCTAATGTGGACATAAAGCTGACTGGTCAATAGTTCTCAGCTTTGTTCTATCTTGCGCTTTGAGAATAGGAACAACATTTAGCTGTCAGTCATTCCTCTGGTACTATCTCCCCTTCTGTGATTAGAAACTGATGCCTCTGCTGTGTCCTTCTACTGTGCCTTCAATATGTACAAGTACATATTATCTGGACCGAGGATTTGATCATCCATTAGTTTTGCTAGTTTATCAATTGTTTCCTGATTATTTATCCTAGCTATATTTGTTTTCTTTTTATGCTCATTCCCTCATTATCTTCCTCAGCAAAAACTGAGATGAAGAAGTTATCCAACTCTTCGATATTCCTTTGTCATGACCTTGAGTTTATCTTGCTCATCTTTTAGTAACCCTATCCTGACTTTCTTTCTTTCGTATTTATGTATATTCTTTGATTATTTGCTTTTATAATTTTTCTTTGCCTTCCTAGTGGTTTGTAAAAAAAATTTCTCCTAATCTCTTGTTTTTCTCTTTATCCTGTCTCTCTCCTGTTATTTAAGCACTTCCTCAGTTGAATTGGGATTGATTTGGAGCTTGGCCTCTCTTGGCCCCTCTCAGCTCCAAGTAAGTTGTGCTATATTCTTCCCTTTCTCTCAGTATCATTGATGTGTTGAAATAAACATTTCTCATATAGTCTGGCCAAACACATCATTTCCCAGGGTCATAAACAGCTTTAGCTTTTCATTTCTCCTCCAATTTGCCTCGTGCCAATGCACAGATTCTCCTCTCAGCCAGATATTGTGCATTAGACTGACTTTCTCTACAATGTTCCGGTTCCCTTGCTTTTCAAGTTACTCTAATAAATTGAAAGGCTCATTAGGTAATGGTAATTATCCTGATTATTGGAATTCAATGGCAATTATCCTTATTGTGTCGAAACAAACATACTATTAGTTCGGGCTGGATCCCAGTTCTAAACTTCAGCGCTCAACGTTTTGTTTGATTGGTGATTCACCAGGCTGCTGGTATACATGGCATGGACAATGCATCATGTGATTTTTTTTATGCACATTGTCCATGTGGTGTATAACATTCTACATGATGTATGGCGTGATATTGGTGCTACTTACTCGAAACCAGCTCCACTAGACAGACCACACTGTTCCTCTGTCTGACACCAGATTCCCAAAGCAACTGCTCTACTCAGATCCTGGCAGGTGAGGCCCAGAAGGACAGTGGAAACACAGTGGGGATGGCCTCAGAGCCTGGAGAAGTCAAACATTCCCACCAACTCATGGGAGAATCTGATCTGCGACCGACTAAAATGGAGAAACTTCATCTGGGGAGGAACTGAACACATTCAGGTATTTTGTCGGGAATATGCAGAGGTGACACCCAGGGTGTATACAAACAGCCAAATATCCCTCTACTCAATCCTTTAAGCACCAGCTGCCTCTTGTGTTACGGAGTTTGCAGATTGTTTATTGGACTGAACAGCCATTCAGAAAGAGCCCATTGAACTGGGTTGGAAGCAAGTAATCCTTGATCCCAAGGGACTGCTGAGGAAGAAGAGGGTGAAGATGGAAAATCTCTTGCCATCCAGAGCACATCCTGCCATTGGGTACACACACAAAATGGGCCAGATATTACGCCGAGACCTGAATCTTCTGGCTCCCAATTTAATGTCAGAGTTCTCAGATTCAAGTATTGGCCTACCCCTCCTTGGCCAGTGGTATGTGATTCACCGCAGTGGACTCACTGCATTGACAGTTCCTGTGAAAGGTGCAGGTTGTATCCTGAGAGATGGTGCATCTTTTGGGAACAGGTATACTGCTTACCAACCGGTGGAAATCTTAGGGTTCAGATCATGATGTAAGCCAGATCTCCTGAAAAGGAGAATGCAGTCTGTGATGTTTAGCAGTCCTATTAAAACTTTCCATCAGTCCAGCTACTGATCTATCTTGGGAAATTCAATACACTGCCCACTCTCCAGCCTTGGCTAAAATGTCAGAAAGAAGTCCACATGTGATTCTAATGGATGCCCCACAGCAACTTAAGGTTAGGAGCTAAAGTTGACCATTGGGTTCCTTGAGATTGCTCCATCATTCAGTAATATTAAGGCTGATCTGTTTGTCTTTCAAGTTCCACATTCCCATCTAACCTCAAGATCCTTTAATTCCTCTGCAAACAAGAAACTATCTACCTAACCCTACAAGATATTTATTTACCCTTCCACCCTGGCAGTGGCCACCATGCACCCTTGGTGGCACCAGTAGGGCACTGCCAGGGTGCCAGAAGCAATGCCAGGGAGTGGAGCCTGGGTAAAGACCCTGATTTGGGTGGGGGGGGGAGTGCGGTGGTAAGGCTATGCAAAGGGGATCATGGAAGAGTAAATCATGGAGGTGTCATGGTGGGGCATTGATGTGGGCAATGGGAAACATGCTGCTGATTAGGGAGGAAGGAGTCTCTACCTGTGGGGGGTGGGAGGGGATCTCCCAGTGCCCTGTGAGATTGGGGCACCCTTGCAAAATGGTGCCTGGGCCAATTCACAAGCATATTTAGCACCCCCCCCCCCCCCAAGCGCTGACACGATGCTCTCAACTCTCTGAAAAAGTGACTTGAGTGTTGAAAGATTGTGACTTGGATACGGTTGAGGGAACAGCACAGTTCACCCCATTTTTTTCTCATCATTATGGCACTTAGAAATTGTTTAGAAAAATTATGCCCATCATTCCATTTGCCTACTTAATTATGTGCTGAACCTGCATAATAACATTTTGTGGCTCTGCACCTCGGAATTCTACAGCTCTTTCTTGGACAATATATGTAACCCCACAGCAGAAAAGCATGACTATAGAATTAGATTAGTTCTTAAGGTCATATAGGATGTAGGTTCAACATTAAAAATATGCATTTGTTAAAGCTTTGATTTATGGCTAAAGAGCTCTGATGAAGGGTCATCTGGAATTGAAACATTTGGTTCTGTTCTCTCTCCACAGAGCTATCCAGCAAGATTTAGCTTTTATCAATGTGGAAATGGAGCTTTGTCTCAACAAGGACTATACACTGGCCACTCTCCCAATATTGTCATGGACAGATACATCTGTGACAGATAGGTTGGTGAGGATGAGTTAATGTAGGTTTTACCATCTTGTTGTTCTGTCACCACTTGCCACAGTTCTAGTTGAGTAGTTATGTCCTTTAGGACCTGGCCAGCTCAATCAGTAGTTGTATTACAAGCCACTCTTGGTGATGGGCATTGAGTTCTCCACCCAGAGTGCATTCTGCACCCTTGCTACCCTCACTGCTTCCTCCAAGTTGTGTTCAACGTGGAGGAGCACTGGCTCATCATCAGGAGGTCGATGGTAGATGGTGATCATTAGGTTTCCTTTCCCATGTTTGACCTAATGGCATGAGACTTCAAGGTGTCCAGAGTTGATGTTGGGGACTCCCAGACAAACTCTCTCCAACTGCATACTCTCTCCCACCAGCTCTGGTGGGTCTGTTCTGCCAATAGATCAGGACATGTGCAGGGATAGTGATGATAATGTCTGAGACAATATCTGTCAAATATGATTCCCTGAGTGTGTACTTTGTCAGGCTGTTGCTTGAATACTCTGTGGTACAGATATTCAAATTTTGCTACAAGCCCCCAGATGTTAGTAAGGAGAGCCAGAATTCTCCCATCCCACCCACCACTGGAATTTTAGCGATCAGGTTGCGGACAATATGAACCCTACTGATAGTGGGACGGGAATTTCTGGTTTTTAGACCAGTGCAGCTGGAAAACTTTGAGGACTTTGTAGGGCTGGTGATCCTGGGTTTGCCGTTGCTGATTCTGTGTTTAGATCATTGCTATTGTGTATTTCCCCTGGGGAATCGATGAGCATTTTTCTGCTAAGATAAAAGCAAAATACTGCAGATCCTGGAATCTGAAACAAAAACAGAAAATGATGGAAAATCTCAGCTGGTTCTGACCAGTATCTGTGAGAAGAATAGAATAGCAAGAAATCTCACAATGCCAGGATAAAATCCAACAGGTTTATTTAGTAGCACATGCTTTTGGAGAACTGTTCTTCATCAGATGAGTGTAGGATCAGAGAATAGAATCAACATTTCAAGTATGGATAACTCTTTGTTAGTGCTCTGAGGAAGAGTCATTCAGATTGAAAGTTTACACGAATACCTATGAAAAATCCAGAGATTTTTCTACTGCAAGATCATGAGTGAAGCTTAACTTAAAAATTATATCTCACCCAGTAAATTCTCAAGGGTTAACCTGTTTGAAATCTCATCCATCTCTTCATCAATATTACCTCAATCACAGCTGTTCTTGTCCTGGACAAATCAATGGTTAAGACTAATTAAACAAACAAAAGATAAATGAACAAAAATTCAAGAGAATAAAACCTTCATACACAATTCAGCTTTCTATCTTTTCCAATGACAGTTGCTGATGTTAAACAAATAGCAAGTTTACATAAATTGCAAAACTCTGAATTTATTCATTTAGGTGCCTCAGTAAAATTGACGGGTTACTTTTCATTGCCAATCAATGTACTAAACTCTTTTTACAAACCTTTTGTCAAGGTGTGAAAATTGCCTAGTAACCAATTCAGAGTCTTTTTCACCTCACCAGGTGCTAGAGTTCAAACACTTTTAACAATCAACATGACAAGTGCTTTTGTTTAGCTGTGAAAACCCCCTCATCAGGTACTAATTCTCCAGCTTTGGAAAGCAAGAGGACGCAGTTCGCCTAGTGCCTCAGGCTAAAAGGCAAACATTAATTGATCATCCCTGTTTTTAAAAAATGATTAACATTTACGTACCAAGCAGAAATATTATTAATCTGTATCCAGAAGTTGATCTGAAAAAGATTTTAAACTGGTTGTAAAATAAGATTTCTTGGTGTATTGTCTGATTTATTATTGTCAGATGTATTAGCATACAGTGAAAAGTATTGTTTCTTGAGTGCTATATAGAGAGAGCATACCATTCATAGAAAAGGAAATGAGAGAGTGCAGAATTACTATTATAGTCATAACTAGGATGTAGAGAAAAATCAACTTAGTGTGAGGTAGGTCCACTCAAAAGCCTGACAGCAGCAGGAAAGAAACTGTTCTTGAATCATTTGGTATCTAGTTTCAGACTTTTGTATCTTTTTCCCGATGGAAAAACAGCTTATTGAGTATTAAGCCTGGTTCCAGGGTGACCAGTGTCCAGCAAAGAAATTAAGGGTCACTGGCATTGGAGCAAATCTGTAAGAGCTGGGGAAAGGAGAGGGCGCTGTTAGAGTGGGGAGTGGGAGTATAGTAACTGTAAAAATTGATGACAACCAGTTGTCTAACCAACAACAGTAGATTTATTACTAAGTACAACTATATATAGGCTGCTGCAATCTTCATTCTCAATTCCAGGATCGATGTGGCTGCAAAACACCATGCTATGCCCCAAATTCACCACATTCATTCCCCATTGGTCAGTCAGGGCATAGGAGCCTTCTGATACACTCCCCTTAAAGTGGAGTGGATGTTGTCAGAGCAGGGCAAGGGTGGGGGAGAGTGCTGTTAGTGCAGGAGGAGGGCGGGAGAGGGAACTGTCAGAGCAGGGGGTGGGTGGGGAAGATGCTGTCAGAGCAGGGGGAAGATGGAGAGGGTGCTGTCAGGGGAGAGGGAGGGCCGGGTAGGGTGATGTCAGAATAATGGGCGGCAAGAAGGTGTGATGGAGTGCTGCCAGGTCTGTGGGTCTTGGGGTTTGGGGTGCTGTGCTGCCAGCGTCGTTGGTGTCAGGGTTTGGGGTGGTATACTGCAAGGGCTGTGGGTCTCAGGGTTCAGGGTGAAGTACTGCCAGGACTGTGGTTTTCGGGGTTTGGGGTAAAGTGCTGCCAGAACTGTGGTTGTCGGGGTTTGGGGTGAAGTGCTGTCAAGACTGTGGGGGCAGAGAGTTGATGGAGCCTTTCACACCATCAGAGAGAAGATCAAAGATGAGAGCATGCTCCACATGTGCAGAGCTCAAACATGATGAATTTGGGAAAAAGGTCATCTCAGCCTCAAACTACTCACAACATGAGACAGTCACTTCAATTACAGGACAGTCCTTGATTGTGGGATGGTTGGGCCCTCTGTTGTGTCCATGCATCATCTGTAGGCTTGCTGAACTCCTCTGGATCCCAGTTTGGCAGTGTTCTGATTTAGAAATTTCCTACATAAAAACAGAAAATGAAGGAAATCTCAGCAGGTCTGACAGCATCTTGGAGACAGAATAGAGCCAACATTTCCAGTCTGGGTGACTTTTCATTAGAGCAGAAATTTCCCACCTTTGGTTTTGATTCTCTGCATAGCCTCATCTCTCCCCAGCTCTGTAACTTCCTCCAGTTTGACAGCCTCTGAGAACTCGGCATTCATCCAATTTCAGTCACTTTATATGTTCCAAATTTTAATTATTCCACCATTGGTTGTGGCAGTGCTTTTAGCTTTAGATGTCTGAAATTCTGGAATTCCTTCCCAAAACTCTCCACCTCCCTTTCATTCTCTAGGAACCTCCTTTAAAACTTATCTCTTTTGACCAAGCTTTAATCATCCAGCTTCATATCTGCTTATGTGACTTGGAGTCATACTTCATTTTAAATGTTCCTGTGAAATGCCTTGGGACATTCCATTATGTTAAAGATGGTATATAAATATATGTTGTTGATGTAAGACTAAGAAACTGATTTCATGTGATCGTGCCATCTTTCCCTGTCCAGCAACTTAAAAAGTCATTAAATCTTGGTAAAATAGCACACAAAGGATTGTAACGTGAATACGTTAAGTATTAACACATTAAAAATAATGCACAGAGGAGCTTGAATTCATGAGTGCTGTGAGACTGATGTATCAATGTTGTCTTTTTGTGTTGCCAAATTGTAGATTTTTTGCATCCAAGTGCAGCCTTGAACAACTCACAGAGGAGTTGTTGGCTTGTGCCAAGACAGGAGAGGATTTATTTACTCCACTAAATACAGCCAACACCATTGCGTATTGTACAATGAATCACACCAGTGTGCAGTTAGTTGCTGATGAAGCATACACATACAGAGACATTATCCATAGCTTACTTCAAAGAGTTTGCTGTGTGTGGTTTCTGGAATTCACTGATGGGGAGGGACAAAATGATAATGGTTATTAAGCATCTCTTGTGGCTGACATGCTCTCTCATCAGCCTTCAATGTCTCCTTGGTTTGTGGTAGAGATTGTGGTGGATCTGGTGACAGGTAAGAGTTTTTCCACATTAGAGGAAAGACTGATTGTGTACTTTAATATGGGCTGACATTCTTCAGAAAACGTTCTGTGACAGCTCTCGGGATAATTATTCTGCATTTCCGCAATAATTACGTCAACACTCCAGATCATTATCCCTGATAAATTTTACTTCAGGAAGGGTTTTGTTGGAAGAGGAAGAATAGAATAGCTGGTAAATAATATAACTAAATTTTACAATGTGTTTTATGATTTCTGGCAGTTAGCATAATTTGCAGTTTGTCTTCATGGCTTTTTTGTGAGAGTGGAGTACGGTCAAATGTACAACATGACCCCTCACTGACCCACATGCTGTTTGTTGTGATGGCAGCCTTCTGTCTCGTTATGGGGTAGCATGATAGCACAATGATTAATACTGCTGCCTCACAGTGCCAGTGACCCGTGTTTGATTCCTGGCTTAGGTCACTGTCTGTGTGGAGTTTGCACGTTCTCCCTGTGTCTGTGTAGGTTTCCTCTTGGTACTCAGTTTCCTCATACAGTTGAAAGATATGCTGGTTAGCTACAATGACCTGAACATCTGCCAGATTTCGTGAATTCCACAGTGACTTCATTGCAGTGTTAATGTAAGCTTTAGTTGTGATGTTTAAGTAAACTTTATATAAGGATTCGCACTAGTGGTCAACTATCATCTGATGTGGTTTAATAGCCCCATTCTGATGTCGCAGTGCCTGTCGCATTAACTGCAAGGAATCAGAGCGGGCTGGGAAGGAGCAGCATCCATTGGTCTCTGCTTTCTCTGCATGCTTTTCCTGGCCAATTTAACTTATGGTGGTGGATAGTTGATGCCAATCAAGCAGATTGCTTTGACTTGGATGGTTTCGAGCTTCTTGCGTATTGTTGAAGCTGCACTCATCCAGGCAGGGACAGAGCATTGCATCGTAGATCTGACTTGTGCCTTGTAGATTGTGGACAGGCTTTAGGGAGTCAGGAGGCGAGTTGCTTGCTGCAGATTTCCCAGTCTTTGACTTGTTCTAATAGCTACAGTATTTATATGGCTCGACCAGTTCAGTTTCTGGTCTAGCATGTTAATATTGTTGATTCAGCAATGGTAATACCATTTAAATGATAAAGGACAATGGTTAGATTTCTCTCTTGTTGGGTTTGGTCATTGCCTGATACTTGGCTGGTGTGACACCTTTCAACCCAAGCCTGAATGTCTTCCTGGTCTTGCCTCACACGGACATGGACTTCTTCAGTATGTGCGGAGTTGCAAATGATACTGAAAATGGTGCAATCATCAGCAGACATCCCCATTTCCAGCATTATGATAGATGGAACTTCTGCAATGATGCCCTGGAACTGAGATGATTTAGCCTCCAAAAACTACAACCATCTTCCTTTGCACCAGGTATGACTCCAACAAGTGTAGATTTTCCCCCTATTCCCACTGACTGCAGTTTTGTTAGGATATCTTGCTGCTACATTCAGTCAAGTGCTGCCTTGATGTCAAGGGATGTCATTCTCACCTCACCTCTGAAATTCAGCTCTTTTGCCCATGTTTGAACCAAGGCTGCGATGAGGTCAGGAGCTGAGTGACCCTGGCAAAACTCAAACTGGGTATCATTGAGCAGGTTATTACTGAGCAGGTGCTGCTTGATAGCACTGCCAAAGACCCATTCTATCACTTTACTGATGATGAAGAGTGAATTGATTGGTTAGTAATTGGCCAAATTGGATTTGTCCTGCATTTTGTTCACAGGATATATCGGGGCAGTTTTTCATACAGTCAGGTAAATTCTAACTGGTTGTAGCTGTACTAGAAGAGCTTGGTTAGGGGCATGGCAAGTTCTGGAGCACAGCCCTTCAATGTCATTACTGGAATATTGTCAGGGCCCATTGCCTTTTACAGTATCCAGTATCTTCAGCCATTACTTAATATCATATGGAGTGAACTGAAGCTCTGTTATGATATTGACTGCACGTTCTGGTGTTCTAGAATCATAGAATCTCTACAGTGCAGAAAGAGGCCATTCAGCCCATCGAGTCTGCACTGACTCTCTAAAAGGCATCACACTCAGGCTTTATTTGAACCCTGTGCATTTACCATGACCAATCCTCATGACCTGTCCATTTTTGGCACAAACAGACAATTTAACATTGGAGTGTGGAAGGAAACCAGAACATCTGGAGGAAACTCATGCAGACATAGGGAAGCATGCAAATTCCACACAGTCATCCAGGCCAGAATTGAACCTGGGTCCGTAACGCTGTGAGGTAGCAGTGCTGGTCACTGTGCCACCTTGCTACCCAGATACCAAGTGCTCAGAAAAAAAATACTTTCTGTTACATTTCAGTGTTTTTGTATTTTGCCTAACCCTCTCTTCTCTGTCTTAAGTCAAATGACTGAGTTTGATAAAATGGTTACTTCTTGCTGTACATGTGCCTGTCAATTCCAAGGCAGAAACTGAAGGGTTCTGATGGTTCAAATACAACAGATCCGGATGGAATTTTCTCTGGATTAATGTCATCTTAGCTCCAGTAGAAACAATCAGAATTGCAGTCAATAAACTCTGCTTACAAGATTTAACTTTGCTGTACCTTATTCCCCAGATTGCAAACATGAAAGATGGAACTTATGTTTAAATCTGTATGGATGTCAGAGCCAGGCACAATCATTGAAGATGGAGATGTGGCTGAGAAAGTGAGTTTTTGGTAAACACCCTGGCTGGGATCTTCCTGTTCCACCAACGGTAATCTCCACAGTGAGTTCCCCAGCAGGCGGCCAACAAACAATGCAAATGGCCATTGACTTTGGTGGGACTGGATGACCCTGTCAGCAGCCAATGGCGAGTTGCCTTCCATCGCCGGAAACCTGGCAAAGGGGGACGGGTGGGGTAGGGAATTCCTGGTCCTCATCAAACACTGGGAGGGAAATGGCAAATACCAAAGGTGGAGGGGAGAATGTTGCTTCTAGTGAGAAAACTGGCATGTTTTTCTCCGGATAGTAAGACACCCTAGCTTAAAAAAATTCAAAGGAACATGCTTCACGCCATCATGTAGGGGGCTCAGGCCTCAACACGCTGGCAAAACCCGACTGCACAGAGA
The DNA here is from genome assembly GCA_024679065.1 of Sphyrna mokarran. Lineage (NCBI taxonomy): Eukaryota > Metazoa > Chordata > Chondrichthyes > Carcharhiniformes > Carcharhinidae > Sphyrna > Sphyrna mokarran. Next base: position 66,160,770 of record JAGIQG010000002.1, read on the forward strand.
TTGGCCAATCTTAACTGGAATAATGGGCAGCACAGTGACCCGGGTTCAATTCCACCATAGGTCACTGTCTGTGAGTTTGCACATTCTCCCCGTGTCTGCATGGGTTTCCTCCAGGCACTTCAGTTTCTTTCCACAGTCTGCAAGATGTGCTGGTTAGGTGCATTAGCCATGCCAAATTTTCCGTCAGTGTACCTGGACAGGCACCGGAGTGCGGCAACTGGGGAATTGGGTAATTTCATTGCAGTGTTAATGTAAGCCTACTTGTGATACTAATAAATAAATATTTTTTCTCCACAAATGCTGCCTGTTAATTTCCAGCACTTTTTGTTTCTTTTTTCAGATTTCCAGCATCCACAGTGTTCTGCTTTGATTTTAGTGCTTCCTCCATAAATGTGCACATTATCTAGGCCTCTCTCCAAACCATGCAAATAGTTCCAACCCTCAGTGAACTAATAAATGTAAGCCAGAGATTGGCATTACAAAATCACCATTTACTTGATCTTTTACGCTGAATAATACAAGGAGCAGCAGCCAGAACAGTCCCAGTGCTAGCCAGAGCAGACATGGATTCAGTAGCACTACATCCCTCAGATAACTTTAATATCATTGTCACCAGTGAAAACAGATGCAAAAAAACCAATTGGCTCCTCAGTTTGTCTTTCCACTCAGTTTGTAATCCCTCTTTGGTGTGGAGTGTTTGGCCATCTGCCTACTCCATCTGACCTGATTATTGTTCAGGATTTGTATGGTGAGTTGTCATGAGAAAGATATTTTTCCTCAACAACTGGAGGGGAACTGATCGAGTCGGTCAAACATACGTGTCACGTCAATGCAATAATATGCTGTTTCTCACTTGCCCCTCCATCTATAATCTTTAAAGTGCAACATAACAGCACCGATATTTATGATGACGTGAGAAGGCTGTGGTAAGCCTGGGCATGTAGACATCCTGCCAAAAGCTAGAAATTGGGTGACCATATGTTATGAAATAAAATGAAGGACCCCTTGAGCAGGAAGTGGGGGTGGGATGCTGGTGATGATAGGAGTGCTTGACAGGTTGGGGAGGTGCAATTCTGGTGACCTTGAGCTGCCATTTGCATGCTCACAAAAGTAATCAAAGAATGAGGAAAAAAGGTTCCTCAGCTCAGAGTCCCACATGGTCATCTGAGGAATAAGGCACAAAATGTATCCCTTAAGTGATGTGGGACAAATTGTTAAAATAAGGGAGAATCCTTTAAAATACAGGCAACTCTGAGGGGAGGCTGCAATGTCGAGCTGGAAGGAAGTGTGTGGGGTCCTGTCATGAGAGGAAGAAGGCTCATTATTGGGATGGGGAGAAAGTTTATGATTAGGACTGGCGACTGTAGTTTTAGGCTAATGGTGAAACCACATGATGAAGGGGAGACGCCTGCAACTGGGGCCTGGAGAGGGCAGCCTACGGCTTCCTCAAAGTGTTTGGAGAAAGGGGTGGAGAAGAACTTTGTGTCCTCCTTGCCCAGAAGGAGTGCCATAACAAACACATACTTCAAGCAGCCAGCAGCTCACACCTCTGTTTCAGTGCTGGCTTTTGGAGAAATCCATGCAGCTGCTCCCCATTTCAACTCAAACTCCCAGTTGCATGGTGGGAGCCCAATTTAAATATGAATGAAGCATGCCACATCCATCTGCTAGGACACTTGGGTGCTTGACATGTGCCACTAGGAAACTGGCAGGCACAGCAGGTCAGGGTCACATTATAATCCCACCTAACTCTCCCATCCACCATGCCAGGTTTAATATTGGTCCATGAGCCTGTTGTTTTGTTCACACTTACAGTCCTCAAGTGACCTGTTCTAGAGCTTGCCAGTTTCTGAAGGCGCTTCTTCAACTCTGTTTCAGGGAGAGAGCCTTTTGCCAGCTTAAATTTAATCAGGCTAGCCACACCACCCAAAATAAGGCTGGAGGTAATTCTCACCACTAGCTTCAAGAATTTCAATGGTTCTGATGTGATCCGTTCAAACAAAGAACAAAGCAGAAAATACCAAGTGAAACAGGATTTGGGGGAAAAGTGGGCATTTGCTGCATGTGCTTTTATCTGTGTGATAGCCTCAAATTCTCTCCCTCTTTCGGGGCTCTTTCATTAAACAGTTTCCCAAGCTCATATAGTGAAGCTTACTCAAATCTTCATGTGACTGCAATCTGAGCAAATGACAGACTGTGATGAAATGTTTGCCTGAGGGATTAGTTTGCAATGAAAGTGCAGGATGGCTATTGATCTGTGTGGTATTGTCTTATTCTGTAGCTAGTTTAAGGTGAGCCTAAGATGGAGCAGTCAAAATGGTCAAACACTGTGGATTTAAGCACAATACATTTGACTGAAAACTCATTATAAATTCAATTCACTGCAATTCAAGATGTTTATTATTCAAAATTGCAACGTTACTGGAAAGGAATCTCAATTATCAATGATCCCAAAGTTAAAAAAATGTGTTTTTTTAACAGATAATACATTAAAACTATTGGACATTGCAATTAAATTTAATATTTTAACTTCTAATATCTAGTCAACTTAATCATTGCCAGCCCTAATGATGAAAACCACTGCCAGAATCGAATCGATAGCTTCTATTATTGCATTGTACCTTCAACATCAATGATTTCTCTTGAAAAACGGTTGAGTATGGCATCATTATAAAGTAAAGCCCAGGATCCTGACAGCTTCTATTTAATACGCAGAATCTTCATGAATAGTTGATCTCAAGCAGTTCATTGTTATTCACTTTTTATCTCATCTCCGTGATGAGCACTTATTGTAAAGTGAATGATTTTGCCCCACTGAGACATTTGCTAAAGTGGACTGGTCTTTAACAGCCATTTCACTGCACACTGAGTATGTCACACAGCAGGACAAAAATACACAGACAAACTCAAAATATCAGCATGCCAGGGATTGTAAATGAAGTTTAATTAAAAACAGTCATCATCTGTTTATGATTAAATGGGGAGCAGGAGGGAGGGGGAGGAAGAGGGAGTGCAGGTCAGCAAACAACTCTCCTGTGTCAAGTTGCTGCTGATTTCCAAATCCAAATCTCAGACTCAGCATTCAGAGCTGCTGCAGTCTAAGATTAGGCAGCAATGAAACACACTTCGTTACTGCTCAGGGCAATTCATCTTGTTGGTCAGAAACATTGCTCGTTTTATAACCAAGATCATTAACAAACATCTAAAATGTGTACCCAACATTTTTTGTATACATTCAAATTAACAAATACAATGCATTAAATTTCATTTGGGCACCTATATATTTCAATTCAGACAACTATACTATATTTTTTAGTCATTTTGCTAATCGGTATTGTAGGGACAGAGAAGTGCCTTTGATCTAGGGTGAATTGGTGTGTGTGTGTGTGTGTGTGTGTGTGTGTGTGTGTGGTGTGTGTGTGTGGTGTGTGTGTGGTGTGTGTGTGTGTGTGTGTGTGTGTGTGTGTGTGTGTGTGTGTGTGTGTGTGTGTCTCATCTGTGTCCGCTGTGATGTGCATGCACCTTCAAGAGAATGTATCTTAAATTGTCAGTCTTAGATTCCTCAATAGGATGTGCTGTATAAATCTCATGATACATTAGTCAAGCAAGCAATGGGGTAGAGATCAGATGTACTTAGCCTCCTTGTGAATATTATCTGTGTGTAGTCTTATCTTCAAATAAATAATTCCCATTAATCTTTCACCAATCCTTGGGTATGGCTAGATGTGCTGAGAAGAAGAAGAATGAAACAGTGTCTGAGTCTCTCCTCGATTCAAGGTCTTCAGGAGGTACAGTACCAACAGCAGACACTGACTTCCTGCTGAATACAGAAGATTTTCCAGTAGCTCATGTGAGCGGGACCTCCACTGCAGCGTCCTTGATTCCAGGAGAAGGTTTACCATTGGCCCAGTCCGGCACCAGATGCAGTAGGTCTTCCTAAAATGAGCTGATGCGGGGCTTCTGCTGGCTCTCCAATGGGTGGCTGAGACCCCTACTGTCTCCACAAGGTTTTACTCTTTTGCCTTGGATATTCCAAATTGAGCAAACACAGAAGGTGGGATTTTCCAGATGCGCTCGCCCTGAAACTGAAAAATCCTGCCCAAGATCAATATACCTTTCTGTGGTCCGTCCCTTGCCCATATGATTCCCATGGCAGGCAGGACAGGAAAACACCCCCCATAAAGTTTTTTAAAATTTGTTCTTTTCATTTAGTTCCTCGAAGGTGCAGCAGAATTGACTTGACTGAAATTGCAAACACATGAAAAGAAATGAAGCAATGAATCCAGGCTAAAAGTTAGTCCATGTCTCCCAACCTATCAGATGGTGCAATAAATCACAATACAGATTCTTTCCTGGTTGAAGATTGAATATTTTTAATTACACTCTACCTAAGAAAACCATGGTAAATTAACTGCACAGTCTTATTGAAGTGAAGAAAAGCATCTGGAATGTCAAGTTCTACATTGTGATTAGTACTTTCAGTTAATACCACCCCAAAGACAGGAGCAGAGCCGGAGACCAGGCCTGCATGACCGACCTAATGCCTGACACAATTAGTTCAGGTTAATTACAGCAAATCTGATGATTTAGAGCCTGCAATGTTATGAAGCCCCTAAGCTGCATCCTCCTGAGGATCAGATTATGAGCTTTGCATCCTAAGGGTGGTCTTAAAATAATGAATTTGTCTCTAATAGGATTCATAGGTTCATTCCCAAAGCGCCGCTGTCAATTAAATATCCCACATTGAGTCTGATGGCTTATTTTAGCCCAGTATGTAGTGGAAAAGAGGTTAATGAGCAATTGTGTGAGCAGCACACATTATTTACCTGGAAACAAAATAAGTTTCTATACTGGGGCCAGGCTGGAGCGATAAAAGAACAGAGTGTATTTTTTTTAACCTTTATTTTTGAAAAGGCTATACTTAGCACGGTTAAATGACATTTAATTGCAAGCAATGATTACACATCAAATAAAATCTGTTGGTCGGCAGCCAGCCAGAGGGGACAGAATCAGGAAGTGTTCTCCAGTGATCTCTGTTTGTTACTGAAATATTTCCTGTGGAAAAACGGCAGGTAGTTTTTGCAGGAATTGGTCGACCGCTGCTTGAATTTCCAGTGTTATGGTATATCTAAATATTGTACTCAGCAGAGAGGCTCCTGTGCATCTATCAATAGTTGTTTTCTTAACATTCTGTGAAGATAATGAAGCTACAGTACAGCCTCTGGGTGCCGATTGATCGGAGAAGCTTATTGATCAGTGCCTGGGACATATCAGTCTTCATTCCCCGCTGACTAATTGCAGACTTTCAATAATTAAGTGGTTGAATTTTTTTTTGAATAAGTCCACTGCCACAATTTCCTTTGCAACCAGCAGGAGGCCTCATAGATTAACCAAGAGGCAGCTGTGTGGGAGATTTGAGAATTCACAACATGAATTATGGAACTGAGATATAATTGAAAGTATGCAATAGAAAAACCAAAACAAATATTTTCTTTCCATCGCAAAGTTTGTGCAGCTAAAATGAACACCTGAAAACACGGTTATCTCCAGATATGACTGCAAATATTTTTAATCTCAGCATGTCTGTTGACTTGACAAGTGATAGCTGCCGTTATTTTTGTACCAACAGTTCTATTTCAGTTACTGCGCATTTGTTAGTTTGCCCATCATAAACTCTAGGTAGAATTTTCCAAGCACATTGGAAATAATATAAACAATGCACTTACTAAAAATAATTTTACCCCAATTTTAAATACAAAGGAGCTTGCTTACAGCTGGTAAATTTGAATGGATAGAATAAAATCCCTACAGTGCAGGAGAAGGCCAGTCGGCCCATCAAATCTGTACTGACTGTCTAGCAGAGCATCTTACCCAGCCCCATCCCATTCCCTATTCCCATAACCCCACATAGTTACCCTCCTAATTTCCCTAACCTACAGATTTTGAAACACAATGGGGCAATTTAGTGTGGCCATTCCACCTAACTTGCACAACTTTGGACTGTGGGAGGAAACCGGAGCACACAAAGAAAACCTACTCAGGGAGAAGTGCAAACATCACTTAGACAGTGACACAAAGTCAGAATCAAACCCTGGTCTCTGGCAGCAATGCTAACCACTATGACACTTTGTCACCCTCTAAAGAAATTTTCTTAACTAGATGTGTGAATTCTGCAATATAAATGGACAATTCTCTTATTGTAGGGGACATATTAGGAATACTTGTCATAGTGGTGCTTAAGATATTTCTATAATGCTTACAGCATGTTTATAGTGGTACCCTGATATGATTATGGTACACTTCACTTAAATTAATAATAGGATATGTGTTTTGAAGAACAAGTGTATGATTTTACATTGAAATATCGTGTGAAAACTAGAGTGAGCTTGGAATTGGAACCATGCGTAACATTGGTAGTACCAGATATGTCTCAAGTATTCTAATTGTGACAAAGACAAATGTGTGAAAAATGGGCTAGAGTTGCTTAGAACTTACAGAACGGAAACTGGCATTTGATTCAACCACCCACATGTTGGTACTTATCCTGTACACATTGTCTCTGCACGTCTCTTTATCTTCGATGACTTATCTAACTTACTCATAAACGTTACCACACAAGCTCCTTCAGTCACTTTTTGATAACGTTCTCCACATTCTCATTCCCCCCCATTGCTGAAAATAATTTCTCCTGACCCACCGCTCCCCCACCATCATCTCTTTCTATTCTTCCACCATTGCTAAATTACCAGTCTGCTTACCTGACATCCGATGATGAGCAGCAAATTCCCTCAATTATGTATTGGAAAGACCAAAAACATTGGCCAGTACTTTATGACCTCGCTTGGACAATGCTCATAAAATCCTGCCCAAGGCCAATGGGGAATTCCGTTCTGTGAGCCACGCCTGCTCTGATTCTGGGGTGGGTGAGGCGGTAAAGTTCCAGCCATGGTTTTGAGTCCCTTCTCCAAATTCTGTTTCCCAATTGCTGACCTCATCCGTCTCCCTGGCAGCAGTCTGAGATTAAGTCAATCTGTTTCTAACCTGCTGTCACATTCACTCCAGAGGTGAGTTTCTGACTCGTGCCATCAATAAGAACACCGTAACCTCGTTAGACTTAGCTAAAATTAAAGAAAAAGCGATAGATGCTGGAAATCTGACATATAATCTGAAATATTTCTGCAGAAGAATTATATTTGACCCAATAAGTTAACTGTGTTTCTCTCTCGATAGATGCTGCCAGAACCACTGTGTTCATCCAGCACCTTTTGTGTTATTGTATCTAGACTTAACCCCATCTCAGTTCCGTTGGAATCTCATCCATGGTGTTATTATCTTTCACTTGTCTATGCATTCCCAATTGCTCACTCGTATCCTACCCAAAACTCTAGAAAATTGGGGCCTCCCAAAACTCTGCTCCCTGTGTTTTACTTGCAGCAAATCCTGCTCCCCCATCACCCCTTTACTCATTGGCTCTCATTGGTTCCTTGTCAAAGTCTTGATTTTAAAATTCTCGATCTTGTTTTCTGTTCCTTCTGTGGTGTTGCCCCCTCCCTTATTGCTGAAATCTCCTCCAACACTACAATCTTCTGAGATATCTACTCTTCTCTAATTCTGGCACCTTCTGCACTTCCAAACATGATGACTCATCACTAATGTCTGTGCCTTCTGTTGCTTAGGCCCCAAACTCTGGATTCTCTCCCCAGACCTCTCCACTTCTCTAACCTGCTTTCCTCCTTTAACACTTCATATTCACTTCATCTTTCTTCAATTCAGGGTGGTGTGGAGTTAGAGACTATCCTGACACTTACTTGGGGTGGGATTTTCCAGGCATGGTGCTAGATGGGGTACACTTAGGACGGGAGGCCAGTCTATCATAGGGCACGCATTCACACTCACGCACAGGCTGAGAGGTAATTTGGCATGGCCAATCCACCTAACTGAATGTCTTTGGATTGTGGAGGAAACAGGAGCACCCAGAGGAAACCAGGTAGACATGGAAAGAATGTTCAATCTCCACATGGACAATCACTCCAAGGATGGAATCAAACCTGGGCTCCTGGCACTGTGCCACCATGCCCCAGTCTCCTTTAACACGTTTTAATATTTACCTCTTTGACCAAGTTTTTGGTTACCTGCTCTAATATCTCCTTATAAAGCTCAGTGTCATATCTTTATAGTATTCCTGTGAAGCACTGTGGGATGTTTTATTATGTTAAAGACACTCTATAAATATGAATTGTTGTTATTGAATCTCTTACCTTTAATTATATATTTGCATCTTCTTGTCTGAACCTCACAAGCATCAAAAACAATTCATTTGTATCTACTCTACTTTTGTAATTTAAAAAGCCTTGATCAACTCATCATGTAATTGCCTCTATTTCAATGAAAACATGCCTAATTTTCCAAGAGTTCTTGTGTTTTGTATTTCCTCACAGTCAGCAGTCCCAGTGAATCAATGCTGCCCACTCTCTCTCTCTATCGCTTCAACTCGCTGCTATAGTGTGGAGCCCAAATCTGTACATCCTATTCCCAACTGCATTTCACTGAAGTTATTTTTTATAGATTCAACGTTACATTTCCATTTTTATATTCTATGCTGTTTCCCATAAAACACAGAATTTCATTCATTTTTAATGGGCATATCCAATTAAGTTATTGCTTTTAATGTCTTTGAACTTGAATCCTCTGATCTCTCTGCTGGACCACATATCTTCTCATCATTCAAAATATAATTATTGCATTTTCTTATTAAAATGTTTACCTCACACTTACTGACTTCTACCACCATTCTGTCCATTTCACTATATTAGCCTTACCTCATAGCTTCTGTTGGGTCTCAGAATTGGGTCTATCATGTCCATCATCTGTCCTCCATAGAGAGATTTGAAAGAAGATTTAATAGAGGTGTTTAAAATCGCTAAGAGTCAACAGAGAATAAACAGTTCTCACTGGTGGAAGGATTGAGAACCCAAGTCCAAAAAAGCAGAAGCAATATGAGGAAAGAAGTTTATATGCAGCGACTTGTTAGGATCAAGAATGAGCTGCAATCATGCATGAATGGGCGGTATGGTGGCACAGTGGTTAGCACTGCTACCTCACAGCAACAAGGATCCAGGTTCAATTCCAGCCTCGGGTCACTGTCTGTGTGAAGTTTGTACTTTCTCCCAATGTCTGCATAAGTTTTCTCCATGTGCTCTGGTTTTCTCCCACAGTCCAAAGATGCATGGGTTAGGTTAATTGGCCATGCTAAATTGGCCCTATTGTCAGAGGAAGTAGCAGGGTAAACGAGAGTTGCAGGAATAGGGTTTGTGTGGGATTATGGTTGGGACAAGCTTGTTGGGCTCTTTCTGTACTGTTCGGATTCGATGAATGCATCTGAGTGGAAGCAGTTTCAACTGCGGCTTTCAAAGAACAAAGAAGAACAAAAATTACAGCACAGGAACAGGTCCTTCAGCCCTCCGAACCTGCACCGACTATACTACCCAACTTAACTAAAATCCTCTGCTCTCTGGGGACCATATCCCTCTATTCCCATCCTATTCATGTACTTGTCAAGACGCCCCTTAAAAGTCACCACCGTATCTGCTTCCATTACCTCCCCTGGCAATGAGTTCCAGGCACCCATTACTCTCTGGGTAAAAAATCTGCCTTGTATATCTCCTTTAAACCTTGCCCCTCGTGCCTTAAAGCTATGCCCCCTAGAAATTGATCCTTCCACCCTGGGAAAAGCTTCTGACTATCCATTCTGTGCATGCCTCTCATAATCTTGTAGACTTCTATCAGGTTTTCCCTCAACCTCTGTCGCTCTAGTGAGAACAAATCAGGTTTCTCCAACCTCTCCTCATAGCTAATGTCCTCCATACTAGACAACATCCTGGCAAATCTTTTCTGTATCCTCTCCAAAGTCTCCACATCCTTCTGGTAATGTGGCTTTCAGTATGGAACCAGATGATTATCTGCAGAGCAAAGTTTTGCAGGGCTACATAGTAGAAACAAGCTGATTTTCTCTTGCAGAGAGCCCTCACTGACTCAGTGAGCTGAATGGCATTTTAGTGCTGTAACAACTTTCTATGCTATCAGTCACTCCTCTGAAAAATATCATTGTCCTTTTAATCTGTTCCTTCCAATCTCCCATGCTGTCATAGTCTCCGGGTTGGTCTGCAGGTGGTGTGGAAATTGCCTGCAGTGTATTGAAGATCTATTTGGCTGCATGGTGCACATTCATAGCCTGGATACTTAAAACAAATGAGCTATATTTTCTGTAGCTGGATTTAATTTGATATATTATCTAAAATTTATAAGTATCAGATTAATTTGTATGTTTGATCTCATTGTCAACAAGATTTTTGTTATTGACAATAATCTTCATTATTATTAGGTACTTGCATGAAATAAGCATGATTAGTATCTAATTCGATCCATAACTATGTAAGAAAAAGGTCTGTCATGAATGGAGTCCATTTGCTGCTGAAATTACTAATACAGAACATGGAAAATACTGGAATTAAAATATGAATTTTATTTCAAGACTTCAGCATTTGCCTTTTCAATTTGATGGTGGAATTGTACTTTTTTAAGGGTGCTTTATGTGTGGAAGCAGCTTTATTATGAGAGAATATATACCTGGTCATTTTGGATTAAATCATCCTTGTGTGGTTCTGGTCTAATCTACAATTTAAAAAATAATTCCCACAATGTTAGTTTATTGTTACAGGATTGTCTATGGGAATTGTTTGTTCATGGAATATTTTATTTAATTTCTCTACATTGCCAGATCATTGAATACACAGCCATTAAATCAAATATGACCCTAATAAACTTTTAAAAAAATACACTAATGTACCAAGGAACAGAGTTCAGGGACTTGGATGAGGTGACATGGTGTTTTGAATAGTATCCTCCCTCCTCTAGAACTTGTGTGACCCGAATCTTGCCCAACCAGGAAGAAGTAAATATAGTATTCGCTTTGAAAGGTTTTAAAAATCATTGAATAGAAACCCCACAGTACAGAAGGAGGCCAATTGGCCCATCATGCATGCACTTTCACAATCCCACACTATCCCTATAACCCCACATATTTATCCTGCTAGTCCTCGTGAAACTAGGATCAATTTAGCATGGCCAATCAACCTAACCTACGCATTTTAGGATTGTGGCAGGAAACTGGAGCACCCAGAGGAAACACATGCAGACGCAGGGAGAATGTGCACATTCCACACAAACAGCGGCCCAAGACCAGAATTGAACCAAGGTCCCTGGCACTGCGAGCAGCAGTGCTAACCACGGTGCTACGGTGCTGCCCTCACAGGCAGATCGGTTCCTCAGCATACATGACTCCATACTTCTAGTAATTTGGATATCTGTGCTTGTAGACACCACAAAGACAGAGAACAAGGTAGGTGGGATCTTGATGATAGTTAGCGAAGGAGCTAGAGTTCTTCTGTTGTATAGAGGCAAACATTGGTTCTCATCATGTCTATTTTCACTGCCTGGAAAAGACCCATATCCTCAGCAGGGCATGCAAGATTCCTGTGTACTGCTAACTTTAAAATAAAAATGTATTTCCCAGTGACCAATGCGAAGAATCGTGTATCATTACACATTTGAATACATTTAGTGTTACAAGCAAACTAAAATCAATATTGACTAAACATTACTTAGTAAGGAAAATATACACTACAGAATGTATATTTCCTATTAAATTCTTAACACAACCAACATCCTTGTGCCTTGGGCAGACTTTTTTTCAAAGTGTCAGGCTCAGACTGAAAATTGATATGTAGCTCTATGGCTGCACACCCTAGATTTTGAACCTCTCAGAATAAAAAAAATGGGTAGGCATTCCCTTTCCCCCCTACTCCAGCACAAAGTGCCCACAAATGCCAAGGTTTGCTTGTCAGGGTTCCTACGTGGTCTGTCCATCAACCACTGCTTTTTTTTCTTGATACCAGAAACAGTGAAATGAAGCTCTCAAGTTGGGATTAACTACCCATTTATGGGCATCAATTGTATGCAGAATGGGAAGACTATTGACAGACCTTCCTGCCACATAGTTAATCAGGGGAGAGTGGCAATGTGGGCGTGTCTCCACCAGCTACCCACCCTCCTGATTAAATGCACCCACCACCAAACATGCTATAAGGCACAGCACATATTTCTGCCTGCAGTCTTGTATTTAAAGCTCCAAGCTCCACCTGGTTTTAATGGGAGCTCTTCTCCCTGCTCCACTCAGGGTGACTCTTCCAGTATCCTTTTAAACATTAGTCCCTTCATACAATCTTTTGATCATACTTGATTACCTTCCAATAGCAAGGAAACCACTGGTAATCTCACCAGTGCTCTACTTGGAAGTTAACCCAACATGTTCCTATTGCCCTTTGCTTGACATTCCAGCACCTGGTGTGGAGTTTTCCCCCAGTCTCTCTGGCCAATTCTGAGGATCCAAGAATCTCTTCACAGCAAGAATAGGTGTCATCTCTTTTTATCCAAGTGTTCAAATTTTCACCTTACTTTGAATAAGTTTTCGAACTGGGCCCCAGGCCCCATGGCAAATAGGTCACATGGGCTTGACTTCACGCAGGCTTTATAGGAGATCATGCCTCATCTCCAAACTATTCAATTTTATCTTGAATTAAAAGAGATAGTATAAGACATAACCCTTTTATAAACTCCAGTGTTTGTAATAAAAATAATATACTGCACACATCTCTGTTTTCTTCATTGTATGCCTTCAGTATCAGCATAATCTTCATCCTCTTAAAGCAACTTATGACTTCTCATTCTGCACTCTGGTCAAGGTCACTTATATCTTGTGCATCTTCACAATGGCTAACTTGCTCCCTGAACATGTAACAACTGCTTGACACTATCCCCAAAGCACCTTCTTCCACTTTAACACCTTCATATTTCCCATCTGTTCTTTCGTTTCTAACATGCATATAAAATGAGTTTCTGCCACACTTCCAGCAAAGTTACAACGGCACATTTGGAGCAGTTCCAAAGATTCCTTTGAGGAAACAGTAACTATGATGACTGTCTCTAGATTTCACTGAGGTTCTGCTCCGAAGCCCATGCAACGTGAGTGCATCCATCATATTCAGGATTGTGGTGGTGGTTGTGCCATGAATGGTGCTTCAAGAAGAATGTCCAGGGATCCTTGGTCCTTGCTGAATCTGTCATTGATGTGGCACTGGAGGTTTCCAAACATTTTGTTGGTTCTCCAATGACCAACATCTGAACAAATGGATTGGATCTAATTTACTGATAGGTTGCAACAACAATCTCCAATTAAGTATTCCATAACATTCCTCCTCTGACTCAAATGCAAATTGTGGCTCCTGTGTTTTTGGGAAAAATGTGATAATTGTGCTAACACTCAATAAAGTCAATTACATTTCTTATTTCTTTCTCTATCTTTTTTTTCAAACCACATCTAACTGAGCTCATAGTTAATATGAGCACAAGTAGACCATTTGGACACTAGAGCCTGCTCCATCATTCAATAAGATCATGGCTGACCCACCTGTGGCCTCAACTCCACATGCCTGCCTAACTCCCATAACCCATGATTCCTTTGTAAATCAAGAATCTGTCTAACTAGCTTTGAATATATTCCATTATCCAACTTCCAGTTCAAACTAGGGAAGAGAATTCCAAAGATTAATGATCCATTCCTTAGCTGGACATATATTGCATTGTGGTGTTCATTGGTGTAAAACTCTGAAAAAAGTGGTTTTAGTTGATTTCTTTGAGTTTTTTTGGTGTTTTTTTTCTTCTGTTTCTTTTTCCATTTTTATGTGACATTTTCTGTTTATGCTACGTCTCAGGTTATTGGAGTGTGTCAGTGGGAATATTCAGATGTGAGTCAACCTGGGGAGACAATACCATCTTTCATTTCAGCCATAATCCTATTTTTTGTTTTCTCCCCTTAATCTCAACCACATGAACAGAATTTCCCATTGGAAGTCAAGACTTTCACATCAACAATCTGAACATTCACAGGTGATGCCCCAAATGGCCAGGGTGGTTTTGCCACATGTGTCACTGGATTTGCCACACATTTCTGGAGCTGTGCATTTCTGAAAATGTATTCTTGTCTTGCCACACATACAGCATTGGATTCATTACTTCAATCCTTTGCTGTGGCAGCTGAATTGTATCAATGACCATATGGATGATCTGTGCTCAGAAAGCCTCTTTAAGTTAAGTCAAGTTTTTCCAACTCATCACCCATGAGATTGTGGTCTCTGAAGCTACTCCATGTGGCCTCCAGATCCATGGTTCAAAATACCAGTAGTTAGGTAAGTGAAGTTGAAAATGTTTGAGTATTGCTGAAAAAGATACGTCATCAAAGCTTTTTGTCTTGCACTCATCAGAGCAAATCTCAAGGTAACTAAATGGAAAAGGAACAACAATTGACACTGGATGAGAAGAGAGTGCCAATGTTGAACACTTGAACTACAGGTGAAGATAGCCACTTCATGCTTTTTCAATGCAATAGTAGCACAACTGAGATTCACCACTATCAGAAGACTGCCACTGAGCCAAAATGCCTTGAGAATAGCACGCTGATGTCAAAGCTTGAACAGGTGAAGCTGGCCCTTTCACGTTGCTGCTATGCAGTAATATTTGCCATTAATAGGATGCTGCAAGCCAAGTAGCCAAAGCCATAAAACTTTCCAGTACCACATAAATAAGTAATAAGATATATGATTTTCAGTGTGATGCCAGGATCTGTAGGCCATACATCCCAATGAGTGGTGAATTGGATCATAATGGGAGCCCCATCATGTCACTGGGAGGGAGCAGGGACAATTCAGCAGGGAAATCCTGCCAGTGTAAAAGGTATTTTCGGAGTCCCCCTCAATTCTTTGCCCTGTCAGCCACCCTTCAAAACAGCTGCATGGTGATACAGTGGTTATCACTACTGCCTCACCGCAGTATAGCTCATGTACCCCTGCCACATATTAACGCACAGGATCCTGCCCTTTGCAGACAGGAAGAACATGTACACACATTGTGGTTTTTTCAACCGAACAGCTATTCCCTGGTTCATTCCCCAAGGCAATGCCTAGATGATTTAGAATCAGCCTGCTTGGTTTGAATTTAAATAAAGTTTGGTGGTTAACTGTCAGTTACCAGTTAATTTATACATTTTCTATGGCAACACCTCTACCAATCAGAGTACACTGGCCAACCAATCAGCACTCTCATACAGCATAAATTGTTGTTCCCACTATGTTTGTTCCTCTTGTGATTTGTCCTGAGCAATGCAAGATAAAACGTTTCAATAGCAAATGGGCCTGGATTCTCCTAGTCTAATGCATTGCTCAAGCAGCCAGGAAATACCATGGTAAAGCCTTTAACCAGGTTTGTGATTGGTATTACGCTGGTCCTGAGTATCCCAAGCACTTTTTTTTAGCACAATTAGTTCCGTGCTGGAACTTGATGCAAAGCTGGTGATCATACAGTATCTCCATTTCCAGTGGGGGTTTATGACTGCTGCCCATTAACAGGAACAGACGCCATGACCCTTCTAGTGGGAAGAGAGGCCATTGAGGCACCCTCCCCCCACTCCAAGGAAGGTCAGGGCAAGAGAGTGGCCCTTGGGCAGTGTCAGCCTGGCAGTGCTAGCCTGGTACCCCATCACTGTCCAAGGCACAAACTGGCACTGCCCACTGGGCACCTTGGCACTGCCCACCAATGGAATGGGGAATACTGTGGGGCAATTGGTGGGGGGAATCAGCTGTCACATTGCAAGTGGGATCAGTAGATGGGAGAGGGAGAGTTGAAGCAATTGGTAGGGAGGGGTAGGGGAACCCACTGCCACTTTACACTTGGAGCAATGGGGGAGAGAGAGAGGGAGGAAAACAATCAAGCCTAGTCATCGGGTGGGAGGAACGGGATCAGGGCTGGCTGAGTGGGAAGGGAGAATGACATTGGAGTTGGCCTAAGGAGGTCCAGAAGTCCAGTGATCTAGGGGTGGGGCAGGGGGGGCGTGGTTTGGGAAGGCTAGAAATCAGAGGGTTTGCGAGGCTGGTCGGTGATTGGAGGCCAGCAATTGGGAGGTCGGCAATGGAGGGCAACTGCGCATGAATCAATCTCAGCACTGACAGATTGGCGCATGTGCAGTGTCCCGCTCAATGCACCCCCTCCAGTAGGAATAGGCCCTGCCCGCTGATTTTCAGAGGGAATCACAGATTCGATCTGAAAGTTACACTAAAAAATTTACTCCTGTTTTCCTACATGTTACAAACTTTGAATTTTTTTGGGAGAACCCTGGCCATGTTTTCTTTCAATAGACCTCAAGTTCTGTACTACCAGACAGCTAACTGACTTAGTTTTGGGATCACTCTTATTGCTTCCTCTTGACTAAAAGAGTAGTTCCTTACTCCTGGTCACATCCTCCATGAAAATCTGCAGAATGGTGTCTGAAAATCAGGAACTACGCTTGCAGAACACCAAGGAGCCTGAGCAAAATTGAAGTCAATGGGAATCAGAGGAAAACTGTCCACTTGTTGAACTTATAACTAGCACAAAGGAAGATGGCTGTGGCTACTGGAAGTTAATCATCTCAGTCCCACAACATCACTGCAGGAGTTTCTCAGGATATTGTCCCAAATCCAACCATCTTCAGTTGATTCATCAATGATCTTCCTTCTAATATAAATTCATAAATGGGGATGATTGCTGATAACTGCACAATGTTCAGTATCATTTGTGACTGTTCAGATACTAAAGCAGTCTCTGTTCACCTGCACCAAGACTTGGACAACATTTAGGCTTGGGCTGATAAGTGGCAAGTAACATTCATGTCACACAAGTGTCAGGCAATGACCATCTCCAATAAGCGGGAATCTAATCACCACTCCTTGACATTCGATGACATTACCATTGCTGATTCTTCAACAATTGATATCCTGGGGATTACCATTGACCAGAAACTGAACAGAGCCAGCCATATAAATACTATGGTTACAAGAGCAGTCAGAGGCTGGGAATTCTGTGGGGAGCAACTCACTTCTTGACGACAAAGTCTGCCCTCCATTTACAAAGCACAAGTCAGGAGTGAGATGGATTACTCTCCACTTTCCAAGATAAGTGTGGCTCAACTTCAATAATACTCAAGAAGTTTGCTTTGTCCTGGATGGTGTCAGTCAGCTTGATTGGCACCCCATCCACCACCTTTAACATTCACTGCTTCCGTTACCAGCACACAGTGACAGCAGTGTATATGACATATAAGATGCACCTCAGCAAGGCTTCTCCAACACCACCTTCCAAGCCTGCAACCTCTAATACGAAATATGAATACAGCAAAGCCATGGGAATATAATGAGCTGCAATTTCTTCTCCAAACCACTCACCACCCTTCATTGTCACTGGATCAAAATCCTGGTACATCCTTCATTACAGCAGATGTCGTTGCACCACATGGACTTGCAGAAATTCAAGATGGTTGTTCAGCACCCTCTCCTCAATGACAGTTAGGAATGGGCGATAAATGCTGGCCTAGCCAATGATGCCTTAACTGGGAAAGAATTTTTGAAAAACTCATTTTCATTCTACAGCAAGGATTCAAATCAGTGATTCAGAACTGTCAATGTGCACCTCCCTTTAAGAAATGTTGGTTGCCTTTAAGTGCATCATTGTTGCCTGATTTCCAGCACTCAATCATTGAGCTGCCATTGAACCATATGAATGGCATTGTCAATTCACCAATAATAATCCCAAGAGGCACTGGCATCAGTTTGGCTTATAGCTCTTGCCGAGGTCAATGGACACATGAAAAAGCCACTGCATCCATTTTATGCCTATTTTGGCACACATATTTCACATCATATCAAACATAATGTCACTCATGGTCAAGCTCCATTCAAGTGTGAAAGCCTGACTGACACTCATTGTCAGAAGTCTAGTCGTTTGGATGAAAATTCAGAAAGTGGCTCTGTCTGATTTTCTAGTACTGATTTGTATTATGGAATATTACAAATCCCATCTCACATTTTCAAAAGAATGGGAGTTATCCCTGTGCCTTTGCCAAGATTACTCTCCTAACTAAAACTACAACATAAAAGGTTAAGCGGGTATTTGTAGAATCTTGCAATGTACAAAATGGATTTATGTTAACAACAGGCAATGCACTCCGCAGTCACTCAGTCCTTATATTTGAGGCATATTGAAACATATGGTACAAAATTACTTTCAAAGCTGGAATTGACTGGAAAGCTTCAGTCCACATAATTTAAAATTACAAACTGCTTCTGCTCTACTCACCCACATATAATCAAATATTGCTATCTGTATAAATCATTTAAATCAAGATAAAACCATAATGTAGCAGTTAAGGATTTAGAATATATCCCAGAGATGGAACGTTCTAGTATTCAACTGCTTATTATTCCCCATTAAGCCTGCAGTACCTTCATCACAGTCATTCTGTCTGCTTGTGTGGATGTCATCATGATTATAGAGTGCTGACAGTTGGCATTGGCACTGACAGTTGCTGCAGGCACAAGAAGTGAAGCAGACTGAATCTCCCTGCTCTCACACACATATTAAAAAACAGGACCAGGGAGAGACATTAAGGCTGTAATCTGCCTTCAAGATTCAGGACAAAATGCTCTAAACTGCTTCAGATCCACTGTTGTAGTTACCTGAGCTTTCTGATTCAATTACTGCCTTATAATAATTCTGGGGCTGATTAACATACTCATTGTGGTTGACAACAGGAGTGTGGAATGGATGGGGAAGTGCTGAAAATTACAACGTGAAGGAGGAAGGTTTCAAGAGAAATGTTCCATTCTGTTTTTGGGTTTTGTAAATGTCTGTAAACAATCTCCTATGATGATTATTGCACACTACTGTTGTCTTCCAGTCACGCTGTCCAGTCCATGTAGTGAGCTGATCTGCTTTCAGCTGCTGGCTGTGTGCCCATCTTAGAAATGGTACAGCTGATATAAAGATGGCGTTGCAGAGAAAATTGTGTTAGATTTTTCATGCCATTCTGACAGATATTATACAAAAGAACCAGGTGAACAAACACATACTTCAGGTTCATAGCGAATATCTTTAAGATCTGCATAGCAGCCAAGCATATTTTATTGGCTCTATTTGGTGGAATGTTTTATTTAGTAGTAATGTATACTCATTGCAGACCATGAGCTAATGGAATTTGCCCTATTAAGCTTGGAATGAGTTTACATTTGAAAGAAT
This sequence comes from Sphyrna mokarran, assembly GCA_024679065.1. Classification (NCBI taxonomy): domain Eukaryota; kingdom Metazoa; phylum Chordata; class Chondrichthyes; order Carcharhiniformes; family Carcharhinidae; genus Sphyrna; species Sphyrna mokarran. The sequence goes on from JAGIQG010000002.1 coordinate 66,179,988, forward strand.
CTGTTTACTATGAGCATTCCTTATGAGGAACTAACTGTCTTTAGCATGGAATTGAAGGTTATTGTTAACCTGGTTGGCTGAGCTGCAGGCGACAGACAATAGGGATAATTGGTACTCTAATTAGCAGAATGTGACTAATGATATCCTGCAAGAAGCTGTGGTGGAACCTCAACTATTCACCGTATTCATTAATGACTTTGATGATGGTACAGAAACTTATCTAAATTTGCTGATGACTCAAAGATACTGATGGCACTGCAAGTAATGTAGATGAAAGCAGAACACTGCCAGGAGGTATTGATGGGTTAAATGAGTGGGAAAAACTATGTCAATGGATGTCAATGCAGTTGATGAAGAAATTATCGATTTTGGATCTAAAAAGGATGAATAGGGTACTTTCTAAATGATGAAAAGCTAGAAACATTGGCATAACAAAGAAAGTTTGGGGTCCAGATACATAGATCATTAAAATCTCATGTAGAGGTGCAGACATTAATCAAAAAGGCTGGTAGAATGCTGTCCTTTATATCTCAAAGACTTGGCTACAAGGGGATATAAATCATGCTAAATAAAGCCCTGGTGAGAGCATACCTACACTACTGGACACCACATCTTAGGAGGGAAATATTGGAAGTCATTCATCATCTCTTTACCAGAATGATCCTTGATTTCCAAGATCAAATTACAAAGAGAGATTACATACACGCACGTTATATTCTAAAGAATTTAGAAAATTTAAATGGTGATTTGAATGAAGACATTATGGGGAACTGACAGTGTTGTCAGAAATAAACTCTTCCCACTTGTTGGGAGCCTATGAATCGAAAAAATAGTCCAAAAGTTGAAGCAGAGCATTTAGGAATGAAATTTTAACTCTGAGATTTGTTCACCAGAAATTTATGCTGCAAAGGTATGTGTATGGAATTGGATTGTAGACCTGCTTTGATCTCATTGAATGGCAGAACAGACTTGATGGAGTTTAATGGCCTTTCATATTCCTGGGTTCCTATGTTTCCTTTCAGTTCTTGCAACCAGAAAGAATTTCTTACTCTGAATTGGAATTGACTGTGTTCAGCACGAATGTGAATCCGGAGTCATTTTGTTTGATCATGCTCACTCATACCAACTTCACTTCACATACTTTTATTCCGGTTCATTAACATTCCATTAAAACAACTATAATAAACTCTCCATAAATGGCTTTTATTGTGATAAACACCCTATCTGATAAAAAAATAGGGAAGCCTAGAAAGTGAATTCTAAGCAATTAACCATTTAGTATTTAATTGCTGTCTAAACCTGTTGTGAACCTTGCACAGACATGTATCTCAGACAACTTAGATAATCAATCTGTCACCTCACCAGCCTTTCACTGCCACGCCACCCTCTAATTTTGGATAGCAATTATACTGTATATTGATAAGACTTATTAGCATATTTATGATTGTTACTTTATATTTATTGTCTGTGCTGCTCATTAATCTTCGTCTACTTTGTGGAGCTGACAGCTCAATCTATTTGCAATCTCTATGTAGTATTCACACCGAGGGAAGCCATTGTTTCCTGTAAATAAACTGTGTTGAGGAAGCAGGGAATAATGGAACAGCGCACAGTGATTGGCACAAAGCAATACTGCGAATCAAAAGTGGATTTCATTAGCAGCTGTGTCAAGTGTATTACAGCCCTATTGTTCTAGTGCTGCCAGGGCAGTGGCGCTGTGTGTCCCTCACCTTCCCACAGATGAGCTGATTGTTCTCTCTGATTGGGCTCAGTTATATTATTATCCATCACAGGCAACAATACAACTCACCCAAACAGACGCCTTTGCAGAGGCTGCCATGCATTTTGAGCAGATTTGACTTGCTAATGTGTAATCTGGTCTGCACAGATGTGTGATGAATATTCTGAGGACTTTCGTGCATGTCAGTCTAGGGCTAAATGAAGATGTGGTGATTATTAAGCGATGGCAATTGGACAATAGCCAGAGGTGGACTGAGCTGTTTATTGGACTGAAATCAGATGAGTTCCTGGATGCTCATCCCAGGGGCCAGTGACAGCTCCTATCAGGAATCAATAGAGACTTCCTTTCAATTACAGAGACTGGCACTCAAAAGAGAAATGCTTTGAATCTCAAAGTAGGAAATGCATTTTCACTTTTCATGTGCTGCGGAGATGCAGGGAATTGGAGATATCGTTTCAAGTGGTACCATTGTAACACCAGAGGAGGTTGATCATCTATTTAGTCTGGTGTATTAACAAATCTAGTTAGAAGAGATTTTGTAAATGATCTTTTTGGCATGTTTTTCTTTTGAATTTTGGGACCCTTGCCACTTCATATCTATCACTGTCTGGAAAGATAAAATGGGTGTGTTTTTGAATTTCCTCACAGTCACTCTGAGTATGGATTGGCTAACAATAATACCTGGTGAACCTGGATAACCTGTTACTTTTCTGAACTCCTCTCTTTAAGATATTTCATTAGATTTTCAGTGATTTGTTCAGATGTCACTCCTCTGTTCACAAATTACTGAAGATGTTAGCAGGTTTAGTTTACAAGGATTAACAGCTCTTGCTAAAGTGGTGAATTCTATACAAGGTATTAAATGTGCCCCCACTAACTTCTGCTCTACCAATTGCCAGGCTGTGACGCCTTTCTTTAAAACAATATTGTCCTTCATGCTATTTGGTTTTGGATTTAATAGAACCTTAGATTTAAGGTATGATAATCACATTGAAATGCATTGCAACAAATCTAATTCCTGTTACAGGGAGAGCTGCTTACTGCTAAAAAGGGATTGTTGGATTAAAAGGTAAAGTTACCATAGTCCCAGATGATCACAGGTTGTTCTCTCCTTTCATGGGGAGAGCTGACTGTTGGTATTTAACCTGAGGATCATCACACCTCAGTCAAGGGGAAAGGTTGAGAAAGTGAGGCTTCCATGGATAACCACAGCCAGCGCAGGAATTGAACCGCGCTGATGGCTTTGCTATGCATGGTTAACTAGATGTTCAACTGAGCTAAATTGAATAGTCAGATTCTGGCTATTCCACTTCTGCCTTGCAGGTACACTTTTGGTGAAGCTGGTAAACTGTTCATACACCGTCATGGTTGTATAGCAGCTGACAAAGTATTCTGGTCAATCCACTGGAGGCAGCAACCTCTATGATCTCTCAATGTCTTTCTAAGATATTTTTCTTCTGACTTTTTCTAGTTATCCAACACTGTGTCTCCACTTGCCATTGTTTTGTGCTAAGTACAATGGCTATCAAGTACTCATGATACTCCCCTTTCTCCCTGGGGAAAAACTCTGCCATCCACTATGTACCGTCTCTTGACCATATAACTGAGATTGGAATCATATAGTTATGTGTGATTATGAGCATCAATCAATATCTGATCCAGCAAGG